>OX421507.1:26300821-27651000 GCA_949126835.1 Anisus vortex
AAGTGTAAGTAAACATGCCTGTTCTCTATAATATATATATATATTAGTTGTTATGCCCGTCAAAATGGATATTAGCTGGAGTGAATGGGCCGGGCCCTCTATTGTGTATTGAAAGAATAGAGGCTTTGCGGCTTAACAGGAAGTCTTTGTTAATGAAACAATTGGCACTGATCTTTATATAAGTAGAAAACCTATAACTCCGGAGAGCGTTAACCTTTTTCAGATATGCGTGACCAAGATGTCAAATCAACTCTATACCCCTAGGAAGGTGTAAAGAACGCCTAGACCAAATTGCGTTTTTTACAACAACAACAACAAACAAAAAACACAAAAAAAAAAAAAAAAAAAAAAAAAAAATTTAACACAAAAAGTAGAAAAAAAAACGCACCAGTTCGGAATTGGTTCCGAGTTTTCCCAGATGAAGAGTAGTAAGGAACGCATCATAAGAGCGGCTGGTCAGGGTTTACCTATCTAAGTCCAACTGAGTTTAAAAAGATAAAAATCAAACTTCTGACAACTCATGAAGCCACTTTTGTATTCAATAAAAAAAAAACACAAGCAAGGCGCACTCAGTTAATATTATATATATATTGCTCAGTATGCGTAAAACAACATTGTTATTACAAAAACAAACAAATATTTAGCAAAATAATAATTAAGATTTTTGATTTTCGACGTTCGTCTCACATAAATGCACGGTGACGTAAGCTTAAACCGGTCATCGTCCGATTCAATTCATCCAATAGCATTAAAAAAAACGTAACTCAATTTTTTGAGCTGTTTTCTCGTCTTCTACATGCATTGTCCTGCCTTTAATTCATTTATCGAACACCATAAAAAATTCAACTGAAGCATAAGTAATGCTAATAAAAACATTATTTTCCGTTGGCGTTAAAATTAACTTGTGCTTTTATGTTCAATAAAATTACTTCAGCCTCGTAGAGTTTTTTTGTAGGAAGCCTTTTTGTGTATAGATAGAAAAAAAAATGTATTTGTTGTTTATTATCAATGTAGCTGTTTCGAATGTGACGATAATTATTTGGGCAATGGTTGATTGCGCTCAAGTTTCAGGCACGGCCAGTTTTAAATATGATAATTCCCCCCTCACACCGTCCGTCCGTTTTTTATGTTGTGTAAGGCTTCAACTGGGCACTGAGTGTATAGATTCGACAGTTTGAAGTAGAGAAACCAGTAGAGATAGAGAGGTAAGAGAGATTAATAGAGAATGGAAGAAAGAGAGAAAATATATAAAGAAATATAGAAGTAAAGATGTAAAATAATATTAAAAGATGCAATAATTAAAAAAACGAGAATTAAAAAATAAATGAAATAAAAAGGGCAAAAAAAAAGAATACCCCCCCCCCCACTGAGGACTGAGAATGAATTGTTTATGAAAAATAGCTTGACGTCTAACGTCTCATATATTAAAGTATTGATATTGTTATTCTGGGTTGTTGTTGTTTAGGCATTTTTCCAACCCCGCAGTTTGAGCGAATTTGCAGTTTTGCGCCCAGCACCTGTAAGCGGTACTCCGGGGTCGGGTTTTATAGTATGCAACATGCTAAAAATAACTTTAAGGAGGAATGGCTAAATCAAGGGGCACAGGGAACAACGGAAAGAAAAATGTACAGAGAAATTAATCCGCCCAACAAACAAGACAATATAAAGTTCCTCCCCCGTAAAGAACAATTCACTATAGGCTATTCCGGTAGAGAACAGTACATATAGCACTTAACTCACACCTACATATAATAAATCCAACTAACCCATCTAACACAATTAAACTGTGAACCACTTCCTGCTTGAATGCCATGAGCTAACCTACTTCAGATACACCCTGCTCCCCCTCAACCTACCATTAGCAACACACTATTTAGCAATATGGAAAAACTGAAAAAAGACATGTAAATATGACTGCAAGAGAGCAAACCGCTCTGCAGACTGGCTAACAGAAAAAGAAGAAGAAGAATATTAAATACTTTTCACCACACTAATCTTCTGATTAACCTAATGCAAGGTCTCCCTCCATGAATGCTGGGCCAGTGAGTTGAACACATTGCAAAATAATAATCACACTTAACGACGCCAAAAGTAATTTAAAACTATTAAGAAATTCAAGAGTAAGTAAAGTACTTTTAAAAATATCTACAGCAATACTTTACCTTATACATACCACACAATGAACACGCGGTGCTTAATAAAAAATTTCAACGTATTAAACTTGCAGTGCTTTTTTTCTTAAATACAGTTACTATCCGATAGCGCTCTTTCCTATTATAAAAAGAAAGTCTTTAAAGTCGCATCTTGGCTCCTTGAATCGAAAACAAAATCAAAGCATTTGGAGTTTTCAATCTACAATAACTAACGCAACATACAACATCAAAAAATAAAATAGCTTTAAAAACAAAAGACATATCAATAATGCAATATATTACTATATGTTAGTGTATGTTAGATGCGCATGATATATTGAATGAACGATTTGGCAATATGGAATGAAAGAGGGTAAGAGATTGTATAAGGGTTTTCTATCGACAAAGACACAAAGACAAGTTAGTTGTGATTCAGATAGCAACCAAGCTAGTTGTGATATCGTTACCTACTTGACAAGTTGTGTCTCTGATAGTACAAGTAGATACAACTGCAGACTTGGAAAACTTGATAAATGAATGAGATCTTGTGTTAAGGATGAATATAATGTATTAAAGCAAGTTGATGATAACAACGCCTCTCTTCAACCTTCACATTACCATTGTTGAAACATTGTTTGTAGCCTATCTTCTTGTCTTATATATTACAGACGCTCCTTCTATAGAGAAGATTATTGCATCCTACGCTCATCCGTGGTCCGAGTCTAGTCTTGCATCTTTATTAATGTTTTAAATGATGTCAAGTTACTGGTTTTCCTAATTTGTTCAGGTAACCCATTCCTTGCCCGAATACCACTCGGGAAGAAAGAGTACTTATATGAATTTGTTCTCGCATAATGAATAAGAAAGTGTTTTTGTCTATATGTTTATCTATCGTCAATAGTCGTCCTGTGACAAATAGGAAATAGGTTTGGCTTTGAGGCACTTTGACTACAAGAGAAAAATCTGCTCTGCAGCCTGGTTCAAAGAAGATGAAGAACAATTCGTGGGCTCAATTTATTCACTGGTAAACTAATAGTCATATCACATATCAATGCCGGTCCATGTATCCATAGATTGAAATGAAAAGACTTTGTCTATATATGCTATAAAGCTTTAAGCGGAACGTCAGTAGACATCTTCTCTAGCCAATCGTGACAAAATTGACTATGAAATATAAAACCATAAACTACATTACACCAGCTACTTTACCCAGCTCAGAACGTGTTACAATTATTTAATTCATTTGGCTTCTAATTCCAATTAAGTTCTTTTTTTTACAATTGTATCATTTTTATAATGGTTTCGTTTACAAAATACGGAAACTAAAGTTACAAATAAGATAGTTTGCACTTTCTGATTGATCGTTTTTTAAATAGTTTTAATAAATGATAATGTTGCGCTAAAGTGAATAATGAAAATTAATTTAAACCACTAATCAATTAGAAGTAATGGGGCTGAATGAAATTATAGTGGTTGTAATCGATAAGTCAGCCAGACAGTGTGACAAGGCTGTTCGTTTATTATGGCTGACACGAGAATCAAATAGTTATCCGTCTTAATGCCACTCATTATAGTTATAGCTGCTAATTATTTGCCACTGTTGTTTCTCTTTATCTTTGTTTTTAAAAAATGTTAATTTGCCGCGAACGTGGTGACCGAACAGCTACAAGAAAAACAAAAAAAAAACGGTAGCTTTTTTAGTGTGATGAAAATAATACATTCGGGCGTGCCAAGACCCCAAATTTATCAGATATAGATTAATATTATCTTATATTATATATTACAGACACCCCTTCTATAAAGAAGATTATTGCGTCCTACGTTTACCCGTGATCCGAGTCTAGTCTTGCATTTTAATTAATGTTTTAAATGATTTTAAGTTAAACCGGTTTTTCTGGTTTGTTCAGGCAACCCATTCCATGCCCGAATGCCACTCGGGAAGAAGGGAAGAAAGAGTACTTACATACATTTGTTCTCGCATGAAAATTAGAAAACATTAAGAAACTATTTTAACTCCACCCCCAAACGTTTTGGACACATTTGAAAAAAGTAATAAGTAAAAATCTACAGAATACCTCAACAATCGAAAAGAATTGAAGTCAAACCTAAAAAAAAAAAACAAAGGCAGTGATAATCTTATAAAACTGTAACTTATACCAAAGACTATAATAAGATGGACCGCTTGCTTTGATATTTCTACTATTTGATAACTTAAAACACTTAGTTTCGGAATTTCCAATCCCACTAAGTCCACTAGACTTCCGGTATAGTAATTCTCTATGATTGATTTTCTCAATGGAACATTAAGATTAAAATCTAAAGTTTTTTTTTTACAGCGGAAACCTTTAATGCAATCGTAGGAGCGTAGAAGTCATTTAAAACAGCCTTATTGGTTGCGCACGGGACATATAAGTTCTAAAAATAGAGCAAGCGGCTTATCTTATCATATTCTTTGGTAAGATTAAAAAATCAATCTATATAATTACCGTGAGTTTGTTTATATGTTTGTTTATATATATATATATTATACTAGTGGTTATGCCCGTCAAAATGACGGAGAAACGAACGACTACAATATGTTTTGTTAAGAGAGAAAGAAAAGAGACTATTACAATAAATACAATGAACGTTTCTTTTCGGTATTTAGTTTTTGTTATCTTTAATTGTTTCTGACCCTGGCATATGCATAATAATTGTAACTTTCAAGCGTCTGGTATTAAAACGTAGCGAACAGTTGTGTTGATTTGACTTGTTATTAAAAACAGCCTATTAAATTAACAATAATATACTATCTAAAAGAAAAAAACAACAACACAATACCAAACAATAAAAAGGTAAATAATAAAAAAAGCGTAGAAAATAATATTTCAAATATTTCAAAACAATAAAAACTAAAGTGATAACGATTTTTTTCGGTATTTAATTTTTGTTTTTGCTTATTGTATTAATAAAACAGTGTTGAGAATGTTTCTTTCGGTATTTAGTTTTTGCTATTTTTATTTGTTTCTGGTCGACCTGACCCTGGCATATGCATAAGAATTGTGGCCTAAAGGACTGTCGTAGTGTGTAAACCGCCGATACATTCCCATTAAGAATACACTGGCGGGCGAACGCATGGGGCACAGCGGCGGGTCCGAGGTCCATTACACTGCCGAAAAGCCACTGGTCTCGGGGGGGGGGGGGGGAAGCAATTGACGCTTCAATCCCG
Organism: Anisus vortex; assembly: GCA_949126835.1. NCBI lineage: Eukaryota > Metazoa > Mollusca > Gastropoda > Planorbidae > Anisus > Anisus vortex. The sequence continues at coordinate 26,306,162 of OX421507.1, forward strand.
TCTCGAGAACCACCCGGTGCCTGAATGCATATATATGTTTGTCCTCTATAGGCTCCTAAGGCGTTTGACTAATCAAGACAAAAGTTAAACGTATAAATTGAAAACGTCAAACAAAATAAATTTTTATTTTATTACTTATAATCATGAATGTGTTGATTTTATAAATCAAAAAAAGTATATCCAGCTATACAAATACATAAAACCTTAAGGAACAAATGGCCATTTCCGTTCATTTACTATGTTGAACGCGAGATTCACTATGTTGAACGCGAGGGCCTTATCGGATTTTCCCAATTCTGCTGTTGTTTTTTTAATGTGGCGAGACCTTTTTTCAAAAGTTTCGCACCGCAATTTGGCTTGGAGAGATTGATTGGTATAGGCTACGTTAAAAAAAATACTAGCGTATGACGTAATGTCTATCAAATCATTAATTTGTTCATTATAGATGTTTGCATTATCTTTTAAGTAAAAGTAACCACATGTTTTAATTATTTAATTGATGCACGTTGCTATTGAGAGCATCCTTTAATAGGCGACTTTCTACACTCTATAAATTAAATTATACTAGTTATAAAGGAAAAGTGACAAGTTATAAATGATTACTTTTAAATAGCACTAGCCCGACAGCTACCGGGCACAAATAACAAAAACTAAATACCGAAAGAAACATTCTCAATACTATTTTATTGATACAATAAGCAAGAACAAAAATTAAATACCGAAAAGAATCGTTATCACTATAGTTTTTTTATTGCATTGAGTATTCTTAATGGGAATGTATCGGCGGTTTACACACTACGCTAGTCTTTTAGACCATAAGCTTGACAGCAACAATTCTTATGCATGTGCCAGGGTCAGGGCGACCAGAAACAATTAAAAAGAACAAACAATAAATACCCAAAAGAAGCGTTCTCACTCCAGTTTTTATTGTAATAATGTCTTTTGTCTTTCTCTCTTAACAAAACACATTGTAACATTCTTTTATCCGTCATTTTAACGGGCAAAACCACTAGTATCTTAATAATTGGACTAATAGACAGCCTACGTATAAAAGCAGATACAGACTTAAATGTAAATAATGATTTATTAAATACGGTTTATAATGTGTGTGATTATATAGTTTTTGCTTAAACAACTGCATTTAACCAAAATACGTTTTTTTGTTTTTTTTTGTTCTGGTAAATATTTTTTGCGAAACTTCAAACCCCGGGCGGTCAAAGCGTTTAATAATCGTCAGATCAATACCATTGACTAGTCCATTTTGTGGACGATTTCTTCTTTACTTCTGCATTGCCCTTAAACCCCCCACCCCCCACCAACCTTCATATCCAAACCAGAAAGGGGGGGGTGGGGAAGCTATCAGCTGTCACAGTTACTGACTGAAATCATTTCTTATAACTTAGCCTGCCGGACCGCGAGTAACACGCTGTAGTCGTTAACCCTTTGACGTCTATATTTGTCCTAAAAATAAACCTCTGCAAAAATGTACCCTTAGCGAAGCGTTTTGGACACTTTGTTCAGTAAATTACTCTCACTGAACTGGCGCTAACCTCGTTTTGAAAATGGTTTCAGGGAAATACACGTTTTTTTTTCAAACATTGACAAAAGTGTTATTGACTTATAGATTCATGTGTTGTTATGAAATAAGATAAGATTAGAATGGGCATTTCTTATAGCGCTTCTATCCATGCTATTAAATGAGCATGCTTATGGTATTATTATTTGTGTAGACCTTTAAATCTTTCCTAAAAAAAAAACTAGTTATTATTGTTTTATTGATGACACATTATGATGAGCATTTTTCATCATTTATGTAATATATCTTTGCTGGTGCTTGCGCTTGAAAGTGCAGGAAAAGAAGTTCTGGAATTTTCCGGCCTCGGTGGAGATGGAACCAATTTGCAATTCTCATCTTGTGGCCGTTGCTTTTATATATTTATTCAATTCAAAAATCTCAGGTAAGACCATAATTAAGTATACTGAACCAAATACTGATTTTAAATACGTAACAATTCAATTGTTTAATCATGAAATACAATTCACTTACTTATATACAATATTAAACTCAACATACCAAAGCATAATTTAAAGCCTAGTCTAAACACGTCCTGTCGTTCCCTAAGTCTAAGATCGTCTACCGTTTCTGTAATATCTTCACTACGTCAATTCTAACTCACGCGTCATAGTTTTTATCGTCATGCGTCACACCGTTACTTATTAATTTTACATTATGTTAGAGATTATAAAAATGTCTTAATAAAACAAGAATATATATTTTAAACCCCAACACATCTTGTCTCAACATAAATTGACTTAAAAAATTGAAGAATAGTCACGATGTTCCTTGTCTTGATTTAAAACACAATAAAGTGTGAAGCCGGCTGGCCTAGCGGTTAGATAACCGGACTGTCAACCAAAAACCATCTGACAGGTCGCGGGATCTAGCCCGGCCGCCGACGGATCCCTGTCGCCCTGCAGGAGTTTTGGGCCTGTAAACATATTTGCGCCAGCAGGCAGCAGTGTGTTTACAGAGCGCACTGAGCATGCTGAAATAGCATGGATAGAAGCGCTATATAAGTAACCAATTAATTAATTAAATTAATAAAGTCTTGTTTTAATTACTACATTTTTTTGTATATTATGTTTATGTTTATGTATATTATATTGTGCATTAAATTTGATTTAAAAATATTCCCATACAGAAAATATCCGTTGCTACAATTACATAAATGGTTAATAACGAACAATTACACAAATTTTAATGAAAAAAAAAACATTCACGAAAAATTTAGTTGTTTTTAGAGTTTGTTTATTTTTAAAATCAAGCTAAAAATAAATCAGGTTTTAGAAAAAGAAAATGTTAAGATATTACTATAATAGTCATTCGTACAGTCACGTGTCACGTGTCATGGACTAATTTTAATGTAAACTACTTTTATTGATTAAATGCTATGTTGTCAATGCCAAGGGGAGCTTTAATGATATTGCAGCTCTTGGCGCAATTATATATATATAAATAGATTTAGATATATATATGCCCGGAGAAAATTTTTAGAAAAGGCCTAAAATCATTACAATCTTTTAAAAAATGCTACGTTAATTGTAGGCCTAATTGTTTTTAAAAAGTAGAAGAAAAAAAATACCGCTTGCCAGTTAAAACCTCAGTTTTGTGTCACTGACCTAGCTAGGCTTATATGGTGTCTAATAATATTACTGAATAATATTCGTCAATAATATCGGACGATAAATAAATATTGCTTTTTTGAAGTTTTATTTTAAAAACTTTGTAAATTAAATGTATTCAATTCAGTTTGGCTTGATATACTATTATCTGGCAAGCCATCCAATAAATCATGTCAATTTGGACATCTTCTACCGGCACTTTAACCTTTGACGTGTTTTCAAATTGACCAATGGGGATAGGATTACAGACAAACACGGACTTTATATATATATATATATATATATATATACATATAATATTTTATATATACTTACAATACAACAATATATAGCCTATATAGGGACTACAGTTTATCGGGTAAATCCGTTCGGAGTTACTGGGCATAGGCATCCTTCTTTGTCTGCAAGTATTATAGACCCCCAAATTAGTGTTACATATAATCAAAAACTTTAATAAGATGTAACGCTTGCTCTATTTATAGAGCTTATATGTTTGTTTTTACCGAGCGCATCCAATAACGCTGTCTTAAATTACTTCTACGCTCCCACGTTTGCATTAAAGGTTTCCATTGTATAATACAACTTTCTATTTTAATTTTAATTTTAATTTTTCATTGAGAAAATCATAGCGATTAAATAAAATGGAAGTGTACAGTGCAAAGGGGAATCGGGAATTCCGAAAAGAAGTCATTCGAGTCATCAAATAGCATAAATATTAAAGTAAGTGATTTATCTTATTATAGTCTTTGAGCATATTAAACCTTTCACAAACACGTTGGTCGTTGGGTCTGGTTTGTGACAGAAGGTACAGTTTCTGGTGTTAATAAAACATGTATAGATAGACAGGTGTTGTTCGCAGTGTGGTTGCCGAATTTGTATGAGCAAGAGCTAAGGAGGCCTGTAGTCTGTAGGTGTGCTGGCTTGGAGTAAATCGTTGGAATAATAATAATAATACGTTTATTTCTATAGCACTGACAACAAACATAATGTAAGCTCAGAGAGCATTTAACGTATATAAAAAAAAAATCATAACAAAATCATTGGCATTAACACGAGACCGTCAGATATGTAGAAATTTGACAAATGTTTTAAAGAGAGGTGCTCTAAATCAGGGGTCGGAAACCTAAGCCGCGCGTACCAGACTTGGCACGCAGAACGATTTTCAATGGCACGCGAGAGACCTCCAATGAGTTTTTTTTTAATGCGAGTCAAAACTACGTACGTTTTCTTAATTAATTAGTGCTGCATGGCGAACTACATGGGAATCACACTGGACGTCGACTGTTTTTTTTTAAAGAGTGTTTGTAATTGAATCGTTTGTTAAGATTGTCCATCTTATAATTTCTTAAGTCTCTTCTAGAAGAAAGTGATGCGGAGTATAGGTATAGTCTTTAATAGATTCCTTTCTGGTCTAGACGCAATTTAGGTGTATTTTAATAAATAATAATATCGATATTAAATGAGGAGAACTGACTGTTGAAGCCGATTTTTCTGAATGACATGGCGACACATGTCAGTGAGTTGAGCTTGCATTTACAAGACCTGGTCGAAAAGCAATTTAAGTGTTGAACCACTGGAATTTATTTGCATTGAAACTTGACATATCTTGCCGTGAAATCAATTTCAAAACATTTAACTCTTTCCCTGATTTAAGGCAAATTAAAATAGACGAGTATTTTCAGAAATACAATGAAGCACTCAATGCGGAGTTTTCTAAACAAAGGCAATACTTTCAAATGCAATGTGACCACATTAACCCTTACTGGATTGATCTTACAAAAAATACTTAGATCTGGATCTTTTTATAGTGGAGGGAAATCGGCATTGTTTTCATTTTAAACATTAAAAAAATGGCATCTCAAAATTTGATAGAATGTATTGTTTGACGGGACAAGTCTGCTACCCAAGTTTCAGCTCGATTGGACCACGGGAAGTGGTTGAAAAATCGATGCAAAATTTTGCAGGATTACAGACAAGCAAGCAGACAGACAATGCAAGTTAATGTAAGGGGAGTAAAAAAGAGCATAAAACTGAATTTTTATAAAGAAATAATAATTTAAAAGCAACACTAGATATAGATTATTTTTTTTAAATAAACTCGTTTGTCATCACTTGCATCACATTTGGAAAATTTCGTTCAAGGGAGTTAATTAACCCTTATTATTAGCGTTAATATTTCTAATGGTTCTTTTATATTTTGTTTTCTTTTAAAAAAATAGCTTACAATTTATAACTTTAAAATTATCAAACTATAAAAGATAGTTGAAAATGATATAAATATTATATGATTAAAGAATGTATATTTACGATCCTAAACATTACACTAACTACCCAGTCAGTATGATAACTACGTATCTCTACTGTTTAACTACATTGAAACTTTCAGTTTCGTTTAGCACCGGTAATAATATAAAAGCTGAAATCTCTATTATGCAGAGATTAAGAAATAAAGAATTTATGGCTATTACTAGAATAATATCTTGACAACTAAATTCAAATGTGGATACATTTACCATTAATGTTTAAGTTGATAAATGTAATTGTGTATTAACTATAAATGGATATTTTAAAAAGTTAATATCAATCTGTTTATTTGTTATTTAAATATAAAACGCATTAATGATTTTCTCTATAACGCACCTTTACTTTTGGTCTTGTTCTTGCTACGGCCCTAAAATAAATTATCTCATACAAATAATATAGTTGAGCAGTTTGTCTTTCACGCTGTTGGCACGCTGAATGATTTAGAAATCCTAGTTTGGCACGCTATAAGCAAAAGGTTGCAGACCCCTGATCTAAATGATTTCTTTTCAATAACCAACTTTGTACACATAGACATTGAACATAGTGTAATAACTTTTAAAAGTAATTCTTGACACGCCTGACATATCTAGGTGGTTGAGTTAGGTCAGCAACCTCCATTGTCCGTAGCACCAAAGTCGATAATGACCACGAATCATCGGCAGTATAAATCAAAACGGAATGAAGTTACATTAATTTACACTGAGAAAATATTCATTTGAAAAAAAAGCAAAAACAACAACCATTGTTCAATTTGATGTGGGCACGCGTTATTGACAAAAAACGAAGCAGACACTACAGTTAAGCATTTGTCATGTTCAGTCTAAGTAAATCCTTATCCATCATTCGGCCTTCCATTTAATGGAAGGAAATCAATAAATCATTATATCGCTAGAATAATCGTTGCATCGTTTGCATATATCGACCTGTGAACACAAATAAAGAGAGTGTCTGATTTGTATCTACAAAGCGTGGACTTAAAGCCAAACAACTTATTGAACTGAACAGAAGATTTGAAAAAAAAACATAGATTTAATTTTCTTTCATTTATTTTTGTTTGGTTTCTGGATGTGCATTTTAAAATCTAATATATTCCATTCTCTGGCCAGGATATTCTGCTCCAAAGTGTAGTTGTCGCTTTTTTTTACCCATTATTTGTTGAAACGCTGGAAATATTATGATGTTAAGATCAAGGGCATTACGTAAGAGACAAAAAGCCATAGTTCGAATAGTAAAACAAGGGACATTGAAAATATTTGAAAATTATAAAAATGTTTTAAAAAAAAAAGTAAAGTAAAGTACTCTTCGGACCAAATTGATACATAGGTCGGTGATGAAGCGTTCACCAGTTTCTGTAGCCACGGCAAACTGGGGGATTGAAAGGCCAGTACAATGCCTAGCCGCCTTTACTTTACCCCCAATTAACGCCAGGTACCCTTTTGAACTGGATTGACCCACAAACACCCTCCAGTCCCGGGAACAAATCCTAGCCTTCACCAGGATTCGAACCCAGAACATTCGGTACGCCAAGCGAACGCGCTGCCCGCTCGACCACCGTGTCATCATAATGTGTAATCGATAAAACAGGGAAAAAATGTTTATGAGGGTAAGTGAAAGAGGATGAGGTTTAAAATTTGATATAATATTTTTGTAAACGTGGCCAGTACAATGCCCTGCCGCCTTTACTTTACCCCATCTAAAGTCAGGTACCTGTCAGAACTAGTTAGACTAAGGAACACCCTCCAGACCCGGGAAAAATCTTAGCTTTCACCAGGATTCGAGCCCAGGACCTTCGGTGCGAGAGTCGGACGCTCTGCCGCTCGTCCACCGTGCCTCATAAGAAACTAAGAATTTTTTTTAAGAGAAAGAAGAAAAGAAGAAGAATCTAGAATGGCCATACTTCCGCAGTTGATTCAACAAGAACCAAACCCAAAGAGTCATATAGTCTATAAGTGGTGAGTCCCTGGTATACACTGACATAGACGGCGGACAGTGCATACATAATGGTATTGTAAGTTTTGGTGGAAAAGACCCGTCGAAAACCACTGTCTAAAACTTAAACATATAGTTTTGTCACGGGAAGACTTCCCGTTATAAATTTCTGAACATTTAGTAGTGACCGTTTGAATAACTTTCAAGATTCATTTGTGTTACTGTGGGCGGAGAAGGGTGGGTTTAGAAGCTGTAGTAAGTGTTTTATAATATCACACAATTTGATAAATACATCGATGTATTTGTATTGACTTCACACCCTTCAAAAATATGTAATTTAGAACTAAACCTCATTACAAATGCAAGTAGCTTCATTGGCTTTGCAAACAATGCCACAAGAACATGGAATGGGTTGCCTGAACGAATAAGAAAAACCGAAATTTCAACATAATTATAAAAAAAAACATAATTCAAAATGTAAGACTAATGAAGCTGGCTGGCCTAGCGGTTAGTTCACCGGACTGTCAACCAAAAACCATCTGACACGTCGCGGGTTCTAGCCCGGCCACCGACGGATCCCTGTCGCCCTGCAGGAGTTTTGGGCCTGTAAACATATTTGCGCCAGCAGGCAGCAGTGTGTTTACAGAGCGCACTGAGCATGCTGAAATAGCATGGATAGAAGCGCTATATAAGTAACCAATTTAATTTAATTTAATTTTAAATTTAAATCGTTTTATTTATAGTAAGTGCGTCTGTAACATATGAGACAGTAGCTTCATTCTTTAAAAAGCTTTATTTCTGAGTAAAATGTAATAATAAGCAACAGTGAATGACCAACGATAACAAAAAACAAACAACAACAACAACCATATATTTACAACCATTACTACCATTAGTATTTTTTTTCATGCAAAACTTTATAGTCATGTGGAAACAGTTATCCCACGTAATTTATTCAATAAGAAAAAAAATATATAAATTCCCTTCGCCCACACCGAGATACTTGTGAAGACAATTATATGGAATCAGAACTAACGATCAAGATTCTGACCTGAAACCAAGTGACAACAACAGAGAGGGCAGCGCCACGTGATTCCTGGCACTTCAGATCAAACTAAAAGAATTGGCACCACCAAGCAGAAAATGAACCACTTCCCTCTTTGGTTGTGACTTTGGCAGTTCTATTTAGGACAATGGGTCTAAAAATGGTTTCCCTGTTCCCAGTTCTAATTAGACCTTCTTAACACGTATTGTTCCTCACTCTCTGACCAAACGTTAATTATTTTATTATGTTTATACTATGTTCTTTACCCAAGGGAAACTCGGCAACTCGGAAATACCGAATAGGAATAATTGAAAATAAACTTTCGGTTTCTAAAAATGTGCATTTTAAAACTTTTTTTTTTTATTGGTGTTTCATTAGCAACCTTGCAATTTGTTTGTTTAAATATTTGTTAGAATGATAAAAAAAAAGTAAAATATTATATATATGATTAAAGAAATTACAATTTTAAATATGAGTATATTTCAATGTAGTTAAAACATATTTTTTGCATTATAAGTACTGATCTATAGGCTATATGATTGGAAATATAAGCGTTACAGCCTTTAGTGGTTAATATTAACCAATTGGGAAATATCAGAGTTGACGATTTGGTGCGTTTGTAAAAAAATGTTTTTTATTCTAGCGTCATTATTAACATGTCATCTAAATATTATTTTCGCCAATGCCTCATTTTTATCTTCTACAGTTACCTTTATAGTGTGAATAAACCTATTTATTTTTTCTTATAAACCCTGACAAATCAGTTATCTATATGAGTTGAAGCTGAAAACCCGTTATAACACTGTAAAGAACGCAAATGTGACAAATATATATAAGATTATAGATAAGTCTCCCCCCCCCGCCCAAAAAAAAAAAAAAAAAAAAAATTGGATTAATTCGTAAATGGGAATACTTCCTACTCTGAATTTCCGAGTTGCCAAGTTTCCAATGGGTAAAGAATAAACCATTATTAACCATCCGATACCAATTTAAAATTGAACATATTTTGTCGACTATTTGATTTCAAGCACACATTTCTAAAATAAAAAAAAGACAATACAAAAAAAACAACAACATTAAAATGTCTTGTTCCTATCTGTTTTTAGTTCATCGTTTATTGTTCGGTTTATTTAACCTTCACTTCCCAGACAATAACAATCTACCCAATTATATTTTTATCTATTTATCTTCCTATTCCTATGTCTTTTTTTTTTCTCTCTCTCTCTCTCTGTTTCCTTCTTTCGTTCTATTCATTACACTCTATCTATCGTTACAAAAATTACGGCGCTTACTTCTATCCCCAATTAGCTGTAAAGCTCTTGTTATATTTAGAAAATTAACTCCAGACCGTTTATTTTTTTATCTCCTTAATTCAGATTTTTCTCTCCTTTTTTTTTCTTCAAAATGTTTTGCTAAATAATTCTTGCTGTAATAATTATATCAACAACAACCTCAAAAAGTTAATATCTTGATAATGTGGACATGGGAGACAACTGGGACAGGGTTGGATTATTGTTTTTTTAATTAGAGGTAAAATTCTCTTACAAAATGTAGAGCTCGGTGGAATTGAATTGTTGAATTTGCGGCCCATCAACATCGAACGTTATATAGAGCCTTTTTGATAACGTTGTTGTCATGTTCCTCGTGTGTATCCATTTTATTGTTCTTATATCTTTTAATTATGTTGTACAGTTGTATGTCTTTAATATAGTTTATTATACATTTTGGTTTAATTTAGCTGAAAAGTTCATGAAGAGTTGAGTTCTACAGTAACGTGGAAAATATGTGGGTCTTGATGTTAACACATACAAAATAATATACATTAAAGCACATAGTTAGTCAAATAACTTTACTTTTTTTATAGTACTTAAAAATAACTTTTAAATGATAATAAAGTGCTTAGGGTTTTAATTTAAAAAGGATAAAAAAAACTAATTTTGAGAAAATAGAGAAAAGGCTTTTGACCGAGGCCTAACTATCAGCCCTAAAAAACAAGACTAATGCTCAGGAATCTGACCAACCTAACATTTCCATCAGCGACTGTCAACTTGAGGCTGTGGAGCACTTCATATACCTTGTCCCCACCATCACTAGCAATCTCTCACTAAATTCAGAGCTTGAAAAGGGGACCGGCAAGGTATCCACGACATTGGCTAGATTATCACAGAAAGTCTGGAACAATAAAAGCTGACCATCAACACCAAGGATGCTGTGTACCGTGCATGCGTGTTAAGCACTCTCCTCTATGCCAGCTACACCTGGACCCTGTACTCAGGCAAGAAAAAAGATTGAGCGCCTTTCATATGCGTTTTCTCCGACGCATACTCGGAATCTCCTGGCGAGACATGTCAATAACAACCAGGTGCTTCAGACGTTTCAAAATTCCAAGCATGTTAACTCTTCTCCATCAACGTCGACTCAGAATTGCTAGGACATGTGTTTAGGAAGGAGGATAGCATGATCCTCAAAGATATCCTTTACTCAGAACTAGCCAGGATGTCTGCAAGAGGCGACCTTAAAGACCTAGCTATAAATTTAAAAAGCTTTAAAGATCGAAAAAGACAGTTCCAGCTGAAGACAAGGGTTGACCTCCGGGCTGGAAGTAGGAAAACGCAATCTGCAACAGCTCGCTGACGAAAAGCGCCACCAGAATGCGGGGAAGAGACCAGCACTGACTGATGCTGCCTTCTTGTGCAACAGAGTATGTCACTCGCGTGTGGGATTGTACAGCCACAGCAGTAGCTGCAAGGCCAGTAGTGCACACTCCCCAACGGCACACTAAATTCCGTCGTCTTGCTAGACAAACGGAAGCCAACTATAGGTTTGATTATCTTTTTATCTTATTATTTGGAATAATTACAAATAAGTCCTTTGTTTACGGATTCTCAAATAATAATTAAATAAAAGTTTAATACAGGCATTAATAACATTTTTTTTTCAAAAGTCATGCAAATGGAAATAATCTTTAGTATGTTGAAAGAATGTTACATTTGTAACTCTACTGGAGTTAAAGGGAGAACATTTCACAAAAACTGAAAAGTACTTTAATAAATTAATTATCTGGAACCAATTGATGAAAAAAAACGCACGTGTAACATAATATAACTTAATGTTGTTTTAATGTTTTGTTACATGTTCTATTTTTTTTTATTACGTTGGCTGTTATTAGTTTTTCTTGGAATGTATTTTTTTTTTTATTATTTTAGTTAGTATGTTAAATGCAACAATGTCAAATATTGATCTATATCATTTTAAATCTGTTATTATTTTTTTTTATTTATGAATGTCAGTTGATATATACCTATTAGTATTATTATACAATTCACAAGAAAGTAATGAATACATAAAGTCAAAATATATAAACTGCCAAATCAAATACACCAGTAAAGTTAGGCCTTTAAATACAACTAGCTATTGTCATCATTGAAAGATATTCACGAGTCTTATCTTTATAATTTATCCGAGACGAAAGTCGAAAGTTTGAACAAAAGGTCAATTAATAAAGATTCCCTAAACTTCCGGTGTTTTTGTCGCTTCCGCTTAGCCATTGTTGATTGTCCCTCTTGCTTTGTTGCCAAGCAACAGCTGAAGTTACACACTTGGAGTGAAAACAAAAAAAAAACGCTTGGGCTATGACCAGTATTACATCACTCGATTATGAAACTAACCGTCTAGCTAATATAAAAAAAAGAAGTCAACGAATGAAGTGATTGTTTTTGTTTGTTGTTTTTTGTTGTTTTTGTTGTTGGCCGTTGTTGTTTTTTGGGGGGAGGCATTATGGTCTCACTTATTTTATTTCTGAACATGTATTCAGTATTTTTGCAAGCATAGTCTATTTATATACTAGAAATAGCCCTTGGTATACCACGGGGGTAAATTTTTTTATCTAATGTGGTTTTATGATTTTTAGAATTGTATTTATATATATAGCAGGAGCAGGAAGTAAAGTAGACCTAAGTCATGGTTTTAAATTTAGGAAATGACGATTCTAATTGGTGATATTTAATTTTATTTTATCGAATTACTGAGATAAATAAAACATAAACATAGTTTTCTTTAACTTCCATTAATCGAGGTAATAAATTCAAACATGAACCTTTTCTTTAAAAGCAATATTGAGTGTAATTTCTTGTTCAGCGTGCAGTAGTTGTCTGTTGAGTGTTTATTTTCTACACGCTATGGACTTTTTTACCTTTATAAAAAACGACAAACGTTGTCCATATGAAAAAACTTTGACATGGTCAAACGTCTGTTCTTAAGATTTTTTAATTGGTATGACAAATGCCAGAATGATTGGAACTTGTAGACGTCATAGAAATAAGTAAGTGTTTAGTGCTGATAAACCAAGGTAATATATTTGGAATAAAAGACGATCATCTTTATTGCATTCTGGGATGATCTCTGATGTGTTAAAATTTCCCTTGCAATGAACAAGCTGCCGTTGCAAAGACTATCTTTGGATTGGGATTTCTCAAAAGCATAATGATTACATTATCAGCATTACTGTCAGACAATATCTCCTTTGGTGTAAGACATTATTACCATGGGCGTCATATTTTATCAAAATTACTAATTTTTAATTACTAAGTTTGTGAGACCAAGCATTCAGTTGCCGCACCGTAGGTTCTAAGTATGAATCCTGATGAAGGCTAGCATTTGTTTCCGGCTCTGGAGGGTGTCTATGAGTCTACCCAGCTCTGATGGGTATCTGACATTCGCTAGGGAAAAGTAAAGGCAGCTAGGCATTGTGGGTCTTGTGCTCGCCATGCAATCTCCTAGTATGCCGTGGCCACAGAAACTCGTGAACACTGCTTCACGGTCTCAAATTGGTCTAACGTGGATACTTTACTACTACTTTTGTGAGGCCAGACATTATAACCATAGGCCTAGCCACCGGAAAATGGGAGGTGGGCGGGGGCGGCATGATTTATATATAGGCTAAAATGTGTCAATGAACAACACTATTTATTTTTATACCTTTATGTTCTTTAACTGCTGTGATTCCTTTAAATGTCTTTAATATATTTACTATACCTTCAATAAACCCTTTTTTTGTTTTTAAATTAAAACAAAATTATTTGTTGGGAGAGTGGGTTATGATAATATGCTGATAATTCTAAAGACAGTCATAAAGAGTTCAAGTCTACTCAATTGTGCTTGCGTTCTAAATATTAGGCCTATACTCTTAAGAATAATTTTATATTACCCATTTAAATTAATTTTTTATATTTTTTAAATTGATAGAGAAAAGAATAACAGAGATAAAAAGGTATAGAGTGTCAGATCGAATATTATATCAATAAGACTTTTTTAAAATTTCTAAAAAGTATGCTTTGTTTTAATCCTGCATAGATGTATGCATATGTTTGCGTGTGTTGGTGTGTGTGTGTGTGTGTGTGCGTGTGTGTGTGTGGCAGACGGTCACAAAGTTAGAGAATCTAAAATCTACGCCCACGCTAGTTTAGCCAGAGATCTATTTAAAATTCTAAGATTGTACGTCATGTGCTATAAATTTTTCAAAGCAGGATTTAAATACTCTTAAAACCTAATTAATATGCACTTTAAAAAGGAAGAAAGCAGAAATAGCCACATTTCGGGTCATAATTCAAAATTGTGTAGATATACACATGTAGGCACTATTGACAAGTCTTAATGAGGCGTGAACTTTTGAACCCATATGTTCGTGAACTTCCTGTTCTATTTTTAAACTAATAAAAAAAAACATGCTTTTGCTGGTGTTTGACAATTGATTTCAACCTCGACGGCCAGTTCTAGTCTTTTAGAATTATACAAAGGATACAATATTAGTTATGAGGAATCCGTTTTTAACATCAAAAGTGAGTAGGCGATAACTAATACTCAAGTGTTAGTCGCGTGAAGTTAAATATTTATTTGTTTACAAAATAAATGAGTCAAGAGTTGCGTTTTCTTAGTTATTGAAAAACAAAATGCTTAAATTTTTAAAAACGAATAACAAAAATGCCTTTGCATTTAGCAATAAGTTTGATATTTTAAAAAGGTGATTTTTCACTTCTGACTTTCACAATACATTGTTTTGTTTTGTAAACATCTTTTGGAAATGAAATACATTTTAATCCCCAACAAATTTGAGTACAACCAGTAAAGTAGCACACAGACAGTGTTTCGAATAAAATGATCGAATAAAAACGGAAATGTTTTTGCACGTGACCTTTTATGCATGCATACACGTTAAGACTTGTCCATTGATAAGTCTTAGTGAGGCTTGACATGTTCAAACAGAAGAGATAATAAATTCAGGTGCAATTTCCGTAAAAAAAAAACATGCTTTTGCAGGTGTTTGACAATTGATTTTAACATCGAATGCCCGTTCTGCTCTTTTAGAAATATACAAAGGCAGTATTAGTTTTGAGGAATCCGTTTTTTACATCATAGTAAGTAGGCGATAATTAATACTTAAAGTGTTAGTCGCTATAAGTTAAATTTAGCTTTGTTTATAAAATAAATTAGTCAAGAATTGCGTCCTAGGTTAATAAAAAAAATACATTGCGTAGATACATAAAAACAAAAAACTTAAATTCTTTTGCATCAAGCAATAAGTTTGAGATTATAAATAGGTGATTCTTATATATAATATATATATATATATAGACATTCCATGTTATCCGCACATATTGAGAAGACAGAAAACTTTGATGTAAAAAGTTTTATTAATTGAATATTATTGTTTTTTTTAAATCGCTTACAAATGACCGAAACCTCGGCGAAAAAGGCCTTTGTGCAACTATTGTATATTATAATATGGCGTACCAGTATAGACATTGTCACAATTCAATGTTATTATTTTTGTTGTTTTATTTACATTTCTTAGCAGTATAATTTCTATACAAAATAAGATATATCTTAATACGTAGCAGTTACGTATAAAACGTCAATATGGTCACAAAAGCGGGAGTTCTTTCTGGCGTTTTAGATTAAGTATTGACAGGCTCGATGGTCGATGTTGGTTAAAATTAACGCATGCGTGAAACTCTTGATATTACACTTAATGATCTACACACTTCTTAAATTATCTGTCTTATCTTATGTATTACAGACGCTCATTCTATAAAGAAGATTATTGCGTCCTACGCTCATCTGTGGTCCGAGTCTAGTCTTGCATCTTTATTAATGTTTTCAAATAATGTTAAGTTACTGGTTTTCTTGGTTTGTTTAGGCAACCCATTCCATACCCAAATGCCACTCAGGAAGAAAGAGTACTTTTATGCATTTGTTCTCGAATAAGGGATAAGGAGAAGTGTTTTTCCTTATGTTTATCATCTAAGCAACTGTTTTATTTTATTTATTATTAAAAAAATTGTCTTAGTTATGTCGTCGTCGGCATCCGTCCGTCTCCAAGAGACGATGGTGTAGCTTCACGGCAAAGGTGACCAGCTGCACCGCCGAGAATGGCTGTGGAGGTCAACTCGGGAGTGGCAATCCCTGCCGCACTTCAGGCATTTGAAGGTGGATGGCTGTTGTAAAGGAACCTTCCGCCTCGCTCTTTTCTGGATGGCAGCTTCCATGCGCCCAGTTTCTGCGCGGGATGTGCCAAGCCTGACTGCGAGCCTCCAGGTTGGTCGGTCAGAAGCTTGGCATTCCCATGTGTCAAGGTCAATTGAGCTCTCGTTCAGGTCTCTTTTGCAAAGGTCCTTGAATCGCAGTTTTGGGCGCCCTATCTTCCGGTGGCCTTCGACCAGTTCTCCATAGAGGAGGTCTTTAGGAATGCGACCTGCATTCATCCTTTTCACATGGCCGAGCCACCTGAGGCGTTTCTCACTGAGCACAGCGTGAAGGCTGCTCATGTTGGCTCTCCCCAGCACCTCTGTGTTGGAGACCCTATCCTGCCACTTGATCTGCAGTATTCTCCGTAGGCACCTCATATGGAAGCTGTTGAGTTTCTTCTCGTGCCTCGCGTAGGTGGTCCATGACTCACAGCCATACAGGAGAGTGCTGAGTACGCAGGCGTGGTAGACGCGCAGTCTGGTCCTTTCGGTGAGGCTGGAGTTGTCCCACACTCGCTGTTTTAGTTGGGCCATGACTGTGGCTGCCCTGGCGATCCTGCTGTTGATCTCCAAGTCGATGGACTGTGAACTCGAGATAATGGACCCGAGGTATGTGAAGCTCTCGATAACCTCCAAGGTGTGTCCATCGATGACGATGTTTGGAGGGGTCTCCGTGCCCTGAGCCATGACGTTAGTCTTTTTCAGGCTTACAGTCAGGCCGAACTCCTTGCATGCATGAGAGAAGCAAGTGACGAGCTGCTGGAGTCCGTCTTCGGTGTGTGATGTCAAGGCTGCATCATCAGCGAAGAGCATCTCTCGAATGAGGACCTTTTTGACTTTGGTCTTGGCACGAAGACGCGCTATGTTGTAGAGCTTGCCATCAGACCTGGTGTGAATGAAAACGCCCTCGCTGCAGTCCTTGAAGGCGTGTTGGAGGAGCATGGAGAAAAAGATGCCGAAGAGTGTAGGCGCGAGGACGCAGCCCTGCTTTACTCCGCTGCTGACTGGGAATTCCTTGGAGGTTGCGCCATTGTAGCAGACAGTGCTGTGCATGTTGTCGTGGAAGGACCTGACCACCGCAAGCAGGTGTGGGGGACATCCGATCTTCTGCAGCAAGCTGAATAGTCCGCCTCGGCTGACCAGATCAAATGCCTTTGTGAGGTCGATGAAGGCTATATAGAGTGGCATCTGCTGTTCCTGACACTTCTCCTGGAGCTGGCGTAGTGAGAAGATCATGTCAACCGTTGATCGACCAGCCCTGAAGCCACACTGTGACTCTGGGTAGATGCGTGAAGCGAGGGTCTGCAGGCGGTTAAGGATGACGCGGGCGTACGCTTTACCAACGATACTGAGGAGGGAGATGCCCCGATAGTTGTTACAGTCACTCCTGTCACCTTTGTTTTTGTACAAAGTGATGATGTTAGCGTCTCTCATATCTTGTGGAATGTAACCCTGTTCCCAGCAAAGGCATAGGAGGTCGTGAAGTTGCTGTAGCAGGGCTGGTTTCCCGCACTTTAGTACTTCTGGTGGGATTCCGTCGCTCCCAGGTGCTTTACCGCAGGCGAGACGATCGATGGCCTTGCTGAGCTCATCCAAAGTGGGTGGAGTGTCGATTGTCAACCTCTTCTGGCCCAGTCAATATCTTCAGTGTGTACGCCCCAACCCTCCACTCTACCGATGAGGATAAAGATCAGTTCTACCAAGCCCTGGATGAAGCGATATCCAGGATATCCAGCACTGAGAGCCTTTACCTTCTTGGAGACTTCAATGCAAGAGTAGGAGCTGACCAGAAAGCCTGGCCCACATGCCTCGGAAACTTTGGAAGGGGAAATATAAATGAAAATGGTCAGAGACTGCTTGAGTTCTCGTGTTATCACGGTCTGTGCGTGACCAACACCTACTTCAAGTGCAAAGAAATACACCAGGTGTCGTGGAGACACCCTCGCTCTCGCCACTGGCATCAACTTGATCATGTCCTAACTAGAAGAGCGGACATTGGCAGCGTCCTCCTCACACGTAGTTACCATAGTTATGTAAATACTGTTTTTTTTTTTATTGTACTGTAACTAGTACAGATATTCAATAATAA
Organism: Anisus vortex; assembly: GCA_949126835.1. NCBI lineage: Eukaryota > Metazoa > Mollusca > Gastropoda > Planorbidae > Anisus > Anisus vortex. Next base: position 26,324,235 of record OX421507.1, read on the forward strand.
ATAATCATTTAATGAGCCATGATAACATTGGACATGTACAGACAAACAATCATTGAATCCTAAGTCTGTTATTGTTACATGTGGATTTTTTTTTTTTGCTTGTTACGTATAGAATTGAAATTTTGTTAATTTTATAATGCTATGAGTTTGTTCAATGTTTTACGTAGCACATTAACTTGAACATTGTAACAAGATGCTCCAGAACCGCTGGTCAGACATCATAAAGCAACGCCGACCTTTGGCAAAGAACCTGCCAACATGCCATTGAAGAAGACATCAGAAAGAGGAGACGGGGTTGGACAGGGCACAACGTACGCAAAGCGCCAACCACTGTCACCAGGCAAGCACTGAAATGCAACGCCTTAGGTCAGGGGTCGGGAACCTTTTTGTCTGAGAGAGCCATAAACACCACATATTTTGAAGATTATTTCTGTGAGAGCCATACATTATGTTTAAAACTAAAAAGTAAATGTGTGCATTTTGTGTAATTTCAACCCTAAAAGTACAATAATTATGTCTCTGAATTCTTTTAATAACATTGTTATGTTGTTGCTAATGAATAATGAGTATTTCTCACCATTAATGCGACTTCTGGTGCTGCGTGGATTTGCTGATGGCTTTGTAGTCTGGTTCATACTTGGTGAGGTTAAGCTTCATGCAGGCATTGAGACTTCCATCCGTTAAACGTGATCGCAGGTTGGTTTTAATGTTCTTTAGATGTGAGAAAGACTGCTCGCATGCATATGTAGAGACAAACATTGTCAGTACAGCAATACTCACACGCTGCAGTGTGTGGTATGTGACGGGAAGCGCGTTCCAAGTTTTGAGAATCAGCTGGTCTGCGTGTTGAAGTTGTTTCATTTCTGCCCACTTGTGTTGGCTCGCCAACTCTGCTTGCTGTCGTGCAAGTCTTTCCAAATCTGCATTCAGCGACTTGAATTTATTCATCCACATGTCTGAGGCCTTTAGGTCAGCAGCTTGGAGCTCAAAATCTCTGACGGAGACACCGGGGATGCAATTCAGGTCAGTGCTTTCGACTGCACACTCGTGTGGATGGGTGATGAACTTAAAAGGACGGGTATACTCGCGAAATTCTCCAAAGCGCGCTTTAAATGACTGCAGGAGATTAGACATGAAGCCTGCTAGATGCTTAAGATTAAGATGTTGAGCAGGGTCACTTGATGTGCACGTATATTTGAACTCTCCCAGTTTTTCGAAGTGTAGTAAACGACCTGTTTCAATGTCGGCGATGAAGAGTTCTAGCTTGTTTTCAAATGCAAACACTGCCTGTTGCAGGGAAAAGATTGTATTTCCAACGCCTTGCATTTTCACATTGAGCTGATTTAGATGTTCAGTCATGTCTACGAGATAATAGAACTTCAGGAGCCACTCAGTGTCAGCTAACTCGGGATGCTCGACATTCTTCATTTCAAGAAAAGTCCGTATTTTTCTCAGACAAGCCGTAAATCGGCTGAGCACCTTACCCTTGCAAACCAACGCACGTTGCTGTGTTTTAAACGGGCGATCATTTAATGCTCGGGCAACAATAAAGTTGCCTACCCGAACCAACAGCGACATCACCTCACCAAGGTGGTCGCCACACATCTGAGCACAAAGCGCCTCCTGGTGTAGGATGCAGTGAAAGCTGATGATGCGTCTATTTTCATGCTCACAAGGAAGAGCGACAAATCCTGTTTTTTCCCGCCATGCCCGGAGCACCATCAGTGCACACCGAAACAAGTTTATCCATCGGTAAATTTTTTTCTTTAGCGAACTCAGTGAAGGACTCAAATAAATCCTGTCCTCTTGTTGTGCCTTTCATACACGAAACAGCAAGACTTTCCTCATGTAGTGTATCACCGACCACATACCCTGCAACCACGCTGAACTTGGATAAATTACTGACGTCTGTTGACGTATCCAAAGCGAGAGAAAAAAAGGGTGCCGCATTTATGTCCTTCACTTGCATTGCCTCAATTTGATTTGACATCATGATGCTACGATCGTGAAAGTTCTTGCCGACAGAGGCATGTCTTTTATCGGTTTAATTATTTTGTCATCAAAAAGTTCATTGGCAACATAAAGCATGAATGATTTGGCATACTCTGCATCTGTGAATGGCTTTCCGTTTCTCACAATAGCTAAAGCGCCAGCAAAGCTAGCCGCATTCCAGTCACTTTGTTGGGTCCAAACACGGAATTGCTGCTGACTAGCTTGCACTTTTCATAGCAGTTCTTGACACGCTTTCTTCCTGCTGTCTCCCGCAGGATATTTTGATGCAAATGTAGAATGGTGTGTCTCGAAGTGTCGCTTTACATTTGACCGTTTCATAGATGCAATTTTATCACTGCAAATTAGACACATGGCAAAACCTGTTCTCTCCACAATTCCTCTGTCCATTCCTGCTGAAAAGTACGATACTCATCATCTTTCTTTCTTTTAGCCATTTTGTCCAAAAGGGTTTCTAAAATTAGTTAGCTGACAACGCGATTAAAACGAACGTTCACTTTCTGATCACACGACAATCTGTTGTGCGGACCCTTTTGCACACGCACACACCAGCCGCTATTTTGGAAAGCAATATACGGCAGCCCCACTTAAACAAGGTCAGATTTAGACAGAACTACTGCCACTTTTCCAAAGAAATCAATGCGAATCGGCTTTCTAGTTCTCGGAATTTTCGGTCATCTGAGGGAGTTAAGAGGAGGCTACTCTTGCAGAATCAATTGCATTTGAACGTAAGGCAATAATTATTTCCCTTTAATTACAAGGTCAGCGGAGTTTATCTCCTTTACCACTTCTGATGCTGAGCTGCAGTAGACTTTAGTTCATTTGTAGAATGAAGTATTGATATATGCAATTAATATGTAGATCAAAGATTCTAAAGAAACATTTTTTTTAATAATCGAATATTTGTCTGAGAGCCAGATGCAAGCATCAAAAGAGCCACATATGGCTCGCAAGCCATAGGTTCCTAACCCCTGCCTTAGGTCCTTGGCAAAAGAAAAAGAGGCCGCCCAAGAAATACATGGCGACGAGACATTGAGGCAGACATTGCGAAGATGAGGAATCAGGAGATCTGTGGTTGGCGGCCCCGTACCCTAGTTGGGGTGACGGGCATTGAGTGAGTGAATGATTGCTTGACTAACTGACAGAGGCATACTCTTGTTTTAATTCGTTTATATCATAGCGTCTCACATCCACAGTATAATTCGAGTCCAAGATAATAAATCTCAATGGATCCAATGTCAAGTTTATTTACACACATGGCTATCAAAGAAAATGTGATGTCTATAATATTATATTATTAGCGCTAAGAATGACAATGTTCGCTCACAAACACTGGTAGGCCAACTAACCCTTGTACCTTGTAACCCATTGTATGTTACCCCTGAGGCGTTTCGATCCGGGGTGATGACCAAAACCCAAAACACGAACAACGAAATAGATTATCTTAAATTTTTAATTGGGGGGGGGGGGGCGGAGTGTTTAGAAATTTCATCTTATGTGACTGAAAAAAAAAGAAAAAAAGAGAGGGACAGTGGAGATGTTGGTAGACTAATTAGATTTGAGTCGTGCAGCTATACTACGTAAATGTTCAGTTTTGTTATTAAATCATTAGTTTTAGTTTACTGTAGCGGGCGAACCGAAACAGAACTAAAATTTTTGCCGAACCAAAACCAAAATGATTTTTTTTTTCAGGAAACGAGCCCGAACTCATAAAACTCACTTCGATTCACATGTCTGCCCCTTTGCCGCCGCTATTTTTGATTTCATCATTACAAGCTCGCGATTTTTTTCTATGCTAGAACCAAAGCTAACATCGGCGAATGTGTGGAATTACACAAGAAGTATGCAAACAGTACCAATAGACAGCTAACATCGGCGAATATGTGGAATTACACAAGAAGTATGCAAACAGTACCAATAGACAGCTAACATCGGCGAATATGTGGAATTAAACAAGAAGTATGCAAACAATACCAATAGACAGCTAACATCGGCGAATATGTGGAATTACACAAGAAGTATGCAAACAGTACCAATAGACAGCTAACATCGGCGAACATGTGGAATTACACAAGAAGTATGCAAACAGTACCAATAGACAGCTAACATCGGCGAATATGTGTAATTACACAAGAAGTATGCAAACAGTACCAATAGACAGATAACATCGGCGAATATGTGTAATTACACAAGAAGTATGCAAACAGTACCAATAGACAGCTAACATCGGCGAATAATTGGAATTACACAAGAAGTATGCAAACAGTACTGTGCTGTGCGTACCGAAGGTGTCGGGTTCGAATCCTGGTGAAGACTAGGATTTCTTCTCCGGATCCGGAGGGTGTCCCTGAGTCTACCCAATTCTGATGGGTACCTGACCTTAGTTGGGGTAAAGTAAAGGCGGCTGTGCATTGTGCTGGCCCCATAATCACCTAGCATGCCGTAGCCACACAAACTGGTGAACGCTGCTTCACTAGCCCTATGATCAATTTGGTGCGAAGGGTACTTTACTTTACTTTTACTTATGCAGACTAAAATGTCCAGCTTTGGTTGGCAGAAGGTCAACTCCTGAATAAAGCATAAATCGTTAAAGTCTTTATCACCGTGTCTGATCTCATGGGGGCCACACTAGTTGTTAGAATACCATCCAGACCATATACATTGTGGTAAATCCACATGGGCACAATGAACATCATTTTACAATGAGAAGGTAATGTAGATAAAGGCGGGCTCAACGTGGATTGTTTGGTCTACAGAGCCGCTTCGAAACATGAAGAAAAAAGCATGTATCCAAAAGCTAAAAGTACAGAAAAACGCGGCAACATTTTTCAAGAAGTTATAAATATAAATAAATATCAATTAAGCCAGTGAGAAGAGCCCAATGTGAAAACAAGATAACTAAGACAGAGAGGGAGGAAAGAGAGAGGTGGGTGGGGAGAGGAGAAAGACTACCCTCCACCTTGTAATCCTTGCCGCCCCGCCCCCCCCCCCTCACACACACACCAAAGCTAGAAATCGAGGCTTCGGGTTGTATATTAAAACACAATAATATATAAGAGAGTAAGCAAGAGAGAGAGAGAGAGAGAGAGAGAAAGAGAAAGAGAGAGAGAGAGAGAGAGAGAGAGAGAAAGAGAGAGAGAGAGAGAGAGAGAGAGAGAGAGAGAAAGAGAAAGAGAGAGAGAGAAAGAGAGAGAGAGAGAAAGAGAGAGAGAGAGAGAGAGAGAAAGAGAAAGAGAGAGAGAGAGAGAGAGAGAGAGAAAGAGAGAGAGAGAGAGAGAGAAAGAGAAAGAGAGAGAGAGAGAGAGAGAGAGAGAGAGAGATTGATAGATTGCTAGCCTCACAAGTAAGTAGACGAACAGACCCAAATGAAAAAACTATACACTTCTCATACAACCTATCCAAAGGATAAAACTAAACGTAATCCACTTGGTATTCTACGTCTTCATTGCTCAATGCCCTGCCCTCCGAAGTAACAGCTTCGTTCATTGCCTAAATGCCCTCCGAAAGAACGGAATCGTTCATTGCCCAATGCCCGTCCCTCCGAAATAACGGCTTCGTTCAATGCCCCAGTGCCCTTGTTGTGAGCTATTTTATTTATGCTAAATAATCTCTAAGCGATATGTCGGAAGTATGACGTAGTTGTGAGTTAAGGAAGTGACGTCAGAGTCTTGTTTGGTTGTCCGTGGATGAATGGCGTTTTGTTCTTCTTTAAAATCCCAACGATATTGCTCTATTTGTCGTTTAATATGAAAACAATATTTAAGTTTGAAGTATTTTCTGTTACCTTGAATTATAGAACAATTTTACTCCAACATCCCTGCCTCTGGAAAAAACGGCTTCGTTCATGGTTTTATTATACTTACTAAATTCCACCAATGCACGCTACAATTCTATATTTATTTCATTACACGTCGGTGGGAAACAGTTTTGGAAGGGTAGGGGGGGGGGGGGGGGGGGGGGGGGGTTTGTTAAGGAAGCATGAAAAGTAGCCAAGCGGCATAACTCCAAAAATAAAATGCACACTCGCTATTCTTAATTTAATTGGCCTTCTTGTCGGAAAATAAAAGCGCGGGAGAAAAGCTGAAAAAAGGGGAAATAAGCAAGAAAAACAATGATTTCAATATGTCTATCCCTACGTGGGTGTCGTCCGCAGCAAAAATTTTCCAGATAGGACGGGATATTTATTGTACATTAACATCAACCACTTGTATTGGTGTAATTTTAAATATAGTTTTATAGCAAACAATAAAACAACACATTGTTAACAGAAATAGGTGCTTTAAGTGCCCCAGGAAATAAAAAACTTGTATGGAATCGAACAAGATTTTTTTTAAAATTGTTCTTAGCCATCTAATATCCATATGATTGTTACATTTAATTGAGAGTCATAAATTTGTAATCAACAGTGGTGTAGATTCAGGGCCGGCTCATCCATAGAAGCAACCTAGGCGGCGCTTAGGGCGCAAAATTTATTTATTTTTGGGGACGGAGAGTATAAAAGAGGATTTTTTTGTTATTTGGGGATTTAAAATTATAAACTAAATTAAACTTTAGTATTTCTGCGCGATACTAGGATAGGCAAACAAATTACTAGGTAATGAAAGGCGAAGGGTATTTTATTTAAGTTGTCTTAGAAAAAAGGAAAGTATGCCCTAACACTACTCAGTTTCTCCCAACCGAAGGCAGTTTAATGAGGCCGCAGAATTTGTTTTCGCCTTGGGCGTCAAAAACCCTACAGCCGGTCCTAGTGTAGATATATTATAACGTTTGAATCCTGTGAAAACTTGAGTCCAATGATGCTAGAGAAAATGTTTGCAAGGTTTCCATGTGACATTTACGTTAGATCTACAGAATTTAATATTATTTTTGCTGTTCTAAATATACACAATGCACAAAGTATGTTGACTCTAGCATTGATAAAAAAATGCATATATTTTTGTTTCACTTAAGCATAAGAATGTTGTTAATAGGGTTTCCATTAATTAGCGTATTAATCAAATTCCAAGTGTCAAAAACAACAACAGTAATATGTGTCGTTAAAACATATTTAGTTTGTATTCCTGTCAAAAATTTTATGCAGAATAATAATAATTTAATATATCATATAAAATTATAGTTGTTGGGCCGCTGTCATTGTTTGCTTTAAGATGTACTGTCCTAAGTCAGTGTTCGCTCTAAGGTGTACGGGCCGCAGTCAGTGTTTGCTTTAAGGTTTACGGGTGTGCGAGGGCACACAACTCACCGAGGCGAGCGCACACATTACAACAGAGTGCAAGAATGAAAATACTAATGTAATTATTACAAAAATAACCGTTCCGTTTAGTAGGTCTCTATACCGTTATGTGAGTCACACATTTCCTTATAAAGTAATAATAATAATGGTGCTTGTATAGCGCATATCCCGTTGACGACAGTTCTATGCGCTGACGACAGTTACAGAATACAGACAACGAACAACAGACGAAAATGTAAATGTATGTGCGAATACTGCTAACGAAATAGGTGAGTCTTCAGTCGGCTCCTGGAGGTGTCGTAGCTAGGGCTCTGGCGAAGCTGTAGTGGGACAACCAATAACTTTTTTTCGCACCCGTCGTTCTGAGAAATAGAGGGGACGTTTGGCCGCAGTGTTCTAGCTTTGGGTTGTCATTTCAACATTCTTAGGGTCGAATCCTAGAAAACATCAGCGTCTTTCCTCCATTTTTAATTATGGACGGGAGTAATAAAAATCTTTTAATGGGTGGCTGAAAACTGACCTGTTGGACTTGCTCCACTATTCCGTGAAGTTTGAAAGAGACCCTGGCTTTTCTACAGGACATGCATCACAGCTTTGTTGTTTAAAAAGCCCAAACCGTTGCGTAATACCCAGCTGTCCCCATTAAAGGCGGATATAGGCTTTACCCCAAATAATGTCCTTTGTTCTCTGAGGCCTAAGAGAGTAATTACTTTTTTTTGTTACCTTTCGAAAAGTGGCGTTCAGATTTGGGTGCTGAACACAAATTAGTTATAAGAAGTATTCGCGGTCGTATTTGTACGAGACTAGAAGACCTGAAATTCGACTCTCTCCTGTTAGTTGTTAATACACTAGAGTTTGTCAATGGTGCAAATCTCTTAGAAGTCGACACCACGTGATAGATATAGTAGAAAAGGGTAATATTAACGATTTTAAACTTTGAACTTTGGCGTTTACTTACAGATTTATACGAATCACAAAATGGCATTTATATTGACACTATAAACGGTATAAATGTGCTGACCCCTAATCATAAGTCCCTTTTGTCAAAAATATGTTCTTCGTATTGTTTAAAATGTTTAAAACGTGTATGAAAAGTAAAGTATACAGCCATCAACGAGTGCAACTATTGATAAAGATATCCACCAACCTAACAATATAGTCTTTTTCTTTATATTTTAAATGTGTTTTTTTCAAATTCAACATTTCTTTCTACCTATCCAATGTTATCACAGTGCAAAATCTAAAACTTGCTTATCTGTAATTTCCAAAGAAAAAAACAAGCAATTTTGTTTTCAATATTAAGTCTAAAGGGTGTTAATAGTCAAAAAATTGTGGACGAGCTTATCATGTAGAATGTGAATGAACGCAACGACCCATTATTCAAAATGTAAATAATTATAATCATCTATTTCTTATTTAGATGACAATTTTACATAGAATAGTCTTCCAGTTATAGTTTCGGAAAATGTTTCTTGATTTGTTCTAAAATTTAAAATGATTATACATATGTACACACACACACACACCAGTGGCGTAGCTAGGGATTTGTTGGCCCGGGGGGGCTTGGCTTCTTTAGGGGCCCCTGCAAAAAAAAATCTTCGGGCACTCCTTTTGGGGCCCCTGCAAACAAAAATGTAATACACTCCTTTGGGGGCGCCTTTAAGTAGGGGCCCGGGGGGACTTTCGAATTTGGACCCCCTCCCCCTCCCCTAGCTACGCCACTGACAACCACACAGACACACATATTCTAACATGCGCATAACTACATTTAAAAAAAAAAGACAACTTTAATTATAGTTTATTTTATGTAAAGCAATAAGAGACTAATTTATATTAGAACTGCTATTTTTTCTATTTATGATTTTTACATTCAAATGATCGAAAAAAATGTATTGTTGAATTTAGAAAAATTCCAATTCCGAGTAATGTTTGAATGTAGAAATTCCTCGGCTAAATCCACAGGGAGTAAAACTAATGATTTGATTTGGACGCAATTCCAAGGAGTAAAATTGTCCCCTTGTGTGCAATAGAAGAACACATTGTAGCTATATGTATTGAAAATGTTTTAAAAATAGAAATGTGTTACTGCAATCGTTTAACGGCCGTTAACTATGTTATTCAACTATTGCAATTTCAAAAAGACAAATAAATATATACATAAAAATTGTAAATGTACAGTTGAAGAAAAGACATAAAGTTATCATAACAATTGTTAGACTAAATATTCTCAAGAATTACGTTTCAGCACATAAGATACTAATAAAAAAACAGACATAAAACACTGGCATATTTAACTTCTATAGGGCCACGGTAGCCGAGCGGCAGCGCGTTAGACTGCCATTTGTTTGTATTATTCCTTTGTAAAGGAAATTTTAAACAATAAATATATACATACAAATTGTAAATGTACACTTGAAGAAAAGACATAAAGTTATCATAACAATAATTGTTAGACTAAATATTCTCAAGAATTACGTTTCAGCACATAAGATACTATTAAAAAAACAGACATAAAACACTGGCATATTTAACTTCTATAGGGCCACGGTAGCCGAGCGGCAGCGCGTTAGACTGGCGAGCTGAAGGTCCCGGGTTCGAATCCTGGTGTAGGCTAGGACTTTTTCCCGGGTGTGCCGGCCACAGAATCACCTAGTATGCCGTGAACTGGTGAACGCTGCTTCATCGAACCTACGGATCAATTCGGTCCGACTGGATACTTTACTTTTTAAATTTAACTTCCAGTAATATTTTTATTACAAAAATAAATAAAAAAACTTCCTAAGGAGAATTAAACCCAGGTCGTCCGGGTATCAAGCGGGAATTCTAAGCACTATATTGCGAAAACTAAATATAAGACAAAAAAGTCACGTGTCTTTTTACGGACCAATAGGCATCGAAATTGACTTTATATAAATAGATATAAAAACAAATTTAGTGTATCACATGGTTACCAGTAAGATTATTGCAAAACTGAGAAGAACATTTTTTCACAGTTCTACATTTAAAAAAAAAACATTATTCAAAATATTTTTATGTTCGAAGAAATATTTGCAAAAAAATCGTTATAACCATTATTTCAAGGCAAAAAGTAAATAGCGTCTGAATATTAGAATTGCCTAGCGCTCATTCCGCAGGTAGTCGGCCCTACAAACTGTCTATAGCAGAGTTCACATGATACGGGTCATGATTATGTACTGGGACACAAAAGCAAAATTTCCGCGTCAAAGAAAAAAAAAGCGTTAAAAATAAAACACTTTAATTTCTAGTTTAGATTATTGTGATTACCAGCGTTATACATATTTTAATCGCATATGTTGTCTACGCAGACACTTGGGGATATTTAAACATATAGACGGCAATGTACTTATATTATTATGTGAAAAATGTGTGCACATTTTTATGTTACGTGTTGTTTATAAGTAGCATAAAGTAAAGTATCCTTCGGACCAAATTGATCACAGGGGAGATGAAGCAGCATTCACCAGTTTCTGTGGCTTCGGCATACTAGGGGATGAAAGGCCAGCATAATGCCCAGCCGCCTTTGCTTTACCCCAACTAAGGTCAGGTACCCTTCAGAGCTGGGTAAGACTCAGGGACACCCTCAAGTCCCGGGGGAAAAAATCCTAGCCTCCACCAGGACCTTCGGATCGCCAGTCGAATGCGCTGCCGTTCGACCACCATGGCCCATAAGCAGTATAGGCGAATAATATTGTGGTTGGTCATGAAATAGAGAGAATAAATGAGTCACGAAAAAAAAATGTTATGAAAAAGCTGGTCCCTAACTGCATAAGATATTCCAACTCGTGTACATAATATTGAAAAGTGCTTCAATATAATTTATTCGTGTTTTAAAGTGTGTCGATCCTATCCTTGACGTCACGCGATTTCGGAAAATTGTATTAATTCTTCCTCTACGGCCGTCGTCGCGTGACGTCACAAACATAGAAATCCCAATTTAGCCAATATGTCACACTATCATACATCATACCACATCCCTCAATACATTAGAAAAACAGACCGAAACACAACAAATAAAAACAACCTACAACAACACAATTCTTACCAAACCTTTTCATTTATGTTACTTTATTTTTAATATTTCAATTTATTGGTTTATTAAAAGTAATTTTTCAAAAGCAATCGCTAAAATCATCATTCATATTCATTCTTAACGGTAAATATGCAAACTTAACAATTATGTTGCATACAAATATATTTTACAAAAAATCTATATCTTATTTTAACATGATTACATCAAAACCTTATAGGTTTTTTTAACCTAATTAGCGGCATACATGTTAGAAGACTTTATTATAACTAGAAACACAATAAACAAAAATAACACAGCAACACAATTCGTACCTAACCTTTTCATTTAGATTACTTGATTTTGATATTTTAATTTATTGCTTTATTAATAGTAATTTTTAAAAAGACATCGCTAAAATCATCATTCATATTCATTATTAGCGGTAAATATGCAAACTTAACAATTATGTTACATAAAAATATATTTTACAAAACAGCTAAGTAGCTTATTTTAACGTAATTAGCAGCATAAAACCTTTTAGAAGAATTTATTACTACTAGAAACAGGCCAAAACACAACAAACATAGGCTAAAATAACACATCAACACAATTCTTATCTAACCTTTTCATTTACTTTATTTTTACATTTTAATTACAACCACGTAATCTCGTTTTCTCTCTTATCTCATAATTTGCAGACATGAACTTCTAAGACAAGAAAAAAATTTACTTTAAATTTAGTCTTCTGATTTCATCGAGTTGAAAAAGCTCATTCTACGCCTGACTGCCAATTGTTTGTATTATTCCTTTGTTAAGGAAATTTTAAACAAAAGCGTTTTTTTTTATCTCATTGTGTTTCTCCTTCAGTAGATTTTGTGCTGAATTTTAAAGGTAGAACTAAATATTTTATATTTGCACTATAATCTGCTTTTCTGAAGTTATTCTTAGCTTATTTTACTAGTAATGTTTCTGTAAATATAAATACACTTTCGGCAAACAAAATAGTATTATGTAGATCAATTGTTCTAGAACAATTGTATTTGTACTAAATACATTTTTTTAAAAAGAGATTCAACAAAGTAAATGATAATGCTGTTGAAAGAGTTTTATTTAATTCAAAGAATGAAATATTAAGATTGCTATATTTTTCCAAACATCGCTGCAAACAAATTGATCGTCAGCCCACTACAAGCCATAGACCGGCTGGTCCAGAGATTAGTTTACCGGACTGTCAACCGACATGTCGCGGATTCTATCCCTGCCGCCATCCGATCCCTGCCGCCCTGCAGGAGTTTTGGGACTAGTGGACATAATAATCTTATATCTAGAAGGAACGTCTGTAAAACGTAAAAAAAGACTAGTATTCTTAAGCTCCAATTAATCTAAAGGCCAGGTAAGGAATATTAAAGTCACGAACGGCCAGTGTCGTTCATGCATTTTTTTAAAATTGATAACATTCGATGCAATTTGATAAAATATTTAATCCATTTATTACAACTAGCGCGATAGTGGCCTATCTAATAACTACAGGGCCGGATTTAGACTTGATGGGGCCCTAAGCTATTTGAGATATGGGGCCCTTTATAAGCTTATATGTCAGTGCCAAATATTATTTTCGGATACCTAAAGGGTAAAACTGAAATATAATTAAGAAGTAGGCTATAGACCTATAGATAGTGAAATAATAAATCAAAGTCTATAATAAGATGGATCGCTCGCTTTTATATTTCTAATATTTGATAACTTAAAATACTTAGTTTCAGATTTTCCGATCGCACTAAGTCCTCTAGACCAGGGATCGGCACCTAAGGTACGCGTGCCAAACTTGGCACGCAGAGCAATTTTTAATGGCACGCGAGACACCTCCAAGATGTTTTTTTTATTGATTAAAAATATTAACACTTTCCGGTTCTGAATGAGAAAAACTGACTGTTGAAGCCGATGTTTCTGAACAGCGACACATTTAAGTGAGTTAAACTTGCATCTACAAGGTCTACTGAATGGATTTGCATTGAAACTGGACATATAATAATAATAATAATAATGAAGCTTATATAGCGCATATCCCGCAATCAGTTCTATGCGCTTAACAATTACATTTACAATTACAATTACAATTACAATTACAATTAACGATGATAACAATAACAGACAAATGTTTAAAAATGTAAAAATCTTGCCATGCAATTTCAAAAAATTTAACGAAATGTACATCCCTACATTAAGGCATATATTTTAAGATAGATAGTTGAGCTTTTTCAGAAGTAAATGGAAGCACTAAAAGCGGAGTTTTCTATTCAAAGGCAAGACTTTCAAATTGAGGACTCATTTTATTATACCACATCAATCCTAACTGGTTTGACATTACTACAACCTTCTTAATTGTAGATCTTTTTTTAAGTGCTGGGATATTAGCGATTTTAAAATGCAGAAAGTTGAATTTTTTAAATTTAAAAAAATGGGCATCCAAATATTGTCCATTTGCGGAAAACATCTGGAATGAAGCTGCTTAGGAAATTCTCCTGCTTTTCTCAACTGCTAGACATTCGCTCTTTTAATTTCAGCATTTTGGTTCAAATTACACTTGTGAACAGATTTTATCGCACATGAAAGCTGTTTTTAGCATACAAAAAGGTCACCTACAATTGACCACTCATTAATTAATAGGCCTACAGAATAATTACATTAAAAATAGTTTTTTTAATGCTCATCTTCTTTAATTAAGCATAAATATAAGCAATTCTAAATAATAAATATAAGAGACTTTAATAGCACTATATTACGTAATTTCTGTAATTATTAATGTTTAAAATTTAAACTCCTTAAATGGACATACAATTAATGAAGGAAATATTTATTTACAACTGTTTAACGTAAACTATTTTAATCCTCCGATAATTAAATCTTGTAATTAATACCATATTGTTGGATTTATATAAAGAAATAATAATTATTCAGTGATATTTGTTATGTTACAAAACATAACTTGTTTGGCATCATTATTGAATCAAATGTCTTGAAATGTGGACACGTTTATAAGTAAAGGGAGATAAGTAACCCGTTTTATTTTAGCTAATATTTAGTAATATTTCTAATATGTTTCTTTTTGTTCTTTTAAAAACAATAAATAGCATACAATTTATAACTTTGAAATGATAAAACTGTAAAAAAAAATATTTGAAAATTATATAAGTATTATATAACTAAAGAATGTATATGTATATTTTAAAACCTTTCATTAAGTACCCAGTTTGTATGATTACAACTTATCCATTCCACTTAATCAGGATTCTCTCACTGCTTTCTTATGCGTAACTATAATCACATTAACTTCCCAGTTAAACTGAGATCAAAATATAATACATTTTTGCATTTGTTAGATCCTCATCTTCATTAACAAAGGATAACGTTTAGACATTAATTACCATTGAATGTGAAAGTTAAGTAATAAATTATTGTATTTAATGTAAATGCTAATAAAAAAGATGATAATCACAAACTCGTTAATTTTGTATTAAATATAAGACGCTTTAACTATTTTCTCGGTAAATCTCCTTTGATTTTGGCCTTGGTCTTGCTAAGGAGTTAAATTAATTGTCATATAAAAACTACTAAATAATTTATAATAGAGCAGGTTGACTTTTTAAGCTGTTGGCACTCTGAATGTTTTGGCGATCCTAGTTTGACACACTGTTAGCAAAAGGTTGTCGACCCCTGCTATAGACTTCGGTTTAGTAATTCGCTATGCTTTTCTCAATGGAAAATTAAGATTAAAATCGGCATTTGTATCTAGCGGACACCTTTAATGCAATTGTAGGAGCGTAAAAGTCATTTATGACAGCCTTATTGGTTGCGTACGAAAAAAAAAAAGAACATATAAGCTCTAAAAATAGAGCAAGTGGTTCATCTTATTATAGTCTTTGAATAAATCTTCAACTTGAAATCATTTTTATTCATAACGAACTTAAAAATGCAAACTGTGGTAAAAATAAACAAAAGTTCTTTTAAAAGGCACAATTTACAAAGGCTTATTATCTAATCTCTTGAAACATATTATAAGAATTCAGGAATTATTTCAAACTAAAATATTTTCTTTCTTGTCTTTGCCAGAGCAAAGTCACTGATGACATCATCAAATGATAAACTGCGTAGTCTGTTACTTTCTATGTACATGAGACTGAGGAAAAATATTTTATCTTGAGTAATTGTTGTTCTAAATTCATTTTTTATCCTCTTCAGCTGAGAAAAAGATCTTTCTCTAGAGCAATTGGCAAACATCATACTAAGAAAAAAAACTCAAAATTGCTTCTGCATTAGGGAATGCTGATTAGACTCAATCGTTCAATAGCCTATGCAGGTCCTGATGTGTCAGACTATCATGTTCCGTTTAACCAAAGGCTTGACTATGTCTAACATATTGATGAAAATGCTTGATTTCTCCTACAAGATTCATGTGCACATCTTCATGATGTGTTTGGCAGAAAGCACTAGCTCCTTCACGAATCTCTTTTCTGTAGCTTCTAATTTTGTTAAGAATACAAACTTGTTTGTAGCATCATTGTATACTGAGGCCAACTGTGTTAGACGTGACTCTAATGCATCCATCACAGATATAAATGTTTCGATTTTGAACTTGTCTCATGACTCAAGGCTCTCTAAAGCATCATCTTCATCATCACTGATATGCCCTCTTTAATATCTGATATTTTGTAATCAACATGAGGTCATTTTTTCTTTGCTTTTTCTTCAAAATGATCGAACATATTACCGGAACCTTTAACAAAATCCGAAAGTGAAGCATACAATATCCTAAATATATCTAGACTAATTTGGGGGTCTTGCAGTGATTGACTAGTCTTTTTAAATCCATCCAGCAAGTAACTCCAAAAATATAACATTACCATAAATTCAAACTCCTCCATTTTATTCAAAATTTTTATGGCTTGATTTCTTGTTTCACCTTTCTCTGTAGTATCAATATGCAGCTGATGCAATGCAGAAATTATTCCATCATAACTATCAAGTATTGCACTTGTGGCCATTGAATGTGCTTCCCATCTAGTAATTGACAAAAACTATGGGACTTTTGAATCCTCTATGAAGAATGACAACATTACTGCACATCTATGTGTAGATGATGAAAAGAAATTATATATTTCTTGAACAATTCCAAAATAAAAATACTGTATCTAAACAACAGTCCCTTACTGTTCTACCAACAGTCACCTACTGTTCTACCAACAGTCACCTACTGTTCTACCAACAGTCACCTACTGTTCTACCAACAGTCACCTACTGTTCTACCAACAGTCACCTACTGTTCTACCAACAGTCACCTACTGTTCTACCAACAGTCACCTACTGTTCTACCAACAGTCACCTACTGTTCTACCAACAGTCACCTACTGTTCTACCAACAGTCACCTACTGTTCTACCAACAGTCACCTAATGTTCTACCAACAGTCACCTACTGGTCTACCAACAGTCACCTACTGTTCTACCAACAATCACCTACTGTTCTACCAACAGTCACCTACTGTTCTACCAACAGTCACCTACTGTTCTACCAACAGTCACCTAATGTTCTACCAACAGTCACCTACTGTTCTACCAACAGTCACCTACTGTTCTACCAACAGTCACCTACTGTTCTACCAACAGTCACCTACTGTTCTACCAACAGTCACCTAATGTTCTACCAACAGTCACCTACTGTTCTACCAACAGTCACCTACTGTTCTACCAACAGTCACCTAATGTTCTACCAACAGTCACCTACTGTTCTACCAACAGTCACCTACTGTTCTACCAACAGTCACCTACTGTTCTACCAACAGTCACCTACTGTTCTACCAACAGTCACCTAATGTTCTACCAACAGTCACCTAATGTTCTACCAACAGTCACCTACTGTTCTACCAACAGTCACCTACTGTTCTACCAACAGTCACCTACTGTTCTACCAACAGTCACCTACTGTTTTACCAACAAGATTCAGGGAATGACCAGCACATGGAATATACATAGCATACTTGTTAATATTCAATATTATTTCTTGCATACCCTTGTATTTGCCAGACATATTGGCAGCATTATCATATGACTGACTCGACAGGTTGGTCGACTAAAATCTATTTTGTACTCATTTGTAAGATACGTGTGCATCATCTTAGCAATACTTTCCATTGTGTGTCTACCCATTTCTAGGAAAGTTAGAAAACGTTCAACAGGGAGCCCATCATCTGTTGAAACATGCCTCGCAATAACAGTGATCTGATCAATATGGGACCGGTCTGGAGTGGAATCTACAGATAAACTGAACTACCCTGCAATTCTTAAGTTATCCAAGATTGAGTCTCTTACTTCATGTTCCATAATTTAGATACTTTCATCACATATTGTTGTAGAAATAAAAGATTTGACACCTGATCCTTTATTCCCCATTTTTTTATATGGCTTGCTATAAAAGAATACAATTTATCTACAAGTTCGAATAATCCAAGGAAATTGCCATTGTGAGGAGAACCGAATAATTGCTTATATCCTCTTAAAAATAAACTACGCTCTGTCGTAGTAAGCTTAATTATGACTGCTACAACTCGTTCAAGAACATTTTCCCAGAACTGCCGTTTATTATATATATATATATATATATATATATATATATATATATATATATATATATATATATATATATATAATGCTGCAGTATATTTAAGTAAGACAATTGTTCACTCAAACAAAAGAAAGTGGGGCCCTAAGCTATAGCTTGTTTATCTTCTAGGTAAATCCGGCCCTGAATAACTGTTTAAGGTCAATAGGCATGCACGTGCTTGTTATGGATAAACCGGGAGGGCTGGTCCTGCGGTTAGTCAACCACGACAGCCCTGGTTCTAGCCCTGCCGCCGACCGATCCCTGTCGCCCTGCAGGAGATTTGGGCCTAGTGGACTCAATAAACTTCTATCTAGAAGGAACGTCTGTAAACTTATAAGAATATCCCCATTCTTCAAGAACAAATGATGGCGAGGTTGAAGAACTTAATTTTTTCCATTTTTTGAAAATCTCAGAAAAATCCCCAAAATTCATCAAGGATCGAATAAGCGTTACGACCGCCAAGCCCGTTTTGTATTTTAAGACCCTTGCAATACACGTTTTTGCAACTAGAAAAAACTCGTTTCATTAGGCCTACTCTCGCCTTTAATGACTTGAAATCCGCTGATCCCTTGGCCACGGAAAGATTTGCTTTCCCAATTAAATTCACTTTGTTTTTTGTTTTTTGTTTCTTTATTATTTAATTTGATGAGCCTCTAAATTGAACGGTTACAAAACATGACGTCTTCCAAAATCCATCTTTAGCCTGCAACGTGCTTTCCCCCTTTAACAAAAAAAAAACAACTTTCATAATAGTGGTTTGCGTTACTTTGTTTCATCTTCATATATGTCAACAGTCTTGACACCTTCTGTTTTCAAAGATCTGCCATTTATTGTCTTGGAAATTAATAAAACATGACAACTCACGAATGTAAAAAAAAAATTTGGCTTGGGCTCGACAAGTGATAGATTTTTATTGTTCCGAGCGTCATTGTCAAGGGGAGATCAGCGCTGTTTTAAAAGGATCTTGCGTTTTGATCGAGTTGAAGTTTTTCTTTTTGCTTATTTGAATTATATTGATTTTGTTGTTTTTTGCAGTGTCGAAATAGATTGTTTCCCCTTAACGGTAATATTTATGGGATTTTCTTAATGACGACATAAGCCTATGTTTTTTGCTGTATATTTGTTCGTTTTTTTTTTAATGTGGAAGTTTAAGATCTGTCATTTGCGAAAGCTATTTTTTATGACAGAAGTTGATTTTAATTACAGTTACATCTCGTTTTCTCAATCATCATTTCTGTTAGTGCGACTTTTATAAAAACAGTGAAATAGAGAGAGCAATAGAGTTGGATAGACAGATAAAAAAGATACATACGTAGACAGATAAATAGATATATGTGTTGTTTGGTTGATTGGTTTATTGATAAATTGATTTATTAATAGTCATTTTTTTTTAAAGCCATAGCTATAATAATCATTCATATGAATTAATCGCAATAGTCTTAGCGGTAAATATGCATATAACAATTATGTAACGAAAAATATATTTTAAAAATTATCTATAAGTTATTTTAACATGATTAGCACCACATATCAAAGACTATAATAAGACGGGCCGCTTGCTTTAATATTTCTGCTATCTGATGACTCGAATGACTTCTTTTCGAAATTCTCGATTCCATTTTGTACTGTACACTTCAGTTTTATTTAATCGCTATGATTTTCTCAATGAAAAATTGAAATTAAAATCAAAAGCTGTAAACAGCAGAAACATTTAGGCAAACGTACGAGCGTAGTAGTAATTTAAGACAGCGTTATTGGATGCGATTGGAAAAAGATCAAATACACTTTCAAAATAGAGCAAAGCCGTCCATCTTATTATAGGCCTAGTCTTAGCTCATATCAGCGAAATAAAACCTTTTAGAAGACCATATTACTACTAGAAGTTACGCCCGTCAAAATAACGGAAAAGCGCTTATTAAAAGAATTAAAAAAATATTTTTTAAAAAGAAAGAAAAAATAACAAACAATAAAATAATGTATATATCCTTCAGATTGACGGTTATAAGAATGAACTTAAAAATAACTTTTTTTTATCAGTTAATATTTTATATTGTTTTCTATTTAAATAGTCAATTGTATTTAATATTACTCCCCTTAGTGTACGCCATATGATATATTTTTGTATTGAAACTCAGGCGAACAAGCTCTATTGATATTTTCAAAAAGAACTTCAAAATTAATTATTTCATTATTTACCTTAGATAAAATGCTTTAGAGAAGGGGTCGGCAACCTAAGGCACGCGTGCCAAACTTGGCACGCATAACGATTTTCAGTGGCACGCTAGAGACCACCTGGAATATTTTTTTATGCAAGTCAAAACAACGTATGTCTGCAAAATTAATTGGTGCTGCGTGACGAACTACATGAGAATCACAGTGGATGTCGACTTTTTGTATGCAAAGCTCTCATCATTGGTAAAGGGAGATAATTAACCCGTTTTCTTTGCATTAATATTTCTAAAATGTTTATTTTTTTGTTTCCTTCAAAAACATGGCTTATAATTTATAGCTTTAAAATTATCAAACTAAAAAGGATAGTCAAAAAAAATATAAATATTATATGACCAAAGAATTTATAGGCCTATGTACATTTTTAAACATTACATTAAATACCCAGTTTGTTTAATTACTGCGTATCTCTTCTGCATATCATTAGTGGTATGTTGGTTTTTCAATTTAAATAATATTTTAGCATAAATTAAATCTGTTATGCTATAAAGAATTAATAGCTATTACTAGAAAAATATCTCGACAACTAAATTCAAATTTTGATATATTATAACCATCAGTGATACTACTCCTTGGCATTTTTCCCAAGATCTTGGCTTTTTCGATCCTAACTTGGGATATTGGCTTTTTTTTTTCGAGGACCTTGGCTTTTTAACTTGGCTTTTTCTTTCAAGAAAATATTATAATTATTTTATGTATTTTAGTGGCCAAAATGTATTTTGGGAAGCGATCAAAAGTCTAAATGCATATTATGTCATCTTTACTGCTACAGCAGATTTGGCTAGACTCATAGTGTCACATTGTCTCTAGCGACGGCTCGGTTAATTCGTATAAAAACACTGCTGAGTCGGCTGGAAATTGAGTGAATGGATAAGGTGGCAACGAAGATGGGGAGGGGAGGGTGAAGCGGTGTATAATTAATCTAACCTCACATTTGACATCACAAAATTAATTAATTAATATATCCGTGTTCTTAGCTGTGTTCTTAAATGCGCTCTGAGCTTACAATAAGTTTTTTGGCAGCGCTATACAAATATTATTATTATTAAAACGTTTGGGGTTTCTCCAAGATTACTTGAGCGGCTAGACCTTTTGCTTACATTCTTCTTTAACGTAGAGATTACGTTTTAAAGTAAAGTACCCGTCGGACCAAATATTTCCATAAGGCAGGTGAAGCAGTGTTCACCAGTTTCTGTGGCTACGATTACGTCTAATGGAATTAAACATTTTGTAATTAAAAATGCTCATAGACTGTAGAGTCTAAATTAGGGGTCGGCAACCTTTTCATAATAGTGTGCCAAAGTAGAATTTCTACTGCATTCAGTGTGCCAACAGACTAAAATTCAACATGGGCCACTAAACAATTTCTTGTAGCTAAGACTTAAATTGCTTTCTTTGGTGGTCTTCCGCATTGCCCTGCGTGTCAAGTCTGGCACGCGTTTCGTAGGTTGCCGACCCCTGGTCTTAGATTAGACTAATTATTGCTATGTCTGAAATTATTATAAATGGTCATTTTAATTAAAAATATTTGCTTGCCTTAATTTTGCATTCAATTTACAATGCGTTTATTTCATAGCTGTACGTGAAGGCATAGGCTACATGTTTGTTTTACAAAAAAAACGAACCCTAATATATATATATTATCATAATTAATTGTTTTCATTTAGATATTCAAACGTTTTCGTCCCACACACATGATCATTTACATAAATATTTGGAAAAGCTGATTAAGAGAAAGAAAGAAATAGGAATATAACGCTTTTAGAATATAATCAGAAACATGACCGGACTGTACATGTACATTAGGTACCCCACAGGAACAAAAAGACTAATTTTAATGTTTAAATAATAACAAGCTAAATTGCCCGGCGTTGCCCGGGGGGGGGGGGAATAAAACAGGCCTGTAAAGGATATAGATTTTAAAAATGTATAAACTACAATGAACAAAAAGTTATAAATCTGAAAAATTCCAATAATTATTATTTTTTTACTGAACAATTTTAGGAAAGTAATTCAAAATAAACATTGTAATCTGGTAAAAAATAAAAATAGTCAAGTCTTTTTATTTAACAAAAGCTAAATTACCCGGTGTTGCTCGTAGATTTACAATATTGTTATTTTAAAGTAATGTTAATCGAAATAAATATTTAAAAAATGTAGAAAAAAGTTATGGACTAACTGGAGAATCGAACTCGGGTCGCCCGCATGGCAGTCCGATACGTTATACACTTAGGTAGCGAAAGCACATGTCCAAAGTAAAATCGCAAAAGTATAATATGAGACGATAAGGTCACGTGTCTTTATATTAACTAATATGATTGGTTGAACACACTCACACAGAGCTTTATAGATAGATAGATAGATGTCGCATAAAGCGTTTGGCAAGAGATGTATCACTCTCTCTGTGTGCATAGGTATAGAGATATAGAGATATATAGATTGATTGCTTGATTAATAGATAGATATACTTGTACATTCTGATAGATAGATAGATAGATAGATAGATAGATAGATAGATAAATACATTCTGATAGATAGATAACATTTTTTCTCTATAGATTAGAAATGTGTTGATAGAAAGAGAGAAAGAGATGAGGAGAGAGAGAAACTGTAAAAGTGTTTACAAAAAAAATAAAAGAATGATATATAACATACCTTCTCTTCGTCCAATTCACGAATCTCTTCATCTACGGGTAAGGCTGTGGTAGAACTCATCATAAACATAATCAAAACCAAACAAGCTGACAAACTTAATAACCAAACTTTGGACATTTTTGTTAATGAATTGTTTAAAAAAATTTGTTAAACAAAGTAAAGTTAGTAGTTTTTTTGTTTTTTTTTACTTTATTTAATTTTATTTTTACTTTTTTAAAAATTGCCCTACAATATTTAAATAGAGAGAAAGAGAGAGTTCAATGATAGAGTCTCATTTAGTTTTTTTTATTGTGTTTTTATGTTTTGTGTTCTGCTCTGTTCACAGGAATCTCTCTTTAATTCCAGAGCTCATCACAGTCGGCACTGCCTCTCTCTCTCTCTCTCTCTTTTATATCACGACGCGGACATGGGTGCATGGTGCTCATAGCTATAGACGTAGTAGGCGAACAAAGCGCGGTTAACTCACGCTCTTTTGGCTTTAAAGTGACACGGAGAAAAAAAGCGAGAGATTGAAAACAAAATTTTGCGGACATTTTCTTTCTTCTGCGTATCTTCTCTTTCTTTTTTTTTTCCTACAGCTTCGATTCTTTTATTAAAAATCCCAAGTTATTGTTATTTTAAATTATTATTTTTTTGTTATATAAAAGTTGTTAAGTCAAATAATATAGCCTATACAACAAGGAATAAAAAATTATATGAAAAATGATAGATGGTTTTGCAACTTTTCTGAACGCTTTCATTTAAATCTAGAACACTTTGTGGAATAAAATTTCTCTACTGGCTTACAGTGGGGGCACAGTGGGTAGCGCGTTCAATTGGCGATCCGAAGGTTCTGGGTTTGAATCCTGGAAACTAGTTTTTTTTTCCCGGGACTTGAGGGTGTCCATGTGTCTACCCAGCTCTGTTGGGTACCTGACACTAGTTAGGGCAAAGGCGGCTAGGCATTGTACTGGCCACATATCCCCAAGTATGCCGTGGCCACAGAAACTGGTGAGCGCTGCTTCACCAGCCTTATGGTCAGTTTGGTCCGAAGGGTACTTTACTAACTGACCTACAGTGATGTGTTAATGTTTAAATTATGTCAACTTTATTATCTCATTTTCTAGGCGATGCCTGAAATAAGATAACTCATTAAAAAAGAAAACTCACGTCTTTAAAGGTATACGATTCATCCTGACTTATTATAGTAACCAAGCTGCAAACTAAATTTTAAAAAGAAAACAATAACACCAGGTGTAGCAGGGAAAATCTTCAATTAGAAATGTCTGAGATAACGGCCAAAACTTATTTTCCACACTGGATTCTGCAAATGTTGAACCACATTTGTATTTTCTTTGAGTCTCTGTGCAATCTATAAGTAACAAGAAACTTTGTGACTGAGTTGACCACTGTAATTATCACAAATTCTGAGACTCATGTTCCGTTTTGTTTACTACTTGGCTTTGATAGTACACTGAGAGTACACTGATAGTACACTGATAGTACACTGATAGTACACTGATAGTACACTGATAGTACACTGATAGTACACTAATAGTACACTGATAGTACACTGATAGTACACTGATAGTACACTGATAGTACACTGATAGTACACTGATAATACACTGATAGTACACTGATAGTACACTGATAGTACACTGATAGTACACTGATAGTACACTGATAGTACACTGATAGTACACTGATAGTACACTGATAGTACACTGATACTCTACGATTAGAAAATGTCAAGGGACAACGTCTCGTAACCAAAAACTGTTTTTGTTTCTAATTTGTATAAATCAATTTCTTTTTTGTACAATAGTAACAAGTTTAAATTATTAATATATCATACATGAAGAGAAAATACAGTTTTTATATGACAGGAACGGGATATGCGCTATATAAGTCTCATATTTATTTATTTATTTATTTATTTAATGTGTGTTTCGTAACATTTCTATTGTTATTTGATTTGCATATAGGCTAGCACAGGGGTCGGCAACCTTTTGAGACGGAAGAGCCAAAAGTTACAATTTACAAAATTTCCCAGTTTTTAAAGAGCCACTAACATTTTTGTTTCAACATTATGGTATTTGATTAGTATTAAATTGGTATATAAATTTGATTTTTTGTTTAAAATAACTAGCTTTAGATATGAAATAATATTTATTGATATAAAAACATACAAATGTTTCGCACAAAACATATTCAAATATTTTATATAGCTCTGCTAGAATAATAAGATTAGCAATCAAATAATGTAACTATAATTATTGAATAATAGATAGTTACAATAGTTACATCAATGTGAGCATTGGTCTTGCATGCCTTTTGAAAGTTTGGTTAAATCTGGATCATAACTTCAAAATAACTTGTTGTTTTCAGTTTCAAGCACACCTCTAGATTTTTATTTGTTAGTTGGCTTCTTACTTTACTTTTTATTATATTCATGCAAGAGAACGCTTGCTCGCACGAATATTATGTTGACCGTAGCCTATGATCGTCAGCACTACAAATGCCAACTTCTTAGCCTTCAAGATGCATTCCGGAAGACTATTCCATGCGTCAAATATGAGTGCCTTAGCTCGCGGCATTTCTATTAGAGCTGTCCAGTCGTGTAGCGTGACGTGCATGCTTTTCTGGACCTCCAACTCTTCTAACTTTCTCTCGAGTTCTATGAACTTGCCACTCCACATGTGTTTGATTTTCAAATCCAGCAATTGCATTTGAAGCGAACCAGCATCAATTCCAAATGGCTCAATGTTGATCTCATTTGTATTTGTGTTGAGAGGATTTACTATGTACGCCAGAGTAGTTGCGTTTATTTTTAATTGCTAAAATCTCTCAGTGAATCCATCCATCATTTTGTTTATAGCCATGCTGAAGTAATTCGTGTCAATAGTTGCATTGGTTTCATCGCGATATTGCTTCAGAAATGAGGTACTTCACCGCTCTCCATGTCTTCGACAAAAAGAAGTAATTTATTATCGAAACAAACCACTTCTTCGAGTAGGGCATAGGCTGGGCTTCTCTTTCCTTGCAGTTTTACATTTAGCTCATTTAGTTCCTTGTGATATCCACCATGAAGTTGAATTTTTGCAGCAATTTTTCTTCTTTCGATTAGGGGCAAACAATGCCCTTCTCATTGAAGAATGTTTTTATTTCCCTCAAGCAAGAAGCAAAACGTTTCCATACATTACCACTGGAAAGCCATCGCACTTTATTTTGCAGAAGTAGGTCAGAATATTGACTTTCTATTTCGTCAAGAAATTCCTTTAACTGGCGATGGTAGAGTGCTTTTGCAAAAATGCTGTTAATGATCTTAATTACCAAGTTCATGACCTCAACTATTTCAGCCGGAAATGTTTGGGCACAAAGAGCCTCTTGATGAGTTACGCAGTGAAACGTTAAAATTTCGTTTTTTTTCTTCTTTTTTTTGCCGAAGAATCGTTGTTAGCCGTTTATGTATTCTTGTCATATTTCTGGCTCCAGTTGAAATGGAAACGATTTTATTTATATTGAATTTATAGTCTTCCATGCATTTTTGCACTGCATTTGCTATATCTTCTCCACGAATTTGCCCTGTGAGCGCAGCAATCCTAGCAGTTCTTTTTTTGGACCTTGGGACGACATATAGATAAAAGGGTAACTTATTATGCCGTGTCTTTTATGTCGCAAGTCTCATCCACAGCAAGTAATAAAGCAGAAGCCTGATGAATGTCTTCCACTAGCACATCTGTTACATTTGAAGACAGTTGAGCAGTTCTATCTTGTACTGTTTTAGCTGATAATGGCAAATCTTTGATTTCCCTCATAATTTCTGATGTGTTTTTGAAATCACGAAACAGTTCTTTAGCCCCACATATGAAACAATCTTTGACGTACTCACCACCCGTGAAAGGTTTCCCTCTTTTTTCTTTTCAATTTGTAGTGATATTACAAATCTTGCCAGATTTACATCATTTGAAGGTTGCGCCCAGTTACTTAGCATAGAACTCGACTGTTGTTTTTGTTTTTGAAGCTCTCTAACAGCTTTTTCCGTGAGTCACCGGTTGGATATTCAGCAGCCAATCGGGTATGTTTTGTAGTGAAGTGTCTCTACAAATATGATTTCTTATTGTGTGCACATTTTTCTTGGCAAATGAGACAAGTCGAAAGGTCGTCTGTGTTGCATATGAACGCAAAAGACTCCGTCCAGTCCAATCTTGAAACAACGAGAAATTGTTGTTTCTCGCAAGCGATAAAATTAACACACACGCAAACGTGTTCCAAGGAAGACTGACTGACTTAACACTACCGTCCGCCTACTCTCTACTCCACCTATTAGCCTATCACTGTTCTCTGTTGAGTGTTTTTATTATGTTTGCAGTAAAAAAAAATTTGCAGCAAAATATTTTTTTAATGAGTTTTGAAAAAAAAAAAAAAAAATTATTAATATTTGCGCATGTAACTGGAGAGCCGCATCTTGACATCGAAAGAGCCGCATGCGGCTCGTGAGCCGCAGGTTGCCGACCCCTGGGCTAGCATATTAAAAATATAAAAAAAATTGACTTTTTTTTAATGCACACATTTTTATGGCATACCAACACATACAATGACGTGAATTGGTTATAGTATAGAAACTAGACAGTCGGAGGTAATCATCTAAATGGTTTAGAGTAATGGTCTAGAGCAGTGTTCGGCAACATAAGCCACGCGTGCCATACTTGGCACAGGGAGCGATTTCCAAAGGCACTCAGAAGACCTCCCTAATGGCAATTTATGTCTCTTCTATAAGAAATATAGTGCTATAGAAGGATGCTTTTTTAAGTTGTTGGCACGCTGAATGAATTATAAATCCTTCTTTGGCACGCGATTATCAAAAGGTTGCCGACTTCTGGTCTAGAGTGTAAAGTATAGACTGTTTAAAATTAGTTCTTGCAGGTCCGCCATCTGTGAAGTGTGAACAGGGGTGGTGGAAATATTCCATATTATGACCAGACAAATGGCGTAAAGCAATTAAACTGTAGGGGAGTAAATGTCGTGATCCTGGAATGTAAGCCATTCTATTGCAAGGGAGTAAATGCTGTGATCCTGGAATGTAAGCCATTCTATTGTAAGGGAGTAAATGTCGTGATCCTGGAATGTAAGCCACTCTATTGTAAGGGAGTAAATGTCGTGATCCTGTAATGTAAGCCACTCTATTGTAAGGGAGTAAATGTCGTGATCCTGGAATGTAAGCCACTCTATTGTAAGTGAGTAAATGTCGTGATCCTGGAATGTAAGCCACTCTATTGTAAGGGAGTAGATGTCGTGATCCTGGAATGTAAGCCATTCTATTGCAAGGGAGTAAATGTTGTGATCCTGAAATGTAAGCCATTCTATTGTAACGGAGTAAATGTCTTGATCCTGGAATGTAAGCCACTCTATTATGAGGGAGTAAATGTCGTGATCCTGGAATGTAAGCCACTCTATTGTAAGGGAGCAAATGTCGTGATCCTGGAATGTAAGCCACTCTATTGTAAGGGAGTAAATGTCGTGATCCTGGAATGTAAGCCACTCTATTGTAAGGGAGTAAATGTCGTGATCCTGGAATGTAAGCCACTCTAATGTAAGGGAGTAGATGTCGTGATCCTGGAATGTAAGCCATTCTATTGTAAGGGAGTAAATGTCGTGATCCTGGAATGTAAGCCATTCTATTGTAAGGGAGTAAATGTCGTGATCCTGGAATGTAAGCCACTCTATTGTAAGTGAGTAAATGTAGTGATCCTGGAATGTAAGCCACTCTATTGTAAGGGAGTAGATGTCGTGATCCTGGAATGTAAGCCATTCTATTGTAAGGGAGTAGATGTCGTGATCCTGGAATGTAAGCCATTCTATTGTAAGGGAGTAAATGTCGTGATCCTGGAATGTAGCCACTCTATTGTAAGGGAGTAAATGTCGTGATCCTGAAATGTAAGCCATTCTATTGTAAGGGAGTAAATGTCTTGATCCTGGAATGTAAGCCATTCTATTGTAAGGGAGTAAATGTCGTGATCCTGGAATGTAGCCACTCTATTGTAAGGGAGTAAATGTCGTGATCCTGAAATGTAAGCCATTCTATTGTAAGGGAGTAAATGTCTTGATCCTGGAATGTAAGCCACTCTATTGTAAGGGAGTAAATGTCGTGATCCTGGAATGTAAGCCACTCTATTGTAAGGGAGCAAATGTCGTGATCCTGGAATGTAAGCCACTCTATTGTAAGGGAGCAAATGTCGTGATCCTGGAATGTAAGCGACTCTATTGTAAGGGAGTAAATGTCGTGATCCTGGAATGTAAGCCACTCTATTGTAAGGGAGTAGATGTCGTGATCCTGGAATGTAAGCCATTCTATTGTAAGGGAGTAAATGTTGTGATCCTGGAATGTAAGCCATTCTATTGTAAGGGAGTAAATGTCTTGATCCTGGAATGTAAGCCACTCTATTGTAAGGGAGTAAATGTCGTAATCCTGGAATGTAAGCCACTCTATTGTAAGGGAGTAAATGTCGTGATCCTGGAATGTAAGCCACTCTATTGTAAGGGAGTAAATGTCGTGATCCTGGAATGTAAGCCACTCTATTGTAAGGGAGTAAATGTCGTGATCCTGGAATGTAAGACACTCTATTGTAAGGGAGTAAATGTCGTGATCCTGGAATGTAAGCCACTCTATGCCTGGTGGAAACTAACGTTGAGTCTAAGCCTTAAGCACAATAAAACAACAGCCGCGAGAAGGCGATTACATAATGACTAACTAAATGACCAACGGTCAGTGATATCGATTTTATACACTTACGACTAGATATATTTGTGCTTATAAGCTGGATCAATCACTTAGCCTATAAAAAAAAATAAAGAAAGATATACTTAATATATAAAAAATGAGATTCGTCGTTTGATTTTCTACGATATTATTACATCGGCGTAGTGCATTGTTAGGTAAAAGCAAGTGTAAATTAAAACCACCGACTATATGTATTCCGACTTTGACACTAAACCAACACACAACATCCAAAGGTGAAAAGGACACTTGACGAAAAAGTTGAATGTATCGCCATTACAACTTTCTGATTGGTACAGAGAACTGGGAAGCTGAAGAGCGAACCAATCAAGAGTGTGAATATTTAGCAATGAACATTTTCAACGGCCATTTAAAAGAAAAGTCTTCAACGGACGAAGGGGTCATCGCTTCCGGTCACTTCCGATCTTCTACGACTGTTTTTAAGGAGGTATTCACAGCAGTAGAAAACTACACACAGTAATGGAACATCTGTCCAGGCAGATGTCAAAATATTTCAAGTAATTGGACAGCTCGTGATCACTGGACGTAAGAGGGTCAAAGATACCAGAGTTTGACAATTCAAAAAAACAAAAAGATAATTTTGACATTATTATTTTTTGTTTGCAGAAGTGTATAAATAATTGCTTTTTCCTCAAACACAGTGTTTATAAATAAAAGTCATCATGCATAAACCATATTACATTTTCCAGCACGTTATGATTATGCTTTTAGCTAAGATATATTAGGGCTCCTATGTTATGGGCGCATTGATATTCAAGGTGAACCGAGAGGGGAGGTGGGAAACCAATGTTCTGTCCGGGCGTCTGGCACCCCATGGCACGCGGAAAGGTGATGTGGCGTGTAACTCAGGGTACGGTTTCCGCAGCACATGCACCATTTTCCCCAATACGTAATTCCACTCGAATCATTATCGTGGTGGCTCGCCCGTATACCTACAATGTCGCCTGGTAGTGCAAATCCCATACTAGAGGTATGGGCATCCAGGTACCAGGGCGGGGTTGAGCCGGGAAGGCTGCGCTCATTTCTTCCTCCGCACCGAGGTACGGAGCCTCTCGGCAGTACAATGACACCCCCCTCCCTTGCGCCAGCCCACCTGTGTGCTCTTGTTGTAAGGGTACTGGTGGTTTCCACACTTCGCCGCTTTGAGGCCCATAGGTACAGACGGGGAACTAGTTACGTGTTATAAAAGTGAAAAAAAAAAAAAAAATTTCTTTA
The DNA here is from genome assembly GCA_949126835.1 of Anisus vortex. Lineage (NCBI taxonomy): Eukaryota > Metazoa > Mollusca > Gastropoda > Planorbidae > Anisus > Anisus vortex. Next base: position 26,355,044 of record OX421507.1, read on the forward strand.
CAACTTCAGCAGACTTTTTAAAAAAATAAAAACAATTGTATTTACCAAAAAAATCCGAAACGGTCTCATTTCTAAGCAATAGACACATAGAACTTGTCTTCGAATTATGTTATGTTACTGCTTTTCCTGGTTTGTTCAGGCAACCCATTCGCTGCCCGAATGCCACTCGGGAAGAATGGGTACTTATATGCATTGGTTCTCGCAAAAAGGATAAGGAAAGCGTTGTTGTCTTTATGCTTATATGAGCGTTTTAACATAGTGTCTTTTATTTCTAAATTAGAATGTGATGTCTTATGTATTATTACTACTTTACTCTTTGCCATTCTAGACTACTGTTTCTAAGTTTAATGATTTAACTCTTGTCAGGTGTGAATTATCGCTGGCAATAAAACGTGCAGCTCTTTCCTGAATGTGTTCTAATTTTCTATGTTTTCTTTAGTTGATGGGTCCCACACAGAAAATGCATATTCTAGCAGGCCATTATGTCTAACTAATGTGAGATAGCATTTTAGTTTTATGTTCTTTTTACATTTTTAAAAGTTCCTTTTACACTTTCATAAGAGTGAATGTATCATTTGTATTGCACCTTTCGAAATGTATTTTAGTTTGTTAGAATGACAGTATTATAAAGCCGGGTTAGAAAGACAGTATTTTAAAGCTGGGATAGAATGACAGTATTATAAAGCTGGGATAGAGTGACAGTATTATAAAGCTGGGATAGAAAGACAGTATTTTAAAGCTGGGATAGAGTGACAGTATTATAAAGCTGGGATAGAGTGACAGTATTATAAAGCTGGGATAGAAAGACAGTATTTTAAAGCTGGGATAGAGTGACAGTATTATAAAGCTGGGATAGAGTGACAGTATTATAAAGCTGGGATAGAGTGACAGTATTATAAAGCTGGGATAGAAAGACAGTATTTTAAAGCTGGGATAGAGTGACAGTATTATAAAGCTGGGATAGAAAGACAGTATTTTAAAGCTGGGATAGAGTGACAGTATTATAAAGCTGGGATAGAATGACAGTATTATAAAGCTGGGATAGAATGACAGTATTATAAAGCTGGGATAGAATGACCGTATTATAAACCTGGGATAGAATGACCGTATTATAAAGCTGCGATAGAATGCCAGTATTATAAAGCTGGGATAGAATGACCGTATTATAAACCTGGGATAGAATGACAGTATTATAAACCTGGGATAGAATGACAGTATTATAAATCTGGGATAAAAAGACAGTATTATAAAGCTGCGATAGAATGCCAGTATTATAAAGTTGGGATAGAAAGACAGTATTATAAACCTGGGATAGAATGACAGTATTATAAACCTGGGATAGAATGACAGTATTATAAATCTGGGATAAAAAGACAGTATTATAAAGTTGGGATAGAATGACAGTATTATAAAGTTGGGATAGAAAGACAGTATTATAAAGTTGGGATAGAAAGACAGTATTATAAAGTTGGGATAGAAAGACAGTATTATAAAGTTGGGATAGAAAGACAGTATTATAAAGTTGGGATAGAAAGACAGTATTATAAAGTTGGGATAGAAAGACAGTATTATAAAGTTGGGATAGAAAGACAGTATTATAAAGTTGGGATAGAAAGACAGTATTATAAAGTTGGGATAGAAAGACAGTATTATAAAGTTGGGATAGAAAGACAGTATTATAAAGCTGGGATAGAATGACAGTATTATAAAGTTGGGATAGAAAGACAGTATTATAAACCTGGGATAGAATGACAGTATTATAAATCTGGGATAGAAAGACAGTATTATAAAGTTGGGATAGAATGACAGTATTATAAAGTTGGGATAGAAAGACAGTATTATAAACCTGGGATAGAATGACAGTATTATAAAGTTGGGATAGAAAGACAGTATTATAAAGTTGGGATAGAAAGACAGTATTATAAACCTGGGATAGAATGACAGTATTATAAAGTTGGGATAGAAAGACAGTATTATAAAGTTGGGATAGAATGACAGTATTATAAAGTTGGGATAGAAAGACAGTATTATAAAGTTGGGATAGAAAGACAGTATTATAAAGTTGGGATAGAAAGACAGTATTATAAAGTTGGGATAGAAAGACAGTATTATAAAGTTGGGATAGAAAGACAGTATTATAAAGTTGGGATAGAAAGACAGTATTATAAAGTTGGGATAGAAAGACAGTATTATAAAGTTGGGATAGAAAGACAGTATTATAAAGTTGGGATAGAAAGACCGTATTATAAACCTGGGATAGAATGACCGTATTATAAAGCTGCGATAGAATGCCAGTATTATAAAGCTGGGATAGAATGACCGTATTATAAACCTGGGATAGAATGACAGTATTATAAACCTGGGATAGAATGACAGTATTATAAATCTGGGATAAAAAGACAGTATTATAAAGTTGGGATAGAATGACAGTATTATAAAGTTGGGATAGAAAGACAGTATTATAAAGTTGGGATAGAAAGACAGTATTATAAAGTTGGGATAGAAAGACAGTATTATAAAGTTGGGATAGAAAGACAGTATTATAAAGTTGGGATAGAAAGACAGTATTATAAAGTTGGGATAGAAAGACAGTATTATAAAGTTGGGATAGAAAGACAGTATTATAAAGTTGGGATAGAAAGACAGTATTATAAAGTTGGGATAGAAAGACAGTATTATAAAGTTGGGATAGAAAGACAGTATTATAAAGCTGGGATAGAATGACAGTATTATAAAGTTGGGATAGAAAGACAGTATTATAAACCTGGGATAGAATGACAGTATTATAAATCTGGGATAGAAAGACAGTATTATAAATCTGGGATAGAATGACAGTATTATAAATCTGGGATAGAAAGACAGTATTATAAATCTGGGATAGAAAGACAGTATTATAAATCTGGGATAGAAAGACAGTATTATAAACCTGGGATAGAATGACAGTATTATAAATCTGGGATAGAAAGACAGTATTATAAATCTGGGATAGAAAGACAGTATTATAAATCTGGGATAGAAAGACAGTATTATAAATCTGGGATAGAAAGACAGTATTATAAATCTGGGATAGAATGACAGTATTATAAATCTGGGATAGAAAGACAGTATTATAAATCTGGGATAGAATGACCGTATTATAAATCTGGGATAGAAAGACAGTATTATAAATCTGGGATAGAAAGACAGTATTATAAAGTTGGGATAGAAAGACAGTATTATAAACCTGGGATAGAATGACAGTATTATAAATCTGGGATAGAAAGACAGTATTATAAATCTGGGATAGAATGACAGTATTATAAATCTGGGATAGAAAGACAGTATTATAAATCTGGGATAGAAAGACAGTATTATAAATCTGGGATAGAAAGACAGTATTATAAACCTGGGATAGAATGACAGTATTATAAATCTGGGATAGAAAGACAGTATTATAAATCTGGGATAGAAAGACAGTATTATAAATCTGGGATAGAAAGACAGTATTATAAATCTGGGATAGAAAGACAGTATTATAAATCTGGGATAGAATGACAGTATTATAAATCTGGGATAGAAAGACAGTATTATAAATCTGGGATAGAATGACCGTATTATAAATCTGGGATAGAAAGACAGTATTATAAATCTGGGATAGAAAGACAGTATTATAAAGTACCAAGAGAGGGCAATGGCTGGTTCTTACAATTACCAAGTCGACCGACTAATTTCTCTCCTTTGGGAAAACACAGATGATACTACACCAAGGGAGGAAAGAAAATAGCCAATCACAGTAGATTCTTTCAATTAAATAACTCCAATGACTAATGAGCTTTGGGGATACAGTTTTTTAGGATAGCCTACGCTCTTTCAAATTTTGCCAGTGGTATTGATTCTTAAATAATTATAAAGGTATATAAAGGGCAGTATGCTATGTGTTGAAATTTTACAAACTGTCTTTAACTGTTTATACAAATGCTATATTGTTTTCTTAACATAAGAAATATCTTGGGTGTCCCCTTAGCAAAATTTAGGTCGATGTGTGTGAAGAATCAGCATTAATCAGTTTCCTAGGCCAGGGAATGCAATGAGATTAATGATTGGCACAATGCCAGCTATGGAAAAAAAATAATGAATTATACATATTCGAATCCTGATGAAGGATAGGATTTGCTCCTGTGTGTCCCTGAGCCTACCCAGCTCTGATGGGTACCTGATCTTAGTTGGGTTAAAATAAAGACGGCTGGACATTGTGCTGGCCATACAAAATCTTAGAATGCCGTGGCGCCAAAGAAAGGGATGAACGCTGCTTCACCGACACCATGGATCAATCTGGTCCGACGGGATACGTTACTTTACATGTAATAAGAATATTTAAATAAATGTAAAAAGCTTTGTTGCATTTTTGTTATGCATGAACCTTCTGATGACGTAGATCTAGTGCTTTGACGACCGCAAAGGAAGAAATAAATAAAAGTGAAGATTGAAGATAAGTATCTAATAAACTAACCCATAAAAACACAGTTTTTACTATACTCCCTTTCTTTGTAAACTAAGTTTATATTTAATTTATATTTTGATAGATTAAAATAATTATAAGTGATATCATACCTTATGAATTTCCAAACTAAAATTGTGCGCATCCTTTTTTTTTTCTAGCATTGGCCCGTTTCCATTTTCTTCGATTCGCAAATTGGTCGAAGGTATTAGTGACTATTCCAAAGGCTATGATGCTAAAAATTTGATATAATGTTTTGTTAGTCTGGACAAGTCTGCGACCCAAGTTTCAGCTCGATTGGACGACGGGAAGAGGTCGAAAAATTGATGCAAAGTTTTGCTAACAACCAAGCAAGCAAGCAGACAGACAGAAAATACAAGTTAATAGAAAGGGAGTAAAAACAGGGACGAATTATTCGTCGATAAAACAATTAGCTTTCAATATCAAAGACCAAAAAAATAAATTCGCCTTTATAATCGGACACTTTTAATTTGATTTTTATAAACATACGCACAGTCTCAAGATCAATATTGTTTATGTGTGGCTTAAGATTTTACATTCTATATTATGCTATGTTGCTGTTGCTGTTTTGTGTGTGTGTTACTTTTATTGGTTTCGTGATTGCGTTAGATCAAAGAATATAATATAGACCTTAAATGTTGTTTTTTTACGTGCGCAATCAAGCAATCAATAAGCCTGTTCTACGATTGCACTAAATATTTCCGCTGCATACAACTTTCGATTTTAATCTTAATTTTCCATAGAGAAAATAATCGCAAATTACTAAACCGGAAGTCTAGAGGACTTAGTGCGATCGCAAACCAAAACTAAGTGTTTAAATGTATCAAATAGCAGAAATATCAAAGCAAGTGGTCCATCTTATTATAGTCTATTTTGAGATCTAGACTTATATGGACGCCAACGCTTAAACGTCCAGATATTATAGACTATAGATTTACAAATTACAAATTACATATTTATGTAGCGCTATTCATAACAAAGTCTTCGAATGCGCTTTACATTTACCATCTGTTATTAAAATAAATCGAAAAAGTGTGTTTTTAGTTTTGTTTAAAAAATGTCTTTATTGTCAGCTTGTTTGATTTTGTTTGGGAGTTCATTCCACCACAGAGGTGCCACGACGATGTAGGAGCGAGCTGCAAATGTTTTTCTTTCTACGCCTGGCACCTTGAGCCGCAGATGCAATCCGTCCGAACGCAGTCCTCCCCTGCCCGGTGGTGTGTGCAGCTCAACCATGGATCGCATGTACTGGGGAGCTTGACCATGAAGGCTTTTATAGAGTATTGTCAAAACTTTGAATTTTATCCTAAGTGTTATAGGTAGCCAGTGTAGTTTTTTTAGACAGATTGTTGAGTTGTCTTCATTGTTTAGAACAATTTTTGCAGCCATGTTTTGGACCCTTTGTAGTTTTTTCAAATCACAATCTGGCAGTCCAATGTATAGACAGTTCGCGTAGTCTAGATGAGAGATTACCAGGCCTACGATTAAGGTCTCACATGCCTCTTTTGTTAGAATATTCCTGATACTTTTTATTCTTTGCAGATTCCACATTGCAGATTTACATTTGTTTTTTATTTGTTCTTTGAGATTTATGTCATAATAATTAAAATATGTAGGCCTACTTCGTCAGCAATCGTTTCATTTATTGAACAACCATGAATTCTGACAACATGATTTGTAGTGCACCAGAAAATTCCCCAATGAAACATCGTGTTTCGTCTGTAGAAGGTTTTCGAGTTTTAGTTAATTATATAATGGAATGAACTTTGAAAGAGTGAAATTGTAGATAATATCAATAATTTGTTCAATTAGAAATTTAAGCCCCTAAACAAAGTAATTTCCCTATTTTAAACGAAACTTAACCTTTATTTATTACATCTAGAATTAAAACGTTATTATACATAATTATGTTTAAAGAAATGGGTTATTATAACTGATGTTTTCTTCAAATCAAGACATCCGATTTCTTCAAAAGTGAAGCATTCCCAACGGTACTGAATAACCGATAAAAAAAAAGAAAAAAAGAAATGGGTGTACTGTTATTCTTTTTCCTCGTTTTGCTCATCCGGGTTAAACGGAAGTAATGTGTCTGTGTAGAATTGTGTGTGTGTGTGTGTCTTTAGATTTATTGTAGCAGATGCCTTTATTAATTATTACAATATGCCAAAGTATATTTCTAATAGGCCCATGTGTGTCATACTACATTTACATTCACATACGTCGGCCTATACATATGGCCATATATTACTATTATTTATTTACACGTACTCATAAAGTCATACATTATTTGGTTGATATTTTTTCGGTTGTTGCGCGTTAACGCAAAATTCCTGAGAATGTATTTTTATTTCTAAATGATTTGTTGTTGTTTTTTTTTTTTTTTTTATTTGTTTTTTTTTGTTGTTTTTTTTGTTTCAATATTTTTATTGTCTGTATTTTTTTTAAACCTAAGGCAAAAACTAAAAATCCGATGGTTTTATAAAATAGAAAACCAACAGCTATGTCCGATGTGCAACCCCCCCCCTCCCCATTCCAAAACACAAACTAACTAACAAACAAAAAAAACAATAGGCGGCCAAATCTTACGAAAGAAAGTGGAGACGAATAGACCAAACCATTAGAAAAAGATTTGGGAATAGAGCCAATCAAGCCATAGAATGGAAGTTCCAATGTAAACGGCGCAGAGGAGCCCAAAATAGACACGGTGGCACAATTAATTTATAGAAACTGCAAAGTGTGCAGGCAAAAACCTGCAATGAAATCGACAAACTCTGATGGATACGTGCATGGACAGGGGCACTATGTTTCTTAATGAACCAAAAGTCAACAGGACACGTATTGGTGATCTTTGGGATATAATATGTTACGTCTCTCTATCTAGGGTGGGCGGTTTTATCACATTTAATTTTAGGCCCTATTTCTTGTTACCCTTGAAGAATTATATTCTCTCGCCCAAACGTCCATCCAAGTAATTAGAAAGACGTCAGGAACAGTTAACAACATAACTTTTAATTCAACAATAACATATAACATCGAAGCTCAACAAAAGTCAAGACGAAGTGACGGAGAAAATAGTGGCATCCTGTAATATGTGTTTTTAAAAATCCTAAAAAAAAAAAGACTCATCCTTTTTTAATGCCATAGTTATTTGATTATTAATATCAAAATGTAAACATTTAGTAAATTTTAACAACAGACGATTAGTTTGTAACAAGAAAAAAAAATATTTTTTTTATGAAACATGTGTCTTAAAAGGGTTACTTACTTAATGGTTAATTTTAACTTACTACCCCCCCCCCCCCGAACCTTCACCCCCTCCTCGAGGAGGCCTTGTTTCAAAACAAAAATTTATTTGAAAAACATATTATACGTTCTGTATAAGTTGGGGCTTAAGAGAGCCCGTTGTCCAACACTGTTAGAGATCTTGGCCTTTTTTTAAAATAATAAACTGACAAAGTACTGTGCTTGTTCGTTTCATCTACGCGCCCCTGGGTCAGCTGCAACCTCAACTCAAAAGAAGAACGGCCAATACCGTAGCAGTCTCACTAATAGAGTCAAGGTTGGATTACTACAACAGCTGCCTGTGGGGTTTGCCCGAGCTGCAGACACTCCAGAGGGTGAAGAAGGCTGCGGCACGCGTTGTTTCATGTATAAATGGCACTGCTCCTTCCTACCTTCAAAAACGATATCAAAGCACGGACCATTAAGGGAACTGTTCTCCTCACTCCAAAAATTCCCAGTGTGACTGGACACAAAAAGAAGTACCTTGGAGTGCGCTCATTTGAATCTGTGGCGCATTCTATATTGGAACAGCTTGCCTCAGACACTGAGAGTATCTGAGACAAAAGAGTATTTAAAAAAAAACTTAAAGACCTTTCTCTTTGGCTAGTGGCTCTGTGCCTTTCATATTCATATCAATACAATACCACTGCAATTTATTCCAAGATCGCACTGTACATGATATATATATATATATATATATATATATATATATATATATATATAATTATATAGGGATAAAAGTGATCAATAAATAACCATTATTATTATTATCGTCTTTTGAAATTGTTCTAGAAATAATTGTCTCTTTAATGTAAGACAAAAGTTATATAAAGTTTATCAACACCTTAAGTTTCAAACAGGTAAAAAAACAACTCATAAAATAAACACTAGAGTCTATAAGACTCTGTGATCTTGCAAGTAAATTTGCTTAACAATTCCTGAGTATATTTTGCTTCTTTTCTTTTATGGATGTTTTTTTCACTTACAAAGAAGTTCATTGGCCTACACACTATGTATTGTGGCGCTGGATTCACAATCCTCTGGATTCTTCAAATGTTTATAATACTTTTTTTTGTACAGCAGACATACTTGTTTGTTTTATAATATGAAAGCAAAATGCATTTCAAAGCTATATTTAAATAATAGCATTAAAAAATTAAATAAGACGAAAAAACAGACAGGGAATATGATAGAAAGGGGAAGCGGAGATGGTGGAGAGAGAGAGAACGAGTGCGGTTGCTATTCTGATAGCATTACCGAATGGTAAGCACCTTAGGGGCCGTCCATAAATTACGTCACACAATTTTCGCTGATTTTTTACCCCCCCTCCCCCCCTTGTCACACATCGTCACAAAAAGTCAGACCCCCCCTCAAATATGACATCACAAAATCTGCACCCCCCCCCCCTCCTTAAAGATATTTTTCTAAAATGCAGATTTACAGTTCCAAATTTAAAAAATTTTGTCATCGTTTTGTAATAATTAATTAATTAATTTTGTATTACACAAAAGAAAAATCGAAAGTGTAATTATAACAATATCATGTGCACAAAAATAAATGCTTTAGTAAAATCAGAACAATTTAAAAAATAAAGTTTATAAAAAAAAAAAAAACACAAAATGTATGTTTATCATGCATTCTCCCATAGTGATGAAAAATACTCCTTTAAATGGAATAAATGGGGACTGTATTGGTCTCTTCATCAGGGGGAATAGCTATTCCATTCAAATCAAGCTCTTCTTCATCTATCCATTCAGCACTCTCTCCATTTTCTTCATTAGCGATAATAACAATTAATTCACGTTACCTATGTGCAGCAACTCTTTGTGGCCTGATAGGTTTGGGAGGAATAATTGATTCCTGCTTGTGTGTTTATTTAATGGCTGCGCAGCATGACTAACGAAGCGAAGTACATAAATATAACATTTTTTAAAAATCCCATCGCTAATCACAGATTGTATTGACGGACAGTACAAAATCTTATGGAATCGAACGGTAAGGATTTGATGACCGAGGAAGGATATCATCCACTTTCAGTTGTCTGTTCTGGAATTTTCAGACCTTCGCATGATTGAACAACTGGTAAAGGATGTGGAAAAAATCTCTCTGTTACTACACTGAAATATGAGTTTCTTGGTTTTGAACAGCACTTTTTGTCGGTGCATTTTACAATTTGAGTTAAATATTGGCTTGTTCGTACATGAACGTCAAACCATTTTTGATCTCCATCGATTTCTGAGACTGTTGGGTCAATGAATTCTGCTACTGTTGAAAAATTATCGACTACCAACTGTGACCAAAGTTCAGCTAGAGTGTTGCCTGAAAACTGAAATATTTTTTTTCTAAATGAGCATCTATATATCAACCCAGTAAGTTCCTTACTGAGTGACGCCATTTTTCTTTCGACCCTATTAAACGAACTTCTCCCTGTAGCATTGGTAGCGATGAATACAGCATAAAATCGTACTGAAGAAAGTGGTAGACTGCAACCTTAATAACTTTTCCGTATCTTGGGTTTTCGTCTGAGCCACCATTAACTGTCGACACTAAAATTGGTTTCACCAAGCGATCAATACCCCTCCGTGTAATGACATTAAATTCCTTGAGACAATTTCTTGAAATCGAGTCAATGACTGAATTCTGTTTATGAAGAGTGTTTTCCAGATCTGATTGCAATGTAAGTCGGTCCTGAATAACCAATAGCTTCTCGGTTTCCTAAACCATTGGACTGAATTTGGATTCCAGCATATACCGACGGAATTAGCTTGTGTCCTGCAGCCAAAACCCAGTCATGGTCAGCCAAGCTGACTCAGTATTCGATATGCATCAGCAAAGGACTTTGCTTGTTAGCAGTAGTCAACCCGACTGGCACTCGAGCTTTATCGTCTTGGCTCACAAAGCACACTTCGTTTGACCCTAGCATGGGTGCCAACTCTTCCAATAGTCTTATTGTTGCCGTACAAAACAAACCGTTTATATATTTAGCATGTTTAGATCATTCTGTGCTCTAATGAGCGTCACTTGGACTGTTGAGACATGACGCTGGCCTTTAAGAGATGAGCTGCACTTTGGTAAAAGACGAAGGTAGAGTCCACTTTTACTGATTGTAAATCCGTCCATCTTTAAGTGTTCAGTGAGTTCATTTAATGTTTTTATGCTTCTGTACACATCACTTAGCCTTATTTAGTGTTATGATGATCCGTGCATAGCAATATCCACAATAGTCTCCAGTAACGATGTGTGATCTTCCTCAAGTCTTGGCCTACCATGATTGGCTCTGACGTTCAGTGATGCAAATAGTTCTGGATTACTTTCAATCAGAGTATTACATTTTTTTAGCATTCAGACGCGTTCGCAATGCGATCATCATTTGAAAATAGCTAAGAAACAATGCGATCATAATTTTAATTTACAATTCTTATTAATAGTAACTAGTTGACCCGTGGATACATTGTGTCCATACAACACATATAGAAATTAAAAGAATAATAGCGAGATCAACAATAGAGAACAAAAAAGTACAATGTAAACCAACAATGCAAATAAAACAACAGAGTGCGCAGTAATACACACAAAAAAAGTCGGGAAAACCCAAAGTTGGCTGTTTAACACTCTCAGTGAAAGCAAAATGAAAGGGAAGCTACTCGCTTTTTCTAATTAGTTTTCATGTGTGCATAAATGCCATATATTATACTTCTATTTATATAAAATTAACAAAGTCAACAGCATACGTGAAAAACTAAAATTTTATATTCCTGAAAGTTGCGAGAAAATATTCATTTTTGGTTGTCCCGATCGATCTAACGGCATTAGAGTCTATAGCGCACAAACATATTTATGTATACGCTTATTCATTTTTATGTGACGTCGGATATCTTAGACCCCCCCTCCCCCCCTCGTCACACCTCGTCACAAATGTGTGACCCCCCTCCCCCCCCCTAATCGTGTGACGTAATTTATGGATGGCCCCTTACCATACATTACGCCAACGCATCTTGAGACGAACCTTTTGGCCTTTCGGTCAGTAATTTCGCAATGCTTTTATTTCATCAACAATAATTCCTAAAGTTCTACAACTTAAAAAATAAATAAACGTGGCACAGTTTGTTTTTTGGTGGTGGTAAAATACACTTTTGATTTCACCAACTATACTTCCGCCCCAGACACACAAAACACACACACACACACACATGCATCCTAATCTTATGACATACCCTAGCGGGCACCACCACGTCGTATCGAAGAGGAAAAAACGTGGTTACCACGTGTTATGGTGGTTTTCACGTTTTTTTCCGTCGATACGACGTCGTGTGCCCGCTGGGACATTCTACCAGTCCGCCCACCCATTGCTGCGTCCTCATCTCCTGTGGCCAGAAAAAGGGAAGTCGGGAAGCTGTGTCCTATGAAATCGACAACTCCAAGGAATGCTCTCGCGGGAATAACCTTTCAAAAAGTAAAACGAAAATCCGGAACAAACGTTTGCCAGTAAAAAGAAACAATTTTAACTTCCCGATATTTTTTTTTAACCTCTAAAGAAATAATACAACAATGCATTTGGATACTTCTGTTTGTATTTTCAAAGTTTGACACAGCTATAGATTATCAACGGACTGTGGAAATACCCAGAGAATGTAGAAATTTCCGATGTTGAACACATTTGGGATTTCATTAAGGATATACCTTATCAAAAATCTCAGACTGTGTGATTCATTGTAGCTTGTTTTTTTCTTTTTTTTTTTTAAAGTTTTTAATTAACAAAAGTTGAGATTTTTTCTAATTGTAACAAATAACAGTTCATATGTGCTTAATAAGTCTTATCTTAGTGAAATTATATGTTTGAAAAAAAGATTGGGACTATTATTAACATGTGCAAAAATTTTGCTAAACTATAAGAGTCTATATTATATACATAAACCTACTAACCAAGTATACTATCAATAATTGAGTCTGTGGATAGCTAAATCTCATCTTCTTAGCATAAATGTTAATAAGCCAGCAAAAAAAAAAAACAAAAAAAAAAAATAAAATCTAGTTATTATATTAGGCCTATTCCTAACACCGAACTAGTAAACGAAAATGACAAAACATGATTATAAGTATTTCAACGGAAAACCAAATTAGACCTTAAATAAAGGGCCGTAAATAATCAATAGTATATAAAACAATCAATTATTTAAAAAAAATTACTACTGATCTAAATTTTTTAAAGGTAAAATAGTTTATAGATCAGTCTGGCCTTCTACCATTTTTTTGCCCAATTCCCTCACCTCACCCTCCACACACACACTCAGGGGCAAAGCCAGAATTTTTTTCCGGGGGGGGGGGGGGGGCTGAACGTTTGCGTGACAAACCCTTACCAATTTTTTAGCGAATTTATTACGTATTTTAAAAAAAACTGTTCAACAATTTTTTTTCCACAAATTTTAGGAAGGGGGGGATTTAGCCCCCTTCAGCCCCCCTTCCCGGTGGCTTCGCCCCTGCACACACTTGGCCACGTCATGGGGACTAGAAACCCACTTCTCTGTTAGTGAGAAGGCGGACCGGTATTACTCTCTTATGGCTCGGAGAATGAACATTGTTGTTTCTCGCACGGAAAGATACGTCATCATAAAGGTTCAGCACAAACGGTTGGACGTTCCTATCCGCTCTCTGCTTAAACTCTTGCAAGGTTGGGCAGTCAAACAGCACGTGGTCAACCCTACTGTTTCGACACCCGCGAATCAAGGTAGGGTCTATACCTACTACAATAAACACCCATCGGACATTGCCCGGTGCGGAATCGCTTATCTACATTTCGGATCAGCTCGATTTGGTTGCTTTAGATACTGCCCCTTCACATCGGCAATGGTCAGATTTGTTTCATCTCGTGTGTCCCCCCCCCCCTCACGTTTTGTTCTGTGTATTGTCCTCGAATGAGCAGGACTCGCTGAGATGAGCGGGTTCCAGGGACATCCTCGGAATCTGCAATCTTGTTTCTATGACACCTGCCTGACCCGGTATCCAGAGGAGCGTAACCTCCCTCCCCGGAGGTCGAATAAAACCATCCAGGCTTATGGTGATCGTTCGTTCGTCCATCCCTGTGGTCGGCATTTTTTGTGCTGTGTGTTTTCTCGGGCAGCGAAAGGCCAATCCTTGGTTGGGACACGTGCAGAAAAATAAGACTTTTGGATTCGGTAAATCAAGTAGGTTATGGCCCACGAGGATCTCAAGGTCGAGTTCGCTGACTTTTATTTTAGGTAATTTGTCATTTAAAAGATGTCCAGGCAGGTTTGGATGTCGATGATAATGTACCACTAGGTCGGCTACTCTTGCGGTTCACTTCTGTCGATGATAATGTACCACTAGGTCGGCTACTCTTGCGGTTCACTTCTGTCGATGATAATGTACCACTAGGTCGGCTACTCTTGCGGTTCACTTCTGTCGATGATAATGTACCACTAGGTCGGCTACTCTTGCGGTTCACTTCTGTCGATGATAATGTACCACTAGGTCGGCTGCTCTTGCGGTTCACTTCTGTCGATGATAATGTACCACTAGGTCGGCTGCTCTTGTGGTTCACTTCTGTCGATGATAATGTACCACTAGGTCGGCTGCTCTTGTGGTTCACTTCTGTCGATGATAATGTACCACTAGGTCGGCTACTCTTGTGGTTCACTTCTGTCGATGATAATGTACCACTAGGTCGGCTGCTCTTGTGGTTCACTTCTGTCGATGATAATGTACCACTAGGTCGGCTGGTCTTGTGGTTCACTTCTGTCGATGATAATGTACCACTAGGTCGGCTGCTCTTGTGGTTCACTTCTGTCGATGATAATGTACCACTAGGTCGGCTGCTCTTGTGGTTCACTTCTGTACCCATGGGCCTCAAAGTTGGCGAAGTGTGGAAACCACCAATACGATCACCTTAAGATTACACCGGCGGGCGAACGCATGTGGGACAGCTCCCCTAGCGTCTCCGGGTGTCCCGCTATCTATTGCACAGCGGGTAGGCGTGTGGCCTCGGTGGGGATGTAGAAAGGACTTTGCGAACCCGTCTCGAAGAGCCTCCCGGAGCGTGGATACCTGTGCTTGAAGTATAGGATTTGTGCTACTCAGGAATATTGCAGGAATACGGGCGAGCCACCACGATAATGATCCAAGGGAAACCGAGGTGAATAATAAGCTGGGCTGCGGAAACCTTCCCTGTTACACGGCACGCCACGCCATCGGCGTGTCGTGTGGTGGCTGGAGCCCTGACAGAATTTTGGTGTGCTCCCCCACGAGCTCACTCATAATAAGTTACGCCCTGGACTATAGTGCCCATAGGGCTCGTCCGTTTTTTTAAGAGACTTATAAAATAGGCGGTGAGATGCTTTAAGGGGGCGCTGACGTTCCCGGGGGCGATTGGGGGGCGGTGAAGGGCAAATGGGCGGTACAAAAGCCTGATATAATTTGAACATCTCAGCTATTTGAATCGATTAGTTTTGGATGAAATGTGATGTAAACGTAAGTGCTGCTAAATATCTGAAATCCCCAACACTAGGCCTACAAAATATTATTATACTAATAAGAAATAGGAATCGCAATGAGTTTTTCGAAGAGGTGGGGGTCAGTATTAGATAGGTATAGTTAGTCCGGCCGGCTGGTCCTGGGGTTGGTTCACTGGACTGTCGGCCGTCACGTCGCAGGTTCGATCCCTGCCGCCCACCGATCACTGTCGCCCTAGCATTTGTGAATATTAATGATTTTTGGCTGAGATGAGATGTAATTTTATATGATTAGGATTTATAGACATCCTCAACATCTACATTTAACGGAATAAATACGAAGCAATCATACAAACTGGGTAGTTATTGTAATGTTAAAAATATCTATAAGACTTACACATTATTTAGTCATATAAAATTTATTATGATTTTCAAATATTTTTTACAGTTTTATCATTTTGAAGTTATAAATATTTTTATAAAAGAAAAAGTTATCAGTTATAAATATTTTTTATAAAAGAAAAAAAAGTTAGAAATATTAGTTCAAATGAAACTGATTAATTACCTCCCATTAATTAAAAAAAACAACACCAGAAATAAAGGTTTTAAAGAGCTAATACATCTTTTGAACCGTATAGGGCCTACCTACCAAGGGTCGGCAACCTTTTGATAATAGTGTGCCAAAGTAGGATTTCTAGTTCATTCAGCGTGCCAACAACCTAAACGTCAACCTGGACCACCAATCTGTTTGTTGTAGATAAGATAAGACTTGAATTGCCTTTTTGTGACACATTCGCGTCGTGCCACTGAAAATCACTCTTCGTGCCAAGTATGGCACGCGTGTCATAGGTTGTCGACCCCTGCCGCATATCAATCTTTACGCAGTCCTATGTACGTATTTAATTTACTTATATCATATTTAATTTTCTATGTAAGCTTATCTAAACTCTAAAACTAAATGTAGAATCAAATTAGCCGAATATGCAATTTTTATCAGAAATTAAATATAACGTTTGCGAGGTGTTAGCGGCATGTTTCACCTCATTTGATTCTGGAGAAAAAAAACAACATAATAATACCTAGGCAAGACCAATAGTAAGGAAATTAGAACAGATGATAAGCTGCGTCATATAGTCAATAATAAAGGCTCAGCATTGTAAAGAAGTTAGAATGAGTGAATTGACCCCAGATGAGGTTATAATTACTTTTTATTAGATATTAAAATAATTATAACTACAACTTAACATTTAACAACTCGTATTGAACTGTGTTTGTATTTCAAACTCACATAAAACTGGTTTATAAAATTAAAAGTAAATAAAAAAGAACAAAAAAATAAATGAAATTGGGTCTATTTTTACTTACAATTTAATTTAGGCTAGGCTAAACAAATCCTTTGTTCTGTCTATTCATTCATTATAATATATTCGACGCACAAGACTTAGATTTAATGAATTAGTCTATACTATTGACTCTATAGCCTACTCTATTCATATCAGATCAGAACTTTTTGTGATTATTCAATTGCAATTTTAAATCTCACTGACCTAATTTTGACTGGGCCTAACTAATCCTGAACTTAAATCTGCTAGCAAAGCAAATAACTAATTAAGGCCCAACCATGCAAATCATGATACATGGACTTTTGCAGAAATTTGTCAAGACAAGGGTTGGACATTTAATAGGCTATGTAGAAGGGTTGTAGTTTAATGGCATAGAGCATCATAGGCATATGTGATATATGTCATATCAGTCATATGACATATATAATGATATTATGTAGGCTAACTCATTATGTGATATATAAAATATAATACAATACTGTCGACAATACAAAGTGTCTATGCGTCTGGTGACCGTTTAGTATATTTGTCCGGCGACTATGTCATGTGACCGCTGGAACAAATCCATGTCACGGGACCGCAGGCTATTGATATGAAAGATGGCGTTGGGAATAAGTGTGGGCAGTATGAGATCGGTTCATTTTATTGTTCATTTACTAATATGAATAAATCATACATTTCTCACATCTTTCCGGGGTTGACGGAGACGGAGAGCAAAGAGTGGTGGCCTTTTGGGCGGTACATTTTTCTGTTATTGTTTAAATAATTTGAAATAAAGTAAAAATGTAGTAAAATATTCAATGGGATAAAATATGAATTGTTTAGCCCTATGTATGTACAAAAAATGGTAATGGTGGCCGAGTGGCAGCACATTCTACTGACCTACCAATGGTCCTGGGTTTAAATCCTGGTGAACGCTAGGATTTTTTCCCCTGGACTTGAGGGTGTCCCTAAGCTCTGATGGGTACCTGACATTAGTTGGGGTAAATTAAAGGCGGCTGGGCATTGTGCTGGCCACACGTCCCCTGCCTAGTATGTCGTGGCCACTGAAACTGGTGAATGCTGCTTCACAGGCCCAATGATCAATTTGGTCTGATGGGTACTTTATTTTTTATGTATGTACAATTTATTACAATAGGCCTATTCATAAAAAAAAATGAGGAAAATGCAAATCTGTAAGCCCAGTTTGGAACTAAGCAATGATTGACTGCTACATCCTTAAAAATAACCCACTGATTTGTCTTAATTTGGTAACCAGAGATACAGCCTCAAAACTTTTTAGTAAAGCCCTTCTCAGTCTCAGAGTCATTGTCCCTTGATTTTTTTGTATACATTAGGGCAGTAGCGGAACTTTTGATGGAGGGCAGAGTGGGTTGCCTTCAATCATCCTGGTTATTGATAGGCACTGAAAGGACACTTCAAAAAATAGTATTAAAAAAAAACAACTAGGAGACCAAAAAAAAAATTTTTTTAATAAGTGAAATAATTTTTACACACTGACGTAGCTTCTATGTTAGCTTACTGGTTTACAAATTATTAAAAACTAATATTCTTGATAGACGTCAATTTAAACATTTAAAAAATAGTTATGTTGTCCTAGGGCATTATAATCAAGTCAGTGTGACTTTATAAGAGTAGCTGTAAATTCCTTCCATTCTAAGAAGTCTATTCTCTCACACCCTAAGAATTCCTGCCTTAGATGGGATGTGCTTTAACATCTTGACATCACCTGTCTTAAATAGGTTTAAATTAGTTTTCAAACATCTGTTCAAGATTTTAATTTTCAATTGTCAGATCCGTCGGAGACGTCTGGCTAGACTTCAGGGCGCAAACATTGGTAGCGAGCCAGTCACACCAATCTCTACACCTATACCTAGTGGGGATGTCATCACGCCATCCCAATCGCCACTTTGCACTCCTCGTTCCGAACCACAGCCCCCAAGTCAAAATTTACCATCTCCCAATGGAGCAAGTAAGCTATAAATGATTTTATTTTATAATCATACTTTCCAAGGTGTAGTTAACAAAATTGTTTTTTAATAAACAAGAAATAAAACATTCAAAATAAAACGATAGAAAATATTATTAATCCATTCTGTCCTCAATCATTCTACACATTTTTGACCCTCCTAGATAATATCTTACTTTATATTTTAGGTATGGATGTTGACAGTTCCCAAGACATGACATTGGATTCACAGATGGACAAAGGGTCTGTTTTTTTTTTCTATCTTAGTCAGTTAAAAAAAAAAATTCAGCATGCTCAAGGACCACAAATACTTATCTACTAATTTATTTTTCAAAAGTGTAAAATCTAAACATCAAATCAACCTACGCACAAAATTTTAAATCTTTAACTGATTTATCTTTCCAACAGACAATCCCAAATTGATGTAGATTCTGGTATAGAAACAATGGAAGTTGAGGAACATTCGGAGCCGAAAAGAAAAAGGGTGAGAAAGCATTTTTAATCATGCTGAATATCATGATGTTATCAAGTTTAATTACTTCACATAGCTGTACATGGTAATGTTGATAATTTATTCAACTATGAAAATCCTTTCCTTACAGAATATCAGTGTTGGTTCAGAGGCATCAGAAGATCAAGTCAAAAAATCCCTGTGCAGAGTTTTTTGCATTTCTTGGGAGGAGCTGAGCAGAACCGAAAATGTGTTGTATCTCAGGGAAATAGCAGACGTCGCAGCAGTCTCCACCACAAGTCAGTACCTTTTCATTACAGTGTATTTCTGTAGAGCTTTAAGATATCAGACTTTTGCTGTTGCATGCATTTGACTTCACTCTTAGGTTGTAGCTTTCTAGTCTCCTAATACAACATTTTAGTTGTAGTGTTTTTTTTTTTAAAAGAGATAGTATGCACAGATAGTTTTTTGGTTAACATGATTATAAAATATAACTATTGTGATCAAGAAATGTGTCTGAAAATAGGTTAGTGTTGTCCTCATTTAAAAAAAAAATTATTCACTCAAAATTCATGTGGTCATTTTTATGTTGTTGCTAACATTATATTTTTTATGCAGAGCCCTCTGACCTTCGTGATCTTATCAATCAAATGGTTATGGAAGCTGTTATCACGCTACAAGATTCGGCAAAAGAAAACTCTTCCTCAAACAGAGAAAATTCCGCTCCTCGCTCAAATGAGCTTGGGTAAATATATCTCTTTATTGACATGCTTATATAAAAAAAAGGTTTAATTTAGAAATATTTCAGGGAAGGAGATTAAGAATTATAATTAATACAATTGCTTAATGCATCAAATTCTAACTGAAAAATTAAACACAATCAGGTTATGAAATTCTTTCACATATAATTGGCTACCTGAGCTAGGAAAACTAGATATCACGTAAAACATCAAAATTCAGAACTATACTGAAAAGCATAGAATCCTATAATCTTTTTCCTAAGAAACAGCACATGTATCGTAAGTCATAAGAAGATGATTTCAGGTTTTATATGTGCAAAATCAAATTTCATCGCCTTTACTTTTATGACTGAGGTTTTTAGAAAGGGGAATGTCTTTACTTTTCAGTTGCTGGCAGGGAAGAGGGTACTGCAGTTTCCGAGAATTCAGTGCAAAGATTACAGTGAACTCTTCTGCTGAACTCAACATACTAAAATATTTAATGGATTGCTATGACAGGGTGGCATTGGAAGAAAAAAACTCTCCAAAGGTATAGTAGGCATTTCTTGATGTGATGAGGATCTCTTTGTAAGGGTTGACACACATTATTATGATTGCCAAAATGCTTTAAGTCATAATGCTTGTTTAAAGGGAAGCAATCATAATGTACATCTTTACTTAAAATTGCCACATCTCACATTGAACAAAAAAAGTCTAGTCCATTTAGAACATAGAATATGTGTTGGCACGAGTTGAGAAGTGAACTAATGAACTTCACCTAGACAGAACAAAACAATTTATTTATTCTTTCACCCTTGTATAACCAGACTTGAACTCCGTTTGGACTGAGGGCTGAGATTGTTAACCCCTTATAAGAACTCTGCCATGCATCTGAGCTTGTTTAAATCTCCGTAGAGAACAGTGGAAAGTGAAGTGGGTCACCCGTCCCATCTCCTCGATAACCGCCGAGACATGGGTCACTCCTGCAGGCTGTGCTCCACTGTCTTATCCCCCAGTGGTACACCGCGTGTCGAAGTTAGGTCGGAATCTGGCAAAGTATGCCCCAATGGGCCAGTGTGGAACTGTGATATGATGGATTGTACTGACCTATTTAGCCGCCACAATGGTGCGGTTTGTGCAGGGCAGATGCCACCAGACCTCTCGGCTTTTATCAGAATTGTCCCAACTCTCATTCCATATTTCAGTCTCCCACCTACGGATCATTGTACACCCTTGTATAACATAAAGAACTGATTTAAGGGAAGGGGGGGGGGGGTGAAAATTGTTTAGAATGTGTTGTCTTCAGCAATGAGTATCTTTTACTTTGATCAAGGGAAGAGGTTCAATTAGCCTATCAAAGATTTAGCCACAAAGAAACAAAAGGGGAGTTAATCTTAAAGGATTTAAAAAGATGTGCATCCTATTTTTGTCCCTGACCTTCCCAAGTTGAAAATGATTCCTTGTGTGTAGTACATTTCCTTGGAAAGATTATCTTTTTTGCCTTTCTTTGGTCCCACGTTACTAACTTTCTCATGATGTACTTGTGTCTACATAATGTTTGAACAATGTGCTTATTGTCTTCAGAGAACAAGTATACCTCCGATGAGTGACGCTTTATCAATAGCAAGACACCAGTGCGTTTGTTACTCGGCGCTCACATTACAAGGGGCTTTCACACAAACAAGGTCAGCCCACATTTGTTTCATGGTGTGTGTGTCTTATAATAGCCGAAGTAATTTTTTTTAACAATGACAGGAATTAACTGTGCCAACTTTTACTATTTATACATTTATTTTTTTCAGAACACACAGCGGATATTCTCCCCTCATTCCCTTTTTACTGTCACACAACCTAGCTCGTGGTTTCCTCTCAGAGCTGGTTCATACATATCATCAAGACATGGAAACACTGCATGCAGTAGGTGCCTTGTGTGTTCATGTGCTACTTAATCCATTTTGTTCATGTAGTTGTTGCAGCCATTTAAATTAAGTTTCCAGTTTTTATGGATGTACTGCATCTAGTTTACCTCTTACCCTTTGACCCATGAGACGCTGGCTCAGAAAATCGCATCAAAACAGACACACACGTAAAGCATAAGATTTTAATCTAATTATGTCATGAAATTTATATTATTAATAATAAATTTAACAATTAATAAATCTCCAGTATTCATTCTTAGAATGCCAGTCCTTCTAGTATGCAGATCATTAGTTCAGACATAAGTAGCTTTGACAATATTTGCGTGACTGGTGCTGCTCTTTAGAAATTTAGCGAGAAAATAAAGGATAGGCCTGTATAAGCTACAGAAAAAAAAATTATAAACTACAATAAATAGAAAGCTATATATATCTAAAAATTTAAAATAAATATTTTTTTACTGAAGACCTTTGGGAAAGTAATTGAAAATAAATACTGTAATCATGTTAAAAATAGGCAAGTCTTTTTATTCAACAAAAAGCTAAAATGCCAGTGTATTTGCAATCCTTTTTTTTAAAAGTAATATTAATAGAAATAAAAGAATTATAGAAAAAAAAGTATAGACTAACTGGAGACTCAAACCCGTGTCGACCACATGGCAGTCGGATATGTTATCCACTCAGCTAGCGAAGACACATGTGCTAAGTAAAATTGCTACGATATAATATGAGGCAATAAGGTCACATGTCTTTGAATAAACAAATTGGATTGGTTAAACACACACACGCCTAGCTTTTTATATAGATAGATAGATATTTATAGAGAGAGATGGATATAGATACACAGATATATATATATATGTTTTTGTCAAGGACTACTGAAGACTGAAGACTACTGACTGGTCGCGGGTTCTAGCCCTGCCACCGGCGGATCCCTGTCGCTCTGCAGGAGTTTTGGGCCTAGAGGACGTAATAATCTTCTATCTAGAAGGAACGTCTGTAAACTTATAAGACAAATAGTAAGACTTCAGTAGTCCTTGGTTTTTGTGTAAATATGTTTTGGCATTAATATTTTTGTTTCTATATATCTTTAAGGTTTTTGATCCAGTTGTTCAGTATTTATCCAGATCTATAGCCAGCTTGGGTTTGAATAATGATAAGTACAGAGACTATTTATCAGCGATGGTTGAACTATGTAGCATAAAAACATCCAACATTCGGCCTATTTGTAACCTGGTAATTTTGTTATTCTTTTTAAATATTTCACAGAATGTTACACTCTTATAATTTTTATTGCATGTCTTTGAAAATGGAGAATTTTTAAAAATTCCTTATTGGTGGCAAAAATGTATAAAATGAAATAATTTATATTGAACATTTAGTTTATAAGTTCTTTAAAAAAAACTTGAATTAACAATATGATTAAAGTTATTTTATTTTATTTGACTAGAATTGACATTGCTTGAATCAGACTTAATTCTATAGTTTTGGGTTTTATTTTTATTGATGTTTTTTTTATTTGCATATATTCATTTTAAGACAATCACTAATATTACTTTCATTTCTTCTTACTTTAAAGCTTGTTGAACAAACAAACTGGCTCCCTGAACCAGTCAGCCAGGCTTCAGGGATGGAAGTGGAAAAGCTAACATTTCTAGGACCTTTGTTGGGACTCTCTGTTTTCGCTGAAGATGATGTAGGTTTTTTTTGTTTTTTTTTTTTTGTAAAACACTTTTTAATGCACCCTTCTGTATAAACATTTTTTTTTGTTCTATTTGTTTTTTTTTGTGAAACAAAAGCCTTAAAGCAACATGATTAAATCCTACTAGATTTAGGGTGGACTACTTTAGCTCTCCCCAAGTCCATGCTGCATTTGTTTCATCACTTCTGTACATGACCTTTAGCTCTACCCATGTCCATGCTGCATTTGTTTCATCACTTCTGTACATGACCTTTAGCTCTCCCCATGTCCATGCTGCATTTGTTTCATCCCTTCTGTACATGACCTTTAGCTCTACCCATGTCCATGCTGCATTTGTTTCATCACTTCTGTACATGACCTTTAGCTCTACCCATGTCCATGCTGCATTTGTTTCATCACTTCTGTACATGACCTTTAGCTCTCCCCATGTCCATGCTGCATTTGTTTCATCACTTCTGTACATGACCTTTATCCAAGTGGCTCTTGACTTTGGGGGGGGGGGGGGGGGGGTCAAACCTCAGGGATGTATCTGAGTCAGCTGTAGACCAAGTTCCATTCTATGCTAACCTTGATCAAACTTTACTTATTCGCCCTCCCTTTCAATCCCTTTATGGCACGAGGTGGCCGAGAGGCAGCGCATTTGACTGGCTATCTGAAGGTTCTCGGTTTGAAACCATGGAGCAGGCTAGGATTTTTTTCACAGGACTTGAAGGCGACCCCTGAGTCTACCCAGCTCTGATGGGTACCTGATCTTAGTTGGGGTAAAGTAAAGGTGGCTGTGCATTGTGCTGGCCCCTCAATCACCTAGTATGCCGTGGCCACAGAAACTGGTGAATGCTGCTTCACGGGCCCTATGATTAGTTTGGTCCAAAGTGTACTTTACTTTACTCTCTGTCCCTTTACCTCTTCCTGTGAAATAAAATGTCACTATCGAAGTGTTTGATTAAATATATAAAATAGTTTGTGATACTTTGGTCTTAGAGCAAATTTGTTTTTAATAATGAAAATTCTATTAAATTGATAACCCATTACTAATTGTTATCTTTAAAAGAAAATCAGTTAAAAGCATGCCCATAAATAAATTACTTTAGTTCGTACAAAAAAACTAAGAACTGTGAACTATTTTTTTTATTTACTGGTTAAGATTTCCTGCATATTTTGGTTTATCTTGTCTGTGCTTGATCAGGTGAAAGTTGTTGATGAATATTTCACCAACCATCACATGTCTCAGGACAACGCCTGGGCTATTTATAAATCTTTGATGAGCAGCTTAGAGGAAGTCAGGGTAAGGTTAAACACACTCATAAATTGTACCCTCCTACTTTTAAATGGTCACTGCTTGCAATGTATTTTAATTAGTTTTGTTTTAAGATATTAAGAAGATACTTCTGACATTATTACTGATCTGTTCATATTAATCAAATCAGTTTTTTGAGTCAACTTAACTGTTGTTGTATTTTGGGCAATGCTAAAATGTTTTGCAATCCCAAGGAATGGTACTGAAGTGGGCAAAATAAGATATTTAGTTTTATGGTCTTTAATAAAAGCTAATTTGTTTATTTCTGGTGAAAAAACTTCTCGAATTGAATGATTAGAACAAAAGTTATTCACAATTACACAAAGTTGTTTTTGGAGAAAAATGAAAAAGAAAACGGTGTCTTTTTTTCACAATTTAGCATTGCAACAGAGAATTAAATGTGAACAGGATGAATAAATATTAACCAATTGTTATGAAATTAAGCAAACACTTACATAATGAATCAGTACACAATCTGTTTAAGTTTTAAATTTTTTTTATTAATATTTTAAACAATTTTATATTTAGAAGACATTTTGTTTGATTGTATACAAAAGATGCATTAAAACACATTTTTAAGTAACTTCTAGAAAGAATGTTAGTTTGAAAATTTTAAAGCTATAAGTTAAGACATATTACAATACAAATCAATAATAATGTAAAAAATGACATAGGACCCATTTTTAATATAAAAAAATGTCATTCATTGAATAATCAGTTTTACCGACTTCCGTACTGATTCGTGGGGTAGCATCACAAATGTCCTTTTAAAACACAAGTATTTTTTGTTATTTAAAGACCTTTTTTTGAATTGAAATGCAATGTAACATCTGAGAAGCTGCGTGTATGTTTAACTTACATTTCTTTTGTTTAGACATATAATTATAATTATTTACTTGTTGCCTTTCAAATTTTGTTTCAGAACCAGTGCTTCCATATCGTCCACAACCTTTTATTAAACACCCCGACAAGGGAGGCAACTCTCACATTTATTACTCAAGCCTTGGAACGCAACGCAAAGCGTTCACAGATACAGGTGAGAATACAATTTTATGCTTAAGTTTGTTTTTTTTTAATTATTTCTTCTGATAGGTATATGAGCAATTTTATAGGACTTTTGTTATTTACTAATAGCCTGATGTGCCTGTAAGGGGCATGGTAGCTGAGCGGCAGTGCGTTTGATTGGTGATCCGAAGGTCCTGGGTTCAAATCCTGGTGGAGGCTGGGATTTTTTCCCACAAATTGAGGGTGTCCCTATGACTCTGGGTACCTGACATTTTGGGGGTTAAGTAAATGCGGCTAGGCATTGTGCTGGCCACACATTCCATAGTATGCGTGGCCACAGAAACTGGTGAACGCTGCTTCAACAGCCCTATGATCAGTTTGGTCCGAAGGGTACTTTACTTATGTTCCCCTTGTCGTTTCTGAGATTTGTTAGAAATCCCAATTAGTCTACTCCATTTAAATCTAGGCACATTTTTTTTAAATGAAAAAATGTTTATTGACTAATATTAATCCTAGATTAAGATTCTTTAAGCTTACGCTATAACATATATTGCCATATTATCATATACTAATGTAAATTGATTTGGTTAATTGGTACACATTTCCCATGAGCATTCTTTACTATAATACTCATCTTGTCTCTGGATTTAAAAGGAAATGATTTATTGTATTTGTAAATACCAAACTATATTTTTTCCGTCTTTACTTTGATTGTACAGTTTGATGAGAGATTTCTCTGTGGAGATGGCTTCATGTTAAATCTGATGTCAGTCCTGCAGAAGCTGTCAGAGAAAATTGATCTGGACAAGGTGACCTATTTAAATTTATAAAACGTCAGAATACCTGGTCTCTGGGTGTTTCTGGGTATTTCCAGCTTTAAGAATCACACTTCAATTGGGGAAAATTAACCCTTAAAGTACTGACCTACTTTCCTGCTATGCATACCTTCAGTCTGCCATTATTTTACTAATTATTCCCTAAGGCCCAGATTTTATTTTAGAATGGCTGGGACATTGATAGGATTCCCAAATTATTTTTAAAACTTTTTTGTCTGTAAAAATTAATAATAACACATAGAGATTAAATTGCTAGAAACACAATAACTTACGTTATTATAATAATCTAATTCCTAAAATAATTGTATTCATTTGTAATATTAATTTATAAGAAAAAGTTTCATAATAACGGAAGGTAATTCGGTAGCGTCCATTAGGACAGCACTTTCAATTTAAAAAAAACAAACAATTCACAAATTGGTCAATTTTCGTAATTTAACCCTTTGAGACCCCACCCCTCTGAGAGTAAAAAAAACCTCTGCCTAGACCCCCCAGAGGAAATTATTGAAAAATGGGGATGTTTAGAAAAGATGACTTAAACAGCACACATCTGACAAATAATGACAATCTAACAGCTCAAATATGTAAAAGAGATGCTTACTTGTTTTCTACACCCAATACTTGATCTGTCAATATGTTTGTATGTCTTATTCCAAACAATATTACCATCACAAGAGGGACCAAGTACACACCTACTTTTTCAGCTGATCTCCTAATAACACTAGCCCTATCAACACTAGCCCTATCAACACAAGCCCTATCATTCTCTTCTCCCTCACTATTTTTCTCATTGTTGTCTGATTCCTATTCAAGTTATTCCTCTGGCTAGGCCTAATCCTAATCTTTATCAATATTGTCCTCTAATTTAGAAAAATCTTCTAATTCTTCAAGCAATTCTTGAATTGAAAATTGTGTTTTACATGCACTCTTTTCTTTTGATGTTCCTGGCTCAGAATTATCCATTTTTTCGCTTCAAAAACAATATAAACTAAACACAATCTATTACTATAAAAGATCGCAAAATAAGCTCAATGTGGGCAGCCATGTTTGTTTGGTTTATTTATAGATTAAATAAGTGGGATTGGAAAAGGGAACAGCTTAAATTACTGCCTTTATACAAAACCTGTTCCTAGACCGCTTAAGCGGTCTCTCGGCCTGAATGACTGACGCTCTGGACCGCTTAAGCGGTCTTACAGTCTCATCGGTTAACAAGCGAAATAAAATTCAACTATTCAGCTATGGAATAAATATTCTGCCCGAGACTATAGTAAAAAGTCAAATCCTTTATTTTGAGAACGATATACGAGTCTGGGTTTGAGAAAAATAAGTAGGTCGATGACTATATACGTGACCGGTACTGTAAGCTGGCTTGCGCATTTGAAGACTTTGTTATGAATAGCGTGACATAAAAAATATGTAATTTGTAGAAAAACCTACTAATCAATACATTGGGTAAATCATGTTTTTTTTTCTGTTTTTTTTCCAAAACAGATTGACATATACTACCCATTCCACCAATCGACCAGAATAAGTCTTGCTGGTAAAGCCCGCATGCAATTCACAGAGAAAGAGGTTCAAGAATGGGGAGCACAAATTTGTTAGTATAAATTAATCAAAATTTTTTTTTTAAATAAGCAATATTGCTCTGAAAGATGACATTCAGTACAGTATTATTTCCCTTTTTTCTAACATGTTTATTTTCGACTTATTTTCTTTACTTTTATTTTGAAGTTTAAAGTATTTTTGAAAAACATTTGATAATATTATTATTTTGTAAATCCCCTGATAAGTTAGTAATTTATGGCTTATCATTTATTTCTAAAAACTGTTCGAATAACTGAGTAAGCAAAGACTATAATAAGATGCACTGCTTGCTCTTTTTAGAGCTTATATGTTATTTTTTCCATGGGCGTCCAATAACGTTGTCTTAAATGACTTCTAGGCTCCTATGTCCGCTGTATACAACTTTTAATTTTAATTTTTCATTGAGAAAATCATAGCGATTAAATAATTTGAAAGTGTGCAGTGCAAAAGGGAATCAGAAATTCTGAAAAGAAGTCATTCAAGTCATCAAAAAGCAGAAATATTAAAACAAGCAGTCCATCATATTATAGTCTTTGGTTAAAGCTAAACCTTAATAACGCTATTCATTGTTTTTTTTAGCGAGCATCTTTCAACAACATTTAATTATGGTATGCCCATCAGGTGTTTCATCAGCGGAAAGCTCTGTCAAGTTTTCTACTGAGTGTTTTTTCCTCACTCTGCACTGCCACCACCTGTCCATACTTCCTGTCACTCGCAAGTACCAGCGGCGCCTGCGGGCCATCAGGGACCTCCACCGCTTGGTTTCTGAGATGGAGGCAGCCGAGCCGCAGTGGAAAAACCTGCCCACCGCCCATCGCAGCCGAGAGCAGCTGAAGAAATGGAAATCTCAGTATCAGGTCAGTATGTTGTTTGCGTGAGACGCTGCCTTTTAAAGTATAGATTATGTAGAAGCTTAGGATACTATCATGTGCATTTAGATAAAAATGGTACTTATAATTTAACTCAATAATAACTCAATAACTACCATGAGCTGCAAAATGCAGCTCAAGCCAACCGTGCAGTAAAACCGTGAGCCACATTTTGCGACTCAGAAACCCTTATATATTTATTATTTCCAAATCCAATCCAAGATTTAGAAATAATAAACCAACTTCCTTGTTTCGTAGCGTCTACTTCCGGATTCATTCTTTTCAAATGTAAATATCAGCTCGAAATTATTTTTTTTTGCGATGTCTGGTTTAATTTTCATTTTTTCCCCTCAGTATTGTCATTTGTGTATAGTTTTTTTTTTGTATCTTTGCTATTTGTGAACAAAACTTTTGAAATTTGAAGCAAGTGTTTTTAAATGAATTCTTGATAGGGTCGCAAAGTTTATTTTTAATTCAGATCATTATTTTCAGAGACTGTAAGTGAAATATTTATTTTTTGTCATTGTTTCTAAAACAAAATTCTTACTTTCACCTTTACTTTCACACTTATTCTAGAATTTAAAAATGTTCTATTAGCATATTGTAGATAAGCTTTCATTTCTGCTTATTTTGATAGGTAACAATTAGGGCTTTATTTATAAAAAAAAGCTGTAAAAAAAAAAGCTTTGACTGCATTGGACCTATGTAAAAAAAAAAAATCATGAAAATCGGCTAGTTATTTGGTGGAAAATGTCATGGTAGTTATTGAGTTAATTGTTAACATTGAAACTTTGTCAGAGAATTTAAATAAGCCCACATATTTTTGTTTACTTTAAAGACCAAGTGAAGAGATTTTTATCAAAATTGAGTTAACATTTGATTTTGATAGTAAATAGTGTATTCAGTATCTGAATGTTAATAAAAATCATTTATACAAAATATCAAAGATAAATTTTAAGTAATTAGTTCAATATTTGCCCTTAAATGTGTGTGTTTTTTGGAGGAAAAATCCAAATCTCGTAGCCATTTGAGATGTTTTTATTTCCAGCAATATAGGAAATTAACATCAGAGAAGGGATTTCGACTAGAAAAAATGAATATTGTCACGTGTTTTGAATCTATTGCCACATGTTTTGAATCTTTTCCCGGTTCTTATTTTTAACAAAATGGTTAAATATAGATTTATAGCGTCGAGTTTTATTTATTTATTTCTCTTCTTAAACGTCACTGCCGTATGAGGCTATTCCAAATCTCGTTCCTTTGAGAAAAACCTCTTCACTTGGTCTTTAATTTGTTTTTATTATTGCACTTGTGTTTTTTGGTGCAGAGCTACTATGGATATTTAGACTCTCGCATCTCAGAGCAAGAGTAAATGTTGTATGGTATTTACTTGGCCACATAATCTTATTATATGTTTGTTTCTTCAGAGGCTTCAGAAAAGCAAAATGTGTGCAGATGCTGGGGTCCTTGATAAGGACATGCTGCTGCGATGTCTCTCCTTTTACACCCGCACTGCTGACTTACTCATGAGGATTGCTGATCCTGTAAACAGATGGTAGTAACATTTTTATTTCTTTTTAGGAAATTCACCTTTCAGAAAATATATCTTTATGGAACCGCACTGCACTAATGTCTTATGACCTTCTCTTTCTTTCTCCATTCTTGAATTTGTTCCTTCTGTCCTTCACTTTGTAAGATGAAAAATTCTTTTGATTCTTTCTAGCTTTGCATTCAAATTTTAAAAATCCATCTCCTTGTCCTATCATTATCATTCTGACTCTATGATGTCACCTCTCATTCTGGATTATCACACTTTCTCTTCTTATAACTTCACTAATACTAATCTCTCAGTAATCTCATTGAACCTCGTCTCATTGTTGCATGATAGTATATGTTGTTTATTTTTTTGTCCACAGCCAAATAGTTCCACTTCCAAAAGACATTCCTGGATATTTTTCTGCTCTGCCAGAGTTTTACTTAGAAGATATGGCTGATTTTATCCTTTTCGCACTACAGTAAGTACCATTACTGTCTTTTTTTATTGAAAGGCAAACCTTCAATTACTGTTTTTTTTATTGAAAAGGCAAACCTTCAATTACTGTTTTTTTTATTGAAAAGGCAAACCTTTAATTACTGTTTTTTTTTATTGATAAGGCAAACCTTTAATTACTGTTTTTTTTTTTGCAAAGGCAAACCTTTAATTACTTTTTTTTTATTGAAAAGGCAAACCTTTAATTACTGTTTTTTTTTATTGAAAAGGCAAACCTTTAATTACTTTTTTTTTTTACTGAAAAGGCAAGCCTTTAATTACTGTTCTTTTTAATTGAAAAGGCAAATCTTTAATTACTGTTTTTGTTTTTTAAAAAGGCAAACCTTTAAATACTTTTTTTTTTTTTTGAAAAGGCAAACCTTTAATTACTGTGTTTTTTTTTTTTGAAAAGGCAAACCTTTTTTTTTTTACAGTAAATTAATTTTGCATGGATGCCCCAGCTATGATATTAAATATCTAAAAAGTGATAATTAATCGGTATTGTTAACCAAATGCTTCCTAAAAGGATTTTAAAAAATTCTCTTTTATTTAGCCTTTGATGAAACAGTAAAGAAAAAATAAATCATAAACCTATACAGTATGAGCACGCATGTTTTAAATGTAAGAAACCATTGTTTATCATTGTTTGCTCCAGGTATATGCCAGTAGGCCTGGTGGAGGCAGAACACAGGCGCATGACTCAACTGGTGCTGGTGATGCTGTGTTCCCAGAACTACCTCCGCAACCCTTACCTGACGGCCAAGCTCGTGGAGGTGCTCTTCGTGCTCCAGCCCAGCATACAGCCCAAGACGGAGACCCTCAACGTGGAGCTCCTCATGTCCGACACAGCCATCAACAACCTGGTGCCGTCTCTGATGAAATTCTACACAGGTGTTAAATACAGCTGCCTATGTTAAGCTCTTACCACTAGCATTTCAAAGCCGTAGCTGATTCACTGGCCCTTTGGATCAAATTGGTCTGAAGGGGATATTTCAAGTAAAGCACCCGTTGAACCAAATTGATCATAGAGCTGTTGAAGCAGCATTCATCAATTTCAGTGGCCAAGACATACTAGGGGATGTGTGGCCAGCATAATGCCCTGGCGCCTTTACTTTACCCCAACTAATGTCAGATACCCATCAGGGTAGACTCAGGGACACCCTCGAGTCCAGGGAAAAAATCCTTGTCTTAACCAGGATTTGAACACAGGACCTTCGGTACCGGTACTCCAGTCGATATTTTACTTAACTTTAATAGCATTTTAAAAAATAACTTCAGCACCTTAACTTGAAGGTAATTTTGGGCACTCAGTTTCATATATACAGGCCAGTTCTTTGAATGCATTGTCTTATTGCTTGCCAGTCAACTGACCATGTAATATTCCTGCAGGAGGATTTTGTGGGTTTACTATAACTGCCCTGCTTTTATAACTTGAAAGGCTTTTTCGTTGAGTAAAAGATGGCGAATCCAGGTCCTATCATATGGTCCTTGTCAAATGTCTTTCAATATTCATGAACATTTTTTTTATCTTTTCAATTCTTCAAACCTTATGTCTTCCCTGGTTTGCTTGTTTTTTTTTTTACTTTCTGTAAAATTTTGTTTTTACTTAGAAAATATTAAACTTACCCTGTTAACAGTGACAATATATATTGTCTTTTGCCCTTGTCATGTTTATTGTCTAAAACATGGGTTGGCAGCATTTTGATGATGGAGTGCCAAAGTAGGATTTCCAATTCATTCAGCGCGCCAACAGTCGAAAAGTCATTATGTTTTAGCAATCAATGTTTTGTAGAAGTGACATGAATTATGTTTTTTTTTGGTGGAGTTCCACATGCCATTGAAAATTGTTCTGCGTGCCAAGTCTGGCACACGTGCCATATGTTGCTGAGCCCTGGTCTAACAAATTACCTAACTTGATTTATTCTTTTCTCTGCACAGATGTTGAGTCCACGGGGGCAAGCAGCGAGTTCTACGACAAATTTACCATCAGATATCACATTAGTATTATTTTCAAGACTATGTGGTCAATGCAAGCCCATCAGATCAAATTCATGGAGGAAGCCAGGTAATGGAGAAAAGGAAATATCCCACAATTCTTTCTAAGAAGAAGATTAAGTAATTCTGACACATTTTTTTGTATCATTACCATCACCACTGTTTGTATCATTACCATCACCACTGTTTGTATCATTACCATCACCACTGTTTGTATCATTACCATCACCACTGTTTGTATCATTACCATCACCACTGTTTGTATCATTACCATCACCACTGTTTGTATCATTACCATCACCACTGTTTGTATCATTACCATCACCACTGTTTGTATCATTACCATCACCACTGTTTGTATCATTACCATCACCACTGTTTGTATCATTACCATCACCACTGTTTGTATCATTACCATCACCACTGTTTGTATCATTACCATCACCACTGTTTGTATCATTACCATCACCACTGTTTGTATCATTACCATCACCACTGTTTGTATCATTACCATCACCACTGTTTGTATCATTACCATCACCACTGTTTGTATCATTACCATCACCACTGTTTGTATCATTACCATCACCACTGTTTGTATCATTACCATCACCACTGTTTGTATCATTACCATCACCACTGTTTGTATCATTACCATCACCACTGTTTGTATCATTACCATCACCACTGTTTGTATCATTACCATCACCACTGTTTGTATCATTACCATCACCACTGTTTGTATCATTACCATCACCACTGTTTGTATCATTACCATCACCACTGTTTGTATCATTACCATCACCACTGTTTGTATCATTACCATCACCACTGTTTGTATGAATGTGAAAAATTAGAGGTATATTGCTGTTTGTTAAATTACGATTTTTTTTTTTAAAACCTGTCCTTCAGATCTGGTAAACAGTTTGTACGGTTCATTAACATGCTAATGAATGATACAACTTATCTGCTGGATGAAAGTCTGGATTGCCTGAAACGCATCCATGAAGTCCAAGAGCTTATGGACAATACTGCCAAGTGGAATGCCCTCAGCAAGGTAATTTAGTTATTTTTTTACATTTGACCCTCTGCGCCCACAGATAGCAGTTGCGTAGCGAGGATTTCCCTAGTGGAGGAGAAGGTGGCACCTGAAAGGTATCTGATCTACAAACAAACCAAACGCATAGAATAAATTTAACAGTTTTTTTTAGCATCCACAAGAAAAAGCCTTTTTTTTTACCTTACTGTTTTGTTTCTGATTTTTCAGGGGCACACCACTCTTACCTTTTTTTTTTTTTTTTTTACTAAACAGTGCAATTCTAATCTTATATGGTACAGTTGCTCCTTCTATGCAGAAAATTATTGCGTGCAAACTTATATCATGGATAATTTAAATTTTATTAAAACGTCTACAGGAACATCAGCAAACAAAGTCCAGGCAGCTGTCATCCGATGAGCGCCAGTGTCGTAACTACTTGACCCTGGCCACAGAAACTGTTGAAATGTTTCACTATCTGTCCACCAAAATTGTAGAGCCTTTCTTAGTGCCTGTAAGTTGTTCTTTGTTTTAGATATTTTGATCCATGAGTAATATTTTATTTTATAAAAAAGTAAAGGCGGCTGTGCATAGTGCTCGCTACACAATCACCTAGTATGCCGTGGCCACAGAAACTGGTGAATGCTGCTTCACCAGCCCTATGGATCAATTTGGTCAGACGGGATAATTCACTTTTCACTTATGTATATTTAAAAAAATAACAAACCAGGTCTGTAACATGAGGTTTTCGTTTCACCACCAGGAGCTTGCTGACCGCCTGACAGCTATGCTCAACTTCAACCTGCAGCAACTTTGTGGCCCCAAATGTAAAAACCTGAAGGTGAAAACTCCTGAAAAGTACGGCTGGGAGCCCAAAAAACTGTTGAACATCCTAACAGACATCTACCTTCATCTAGACTGTGAAGATTTTGCCAAGGCCATAGCCAATGATGAGGTAGCCTGGTTTGTTGAATTTACTTGTGTCTCCATACCATAGCAAAGAAATATAATCTTTAGATCTAAGGACCAAATGTGTTTTTTTAAGTGCAATAATTTATAAATATATAAAATAGCCTGTGAGTGTGTGTTAAACCAATCAAATTGGTTTATTTATAGACACTTGACCTTATTGTCTCATATCTTACTTCTGTGATTCCTTATTGACATGTGGTTTCTCTAATGTAGTTGTTAGCGTCTTTGACTGCCATGCGGGCGACCTAAGTTTGATTCCTCACAGATAGCTTTATTTTTTTCTACTTTTTAAAAAACTTTCATTTAAAATTTCCATTAAAATTACTTTTTTTTTTTAAGATTGTAAGGATTTTAGGACTAATAAAATGTTTTCAGTTTTCAGTAAATAAAATCTAATAATTTTAATTTAGGCACACGCGGAAGGTGGGTGTTTGATTCTCATCCACAGGGATAGTCCTAACTTTATGTTAAATAATAAAACTTGCTTTTTTTTTTAACCCGATTACAATATTTATTTTTAATTACTTTCTTAAATGTTTAAATTGTAGTTTATGAAATGTTTATCTGTAGTTTATGAAATGTTTATCTGTAGTTTATAAAATGTTTATCTGTAGTTTATGAAATGTTTATCTGTAGTTTATAAAATGTTTATCTGTAGTTTATGAAATGTTTATCTGTAGTTTATAAAAGCCTGTTTAATTTTTCCCCCGGTAACACTGGGGAATTTAGCTCTTTAGTCATATATTGAGCTTCTATTTTTTTTTGGTTGTCCGCAATGATGAAATTGATTAACCACCCACTTTTGTAGAGATCATACCGGAAAGAGCTCTTTGACAATGCAGTTGACTGCATAAAGAAAGCGTGCATCAAGACGGAAGATGAGATCAACTCATTCACTGACTTGCAGAACAGAGTGGAAGCTTTCCTCATCCAGAAGCACCAGTCAGAGATGGATTATGGGGAAATACCAGATGAATTCAAAGGTAACATCACTTGGCACAGTGCACCAGATATTGAAATGAGCTTGTAGCCTGCATTTCTTCTGTTTAAAATTATGCTAATAATCTATATATATTAAGTAGACTGTGTGTGTGTTCAACCAATCACATTAGTTAATTTAAAGACACATAACCTTATTGTCTCATATTATACTTTTGCGATTTCTCTTCGCACAAATATCTTCACTAGCTAAGTGGTTAACGTATCGGACTGACCATGCGGACGACCCGGGTTCGATTCTGCAGTTAGTCTATACCTTTTTTCCTACAAGTTTATTTTATTTTAATTAATTTTGCTTTAAAAAAAAAGGTTGCAAATCTACAAGCAACACCGGGCAATTTAGATTTTTGTCAAATAAAAAGACTTGCTTATTTTTATCCGATTACAATATTTATTTTAATTCACTTTCCTACAAGTCTTCAGGAAAAAATAATAGTTTATTTTAATCATTAGATTTATAGCTTTCTGTTTATTTTAGTTCACAAATTTCTTATCCGTAGCATATACAGGCCTGTTTCCACCCTGCAATGCTGGGGAATTTAGCTTGTTATTTATAGCTGGGGAATTTAGCTTGTTATATATATATATATTTTTTTGTCTCCTAGATCCTCTCATGGATACACTGATGGAAAACCCTGTCATTCTACCCAGTGGCACCGTCATGGACAGGGCCATTATCATTCGTCACTTACTCAACTCTCAGACGGATCCCTTCAATAGGCAGCCTCTTAAAGAAGAACAACTGATTCCAGGTGACATTTGCATGGTTTATTACTCAGATAACTAATGTTAACATAAACTATAGCTTTCAGACATACATACCATAGACTATAATAAGATGGACCGCTTGCTCTATTTTTAGAGCTTATATGTACTTTTTTTTTCCGTGCGCAACCAATAACGCTGTCTGAAATGACTTCTATGCACCTCCTTGTTGCTTAAATCTTTCCGCTGTATAGAACTTTCAATTTTAATTTTTCATTGAGAAAATCAAAGCGATTCAATAAAACGGAAGTGCAAAGTATTATACGAATCGGGAATTCCAAAAAGCAGTCTTTCGAGTCATCATATAGCAGAAATACTAAAGCAAGCGGTCCATGTGTATTATAGTCTATGATACATACATAGACAAGGCTGTAAAAGTTTAGAAAAATGACTTGTATAGGGGCACAGTGGCAGAGCGGTGGCGCGTTCAGCTGACGTACCAAAGGTCCTGGGTTTGAATCCTGGTGAAGACTAGAATTTTTTTCCCGGGATTGGAGGGTGTCCCTAAGTCTCCCCAGCTCTGATGGGTATTGACAATAGTTGGGGTAACGTAAACCCATCTGAGTATTGTGCTGGCCACACATCTCCTAGCATGTCATGGTCAAGGAAACTGGTGAATGCCTCATCACTGGCCCTATGATCAGTTTGCGTGTTTGTAAACTAGATTTCTTTTTTGGAGGGGGGGGGGGGGGCCTGGCTGAAAATTTGATCAAACCTGTTGCCTAGGGCCAAGCAGACATGCCTACCGTTCCGCTTTTGGCGTATTTGTTCCGCTTTTTTATTAAAAAACACACTTTGTTACGCCGTTCCGCTTTTTACTAGTTTTGTTAATCCAAATTGGAAAGTTTGGGTTTTTCATGTGTTGAAATATAGTTCATGTCTAGGTTGATAAATCATGGGGATAAATAAGGTCACAATGATATAATTATTATTACTTGGGTATTCTAGTCTTTTCTAACTTTTTTTTTTTTTTTGCGGTATTACACGTGTTTGGCAATGAATCTTATTTTCCTTTACTGTATTGCTAAGATTGTGAAAATGTCTAAACGTCCTGGTTCAGAAAGTTTAAATCTGATTTGTTCAAACTGTAAAAAAAACAGACAGTTTTATAGGAAGGAATATTCAGAGGAGTTTATTCAGCAAAGAAAAACGTGGATTTAGGCCTAATGTTCTTTGTCTAGTCTTAGGTCCAGATTGATTGCGAACTGTCTGTAAAACGTAGGCCTACCTACATTTTAAATAGTGGAATAGTAAATAGATGGGTATGTTCCTCTTTTTTTTTTTTGTTATTATAAAAGATTGTTACATAAAGGGTGTTCCGCTTTTTTGTTGAAAAATCCTCTTTTTCATCAAGATTGTTCCTCTTTTTAGTCCTTAGGGGTAGGCATGTCTGGGCCAAGATTAAGATTGTATAATATCTATAAGCTGACAGGAAGCTGATTGGTTAGCCTTCTGACGGTCAGATGGCTCGCCAGCCATCCATAAACACAAAGTTTTGCAAAGTTATATGAAAAATTTTAAAATAGATCTGTAGTTGAGCAGTCCTCACTTCCTATTATTATTTTTTTTTGTGTGTGTGGATATTATTGAAGAAAGACTATTAAAAACATCCCAAAAATTATTTTTAATTAGGTCTACTTGTACAGTGTAAACCAGGTATGTCAAACGTGCGGCCCGCAGGCTGCATGCGGCTCTTTGCATGCACGTGCGCGACTCTCACAAAGGATACTATAGTAGTCTTATTTAATGGCGAAAATTGCAGTTTTAATACTTTAACCTGGGTGTATAAAACAGAATTCTGGACATTATGAAACCAATCATCGATCCTGCGATAAATATGAGGGCTTAATGCGTGTTTCAAAACTCAAGGAATTGAAGGCTAACTTGATACAGCAACAGACATATTTTACAAAAAAAGATAAAGCCAATGTCGCTTCTGTTAATGCAAGCTATGAACTTAGCCGAATGGTCGCCATGAGTTGGAAATCTTACACGTGAAGGAGATTTTTTAAAGCATTGCCTTGTGAAAGCGGCTGACATTGTGTGCCCACAGAAGGCACAGGTATTTAAGAATATTTCGTTAACCAGGTACACTGTTGCTGGACGGATTGATGAAATGGCAAATGATTTGAAACAACAGTTGAAGTCTGCATCATCCAAATTTGAACATTTTTCTATTGCTATTGACATCACTGGAATAGCACAACTTGCAGTTTTTATTACGGCCCGTGACAGTGAATTTAACGGTACGTGACGTTTTGGCGCTGCCGTTTTGGCGCAGCCGTTTTGGCGCGGGACGTTTTGGCGCGAGATGTTTTGGCGCGGGACGTTTTGGCGTGAGGAATTAATTGAGGAAAACATTTATATTTTTTGTTGTAGAATATATGAAACTAATAATAAATAATAATAATTTAAAACATTACTTTAATGCATTTATAGGACTATTAAACTTTATAAACTTTGTTTTATTATATATGCATAAAGACTTATGTATCTATTTATGGGCATAAAATGCTTATCTATCTATCTATATATTTATATATATGTCGTCTTAATAGGGAATTTTTTTTAGAACTCAAACCCTTAGAACGTTAGGCCTATATGCGAAAATATGTGTGCTAGTCTTTCAACAAAATTATAATAACAACTGTATGTATATAAGTCCCTAAGAAAGGTTAATCCTCAATTCAATAAATATATTGTGAGTTGACAAGCACACATTAAGTGATTTTGCAAATTCATTGGATTACTGTTACCCTTTCAATATGTATTCAAGTGTTACTGTGCATTTATTATACAAAAAAATATTGTTTTCCTCAAATGAAGTTATTAAGTTAATTTGATTAAATGATGTGTTTTTAGTCCATCGCGCCATAACGTCCTGCGCCAAAACGGCTGCGCCAAAACGTCCCTCGCGCCAAAACGGTCGCGCCAAAACGGCTGCGCCAAAACGTCCTGCTTCGTGAATTTAATATTAATGAAGAACTGATTGAACTAATCCCAATGCATGACATTGAGCGAAGACATCTTTTAAAAAGTCGAGCAGATACTGCATGACTAGGATTTTGATTTGAGTAAACTTGTATGTTTATCTACTGCCGGTGCTGCAAATATGATTGGCAGACCTAATGGTGTTGCTGCCAAGTTGCCAACAAAAATTGAGAACTCATATCCAGATTCATCATTTACACATTTTCACTGCATTATGCATCAGCAAAATTTGTATTCAAAGACTTTAAAATTGAATCACGTGCTTAGTGTGGTCACAAAAACAGTGAACTTTATCAAATGCAATGCTCCCAATTATCGTCAATTCAGTCAGCTGTTAGAAGACATGGATATCAGTTCACCGATGTTCCATTCTACACAGCAGTCCGTTGGTTGTCGTGTCACAAAGTGCTGAAAACATTTTATTTGCTGAGACCAGACATTACTTTATTTTTGGAGATGGAATGTAGAAACACAGATGAAATAAAAGATGGCAGTTGGATCCAGGATTTAGCATTTGCTGTGAACATCACTGCACATTTAAGTGATCTTTATTTAAAATTATACGGCAAAAACGAACTCATCACTCAGTTGTACGACGACATCAAGAGTTTCATTACAAAACTTAGCTTATGGAAGACACAGTTGTCACGTGAAAATTTGGTTCATTTTCCTAAACTGCAAAGAATTAAAAAAAAACAGGCCAATGCTGAATATGTACTTACCTATGCTAAATATGAGAGTCACATAGAGTTATTGTCAAAAGAGTTCCAGAAAAGATTTAGTGATTTCTCATCCTTTGAATACCATTTTGCATTATTCTCGGCATCATTCAACTTTCATGTTGTCAAAGCAGAGGAAAACTTGCAGATGGAGCTTTTAGAAAAGCAGTTTGTTTCTACACTCAAAGCAAAGTATCTAGAAGTCGGGATACGTGGCGTCTATTCATACCTTCCTGGAAAGTTTACAAACTTAAGAAAGTTTTCAAGTTGGCTTATGGCAATGTTGGGTTCCACCCATGTGTGTGAACAGTTATTTTCCTTCATAATATTAATAAAAACTTCTCAGAGAACAGGCTGACAGATGAACACTTGTCATCCCTGATGAAGGTCGGAACTGCAAATACATTTTGGCCAGATATATGAAAAATTGTCATGAAAAGGAGGCATCAAACCTCAGGACAAAACACTGATTCAAGTGTAAAAATTATTGAATGTTCTTAAATAAATGTTGGATTACAATTGTTATATTTGGCGTTGTGGGGCAATAGCTTAATAAAGCCGTTGTAGTAGGCGTGCAAATAAATTAAATATAATTCAATAAGATTACAGTGTTTCTCAGATTTGTTGGTGTGGCCCGCCGGTAAACTCAAAGTATCTTATGCGGCCCATGGTGCCTATTGAGTTTGACACGCCTGGTGTAAACAATAAGCCATTTTACACATACAATTATCTGTTGGTTTGTGAAGTTTTAGTAAAGGGGGAGAATTTTGAAATGAGAATTCAGTTAGAATATAAATACCAAAGTACATGACATTGTGTAAAACAAATATATGAATGCTTTACTATTATCAAAAGAAATGTTCCTTTTGTGTTTTTTTTATAACTTGTGTCAAATCTCTGATTTACTAAATTTATTTAGTTTTGATGACTTAAAATATTTTTTTGTCTATTCTAAAAAATAATAATAACTTGTTACCTCCCTTTTCTTTCAGCCACAGAATTAAAGCTCAGAATTGATGCATGGCGTGAGGAGAAAAGGAAATCCAGTTAAAACCGACTCTAACTAGAAATGAATTGGATCAATTTGACTTGTGCTTGTTTGGCTGTTTGTAAAATTATAAAGTAGTTTTGCTGGTTTCATGGTTGGCCAGGGAAAACAGAAAAAAACATTTCATTATTGCCAGTAGTAATAAAAAAAATAGTAATTCAAATTTCTCCACAATTAGTAAACAGAATGAAATTTAACAACAGAATACATGTCTGTTGTAGTATGATTGACAACTGTTTTAAATTAAATTGAGATAAAAAAAACAATAACAACATAATAATTAAAAGATATTTTTTTGTTTTTTTAACTGTGTCAAGTATTTGTTATATAATTTAATATAGAGTCTATATCAATATTTAAGTTGATTCAATTGTTCGGCCAGAAGTTATTTCAACAGACTTCAAGATTGAATGAGATAAAAGCTTCATTCTGATATGTCTTGCTGAATAATTTTTTTTTATAGCAAGTTTTGGCAAAAAAAAAAATTACAACTATTTCTCAGATGACTAAGAGAATTAAATAATACTTTGAAATCATGTCAGTTCTATGTGTTATTCTGTTCTATTTCTATTCACTACAAACCTCCATTTAGTCAAACCTTTTTCAACC
The DNA here is from genome assembly GCA_949126835.1 of Anisus vortex. NCBI lineage: Eukaryota > Metazoa > Mollusca > Gastropoda > Planorbidae > Anisus > Anisus vortex. Next base: position 26,397,144 of record OX421507.1, read on the forward strand.
CGTGGCTGTAACAATGGACAGCTGCAACATTTCTAAACCCAACCATAGTCGTAAATAGAAATAATTTTGAAGCAACAAAAATTCAACACTTAGCCGGGAATTTTACAAAGCATGCATATTATATAGAATCAGAATAACAACAAAAAAAAAAAAGGGGGTATTTTTGGGGGGGAGTCCAATACTTTTGTCTAAAGGGCTTAAAATGTATTTGTGTTTCAATGTTTATTCAGTGGTTGTTGTTGTTTTTTTTAAATAATGTATTTAAGTTTAAAGAATGTCTAAAATTCAGTGTGTAACTGATATATACATGTTGACTGGAGAATAAAATTGTCCTCTTTTAATGCTGACATTGGATAAAATTTTGACTTGGTGTCCGATTGTGTATTTCTGTAAAATGTTGTGTTTTAAGCATGATAATTATTAAGTTGGGGGGTCTTCTTTTAAATTGCACCTTAACAATTCATATGAGACTGTTTACATATTTTTTCTGATTGGGCAAATTATTTCATATAATTCTACAAACAAAACTTTCCATTTTAAATAAATCCAGGAAAAATTTTTTACTTTTATGTATGGTCTATCTACTAAGTTTTTAGCATGTTGCATATGTTTTTTTTAATCTTATGAACATCAATTAGTTGGTGCTTAGCTAGTTTCAAAACATCTTAACGCTAAATTTAATAGCATGGATAAAAGCGCTATATAAATAAACATTATTGTACCGGTATGTAATTCGCTTTAAAGTATGCATTTTTTACAAATCTGCATTTACCGACCATAGAAAGCAATTTAAATATATCTGCTACAATAAGCCAGTAGATTGACAGGATCCTTTTTTGTTTTCTATGCGTCTTTATGTAGGCATATAGGAATATAGGCTTACCGATGGTTTTCTTATCTTATATGTTACAAGTGTTTTCTTTGTTTAGGATAAACACATTAGGCCTAAACAATCGAGCTGAGATAAAATGTAGGTAGCCTAAGGCTTATATATCCGCGGTTGTGATATAAATATGGGTATGAGTGGGCCAAAGGCTATCAGGTCTAGATCTTATGGCCTGTTGACAAGCCTTTATTTGTGAAAGTTTTAAAAAACAGAATAAAGGTTGTGAAAGCTTGGGAATTTGGCTTTAATTTTAATAGGCCTATATCAATTTAAAAAAAAATATTTTATGCTTGTGTCAGCAGGCTTATACAGCAAGATAGAACATACAAATATTTATTTTTTATACAAATTAAGACGCTGGAGGAATCATAATCAATAGGCCTACAATAGGATTATTAAATTATTAGGCCTATAGACTATAGTTAGACTATAGAATTTATAGATCTATTATTGAATTGCCAATTGCTTCTATTTTTTTTTTTCATGGTACTGAAACCCTTTTAGCTATTACAAGGCCGGGTTGAGGGGGGTAAGGCCCTAAAGATTTTAAAATCACCAAGCCAGTAGGCATATAATATGTTATGGGGAAAAAAGGAAATTATGGTGAAAAGAGGCTCGAATCCTCTCGTCAATGGCTCTTTGAAAACAGTAACTCTAAACTAAATAGAGAGAGTTACCGCCCTTCCTAATATGGCAACCTTCTTGTTGTCTTGAAGACGTGGATATAATTGTCTGTTTAAAAATTAAACAGTATCATGTGAATTAAATTTTACTACACCGAACCTTTAATGTTACGAGGTATATGAGCTTCCAGTTTATATTTTTAGTCTTTTTCAACTACTATGTTATAATGTTTACATTGAAATGATTTATTGAAAATGTATTATTTATGGCCCTAAATAGGCCCTACTATGGCATGGGCCTATGGGCATGAGGCATGGCGGCATGAGGCTTGAGGTGCCTTTACATTCAACATTGCCATATTTCACTGTTTCTATTAAAATACCATTATATTATAATTATATAGTGTAATAATAGCAATATAATTTGAATATAATAGATGATCAGAATAGACCTACTAATATTTATAATATTAATAGGGCATAGATAGTGCAACTGTAGTACTACTCAGTTACTACTGCAATGACATTAGCCTAAAAAAATAATTGGTTGTTTATAGAGTATAGAGCGCTTCTATCCATGCTATTTTAGCATGCTCAGTGTGCTCTGTAAACACACTGCTGCTTGCTGGCGCAAATATGTTTACAGGCCCAAAACTCCTGCAGGGCGACAGGGATCCGCCGGTGGCCGGGATAGAACCCGCGACGTGTCAGTTGGTTTTTTGGTTGACAGTCCGGTGAACTAACCGCTGGACCAGCCGGCTTCACATATAGGCCTAGTTTACATGACATACTACATATCATGTAGGCCCTAATCATATTACTAATTATAATTACATAGGCCTATAGTCATATAGTCTCATATATAGATAGCCTAATATATCATTTAAAAAGCCTGCCTTACTGCAACTATAACCACAGCCACAGAATATTCTTATTAGTATTAGGACTTATACAAGAAAAATAGTTTCTAATGTCTTATAAATCTTATATCATATAAGATTTTTTATTAGAATCACTTTTTATAGGCCTATATTTAATAATATATTATATTATAAGTTATATATGGGTAAGCTATAGTCCTATATGATCCTATATATGAATATATGTTACATAGAAAGAGATATATATATATTTAAACATCTGTTACAGCTCCTTCAAGCCATACAGAATCTATTTCTGTCTTACATTTTTTATTAGTGGTTTGAATTTACTCTAGCAGTTTGATTAAATCTAAAGAGTTTTTAATTTTATATATTTATAATGTTACTGTTATCAATTAATGTTAATAAAAGCTAGTTGGTTTTTCCTGGCCTGTCATGTTGAGGCAGCTTAGGCCTATACTATTCCATAAATGATTGCCGCTTAGGAAAAAAGAGATTTTTATAATATATAAATATAGCCTATGGGCTAATCCTTACATATGGAATAAGACTTTCATTTATTATAATACTTAATAAAATTCAAGAAACAGTTGTTTTTTTCTTCAAAATATCTTCTGCAGTATGTTATTTTAAGTATTTTACTGGCTTACTGTGCAGCATTTATAAGTTAGAATTTAATGCTTTCTTTTAATTTAATGTAGAGTCCTTCCCAAGTGCTTATAGTTTACGTTATTTAAATATTTGCAAGCTAGGTTTCACAGGTTGCCAGTTGTACAAATTCAAGAACCTTCCAGTTCTTTTCTAAAGTTTTTTTTATTAAAATATATTGTACTGTTTATATTTTCTTTAGTTGATGGGTATGACAAAGTAGTTGCACATTCTAGTATAGTTCTAGGTCTATTAAGATAAATTACTACTCCTACTGATGTATGGGGCACGCTGGCAGAGGAGCAACGGATTTGACTGGCATACCAGATGTCCTGGGTTCAAATCCAGGTGAAGGCTAGGATATTTTTCCCAGGGCTGGAGGGTATTCCCTGAGTCTACCTAGCTATTATCATTATTATGGGTAGCCTACCTGACCTTAACTTGGGTAAAGTAAAGGCGACTGTGCATTTTGCTGGCCACACAATCACCTAGTATGCCGTTGCCACAGAAACTGGTGAATGCTGCTTCACTGGCCCTTTTGATCAATTTGTGGTCTGAAGGGTATTTTAATTTTTTTAGTAATGCTATTGACATTAAATGCAGAACATAAAAAAAAAATTACCAACATCCTAGAGTGAATTGAGTCTTCTCTTATGTCGCATATGACAATTTTTTGTTCTAACTAGTGACTCTTAACATGTTTTATTCATTGGATTATTTGTTTATTATTATTATTAAAAAAAAAATTTTTTGTGGTTAAGATTTCATCATTAAGATACAAGATTAAAATACGAAAACCTTTCACCATTTTGTGGTGGCTGTCTGCAGTAAAGAGTGGCCCATTTTTGCGGTCATTCTTTAAGCACTGCAAGAGAATGATAATAGAAGGATCACAGGAAAAGAGGCATGCGTTGACTGGAGGAGAGAATGTTCCGGCTCGATCACGGAGGTCAAGTGCCTTGGACAAAGAGGCTATGGGGCTGTTCAATACCAGGGCCTTTACATTTCTTGTGCTGTGGTACTTCTTCAGTGCATGCACTTTGTTTTTGAACAAATACATCCTCGCAACACTGAAGAGTGATCCAACGTTGCTAGGTGAGTCATCTTATAATTATAATCTAATCTTATATACATTACACAGGCACTCCTTCTGTGAAGAAGATTTTTTTTATTGTCAATGTCTTGATGTTTCTTGACCACATCCCTCTCTCATTTTCCTATTGTCTAGATAAAAAGACTACTTTCAACATGTTAGTTAATTTTATATTTACCTAAATAAGTGTACACATGCTACTTAACCAGGATCTAATTAAGGTGGTGTGACAGAATGACTGTAAGACTGACCAGTACTGTTATTTTATGGCTGAAACATAGTGATCTACAGCAGACTGTATTATTGTAATGTGTTGACTAAACTTACTTACCTGAATTTCTTGCTGTGTTGTTATCATCTAGACTGACTGGACTTGCTGGGTTGTTTAAAAGAATGTCTTGCTTAAATTCATGAATATTAGCTGGAAAGGAAGATGGATTATTTTAAGACTGTTACACAGATCAGAGTCTTGAGTGAATATATATATTGATATACTTTTACAGTGGGGTAACTGTTGTCTTTTAGAGATGTTGAGTCCCTTGCAGATGATAAAGATCTGTAGTTCTGTAAGGCTAAAAAACATAATGAGAAACTACATTGTTAGAAATGGCGTACAGTAGTCTAGCGGCAGCGAGCTTGGACTGACATAAAGAATGTTCCGAGTTCAAACCCATGTTCGCGCCAGGGTATTTCCCTGGCGCTGGAGGATGCCCCTGAGTCTACCCAGCTTTGCTGTGTACCTTATATTATTTGCTTGAAGTAAATGCGGCTGGGCATTGTGCTGACCACAAAGACATTGTGAACGCCTCTTCCTTAGCTCAATGGACCAACATGGTCTGACAGGGTAATAGAGTCATTTAGTTTTATCTAGATTCTAATTCTGCTTTCATTGTGGGTTAAACTTCATACAGCAGAGTTCCGAAGTTTCCATTTATATTAAGCCTAAAGCATGTGATGAAGGAAAAATGCTTTTATGAAATGCCAGGTAATATAGACTTAAGTTGAAATGTCAAACTGAATCCTTTCTTTGACATAATACTAAAATCTTGCGAGCATTTTGTTTTGTTATTTCATATATCTCATTCAGAAAATTCATGTATTATTACATATTTTTTAATTGTTTGTTATTTTTGTGTCTGGAGAGTGCTGAAGCCCTTGTGGTTCATACTTCATACTTGGAGCAAAGTTTTTTTACTTTATTTTTTCTCTAATAGGAGCTATGCAAATGGTGATGACAACTGTATTTGGTTTTATTCAAATGTACTTGCCCCTTGGCATGTACACACCCGTGAGTAGAGAAGGCAAGCCACCAAATTTCTGGAGAAACATGATGCTTGTGGGAACAATGAGGTAAATCGGTTATATCAGTGCTTTTTTTGTAAAAAAATAGGTGCCGGTACTCAGTGATGGATTGCCTAACTTTTAACTACCAGTTCACACCTCAATGCAAGCTAAATCACAACTGCAAATATACTAAATTAAATTAATAATATAATAAATTAATAATAAACGTTAAAATACAAGAAAAGTAATAATTTGTTCCCCCCATATTGAAAAAGGTACCGGTACGCCGTACCGGTGTGTACCGTCACAAAAAAATCACTGGGTTATATTAAAAAGCATCAGCCTCTGTTGTTGTTTCTTTTTCAACGCCTTGATCCAGTGGTGGGTGACTCAGCAGTGGATTAAAGGGTCCATGACCTGAGAATCATGAACTCAAAATAAGGCCATGGAATGTCAGGCTCATTGCTCAGTCTAAAGCAGGGGTGTGCAACAGGTGGCCCGCAGGCCACAGTATGGCCCGCCAAGCCATCTTAATATGGCCTTCACAGTACTTCTAACTGATTTTCTTTTTAATTCACTGTATTAATTATGTATATAAATTTTTAGAATGTGTTGCCCATCTTGTTTCAAAGACCTTCTGTGGCCCAACAACGGAAAATGTTGCACACCCCTGGTCTAAAGGATGTATCAGGGCATATTCACATCAAATATGTAATTTGCATCATATGGGTGAGGTAAAGCCTGGGCTGGCCATTCAGCTCTTACTGTAATCATGTTCAAGCTTGACTATTAACCCATCAACCACAATAATTTGCTTGTTAACCTAAACATTGTCATAATTTCAAATTAAATTTGACATAATGTACTATTTTAACTACAATTACAAATATTACAAAGTTCTCCTCCAATACAAAATTCTCTCACTTCCCACCTCTTACTTTTCTTGAAGATTGAAAACCTTTTTTTTCTGTCAACAACATTGTCCATTTAAAAATACTTATATATTTCAGGTTCTCCACTGTAGTTCTGGGACTGGTGGCCTTGAAGTTTGTGGCTGTCTCCTTTACAGAAACTGTCAAGAGCTCAGCTCCGCTGTTCACTGTGTTCATTTCCAATTGTTTGATAGGCGAGTACACGGGACTGTACACTTTTCTTTCACTCATCCCCATCATGCTGGGGCTAGGGCTGTGCTCTGCTTATGAACTCAGCTTCAACATTCAGGGATTTATTGCTGCAATAGCTGCCAATCTGACAGAATGGTAAGTCCATTTACTGAAGTGTACATTAACATTTACTATTACACGATAACAACCAGGGACGTTTAGGAAATAAGTGGAGTCACAGAGTATATTATAAGCTTTGTTTCTTGGCTAAAAAGGATATAAAGCTGATTAATAATCTTAAAACTTTACAAACATATGACAAAGCAAATACCAGTATATGTAGCATTAACCAAGTTCATAGAAAGGAAAAAATGAGGGTTCTAAATATGTTCAACGAAGCTAAATATTAAAATATAGCAATTTTTTATTATAAACATTAAGATATTAAAATAAAGTAAAAAGAAAGAAAAAAAATTTTTGCAGGTCAACTTAAAGCTTTTTTTATATATCTTGTTTTTCAGTTTGCAGAATGTTTACTCCAAATTGCTTATAAGCGGGGAGAAATACCGTTACACGTGAGTATCATATGGACCGCAATGATTCTTGTAAAGTAGCTTGGGCAGTTTTTTAAACAGTCTTCCTGTATGACAAAATCGAGGCCCTTAAATGTCAAACTATGAATCAATCAATAGTTGGGCTACATGTTTGTGAGGACAGAAACGTTAGTTGCTGGTGTTTTTTTTAAAGCTGGTAACATGTTGTTTTCTCACACCTTGAACGTCTGGTTAACAGCTTAAGAGTTTCTCACCGTTCTAGGGGTGATGAATAGAAGGCATAGTTTAACTTATACAAATATAAATGTTGTTAGGCAGCTTTTGCCTCTAGCCATTAAGAGATAATTTTTGTCATACAGGCTTTAAACTGGTAATCCATTGTAGATAGATTAAGACTTGTATAGTTTGTATTTTTCACTGAATGAAAATATTGTTAGATCGATTAAAGTTTTCCCTTTTCAAAGAGATGTATAGCTTAGTAAAGAATGAACAGGGGTGGACTTGTAGACATTTTTAAAGTAAATGGCTTCAATTTTTATTTTTAGAGTGCTCTTTAAGTAGAAACTGTCAGAATATAACAAGCGCAGTGTATACATGTTTGAGATAAAAAGAAAAAATTAATTGCATAATTTGATGGTGTTAGAAAAACATATTCAAAGAATCAGTCTGAGCATATTTTGTGCAATAACCTTCAGTATAGAAGGAATATCAGTAAAATAGAAATTTGTACACCTACTGAGAGGCCGGCTGGCCTTGTGGTTAGTTCACTGAACTGTCAACCGACATGTCGCGGGTTCTATCCCTGCCGCCGACCGATCCCTGCCGCGACCGATCCCTGCCGCCCTGCAGGAGTTTAGGGCCTATTGGACATAATAATCTTCTAACTAAAAGGAATGTCTGTAAAACGTATAAGCCTTTCATTGCCTTTCATATAAAGTCTTAGACTGATATCCTGTTTAACACAGGGACTATGTGCTCTCTTGAGTTCTCCCAGTTGTGAAGTGCAGTTGGGAGGGGCGGGAGTGGGGGCGGCATATGCTGTTGCTGCTCAAACTATTCCAAGCTGTTTTGTGCAACAGTATCACGACGAATCATCTACAGACTTTTCATCTATGACACTTTGTCTACATACCATAAAATCTGAAATATAAGTTGCACCTATGTAGAAGCCGCAGGTATACTTTCGAAGGTAAAAAAAACAAGTAAAATTAAAGTTCACGTGTATAAGCTGCACTAAAAAAAATCTACTTGGTATAGACTAATTGTATAGGCTACCTGTAGAATTTCTTGATCCATATTTTTTTTTTCACTGTTTGTAGTATGTAAGATCAAATAGTTCATTATTACAATGAAACACATTGACAAAATTAGATTTATTGTAACAGTTGATAACATTATAGATTTTTTTTCATTTTTTACCAGTCTAGTCTTACAATACAGCTTATGGTAGCCTGTAAGTCAGTTTCAGTTTGATATCCAAACCTAGGGATAATACAATTTTTTTAATTTACATTTGTATAAGCCACACCATTTTCTCTGACCTAAAAATTTGGTTTAAAAAAGTGTGTCTTATACTCAAGATTTTAGGCACTCTATGTATGAACAAAGTGTCTTTTACAAAGTGTTATAGTAGACGAAGTATCACATTATAGTGATACCAAAATATTTAACGATTCCGATACGATTCCGATTCTACCCAATTATCCCGATTCCCGATACGATTCCTGATACGATTCCGATTCCTGGCCATCATTACATATATGTATTAAACTTTTGCCGCCACTCGCTATGATTAATTTTGGGCTCTGACATAAAATGAATAGAAATTAATAAATAAAACTGGTGATGACCAGATTGAGTTACAAAAACTAAACAAATACAATTATATTGCATTTTAATAGCAATAGATCTAATAGCACCCGAACAGAGAGACCAAAATCGCTTACAAGATAATTGCTAATAGAGACACACTTCATCAGGTCCTTGTAACTCACATTTTTATATGCCATAGCTCCTTTCGGGTGGTTCTTTACACTTGTGCGTGGAATACGGCAGTAATCATAGCAATCAGTTTAATTCTGAATTTTAAAACTGCAAATGATCGTTCTTCTGACTTCTAAAATATCTTTTCACAGTTGCTACCACTATCCAAAAAGTTAGGGTACATTCATTTGGAAGATAATCTATACTGTTACTGCATAGAGTTGAAATTAGCTTGAATTGAATGGATTGGAAAATGGTCAGGAAAGAGTGAAGAAATATTAAGGAGTTAGGAACATTACGCAAACCCCCACACAATGCGCTCCTGTGATACAGCTATTTATCTTACGCCCTGTGTATTTAAAAATTGTTTTGGTATCGGAATGAGGTCTGAATTATTCAGTTCCGATATGATTGCCGATACTTTGGAAAAAAAACGATATTCCGATTATTCCGATACGATTCCGATTAATCATCCTATCACTATCACATTAGACAAAGTGTTGTAGTAGATGAAGTATCACATTAGACAAAGTGTAAATAGTATATGAAGTATCACATTAGACAAAATGTTGTAGTAGATGAAGTATCACATTAGACAAAATGTTGTAGTAGATGAAGTATCACATTACTTACTTACTTACTTACGCCTACTACCCCTCTCGGGGCATAGGCCACCAACAAGGGCTCTCCAGCCATCCCGGTCCCGAGCGAGTCTTTCCAACTGTCCCCATGAATGGCCTGTTCTCTTGACGTCTGCATCCAGGTCTCGGCGCCAGCTGTTACGGGGTCGGCCTCTCTTCCTCTTTCCTTGGGGGTTCCATGATAAGGACTGTCTGGTGATGTTGGATGCTGGTTTTCGGAGTGTGTGCCCCAACCATCTCCATCTTTTTTGCATGATCTCCAGATCGGCTGCCTGTTGCCCTGTGCGACTCCAGAGCTCATCGTTACTGATCATGTCTGGCCAGCGTATATGCATAATCCTCCTGAGACATGAGTTTATGAAAGTCTGGATCTTCTTGGTGTTAGTAGCTGTGGTCCTCCAAGTCTCTGCACCATAGAGTAAGACAGACTTCACGTTTGAGTTGAAGATCTTGAACTTTGTTTTCAGGGATATTTCTCTTGAGCTCCAGATATTCTTAAGTTGGAGGAAGGCTGTCCTGGCCTTGCCAACTCTTGCTCTTACATCGGCATCGGATCCACCCTTCTTATTGACGATGCTGCCTAGATAGGTGAATTCTTCAGTTTCCTCTAGCGCTTCACCGTTGAGAGTGATAGGCGATGTGTTTTCTGCGTTGACCTTAAGGAACTTGGTCTTCCCTTTGTGGATGTTGAGGCCAAGGCGAGTGGAGTTTTCCGTCACAATGTTGGTCTTTTCCTGCATCTGTTGCTGAGTATGTGCGAGTAGTGCCAGGTCATCCGCGAAATCTAGATCGTCTAGTTGTGACCATAACGTCCACTGGATGCCATTACGCTTATCCGATGTTGATGTCTTCATTACCCAGTCTATCGCTAGCAGAAACAGAAATGGCGACAGTAAACAGCCTTGTCTCACTCCCGTCCGTACTTGGAATGCCTCTGTTGGGTGGCCTCTGTGGATCACTCTGCATGTCAATCCTTCATAAGAGTTCTTAATTATAGAGGTAATTTTTGTAGGGAGCCCATAGTGTCTTAGCAGCTTCCAAAGTGATTCCCTGTCTACGCTGTCAAAAGCCTTTTCATAGTCAATAAAGTTGACATATAGGGGGGAATTCCACTCGAGCGACTGCTCCAGGATGATGCGCAGTGTAGCTATTTGGTCAGTGCAGGATCTATCCTTGCGGAAACCAGCTTGCTGATCTCGCAGCTTCGTATCAACAGCAGCCTGCATTCTGCCAAGCAGAATCCTGTTGAACACCTTTCCTGGGATTGATAGTAGGGTAATTCCTCTATAGTTAGAGCAGGTGCTCAAGTTTCCTTTCTTAGGGAGTTTAATGAGTAGTCCCTCTTTCCACTCTGTTGGGACTTGCTCCTCTTCCCAGATCTTTTGGAAGAGGGGGTGTAAGAGCTCTACTGTAGTCTCCACGTCCGCTTTCAGTGCCTCCGCAGGGATATCATCTGGTCCAGGTGCTTTTCCGCTTTTAAGCTTCTTGATGGCTTGGCGTATTTCTTCCTTTGTAGGTGCATTGCAGTCTATCGGCAGGTCTATGTCTGCCGGCTGGATATCAGGTGGGTCTGGTGGAGCTGGCCTGTTGAGTAGCTCTTCAAAGTATTCCACCCATCTTCTCTTTTGTCCTTCTTCATCGATTATCTGCTTTCCTTCTTTATCTTTCACCGGTCTTTCAGGTTTACTAAACTTTCCAGATAACTTCTTGGTGATGGTATACAAGTCTTTCATATTTCCATTTCTGGCTGCTTCCTCCGCTTCTGCAGCTAGAGCATCTGCATAATTCTTTTTGTCGGCTTTGATGCTCTTCTTTACACTCTTGTTTGCTTGTGTGTATTGTTCCTGTGCCTTGGCCTTCTCTGCACGTGTCCGGCTGCTATTTAGTACTGCCTTCATTTCTCTTCTCTGTTCAATTTTCTTCAAAGAGACCGTTGAGATCCATTCCTTGTGGTTGCGTTTCTGTGGGCCCAATACTTCTTGACAAACTGTCTTTATTGTTGTTTCCACTATCCTCCACTCCTTGTCTATTGTTGCTTCCTCTTCATCAATTATTTCTTGCAGGACTTGGAATTTGTTTGCAAGTGCCAGCTTGAATTCCTGGCATTTGGTTGGGTCTCTGAGAAGTATTGTGTTGAACTTCTTTCGCTGGTTTAATTCTACTGCCCAATTCCTTTTAAGTTTAAGCTTGACACGTGCAACAAGAAGGTGGTGGTCTGAAGCCACGTCCGCTCCTCTTCTAACACGTACATCTTGCAGGGACCTCCGGAACTTCTTGGAAATGCATATATGGTCTATTTGGTTTCCGGTGTGGAGGTCTGGTGAGAGCCAGGTGACTTTGTGTATCTTTCTATGGGGGAAGATGCTACCGCCGATGACAAGGCTGTTTGCAGCACACAGATCTACAAACCTCTCTCCATTGTCACTCATCTCTCCCAACCCCTCTCGACCCATAACCTCTTCGTAACCAGTGTTGTCATCTCCTATTTTAGCGTTAAGGTCTCCAATCAACATGGTTATGTCTCTGCTAGGAAACCTCTGAATGATGCTCTGCAGCCTACCGTAAAATTCATCTTTCGTACAGTCTTCACTATCGTTTGTAGGGGCATAGCACTGAACGAGATTCATGTTGATCTTTTTCCTCTTTGTTCTGAAAGACGCAGTGATGACTCTTGGACCATGTGCCTCCCAACCAATTAGTGCTCCTTGGGCAGCCTTTGAGAGCATGATAGCCACCCCCTGAGTGTGTGGTCCATTTTCATCCTCGTGCCCTGAATAAAGGAGTAGCTCTCCCGTGGTGAGCCTCTTCTGGCCGGAATCGGTCCATCTGGCCTCGCTGATGCCGAGGATGCTAATCTTGTAATTCCTCATCTCCACCGCCACTTGTGCTGCTTTACCAGCTTCAAACATGGTGCGGACGTTCCATGTTCCGATAGTTAGTGTGGTCCTGGTCGAGATGATGGCCGTCTGCCTGGCAGCTTCCAGTAGCTGGCTTTCACTGCCCGACATCATTGTACCTCCAACTGGAGGTCCATCCTCTCCCAGTACCGAGTTGTCTGTTAGGATCCTTGTTTGTGTTTTTGTAGCGGTAGTAGTTTGACGGGAAGGGGTTGCTAGCCCCTCGCCCAACCCTCCTCCTTTCTCATCCGGGCTTGGGACCGGCTATGGCGGAGTTGTATCACATTAGACAAAGTGTAAATAGTATATGAAGTATCACATTAGACAAAGTGTAAATAGTATATGAAGTATCACATTAGACAAAGTGTAAATAGTATATGAAGTATCACATTAGACAAAATGTTGTAGTAGATGAAGTATCACATTAGACAAAGTGTTGTAGTAGATGAAGTATCACATTAGACAAAGTGTTGTAGTAGATGAAGTATCACATTAGACAAAGTGTTTTAGTATATGAAGTATCACATTAGACAAAGTGTAAATAGTATATGAAGTATCACATTAGACAAAGTGTAAATAGTATATGAAGTATCACATTAGACAAAATGTTGTAGTAGATGAAGTATCACATTAGACAAAGTGTTGTAGTAGATGAAGTATCACATTAGACAAAGTGTTGTAGTAGATGAAGTATCACATTAGACAAAGCGTTTTAGTAGATGAAGTATCACATTAGACAAAGTGTTGTAGTAGATGAAGTATCACATTAGACAAAGTGTTGTAGTAGATGAAGTATCACATTAGACAAAATGTTATAGTATATGAAGTATCACATTAGACAAAGTGTAAATAGTATATGAAGTATCACATTAGACAAAATGTTGTAGTAGATGAAGTATCACATTAGACAAAATGTTGTAGTAGATGAAGTATCACATTAGACAAAGTGTTGTAGTAGATGAAGTATCACATTAGACAAAGTGTTTTAGTAGATGAAGTATCACATTAGACAAAGTGTTGTAGTAGATGAAGTATCACATTAGACAAAGTGTTGTAGTAGATGAAGTATCACATTAAACAAAGTGTTTTAGTAGATGAAGTATCACATTAGACAAAGTGTTGTAGTAGATGAAGTATCACATTAGACAAAGTGTTGTAGTAGATGAAGTATCACATTAGACAAAATGTTATAGTATATGAAGTATCACATTAGACAAAGTGTAAATAGTATATGAAGTATCACATTAGACAAAATGTTGTAGTAGATTAACTATCATATTAGACAAAGTGTTGTAGTAGATGAACTATCACATTAGACAAATGTTGTAGTATATGAACTATCACATTAGACAAAGTGTAAATAGTATATGAAGTATCACATTAGACAAAGTGTAAATAGTATATTGTCATGTATATTGTTTTTCCAAGAATTGGAACACGCAATGTTTATTCTCCTCTCTCTCTCTTTTCTTACTACACACAATATTAGGACGTTTAGTAGGAAAACGAAAGGTTCTAGGTAATGCTGGGATTCTGTGTTGATCTCAAATTCTCAGAGTCTGGGAACGACTCATTATTTAATAGGGGAAGTTCCTATCGTTTTTGTTATGAGTTTTGTAATGATACCATGATTTTCACCCCTACTGGTAATGGGTCTATCCCTTGCACCACTCGGATAGTATTTAATGATTTGTTTTGTCTGAAAGACAGAGAGTTTTAAAATATGTTCGTTTGAGAACGTTTGTGTTTGCACTATTTTATTCTAACTGTACATAATAGATATATTGTATATATTGAACATACCACCTGAAATAAACTATCAACAACAGTTACACTGAAGCTTCTTTGTCAAGTTACTATTCTATTGTGTTGTATACATTACTATAAGATTTATCTACTACCATAATTTACAAGAAAGGAAATGTTGGAATACAAATACTGAATTTGTGCCCAGGACTATAAGAAGAGTTCGTGTAATACTGAAACATAAATACTAATAATTAAAGTCTCCCCTAGGACTAACGAGAATTATCAGCAAGATCTACACAGCTCTGGCCACAAGGGGATTGTGGACGTAACAAAATTTGGTGGTCTCGCCCGGTATATTTGAGTTCTACTTTTCCTGACCTAGGATTGACAAGATTTGGTAGTCTCGTTCGGTAGATTTGAGTTCTACTTTTCTTGATCTAGGATTGAAAAAAAATTTGTTGATCTCGTCTGGAAAATTTGAGTTATATTTTTTCCTGACCTATAAATATTTTGTGACATTAGTAGTACTGAGAGCGGCATATTTGTGTTTCGTTTTCAGGACTGTGAAACTATTCTTTTTAAAAAAGAGGAGAGAACTGGTTTGCGTTTTTATTCCTTGGGAAGTGTGAAGATTCCACGAAGTGTTTAATATTATATTGTGCAAATTTCTGGACAAATCGTAAGTTGGAACTTTATATTTTATTATACAATATATACTACTCTACTATAACAAATATTTCGAACGCTATACTATGGCTTCGAATATATCAAGTGAGGAACTTAATGCCATGTCATTTGCTGAACTAAAAGAATTAGCTGAGTCCTTTGGGATTGAGGCAGGACAGGCAAGACCTAATCGTAATCGTTTGACCAAAGAAATTATGACATGTTTGAACGGGCAGAATGCCATGAACACTGGTAGTGTAGTTGAAGTGGGACAGAACGATATCAATGAAGGTTATGTAGCTCCCAGTGGGGGCGAGGTAATTGCCCACGGAGACGAGGTAAGAAATATGTCATCTAGATCATCAAACAATGATGAAGATGAAGGGTTGAGTGAAAACCTAAAATTCCAATTAGCTATGAAGAGAATGGAATTGGAAAGAATTAGGATAGAAAATGAAAGAATTAGGATAGAAACTGAAAGGGAAAATGAAAGAATTAGGATAGAAACTGAAAGGGAAAATGAAAGAATTAGGATTGAAAGCAGAGAAAGGATAGAGATGGCACACATGAACAGACCTGACCATCGTAGGGACAGCAATGGTATGGATATTAGGGCAATGAAGCAACACTTGCCTATATTCAGGGAAGAAGATGTTCAAGATTTCTTTTTGCTTTTTGAGAGGATAGCTGTAGATTATCAGTTCCCTGATGATAAGATGGCTTTATTGTTAAGGTCAACTCTCAACAAAGGAAAAGCATTGGACGTAGTGTTGAGTTTAACACCCGAGGAAATAAATGACTATGAAGTAATCAAAGATAGGGTGCTAAAAAGTTATTCCCTGACACCAGAAAAATATAGAAAGCTATTTAGAGACAGAAAGAAGGCATATGATCAAACTCATGTAGACTTTTTGAGACAAAAGGAGAAAATGTTAGAACAGTGGCTAAGGTCACAGAATGTAAGTGAGTTTGATAAACTCAAGAACCTAATATTGTTTGAGGAATTCAATGATTGTATTCGAGTGGATATTAAAACCCACATCTCAGACCGAGGGGTTGAAGATGTGCATGAAGCTGCTAGATTGGCAGATAACTATGCCATAATTCACGCCAGCATAAAGCCATATTATGCTGACAAACCCAAAGTGCACAAACCAGAGCCCAAGGAGGCTAGTAAACCAAAAGAGACAAGTGAAAACAATAATAAGAACAGTGGTGTAAATAATAATAGTAACTTAGTTCATTTCAGGAAGCACACAGATGTAAATAAAGCAAAGGTGGTATGTTTCAATTGCAAGAAAGAGGGCCACATGAAGAAAGATTGTTGGATCCTTACCAAGAAGCAAGGTGCTATTCTACACTGTGCCAGAGTGCAGAAAGATAGCAAGCAGACAGAAGAAGTGTGCAACACAGGGTCAAGAAACTCAAAAGAAATGCGGCCGGCATCGCCCATAGTTGTGGAGTCGATGGTTTTTGAGAACAGTCTATCTAAGGTAAAAGAGAATAGCTGTACTCAATCTATTATGCTTTCAGAAGGCCGTGAGGAACAGATGGTTCCTGAAGTCCCGGAAGAGGACGACCTATCCGATTTTCGACCCTTTGTCTACGAGGGGACAGTGTCGACAGAAGTCGATGTACTCAGCAAGAAGAAAATACAGATATTACGTGACACGGGTTCTGCTGTCAGCGTGATCCTGGAGGGCAGTGTGCCGTTAACAGATGCCACCAGTACCGGTGAGTCTGTTGTGCTGAGAGGTGCTAGCATGGAGGCTGTGGAAGCTCCACTGCACAGAATAAAACTCGAGTCGGATATTTTTACAGGTAACATCGTAGTGGGAGTGTGGCGCGCACTACCCGTCAAAGGCGTTTCCATGATATTAGGAAATGACATTATGGGCGGCAGAGTCACTGTCGAGCCCATGGTTAAAGTGTTGGAGACAAAGATGGCGGAGGACAAAAACCTACGTCCTGCCAATGAACGCCCAACATGTGCACTGACAAGAGCAATGCAGAAAAAGAAGTCGGTAAAGACTCCTGCTACGCCGTGTAGTGCAACGAAAGATGTGTTTGTCTGTTCTGAAGACACACATGCGAATGAAACAGTGATAACAGAAACACCTGACATCGATTTAAGTGCTACGTTCTTCGCTGAACTAACAACTGGTGATGCAACAGAGAACGATAACATTTTGTCACCAAAGCAGAAATTGGTGAAAGAACAATTGAATGACGAAGTAATAATGCAACTCAGAATGAAAGCTGTTGATGAAAAGACTGCAGATGCAATGGCGGAATGTTTCTACATGAAAGATGAAGTGTTGATGAGAAAGTCGAAACCGCTCAACTCAGGTACAAACGAGTGGGACAGTATTCACCAGATTGTAATACCTAAGTGCTATCGTCAAGATATACTGCGTATGGCGCATGATCTTCCTTTCGCTGGTCACATGGGAGTCCGAAAAACGCAGCACCGTATCCTCCCTTACTTCTACTGGCCAGGACTGAGAAGAGATGTCGAACAATACTGCAAGACTTGCCACGTATGCCAAATGGTAGGACGTCCTAACCAACGAATTCCTGTCGCTCCACTCCAGCCGATACCAGCGTTCGACGAACCATTCAGTCATATACTCATTGATTGCGTGGGCCCGTTGCCGAAAACAAAAGCCGGTTTTCAATACCTGCTCACAGTCATGTGTTCATCCACTCGCTTCCCGGAAGCCATTCCGTTGCGGAACATAACAACAGTGAAGGTGGTAGACGCCCTGACAAATTTCTTCACACGTTATGGCCTACCGAAGACAGTACAGTCCGACCAGGGGACTAACTTTACTTCGAACATTTTCAAACAAGTCATGGAACAATTAGGGATAAGCCATAGGCTATCAAGTGCCTATCATCCTGAGAGCCAGGGAGCTCTGGAAAGGTTTCATCAGACATTAAAATCGATGCTTAAAAAGTACTGTTATGAAAACGAGAAAGACTGGGATAAGGGTGTGCCTTATGTACTGTTCGCTGCAAGGGAGGCCACTCAGGAATCCCTGGGGTTTAGCCCATTCGAACTTGTGTATGGACACTCAGTCAGAGGTCCGTTGAAACTTCTACATGAAACTTGGCTAACGGACAGTGAACCGATTGGACTTTTGTCATATGTAGATAAATTTAAAAATAGGCTTTATCATGCTTTTAACCATGTGAAGATTCATTTTCCACAGATGCAGGAGCGTATGAGACAGAACTATGACCGTAAAGCTACAGCTAGAACTTTTGCACCAGGTGACAAAGTTCTTGTGTTTCTACCTTTGCAAAATCAGCCTTTAAGTGCAAAGTTTAGTGGACCCTATGAGATAGAGTCAAAGCTTGGCGAGGTCAATTATTTGATAAAGACTCCTGACCGGAGACAAAAGCAGAGGGTATGCCATATTAATTTGCTTAAGCCCTATGTTTCCAGGGAAAAGAGTAAACCACGGGAGGTCCCCATGATTTCGTTAGCTAGAGTCCCGACGGATTTATCTAGGATAGAATATAAGTTTGCAGAAAGTAAACTTAATAATACAGATGCCCTTAAGAGTTTAGATACAAGGCTAGAACATCCTCCGGTAGAAGATAAGGAGAAGATTATTGAGCTGGTACATGAAAATAAGTCAATGTTTACAAATGTTCCCAGTAGGACACATGTCATAGAGCACGATGTAGTGTTAATCAATAGTGCCAGGTCTATTAAACAGCATCCATTTGACCCCATCAGACCTGAGCATATTAAATTAGATGTTAAGTATATGTTAGAAGATGACATAGGAGAAAAATGTGATAGCAAATGGTCTACACCCTGTGTGATGGTACCAAAAGCCGACCACACACTGCAGTTTTATAGAGACTTTGGGAAATTAAGTAATTTGACAGAAACCGACTGGTATCCCATTCCCCGTATCATCGACAAGATAGAGACAAGGTCATAGCTGATACTCTATCTCGGGTGCTACATGATTGACTGAATAACCCCATACTTCTTTTTCAGATCATCTCACTTATTCATTAAGAATGTGTCATGATAACCTATCATTCGTTTGAATTTTGATTATGTAATACCTATAGAATACTTGTATCATACAGAAGTCAAGTCTTTTGAAAGTATTAATAATTCTTATAATCATGTATAATATTGATGTTCTGATATATTTTAAATTCATTTGATTATGGAAAAGAAATTCCATTTAAATGTTGATGCATGATGCAATAAATATATAATATGCACGTATTTACTTGATATGGATGGATAAAAGTAATTGTCATCACATGCAATTAAGTGGGAAAACTTTGAGCTAGTTGATTTATTATCTTGTTTTATTTTAGTTAATGAATGGAACTAAATAATAATATGTACAATTTTTATCTTAGAAAGAGATGTAATCTTAATTGGTATAAATTAATAGATAATATTGGAAATCTATTGCTAAATTGTTATATCATGGTAATAGAATGGGAAAAACTAGTGGATATTCACTATGTTGTATATAGGTTGTTATATATTCCATATATCCGGGAATGGAGGGAAACAAAGGTACCTAAAGGTGGGCACCCATTCAACCCTGAACAATCTTTTATATTAAACTTTCAAATTTGCCAAAAACGCATAATAGTGGATTACATTTTAATATTGAGATTACTGTAGTAATCGTAACTAGAGCGTATTTTCTCCTCATATTTGAGAAAAAGGGAAGTATCATCATCTTAGGTATGCACCCTGTTAATGTCAAGTTGACACTGTAATTTAAAGGGGAAGTAACCTATAGTTTGATTCGAGTTATGTATTACTTATCTTTTGGTTTGTATATTAGAAGTAAACTGTTGAAAATTGACAGAGTTTGAGCAATGTTATATTTGTTTAAATAGATTAAGACTTTTTGCAAATTTTGGTGGAAATCCACACAACTGTACATAGTTAAAATAAGAATGACTAGAATATTTTTGAATTATTTGTACTTGTTGAGACATTAGTTAATATTAATACTAACGGGGAAATATTTGTCCATCACGTTATAATCACAATTACCATTGGGTAGTGACACTTTTTATAATTTAGTTGTGCCAGTGAGCCATGTTTGCTTAAATTGTCTTATAATCTTCCATTGATTGTTGGTTGTTAAAACGATAGTGTTAAGTACGAAAAATGTACCATGTTGAGTATTACTTGGGTAATTATGGTACATTATTTCTTTCATTGGGTGGGGGCGTGTCATGTATATTGTTTTTCCAAGAATTGGAACACGCAATGTTTATTCTCCTCTCTCTCTCTTTTCTTACTACACACAATATTAGGACGTTTAGTAGGAAAACGAAAGGTTCTAGGTAATGCTGGGATTCTGTGTTGATCTCAAATTCTCAGAGTCTGGGAACAACTCATTATTTAATAGGGGAAGTTCCTATCGTTTTTGTTATGAGTTTTGTAATGATACCATGATTTTCACCCCTACTGGTAATGGGTCTATCCCTTGCACCACTCGGATAGTATTTAATGATTTGTTTTGTCTGAAAGACAGAGAGTTTTAAAATATGTTCGTTTGAGAACGTTTGTGTTTGCACTATTTTATTCTAACTGTACATAATAGATATATTGTATATATTGAACATACCACCTGAAATAAACTATCAACAACAGTTACACTGAAGCTTCTTTGTCAAGTTACTATTCTATTGTGTTGTATACATTACTATAAGATTTATCTACTACCATAATTTACAAGAAAGGAAATGTTGGAATACAAATACTGAATTTGTGCCCAGGACTATAAGAAGAGTTCGTGTAATACTGAAACATAAATACTAATAATTAAAGTCTCCCCTAGGACTAACGAGAATTATCAGCAAGATCTACACAGCTCTGGCCACAAGGGGATTGTGGACGTAACAATATGAAGTATCACATTAGACAAAATGTTGTAGTAGATGAAGTATCACATTAGACAAAATGTTGTAGTAGATGAAGTATCACATTAGACAAAGTTATGTAGTAGATGAAGTATCACATTAGACGAAGTGTTTTAGTAGATGAAGTATCACATTAGACAAAGTGTTGTAGCAGATGAAGTATCACATTAGACAAAGTGTTGTAGTAGATGAAGTATCACATTAGACAAAATGTTGTAGTAGATGAACTATCATATTAAACAAAGTGTTGTAGTAGATGAAGTATCACATTAAACAAAATGTTGTAGTAGATGATGTATCACATTAGACAAAGTGTAAATAGTATATGAAG
This sequence comes from Anisus vortex, assembly GCA_949126835.1. Classification (NCBI taxonomy): domain Eukaryota; kingdom Metazoa; phylum Mollusca; class Gastropoda; family Planorbidae; genus Anisus; species Anisus vortex. The sequence goes on from OX421507.1 coordinate 26,418,411, forward strand.
TATCACATTAGACAAAGTGTAAATAGTATATGAAGTATCACATTAGACAAAATGTTGTAGTAGATGAAGTATCACATTAGACAAAATGTTGTAGTAGATGAAGTATCACATTAGACAAAGTTATGTAGTAGATGAAGTATCACATTAGACGAAGTGTTTTAGTAGATGAAGTATCACATTAGACAAAGTGTTGTAGCAGATGAAGTATCACATTAGACAAAGTGTTGTAGTAGATGAAGTATCACATTAGACAAAATGTTGTAGTAGATGAACTATCATATTAAACAAAGTGTTGTAGTAGATGAAGTATCACATTAAACAAAGTGTTGTAGTAGATGAAGTATCACATTAAACAAAATGTTGTAGTAGATGATGTATCACATTAGACAAAGTTTTGTAGTAGATGATGTATCACATTAGACAAAGTGTTGTAGTAGATGAAGTATCACATTAGACAAAATGTTGTAGTAGATGAAGTATCACATTAGACAAAGTGTTGTAGTAGATGAACTATCACATTAGACAAAGTGTTGTAGTAGATGAAGTATCACATTAGACAAAGTGTTGATAGACAAACTGGTAGACCATATTTTGGTAGGTGAAGGTCGTAAGAAGAAATGTCAATGGACCTACCGATTATAGATGAAGTGCCCAAGATGTAAAGTCTGTTGACGATTTGTCATGGATGCAATATGATCCAGTGTTCTTAACAGACCCTTTAGACCAAAAATGTTGTTTTATTAAGTCTTATTTAAGGTTGTAATATTACTTGTTAGGCATGGTGGTGTGGTGGAAGATTCTTGCTAGTCATTTCAAAAGTCTTAAATCCTTGTGAATACCAGATTTTTCTCAAAGGAGCCTTAGGGTTCATCATATTCAACCCAACACTAAAGGATAGCCACACTTGAAGTTCGTAAATATGCTTCACGAACCCTCTCGGTCTTCTAAAGATAATTTTATTTTACTTTTGCTTATGACTTTCATCTTTTGCTTTCAGTCCTGCAGAATTGCAGTTCTACACAAGTATAGCCAGCATAGTGGTCCAGATTCCAGCATGCTTCTTCATGATGGACCTGGAAAAAGTCCACAGGACGCTGGATATAACCCTGCTCTCGTCATTGCTCTTGAATGGCGTTTTCTTCCATTTCCAGTCCATAACTGCCTATGTCCTCATGGGATACATCTCACCAGTTACTCATAGGTAGGTCTTGTTAATTGATACAAAATGTAAAAATATGAAGTGTGTTTTGATCGTTATTATTTTTATAATTTTAGATGACAAAGTGGAATAATTATTAATAACCAATGCATTTTAAATGAAGCTCCTAGCTAGATTATCGCAATTTTAAAGATGCATTTTGCCTGCAAATAAGCAAATGATATGAGAAAAGATCAGCGTTTCCCAAACCATTTTTTTTACTTCTTTTATACATTTACTTTATGACAGACTTACATCTTTATTTCCTGCACTTGTCCAGGCATACCCTGGCTGTGGGGTAAAGTAATTTTCATATATTATAATATAGTGAGGCACGGTGGCCGGGAGAAGCACGCTTTGCTGTCGTACCAAGGGCCCTGGGTTCAAATCTTAATGAAGGCTAGGATTCATTCTTGGGTCTGGAGATTGTTCCTTAGTTCACCCAAACTAAAGTCAAGAAGACAGGGCATTGAACGCTGCTTCACCGGCCCCATGGATCAATCTGGTCCGACGGGGGGGGGGGGGGGGTTACTATAATCGAGAACTCTACCTAAAATCACAAAAACATCCACTGTTCCCTGGCTATTATACTTTGATATAATCTAATTAAAACGTAGATTTAAAAAAAATTCTCTTCAAATTGAAATTGTGTAATTTAGCTTGAGTGGCGACAGGTACCAGTACATGACCTGGCATTAGTGATTTAGATTTGTGAAGTCTGTACTTATCTTCTTATATATTACAGGCAGTCCTTCTATAAAGTAGATTATTGCGTCCTATGCTCATCTCTGGTCCGAGTCTAGTCTCGCATCATTATTAATGTTTTAAATGATATTAAGTTACTGGTTTTCCTGGTTTGTTCAGGCAACCCATTCCATGCCAGAATGCCACTCGGTACTGTTCTAGTAAGACTGCTAATTTCATGAATCCACAGTGTTGCCAATACAGTGAAACGTGCATTCCTGATCTGGCTTTCTGTGATATTGTTTGGAAATCCCGTGACATTCCTCAGCGGCCTCGGCACCATCATAGTCACTTTCGGAGTCCTGTTGTACACGAAGGCCAAAGAGCATGACCTTGTCCTGCTGGCCCTGAAGGAGAAATACAAGAAGGACATTGAGGACACTGAGATCCTGGTGCGGCAGGTGTGATCTTCTAGTGTTGCATGTATAAGACTTCCATGTGCTCAAAAAACAAAAGGTGTTCCGCTAAATATGTTTATAGCCATCAATTTTCTGCGTAGATGTACATTTATATTTCTGTATTTTTAAGTTGGATCTTGTGTTTTATTCTTTCAACTAACTTACTAAAAAAAGAAATAGTTGATTCCACTGAAAGCATCAGGACTGCTGCTATGAGGAGATTTGTGGGCAATCTAACTGAATGAAGAATTTTCCTTGACTAAAACATAATTGAGTACTTAGTGGAGTACCAGTACATGATATTTTGTTTGCTTTTAAAGTGATTTTCTTTTTTTTTTGTGTTTTGGTCTTGTTTAGTGTAAAGTATTATTTGTAACCATATCATTTTCTGGTATCTTTTAATTACTCAAATATAGTGATAATATTTGGCTGTGCTCTGTTATTATTGTAAGCAATAATATGATGGCTTCATTGTCCACTTCAAAACTTTATTGTATATATCTATATATATATATATATATATATTTACATTAGTATAAGTAGGCATAGCAGTATAACTGCTGATTTATACTTTCCTGAACTATTAAAATGTCTGCAACAAAGGTCTTGAAATACATTATAGTCATAAAGACTAATGGGCCAAACAATTTAGAAAAAAAAAGGGAAGTTACTCTTCTCTCCATAAAGCTGATTTTAAACCCAGCAGAAGTGATTAGTAAGCTCTATGCTGTGATCAACATCATTAATTGATGGAAGTAACCTGTTACAGCTCCATCAAATTTTGTACTTAAAAGGCAGTAAGACTCGTCATTTTGTATTTTCATAGGGTAGAAGATGTTTGTCAATGGGCTAACTCGGAATTAGAAATTATAATGAAAACTAATTCTGTGCCAACTTATGTGAGAGATTATATTATGTCACTTAGGGTTTCAATAAAATTTGGTTAGCCTTAATGTCCTCAATTATATGTTTGATTTGTAGCTCTTTTTTTTTTGTTGTTGTTGAGAAGTTGGTATATTTTTTTTTTTTCTTTTTCTAAGAAACTTGTTATTGTGTTCATGAGATCCAAAAAATAATTTTCCCTTTATGGTTTGGTACTTATCAATAAGTTGATCATATCTTTAATATACTTAATTAAAGCATTAGCCACGACATAGTTTTGATTTAAATAGACTTTTTTTTAATGTGTTTGAACATTGTGTTTATGTTTGAATATTTTGCCACTTTATTTTTTAAAGTTTAAAAGAAATATTTTTATTATTGTTTGGGCTATTAGTGTTTTTAGAGCTATTATTAGTGTATTTTACATCTTGCACTTACCACCTCACCAACTAGTATTTCTGTTCTTGATAATCTTATCTAAATTATGTTCCTCATTCCTCTTGTTTAAATCTTCAGCTCTCTTAAAGTTTTATTCCAATATCATCTTAAGTTGCCACCTGAAACTTGTATTTGACATTTTAAAGTTTTTTTTAAAAGTATTCTTGTCTTAGCATTTCTATGTTTTAAGAGATGTTATACAGATGTTATATGCCTTATACAGCCTGAGCTCACCTCTGTTGCCGAGGTAGCATACCCTGGCTGTGCAATAACTGAAACAGGGATGGATTGGGCGTGCAGATTGTTATAGACCAGGAGTGTGAAACATTTTTCTGCTTTGGGACGCATATAAAATTTTGTACAAGACGGGCAACACAGTCTGAAAATGTATTTGCATTATCAAAGCAACAAATTAAAATAAAAATGCTGTTAGTAGCTCTTCGGGGGCCAAACTTTAAGGCTTGGCGGGCCGACTGTTGCACACCCTTGTAGTAGAAGAATAGATTTGAGTTTAGAAACTTGGTTGCCTTTCACCAATGACACACCTAGTTGACCACTGATTGGTGGACCATCTTGCTTAATCAACATTGAGTGCTTAGTATTGATTAGATCTACTGAATCTTTAAAAAAGTATTATATTATATTTTATTCTATAAAAATGAGTAAAATTTTGAACAATTTTAATTTTAGAATAGAGAATTGTGTGTAACTTCTGATTACTGATTACAAGATTACTCCTGCGGTTATAATCCACACGGTTCTTGTGTGTTACTTATTCCCAAGGCATAAGCCAGCTAACCTCATTCCAAGTTTTCCATTCTACCAGCTTTTTCTCTTTTACCCCCCCCCCCCCCCCCCCCAAATATATATATATATTTTGGTTGAATTAGTTTCTTTTAATAAAGAAGGTAGTAGAATTGATGAAATATTTACATTCTTGACTTAAATGTTTTGAAAATATGTGTTCACTTCTAAGCTGTTTTTATACACAGTCTTGTTTCATTAATCCAAATAGCACATCTCTGACTTTACACACTTATCATATATATATAATTAATATACTCTTTTTTTAAATTATTACATTTTTATTATGTGTATTATAAAAATGTATGAAAGTATAAAGAAATGTATTGTCTGTTAAAAATGTCTGCTTTTTGGGGGGTTTCATTTTGTGCATTACAAAGGATTAACTCTTTGCAGCAAAGCTTAAAGGTAATGTATGAACTATTGAATCAATGCACTTGCATTAAAGATCACTTGTAAATTAGCTATTACAGTATTATAGCTGTTTATTGTAGAGTAAATAAATATAACTCATTAATAATGTCATTAGGGACAAGATATTTTTCTGTTCAAATATTATTTGATTTTTTAGTTTTTATTTGTTTTTTACTTTTTATTAAAATACTAATAGTAAAATGAATTACACTTCATTACATGGGTTGTTCATATTGTTTTTTTTTTTCTTTTTTTTTTTTTCAAAAACCATTTTTGTTTATAGAAATCCAAATATTTAATTTACAGATAGAAGGAAACATTCCCTTCGCCATGGGGGCTACATGAACACAGTTTTAAATGAATTACTGTAATTTCCCTTAAATTTGAGATGAATTCCTTTTTTTTTTTTTTTCATGGTTAGAATATTAACATTTTAGTTTTTTTAGCTATGCTAATTGCACTACGCATCACTAATTTGCCATAGTTTAAAACTAATGAGCAAGGGAGTTAAACAATTAAACACACAACAAAGATTATGGTTTTATATTAAATAAAATATTGCTTATGGTTAGCCATTAATAAATTATTTAATGTTCTTTGTTCTTTATAATGCTTATAACACTGCAGATATCCTTCAGCAGTGCAGAGTTTCCTGTTTTTTTTATTTTGGCTGGATTTATTTAAACCAAGAAGTTTTCAACTATTGTTGCATCAACATGACATGTAAATAAAATATTTTTTAAATCTCATGAATTCTGTGTAAGCTGACAGTATCGGCTGAGCTGTATTAAATCCTGGTTGTTTGTTTTTTTCACTGGGGTTTTAGCCACAGTAGATGCCTTTTTTTTCTCTTTATTTGCTTATCTTAGATGTTTGGGTTTTATCTGTAGAGGGAGCTGGGTTCACCTACTATAGTGGTTGGGTTACTTGCAGCTTTTGAAAGGTTCTTCTGATTTTTTTCACGCCCTAATATGTAAAATCTGAATTTGTTTTTGTTTTCTGCTGACATGTACATGTTACAAAAGTAAGTTTGTTGTACTTGTATGTATAACTTACTTAATGGGGACCAAATATATCTATATAATGGCCTTGAAATATTTTTGTTTTTCATTATTCTAGGTCATCGGTTCCCAACCTGTGGGTCGTGACCCCTTAGGGTTGTCAAACAATCATTTCACGCCTAAGTCTATTGGGAAAACATATATTTTCAATGGTGCATATCATAGTACCCAGCGTGATGAGATGCATCATGCTTATAAGTCATTTAATTTAAACTTCATAACAGTAGCAAATTATTGGTGGTTATGGTTGGGGGGGAGGGTGTCACCACAACGTGATAAGCTTTTATTAACGGGTCGCGACATTAGGAAGGTTGGGAACCAGTGTTCATGGTGTTTTTTTTTTTTTTTTTAATTATTTAAATTTTAAAAATGAAAAGCGTTTTTTTTCTGCTTGATTACTAACACATTATTTGTAAGATATGAGATGAAACAACATTCTGTGGCTCATACTGAGCTTTGATTTTTTGTCTGACTTTTCAAATGTACATATACAAGGCAGAGGAAATGTTGTAATATTACATGCATAATTATTTAGTCTCGTGGGTTGTTTGAAAAGTTGAATAAAGAATCTATATATATTTATATATCTCGTGGGTTGTTTTAAAAGTTGAATAAAGAATCTATATATATATATATATATATTTTTTTAAAGAATCAAATTGTTTTTCTTTGAGTTCATGGGGATTGGCAGTCTAGTTACAGAGCACTAGTTTTGCATTGTGAAGGTCTTGTGTCCAAACCCTGGTAAAAGATGATTGTTTCTGGGAGGAAGCCTATCTCCCCATTCTCCCCCACCCCACACACACATACTCATTTAATGACGTAATTCAAGAGAATTAGTCTTAGCAAGACATTTAATGACTTAATTCAAGAGAATTAGTCTTAGCAAGACATTTAATGATGTAATTCAAGAGAATTAGTCTTAGCAAGACATTTAATGATGTAATTCAAGAGAATTCAACTCAATTCTTTAATAGTCTTTTACTCGGAATCACTACAATAAAGAATTACTAGAAGTAAAAAACATAGACGTCTAACTTACAAATAGAATTACTAGAAGTAAAAAACATAGACGTCTAACTTACAAATAGAATTACTAGAAGTAAAAAACTTACAAATAGAATTACTAGAAGTAAAAAAACATAGACTAGTCTAACTTACAAATAGAATTACTAGAAGTAAAAAACATAGACTAGTCTAACTTACAAATAGAATTACTAGAAGTAAAAAACTTACAAATAGAATTACTAGAAGTAAAAAACTTACAAATAGAATTACTAGAAGTAAAAAACATAGACTAGTCTAACTTACAAATAGAATTACTAGAAGTAAAAAACATAGACGTCTAACTTACAAATAGAATTACTAGAAGTAAAAAACTTACAAATAGAATTACTAGAAGTAAAAAACATAGACTATGTCTAACTTACAAATAGAATTACTAGAAGTAAAAAACATAGACTAGTCTAACTTACAAATAGAATTACTAGAAGTAAAAAACATAGACTAGTCTAACTTACAAATAGAATTACTAGAAGTAAAAAACATAGACTAGTCTAACTTACAAATAGAGTTACTAGAAGTAAAAAACATAGACGTCTAACTTACAAATAGAATTACTAGAAGTAAAAAACTTACAAATAGAATTACTAGAAGTAAAAAACATAGACTAGTCTAACTTACAAATAGAATTACTAGAAGTAAAAAACATAGACTAGTCTAACTTACAAATAGAATTACTAGAAGTAAAAAACTTACAAATAGAATTACTAGAAGTAAAAAAACATAGACTAGTCTAACTTACAAATAGAATTACTAGAAGTAGAAGTAAAAAACATAGACGTCTAACTTACAAATAGAATTACTAGAAGTAAAAAACTTACAAATAGAATTACTAGAAGTAAAAAACATAGACTAGTCTAACTTACAAATAGAATTACTAGAAGTAAAAAACATAGACTAGTCTAACTTACAAATAGAATTACTAGAAGTAAAAAACATAGACTAGTCTAACTTACAAATAGAATTACTAGAAGTAAAAAACATAGACTAGTCTCTAACTTACAAATAGAATTACTAGAAGTAAAAAACATAGATGTCTAACTTACAAATAGAATTACTAGAAGTAAAAAACTTACAAATAGAATTACTAGAAGTAAAAAACATAGACTAGTCTAACTTACAAATAGAATTACTAGAAGTAAAAAACATAGACTAGTCTAACTTACAAATAGAATTACTAGAAGTAAAAAACTTACAAATAGAATTACTAGAAGTAAAAAACGTAGACTAGTCTAACTTACAAATAGAATTACTAGAAGTAAAAAACATAGACTAGTCTAACTTACAAATAGAATTACTAGAAGTAAAAAACATAGACTAGTCTAACTTACAAATAGAATTACTAGAAGTAAAAAACTTACAAATAGAATTACTAGAAGTAAAAAACATAGACTAGTCTAACTTACAAATAGAATTACTAGAAGTTAAAAACATTGACTAGTCTATCTTACAAATAGAATTACTAGAAGTAAAAAACTTACAAATTGAATTACTAGAAGTAAACAACATAGACTAGTCTAACTTACAAATAGAATTACTAGAAGTAAAAAACATAGACGTCTAACTTACAAATAGAATTACTAGAAGTAAAAAACTTACAAATAGAATTACTAGAAGTAAAAAACATAGACTAGTCTAACTTACAAATAGAATTACTAGAAGTAAAAAACATAGACTAGTCTAACTTACAAATAGAATTACTAGAAGTAAAAAACATAGACTAGTCTAACTTACAAATAGAATTACTAGAAGTAAAAAACATAGACTAGACTCTAACTTACAAATAGAATTACTAGAAGTAAAAAACATAGACGTCTAACTTACAAATAGAATTACTAGAAGTAAAAAACTTACAAATAGAATTACTAGAAGTAAAAAACATAGACTTGTCTAACTTACAAATAGAATTACTAGAAGTAAAAAACATAGACTAGTCTAACTTACAAATAGAATTACTAGAAGTAAAAAATTTACAAATAGAATTACTAGAAGTAAAAAACGTAGACTAGTCTAACTTACAAATAGAATTACTAGAAGTAAAAAACAGACGAGTCTAACTTACAAATAGAATTACTAGAAGTAAAAAACGTAGACTAGTCTAACTTACAAATAGAATTACTAGAAGTAAAAAACATAGACTAGTCTATAACTTACAAATAAATGGATATCTCTCTTTCAAATCGACTTATTTTTATCAAAACTAATAATCTAATTTTTTATTAGGACTTATCTCCTTAGTTTTGCTAATGTTCAGATAACATTTTTTAAATAACGTTGTTCATATATTAATTTTTCTCCTCCCCTGAGTGGGAATGGGGGAGTCCTATAATAATGGTAATGTCCGGTGTAAGAATAATCCCACTGTTTATATATCTAGGCCCTATATATATTATATCCCATCACCATTTTCCATAACATACAAATTCGATTACAGTTCAGAACAACTATAAAAAGACATTAATATGTTATGTCTGGCATTGACCACAAAATAGTGAACAGCTCAGCTGCTCAGTTTATATGTTGCCTATATTAAAGATGCTCCTAATATAAAGATGATCATTGCATATGCTTATCAATGGCTAAAGTTAGCATTTTTATGAGTAAAAAGATGTAAAGTTGTTGTTAGTTAGCGAGTCCATATGAGTATGCTGCTCAGGAAAAAAATGAATATACATCTTTTATATTACAGACGCTCCTTCTATAAAGAAGACTACACATATGGAATACACAATGTTTTGTCTAATTATTATAAAGTGAGTGAAACTTAGAGACAAACAATTAATGAACTGTAGGCCTATAATAGTATTGCAATGTCTGACAAGACTGATATTTCTGTGTTATTGTTACTGTGACTGGATGGTACAGTGGCGTAGCGAGGTTTTGGCTTTTGGGGGAGAAAACCTTTTTTTTTTAAACGGCCTTACTTAAAAACACAAAACAACATAACTTTTTTTCAGATGAATAGAAGAACAAAGAATTTATATGTATCAAGTATTACACTCTACCCGAATACCGCGACCAGCTTTGTGTGATATAAAGTACAGTTTTTTTAAACCGTATTTACTGGTTTGTCTGTAGCTTTTCGTCTCTCCTAGCACTTCTGTACCTACCCATGGGCCTCAAAGACTGGTGAAGTGTGTAATCTGCCGATACGATCCCATTAACTTTAACTTTTAAGATTACACCGGCGGGCGAACGCATTGGGGACCGCTCTCGCTGCTGGTCCGAGACCCACTGCACTGCCGAGAGGCCACGGGGTCTCGGTGGGGAGGAAGCAATGGACGCAGCAATCCCGTCTCACGAACCACCCGGTGCCTGGATGTCTACACCTATAGTATAGGATTTGTGTTACCGGATGACATTGCAGGTATACGGGCGAGCCACCACGATAATGATCCTTAGGGGAACCGCAGTGAACAATCGCTTGCTGCCGAACACTTACTGTTAAGGGTGTAGTCGCTGGCGAACGGACAGAGCTTTTGAGAGTGCCCACCCTGAGCTCAACCTTAACGTTACGCCCTGGATAAAAGAGCTCTATGGGCTCGTCCGTTTTTTTTTTTAATGAGACCTTATAACTCTTCGTCTCCTATATCCAGTAACTGCGTTATCCATGAAACTTCATCGTGATCAGAACTATCAAGAAATCCAAAACCATGCTGCAGGACATCGCCACAAACAACCATCACGGACTATGTCATCCAAACAGTGTTCACTTCATGAATAAAGGCCCAATTACAGACCACATGTTGCATCCAGTCATTTTACACATTTGATTATTTGTGTTGCCTTATTTATAAAAAGCCATTTAGTATGTCGACAGCTAAATCGTCAAGTCATGGGTCAGTTAAGCATGCAAGGACTTTCATTATCGCGTGGGCCTATATTCAGTAATCAGAGCCCAACAGGTCAGTTCAGCCAGAAAGTCGATGGGATAATATATTCTCACCTCACCATTGTGTTATAGTGGCTCGATCCTGTTCAGACCGCTTCTGGATCAACCAAAGGGGGAGCATTGAGAGACAGAGCTTGTAAGCTAGAAAAAGACACATTATATAGGCTATCAAGGGAGAGTGAAATCGGTTAGTTAAGCTTTACATACATTTCACTTTCTTTGCTCTGAATGGGGGAGGGGGGGGGGGGGGCAGCGAAGCTAGCCTCATCGCGGAAGTCCAGTTCTTCTACCGTGCATTCAGTCGCGAATAAATGGATCCCAGCCCATCAAGAGCATGGGGATTATCATAGACTATAATAAGATGGACCGCTTGCTCTATTTTTAGAGCTTAGCCTATATCAGCTTTTGTTTTCCGTGCGCAATCAATAAGGCTGTCTTAAATTACTTTTAATTGTTACTCGTTGTTTCTTAAATGTTTCCGCTTTATACAACTTTCGATTTTAATTTTGATTTTTCATTGTTAAAATCGAAGCGATTCAATAAAACGGAAGTGCAAAGGAAACAACGAATCGGAAATTCCGAAAATCCGTCTTTCGAGCCATCATATAGCAGAAATACTAAAGCAAGCGGTCCATGTATATTATTGTCTATGGTATTATATAGCTGGGAGAGGGGGGCAGGTTGATACAAATTGTTTTTTACAGCTATTATTATACGTATGCGCAGAAGAGTTAATACGGGAAATAGCTTTCTACTTCCCCTACTTTCGATATAAAAATGACTTCGCTCGTATCAATATTGATAATACTGTGAGGAAAATTGAAATTTGAGCGACTTTTGAAAAATATTGACTTACTATTACGTAAGAGATTTCACAAAAACGGTAAGTACTTTTATTTTATCATCTTTATATTTAGGTTAAATGGGCATTCCTAAATTCTTTTATTTAAATTATGATTGCGTTATTTGCGTTTTGTTTTTAATGTAATCGAATTAATGCAATGTGGTGTAGTGGGGCAAGTTGATACAGCCGTTTCGGGGCACATTGATACAATATCCGGTTACCTATTTCCCCCTTTGGAGAAGCATTTAAACATAGAATAATATTTATCTTTTACAAAAATGTATTTATATTTAATTAGAGTGTTAGGTTCATTGAGTTTAGCTTACGTTTAAATCAAAGTATAGCCTCATTTTCATTAATTTTTGCTTTACTTTTTATGTCTAGCTAGTGTTATTCCTATTTATTAGAACTAGCCTAGGGGTTTAAGTTTAATGCTTAGGCCTTATACAGGCATCTAATAAAAAGGTTTAATTAAATAATTAAATACATTACTATTAAACTATTATTTATCATATTATTTTACGATTATTGCGATTTTAAAATATAGTTTTACTGTATTAAATTACCAGGGATTTTTTTTTTTATTGTTTGTAATTTCAGATGGTGCGAAAATGTCAAAGAAAGTCCCAACTTGGGGTTACGATAGAAGTTTTATTGACCAAAATTGTTCTAAATAATAAAATAAACAATAAAATAATAGTTTTAGGTTGTTTACTTTATTAAATTGTCACTGTATTAGTGTAATTATTCAATGTATCAGCTTGCCCCATAGTGTGTATCATCTTGCCCCTGCGCGGGGAAAGTTGATACAAATTATTTTACATTGCTTTTAGAGCTATATTTATTTTAAATATATTCTAATGAATAAAATTTGTAGATAAAAAGATGCAGGATACCTAGGGGAAGGAATAAAAGTATTTATATCCACTCTAAATATAATGGTTTGCAATTAATGTACACAAATTTAAAATGTGTATCAACGTGCCCCCCTCTCCCCTACTTGACGGCGTCATTCAGAGATTTTTTTTATTGATCGCTTAAATTACTATGCAGAATATTATAGGAATAGCAGCCCATTCAAAAGCCACTAAATGCATTGTAATAATGTGAACAGTCGGTGCCTATAATAGGCCTACTATATAATAAGCCTAAAGCGATACGCTTGTAGTAATTTAATTTTTTATAGGCCCTATAATTATAATTATTTAAGCTGTAGATATATGTAGCCTATAATATAGACTATTTAGGCCCTATATGTTAGGCCGCTTTTAGCCTAGGCCTACTAGTCGGAATTAAGTGCTTATAGGCCTAATAAAAAAATCTAATTAAGGCATTCCGAGCAAACTACGACATGATTCGAAACTATTAAATATTTTCACAACTCCGATCAAAAAATGTCAGGACATTGTGATATCTACCCACACCTTTCCCATAACCATATTCCCCCCGCCAACCTTTCCTTTATTATTTTCCTTGACATTTTCATCTGTTTATAACTATAATAGACTATAAATGCACACTTGATTAAACATTATGATTATGATTTATAAACTAAAGAAAATATTAGAAAATATATTTGCAATTAACAAGTACAACAGTAACTCCATTGACTATTGCCAATAAAGCATGACATTATTAGACATTACTGAATTTTGAAACACAGCTTACTATAATATTAGACTATGATGGCATTCGATCATTATTTGTTATTTGGGCATTGTTACCCTCATTTCCTTATCAAAATGCAATAGCCTACTTAAATGATTTAGTGCTCTTATCTTATAACTCTTATAAGTTTACAGACGTTCCTTCTAGATAGAAGATTATTACAATTACGTCCACTAGGCCCAAAACTCCTGCAGGGCGACAGGGATCAACCGGTGGCAGGGCTAGACCCCGCGACCTGTCAGTTGGTTTTTGGTTGACAGTCCGGTGATCTAACCGCTGGACCAGCCGGCTTCAGTGGATGGTTTTGAATTAATTGTCCGATTCTGAACAGATAATTATGCTAATAGAATGAACCGACTTCAAATTATATCGTTGAACTGATAACATAAAATTAATTAATTAAAAATAAAGTTCAAAAGTGTCGAAATAATCGTAAACTATGATAACAAAAAAAAAAAAAGGGCGATAAGAACCAAATGCCATAGCCATAGCAACTAAGTTAAGCGTTACTTCCGGTATAAGCATTCTATTTTAAATTTAGTTTTCTGAACAGTTAAACGTAATAAAAATACGGGATGTTGTCGCTGAAATCTCCTTCAAATTTAATTCACAACATTTAAGATCACTTTAGTGGAATTTTAAAAAAGGAATTGTGACTCTAGCTTCGGTAACCTAATTGTGCTGGCGATTAAATTACTCGAACATCAGTCATCATCACTCATTCACATTCACTGTCATGTCATCACTCACTATTCAGAAGTATTCATTATTTAATTATTATTAGTAGTAGTAGGCCTATAATATTTTTTTAGGCTACTTGGATTTTTAACTTCAATTAGAATCAATTTAGTGTAGGCCTAAAAAAATTCTGTGATATGTGTTATTTAAAATTAATAGGCCTAATCCTAATAGGCCCAGTTTGCTGTTTTGCCTTTCTATTTATTATTAGGGCTAGGGCTATTAACAATTTTAAATTAAGGCATTATGGCTATGACCATGGCAAAATGTGTTTATAAAAATAATGTGGTGTTAAACATTAACATTTTTCATTTTTTATAATTTTAAGTGTTTTAATTTTGATAAGGCAACCCTATTATAATTAATAGGGCTAATTATGGGTATATAGGTAAATTAGGTATTTATAAATTTTGATAAATGCTTTTAGTCCATATTATGCCTTAAATTGTTAGGATCTAGGTAAAGTCTAAAGTTAATCTATTTTAATGATCGTTTCATTATTTGTGCTTGTGCAGTGAAAAATGTCAGACATCATTTCTACAGTATTCAGCTTTGAAAATGCATGCAGTAAGTTGTCAATGGTACCACCACAGTACATAGCAAGTATGCTGGAAAAAGAGAAAGAAAACAATGTCCTGTTAGTATAAAACAATTTTTTTTTGCCTATTCAACACTGATAAATAATGTTAAATAGGGCTTATGTTTGAATCTTTATTGTGGATAGCTCTTTAAAGTGGAGAAAATGTTAAGAATATGTAGCCTATTTACTAATGAACCAGGAGACCATATATAATGGCTTGAAAAGGGTATTATAGTTCCTGATAAAGTATATGATTCACTGATAAATCCAAATTGCCAATCTTAAATTAGGCCTTCACTTTGGCATATTATAGACCTATAGGCAGTGCCCTCACTCGGAGGGGGGGGGGGGGCAGAGGGGGGCATATGCCCGGGGGCAACACTTCTAGGGTTCTATAGCAAATATAGTCTAAATATAGCAAATATATCACTAAACAAGCAGTTACAGTATGCAAGGGGGCTGAGCTGAAACTTTTGCCCTGGGGCTATACATAAGCTTGTTATGGCTCTAGCTGCCTATAGGTCATAATATATGTATTGTAGATCATAGATCCACATTGTAATGAACAATAAAAAGCCTTTTTTTAAAATATTTTCTCCACTTAGAATGGTTTAAAAGGAAAAATTATCCTTATATTCTACATTTTTAATGGACATGTTTAGGAAATTTTAAAAAACTAATATTTTATCTTCTATTGCTATAATTTATTATGCAGACGACAATCAAGAAAGGAGTAAGTACAGTTTTTAATTCCTTGTTGTTTGCATGCTGAATATTACACAGTGTTTGTTACATTGCACTTTGGTTTATTATTTTGTTTTCAATGTATAGTTTATATGAATATGATATGAGACAAATCTTTTTTTGTTTATTACCACTCTATATTCTCCATATATTTTGAAAAGTTAATCAAATATTTATTGTGTGCTGACTAAGATATTGGCTAAAATATTCGCACAATACAATTTTTTTTATTAATAATTTATTTTACATGGGTTTTTCAATTAGCCTATGTCTTTACATAGTGCATTTTAATTATAATAATAATTGTATGAAAAACAATTTTGACTACATTTTCTTGGTGATTTAAAGCCAATAGTTGGAATAAACACTTATGATATAAGAAAGGGCCAGTGGTTTTATGTTAATCTATGTTAGGTAACTCATCTTTTACCAAGATGTTTTTATTATTTTTTTATTAGATAATAAATTGGAAAGTTTTTTATTTTTATCATGGGCTAAGCAACAGTGAAAATTGCTTTCCAATTTAAAAAAAAAAAAGCTAAACCTAGAAACACTAGAGGACAGAAGGGCAAAGAGTAAAGTAGTAATAATACATAAGGCATTACACTCTAATTTAGTAATACAACACAATAGCAACCTGTTGCAAAGCTCAGATAAACATTAAGACAAAAACACTTTCCTTGTCCCTTATGTGAGAACAAATGCATATAAGTACTCTTTCTTCCTGAGTGGCATTCGGACATGAAATGGGTTGCCTGAAAAGACCAGGAAAACCAGTAACTTAACATCATTTAAAACATTAATAAAATGCAAGACTAGACTTGGACCACGGATGAGCGTAGGACGCAATAATCTTCTTTATAGAAGGAGCGTCTCTAATGTATAAGAAGTTCTGTTTCCATATTTTTTTTTCACAATCAAACTTAAAAAAACAACTTTTAAATTGTAACTCTTTTTTAGCCATTATTTTCTGATAAAAATTTATTATCTGACTGTTAATTTGAAGATTTGAGTCCATTTATTTTATTTTGCAGACATTGTAAATATGTTTCAGCTGTAAAATTGTGAGCCCATTAAGCTGATTCTTTTAATAGTACCTAGGCTTAATACTACTTTCAGGGAGTTTCAAGATTCTATGCACCTTTACCTGGCAGGAAATCATCCTCAGTTGACTTTACACAGAATAACAGATGATGATTGCTTGATCCTGTACAAAACTCTGGAAGAAAACTTATATGTCAGAAGCATAGACCTACGCTATAATGTCATCACTGATAAAGGGGCAACCGTTCTAGGCAGACTATTAGAGGTACACAAAATTTTTTTTTAATATTTTATCAGGGTTCATATGATTTAAACTGATTGTTTTAAATCAGATTTTAATTGATTTAAATTAATAAATAAATAAAAATATTTATATAAGATAAATAAAATTAATGATTTAAATCAAAAAAATGGTTTAAACATGTCAGTTTGTAATTATATAAGTTTCATTTTAAATTAATTAAATTTTATTTTAAAATGCTTCTAATATAAACATTTTACAAGATTCCTATACATCAAAAAAATACAAATAATTATATATTTGCTGTTTCTGCATTATTGTCCATTGATTGTAAACATACTGTTGCACCATATCTGCTAATTAGAATTTATAAAACTTCAAATTTAAATTATTTAGATTTGAATACTGACATACTAAAAAAATATAATTTATAAATTATAAACTAAATAGTCTTGATATAGAAAAATACATTTTATAATGTCTTGTTTTGAAATATAAAGTGATGCGATTCAAAGTTTTAAAGGTTTGGTTACTTAACATTGAATGAAGTATGAGATAATTGCTGATTATAATTTATATATTTAGACAGGAGTTACAAAATGTAAGATTATAATCTTGTTTAAGCCTTTCAAAATATAATATAAAATATATCAGTTAACATTTTTAGTAGAATAAAATGATAAATTTCAATTTAGGGCACTCCATATATTACGTACGCACATATGGGGGGTGGTTGGATATTTTGTGTATAGTTGCTTATGGGGAGGAGAGAGATATTTTGACTGAATACGTATGTATACACAAATTTATATACAGACTACATAACAATTTAAAAAAACAATTGCTCAGGCAAAAAACTGGTTGAAATCCCACACATTAGATTTAAACACAATCACTTTCTCAAAAGCAAAGTATAGGTGATGAAAAATGTTCATAATATGCGTGCACTAGTCAAAACACATTGAATTTTCTATTTTATTTGAAGTGACCTAACATTTTAAAATGGTAAACAAGAAACACTAATTTAAGATTGATGTGCAACAATTGATTATAAATGCAAACGAACTTCCAAGTTTTATTTAAATTAGACGTAATTAACATTTTATTTAGACCAAACATTTATACATTTTTATAATCAGTACTTTAAACAAAGCCTATGTATGTCTGTTCTATTTATAGTTTCATTTCTTGAAATTAGTATAATTTATTTCTCTTTATCCTAGTTTCTTATATTTTATCAATTATTTTGTTCAAAACAATAAAATTTGAACATTCTATTTTAATCCTCTAATAAATTTTAACGTGAGTAAAAACAATATTTAAAAAAAATCTATAAATAGATAACTGACATGGGCGTCCAAAGTGTGCCCTCCCCTTCGGAATTTCAAAACATATATATCCTTTTTAAAGGGAGGCTATCTCTCAACACAGAACAGTAATAAACTTTGTGTGGCATTGATTGCCAGAAAGCCAAACAGCTCTGCAGCCTGGTAAGAAGAAAAAGATTATGATATGCTTTGTAAAAACTGCAGCTTTTCCCTTTCCTCTATATACATTTTAGCGATGGTTGGAATATTATGCAATTTATTTACTTTCAAAATTTTATTATGTCATTTTATTGGGCAGTGTTTTGTACAAAATAAAAATGTTGATCTTTAACAATTTAAACACAGACATAAAATATGTTACAGTTACACTTTACTAATGCATTTTTAAATGACAACGTGAAAAAAATGTAATAGTTGTTAGTTGTTTTATTTTAGGTGAATAAATGTTTAGAAGAACTCAATGTAATGTGCAATGACTTTGGGGGTGAGGGGGCAGCAGCCTTAGCTAAAGCTTTACTGGTAAGTTACTAAACATATATTATATATAAATATATTAAATATATATCTTTAAAGATCCAAAATAGTAGATACTTATGATTCTTTAAAAATACATTTCTTAATGGTTTTTAGTATTTCCAAATATAAGGATTGTTGTTTCATCAATTGTTTCTAAACAAATATTAAAATATTGCACTGGCCCTAAACTCTAGTTATGATATAAGAAAGGACAGTGGTTTTATGTTAATCTATGTTAGATAACTCATCTTTTACCAAGATTTTTTTAATTAATTTTTTATTAGATAATAAAATTGGAAAGTTTTTTATTTTTATCATGGGCTAAGCAACAGTGAAAATTGCTTTTCAATTTTTAAAAAAAAGCAGATTGTTCTGCTTTCCAAACATAGCAACAAAAATTATTGAGCAAAATATTTATCTTATTTGTATATGTAGCTGATGTGTATATTGTTCCGAAAATAACTGCTGACTTAAGTAATGTATTGCATACTTAATAAAAGTCGGCCTATATATTATGCAGGCATAACAAAAATATGCAATAACTTAAAGTAATTAGACATGTAGGCCTATCAGTAAATGTATTGAAACATTGATTTTAAAATGAATTCTTACTATTTAAAAATGATGATTGAGCCATTTCTCTGTTTTCATGTGTTTCATAAGAGAAAGTTTGCCCCAATTAAAGACCAATAAAGACTGTTGATAGAGAAAATGCCTATTGCTACATTTTATTTTCCCACCAAATGGATAATTAACTGGAAGTTTGAAGTATGAAGGATTTCAGCTTTGAACCACCCTATTCTCCAATGTACTAGAGGCAACTTCCACCTTCAATTTACAGGACAGGGATAAACATATCTGTATGGAATGTCCAAGCCTCATCAAACCTGGGTGAGATGGTGGGCTATTATAGTAATGTACCCTTCGGAACAAACTGATCATAGGGCTGGTGAAGCAGCGTTCACCAGTTTCTGTGGCCACGGCATATGAGGGGATGTGTGGCCAGCACAATGCACAGCCGCCTTTACTTTACTCTAATTAGTGTCAGGTACCCATCAGAGCTGGGTAGACTTAGGGGCACCCTTAAGTCCCAGAAAAAATCCTAGCCTACACCAGGATTGGAACCCAGAACCTTCGGATCGCCAGTCCTTATCAACACACCTTTAATGCAGACAGTAGTAGTAGATGTCTGAGGCCTCTAAGAAAAACATTTAAGCTTGTAGTCAATGAGAGTTTTAGTCTAGTGAAGTTATAACCACTTATAGTATTATACTTTTTTTATGTACCTGACAACAGAACAACACCACACTTAAAGTTCTTCGTCTGAATGGAAATAAAATTGGAAACCTAGGAGGAATGTGTTTTGCTCAAGCCTTACAAGTTAACACTACATTAGAAAGCCTGGACATTGGAGATGCTGATCTGGTAAGTCCAGGCATATCTATTGAAAATTTGTGTACTTTGTTTCAATGTGTTCTAAATTTTTTTACATAATTATGGATGTCCATTTTAATGTCTTATTGAGTTCTTCTGATCTCCTCTACAGACAATTGAGTGTCTTATTGCACTGGCAACAGTTTTAAGAGAGAACAAAACATTGAAAGCCTTGAATGTGAACAGGCCCATACTGTGGACTGTGCAGGAAGAACCCACAGATCATTTTACTAGAATGATCAAGGTAAAGGCCAAAATGTGTAATTATTACTTAAGGCTGTAATTAATTATATTTTATCAACGGACAAAATACATAGCTTAGGTATAGCGCCTACTAATCAATACAATTGACTCTCCACCATGAAATGAGTTGCATTGTGTCCTAGGGTGATTTTGAGTTATTTATTATAGTTATCCTTATAGTGATCTGAATGCTGAAATTTAGTCAGTAGTGAAAACCGTTTAAAATCTAAGAAATAGTCTCTTAAATATGTGCGTTTTACCATAGCCCCTGTCTGAAACCTGATTTTGAGAAATTTCAAATTTACTTTTTTGCTTTTTTAAAAATAATTAATTATTATTAAGGAATAAGTGAGCTCCAGATAAAGAAACACCTTTGGCGCATTGCAAATGTGATTAAAAAGCAGTTTGTATATAATTACTTTGAGTGTAACTTTTACAAGTTCAATTACTTCTAAAAGTATGGGATATTAATATACTTTTTAAAAACATTTCTGAAGAAAGAAAAAAATGTAAAATTTATGTAACTTTAGGATTCTAGATAAATGTTTGTTTTGTTTAAGAAAAGAAATTGTGTTACATTACAATACTTAGTAGAAAAAATTTCTTAGGTAAACAAAGGCCTGAAAGAACTCCACATGCAGAAGTATAATATGAGGGATTTTGGGGCCAGTCGACTGGCTGAAAATTTAGAATTTAACTCAACGTTGACATATCTGGATCTAAGCTGGTGAGTGAAAAGATAAGATTTCTTTATTGATCCAAACTAATGGAAATTTGTTTTGATTACAGATGTTTAGTCTTTCAGCATATTTGAAACAATATAAAAGCAAACATTAGCTTATCTGGAGCTAATCTAGTGAACATTGTTTTGTAAATGGGTTTGCTGAATTGCTTGATAGTTATCATCATTATCTGAGACACAATAAAACAACCTATGAAGGGATATGGCCAGCATCATTACCTCCTTCTACTCATGCCTGTCTGTTGCTTTTTTTCCCCATGCCTGAACCCAAAGCTGTTGCAGATCCTTCTCAACATTCATCCATCTCAGCCTCGGTCTGCCTTTTGGTAGCTTTTCTCTAGGGTATTAATTATAAATCACCTTTACCAATCTGTTGTTAAGCATTCTTTTCAGTAGTCCTTTCCGGGAACAGTTAGCCCTTTTGAATCTCTGTTAAATTACTTTTGTGAGATTCTGGTTACAATTCATACATTTGTTTATTTGACCTCTAACTGTTTTCATCCTTGGTCGGTCCAATTTTTTTTTCTGAGAACTTTCTCTCCCGGGTATTCTTTTTTTCTTCTTTTTGTAAGTGTTCAAGTCTCTCTGCAAAACATCACCAATGGGAGTAATATTATTTTGCATATTGTTTTCTTTGATTTTGGGGTGGTGCTTTTTCTATTTAGCATCTTGTCGCTATGGAAGTTGGATTTGTTGCCCTATGATATTCTTTCTTTGATTTCTTTTTGCAACAAAGGTTTTTCCTCCAGTTATTTCAGATCTTAAATAATTAAAATTATATTTATCAACTTTCCAAAATTATGTGTTTTTGTTGTTTTTTTGTTTCACCTGGTGACTTGTTTTTTTTTTGTTTTTTTTTCAAGATTTCTTGTTCTATTTTGATGGACTCATAGGTCTTAGTGCACAGAGTGTTCAGATTGTCTTTCTGAAGGTCTTAATTTCAAAAAGTGGTTATACAGACACTTTCTTTTAAATTGGAACTGGTGGGTGTGCACAAGTCTACCCACCTCTGACGAGTACCTAGTTTGGGAAAAGTAAATGGTGGCTGGACATTGTGCCTTATTGTATGCCAGAGTGATGGGAACTGGTGGACAAACCATTTATGTACCACAAGGGCCTCAAAACTGGGGAAGTGTTTAAACCACAGGAATCCATTTAGACTTATGCATGGGAGGATAGCACATGTTGTGACTCTGAGAGTCATTGCCGTTGGCCATGAGCCCGCACAATTTTAATTGGAAGGAAGAAAGATCACAATGCCCCAACCCAGGGTGCAGAAATACAAGGTAATGCTGCCTTGTTTATGATCCAATACGATTTCTATAAGGGAAGAAAAACTAGTGTGTCTACAGTGTCCTAACCTACAACACGCCCCACATATGGGCAGAGCCCACACAAGCCTATGTAGCGCCCCAGGGCAAAAGTTTGAGCGATGCCCCCTTGCGTACTTGGACTGCTTTGTTTAGTGCTTTATTTAGACTATATTATTTGCCGACTTTAGAAGTGTCACCCTCAGGCATATGCCCCCTCTGCCCCCCCCCATGTGAGGGCACTCATATTATTATGAGGCATTACTCATAAGGTTCCACCACTGCCATTAGCATAAGGGCTAATCTATTACTAGAGACTTTTAAAATTGTGGATACAGATTCACGAGCTCTAAGGGCCTAGTCTAATAGGGATACTTTACATTTTACTTCAGTTTTTCTATAAGCTCTGACCAAGAATCATATGTAGGCCTACTATCTAAGGGTATTTTATATTAATATGGTTTGCTTATGTAGTGATATGTGATTTCATTACATCTATTGTCGTGCAGCAACAGAATCACCAGAGATGGAGTGAAAGAGCTGGCTAAAGTTCTCAAGCTGAACACACCTTTGAAAATCTTAGACCTTGGGTTTAACAGGCTGGAGGATGATGGAGCAATGCACTTAGCGGAAGCTATTGGAACCTACAACACAACCCTTGAATGGTAAGCATTTTTTTCAGTTACAGCCTCGCTTACTTAGTTTACTTTATAGAAATTGATGTCAGAGCATTTATTTGAAATTCTGAACATCTTTAGATTATCATCTACAGTCTTTCCTAAGTCTAACCAGCGCTAATGATGGGGAAAATACATTTGGGTGGCGATTGCTCTGGCCACACAATCTCTTTGTATGTCATAGTCTTTGAAACGTGATTTTTTAAATTATAGATACATCCTAATATATATTATATGTATATTTCTTTATATTTTATAAAATTTACAGCATGGACCTTGACATTGATTCTTAGTTGATTTATTCCATTTTGTTTTTTAGTCTGAATATTGTCTCCAACAAGATTGGACCCAAAGGACTTTGCAGCATTGCAGACGCCCTTAATTTTAACTCAACATTGACATCTTTATTTATTTGGGGCAATGAATTTGATGATTCAGTTTGTATGGTAGGTTGATGTTGTTGTTATTTTTTTTAAAACACTTTTCTGGTCATAATTATTTAGTAAATAGCTCTTTTACTGCAGTGAATCCGTTTACCTGACATTACCTGGCTTTACCTGACATTACCTGACATTACCTGACCTCACACTCTCCTACTTCACAGACCCTGGAGGCCTTAAGATTGGGAAAGAGGCGCTCCCATTTGTTTTTTTAACTCCCATACCTACTTAAGACAGTGTCTCTCTTTTACTGTAATCTCAGATGCCTGAACAGTTGGTAGAAGTTCAGAGGATAAGAGAGGCTGGCTGGTCCTGTGGTTAGTTCACTGGACTGTCAACCGACATGTCGCGTGTTCTAGCCCTACTGCTGACCCATCCCTGCCGCCCTGCAGGAGTTTTGGGCATGGTGGACATAATAATCTTCTATTTAGAAGGAACATCTGTAAAAATTATAAGAAGTTAGACCCATTATAATTTTAGTTTTGAGAATTTTTTCCCATGCTCTCCAAAGCGATATCATTGTGATGTCATTGTTGTTGAATTGCTGCCTGATTCAGTATAGTTTTTCTCACTCACTATATCTAGCATATTATTTTTCTTAAATTTAATTTCTACAATTGACAAGTCTTAATAAGGCCTGAATTTTTAAATGGAAGAGATCATGAACTTCCTGTGCCATCTTTAATGATTTTAGACATTTCAATCAACAAAAAAGCTTTTGCTGGTGTACAAAAAATTGATTTAAACCTTGACAGCCAGTTCTGTTTTTTTTTTAAATATATTCTAAGGCTACAAGATTAGTTATGAGGAATCCGTTTTTAACATCAAAAGTGAGTAGGTGATAATTAATACTGAAAGTGTTAGTCGCATTGAGTTAAATTTAGCTTTGTTTGAAAAATAAATTAATCAATAGTTGCATCCCTGGTTATTAAAAAAAAAACACAATGAGTAGATTTATAAAAACCTAAAACAAAAATTCTTTGGCTTCAAGCAATTAGTTAAGGATTATAAATAGGTGATTCTTCACGTCTGGCATTCACAATCCATCGTTTTCTTTTGGCAACATCTTTTAAAAATGAAATAAAATTTAATCCCCTACATCTTTTCGTACGACCAGTAAGGCAGCACACAGACATGTTTTTTTTATCAAAAATTGGATTGGAAATGTTGTACCCTTAATGCATGCATAATATTTAAGACTTGACAATTCGTAACTTATTATTATACATATTATAAATTTTAAAGATTAGACCATTTTCCATTTTATTGTTTTTTATGATGATCTCTGATGTGTCTTTTTTTTTTTTGACAGGCCTTTGCTGAGCACTTGCACAGTGAGCGCCTGCAGGAACACAACTGCGACATCCGAACGTACGTAGTTGATGGCAAAGTGTACCTGTGCCAGACAGGCTACATCCTGAGGAGGCACTACTACTACGCCCCAATATTTGGCGATGACGTGCCAGAGTGGCAGATCAGGGGAGAGCACCCAAGAAGGGCTGACCACTCTGTTTTGATCATCAATCAAGAAGAAGAGGAATGTAAATAGATTTAATAAAAATGAAAGCTCAAAATTTCTGTATAATTAAAAATACATTAGACAGAACACTAAAATGACAATATAAAAAGCAGAACTCGCATTAATATTGAAACATAAAAAAATTAGAGAAATAATGTACGCATCGTTATTATTAGTTGTTTTTTTTATTAATTTATAAAATATTACTCTAATTAAAATTGAAGATGTGCAATTTGTTATCTAGAAAATAGTTTTTTTTAATGAAATGTATGATTAATGATAGTATTGAATATTACTCTACAGTGTTAAATAAATGATACTTTTATATAATATAATCCAGTTTTTCCATATGATATTTTCAGTTTAAATATAGTAATCCAATAATCAATGACTGAAAAAAAATTTATTATGTTTCAATTTATGAAATAAAAAGTTTTATTCAACCTATTTTGCGTCTTATGTGTGATTATTGTTTTGTTTTCAAGCACTCAGATGATAGGCATAGGCGAGCACCTGGAGGTGGATCATAGTAGATGTAGTAATTACTGTGTATTACTGTATGTAAGTAAAGTATGGACCAAATTGATCATAAGGTCGTTGAAGCAGCATTTGCCAGTTTCAATGGCCAATAAGGCATACTAAGGGATGTGTGGCCAGAACAATGCTCAGCCGCCTTTACTTTACCCCAACTAATGTAAGGTACCCATGAGTCCATGGAAAAATCCCAGCCTTGACCAGGATTCGATCCCAGGGCCTTCGGTATGCCAGTGGAACGCGCTGCTGCTCGGCCACCATGCCCCCATTACTGTAAGCAGGCCTACATGACTGTATATAGTACAGTACTGTGTTACATAAACAATTTTAAAGGGTAATGGTATTTATAAAATCATTTTTTAAATTCAATTTAGTCTTTTTGGACATTTATTTAGTGATTACCGCATGAATATAAGGATTTATAGAGGCCTTATCTTTTCTATTACAGATGCCCCTTCTAAATTTCTACATAAGATTTTTTGCGTCCTATACTTTTACATGAAGCTTGAACAGGTGATAAATGTTTAGTGCAGGGGTCGTCAACCTTTTTGTAAAAGCGTTCCGAAACAGGATTCCCAATCCATTCAGCGTGCCAACAGCCTAAAAGTCACCCTGTTCTTTTCTTGTAGAAAATACTTGCATTGGCTTTTTATGGGTCTTTGGCGTGCCATTGAATATTGCTCTTTGGCACGCCTGCCGTAGGTTGCCGATGCCTGGTTTAGTGAATAGGTTGACACTTATTTTGGTCTGCCTTATTTGTTAGTTATCCGTCAGAAAGTTGTGCATTTTTCAAAATTCACAGTAGGTTGCAGGTTAAGGAATATAGGCCTATTCGTGGTATTTTGTCTAAACAAAAGGTTACTTTTTAATTTGTACCCCTGTCTTTTCCTTTCTTTACTTTATACTTGCATATAATAAGTTAACAGACGTTTCTTCTAAATATGGGATTAAATATTAGGTCCTGCGTCCTAGGCCGAAAACTCCTGCAGGGCGGCAGTGGTTGGACAGCGGTAGGGCTAGAACCCGGGCCGTTTTTGTTTACAGCCCGGTGTAGACCTACTAACTGCGGGACCAGACGGCCTCACGTTCTTTGAGGAACATAGGATCTATATGTCATCAGTCATCACGCGACCATATGTCACCCTTTTTCCCTTTTAAGTTGTGCATGTGACCGTATGGTTTCCTCTATAATAGGCCCTACTGCGTCTCATTTTGATAAAAGGTTTTATATGATGTTAGGCTGTTCGTTTTCTTAAATTGTTTAGATAATCAGGGCCGCCAAAAGTAGATCTATTATAAGCCCTAATACGCCTACACTGGAACAAGCTAACAACATGTCCCTTTAAATCTCAAAGATACACTTTAAGTGGTATCCTTTAAAGCTAAGGATATAGACTAGGCCTACAACCGTTAAAAAAAACCTCATTGATGCCATTTTAAAATTCATGGGCTAGATCAGGGGTCGGGAACCTTTTTGTCTGAGATAGCCATGGACACCACATATTTTGAAAAGTAATTCTGTGAGAGCCATAATATACATTAGGTTTAAATTTAAAACTAAAAATTTAAGTAAATGTGTGCAAGATTCGCGTTATTTCCCTTTAATTATAATGAATGCAGGGTTGCTATTTTTTTCTGTTAGGTCAGCGGAGTTTATCTCCTTTAGGGACCACTTCTGATGTTGAGCTGCAGTAGACTTTAGCTCATTTGTAGAATGAAATATTAATACGCAATTAATATTATTATGTAGATCAATGTAGTCTAAAGAAAAAAAATGTTATACTCGAACATTTGTTTGCGAGCCAAACGCAGCCATCAATAGAGCCACATCTGGCTCGCAAGCCATAGGTTCCCGAACCATGGGCTAGACGCTAGTGTTCCCTCTTAGCTGCACACACATTACAACAGCTCGCACAAATATAGGTTGTCGCCAATTACTGATGATATTATCTTGATCTTAATAAAAAATAGTTTTGACGGTGCCTCTGTGGGGCTAAACAGATTGAACGGAGTTGAAGCACTGTAGAAGAGAGACGTTTTGCACTTAATTAATGAAGCACATCGAACATGTCGAAGATTGATGATGGATATCCGAATCATGTGAGGCACTTCTGTCCTTGTGGGCCTCAAAGATGGCGATGTATGTAGACCACCTACACACTCTCATTGAGAGCACCCATGTGGTATGATGCACGAAGGACGTCCTCCGTTGCAAGGATTATTGCACGGACGAACGCTCACCGAAGCATGATGGGGAGGAAGGAATAAGCGTAACAATGCCCGTTTCGCTTAGCCCGGTATCTGGATAACTAGGCCTATATTCTGGTATGCCTATTCTGTAAGAAGTGTACTGCACGTGCCCACTTATCATGTAGCGTGCCCCATTGGCATGCAACATCGAGACGTGCATCGGACATGTTCTTGGAGCAAACATAACTTAACCCATCCTTTCTCTCGTTATGCTCTAGGAGTTGAGCCGGAAGATTAATGTGATGTATTTTTACTCCCTTTATTTTAAGTTGCAATGTCTGCAATCGTCCGTCAATCGTGCGTGGTGCAAAACTTTGCTTCGATTTTTCGACCACTTCCCGTGGTTCGATCGAGCTGAAATTTGGACAGCAGATTTGGGGCGCCTAACAATACATCCTATCAAATTTTCAGTTAAAACGACTTAATAATACTACACTTATGACAATATTTATTTCTTAAAAGGAAAGTATAAGAAATATTTTAATTTCGCGTTAAAAATGCCTGTGCAACTTTTTATATTTTTTCGGCGCAAAGCTAGAAAAAAAAAATTATGCGCTACGATTATTTTTAGAACAATTCATACGGAGTAAGGAGATATTTTTTAGATTTGCGACACAGATATTTTTTCTGTACGTTTCATTTGCAGTAGTCAATCAATTATTTAATTACGTGATGGTAAACTTAGTTTGCAAATAAAGGGAGTATAATAAAAACTTCGTTTTTACGGTTTTTACTCCCTTTATATTAAGTTGCAATGTCTGCAATCGTCAATCGTCAATGCATGGTGCAAAAATTGGCTTCGATTTTTCGACCACTTCCCGTGGTCCGATCGAGCTGAAATTTGGACAGCAAATTTGTGGCGCCTAACAATACATCCTATCAAATTTTCAGTTAAAACGACTTAATACTACTACACTTATGACAATATTCATTTCTTAAAAGGAATGTATAAGAAATATTTTGATTTCGCGTTAAAAATGCCTGTGAAACTTTTTATACTTTTTCGGCGCAAAGCTAGAAAAAAAAAATTATGCGCTAAGATTATTTTTAGAACAATTCATACTGAGTATGGAGATATTTTTGAGATTTGCGACACAGATATTTTTTCTGTACGTTTCAATTGAAGTAGTCTATCAATTATTTAATTACATGATGGTAAACTTAGTTTGCAAATAAAGGGAGTATAATAAAAACTTCGTTTTTACGGTTTTCTTGTTACTCCCTTTATTTTAAGTTGCAATGTCTGCAATCGTCCGTCAATGCATGGTGCAAAAATTGGCTTCGATTTTTCGACCACTTCCCGTGGTCCGATCAAGCTGAAATTTAAACAGCAGACTTGCCCCGACTAACAATACATCCTATCAAATTTTCAGTTAAAACGACCTAATAATACTACACTTATGACAATATTCATTTCTTAAAAGGAAAGTATAAGCAATATTTTAATTTCGCGTTAAAAATGCCCGTGTAACTTTTTATAGTTTTTCGGCGCAAAGCTAGAAAAAAAAATTATGCGCTACGATTATTTTTAGAACAATTCATACGGAGTAATGAGATATTTTTTAGATTTGCAACACAGATATTTTTTCTGTACGTTTCATTTGCAGTAGTCAATCAATTATTTAATTACATGATGGTAAACTTAGTTTGCAAATAAAGGGAGTATAATAAAAACTTCGTTTTTACGGTTTTTACTCCCTTTATTTTAAGTTGCAATGTCTGCAATCGTCCGTCAATGCATGGTGCAAAAATTGGCTTCGATTTTTCGACCACTTCCCGTGGTCCGATCAAGCTGATATTTGGACAGCAGACTTGCCCCGACTAACAATACATCCTATCAAATTTTCAGTTAAAACGACCTAATAATACTACACTTATGACAATATTCATTTCTTAAAAGGAAAGTATAAGAAATAATTTGATTTCGCGTTAAAATGCCTGTGTAACTTTTTATACTTTTTTCGGCGCAAAGCTAGAAAAAAAAAATTATGCGCTCAGATTATTTTTAGAACAATTCATACGGAGTAAGGAGATATTTTTTAGATTTGCGACACAGATATTTTTCCTGTACGTTTCATTTGCAGTAGTCAATCAATTATTTAATTACGTGATGGTAAACTTAGTTTGCAAATAAAGGGAGTATAATAAAAACTTCGTTTTTACGGTTTTTACTCCCTTTATATTAAGTTGCAATGTCTGCAATCGTCAATCGTCAATGCATGGTGCAAAAATTGGCTTCGATTTTTCGACCACTTCCCGTGGTCCGATCGAGCTGAAATTTGGACAGCAAATTTGTGGCGCCTAACAATACATCCTATCAAATTTTCAGTTAAAACGACTTAATACTACTACACTTATGACAATATTCATTTCTTAAAAGGAATGTATAAGAAATATTTTGATTTCGCGTTAAAAATGCCTGTGAAACTTTTTATACTTTTTCGGCGCAAAGCTAGAAAAAAAAAATTATGCGCTAAGATTATTTTTAGAACAATTCATACTGAGTATGGAGATATTTTTTAGATTTGCGACACAGATATTTTTTCTGTACGTTTCAATTGAAGTAGTCTATCAATTATTTAATTACATGATGGTAAACTTAGTTTGCAAATAAAGGGAGTATAATAAAAACTTCGTTTTTACGGTTTTCTTGTTACTCCCTTTATTACTCCCTTTATTTTAAGTTGCAATGTCTGCAATCGTCAATCGTCAATGCATGGTGCAAAAATTGGCTTTGATTTTTCGACCACTTCCCGTGGTCCGATCGAGCTGAAATTTGGACAGCAGATTTGGGGCGCCTAACAATACATCCTATCAAATTTTCAGTTAAAACGACCTAATAATACTACACTTATGACAATATTCATTTCTTAAAAGGAAAGTATAAGAAATAATTTGATTTCGCGTTAAAATGCCTGTGTAACTTTTTATACTTTTTTCGGCGCAAAGCTAGAAAAAAAAAATTATGCGCTCAGATTATTTTTAGAACAATTCATACGGAGTAAGGAGATATTTTTGAGATTTGCGACACAGATATTTTTTTAATTACATGATGGTAAACTTAGTTTGCAAATAAAGGGAGTATGATAAAAACTGTGTTTTTATGGTTTTCTTGTTTTAAGTTGCAATGTCTGCAATCGTCCGTCAATGCATGGTGCAAAAATTGGCTTCGATTTTTCGACCACTTCCCGTGGTCCGATCAAGCTGAAATTTAAACAGCAGACTTGCCCCGACTAACAATACATCCTATCAAATTTTCAGTTAAAACGACCTAATAATACTACACTTATGACAATATTCATTTCTTAAAAGGAAAGTATAAGCAATATTTTAATTTCGCGTTAAAAATGCCCGTGTAACTTTTTATAGTTTTTCGGCGCAAAGCTAGAAAAAAAAATTATGCGCTATGATTATTTTTAGAACAATTCATACGGAGTAATGAGATATTTTTTAGATTTGCAACACAGATATTTTTTCTGTACATTTCATTTGCAGTAGTCAATCAATTATTTAATTACATGATGGTAAACTTAGTTTGCAAATAAAGGGAGTATAATAAAAACTTCGTTTTTACGGTTTTTATTACTCCCTTTATTTTAAGTTGCAATGTCTGCAATCGTGGTGCAAAAATTGGCTTCGACTTTTCGACCACTTCCCGTGGTCCGATCAAGCTGAAATTTAAACAGCAGACTTGCCCCGACTAACAATACATCCTATCAAATTTTCAGTTAAAACGACCTAATAATACTACACTTATGACAATATTCATTTCTTAAAAGGAAAGTATAAGAAATATTTTAATTTCGCGTAAAAAATGCCTGTGTAACTTTTTATAGTTTTTCGGCGCAAAGCTAGAAAAAAAAATTATGCGCTACGATTATTTTTAGAACAATTCATACGGAGTAAGGAGATATTTTTGAGATTTGCGACACAGATATTTTTCCTGTACGTTTCATTTGCAGTAGTCAATCAATTATTTAATTACATGATGGTAAACTTAGTTTGCAAATAAAGGGAGTATAATAAAAACTTCGTTTTTACGGTTTTCTTGTTTTAAATTAAGAGTAAATTTAATTTATGTCACCTTTTTAGCTCACCACATCACCACATTAAAAAAAATCGTATTTTTTCTATTATTTTCCAGACTAGATTGATCTATAAACATATCATTCTTACGTTAAGTCCATTGGCTAAAATTAGAGTAATTATTCCACGACACTTCACGCCTCTCTTATTTTGTCGATCCACTCAAAATGTAGTTTTTCATTTGTCGGTGGTAATCATAATAATAGGGGCCTAAACCCAGGACTAATGTCGTTTGTCATGGCTGAGTTGTCTTCCCATCAAGAAGTATCCAGCTCTGAATACTCGCACGTCATCATAGTTCTCAATTAATTTTATTACATTTATCGACTATGAACTATTACCCTGAACACTTTCGTCGGTTCAAACTGCATAAGATGTGTTCAGCGCGTAGGCTAGGCCTATATTATGCATAGCCCATTAGTCCAGACACCCACTCACCCCATTTTTTTCTCCATATCCAAGGATTAAAAAGAAACGTTTTGTTTGTTCTTTTTTTTTTTTTATAGCTTAAGGATCGTCCATTAAGTAGCCTATGTCAACAAAATGGGGGGGGGGGGAGGGTGTGGTGGTGGATTCTGTGAAAGTTTGACAATTGCTAACAATGGGGTAAAAGTTGCCTAAAATGTTGACGCCATTAATGGACGTCCCCTTATAATAATTTTAATTTTTAATTTTTCATTGAGAAAATCAAAGCGATTAAATAAAACGGATGTGCAAAAGGGAATCGGAAATTCCGAAAAGAAGTCATTCGAGTCATCGAATAGCAGAAATATTAAAGCAAGCGGTCCATCTTATTATAGTCTTTGGAATTACTCAAATCATTCAATGTGGCTAAAGTTAAAGACGTATTTTATATGTGAAGTAGGCCTACGCGTATTTGTTGCCCTTGTCAGGCGAACGACGGGAAGTTAATTAAAAAAGAACGACTATTTCGTGTTGAAACGGATTGTCTTTATTTTATTGATTTTAGGGTTTCATGTTACAAACGTTTCAGGCTACGAACTGACTTCAGGAACGAATTAATTTCGTAACCCGAGGTATCACAGTATCAATAAATATAACATGGAGCCATTTGTTTCAATGGTCTTGTCTCAACTGCACCATATGCAGTATAAAACCGTAGTAGAATATTTATAGATCATGATAAACTGTTATATCTCAAATTTATATGATGCCTGCTTGCATTGATGCTTCAATGCTTGTGCTTACGTTGATTCATGTAACTATGGCATTATCATGCCGACTATATAACAACGTCTTCGTATGTCTTACTGGCCAAAGCACAAACTTCTTATGTGGTCTCACATTGTTGTTAAGACCATGGATGGCAACCTACGGCACGCGTGCGAGACATGGCACGCAGAGCCATTTTCCATGGCTCGCGGAAGACCCACAAAAAAGGTAATTCATGTCTCTTCTACAAAAAATTGAGTTATACGAGCAGGGTGACTTTTACCTTAATGGCACACCGAATGAATTAGAAATCCTACACTGGGACATATAATCAAAAGGTTGCCTACCTGGAGTAGGTTAAGACAATGATTCGCCTACGGATTATGGAACTTGAACTATCGATTGATGTAAAATCACTTGTATACTACTTTTAAAACATTAAAATAAAAACATCTCCAGAAAGTAAAGGAGGGACAAGCTCACTGTTGGAGAATCGTCGAGTTTGAGGATCGTCGAAATGCAATCAGTGATAAAAGGAAAACCATGTTACGAGGATAGATATATTGTAGTGTAACTTGTTTGGTATCGATCTGTTTCTTTGTAATCGATACTTGCTTTTGGGGTGGCCCCTTTCTCTCCACTGGCTTGCACCGGAAGTACGAAATGAAAAGAGGGATAACTCCAATATAATGTTGTTTAAACAGAACCCCAGATCACTCCCCTTTGACTTTTTTTATTTCACTGCAAAGCACATAGATTATGTAGATCCCTGCCACACTGACCAACATATTTAAATAAAGAGAGGGAATGCGTGTATTACAATAAAGATCTATAGATAGATTCCTAATTCGCCAATGTTCTACTTTCCCGGCAACGCTTTCTTTATACAGTCCTGTGTATATAACAGCAGGTGTGTTTGTCCACCATTCTGGTTAAAGTGCGCACCTATTCCCCATCCTGACTTTTATAGTTATGTTTTAAGGATAGATTTAGAATCTATATAACTAGATAAGGGATCGGCAACCTACTGAACGCATGCCAGACTGCACACACAGAGCGATTTTTCAATGGCACCCGGTGGACTTTTAGACTGTTGGCACGCTGAATGAATTAGAAATCCTACTTTGGCACACTATTATCAAAAGGCTGCCGATCACTGAACTAGATCGCTTACTTTCCACATTTTCGTGGAAAAAAAATTAGTGGAGGCATATATGCTTGGGGTCCTATTTCCTTAAGTGAGTAGTTTATTATGCTTTATTCTTGCATTCACACAAACACAGCTTTGTAAAATATAAGGACTTTTGTGTGCAGGAATGACAAATATATTTTTAATCTTCTTGACTTGTTAAAAGATAAGTTGGAGCCGGCTGAATACTCCAGTAGCAGTTTTCACCTATACATATAGGTCTACATAATATATACATTTTGTCTGTTATTCGTTGTCTGTAATCTGTCTGTAACTGTCGACAGCGCATAGAACTGTTCTCAACGGTATATGCGCTATACAAGAATTATTCTTATTATTCTTATTATTATACTTTTTTGGGGGGGTTTTTAAATAGTCTAATAATTGTCAAGTAAAGTACCCATTCGGGCCAAACTGATTACAGGGCTGGTGAAGCAGCGTTCACTAGTTTCTGTGGCCACGGTATACTAGGAGATGTGTGGCCAGCACAATGCCCAGCCGCCTTTACTTTACCCCAACTAAGGTACCCACATCAGAGCTGGGTAGACTCGGTGACTCAAGTCCTGGGAAAAAATCCTAGCATCCACTAGGATTCGAATCCAAGACCCTTGGATTGCCAGTCGAACGCGCTGCTGCTCGACCACCTTTTATCCAATTTTCATTTTTTGGGGTAAAATTATATATTTTAAAGCAATTCAACCCGTTAAAAGAACAGAGTAGTCCTAATACCAGTAGTCCTAATACCAGTAGTCCTAATACCAGTAGTCCTAATACCAGTAGTCTATTATAGCAGTTTGGTTTAGCCCTTCCGTCTGAGCAGAGGTCTGTAAGGTAACATTCAATATATACAGTTTAAAAAAAATATAACAATAGAGTCTTTATCTATTTTTGTAGCAAACATAACACTTCAAACATCTGATTGCTCAATTTCTATTAACGCGTTTTTCCCAATGTTTGTTAAATATTGAATAGATCAATTCATCGATTTTTTGTCTTGCAAACAAAACCCGTAAAACTAACTGCAAAGAGAGACCACTCCTATTTGAACCAAGGGATATTACTTTCCGTTTTTTTTCTCCAAAAAGAACAGGAGTTACCGCATTGTTGACAGTCAATTCAATTTCCTTAGTTAACTTTTTCACAATTTCTGTTCGTTTTAATTAAAATTCTATAAAAAGAAAGAGAATAAGATATTTATTAATTATTTGAAAAGTTGTTTTGTTATTATTTTGTTTGTTGTTGTTTTTCCCCCTTAGTTTACTGGTTTTGTTTAAATAACTTTGTGATAAAAAGTTGATAAATCTTACTGACTTTAAAAATGTAAATTCTACCCTGAAAAGAGAGTTAAACCAGTGAATCTGTTTAAAGCGATGTCAGGTTTTCTAGATTCTGATCCGGAGTTGATATATACAAAGTATAAGACGTAATACTGCCAAAATACTGCACACAGGCCTTGTGTATCTGGTAATAAATAATAATTTAGTAGTCAAGCTATTTGTTTCTATTGTCGAAAGGTTCCGCTGTTTATAGCATGCACGTTTATTTATGCACTATAGTCCGACATTGACCTACAATAATAGCTTTTGAATTATTTTTTAGGAATCCATATAAGATAATAATAATAATAACGGTGCTTATATAGCGCATATGTTTATATCTTATGCAAAGATAACAGAGGACGCAAAATGCTTTTTTAAAGAGTGTCATTCATTTACATTACAATTAATTGTAATTATTGTCCAATCCCATAGGCTAATCATTGGTTAAAGTTAAAGGGGGTTAAAGGAGGTTAAAGGAGCCGCCTTTACTTTACCTAAGGTCAGGTACCCATCAGAGCTGGGTAGACTCAGGGACACCCTCCAGCCCCGGGAAAAATCCTAGCCTGCACCAGGATTCGAACTCTGCTCACTAGTCGAACGCGCTGCCGCTCGGCTACCGCGCCCCCATCATATGTTTATCATAAGTTGAGCAAAATGATATGCTAATTTATCCTTGTTTTAAGTGTTGAATACTTTTTATGATAAAATGGCTAATCATAGACTTATAGTTGGCTATAATAATGGTTTATTTTAGGTTGAAAATAATTTTACATAATGATAGATTATTGTTATTTATCATTTATTTCAGCATGGACTTTTTTTTCCCCTGTTAAAATGGCATATTGACAGGTGTAAATTGGTTGGAATTAATCAATCTATCGTTGTGCATCGAGTAACTGATTCCTTTCGCTGTTATTTCAGACTGTTCAGTTCAATTATTCGATTTTTTTTTGTGAGCCCAGGTAACAAAAAACAAAGTAAATTAACCAGTGTTTTACAGTAGTTTTACTCCTACACAAAATATGATGCCAACTGAAAGTAAATATTTACTGTATTAGTTTTGGAGTTGCGGTTGTCTATGTGCGAGTGTGTGTGTGTGTATTTCCTTACCTTGAACTTAGATTATATTCATAGGATTCTTTGCGTTAATATTTGCTCTACATCTGTTTGAAGTGATTATTTCTTTACACTAAGGTTTGTGTATGAAGTGTACCAATTTTTATTTAGGTTTTGTAATCATCATTGTTTCTATTAACTGCCATATATCAGTTTTATTTTATTTTGTTACTGTAGCTCCTTAAGACCTTGGATTCATAATTTTTCCTTGGCATTTTGTGGAACATGATTTTTTTTTGGGGTATACACATTAAGGTAATTTTCTTACCAATAGCTCATAGATATAAAAATATATTATTTTTAAAATAAGTGTTTGTTTTTTTAAAGAAGATTATTGCGCACCTCAAAGAGTAATTGTTTTGAAGCCTAGTCTTATATTTCTATAAGAGTTTTTAATAATATCAAAGACTATAATAAGATGGACCGATTGCTTTGATATTTCTGATATTTGATAACTTGAAACACTTAGTTTCGGAATTTCTGATCGCACCTTGTTCTCGAGAAAAATTCGCTATGACTTTCTAAATGAAAAATTAAGATTAAAATAAAAATGTGTATACAGTGGAAGTCTTTAGGGAAGTTTAGGAGTCACTAACTACAGAGTTCTTGGCTGCGCGCGAAAAAAAAAGTGTTAAGCTCTAAAAATAGAGCAAGCGGTCCATCTCATTATAGTCTTTGATAATATAAAGTTGTTGGTTTTTTTATGACTAATTAACGGAAAGCCATTCCATGTCAAAAGAACATTCGGGAAGAACGTAAATGTGTTCTAACATATGGAATAAGATATTAAATATCTTTCTATGTGTATCTTATTTTAAGTTGTTGTGTTGCCTGTATGTGTGTAGATAATAGATGAAAAAAATATACATTGTATCCCTACATACCGATGAAGTCATTTAAATAATAAAAAGAAATTCCAACCTTAGTAAAAAGAAATTGTTACAAATGTAACAAGAACAAAAATATAAAATGCTACCTAACTTCAATTAAACGTAATTATTAACTAGCATAAGCATCATAGGCCCTATGCCTTTTCTGTGTGTGACCCCGAAAAAAAAAAGTTTTAACATTAAGAAAAGACCTCGATGGTTTACAAAAGTGACTATTTAAGTTACAGCCGATAAGTGTAACATCAATAATTAAATCATTGTCTAGAAACACTACAGGAAAGAAAGGCGAAGAGCACAATCATGATAATGCATTGACCTGAAGCATTAATATATAACATGTTATCTAGTTTTAGAAATACATAATCTATCACAAACTATTAGACTATAAAACTCATAATAAAAACACGAAGATCAAACAGATTGGCATTTTTTCCTTGAATAAAGACAAACACAAATAATTTTTTTTGTCACGAGTGGACTTCAAACAACATATAGTTGTCTGGACAAACATTTAAAAACTAAAATGGAATACAAAGACTATAGACTCGAATCATGAAGAATAAACGTATAGGACCAAATGATCTTCTGTATAGAAGACGCATGTGTAGCAGAACATTGCTTATGCGAGAACAAATGCATATAAGTACTATGCATATGGTCCTGGGTTCGAATCCTGTTGGAGGCTAGGATTTCTTTCTAGGACTTGAGGGTGTCCATTACAGCTGATTTCTTTCTAGGACTTGAGGGTGTCCATTACAGCTGATAGTATTCTGCAACTAAATATTATAGGCGCAAAGATTTTTTTCTTTTCTTTCGGGTAAAATTTAAAACTGGGATTGCAATAATGTAAACAATAAATTATTTTAAAAAAAATTAAAAAAAAAAATATATTTAAACAAATTGAATAATTATAATAATAGAAGAAATTAACACGCTTTTGGTAATCTGAATATAAGATAACCAACCGTTTTACTAATGAATTTATTACGACATTATGGTTTCATTAACACATAAAATAATAACGCTGACTTGGTCGTATGCAATGATGATTGAGTGATGATTATTGACAAGAGAAACATGCATTAACATTTTCAAGGACCTTTTTGAACTATTTTCAGAGGTCTATGACCGATTCATAATTGATATTTAAAAAAAAAATAAACCCACCTACAAATGTTTTCTAAGAAATCGATTCTATGGTTCGTAACCACAAAGACCGAAGCCACTTACAACTGTTGTAGAACATTTCGGTATCGATATTTTTTACACATACTATTCAATGTACTAAAGGAACTCGTGAAGCATACTTGTTCAATAGTTAACAACAAGAAAAAAAAACGATTATGTCATTTTGACACTTAAACCGATCTTCGAGTGGCATTGGACTAACATTTATTTCATTTCAATTTGGCGTTGAA
Source organism: Anisus vortex (assembly GCA_949126835.1). Taxonomy (NCBI): domain Eukaryota; kingdom Metazoa; phylum Mollusca; class Gastropoda; family Planorbidae; genus Anisus; species Anisus vortex. The sequence goes on from OX421507.1 coordinate 26,457,347, forward strand.
AGCAAGCTGTAATGACGATGACTAAATTTCAAGAGTGGTAATAATATCTAAGCAAACAACATTATGGTTATTTTAGTGAACGCCAGAAACAATAAAAATTGTATTGAAAAGTATAAATCAAAGATTGCATTGAGTGCGTTTTAATCAGTATTACATAAGCTCTAATATGTACTACCTGGGGCCGGCAACCTACGGTACGCGTGCTAGACTTGGCACGCAGAGAAATTTCCAAAGGCACGCGAAAGACTCCCAAAAATGCAATTTACGTCTGTTCTACAAACAATTGAGTGCTTAAGCAAGGCGACTCTTAGGCTGTTGTCGCGCTGAATGAATTAGAAATCCAATTTTGGCACACTGTTATCAAAAGGTTGCCGACCCCAGTACTACGGTATATCGGTTAAATAATCCGTTTAATATTAACTTCAATTTTCTACATCACACAGTTAAATTTGGAACAGTTTAACTTAATGAAATTATCAATAAGCAAAGTAATAAGATGCAGCACTAGCTTTGCAGTCTGAATTTTGAAAGTTAAAACAGATTTTGGTTGATGACCGAAAATCAATATCGGTTTCGGCCGAAAGCAGACCGTAAGCTGACTTTTCGGCTTCGGCAAAAACCGAAACTACGCCGAAAGAGGTCATTTGCCTACTTTCTGCTTGGAAACCGATACCGAAACCAAATTTCGGCCGGCCTCTAATTTGCACGAAACTTAAAAACAAATTCGAACGGAATATCGTACAGTAAAAATCTTTTGAGCAAGAAACCCCTGATTCAATATTAGACCTCTACTTCCTGTGCCCAAAATCAATAGAATATTGTCATCAAGAGATTCGGAAGTTGGCACGCACCAGATATAAAAGACTATTTACATGCACTCAACATGTTTACCCTTTTCTTTATTATTATTTCACCTGCTTTATATCTTACTTCCTTCTTTATAACTTTCATGGTGCATGTCGATATAGACCTACAATTTTTATTAGACCAAAGTGTTTCCTACAACTCAATATCTGGATTAGAAATCCGTTTGCAACTCTTGCAGGGATCCAACCCGGACGTAATGCGGGTTTTAGTAGTTGTTGGTTTCATTCTTATTGTTTATCATTTATTTATTAAAAATCAGAGGTTTAACTTGGCGAAATGAGAAAAATAATCATTTTAACGATTAATTTTAAAATAAATTAAAGCGGGAAATTTAATGACATTTGTCATTAACTTATTTTATCTATTACAAACGCTCCTTCTATAAAGAAGATTTTTTGGTGCGTACTACGCTCATCCGTGGTCCGAGTCTAGTCTTGCATTTTCTTAATGTTTTAAATGATGTTAAGTTACTTATTTTCCTGGTTTGTTCAGGTAACTCATTCCATGCCCAAATGTCACTCGGGAAGAATTTTAATAATAATTACAAAATTTCCTTCAGTTCCATCTTCTTTGATTTTTTCAGTAATGTTGTCTCTGATAAGTGAAGACCCAGTGAAACATTGTCTATAAAGACCAACAAAAAACAAACCGATGGCGTACATTCACATTTCTTCCAACAATATACAATGTTTCGGACTTGTCATCCTGTGTTCCAGCTTTTTCTTCCAGATCCTGACAAAGGCAAGCTCCGAGAACAGCCACAGGGTGGCTAAGAGTGACTTTAAGTCTTTCAAAAAATGTCAGCAGGGATATATTTTCCCGGGACAAATCGTTAACTCGACCGCCAGGACAGTTCGATCGGAAATTGAATGTGCCAGTATGTGTATTGGGAATTCCCTGTGCAGTGCGTACAATGTAATCAAAATAGTAACAAACACGTCATCGACGACGTTCAAATCGTGTGAAATACTCTCTAACTCTGCAACAAACTGCAAAGACTTGGTAGAAATACCATTTTCCAAATATAAGTTTTGTAAGTATAATTTTCTTTCTTTATTAATTAGCTACATAATTCTAATAGATTTATGCCATTTTAAATTTGGAATATATTGTATGCATTGAATACATAATTATACCATGTAGTCTACATCAGGGGTCGGCAACCTTTTTCCTTATTTTTGCTTTTTGCTTTTGCCAAACTAAGATTTCTAAAGCATTCAGCGCGCCAACAGCCTGCAAGCAACCTGCTCTATTCTTTATTTTGTATTTTTCATTTTTTTATAAGACAATTTATAAAGCGCCTTAGCAAGACCAAAGCCAAAATCATAGGAGATGTATAGAAAAATTGTTAAAGCGTTTTATATTTAATAAAAAAAAATTATCATCCTTTTTATTAGCATTTATACAAAATGAAAAAAAATACTATCCTTTCAAATTTATGGATGATTAATGTCTAATTTTATCATTTAATTGCTGAGTTATAGATTTAACTAGAGATGGGTCACTAAAGAACTGATCGACTGATCCGGGTCTTTTAAAAGAACGGATCCGAAAGCCGATCACTGCCAAAAGACCCGGAACAGTACTGATCCGTTAACATTCTGCCTTTCCATATGCTGGTTTCCGTTGTTCACTTTGGATCTGGGTCCGATCCAGGTCAGATCCGAATCCACAGATCTCGCCTCTTTCCGTTCTGCATTTACATTTAGGCTTTTTACAGTTCACTTTGGATTCGAGTCTGATCCGGGTCAGACCCGGATCCACAGCCCCCACCACACTCACGTCAGCGCTCTTGCGTTTGTGACGAATGCGAGTGGTCGCTTATTTGCTACCAATTCTAAATAATGTTGATGATACCATTTTTGCATTATAATTAGCCAATTTGATTTTAGTATTTTACAATTAACCTTTTAATTTGACTTATTAGGTGCAAAAAGGAATTATAGCTTAAATTAAAAACAAAAGTTTAATTATAATTAGTTTAGTAGCCTACAACTAGTCAATTGAGAATAAATATGTTTTTAATATTTATATTTGTTAATGGGAAAATAATTTTAAGTAACAAAAAAAAAACGGCATTCCAACAAGGGGTCCAAGTTGTTTTTATCTCCCCTTGCCTGAGTCTACCCAGCTCTGATGTGTGCCTGACAAAAGTTGGGGCTGAGCATTATGCTGACCACACATCTCCTAGTATGCCGTGGCCACAGAAACTGGTGAACGCTGCTTCACCGGCCCTTTACTTTACTTTACTTTACTTTGACATCCAACATGGGATGGGGGGGGGGGGGGGGTAATTACTAAGTGATCCGTAGATCCGTTAAACGGATCCGGATCCTTTTAGTTAGCGCTCAATTGAGCGGCGATCAGTATGATGAACCGTTTGGCCAATCATTAAATATAACTCCCGATTGGAATTACTGTAGTAGTTAAGTTAGGCTTTATTTTTTTTTTTTTTTCAAATATTTTTATTCAAGATTTTACATGTACAATCTCATATATTTTACAATGAAGAAAAGAGGATAGAAGAACAGTACATACATAGTTAAGGGGATAGAAGACAAAATAATTTACGAGACAAAAAGTTTTTTAACTTTAAATTTAAAATCATTCATTCTTCTTTTTTTTTTACATTCATGCTTAACATCCATACATATTTAAATTAATTTACACATATATTAAACGTAAACATCCATTATTAACTGTAAGATATTTAAAACAACGTAGCCTAATATGGAGAAATATTAAACAAAGAGTGGTAGAAATTATGTAGCCTACATTTCATTTCAATTGTTCTATCTCTTGGGATATTTATCTTAATTTCAACCAACAAGCGCAATCTTAAAGGTATACATAAAGAACAAAGAAAGGGTCACATATGACAAAGGAAAGTGAAACACCTATAGAAGACGGGTGACAAAAGGTGTCATTCACAGGAAATCCCACAATCGGGACTTCCACAAGTGAGAAAAAAATATGTACAATTCTGTAAAAAGAGTAGAAAAAGCCCTAGGTTTCAAATAGCGTTTAGCCGTTCCCCGTCGGCATGAACTATTGAACGAGAGATAGGGAAAAAAATACAATCTGTTTGTAGTGACATAAAGTTTGGAAGGCCCGACTTTCCTGACCCTCCCACCCCCCTAAGCCAGCGTCGCGGATGACTGGTCTGCACCAGTTAACACCCTGGCGAATGTGACAAAAGAGGGGATTTGGGCTGGTATTTATATATCGGTCCTTCTTCTTTTACTATACATTGATGTCACTCTGGTAAATGTAATTTGAAGACAAAAGAGTAATATTAGACGTAAGTTTCCTGTATTAGATAGGTGACGAAGAAAACAATTTGAAAAGAAAGGTTGGGAATAACTGGAGGAAAACAGTAATAAAAGGGGGGCTAAGTAAGCGAAGACGGACACAGAAAAGGCCAAGTCTCCCTCCTCGTTACTTTCTGTGCAGTAAGCCATGTAGTTAAAATACCGTCTTCTAAACCATTCAACAAAATTAAGAAAAAAAACCCGAAAACTTATTTAAAATACTAGGCTTTACCGATAGTTTTTTTACATTTTACATCTACTAAAGTAATCATTTAGCGCAATTGATACTTAGTAATCATACTAACTATGCAGTTATTGTAAAGTTAAAAAATGTACATACAAATTCTTATGTCATATAATAATGATATCATTTTCAACTATTTTCTACAGTTAGATCATTGCAAAATTATACATTGTAAGCCATTAATTCTTTTATAAAAGAAAAAAAAAGAAACATGTTAGAAATATTAGCGCAAAGTAAACGGGCTGATTATCTCCCTATAATTTAAACAAAGTTTCAAAATTTGATTCCATCCAGAATTGTCTGTTAGGCCTAGTTGGCTCATTTTAATGCCCATTTTTTTAGATGTTTAAAGTTCAACTTGCTGCATTTTTAAAGCAACAATACTCCTTTACTTAGAAAAGATCAATCCACTCAGGAATGATGTGGTATAAATTAAAAAGTCTTGACTTTGTTTGAAAAAAAAATTGCTTTGAATGCTTCAATGTACTTCTGAAAAAGCCCATTTTTCTATCATAATATATTAGGGATGTGTAGTTAAGTTAGTAGCTAAAATTTTTGAAATTGATTTCAAGTCAAGATATTATGTCCAATTTTAATGTAAATCCCTATCAGAGGTCGAACAGTGCAATCGCTGTTTGACCCCCGAACTTAAATGCAAGCTCAACTCACTGAAATGTGTCGCTAGGTCATTCAGAAACATCAGCTTCAACAGTCAGTTCTCCTAATTCAATACCGGAAAAATTGTTTTTCATTAAGAAACATCTCGCGTGCCATTGAAAATCGCTGTGAATGCCAAGACTGGCATCGTTTCTTAGGTTGCCGACCTACATAATATTTATCAATTAGCTCGTTATGTCAGTCCGTCAGTCTATCTTTCTATAATCCTTAAAAGTTTTTTTTATCTATCCATCTATCTATTTATCTATCTATCTTTTTAACTATTTGTCTATCTTTTTATCTATTTATTTATCTATCTATCTATTTATCTATCTATTTATCTATCTATCTATCTATCTATCTATCTATCTATTTATCTATTTATCTATTTATCTATTTATCTATTTATCTATTTATCTATTTATCTATTTATCTATTTATCTATTTATCTATTTATCTATCTATTTATCTTTATATCTATTTATCTATCTATCTATCTATTTATCTATCTATTTATCTATCTATTTATCTATCTATTTATCTATCTATTTATCTATCTATCTATCTATTTATCTATTTATCTATTTATCTATTTATCTATTTATCTATTTATCTATCTATTTATCTATCTATCTTTATATCTATTTATCTATCTATTTATCTATCTATTTATCTATCTATTTATCTATCTATTTATCTATTTATCTATTTATCTATCTATTTATCTATCTATCTTTATATCTATTTATCTATCTATTTATCTATCTATTTATCTATCTATTTATCTATCTATTTATCTATCTATCTTTATATCTATTTATCTATCTATTTATCTATCTATTTATCTATCTATTTATCTATCTATCTTTATATCTATTTATCTATCTATTTATCTATTTATCTATCTATTTATTTATCTATATATCTATCTATTTATCTTTTTATCTACCTATCATATATACCCGGTACATTATTTCTTGAAATCTATAGATCAATCACTCTATCTATCTATTTATCTATCTGTCTATTTATCTGTTTGTGTTACCCATCTATCTATCTTTCAAACTTTTATTCTCTCTCACTTTCTCTATCTGTCAATGTATCTGTCTGTCTATCCACTTGTATGCCAATCTCTGTATATATGTCAATGGACCTGTCTCTGTCTAATTATCTCTCTACTTTTTTTTCTCTTTATGTTAAAACTATAATAAAAAACAAAAACTATACATATTAATTTTGCATTCTCGTGTTTTTGTTTCGATTCGTACAGTATATAAAACAGGTTCTAACAATCCAAATCCTGACAATGGAAATAGTGACAGCAGTAGTAAAGACAACAGCAAAAATGAGAACGGCGATACAACCACAACACCAACAACTACGTCGACGACCACGACTACACCGATAACGTTAACTACGGCGCGTGCATCATCAACTACACTTACATCCTCAACAACTACAACCACACCAAAAACAAAAACAGCAACAACAACAGAAACTACTACAACCACACCAACAACAACAACCACACGAACAACAATAACCACACCAACAATAACAACCACATCAACAACAACAACCACACAAACAACTACAACCACACCAACAACTACAACCATACCAACAACAACAACAACCACATCAACAACAACAACCACACCAACAACTACAACCACACCAACAACAACAACCACACCAACAATAACAACCACACCAACAACTACAACCACACCAACAACTAAAACCACACCAACAACAACAACCAAACCAACGACAACAACCACACCAACAACTACAACCACACCAACAACTACAACCACACCAACAACAACCACCAAACCAACAACAACCACACCAACAACAACAACCACACCAACAACAACCACACCAATAACAACAACCACACCAACAACTACAACCACACCAACAACTAAAACCACACCAACAACTACAACCACACCGAAGACTACAACCGTATCATCAACGACACAGGGGAGTTCGGCAAATTGCACATCCGGTTGGACAACTCCATCAGCAACCAATCAGCTTTCTGAACTGTTCACAGCTTCCCAGGTACCATAATATGTTGATTAGAAGCATATTGTATATTTTAGTTTTACTTTTGGACATTTGTTTTAAGTGACTAATAAACCTCATTCTTGTACTAAAACCCTTGGAGAAAAACTATATTTTTTAATGCATGCCTTTTTATTATTATGTTCTATTTTGTTTGAGTGAATTAGTCTGTCATGTTTCTATCGGCTGAAGACGTAGATCAATATTTATACAATTCAATTCACGATGCACAAATTAGAACTAAAGAGTTAACTTTCAAACAACTGAAAAATGTGCTTTATTTCTGTGTGAATGCTTGTGATAAGATTGAATTAAACAAAATATATACGGTAACTCTTTGTGGTGCATTGTAAAGTATTCCGATAACTATTTCCTTTCTGATGTTAAAAGACCAGGCATGTAAATTATATTAATAAACAATGGAATTCCGTAACGGAAAAACGTTTTTTCTCATCTTTTCTTTTCAAAATTTTTGCAAACAATTTTTTTGCATCACTCCGTGTATCAGATGGATAGGAAGAAAGCCAGCGTGCAAGAAAATCATTTTATTAACTTTCGGAGAGTATACCGGTCATAGTCTATCAATCTCACTATGAACTTTCGTAGAGTATACCGGTCATAGTCTATCAATCTCACTATTAACTTTCGTAGAGTATACCGGTCATAGTCTATCAATCTCACTATTAACTTTCGTAGAGTATACCGGTCATAGTCTATCAATCTCACTATTAACTTTCGGAGAGTATACCGGTCATAGTCTATCAATCTCACTATTAATTTTCACTGGACATGAAAGGAAAATTAAGGATTGACTGTTACTATTTAAACCTATTTATTCAAATTGAGGTATATGGCCACAGGCAATGAAAGTTTAAACATTTACTTTTTGACGATCCTTCTTTAATCAAGAAGAGCGAAAAGTAATAAGTCAAAAACAATATAAAATGTTAATATATTACTTATTTTACTTGTAGTTTTTAGAAATGGATTACTTATTGATTTTAAATTATAAACTAGAAGCTTTTTTTTTTTAATTTCCAAATATTATCAGGAACGGAACTAAAACTGGGTATCCGGTCTGAATAAGGTAGATCCTAAACTGACAATCAGTTCTGCAAGACTTGCTCTAAAGCATAGGTTCTCAACGGGGGCGATATCGCCCCCCGGGGGGCGGTGAGAAGCTTTAGGGGGGCGCTGACATTCCCGGGGGCGATTGGGGGGGGGCGGTGAATGGCAAGTGGGCGGTATAAACGTACCTGATATATTTTAACACATAAGCTATTTGAATCGATTCGTTTTTGGATGATGAAATTTGATGTAAACGCAAGTGCTGCTAAATATCTGATATCCCCCAACAGTATGCCTACATATTATTATATTAATAAGAAATAGAAATCGCAGTGACTTTTCGATGAAGTAGAGGTCTGTATTTGGCAAATATAGTGTGCGGCCTGCTGGTCCTTTGATTGGTTCACCGGCCTGTCAACCCAGCTGACCGATCACTGTCGCCCTATCATTTGATCTCAGTTTAACCGAGATGTCCTAATGTGTTTTTTTTTATTATGAAGTTGTGAACATTATTGTTAAGATGTAAAGATAAGTAGTAATCATACAAACTGGTGGTTATTGTAATGCTTGAAAATATACATATACATTCTTTAGTCATATAATATTTATATAATTTTCAAAAACTTTTTTTACAGTTTGATCATTTCAAAGTTATAAATTGTAAGCCATTTATTTCGTAAAAAATAAAAAAAATATATTAGCTCAAATAAAACGGGCTGATTATCTCCCTTTAACTAGAAAATGTTTCCACATTTGATTCAGTAGTGATGCCGAACAAGTTCTGTTTTGTAATATAACAAATATTAGTGATTATTAGATCTAAGGCTTTTGCAACCAAAATTGAAACAAAAAAAAAAAAACAAATTGCTAGCAACACACCAGGCAAACGATTCACTTTAATATTGATTTATTTAAACCTTTTGTTAAGGCAACTTTTTTTAATCTATTAATTCTTACAATATGTTTCCTTTTCAGTTGTTTTAAAGATAATTAATCACACAAAAAGTCTAGTCTGCCTAAAAAAATCGCGGAAACTATAGTCCAGATGGGCGGAAGAAGTGGGGGGAGTGGGCGCTAAACAAAAGGTGGTGCGGGGGGCGGTGAGCGTAAAAAAATGTAAAAGGGGGCGGTGAGCCGAAAAAGGTTGAGAACCTATGCTCTAAAGCATGGGTGCTCAATTAATTTTCTTGGTGGGTCGTATGGTCAGAATGTACATGGTTACTGTGCCAGAAATTTTCCAAGAGATGGAAATGGATTGGCCTCACCCTCAGAAAACCGGCATACAGTGTCACTCGGCAAATGCTCACTTGGAACCTCCAAGGCAAAAGGAAAAGAGGTCGGCCGAGAAACCCCTGGAGATGCGATATGGAAACTGACGTTAAAAAGTTAGGGCTTAACTGGAGTCAGAAATTTTTCGCCCTTGATCGGGATACCTGGAAGACTTTATTTGGCGGCCTATGTCCCAAGTGGGGCGAATGGCATAAGTAAAGTTAGAAAGTAACTGTGGGAACTGGGCCAGATACTTACGAGGACATTGAATATGTAACATCATTGTCATTTATTAATTATCAGCGTTTAACTTTATCATTGATTTTTACTTTTATTACCAGACTCATTTCTTTTATTAAGCGAACTATTTTTATTCAAATAAAAAACACGTAAAATATTGGATACATTATTTTTTTCCATTACTTAATTTCTGGAGGCACAAGTGGGCCGGATTCAACTCACTAGCGGGCAGTATCTGGCCAGCGGGCCGTATTTGGCCCACTCCATGTACTAAAGGTCCGTCGCACTCTACTTGTAATTACATAATTGACAACACTCTAAGTGATGAATAATTCCTACCACCAGTATAATAGTCGTTTAAATGATGCTCAGATAAGCATAAAGACTATAACGTTTTCCTTATCCCTTATACAGGAAAAAATACATATAAGTAGCCTACTCTTTTCTTTCCGAGTGGCATCAGCGCGCTGAGCATGCTTACATTAGCATGGAGAGGGGCGCTATATAAATGACCAATTATTATTATGGAATGGGTTACCTGAACAAACCAGGAAAACCAGTAACTTAACATAACTTAAAAACGTATAGAAGTGCATGACTAGAATCTAAGCACGAATGTGCATAGGACGCAATAATATTTGAAGGAGCGACTGTAATATATAAGTTAAGATAAGTTAAGAAGAATATATCTTCATTAAAAGGACATATACATACATTTTTTAAATGACATCTTTGTGCTTTATTTTTAAATCATTTCGATTAAAGTTAATTTCTTGGCAGAGCGGATCCGCCATTGTCGTGCAGTACTACGACGCCAGTAGCAAAAGAACGTGGAGGTCGTACGCCAGAGAGTATATTGCCACGGCCACACAGTTCTGTGTCCACCTCAGCCTCGGCGTCCTCACCGAATCATGGAAGCTCTTGGGCGATAACACGCAGTGGATATATAGGTAAGTCTTCCCCCTATAAGGCGTAACAATAATAACAAAAAATATTATATCCATAATATATGCATACTAAAGTGTACGCCTGGTGTGGACAAGACCTCATTGTAGAAATCGACAAAGGTCGATTTTTAGCGATTGTAAGTCGTTCTCAATGTGCAGGCTGTCGCTGGTCCCTACGTCCTCACGTCTCATGGGCCTTAAAGACTGGCGAAGTGTGAAAACCACCGATACGTTCACATTAAGAGCACACCGGCGGGTGAACACATGGGGGAAAGCCCCTGTTGCCTCAGGGAGGGAAGCGAAAGGGCGCAACAGTCCGTCTCGAACCCGCCCTGGCGCCCGTATGACGAGAACTATAGTCTGGGATTTGTGCTGCTTTGCGACAGTGCAGGTGTACGAGCGAGCCACCACGTTAATGATCCAAGGGGAATTCCGCAGGTGGGGAGAGAAGTGCATGTACTGCGGAGCCCTTACTCTGTGTTTACGTGAGGTGGCTAGTCTCGGACAGGATCTTGGTGTTATCCCCCCCCCCTCATTGTTACACCTCTTAACATCGTTAAAAAACAAACATTTAATGGACATGATTGAACTGTCCGTTTCGGTCCATATTTGCACACAAAAGTTTTTGAATTGAAATTATTATTAATACGAACATATAATAAAATTATAGCAACATAAAGCATACATTATACTTAAGAAATGATGCACTTTTTTTAAGTTGACATAACATTTCTTTACAGGTTGTCTATTAATGTCTATACAGTAAAAGAATATTTATAATTAAATTGTTAATTAAGACAAAACAAAAACAACCAAAACTACAACCACACCAATAATTACGTTCAACAAACAACTCGACAACGACTACAACCACACCAATAATTACGTTCAACAAACAACTCGACAACAACTACAACCACACCAATATTTACGCAAACCACACCAATAATTACGTTCACGCAAACAACTCGACAACAACTACAACCACACCAATAATTACGTTCAACAAACCACTCGACAACAACTACAACCACACCAATAATTACGTTCAACAAACCACTCGACAACAACTACAACCACACCAATAATTACGTTCAACAAACCACTCGACAACAACTACAACCACACCAATAATTACGTTCAACAAACCACTCGACAACAACTACAACCACACCAATATTTACGTTCACGCAAACAACTCGACAACAACTACAACCACACCAATAATTACGTTCAACAAACAACTCGACAACAACTACAACCACACCAATAATTACGTTCAACAAACAACTCGACAACAACTACAACCACACCAATAATTACGTTCACGCAAACAACTCGACAACGACTACAACCACACCAATAATTACGTTCAACAAACAACTCGACAACAACTACAACCACACCAATAATTACGTTCAACAAACAACTCGACAACGACTACAACCACACCAATAATTACGTTCAACAAACAACTCGACAACGACTACAACCACACCAATAATTACGTTCAACAAACAACTCGACAACAACTACAACCACACCAATAATTACGTTCAACAAACAACTCGACAACGACTACAACCACACCAATAATTACGTTCAACAAACAACTCGACAACAACTACAACCACACCAATATTTACGCAAACCACACCAATAATTACGTTCAACAAACAACTCGACAACGACTACAACCACACCAATAATTACGTTCAACAAACAACTCGACAACAACTACAACCACACCAATATTTACGCAAACCACACCAATAATTACGTTCAACAAACAACTCGACAACGACTACAACCACACCAATAATTACGTTCAACAAACAACTCGACAACGACTACAACCACACCAATAATTACGTTCAACAAACAACTCGACAACAACTACAACCACACCAATAATTACGTTCAACAAACAACTCGACAACGACTACAACCACACCAATAATTACGTTCAACAAACAACTCGACAACAACTACAACCACACCAATAATTACGTTCAACAAACAACTCGACAACAACTACAACCACACCAATAATTACGTTCACGCAAACAACTCGACAACAACTACAACCACACCAATAATTACGTTCAACAAACAACTCGACAACAACTACAACCACACCAATAATTACGTTCAACAAACAACTCGACAACAACTACAACCACACCAATAATTACGTTCAACAAACAACTCGACAACAACTACAACCACACCAATAATTACGTTCAACAAACAACTCGACAACAACTACAACCACACCAATAATTACGTTCACGCAAACAACTCGACAACAACTACAATTAAATAGATCAATCGAATTCCTTTGGTTTCATATTATCTATAAGATATATAATCTATAAGATTTCTTTCACAAACCACTGGTCACTCAAAATTCACTACATAATGTACATTTAACTTGATCGTGGATTTCGTTAATGTATTTGTCTTCTTGTTGTTATTGTTTAGGCAAATCTGTTCCACAAATTCTATGGAAGAATATTCTGTTGACGGCGTCAGCAAGAAGAAAAGCGTCAGTGTCACGTGGTACTATCGACCAAGCCCAGTGTCACAAGATGACACCCTTATCAACCTCAACAACGGTGATATTCTACAGGTAATATCTATGTAATATCTCTTGATATATTTATTAATTCATATCTATTTATCTACATATTATTATCTACCTTTCCTCCCTTCTTGACTCCTTCCATAATTCCCCGTCTACCTACCTACCTACCTACCTACCTACCTACCTACCTACCTACCTACCTACCTACCTACCTACCAACCTACCTACCTACCTACCTACCTACCTACCTACCTACATACCTACCTACCTACCTACCTAGCTACCTACCTACTTACCTACCTACATACCTACCTACCTACCCACCTACCTAGCTACTTACCTAGCTACCTACCCACCTACCTACATACCTACCTACCTACCCACCTACCTACCTACCTAGCTACTTACCTATTTACCTACCTACCTACTTACCTACCTACATACTTACCTACCTACCCACCTACCCACCTACCTACCTACCTACCTCTTACCTAGTTCCCTAACTACGTACATACCTAGTTACCTATTTGCCTACCAAGTTACCTACCTATCTAGGCCTACTTACCTACCTACCTAGGCCTACCTACCTACCTACTTAGCTACCTTGCAAACAACTAAACCACCCACCCGAAAAAGTAGCCTGCTGTTAATGTTTCTTTTTTCTTTTGTTTTCAACTCATATTTTTGGAAAAGCTCTTGTTTGCCACGCAGACAGTACGATGTTAGGATTATATTGAAGGCGTCTACTGTTTAATGTTTTGTTTTTCAAATGCTGAGCATGCTCTATTTCCTTTACTATAGCCATTGTATGTACACTTTGTAAATTTGTAAAAAAAATATATCTATCTATCTGTTTATCTATCTACCTATATATCTATGTATCATTTCTATCCATCTCACAATCAACCACACTGTTGATCTATTCTTCTATTCGTCTGTCTGCCTCTTTGTTAGTCAATCATTTTGTTTTGTTTATCGTCTGTCCGTCTGTCGTCGTCATGAATGTCTTTTTAACTCTCTCTAGATATCTTTCGTTTCTTTTAAGGGCGGGCATGGAGACAGTCCCTGCTGCACGTCCAAAGACTCGTTGTACCGCCGAAAGGCCCCGAGGCTCGGTGGGGAGGAAGCATTGAGCGCAGCGTTATTTTCTCAACCACGCTCTGGTGCCTGGAAATCCCAATACCTATAGTATCGGATTTGTGCTACCGGGAGACATTGCAAGTATACGGGCGAGCCGAGGGGGATTCCGCAGTGGGAAAATATATTGCATGTGGCTGCGGAAACGTACCCTAAGTTTACACGACACGCCAAGCCTTTGGCGTGCCTTGGGGTGGCTGGCACTCAGACAGAGCCTAGGTGTGCCCCCCTTTAATTCAGCCCTGAATGTCGTTACGCCCCCGTACATATAAGCCAGATGGATCGTCCGTTGTTTTTAAAGGCAATTTTATTATAGTCTTCATTAATTATTTTTTTATCTCTCTTACTATCATTCTTTTTTTTTAAATTTATTATTTTATTTTAGTTTATATCAATACGTTGCAAGAACGCATTCAAACTATTTATAATTTCTACATAAATGCATTCTTTTCTTCTTTTCTGTATCCTATATACATTTGTATTGATTAAAATACACTAATAATAAGCTCCTCAATACTTATGTACAGGGCAGTGTGTCAACGTACGGCCAGTATTTCAAGAAAGGCGCCGGCCTTAGTGTCTTGGTTCATGACACCAATAAAGGTGTCGGAAAGAAGGAAACCAAGGAGATATCTTCAAGCTACAGCGTCTATAGTAACCCTATAGTTATTCTGGACACTAAAGATGCTGATAAGCTGGGTGCCATGAACGTTTTGTCATTTACCAAGGTATTACTTCCATGTGTTACGGCTTAATACACTTGTGGAACCTTCCCATAATAAGTTCAAACATTTTTTTTTGCGTCTGTGTCTATAATTTTTGCAAAAGTAAGATCTTAAAATTAAAATTAATTTTTACCAAAGCTATTGTGACATGTTTATTATTTTCGATTTCATAGTATGTCTTCTTACTAAAACAAATGCAAAGCATATCAACAGATACTTTGGACTTATTACTATAAAAAAAAACTACAACTCGTATTATTAAAAATGCAAATTAAAAAATAATAATTGTCAGAATGTTCTTTTTCTTTTTTAAAGTCTCTATTTAATTTTGATTTAATATCACAATGATATAATGATATGACCTTTTATAAAAAAGCTCACGTTGGTAGACTATTGAATGAAAATAATAATATAAAATTATCGTAGCTATTATTATGAGATAACCTAACATTTAAATGTTTGATGCGTTGCTATATATTGATCTCCAGACGTCGACTAAACCAACTTTAAAACTCAACTCGTTTAATACAGAAGGCAATGACTTTGACCAGGTCTACGATCTGGACACGCTCAAGAATATTGAGTCTAAACAGACAGACAATAAACACAAGTACTATTTATTTAGTTGAAATTTATGCTATTCTATATTATATTAGGATAATGTGATGACGGAGTGATGAGGAATAATTTTAGACAATAAAAGTATGACTATGCTATGCTATATCCACAAACATGAAAGTCAATGAATTAAATATTTAATTATGAAAAAAATAATTTTTGTGTAAATATTATTTGCGTCCAGGTGTATAAATTTTTTTTAAATCCTATTTCTGATAGTTGGATACTTGACCCTTGCTGGACTCTGGTCTACACCTCTGTGTCAACAGCAAGTACTCGAACCAGGTAATTGACTTGATTTCCTCAGCAGTGTTTGAAAACGTTTCATTAAATATTAAAGGCAGAAGCACTCTCTTACTCTCTCTCTCTCACGCGCTCTCTGTCTTTCTCTCTCTCTCTCTCTCTCTCTCTCTCTCTCTCTCTCTCTCTCTCTCTCTCTCTCTCTCTCTCTCGCTTTGTCACTCATTGTTAAGCATAATACACCAACATATCTCCACCATGTCTACCCATAATGGGCGAGCTAAATGATTTCATGCCAGGTTTCATTCATGACCTTTACTTCTTTTTTCATGGGCCTTCTCCAGGTGTCCCGTGGTCTTCCACTATTAATAACTTCTCCAGGTGTCCCGTGGTCTTCCACTATTAATAACTTTCTCAGCAATGCGCTGCGATTCCACATTTTTTTTAAATGAAATAATTAAATAGCAAGGCAATATCTAAGGGGAGAAAACGCTTGGAGTGTTAGAAATCTCACAGTATTTCTCCAGTAATTTCCCTTTCGTCTATACAGCACAACAAATTTACTCAATGCCGTGAGGGCCGGCAAGAGGATTAGAGTGGCAATCACGGAAAATGACGATCAAAAGTTATATGCAGAGGCCGATCAAATTATCGTCACTTCAACAGGTGTTATTGTGGCTCAAATTATAAGGTGCAGTACGTTAAATATCTATTGTGTTTTTCATGATAGACCAGGGATCGGCAACCTAAGGCACGCGTGCCAAACTTGGCACGCAGAGCGATTTTCAATGGCACGCGAGAGACCTTCAAGAGGGTTATTTTAAAAAAATTGATTTTCCGATTCTGAGTGAGGAAAACTGACTGTTGGAACCGATGTTACTGAATCACACAGCAACACATTTCAGTGAATTGAACGCATTGACAAGGACGGGGTCACAAACACCACTTAACCTGTTATATCACTGAAATGGATTTTATTTATATCTTAAGTGAAATCAGTTTTAAAACATTTAACAATCTGTACTTTTCTTTATTAAGGCATAGATCAAGATATATAGTTAGGCTTTTTAGTATATAGTTTGAAGCACTCAAAGAAGAGTTTTCTGGACAAAGACAAGACTTTCAAATTCATGGAATAATTTTTTCATACCTCATCAAGCCTAACTGGCTTGATCTTACTACAACTTTCTTAGATGTAGATGTATTTTAAGAGGAGGGATATTGCTATTTTAAAACGCTGCCAGTTGAATTTTAAACATCCAAAAAACAATGGGCATCGAAATGCCGATTTGCGGGAAAATCTGGAAGTAAGATGCTTCGGAAAGTCATCGCTATTCTCAACTACTAGGCATTCATTCGCTCTACTTTCAGCTTTTGGTTCAACTTACACCTGTGATCAGTATTTATTGCACATGAAAGATGTGTTAAGCATTCAAAGAGGTCACTTAACTTCGCTACTCAGAAATAATGAAATATGTATCTGCCATTATAAGCTAGCGAAGAGCATTCAAGACAAGGCGCTCATTAATTGATACAAACTAATTACATTTAAAAGAGTTCTTATGCTCATCTTCTATATTTAAACATAAGTTATTCTAAAACAAAATTTGTTTTTATTAATTTAATAAACATAAGAGACTTTTTAATGGCATTATGTTATGCAGTTGTTGTCATTATTAGGCTAATGTTAAAAAGATAAACTCCTTATGGGCAAATAATTAATGCAGGACATGTTTATTTACAACTGTTTAACGTAAATTAATTGAATCTCTCTAAATCTTGTAATGAATACTATAATGGTGGAATTATATTTAAAAAAATAATTAGTCAGTAATAGTCAGTAATATGTGGTATATTACAAAACATAACTTGTTTGGCATCACTATTGAATAAAATTTAGAAACTGTATTTTAATTAAAGGGAAATAATTCGCCCGTATTATTTGCGCTAATATTTCTAATATTTTGTTTCTTTTTTTTCTTTAATAAAAGACTAAAGGGCCTACAACTTATAAATTTATAATGACCAAACTGTGAAAAGTATTTGAAAATTATATAAATTTTAAGTGACTAAAAATATGCACATTTATTAAACATTACATTAACTACCCAGTTTGCATGATTACTACGTATCAATTCAGCTCAATGATACTTTCGTGACCTCTTTATTCGGTCAAAACAAATTAAAGAAAATCTCAATTATGACTGAGAACAAAATATAATTAATACAAGCAGTTGCTAGATCCTCATCTTGACAACCAACTGATTATTTTTAAAATATAATTACCATACATGTGAAAGTTTTGTAATGAAATATTGTATTTGGTATAAATATGCAAATAAAAAGGATGATAATCACTAAAATGTTAATTTTTAAAATATTAAAACGCTTAAAGTGATTTTCTTTGCAAATTTCCTTTGCTTTTGGCCTTGGTCTTGTGACAGAGTTAAATTAATTAAACAAGTATAATAGAGCAGATTGACATTTAGGCTGTTGGCACACTGAATGATTTAGAAATCCTAGTTTGACACATCATTAGCAAAAGGTTGCCTACCCCTGTGATAGACAATTAGAAAAGTACCCTTTGGACCTAATTTATCATAGGGCCGGTGAAGCATCGTTCACCCGTTTCAGTACTAGGGGATATGTGACCAGCACAATGCCCAACCGTCTTTACTTTACCCCATCTAATGGGGCGCGGTGGTTGAGCGGCAGCGCATTAGAATGGCCCACCGAAGGTCCTGGATTCGAATCCTGGTGCACTTTATTATCTATATATTTTAACTCCAAATCATAATAATATATTTTAATGGTGGCATGTATAACATAGTTTTCTTAAGGAAGTGGGGAGATAACTCATACAGAGAAGTAAACTACCGGTAAACGACAACTGAAATATCTTTTGAGAAGATCATAGCTGTGCTATACGGGTTTTTTTTTGGAGCAGAGGGACACTTAAAGGATACCAAAAGGCTTTATCTAGTATCACATGTTTACAAACCTAAACAGTGAAAAGTTGTCCTAGACTAGTAGGTTGAGGTTCGAGCCTAAATAGAAGCTGCAGCCTTTCCGACTTTTAATTTTTACTTACTTTTTGCGCATGCCTTTCTCTCCACCTAGGACATAGGCCATCCAGGTATCCCGATCTTGGGCCAATATCTCCATCTGACCACAGCTAAGCCGTAGCTTTTTAACAAAGTTTCCATATCGCGGCTCCAGGTGTTTCTTGGCCGACCTCTTTTTTTTTCTTTTGCCTTGGGGGGGGGGGGGGATCCAAGTGAGCGCTTGCCGAGTGACTTTGTATGAGGGTGTGGCCAATCCATTGTGGGAAATTTTTGTTTTGTTTCTCTCGATTGTAAAGAGTGATTGTGTAGATAATGAAACAAGTTGTACTTTGACTGAATGTTGCCGCCACACTATGAGTGCCTTCAGTAGAAGTTGCCCAGCCGTTTCATTTAAAAAAAAACAACAACACCCGTATGGCTTTACAAATCAGGCCGATCCACAAGGGAAATTGAAGCCTAAAGATCTTAGGTGACTCCTGTTTGAAAAAAAACACAAAATACATAAAAATATCATATTGTTTAAATGTATATGAGCCCATTTGTTTTTTCCAGTATTGTGTCATTATTTCATGTGAAACCTTTGGATATAAATGTCTACGTTTCTTTGAGTTGTCAGATGTATAATTATTTGCTGCCATCTCCATGTTTTCATTTTGTCCTTTAGTGTATACACAAAAGACCTAAAGATGGACAAAGACATTTTATGGTATTTATACTTAATACACAGTGCAGGGTCACAGTGTCTTTACCAGATCTCTGGATCTACAGCGAAAAGGTAAACAAACAATTTAACGAAACCTTACCGAAAGTCATCAATCTGACTTTCTCTCGAAAAAGTAACCGAAAGTTTCACTACACCTTCGGCCGAAACCGAAATGGACGTACAATAAATGTACGATTTTTGTGAAGTAATCTCGCATTCAATTTTGTTACATTCTTTGGGGTGATTAAATAATCCGATTATTATTAACTTTAATTTTCTACTTAAATTAGATTAACTCGCAACAGTTTAACTAAATGAAATTATCAATAAGCAGAGTAGTAGCTGCTAACCGAAATTCAATATCAGATTCGGCCGAAACCGAAAGCAAACCGAAAGTTTTTTTTTGCTTCGTGAGAAACCGAAACTACGCCGAAAGAGGCGATTTGTCTACCAAATTTCGGTTGGCCTCAAGCTAAAATACTAATTTTTTTTGAAGCATAGTGGTTTGCTGCATACCCTTAACGCTGGTAAAGCGATGGGCTACTGTTGAGATTCGCTTATAATGCCGCTTAGTCAATTATCACATTTCTCAACTTTAGGCTTACTACTCAGTTTGTTAATCGGGCCTTGATTTACTGTATATTCTATATGTAGCTTTATATGTTGCTAAATGTGTGTTTATGTCTCTCTGTGTATATATTCTATATGTAGCTTTATATGTTGCTAAATGTGTGTTTATGTCTCTCTGTGTATATATTCTATATGTAGCTTTATATGTTGCTAAATGTGTGTTTATGTCTCTCTGTGTATATATTCTATATGTAGCTTTATATGCTGCTAAATGTGTGTTTATGTCTCTCTGTGTATATATTCTATATGTAGCTTTATATGCTGCTAAATGTGTGTTTATGTCTCTCTGTGTATATATTCTATATGTAGCAATATATGTTGCTAAATGTGTGTTTATGTCTCTCTGTGTATATATTCTATATGTAGCTTTATATGTTGCTAAATGTCTGTTTATGTCTCTCTGTGTATATATTCTATATGTAGCTTTATATGTTGCTAAATGTGTGTTTATGTCTCTCTGTGTGTATATTCTATATGTAGCTTTATATGTTGCTAAATGTGTGTTTATGTCTCTCTGTGTATATATTCTATATGTAGCTTTATATGTTGCTAAATGTGTGTTTATGTCTCTCTGGGTATATATTCTATATGTAGCTTTATATGTTGCTAAATGTCTGTTTATGTCTCTCTGTGTATATATTCTATATGTAGCTTTATATGTTGCTAAATGTCTGTTTATGTCTCTCTGTGTATATATTCTATATGTAGCTTTATATGTTGCTAAATGTGTGTTTATGTCTCTCTGTGTATATATTCTATATGTAGCTAAATGTGTGTTTATGTCTCTCTGTGTATATATTCTATATGTAGCTTTATATGTTGCTAAATGTGTGTTTATGTCTCTCTGTGTATATTTTAAGTGCATAATATGTGTTTATATGTTTGTGTATATCGGCCATCTTGTTTTTATGTCATTTTACGTGGTTCTTCTTTTTTTTTTATCTTTAAGTTGAAACTATTAGTTTTGTTAATGGTGGTTGAAGTGAGTGTTGTTGATTGACCGTGATGTTCATTTAAATACACTGATCAGTGGCGTATTTAGGCATGTTCCACATGTTCCATTGGAACAGGGGCCCTCACACAATAATAGCCCCCACACATCCCAAAAAAAAAATGTTTTAGTGACATCCCCATTCTTTCATTGAAAATGTATTTAAAAAATGCATTTATCACCCTACAATTTAAAGCGCTCCAGTCCAACCAAGCTAAGCGCAACATAAAATTTATGATTTTACAGAATGTAACATGAATTAACGGCCCCTCTGAGGTATGTGGAAGGCAGGGGCGAGACCACGAGGGGCCCCCACATCACATACATTTGGGATCAGGGCCCCCACAATCCGAAATACGGCCCTGACACTGATCATCGGGAGCCCACGATTCACCACGGTAAAACATCGTAAATATAACCGAAAAGTGTTTTTCGTATTCCGCGGCGTATCGCGCAATGGCAAATCCAGCGTAGGCCTACAAGATCCCCACAAGTACTAGATCAAGACAAATTTCCTATTCCAAACAAATAAATTAATTTTTTTTTAATATTATAAATAGTTAATACATCATTATTAATAATCAAATAATGATATCAACGCGTTGACGTCCACACTACATTATACACATATTAAAATTTGCTTTATCCAAACAATGCTGAAACTTACGTAGATCTAATAGTAATAGTGTTCTGAACAAGCTATCGTATAATTTTAAAGGGACGTTATCTATGTTTACTTTTGACTTGTGTGTTATTTATTGGTTATGCACCTTTGTACTCTAGTTTATTTCATTTGCTTTAATTAAACCCATTAGCTCCTCATCATGCAGCCAAGTTAGCGTAAACTGGTACGCCGAAACGAGGACACCGGAAATTGTATACCAGACGGACAACACCGGTAGGGTAACTCTGGGAAGCAAGAGTAAGCTACAGGAAGTCGGTGACCTTCGGGTCATGGTAAGTAAAAAATAACAACTTTTATTCAGTATATAATATGTACGAGTGCAATATAGGCTATGTCAGTTGTCTGAACAAGCAAAGAAACGAAAAATGAAATGAAATTTTTATTTTTTAAAGTTGCTTTCAAGAATCTCGTTTTGGCATGCTGCCGGAAGTCCGGGAGTAACATTTTGTGTGTGTGTGTGTATAAAAAAATTGTCAGACCCATTTGCTATATATTTGGCCAGTGAATGAATGTACACAGGTTTCTCTTGACCACGGCATGCTAGGGGATTTTGTGGACAGCTTATTTTGCACACTTGATGTCAAGCACCCATTAGAGATGGGTAAACTCAGGGATACCAGCTTGACACGGGAAAAAAAACCGGGCCGTCTTCGTGACTTGAATCCGGGGCCTTCGTAGGGCGACCCATCGCTCTGTCGTCATTATTAGTGTAAGAAGTTTGAATATCGATAAATAACAAGCGTTTATTTTAAGACAACTATGGATGCTATCTAAAGCACACGATTCGTTCTTTATGCAGTGGCCTAGCAATAGGATTAAAATATGCCATTAAACATCAAACATGAGCACAAAATGTAGGGATATTTATTCTCATCTACCGTTTCCCCACACAGGTTCAACTTCCCAATGACAACAACCTTGAGCGCTACCTGACCGTGGAGACGGCGGAAGTCCAGTCCGACCAAAGCATGTCAGCCCTGAGCATGCGCAATCTCAGGTCAGCCTTGTCGTCCGAATCCAGCAATCTCCTGCGCCTGGACAGCGCCTACGAGGGCGTGGCTTACCTTGTCACCACGGAGTCCAAGGTGACCACAAGGTCGTGGCGCCCCGGAAAGCTGACCTCAGACCCGGCCGATGAGCAGTGGGCTAATGTAACATGGTTTCTAGCTAAGTAGGACAACACCATGGATCCATGTTGTTTTCATTCACGTTTTATAGGCACGGGGTTCGGCAACCTACGGTACGCGTGCCTGGCATGCAGAACAGTTGTTATTGGCACGCGAAAACCCTCTAAAAAGAAAAATAAAAGTATCTTTTACAATTAAAGAACAGAATGACTTTTAGGCTGTTGACACAATGAATAAATTAGAAATCCTACTTTGTCACACCATTATGAAAAGTTTGTCGACTTCTGGTATGGGCTATTGTGAACATCCTAGTAATTAAACAAATGATCATCGGTCCGGATGGTCATAGTGGAAAAACGATGGGTTAGAATATTGTCCCAAACGTTTGATCCACCTCCATCCTCTACGATCTTAATGTTATTTAGGGACGGACCCTAAGTTCTATAGGTTTAATAGTTTCTACATGAAAATAAAAATAGTAATTTTGTGCGCAATTAGCTTAGGACATTAGCAAACCGCTGGGAATTTCGATACATCTTTTGTTAGTTGGCAAAATAATATAGTGGAAATAAATGAACTTGTAATACACAGTTAACGCTATATATTATAGTTCAGAATGTCCGAAAAATTAAAAAAATATATATTTGGTTATATCGTCCAGGATTTAAAAAAAATTGAATAAATTCTATTATAATACTTTTCGACTTCTGAAATAGATAATCTCACAATGTCTTTTGTTTTCAAACTGTAGAGTCTACGTTTTCAAAATAGATTTTGTTGTGTCTACGTTTTCAGCATAAATTTACTATTTAATGTCAATATTTGTAATACGCCCGTGTTTTTTTTAGATGGTTAATAATTAAATCATGTTTCTGTTTTTCAATACATTACAACGACTGTATGTTTTTTTTTATTTCTAACCGATATTTCTGATGCTTTGAACAAATCTACCTTTTTTTAGAGGCTACGATTGTAGCAAAACGTACTTACGTCATGGCAGGGGTCTCAAGCACGCGGCCCACCGAGTGGATTCTTGTAACCCGCCAGTAAGCTAAAAAAAATGTACTATTCGCGAAATTCAGACAGCTAGTAATGATGCACAGTAAATTTCATTGTTAATTTTATATACGTAATATACTTATTAAAATAAAATCTGATTTAAACAAGTAAATACAGCTGTATAGTTAATAAACCAAAGGTTCCAGGACTCTTATATATATACAATATAATATATATATATATACAAATGTATTCACTGTTTGTTAATTGTTGCTATGTTAGTAATAATAATGATAGTTCTCTTTGTAAATTCTAAATTGGCATATTATTAGTTATTAGTAGTAAAATGAGTTAAGATGTATGAAGTGTTTTTTGTTTACTATGATCGGATTCTTGGGGCGGGGGAAGGGGGGTTAGGGATGCGGCCCTTGACACATCTCTTAATTGATAAAATGGCACATGCCTTTTCATCGGAGTTTGAGACCTCTGCGTCGTGGTAAAGCTTTTGAAATCATAGCGCTTTGCTGGAACCGGTTTTTCGAAGCTGGATCCTTAAAAGAAAGTATGACTAAATAAAATTTGCAAAAATTAAATGGGTTTTGAATTATTAAGTAAAGTTAAACCAGATTTTTTCCTTGCATGGCCAAATAGGCAGGCATTTTTTTATATGCATAATGATAATACTTCGACTGTATACAAACTTTAAAATATCTTTAAAACGTTTTATAATTATAAAAGATTAACATGTTTATGTTAGTTGTTTTTTTTTTGAAGACTATAATAGGATGGACAGCTTGCTCTATTTTTAGAGCTTATATGTTCTTTTTTCGTGGGCATCCAATAACGCTGTCTTAAATGACTTCTACACTCCTACGTTTGCCTAAATGTTTCCGCTGTATTCAACTTTCGATTTTTATTTTTATTTTTCATTTACAAAATTTTAGCGATTGAATAAAACGGAAGTGCCCAGTGCTAAAGGGAATCGGGAATTCCGAAAAGAAGTCATTCGAGTAAAAAAAATAGCAGAACTATTAAAGCAAGCGTTCCATCTTATTAGTCTTTGGTTCTTTTCGTCTCTATTTGCTTTTTTTTTTCTCCATTTATATCAAATCGAAAAAAAAGTTAGAATTGAATGAAGCTTGGATGAAATGCAACGAGATAAAAGAGAGTAGCCAAATAGTAAAAGCCCTAATAGTCCAAACTAAAGGATTCACATGAGATTGATCGATTGAAAATGTTATTACTAGACTTTAACATTTTTTTCTGCTAAATTTCCAGCTTTCCATCAACACATTGTCATTTATAGATACAATATTATTGTTTTATTTTATTTGCTGAAAACTTTTGTTGAAAAATGTAGCTTTCACAAATAATAAACTATAACCTATGTTTGGCATCTATTAATAGAGCCATAGTACCGGTTCATGAAATAATTTGGATTCACCGGGTACCCAGTTCTACAAGCATACATTTTTAAAATGTATTCCTTTGGACCAAATTGATCCATAGGGCCTGGTGAAGGAGCGTTCACCAGTTTCTGTGACCACGGCATACTAGGTGATTGTGTGGTTAGCACTAGCTTTTTCCAATGACCTAAAATATTATCAAAATTGTTTAACTTTATATTAAAAAATAAAGGTTGCCATAATGTAGAAGTATTTTATATGAAAATATTTTCTAATGCAGTATGTTCATATAGCAAATGTAGGCCTATTGCTGAAACCGAAATGACCAATATCATGGATGTTTCGGTCAGTAAAATTAATTTACTCAACTCTACACTCAAATCATTTTTTTTTCACCCAGAAATTACGAAAAAAATAAATTAAGACTATCACCATCTTTGAGCCAGATTTTATTTTTGTTAAAAAATGAAAAAGGGGGGAAAATATTTTACCACTGCTACCTTCCCGTCACATTCACACACACCAAAAAAAAAAAGAAAAAAAACCCACTAAATAACATAAGTTTCCTCCTCCATCCCCCTTCCCCAGATGTTCTCCCCTTCGCTGATGTGCCCCCCTCCTCCTCCCCCTCCCCCCTCCACGGCCCAACCTCTAACTTCAGCTCCAGAGAGGTTACTAGTTGAAATTAAGTTGGCTCTTCATAAGCGATGAAATCAATTTTTTTTTTATGTGTTACAATAGATTGCATTAAAAAAGTGTTTCGAGAATGGAATTGGTTTTATTGAAAGACTAGTCTTAAATAAGATAGAAAGCTTGCTTTAATATTTCTGCTATTTGATAAGGTATCTTGAAAAACTCGGTTTCGGAATTTTACGATCCTACTCGGTCCTATAGACTTCCGGTTTAGTAATATGCTATGATTTTCTCAAAAGAAAATTAAGATTAAAATCGAAAGTTGTATACGTCGGAAGTCTTTAGGTACGTTTAGAAGTCATTTATGACATCGCTATTGGCTGCGCACGGAAAACAACAACACTTAAGCTCTAAAAATAGAACAAGCGGTACATCTTATTATAAGTCTTTGGATTTATTCAATAGACATTTTCTGAAAACTCTGTAACACCCTATAGACTTGTACAGAAATACAGTTTATTTAAATAACTGTCTTGTATGTTTTTTTTTCTTTTTTTTACATTTCTTGGTTTGTTTTTTTCCTTTCTAGTGTAACTTACAAGTCGCTTTAACGTCTTTATAATTTTATTGTTAATTAAAATACGCAAGTCAAGACATTACATTGAATTTAAGCCAACACGGAGTCTGAGAACGTCAAATACCTGGCTGAAAAAAATTTCTGTTCAAAATGTCTGTTTTAACTGCGAGCGCTACAATAGTTTAAGATAAAGAATACACTACTTTCCCGTACGCTTCCTCACCTCTCCCCCGATTCTCACCCCAAAGTAAGGAACTGTAATTGTCTGGAAGAGACGCCCGAACGTATATACGTAGACAGTGTAGCCGTCATGGTAGTGTCACTGAATACAACTCCGACGAGTACAAGGTTAATTATCGTGAATTCACAATCCTGGTGAAAAATATTAAAATTTAATGTAGGCTATTGTTATTCTGGGGTTTCCTTTGCGGCTTTTTTAAACCCCGCAGTCCAAGACAGTTTTCGGTTCTGCGCCCAGCACCTGTGAGTTGTATTCCGGGATCGGGCTGCAATGAATCAGGGCTGAGTTGTACCGAGGTGGGGCTGGCCTATGGTCCATTCTCCGCCATCCACTGAGCTCTCCAAATGGTTATGACACTCAGTTGTGCCATTTAGTTTTTTAGATTCTGGGAATCTCAGTGGAATTGTCTCATTCTGGATCCAGGCCCCTTCACGACTTTACACCCAGTCATCCCCATGCTACCAACACCAGAGATCCCCAGCAGGAGTCGCGCAAAACCTCTATCCATGGTAAAGCAAACTGGACCTCTGTCAAACAGCACCACAAAGGGGGTACAAGTTTTACTTGCCCGGGTTATACCCAATCCAATTCAATTCAATTCAATTTTATTCAGTCAATGCGTTTTACATCGAAAATATGTGATGTTGAATGTGACATCTACAAAAAAGAAAATTACATTACAATAATAGTAAGACACAACAATGAAAATTAATGAAAAAAAAACTATTATAACAATGTACATTATGATAATATACAGAATATAAGGAAAATTATTACAATTATGATCTTATAAGACGCTTCTGTCTTGTATTATTGAACAGTTTAACTGCTTGCGGATAACAGCTGTTAACAAATCTGCTGCTACCTCTAAATGCTCGAAGGCGACGGCCATGTGGAAGAAATTCAAAATAATGTCTCGAGGGGTGGGATTTATCCTTCATAATGTTAGTCATTTTACCTGTTAAGCGCTCTTGGTATAATGTTTCTAACGACTTAAGGTTAGTGCCAATAATTTTTTCTGCATTTTTGACAACTGATTCTAGCTTGTGTAAATTAACTACAGGTAGCCTGTGGAACCAAACTTCAATAGATCTTGTCAGTATGCTTTCAATAATAGCCCTATAGAAATTAGTCATTATCACTTTATTGACCCCACAGGACTTCAGCTTTCTAAGAAAATACATTCTCTGCCTTGCTTTCTTAAGGATATCAGTGCAGTTAATATCCCATGTTAGTTCATTGGATATGCACAATGCACAACCCACAACCCACTATTAGTCGCCTTTTACGACATGCAAGTGGGGCTAGGAGTTGGGTTATTCTTTCACCTGGTCATTTCCAGTTTACCGATACCCACACGGGGGTAATGTAGGCTATACGGATGAGCTAAACGAAAGAGATAGGCAAGATTAATATTAGTGGGGATTATTGGCTAAATCACAGGGCACAGTGAACAACTGGAAAAAAAATATACAAAAAAATGAATCAGCCCCACAAACAAAAACAACATAAAGTTCCTAACCCGCTAAGAACAATGTACTATATTCCAGTTGAGAAAAGGACATATAGCACTCAACTCACACCTACATAGAATAAACCCAACTCACCCACCTAACTGCAGACTTTGCCCCTGCCCACAAGAAACTGTGAACCACTTCCTGCTTGAATGCCCTGAGCTAACCTACCTCAGATACACTCACCTCCCCCTCAACGTACCTTTACCAACACACTACATAGCAATATGAAACAACTAAAAAAGATATGTAAATATGTTTGTCTGGCATTGACTGCAAGAGAGCAAACAGCTCTGCAGACTGGCTTACAGATGAAGAAGAATATTAGTGGGAAGCTAAGATATATGAGATTTCATGTTTAAATTAATCGAATCATCGCATTGAAGTATTATTACAATCACCCGTGACCTATGTGGACTATATATTGATTACTAACCCGGTGTAGTTAAATAATGGAAGACTTAATGTCGAAGTGATGCCCTTTTGTTTAGGACAGTCATAACTTTACAATTATGCACTGACAATTATGTGTTCATGTTATAGTGCTCATATTCCGAATTACTGACTGGAAATTATGGATATCAGAGAATATTTAATTTGTTTTGTTTTAGTCATAAACCCCTCTCGCTACAAATTATTTTTTTTTCCCACAGGCTTGTCACATGCCCCTGAGAGAGAGAGAGAGAAAGGGGGGGGGGTAGGGAGGGTTGCTGATAAAGTGTCAAAGTGTGTGTGTGTGTGTGAAACCGGAAATTTGCCAAACTTATGTTATTTTAGTTAATGCAAAACGAGTGGGAAAGAGAGAGAGAGAGAGATAAAGAGAGAGAGAGAGAGAGAGAGAGATGGGTTGAGGGGTGGGAGTGTCATTCCCCTGACATGGGCACTGACAACATTGTAGTGATGTGGTGTCAATGACGCATACGCACTTCGATTTTAGCGAGTGTACACATTTCGTCAACAGATGTCTGAATCACGAGTTAAGAGCTGTGATGCGTTGTAGGTGGCACCGGAAGTAGGCATGGTGCGGTAGGTGCACACTAAAGCACAGGCGCGACCTAAGCACAACAGCAGGTCAATTATTGCGCTAAAGGAAAAACAAATAACCCACACACGTCACATCCTGTGTCATTGATAATGTTAGATTCTATTATTTTATAACGGTTTATTTTTTTTTACTAGTTACTAATAAATTAGTTTGCAATTATGGACTTCAGAAGAA
This sequence comes from Anisus vortex, assembly GCA_949126835.1. NCBI lineage: Eukaryota > Metazoa > Mollusca > Gastropoda > Planorbidae > Anisus > Anisus vortex. The sequence continues at coordinate 26,487,123 of OX421507.1, forward strand.
TAAGACTTGCCCTAGTAGTGGGGCCTTAAATTTAAGTAGGCGACCTGTTCTAGTTCTAATATAACAACATATAACATTCACAACATATAAAATTCACAATGAGTAGTTATACACAGCCATTAAAAAAAAACTGTGATGTGGAGATAGTATATAATATCCTTAATAAAGTGGAAAATATAAAATATTTATCACGTTTGGAGTTAGCTTTTTTGTATATTGCTGCTAACAAAATATTGTAAGCTCAGAGTGCATTTAAAACCAAGCAACAAAAACATAGACTACATGGATATAATTTTTCTAAAAGAACTGGACTTCAATTCTCTGGACTACATAAGTCTAAACAATGGTATTGGATTACATCGGAAGGTATAACGTCATCAAATTAACCCGAAACTTTACGAAAAAGCAATGATATAACAAAATAAAATTAACCCGTATAATTGTTATCAATAATCAACAATGAATTTTGTTTTATGTCTATCGGTTTTAGACCTATAGAACTGTAAAAAATATCTTTGACAACCCTTACCATAGCTCACGAGTGTCAAAGTCTAATAGATGGGTCCTCTTAAACAACCCACTGCTCAACCACTTTTGATCAAATCTATATTGAGCAAGCGGTTTGGTTTTCTGCATAGCCTAAACTTTGGAGCATCACAGAGTCTAATACGAAATGAAAACTAAATATTAGCCTATATACAAGGAAAATATTTGACAATCATAGGATGGATTGAGACCCTTGTTAACAAAAATTCTTTGTGTAATGACATACTTTTTTTCCGGGTACAGTTGCTACAGCAAAATCTAAGTACCGCGTAAACAAATCTCGGTATAATGTCAAGTGGTCTTGAACTGTATCTCTCGGGTTGGTTCAGTTTACAAAGTCGACTGGAAAGCAAGCAATTCTCCGTTCAGTCAGGTTTGTAAAAACGTTTTGACATGCGTCCACGATTCGGGTGGCCACGGATGGGATGGCGCTGGGTGGTGGGAGCCATCTGTTTCACTGGCAGGTTAACACAACGGAGAATTGACTTTTTATTCAAAGGAATTGGGAATGTGTTGTTTTCCTTTCAAATGCATAGACAGGGCCCGTAGATTTTCTTTTGATCTCAAAATATATATATATTATATACAAGCTAAACTGCCCGGCGTTGCCCGAGGAAAACATAACATAGGCCTATACATATAGCTACAGATAAGAATTTCATAAGCTACAATGAACAGAAAGTTATAGCCTAATAATTAAAAAATATATATAATTATTAATTATTTACCCAAAACATGTAGGCAAGTAATTTAAAATAAATATTGTAATCGGGCTAGAAATATGTATGAATTTTTCTTTTTTTTTTTTTAAAGTTAGGACTATCCCTGGCTGAGGGCCGAACACCTGTCGCCTGCATGTCTAAAATATAATTATTAGATTTTACTTACTGAAAACATTTTAAGAAAGCTTTAAGTCCTGAAAATCTTAAAAATCTTTAAAATAAGTAATATTAATGGACTCCTAAACATCCCTAAAGTTTTCCGCTGTATACAACTTTCGATTTTAATCCTTATTTTCCATTGATAAAACCATGGCTAATTACTAAACCGGAAGTCTTGAGGACCGGGTGCAATCGGGAATTCCTATTTCAAGTTATCAAATGGCAGAGATATCAAAGCAAGTGGTCCATCTTATAATAGTATTTGATGTAATTTAGAGTAAAATTGCACGTGAGTTATTTAATATAAATTTTAATAGCTTGTAAAACAATCTGCAAAAACACCACCAAAATACACGTCGGTGCGTCTTATGTACGATTTTGTGCACAAAGTGCTAGAATGGATTTTCCCGAACGAATGAAATGAGTACTGGAAACCTTTAGCGTAGATACTGCGAGAACATACAAAAAAATCTCCAAAACATTCTTAAGTAGAAATAGTATTCAAGGAATTATAAAAAAAATTATTCTTAATTTACATATACATTAGTCAGAATAAATATTATTACTTTAACATGTTTTGCACATATAACAGTGTGCTTGGGAAATATGACAGTAATGTTACTATGTACATACTTTAAGAGCAGATTAATTTACAAGTTAAATCCGCAGGAAATTACTTAAGAGCAGGCTTAAATAACTAAACCTTTAAACAAGCCCTAACCCAGCTTAAAGCTAGCCTCAAAACAGCCATGCTGTTGTAGTAATAGTTGTTGGGTCTGTAACGGTATCTTCAGTGACAGGTCTTGCCTTCAACTAGACTATGTGTCCTTAAATTAATCATGATAATCTTTAATAAAAAAAAATCTAAAAAGAATAGACTCGTTCAGAAGCATATACTCGTTCAAAAGAATAGACTCGTTCAAAAGAATATACTCGATCAAAAGAATAGACTCGTTCAAAAGAATAGACTCGTTCAAAAGAATAGACTCGTTCAAAAGAATAGACTTGTTCAAAAGAATAGACTCTTTCAAAAGAATAGACTCGTTCAAAAGAATAGACTCGTTCAAAAGAATAGACTCGTTCAAAAGAATAGACTCGTTCTAAAGAATAGACTCGATCAAAAATTAGACTCGTTCAAAAGAATAGACTCGTTCAAAAGAATAGACTCGTTCAAAAGAATAGACTCGTTCAAAAGAAAAGACTCGTTCAAAAAAGAAAATGTTATTAAAATTTTGTTCACGTGTTCGACAGAATAAAAAAAAAAAAATCCTGGGCAGAATAATAAAAAAAAAGGTAGAAAAAATAACAAACTTTTTATTTTGTGGCTCAAATATCGAAAGAGCCAAATGTCTGCTCACGTGTTCACAAAGTCTGAGCTAGAAGACTCGTTTCCTTTTTACGCACCAGTGTTTCTTTACACGACCGGTACGATTCCGCAAGGTGCTGCAACGTTGTTGTGACGTCACACTGTTTTCTTGGAATACCTAAAGAAAAAGAAAGCGGAAAAAATAATAAAGAAACCGGAAATAGCTTGACAGTTTGTTCTTTTTTTTTTTAAAGATTGAACTTATGCATACATATGTCTCATGAAATTTGCGGAAAGGGGGGGGGGGGGAAGGCCTGTGAGTTGGAGACACCTGCATTATCTTAGTGCTCTCTCCGTGTTTTAGGGATGGGTCTGGGCCCTGGGGTCATTTTAGTTTGGTACGGTCTTATTCCTTTTTTTTTTGTTGTCTTCAATTTTTCACGTGAATTATGGTTTAGTATAGTAAAAAATAAATAAATTACCCTTTGGACAAAACTAGAGCTGGTGAAGCAGCGTTCACCAGTTTCTATGGCCAAGGCATACGAGGGGATGTATGGGAACAATGTCATAATTATATATGTTTAACAAATTCAATTCAAAACTTGTCTGCTAAATTTTCCACTAATATCAAAATATCATAATAATCCTTTATCATGTTACTTTATAATTATTAACAGCTACGACTTCTTCTATTTAAAAAAAAGAGTATCGTATTCTACGCTTTGCTTGTTTTGGATTTTAAGTCTTATGTTTTGATAACAGAGATGAAATACAATTTATATGGATTAGTCTATGAGAACGGATTTTGAATGTTGTATTATATTCAATATGTTGTATGCCCGGATCCATAAAAGGAATGGATAGGGCGCGGCAACGAAATTTTTGAGGAAAACTTCTTGAAAACATTCACCTATATAGTATCTATATATATATATAAAGTAGACTGTGTGTGTGCTCAACCAATCATATTATTAAATTGAAAGACACGTGACCTTATTGTCTCATATTATACTTTTGCGATTTCACTTCGGACATGTGTCTTCGCTAGCTAAGTGGTTTACGTATCGGATTGTTATACGGGCGACATGGGTTCGATTCTCCAGATAGTCTAATACCTTTATTTCTATATTTTGTTTTCAATTAATATTACTTAAAAAAAAAAAGGATTGTAAAGGCTTGTTTTATTTTCACCCGGACAACGCCGGACAGTTTACCTTGTGGATTTTATATTCAAGCTTTACTTGTCTATGGTCTGACATTTTTCTATTGATATTCACAGCTATATGCCTTCTAACTTTTACAATTAGACCAATATATTACTCAACACTATTATTTATATTTATTCTTTATATAAATCAGTGGCTGCATGTCTAAATTAGAACATTAAAACATTCTTTTTTTTTCTCACAACTTTACGTTACGATACTGTGGTAAATAAAACATTATTGTACATCAATTGATAATATTTAAATTTTATTATACCTTAGAATTGGTATAGAATTTCACAAGTATTGCAGTGTATTTACATAGTATAGTACGGACATTTATCAAATATTGTAATTACATTTCCCTAATATTGCATATGTTTGGCGAAAATATTGCACTTGTATTACCCTTGTAAACTTGCCTTTTATTGGTGTTGTAATTCCCCAGTGATTCAATTGTATTTCTCTAGTACTGCACTTGAATCTCACTAAAATGGGCCGTATTGCTGATGAGAGTTAACACCCTTGCCCCTTATACAAGTCAATCTTTTATGACTGACTTGCAAGTCAATACGGCCCATTGCATCTGTATTTCCCTATTTTTACTCTTTTATTTGTCTGTTCTGCACGTGTAACGCCCAAATTTGGCACTTATATTTATCTATTATTGTATTTTATTTTCCTAATGTTGCAATTATATTCTTCAAGTATTTCACAAGTATTTCCATAGACCAATTTGATCTATAGAACCGTTGAATTAGCGTTGACAAGTTTCCCCAGGATTGTTAAAAGTATTTCCCCAGTATTGTTAAAAGTATTTCCCTAGTATTGCGTCGGTTTCACTCCAGAAGTGCACACTCAATTTTCTATTATTACTCTCATATTTCCCTAGAATACGGTAACTCATGTTTTCCTTATCATTGTACTTGCATTTCTCATCATGTATTGCATTTTATTAACATAGTATTGCACATGCATATATATACCTATCATTGCACTTATATTTCCCTAACATTTCAGTTTGATTGTGATAACTTCATTTCCATATCATTGCAAGTACATTACGTACAAGTATTCCCTAGTATATTACAAGTTTTTACCTACAAGTGAACATTATAATAATGTTTACCTAGTATTGCACACGTATTTTTACTATAATAGCACTAGTATCGCAATAGTATTGCACTTTCATATCCCAATCATTGCATTTCTTTAACCCTAGTATTGCAATTACGTTACCAAAATACTATGAGTGTCGTTGCCTTGAATAGAGTTTAGTAAACTATAGTTAGCCGGCTGTCAAAATATAATTTGAAACAATTGTTTTTAATCGAAACTCAAGTTGTTATGTGTTTATTTAATTTCTTGATTTTTTTATATTTATTTTCTAAACTTTTTTGGGGGTTAAACTTTTTTTCCTTATGTTTCACATGCAATAAACATTTTTTTTATATAAAAATCAAGACAAACAATAACTTCAAGCTTTGTCATCTCTATTTCAGACACCTAAGTCTAGATTTACACTGTTCTCTGAATAAATCGAAGAGCGGTGCCAACTAATATTTCAGTTTAACATATGAAAAGTGTTGGTTTTAATTCTGCTGGGTTGACATTTTGGCAGACCGATCATTCGAGACTCAAATCCTGAATTTTTCCAAATTAACACATTTTATTTTAAAGAATACAAAAAAAAAATGCAATTTCACCCAATCCAGCGCCATAGAACACCACAAGGCTGAAAGATGTTGGTAAAATGTGTTGTTGTGTTTCAATGCACATCTTGAATCCATTTCCTCCTTTAACAAGCGTGCGTCCAACGCTTCGGCTAGACGGATTACCAGGGTGGCCTGACGTTACAAGTCAGTCCGTGTTGATCTTCCTTGGCGTTTCGTGGAGTCTGTTTACGCTGCGAGCTGTTTAACCAGAAACAACTTCCATGATTCAGCGTCTCTTGTTTTGCTAAATAACCAGCATGGGAACTATTGCTGTTCTTTTTCTTTTTGTTTGTGCGTCTTTAAAAATAAAATCTGAGGAAATCGAAAGTGTTTCCGCTGCTAAACATTTTTTTAAATACTTCTTCATGTTTTTGTAATTTCTCTACAACTTACTCAGCCCAAAATCTACTACGCACGTGAAGAGTTGTCTTTGCTTTGAATTTTCCTTTTATTGGTTCATTCATTTTTTCATGACACCACAGAAAACAACAGCAACAATACTTTGTTAGAGACAAATATTTAAAAAAAAAGACTCTCATTCAGACCATTTTATTCTGGCGAAATTATGTTGACATGCTCTAGTGGCTGCTGTGCATGTAGAGGATTGTGTGGCCAGCTCAACACCCAGCCGCTTTTACGTTTCATCAACTATTCTTAGGTTGTCGCTGCATCATTTTGCTATGTAAGCTTACATTGTTTGCTGTCAACTCAAAGTCGAACCGTTGCTGAAAATTAATTTATTTAATTCTTCATACTAAACACGTAAGATCGCTAAATGAACTTTGTTTAAAGACCAAGCGAAGAGCTTTTTATCAAAATTGAGTTAACATTTGATTTTGATTGTAAATAGTTTATTCAGCATCTGAATGTTAATAAAAATCATTTATGCAAAATATCAAAGATAAATTTTAAGTAATTAATTCAAAATTTGCACTTAACGTGTGTGTTTTTTGGAGGAAAAATCCAAATCTCGTAGACATTTTAATTTTTTTTATTTCTGGCAATATAGGAAAGTGACGTAAGAGAAGGGATTTCGACTAGGAAAAATTAATTTTGTCGCGTGTTTTGAATATATTGCCACATGTTTTGAATCTTTTCCCGGTTCTTATTTTTAACAAAATGGTTAAATATAGATTTATAGCATCGAGTTTTATTTATTTATTTCCCTTCTCAAACGTCACTGCCGTATGAGGCTATTCCAAATCTCGTTCATTTCAGAAAAACCACTTCAGTTGGTTTTTAATGGGCCAATAGTACTTTGTACTTGAAAGTAATGCTTAACATATTATTATATCTTATTATTTTATTATTTCAGAACTTTAAATTGTTTAATAAAAATTGGTAGATTCAAAACATGTATGAATTGGTTTTGTAATACCACATTATAGAAAAAAAAACTAATTTGCCTCATCAATATATATATATATAAAGTAGACTGTGTGTGTGTGTGTTCAACCAATAATATTAGTTCATTTAAAGACACGTGACCTTATTGTCTCATATTATACTATTGCGATTCTACTTCGGACATGTGTCTCTGCTAACAAAATGTTTTACGTATCGGATAGCCATACGGGCGACCCGGGTTCAATTCTCCAGTTAGTCTAATACCTTCTTTTCTACAGTTTTTTTCAATTAATATTATTTTTTTTTTAAAAGGCTTGTAAATGTACAAGCATCAACGGGCAATTTATATTTTTGTTTAATACTTGCCTTTTTTTTTACCCGATAACAATATTTATTTTAAATTACTTTCCTAAAAGTCTTCAGGGAAAATGATATTTTGATATATTTGTAAAAATTTTTAGCTTCCTCTTCATTGTAGTTGATAAAATTGTACCTGTAGCTTATACAGACCTGTTTTATCCCCCCCCCCCCCCTCCGGCAACGCCGGGCAATTTAGCTTGTATTATATAATATATTTTCCACAAAAGCGCCCCGAAAATAAAGAGAAAAACCTACTCGCAATTAGTTTGGAAAAAACAAAACAGATTTTCTGCAAGTGTTTCATTAAGCATGAAATTGTAGGAGGAAGAAATAACACTCAAATACTCAAACGAACACTCGCGCACGGACAAACGCACACACGAACACACCCATATTGCGCGATTCTCTGTTGGGTTTATTTCACCTCATTCGTAACATGTTTGTGAAATCTCTGAAGAACGGATGTACGTCTCTTTCAGGGAAAGTTGATTCCTCCAAGAAGGTATCTGTTGCCCATTCAAGTAAGAAAGAATAGAAAGAAAGAAAGAAGGCAATAGACAGAAAAAAGTAAGATAAAAAGAAATAATAAAAAGAAAGAATTGAAAGAAAGAAAAAAAGAAAGAATAGACAGAAAAAAGTAAGAAAAAAAAAGAAAGATAGAAAGAAAGAAAGAAAGATAGAAAGAAATAATATACAGAAAAAAGTAAGAAAAAAAAGAATAAAAAGAAAGAATAGAAAGAAAGAAAAATAGAAAGAATAGACAGAAAAAAGTAAGAAAAAAAAGAAAGATAGAAAGAAAGAAAGTAAGAAAAAAAGAAAGAATAGACAGAAAAAAGTAAGAAAAAAAAGAATAGAAAGAAAGAAAAAAAAAGAAAGAGAAAAGAAAGATAGAAAAAAAATAAAGAAATAATAGACAGAAAAAATGTAAGAAAAAAAGAACGAATAGACAGAAAAAGTAAGAAAAAGAAAGGATAGAAAAAAAGAAATAATAGTAAGAAAGAAAAAAAGATCGAAAGAAAGAATAGACAGAAAAAAAGTAAGAAAAAAAGAAAGAATAAAAAGAAAGAATAGAAAGAAAGAAAAATAGAAAGAATAGACACAAAAAAGTAAGAAAAAAAAGATAGAAAAAAAAAGAAAAAAAAAGAAAGAAAAAAAGAAAAAAAGATAAAAAAGAAAGAATAGACAAAAAAAAAGTAAGAAAAAAAGAAAGAATAGACGGAATAAAGTAAGAAAAAAAAGAAAAATAGAAAGAAAGAAAGAAATAAATAAAAAAAAAGAAAGAAAGAAAGAAAAAAAGAAAGAATAGACAGAAAAAAGTAAGAAAAAAGTAAGAAAAAAAGAAAGATAGAAAGAAAAAAAGAAAGAATAGACAGAAAAAAGTAAGAAAAAAAGAAAGAATAGACAGAAAAAAGTAAGAAAAAAAAAAGAATAGACAGAAAAAAGTAAGAAAAAATGAAAGAATAGACAGAAAAAAGTAAGGAAAAAAAAAGAAAGATATAAAGAAAAAAAGAAAGAAAAAAAGAAAGAATAGACAGAAAAAAGTAAGAAAAAAAGAAAGAATAGACAGAAAAAAGTAAGAAAAAAAAAGAATCGAAAAAAAAGAAAAAATAGAAAGAAAAAAAAAGAATAGAAAGAACGAAAAAAAGAGAAAGAATAGAAAGAAATAAATAATAGAAAGAAAGTGGGAGAGATTAGATAAAAAGAAAGTAAGAGAAAATAAGAAATAATAGAAAAAAAAAGAAAAAAAGAAAAGAAAGAAAGAAAGAAAGAAAGAAAAGGAAAAGTAAAGAAAAATGTAGAGAGGAGATAAATTCTGTACAAAAAGGACCGTGCCATATGCTACACATTTATTTCATTTGTTTCACTTTTTTCAACATGTCGTTATTAAATTAGTTCCTTGTTTGTTATTTTGTGTCTTGCATATTAAATACATATTCATAAAAATTAAAATTCATTTAAAATATATTTTAAAAATTGTTATGAATTATTATTTAATGATTTGTGTCTTACATATTAAATACAGTAAAAAAAAAACTAATAAGTGAATTAAAATATATAGCAAAATGTTATGAAATGTTTAATGTTGTGTTTTTCTTGTATAGGCTGATGATGTTACAGCTTCGCAGTTATGAGTTGTGTTGAAATAAAATAAAGCCGTTTGCAAAGCCGTTTGCTTTCATTTAAAACTTATTGAAGCATTGAATGTTATGAGTTCTGTTAAAAAAAATTATAAAGGGTTCACAAATCTATTATAAAGGTTTCGTAAAACCGCAAGTTCACGTTCAATGATGAAGACCGACCGAAACAACAATTGTAGCCAGATACAAATTTGAGCCAAAATTAAATAATTTTTATGCCACATCCTATATTGAGAAAAATTGGTCTTATTTTCAAGTCAAGTCAAAAGTCATTTTAAAACTCCTTTTTAAAGTTAAAAAATTTTGAAAATATCTAAAACGGTAATTTTTTCTATTTTTTTGGTAGCTTCCGTATTGTGAAAGTCTTTGTGTATGTGTACAATGAATAATGAATACTAGTTTAGAATAATATTTAGCCTCATATTTATTTTTATAAGTACTTAAGCATTGCTATTGAAAATTAACGTTACATAATACTTTGTATTTTACCTTATATTGGATAGCAAAGTCGACAGAGAGCTTGTCTCACGACTTCGACATCATGGGTTCGATCCACATTGCAGACAATCAAAAATTTAAAAAAATCCACCGCCGACTTGGAGAGGAGATGGGCGCCGCCAAGTCTTACTCTGCGTATTTCTCGTGTGAGGCTAGTGTCCGCTGGCGAACGTTCATTTTCTTACGCAGGACCGTCCGCTTGGAATCACCTCCCACTACAGCTTCGCCAGAGCCCTAGCTATGACACCTTCAGGAGCCGGCTGAAGACTCACCTATTTCGTCAGCAGAATTAGCGTACATATTTCGTTGTCGTCTGTATTCTGTAACTGTCGTCAGCGCATAGAACTGTCACCAACGGGATATGCGCTATATAAGCACCGTTATTATTTATTTATTTATTTACCAAGCCCACTGAAAGGACTTAAGCATTGCTATTGAAAATTAACGTTACATAATACTTTGTATTGGATAGCAAAGTCGACAGAGGGCTTGTCTCACGACCTCGACATCACAGTTGTGTGTCCATTAGCTCACCCCAACGACCGTTAAAGCCAAGATATAAAAATACTTTAAACCATTTTTTATTGCCTTACTTCTTCTTCTTCCACGAAAAATTCCACAATTTAAGGACATACAAAATTGTTTAACATACAAGAATTACAGATGACAGAGTTTCTTTTGAGGTATTTAGTCCAACCTTTCAGTGACGATTTGAAACCTGTTACAGAGGGGGCAGTGATGGAGGCTTGGTCCAGTGTGTTCCACAGTCTATTGGCTGACGGATAAAAAGTATATTTATAAACGTCGGTGCGTGCGTGTGGAACTTGTTGGATGCAACCTGGCTGTGTGGACATTTCCTCGTGGCGGTTCATGATCTTGTACATAGTGGTAACTTTGTCTATCGACCGCTCTGCGGTGTTGTAGGGGCTCAAGTTGGAGTTTGGCCACCAAAGCAGTGGCGCTTGTTTTGAGGCCGTAGTCCTGTAGGATGGGACGTGCCGCACGACATCTCCAACGTGAATATCAGGTGTTGTTGGTGTGGCTCGCACACAGCCGTTGCGTACAACAGGATGGGTCGAGCTAAGATCTTATAGCAATGGGTCTAGATCCTGGTGGAGCATCCCTTGAGGTTCCTATGGACGAAGGCGCAGGCTCTGTTAGCTTTGACAACAATAGATTGGACAAGTGTGCCCAAGTGGAGGTTTCCTGTTATAAGCACTCCCATGTCATTGGCATCTGATACCCTCTCAAGAGTGTGACCGTGCAAGGTATAACTGGTGGAGATCCTAGTCCTCTTTCTTGAAATAGAGAGGAGGTTGCACTGACCTACATATACATGGAGTGCTCAATCACTTAAATAGTCGGAGAAAACAAGTAGAATGCAGAAAGTGTCCTGCTCTACCCGAGGCCATCAGCTCAAGCTGCATGTCCCACATGCAGGCACGGACGTCTACAAACATTCTTTTTTTCCGTCAGCCATTAGGCTGTGGAACACCCTGGACCAGGCCTCCATCACTGCCCCTACAGTTCCAGCCTTCAAATCGTCACTAAAGTGCTGGTCCAAAAACCTAAAGTTACACTCTTTTATCTGTATATAACTGTTGTTTGCTATGTTATGTTTGCTATGTTATTTTATGTGTATTTAAATTGTGGACATTTTCTCGGTTCTACGGGGTCTCCACAGTATTACGAAGAAGAAGAAGAAGAAGAAGAAAATGCAGACTTTTATACATAGATAAGTGAACCGTGGTAAGATGGCCGATTTGACCACGAAATACATAAAATTAAATAGGCATATGTACTTTATGAACTTCTTTTAAATACGTTAAATTTGAAATATAAAAAATTAAATATGCCTATCTAATTTTTATTAACGTGTTTTAAATACGTTAAATTTGATATATAAAATTAAATAGGCATATGTACTTTATGAACTTGTTTTAAATACGTTAAATTTGAAATATATAAAATTAAATAGGCCTATGTACTTTATGAACTTGTTTATAATACAGTACATTTTAATAAATAACGTAATATAGAAAAACATTGTTTTTATGTAAAAATAGGGCCTTTGTAATGACGGCAGTGAAATTGATCTAAATGTCAGAAAATTCAATTTTAATTTTTTTTCTTCTTCTTTTTATAATAACTTTCTTATTTATGAACCAATCTTTATGAAATCTTTTACATACATTTATTACATGTTAGTAATCATAGTTACAGGATGAATTTTTATATGAGTTATAGTTTTCCTTAAATTAAATTTTAATTAAAAAAAATTTACAATTTTATTTTTTCGTTTCCTATGTCCTACTAAAAAATTCATATAAATTTTATTTATCAATTTAACCAAATTTCATCCATAAATTTTATAAAGATATAGTTTATAAATATTTCCGCCAAATTGCAATAAATTATCTTGATAAATAATCAAGGTGATACATTTTTTGTGCGTGGTAAATCGTTAACTAAAATAGCCAAAATGGCCGCCATTTCCATCACAACCATCAGACATGTTTTTTTTAAAGTATGCTTACTTGGACCTATTTATACTATCTATATACCAAAAATGATCATGATGCGTGCACAAATAAAAAAAAGAGCTCTCTACTGGCTCCCCAACCCTTAAAAAGTCCGGCTGTTCTTAACATTAACACAATTTATTCATAAATGAGAGTATATGTCAGAGTATGGTCAGTGTCATTGAATTCCATTATGGCATTTCCGGAAAGTGTTAAAATGTTATGTATGTCCGGGTCAAATCGGCCAACTAACCACTGTTCACTTATCTATATATAAGAGTCTGCATTTTCTCCACATTGTATGCTTTATTTCAAATGTTTGTACTGGAATCATACATTCCGATTAGCAAGCCAATTAAAAAAGGGGAAATAATTATTAGTACTGTTGCGTGAATAAAGCTTGACTGACCACATATTTCGACTGCTGTGCATTGTTGGTTTTTTGTGTTATTTTTTTAAAACTGGATCTATGTTTATTTAAGGCGAAACATTATCGCCACATTCCTTGACTATGCACGTCAAGTCACTCAGCTAATCCACACAGTTAGTCACTGCTAGGTTTGACTGCATTATTTAAATTTCATTGCCAAACTACACACTAGGATGCAGATGTATATCTATGTAAGGGGTGGGAGTGGGAAGAAGGGTAAGGAAGGGGGGAGAAAAAGGGGGATGGGACGTGGTCTGTGCAACCTTGGCCTAACCGAACCCAAGGTGACTGTTAAGTCTAAGGCCTTAGCTAAACTAAGCTAAATAAAATAACTACTACTAACTAACTAAAACAGCACAGCACAACACAACACAAGAGTACGACACTTAAAAGAAACAAAGATATAGAAACAAAGGCTGAAGTAACACTATACAAACTATCACTTTATTCTACATAAAAATACTCTTTTTCTAAAAAGTTCAAGAAAACTATTACAAAAAAGACACAATTATCTAACAGTCCAACAAAAAAACCAATCTTACATTAAACTAAAAATAGACTCTACTAAAACTAGAATAAACAACCAAATTTCTGCTGTCTACGAAAACATATTTTATCAATCAACAAAAAAACCCAACCAGATTATACATCGCCTGGCTTAGCAGCCACACCTTAATACTACAAAAAGATGACCACTGGACACTAAGTCCACACAAAGGTAAAAACAGGGAAGCACACAGCTAACGCCATCAATCGCACACGCACATAGCGAATGGCTCTACTTCACTTAACCCTTTTATTCTCTGGCGGGCGGAAATGGACAAAAATCATAGAAAAGAATAAAAATTAACTTGGAAACGGTTGCCAACTTAAAAATAGTTGCAGACCCTTACATCTACAAATAAAAAGGTGCACGTAATTTAAAAAAAGGAAAATACCACTAATGCATGACCAAGGACTAATTGCAGCGCGCTAGAATTTACTTGAAAAAGTCTACACAATACCCTGTGTATGTATTTGCCACGGAAGTTTGTTCGTGCTGCTTCACTAGTATTGTAAATCAACATGGTCTGAACTTGATACCAACTACTTTATTTAATAAAAGGACAACTCAAATTCTAAAAACATCATCAGTTAATCTATCTTTTCAGTCCGCTGATTTAAACTAGTTAAAGAACAACAACAACTACAACAAAAAAAAAAAAATATTAAAAAAAAAACATGCCCAAGGGAGTTTATGTTCCATTTCACATTACATCTCCCAAGATTTATCTTCCCCTGCGAGGCTTGTAGCATCGCTTTTTTTTTTCTCTGTTTCGTCCCCCACTCCGAGGCGAGCTTTTGCCTCCAACTTGTGTTTTTCTTACAAAAATTAGCCGCCGCAACCTTCTCAGCTACTTGTTTGGATAGCGAAAATAAGAAGACAGTTTCCCCCCCGTAAAAACAGGATGTCTTTTGCATTAACTAGGTTTAAATGCCTGTTTCATTTGACGCCATGTCGAGATCGCTACATTCTTTTTTTTTTTTTTTACTTACGTTTGGCGAACTTTTTTTATTCACCAGAAAAGGGGGTCGGGTGTAATTTATTCACGTAAATTTCAAGCACTCGTTAGAAGGTTCAGTTAGAGATTTTTTTCACTCGTAAAAGCATATTTCTAAATAACTATTATTACGATGTCAATAACTATATAATATATACAAGCTAAATTCCCCGGCGTTGCACGGCGGTAAATAAAACAGGTCTGTATAAAGCATACAGAAAAAAAGTATAAACTCCAATGAACAGAAATCTATAAATGTAATAATTTAAAGAAAATAATCTTTTTTACGGAAGACATTTAGGAAAGTAATTTAAAATAAATATTGTAATCGTGTTCAAAATAGGCAAGTAAAGTGTTTATCAAAAAGTTAAATTGTTCGGTGTTTCCCAATGGATTTGCAATCTTTTTTACACGCTTGAAACCTAATAATAAGGTGTGCTGTTTATACAGTGTATACTTTTAATTATTTCAAGCTTCAATTAATGTTACTCTTTGTAATTCAAAACTTTAGTCAGTGTTAATGTTTTTTGTAATTCAAACTTTATCCCTTTCGTTTTAGAAAATACTATCTATAATAAGATGCTCTATTTTCAGAGCTCATGTTTTCTTTTTTCCGTGCGCAGCCAATATAGCTGTCCTAATCTTCATTTTCGATTGAGAAAATTATAGCGATTAAATAAAACGGAAGTGTAGGCCTACAGTAGTAACGATAATCGAGAATTCCGAAAAGAAGTCATTCTAGTCATCAAATAACAGACATATTAAAGCAAGAGGTCCATCTTATTAAAGCCTTTAACAATATGAACGTTATGCAATAGTGTACTTTTCTGAATAGGTCTTAAGTGGAGAGTGGAGAGTCAAATTGTTGTTTGAAAAATACCTTATAACTTAAAGAATATATTAACGGATATAACTATAGGGTAAATTTAGCTACCAAATCAGGTCGCCAGATTGTTTGAGCTTCTATGAAAGTCTGTCTAATGAATTTGATAAATTTGTGAAGTTTTTTTTTAATATATTATTCTTTCTCATTATAATGCATAATATATCTCTTATTAATATTGCATTAAAATTGTGCTCTACCTGCCAATGTTTGTTTAATGTTGTAAGTACGAATGTAAATTTGTAAAAAGAAATTACATTCTCAGGCAAATCAAAAGTTTATACTCTATGTTTGAACCGGGGAAAGAAATTATTCTTTTTTCTTTCAGTGTTAAAGGGTCAGTGCATCTACAGCGAGTCTAGCTGTTCAAGCTTGTTTCACCTGCATCTCTGTGGTGGAAATGTTAACTTGTCATCTGCAAGACACCGGACTCCTTTCAACTTAGTATTTAAAGCACAAAATGTAATACCCCCTTCCCTGCAAAAAAACAAAACAAAAAAAAACTTAAAAACTTTAGTGAGTTGCTTCCCCTGTTTAATGAACCAAGTTTTGCTGCAATGAGTTCACGAAGTTCAGTTTGGAACTTCAGTCATGGAGTCTTTACATAATTTTTTCTACTTTAAATCCTCATCTGTTCCTTATTTATTCTAATAAATACGACTCTGATTTAACCACAATTATGCGATTTCAAGTCCTATAGCACGACTCCGAATATATTGTACTATTTCAGGTCCTTCTGCAAGATTCTATTTCATATACCTAGTTTTTTGTTCCAGTTCCTATAGCACGTTTGCAGCTTCTTTAGCACGTTTGCAGCTTCTTTAGCACGTTTGCAGCTTCTTTAGCACGTTTTCAAATTCTATAGCACGTTTAAAAGATTCTATAGTACGTTTTCAAATTCTATAGCACGTTTAAAAGATTCTATAGCACGTTTAAAAGATTCTATAGCACGTTTTCAAATTTTATAGCACGATTAAAAGATTCTATAGCGCGTTTTCAGACTCTATAGTGCGTTTGTCGATTCTATAGCAATGTTGCAGATTCTAAAGCGCGTTTGTCGATTTTATAGCAAGTTTGCAGATTCTATAGCACATTTGCAGATTCTATAGCACATTTGCCGATTCTATAACACATTTGCAGATTCTATAGCACATTTGCCGATTCTATAGCACATTTGCCGATTCTATAGCACGTTTGCCGATTCTATAGCAAGTTAGCAGATTATATAGCACATTTGCAGATTCTATAGCGCGGTTTTAGTTTCAGAATAGAAATATGCTATAGGAACTGGAACCTGCAATACGAACTGGAATCTTGTTTTATGGAACCGTGCTATAGTAAGCGACATTGTCATAGTAAGTCATTGATGTGATTCCTACTTATATCCCTGCTTTAAAATGTATTGTAAAAATTAAAGAGAGACACGGAGAGAGAGAGAGAGCGAGAGAGAGAGAGAGTAATAGAGTGAGAAAGAAAGACGGAAAGACATAGTAAGAGAAAGTGAGGTCGAGAGGGAGTTTTGAAGAAACCGAATTATATGTTGTTCTTGTTATCTCTAAAAACGTTTTTGACACCTTAATAAAGTACTTATGTTATGTTAAAAGCATTAAACAGCGTAGTTTTAATAAAATACTGAGTAATAGTCTTTGAAGCCTTTTTTTTTCTAGCAAGATTCTTGTGTCTGTAGTAGTGTACATTGTTCGAAAGTAGCCTTTTAGATGAGACTTCAGTAAGTTACTAGAACATTCTACACCCAGTTTTCGGTGACTTCAAAAAGTTTGACCACGTATATCCAAACTTCCTTTTACTTTTCCCAAACATAACAGTTTGCCTTACTTAGTTCTATCAGGAAATATTTGTGATTTGATAAAATATTTTTATCTTCGTATCAACCAATGCCTTGATATCAATGCAGACAACTATTTGTTCATTGATATAATATTTGCTTTACCTTTTATTTCATCGAAACTATAATTCATAAAACGGTAATGAAAATAATTGAAGATTTATAAGACTGAAATAACAGCAAAAGATAATGATATTTAAACACAATACTAAGATGAAGCCGTTCTTTTTATATTTGATTCTACGTAAAAGTAGCTGGATTTAAACGAAAATAAGTAGCTTTGGAAAAAAACACACACAAGGTCTAAGAATTTCTCACCCAATGTTTGTTTTGACTGGTGTACATAAACACAAGCACCACCTTCTGTTCTTTTTCCGCTTCAACAACATCACCTTATGTTCAAACGCCATCATTAAACGCCCTCCAAGTCTCCCTAGCAGACGACAAGATGGACGGTGGACTGTTTTTTCTTTCTCTTCTTACTATTACTTGAGCGTTCATTTCCTGGGTTCTTTTACCATATTTTCTTTCTCTATTAGTTTCGTTTTTAACTTTCTGCCTTTTTTTTTTGCTCGCTCTTTTATTTAAATTTAATAAATCGTTATTTCACAACTTTTTTTTACAAAATTGTGTTTGTGTTTTGTATGTGCGTTTAAGTTTGTCTTTGCTTCATCACTTTTCCCGCCAATTTTTATAATCTTAAAAAAAAAATCTTTCAAAATATTGGGAGAAATGAGAAATTCAAATGCTTCTAAAAAATAGTTATATGGTGTACACAGATATATTAGATGTGTACATTTGGTTAGCTTTCAAACTGTTGTACATTTAAGAATATGGTATCAATTTTCTTTATATTTATAATAGTTTTGCCCCATCTTACTCTCACCCACCCCCTTAAAAAAAACATGCAATATTCCCTCGCCTATTTTCTCGGTTTGCACTATTTGCCGCCCTTGGACCCCCCCCCCCCCCCCCCCCCCACTTTGAAATCCTGGCTAAGTCACCTCTGAGCACTACTACTTTTCACAAGGGCGTAGTCTACAGTAGTTAATGCATAAAATAGATTCTGATATAAGCAATTGATAATAATTTCTTATTGCTGTTAAAAGTGATTTCTATGCTTGGTCAGAACACTATCGGCAGAGTTACTCCTCTTTAATTATATCACAGTTACTCCTCTTTAATTATATCACAGTTACTCCTCTTTAATTATATCACAGTTACTCCTGTTTAATTATATCACAGTTACTCCTCTTTAATTATATCACAGTTACTCCTCTTTAATTATATCACAGTTACTCCTCTTTAATTATATTTTCACATAAAGTTTCACTTAGACTTGACTGCTATTTATCCTTTATTATATTACACGATCTATTTCATCTATCAATCCGTGTTTGACAAATGGAGGATAAGCTTGTGACGTATCCCATTTTAACACCTTTCAGCAACATGTAACATAAACAAAAAAATCTTAACTAGACTTAAACCCAGAGATGTTGAATAGGAATAATATTTTAAATCTTTTTTTTTTCATAAAAGGAGCCCATGTAACTAATATCTTTATCTTATCATAAGCTCCAACTTTACAGAACATTTTTGATCTTATCATAAGCTCCAACTTTACAGAACATTTTTGATCTTATCATAAGCTCCAACTTTACAGAACATTTTTGATCTTATCATAGGCTCCAACTTTACAGAACATTTTTGATCTTATCATAAGCTCCAACTTTACAGAACATTTTTGATCTTATCATAAGCTCCAACTTTACAGAACATTTTTGATCTTATCATAAGCTCCAACTTTACAGAACATTTTTGCCTCCTAGTTTTAACCGTAGTTTGAGTATCGTGATTTTCCGATTGTGGTTTTTTAAAACGTTAACTTGTTGCTTTACACGGTCGGTGTTGATTTTTACAAAGCCTATTCCTTTACCAGATGCCATTTCAGCAGCAAGAACCATAGTGCATATCTTATTGCATGTAGAATAATAAAATGTTTTGTTTTTTTGTGCCTGTGTCTTTCTGATTATTAAATATATAACAATTAAATATATAACAAATATATAACAATATTGTTTCATTACTACTTTTCACTTTATCCTAGTCTCCTCCAGTGATTATGGGCTAAGTGATTTTACTATTGGTATTACACATGGATATTGTGGATATTCTCCTTGTAATTAAGCTTGACACTTGTTTAAATATAAAATATCCATTTCCGATCGTTTTTGTCCAAAAGACTAGAAAGGTAGAGCCCACAGGATGTTTTAAGCATAGAATACATAGGAGATGGGTAGACTCAGATATATATATAAATAAAATTATTTTTTTTTCGTCGATAGCCAGACACCAATTGAATGTTTAAAATTTAAAATGCAACGAGAGTACGCATATAATATAACAGACACTAGAATATTATCAATGTGCAATAGTTGTTTTCAAATTCTTTTTTTTTTTTTTTTTTTGCGAGTTGTACATTATATTATAACAGCCAAATTATGCAAAAAAGAAATCAATTCTTGCACCAAACAATTTCGGTGGGTATATTTTAAATATGTTTGTCTGTATTTATAAAGTCTCATAAACCAGTTTGTCTAGAGTGTTTATTTCATTATATAAACACAACAAAGACAACACATTAATATATCTCTAAAACTAAAGCAATAGTCACTTCTTAACCTCTCTCTTTCTTTCTTTCTCTCTCTCTCTCCCTCTCATCACACCAAAGTGTAATCATTTGATATCATAATTACAAACTATCTTGCGCCCTCTGTGTCCCAAGTGCACCCTCTCCCACCCACCGCCACAAGTGTTTTCTCTCTACCTTCCTTCCTCTCGACCCCACCACCTCCGCCACCACCCCTACTCTTTAGTTATTTTTAAAACTCCAGTTGAGCTCTAAAAGCTCTTCGCGTCGTCGAAGTAACTTCGTGTGAGGCAGCCGAACTCTCTCAGATCACAGCATGGGCTGATACTGCTCTCATCTAGGTTTGCATGTCACGAAGGGCAGTTAATAAATGGCTTTTAAAACAAACCGCCCGTTATTTATAACCCTCGCCAAGCGGATCGGTGCTTGAAAAAAAAAAAGAAAAAGAAGAAAAACGCTCGCTAGTTCGGCGGTGTAAAGGTTTAGTTTTATAGCCGTGTTGAAATTTCGCTTTTTAAGTTTGTTAGTTATTATGACCTGTTCGTTAACAACAACGAAATATGATTAATTTCTTCACGGTCCAATTTAATAACATTATTTTTTAATGAGTTGCGGAAGTCTTTTTCGTTGCTTTTTGCTTCTTAGAAAGATTTGTGGAAAATAAAAAATATAATATTTTATGAGGCAGAATCTACAGCATTTTATAATATGTGTATGATATATTTAACTAGCAATATTAGCGCGCGTGTTGTGTATTTAGAGTTGTGTTTTTATTAAAGTTTTTAATGCATTTAATTTAGAGTGATTTATAGAGATCGATTTATGTCGTATCAAAGACTATAATGAGTGGGACCTCTTGCTTTAATATTTCTGCTTTTTGATGACTCGAATGACTTCTTTTTTGGAATTCCCGATTCCCTTTTGCACTGTACACCTCCGCTTTATTAAATCTCTATGATTTTCTCAATGAAAAATTAAAATCGAAGGTTGTATACAGGCAGACGCAGGACCGTAGAAGTAAGACATCCTTATTGGCTGAGTACGGAAAAAAAGAACATATAAGCTCTAAAAATAGAGCAAGCGGTCCATCTCATTATAGTCTTTGGTCGTAGAGATTATTTGTGTAGGCAAATAAAGGTTCTCGTAGTATGTTAATATTTCTAAGTATGCACTTCCTTCCCCCGGTCTAAGATGTTCGGGAATACTTCTTCCAGCACCTTTGGCACTAAAGCCTATCTAAGGCTTGCAGAGGAATATCTCTTGTTGTTTTAATATTTAAAATCTACCAGTGTATATTATTTAATGATAACTTCATTCATAAATAAGCCTGCATTTTAAATTATTTGTTAAACTCGTGCATAAAAGTTCAGTTTTTCTTATTCTATTTAAACTTTCATCGTGTGGATTGAGTGAATTTGTTCCAACTGAAACAAATCAAACACGGAATGAAGAAGTCAGCAGAACATAATTGTATTGAAATAATTATGTTAAAAAAAACATTGTTTTCTTGCTATTTGTAATTTGATTTAGTCATAGAAGAAGCCACTTTTTAATTAGAACATTTGTCTAACTCTTTTGACAGTCAAAGATTTTCAACGACAAAAAAACACTAGATATTGTTGAATTGTAGGCCTAATTGGTTTAATGCTATATATATTTTTACAAATCAAGCTGGTTTGAAATCAGTAGGTATTGAATTAACCAAATTGCCACCCTTTGCATTATCATCGAACAGTTCCTAGAATGGCAGTTACCAGAATATATCAGAATATATGGCCTCTTACACTGTTCACAGAGAGACAATATAAAAAAATAATGAGACACTTTGAGAGAAATGCTGAGATGGTTGGACGATGTCTAGATGGATCTGCGGCAGATCGGTGTCCAGGCCTGGAAAAAGAAGGCCATTGATAGGTCCGAGTGGAAGGAGGTGGTGAGGCAGACCAGAGCCCTCCATGGGTTATAGCGCCAAATTTGATGATGATGATGATGATTTGAGAGAAATGCCATAATGCTAGGACCAGGATCAGCAATGCACGACATGCATTTGCCTTGCTGAGGACAGTGTGCAGATATGGAAACCTCAGCAACACCAAACTAACCCATTTTTAACACCTGTGTAAACTTGGAGGCACACATAAAGTATAGACCAGATCCTCCATATAAAATGGGAACGACTTCATTACAAACGAAGAGGTTGAGAGGAAAGATGTCGTAAAGACTAAAGCCCATCATAAGGGATCTTCAGAAAACGGAAAGTGGAAATGGATTCGTCAGGCCCTAAGAAGGAGACCAGGAAACATAGCTCGCCAGACACTAAAACTAGAATGTAACTCTTGAAGGAACCAGAAGAAAAAAGGGCGACCCCAGGACCACCTGGAGTAGATCATTGGATAAAGAGTTGAAAGACGATAAGTGGCAGGAGATGAAGAGATCTTTACGTGACTGAAATTTGATTGATTGAATTTTTCAGAAGCAATAGAGCATTTGCAATAGGCGTGGCTTATGTTTCTAGATGACGTATCAAAGTAAATAGCAGCCATGATGGTGATGATGTTGAATAACATTGTTATTCAATTAAATATTCTGCACATAAGGAACCTAGCTTTGTATTTAGATTTTCATTGCATGACAGTGTTTTGTATATTTTTTACGTCTTATTGTTGAAATAATGATATTTAAAAATAAAACCTTCTTAAGCCTATACTAATAAGTCTGCATTTGTCACAACTAGACAAAGTAGCAACCAGCACGTGCTTTTGTCACGTGATTGCAAATGCTTTATTAGGAACATTCACTTACACGTATATTTATAACCTTTATTTAGTTGCAATTGCAATAATAAATTAATAAACATAATATTAATGCTATAAAAATTATTTGTTTTTCCGTTAGTGTTAGGCTAAGTGTGTGTTTTTTATCCACAAGTTGGTGAATGTATTATGTTGAACATAGATCCATGCTCTGTTTATTTTGTTTAAATTGTATTTTAAAATGACGACATAAAAAGTCCATTTCTTGATTTCTTGGCTTTGTTTTGTTTTGTTGTATATTTCCACAATTTTACCTAAACCAATGTTTGTTATATGTTTTATACATAAATTGCAAACATTTTTCATCATATCATAAAACCACAAACAAAATTTTAATATATGGCCTATTTCCGGAGCCATTTTATTCAACGTTCAGCAATCAGATTATTATATCACTAAATGAAGCACAATTGTTGTACATATTTTATATGTATATATATATTATAGTGTATATATGATGAAAGTTTGGCAAGAAGAAAAAATATATTTTTGATATTTCGTTATACATAATTGTGTAATAGGGTTGATTCATGTGCAATTTATTTGTAGACCTTTAATAACAAAAATATAGCAATAATATAAATTGTGCCAATGATAACGATAATATTGTGTTACGCAAACACATAGGACGGCTGTAACTTTCCTGCCACATCTGAAATAAGGCCCTAGAGTCACCAAGAGTTGAAATAAAACAGTAAACTAGATCTAATAAAAATTTTAAAATGTAACAATATTTAGTAAAATGTAAATTACTTGGCGTAAAAATATGTAGATAATTATAAATAACTTTATGTAAAAATATTTTTTTTTAACTCACACAATGGCAGATTTTGGCGGGAAAATAAAAATGTACACAATTTAACGTCTATTTTTAAATAAATGCTCAGCAGAATTATAAAAACAACAAAAACAACATCATTGTAGTTTATGAATGAAATTGTGCAATAAAATACTGAGATGATTATATCATAAATTTAAATACAAATATAAATCTATATATATAGATACATAAATATTTAACAACAAGAACACCAAATAAAAAATAATAACATTATTTGAACATTTGCTAAATAGTCTATTTCTAGTTAAAAATAATAAACATATTTTATTGAAACAGTATTGAAAAATGCAAACAAAAAACTGATTGTTTTTTTGTTTTAAAAAAAAACAATATAATGTTTTAAGTTCAATAACTGAATATCTTATAACCAGTTGTGGCAGTTTACCGGTTATCACAAATTTTCTTGAACCGGTTCTTAAAATTGTAAGAGGTTGGTGGATTATCCCATATAATTTAATTAAAAACATATTAGGTTCATTAAGGCTACCACCAGCTTTGATAAAACTGGATCCTGGAAGTTTGGAATACCACTGATTGATTCCAAGCGCTTAATGGTATGCGCGTTGGTCATATCCCTAAACTGAAAGCACAACCAAAAGACGCAGAGCGCGCCTACTGCAAGGCTTAACTGCATATTGAATCAAAACTGAGGTGTGAATTACCAATAAAACTGGCAGCTGGTTGTCGTCCATTAGTTTATCTGACTAAAGATTCAAGACATTTGTTGTTGTTTTTTTTCTAATTTGCGTGCGTTGTTGTTTTTTAATACAGAAAATGTGAATAATTCTAATGTAAACATTATCAATTATTAAGACACAATGGTCTAGCGGTAGCGCACTCGTAATGACATTCCAAAACGCTCAGGTTCAAATCCAGGTTATGTTTTCTAGGAACTGGAGAGTGAGTCCCTTTAGTCTACCCAGCTATGATGTGTTCTCCTTTAAAATTAATTGGAGAATTAGTAAAAGCGGCTGGGCATTGTGCTTGCCACACAATCCACTACTTTGACGTGAAAATGCTTCACGTGCCTCCTTAGAAAAACATAGTCGTCTAAAATGGATACTTTGGTTGTCTTGGTAACACGATCTCAGCTTGTTGTGAACCCAGAGGTGTGAAAAATGTCTGTGTATTTATAAGTATTGCATAAACATAGACATTTTCTTCTCGTTGGAGGTTTTGGAATTAAGAACATTAAATTATGGAATATTCTCAAAGTCTTAACTCGATAACCCTAAATGTCGCACATAACACAATAACACTATCTCACAACTTATACTTAAAAAAAACTATCTATCGCCCACTCCAGCATAGCCAAAATTCAAACAGACAATGTTGTGACTGTGAGTTACTTCTAGAGTAGCATCTGCTTTCTTTCTTTGTGTTGGGATGACAAATATATCCAAGTTATGCTTTTTCTACACACTCACACACACACACACACTTAATAGAACTGTATCTTTAGTGTGTAGTTCACTATTTTGATTAGACACTCACAGCCTCAAGGCAGTCTTCAGACTTCAGTCAACCTATCTGAAGAATGCATTGAATCTCCATCGCATTTGGCACAGTCTCATCTGAAATATAAAATAGTAAATTTAAAATGTAAAGCCTTAAAAAAAAAACGCAAACAAATCAAAATTGTCATAAAACCACATACACAAAACACTATTAGGCCTATTATGTCTTTTTCACTCAAAGTGTCCATTGAAAAAAAATGTTAACTTACAGAGAGAGTAACAAAAAAAGAAATGTTAACAAAAAAATGAATAATATAAATATTCTGCAAAAATGTAGAACTTAAATTGAAAACGGGTTTCAGTGTCTTCCGTTTTACAAAACAATTTTTAGAGCTTAGACTTATTTATGTAAGATTTTCTTTCTTACGTACACTCGTAGCTTACGTGTCGGCTTTAAGCTCGGTTAATGTCGTCATCGCGAGGGAGGGGAAAAAAATGTTCACTCTCTAATTAGTTCAATAAAATAATTCACCTCATTACCAAATAGTTTTTGTGAGTGCAAAAACAACATTTTGGAGTTTACATATGTAGGCTACACATGCTTGCTGTTTTAGTAACCTGTCGCAGACGCTAAACGTTTGAATAGATCATGGGCGAAAAATAATTGTTTGAATAGATTATGTGAAAAAAAAATGTTTGAATAGATTATGTTCCAACATAATTTTTGAATAGCTTTAGTGCAGAAAATAAAAGTTTAAATAGATTATTAGCAGAAAATCATTGTTTTAATAGATCAGGTGCAGAAAATAAATGTTTGAATAGATTATGTGCAGAAAATAAATTTTTGAATAGATTATGTCCAGAAAATAAATGTTTGCAATTACATATAATAAATTAATAAACATAATATTAATGCTATAAAATTTCTTTTTTTTCCGTTAGGCTAAGTGTTTTTTTTAATCTACAAAAGTGGAAAGTAAATGTTTGAATAGATTATGTGCAAAAAAAATAAATATATTGTGTTCAGAAAATAAATGTTTAAATAGATTATGTGCAGAAAATAAATGTTTTAATAGATTATGTGCAGAAAATAAATGTTTGAATAGATTATGTGAAGAAAAAAAAAGTTTGAATAGATCATGTGCAGAAAATAAATAGATTGTGTGCAGAAAATAAATGTTTGAATAGATTATGTGAAGAAAATATATGTTTTATTACATTATTGGCAGAAAATAAATGTTTGAATAGATTATTTTCTGAAAATAAATGTTTGAATAGATTGATGTGCAGAAAACAAAATTATGTTTGAATAGATCATGTGCAGAAAATAAATAGATTGTGTGCTGAAAATAATTGTTTGAATAGATCATGTGCAGAAAATAAATGTTTGAATAGATAATGTTCAGGAAAAAAAAAGGTTGGAATATATTAAGTTCAGCAAATAAATATTTTAATTGATTATGTGCAAAAAATAATTGTTTGAATAGATTATGGGCAGAAAATAAATGTTTGAATAGATTATGGGCAGAAAATAAATGTTTGAATAGATCATGTGCAGAAAATAAATGTTTGAATAGATTAAGCTCAGCAAATAAATATTTTAAGTGCAAAAAAAAAAAAAATAGATTATGTTCACAAAATACATGTTTGCATAGATTATGTTCAGACAATATATGTTTGAGAGAGTGTGTGCAGAAAATAAATGTTTGAATAGATTATGTGCAGAAAATTAATTGATTGTGTGCAAGAAATAAATGTTAGAATATACCATGTGCAGAATGAAATAACCTTTTTTATGCATATACTATTTAATTAATAATTTTAGAACGGTTACTGATTGTGAATACACGTAACTAACCAACTGTAAGACGAGCGTTTTGGGGGCACAATTGATTAGCTTACTGAATAATCTCGGGGGAAAGACTAAACCTATTTTTCGGATATGTGGGATGTATCTGAGTCTACTATGATGGGTACCTAACATTAGTAGGGTAAAGTAGGGCCTACCTTTCGGACAGAATTTCATAGGGCCGGTAAAGCAGCGTTCACCAGTTTCTGTGGCCACGTCATACTAGGTGATTGTGTGGCCAGCACAATGCACATTCGCCTTTACTTCACCCCAACTAAGGTCAGGTACCCATCAGAGCTGGAGAGACTCAGGGACAGCCTTTAGACTTGGGGGAAAATCCTAGCCTTCACCAGGATTCGAACCAAGGACCTTCGGTTCGCCAGTCGAATGCGCTGCCCTCACCATGCCCCATAACATTAGTAGGATACAGGTAACAGGGGCTGGACGTTGTCCTGACTGTCGTAATTGGTGAACACTTTATCACTTGGACCATAGAATAACATTGTCTGATGGGGGCTCCTTTATCCCATACTTATAAATTAAAATTATAAATCTTATCTTATCTTATATATTACAGACGCTCCTTCTAAGAAGAAGATTATTCCGTCCTACGCTCTTCCGTGGTCCGAGTCTAATCCTGCATTTTTTTATTTTTTTTTGGTGTTTTAAGTGATGTTAAGCTATTGATTTTCCTGGTTTGTTCAGGTAACCTATTCCATGTCCAGATGCCATTCAAGAAGAAAAAATACTGATATGCATCTGTTCTCGCATTAGGGATAAGCCTACCATGAAAAAATATTTAAAATGCTTTATGTATTTATGTTAGCATTAAATATAGCAATTTTATGATGGTCGAGATTGTTGTGACAAAAGCTATCCATATAAATGTGTTTGAACAAGATGGGTCATTGTTTTGACTTGACATGCTACTTAGTCCTGTGTTTTTTTTTAGACATTGTTCACGAAAATTAAAGCACATTTGACCTTATTCAATGTTTTAGAACAAGGATCGTCAACCTATGGCCCGCGTGCCAGACTTGGCACGCAGAGCGATTTTAATTGGCAAGTGGAAGACCCCGAAAAGTCAATTCGAGCCCTTTTTGACGAGAAATAGACTGATAGAGCAGTATGAATTTCAAGCTGTTGGCACGCTTGATGAATTAGAAATCCTACTTTGGCACGCTATTATCAAAAGGTTGCCGACTGTATTTAGAATATGAAATTTAAAATCTTTATAATATTTAATCTAATTTTTTTAGTTTCAACTAGTGATACTTAAGACAATTTAATGGCGCATAGGGAAATTATGCATTAGTTATCCGGCTTTTCCTCAGCACACTTTCTTTTAACCGTGCAATATACCCCCCCGCCCCGCCCACCACAAAGCACTATGTGACCCCTTCGCCACTTTATAATGTTGGGCCCCCACCCCCTACCTCTTACCCCAAACCTCCCCCTCCCTAATTTTCACTATTCTGTGAACGCCCCTGGTTTTCAGTTATAGGAAAATTAAGGTAGCCGACCCGTGATTAAATTAATTTAAATTTTCACAGCTGTCACCTGCATAGTCATCTTACCATATTGTATAACATAACACATTGCTTTATAATATAACATCTCGTAATATTGTATAGCATAACACATTGCTTTATAATATAACATCTTGTAATATTGTATAACATAACACATTGCTTTATAATATAACATCTTGTAATATTTTATAACATAACACATTGCTTTATAATATAACATCTTGTAATATTTTATTACAGAGAAAAAGCAAATAGAAAAGAATGACGCTTTCTACGTATATTTCGGTTCGATACGGTTAGAAGCGGAATGACCTTTTAGTGTAATTATGCAGAATATACTGCTGACAGTTGCTAAAAAATGTCTTCCCTTCTTAACCTGAAAAGGTGTAGAGATGGTGCTTATAAAGTGGGCGTGGTTGTGGGCGTGGGCGTTTCTCCGTGTGAGCGTTTGTGTTAAATTCAATATTTATTTATATTACCTATATTATATATAGGCATATATCATATAAGCTTATAAATTATATGTATACTAGCTTCAATACCCTGCGTTTGCCGGGGTTAAAATAGACGTACATAGAAGAACAAATGGCACATAGAACTTAGAACCTACTTCAGCCTTAGATAAATATATATAACATCTATACAGGATAGTACGTTTAATGCTAAGTTAAAAACATAATTATGATGAACTAATTATTAATTCAGACAACCTTGATATAGGCGAATCATTCTGAACAAAGTATTAACGCTTTATCAAAAGGAACCTAACAAAAATTTGATTAGATTAGTATATTCAATAAATATTGTCTAGTCAAGCTTTACGATTCAAAAGCGAAAAAAAAATGTAAATATAATTTTTTGTTGCTAATTTGTATATATTGAAAACAACGAGCAAAATATCAAAAAAGGTTGTAATTAGGAAATAATCTGTATTTGATCACTAGAACTAAGAATAAATATTAAAATAAACTCGAATACGAGGACTCATATCCAGGTCGCCGCGTGTCAGTTGAGAATTCTAACCAATGTTCTACGGAGGACCCATGCAGAAATACAAATCGCAAAAGTAAAAAAAAAAAATGAAAAAAAAATCACATGTTTTTATATTTAATAAATGGGCATCGAAATTTACACACACATCAAATCATATATATAAATTTAATGTATATATATATATATATATGTGTGTGTTAGATAAAAAAACACTTTTAAAACAACCCGAATATATGGACTCGAAGAGAAAGAGAGAGGGAAAGAGAGAGGGCGTTAAAGAAGATGGAAAGAGTTAGAGAGAGCTAAAGAGACGGGAGGAAGAAAGTGAAGGGGTGGAGAAAGGAAGAGACGGGAAGAGAAGGCTATAGAAAGCGGAAGAGAGTGAAAATGAAGAGGTAAAAGAGAGTTGGACAATTTAAAAGAGAGAGAAAAGTGAGCCAGAGAGAAAATAAAAGAGAATGAGAGAAATGGAGAGAGAACAGGAAAATGAACGTGAGAAAGAATGAAATTGAGGAGATGGATTAAGATGAATAAAGTGAGAGAAAGGAGGATAGAAAAGAAGTTCAATAGAGTGACAGGAAATAATCGAAAGAGAAAGAGAAAGTGTATAGGAGTTTGTGTTGAAATAAAGAGAAAGAGAGATAGAGAGAAAGAGAGAGTGTGTGTGTGATGTAAGAAGTAAGAGAAAGTCACTTTACTCGCCTCGAGTCACGAACTTACACGAGGGCTTATATTAAAATAACAACCAAACAAATTAACGAAGCCGCTTATCCGCGAAAGCTCGGGTGAAATCAAGCGAAACAGAAGAACACACGCCGAGCATGACACCGGGAATGGAGTTTACGGATCGGGTTTCCACAGGGAAACCGTATATGGAAGCCCAGACCTGTCAGAACTGATTCTTTTTAGGTTGGCACTAATGCATTGATGTTGGGGCGAGATAACGCGGCGATGGGAGCCCACGGTAGTAGTTACATGTTGTACTTCATGGCAAATTCGGATACAAATCTCCTAGTAACACTAGTAACGGATAACAATGGAAGCAGTAGCACTTCTTTACGATCAGGTGATGTACCGTTATGAGGTCAATGGCTGGTGTATGCCTGCATTTCCCAAATTTGCGCAAGCTAAATTCCCCGGCATTGCCAGGGCATTAATAATTAGATAAATCGTAATAAGCTACATAATATAAACGTTTCATAGACTACACTGAACAGAAAGCTATAGATCTAATAATTTTAAAAATATAATTATTATTTACTGAAATAATTTACGAAAGAATTTTTTTTTAAAATTGTGTTATCAGATTAAAAAAAGGCAAGTCTTTTTATTTAAAAAAAAGCTAAATTGCCCGGCGTTGCCCGTGGAAGGACTATCCCTGTGAATCATAATGTGGATGAGAATTAACACCCGTATTCCGCGTACATCTAAAATATAATTATTAGATTTTAACTACTGAAAACATTTTAGGAAAGCTTTACGTCCTGAAATTATTTACAATCTTTTTTTTAAGTAATATTAAAAGGTGGGGGGGGGGGAGTAAATAAGAAAAAAGCAAGGCATCAGTGGGGAATCGAACCCAGTCGAAGACGCCAACCATTACGCTAAGGAAGACGCATGTCAGAAGCAAGATCGCAAAAGTAAGACATGGGACAATAAGGTTAAATTGGCCCATGGAAATCAGATACAACACACAAGAGTTAGCCTACTTGTTATTGTTATATAGTAGGGGCACGGTGACCTTGCGGCCGAATGTCCTGGGTTCGAATCCTGGTGAAGGCTAGGATTTATTGTTTCCCTAGTCTCAAGGGTGTCCCTAAGGTTCCCAGTTTTAATGCGTACCTGAAATAATTTTTTGTGAGGTAACGTAAAGGTAGCGGGGTATTGTCATGGCCACACGTTCCCTTCTATGTCGTTGTCACAGAAATTGTTAAACGCTGCTTCACCGGCCCTATGGTTAATTTAGTCCGGCGGGTACATTTTTTTGTCGTATTTTTCTCAAACTGGTCTTGAACGGAATATATATGGGGCGCAGAGTAGACAAGTAATGTGCATTATGATGGCCACGCAATCTCCTCATATGTCGAATCCATTGGAAAAAGCCTTACCGGATTTTTATGCCAAAGACATTTTTAGTTGTTTATTTCTATATGTTTATATTTAAAAACATTTACATGTTAGTAATAGCCCATAAATGGAAAATAATAATAGCATCAAAATATACAAAAATTGTAAGAAACATGTAGAAAAAAATTAACTGTAAGCCTTTGAGTGGCTCTAAATATTTTTGTTGATTATCGTGATCATTATTGGCGGGATAGAGTATAAAGTGCTTTTGTCTAAATAGTTATGAGTATAAATTAAAAACATTATATGTACCCTCACTAGATCTAGACAGTTATAAAATGTACACATAAAATTAGCACATATAGAGTGTGTCTAGAGGTCGTAATAAACCAAACACATAAACGAAATAAAATACATTTGTTTCTTTTATAAGGTTTTCAACCTATTAAAATGGTCAGAGTGGATTAGCCATCCAAGAAAATAATGTTATACAACAATCGAGAGCAGGGATCGGCAAACTTTTGATAACAATGTGCCAAAGTGAGATTTATAATTCATTCAGCGTGCCAACAGCCTGAAAGTCACCCTGTCTAAGCACCCAAATTCTTGTAAAAGATACTTAAATAGCGTTTTGGGGTGTCTGCGGCGTGCCGTTGCAAATAATTATAGTTCATTTCACGCCTTGATTTTAAGGAAATATTCACATAATTTAATTAACTAAAAGGAATTCATTAAGTTTTATTCATTCGCTTAGTCTAAAAAGTATTATTAAAACGTCATCTCAAACATAAGTTATGTTTAAAGTTAGAATACTTATAGTTATCGTTTCTGTAATATAGGTAGGCCTATATATTGGCAAGCAAATATATAACTTCTTTCAAACGGATTCTGGGTCGCAATAGTCTTTTGTATAGAACGATCATCAGTAACATTAATGATGCTATATTATTTAGGCTTAGCAATACGAGAAACACACAAAACATCGGTGAGGAACAAAAGATATGTATCTATTTAATCTACAGTGTACGCTGAATCAGGTACTACTAAATTCCTGGACTATATTCTTATATGAAATAATGCGATTTAATAGGATGTGATTTATTTAAGATTCCCGATCGTAATTGAAGTAATATCACTCTTAAAGGAATCCTAACAGTCAACGCTGGTGCTATAACGACCCACCCACGGGTTAAGGACAGGTGAAGGTGAAGGTAAAAGGAATCTTTATAACCATGCAACTAGTTAACGAATTTATATAATATAATGTGTTACTTCAACAATCTTTATAACCATGCAACTAGTTAACGAATTTATAATAATATAATGTGTTACTTCAACAATCTTTATACCATGCAACTAGTTAACGAATTTATATAATGTGTTACTTCAACAATCTTTATAACCATGCAACTAGTTAACGAATTTATATAATGTGTTACTTCAACATTCAATTCCAATTTTTTCTTCCGATTGGATGCAGTTGGGTGTTACGGTGAAATAAAGATATTATAATATTTTTTTCTCGTTTTGAGAGAAGGCATAAACCGTGACTTGCATCGTCTTGTGGCTCTCGCGCTTAATAACCTTCCTATCATTCGTGGCTTGCAAAATCTTAGAATGCGTGTAAGTTTTAGTAGTTGTATCTGATACCAATCTATACTAAAGATATAACAACTGAATAATTTTATTTTAAACAAGTTGCATTGCTCGGCGTTGTCTGTGGGAAAATAAAACAGGACTGTTTAAGCTACAGATATAAAGTTTATAAACTACAATGAACACAAAGCTATAAATCTGATATTTATTTTTATTAATATTTTTTACTGAAGACTTTTAGGAAAGTAATTTAAAATAAATATTGTAATCGGGTAAAAAGTAGGCAAGTCTTTTTATTTAACAAAAATCTAAATTGCCCGGTGTTGCCCGTTGATTTACAATCTATTTTTTTAAATTAATATTATTGATTGAATTAAAATTGTAGAAAAAAAACAGGTATATATTTTTACCTTATAATCGAACCCGGGTCACCCGCATGACAGTACTCGAAGTGAAAACGCAAAAGTATAATATGAGACTATTGTGACCTTTTTACGTGACTTTAAATTAACTACGATGATTGGTTGGACCACTGATCTCTAAAAAGAATGGATTAGGCTCGAAAGTAACATTCTTGGGGAAATTTCCGCCATTTTGTTTATACTGTCACTGATCAATATATATATAATTACCGTGAGTTTGTTTTTTTATTTAGATGTTTGTTTCTGCTCTATATTCTCCTAAGCCGTTTGACTAATCGCGTTAAAAGTTAAATGTATAAATTGGAAACGTCCTCCAAAATAAAGATTTTTTTTTTAAACAATATTGCTTAATTCGTTCATTTATTTTTTAAAATAAACTTAGACCTATTACTAATCACCGTATGTTAAGGTTATACAATGGGCGCAGTTTCCAAATGATGTCCTTTTGAAATGCTTTCAAATTTAGTGTGTTCGGGACCGTTTTTTTTTTTGTACTGCGAAATATTGCTGTCTACTTTTTTTATTAATAACTTTTTTATTGTTTGGTATTTGTTTTCTTTTGATCGTATTATTGTTAGTTTATATTATTAATAAGAAGTTAGAAGCTTGACAGCAAAAATCCATTTGCATATTGTGTAAGATGGCAGCAACATAAATTCCGTTCCGATCTATTTATAGACCAGTGGCACAGTAAGTCGTAGACACAATTTTGTTTATATCGGTAAGTGCAGTGGACATTTTTAGTTTTTCCTTTCTTCTATAGATCAGTGCTTTGCTTCACTTTGCTCAAACCAATTTATTAAGAAGGCGCAATCCATTCTTTTTATAGATCAGTGGGTTGAACACACACACAGTCTAATTTATATATAGATAAGACTTACATTGTAATTCTATCTTGTCTTCATTTCTAACGTGGCATCGGCGTAAATAATACTCAAACATCATTATTTGTTGATATTTAAAAGAATTATTTTTTAAATGAATATTATATGGTTTTACAGCATAGTGTAAACAACTTTTTAAAATCTACTAAAAGTTATGTAGCCTCGCTTTTAAAATTATTTATTATGAAATTTTTACTTTGAACCTTAAAGTTACAAGTAATTATTACTTCAAAAGTTTTAGACTTTTTGTATCGACTGTATTGAAAGCGTTTATTTATTTTTAAAATCATATTTCATTATTTTCTACTTTTTTACATTTAGGTGTATGCTAAATTAATATCTCTACTATTATGAATCAAGTTTAAATTTTGTTTGGCTCGTTTAATAAACGTAATGCAGAAAATGTATTTTTACTCCCTTTCTATTAACTTGTATTTTCTGTCTGTCTGCTTGCTTGATTGGATTTTTGTTAGCAAAACTTTGCATCGATTTTTCGACCGCTTTCCGTCGTCCAATCGAGCTGAAACTTGGAAAGAAGACTTGTCCCGACTAACAATACATTCTATCAAATTTATTTATTTATAGCATTTGGAATAGTCACGAATTCCTTCGACCAATTTGCAAATCGAAGATTATATTTCACGTCAAACATAGCTGCCTCTACCGGAAGAGACGGAAGTATAGATTTTTTTAAGATTTGTAAGTTTTTACGAAATAAATAGATTGAAAACGACAAAATGTAGCCGAAACTAAGCGAGTTATCTTTTTATGGTTTTTGCGGGCCAAAGCTAGAAAAAAAAAAGGATGCGCAAAGTTTTAGTGTGGAAATTCATAAGGTATGATATCAATTATATTTATTTTAATCTATCAAAATATAAATTAAATATAAACTTAGTTTACAAAGAAAGGGAGTATAATAAAAACTGTGTTTTTATGGGTTAGTTTATTAGTCGATAAATAGCCGATTCCGCAGAAACAGATTGAAGAAAATGATAAATTAAACCGTAACACAATAGTAAAATTATGGCTGGCGGTGTCCAATAGACAAGATTCAATAATACT
Organism: Anisus vortex; assembly: GCA_949126835.1. NCBI lineage: Eukaryota > Metazoa > Mollusca > Gastropoda > Planorbidae > Anisus > Anisus vortex. The sequence goes on from OX421507.1 coordinate 26,522,510, forward strand.
GATTAATGAATTATTTGGACTAAATATCTTGATTAATGAATTATTTGGACTAAATATCTTGATTTATGAATTATTTGGACTAAATATCTTGATTAATGAATTATTTGGACTAAATATCTTGATTAATGAATTATTTGGACTAAATATCTTGGCTTTGGCTTTAAGCTAGGCTTACAAGATTATTGTTTTCTAAAGTCTTTATGTTTTCAAAGTACTTCTCTCGATGAGAGCTGTGCCTGTTTTTCTATAGGCCCTAAGTATCTAAAACAAAATGTGTTTCACAATAATATATGAAAAGTAGATTTAGCAATCTATCTGATAAAGCCATACTCTATAGAAATTCTCATAATACAGAATAAGGTAAACTTACACTCCATAATCTGTAAGGGGATTTTAAAAAAAATAACATACTTAGCTAACCTAGTTGGTCTTGGGGGTAAAATACACAGCATAGCAATTCTATGATTAACTTATGTAGTGAAGTTCAGACATCTCAGTAATTTCATGTGGTTTAGAACTATTTATGTTTTCCCTTTAGTAAATCTATTGGGTGAAGACGACAACACACAAGAGTAAAAACTAGGTGGTCTATGCGGTAAAGCTAACACATCATAAAGTGGCACAGTCGTGCCAGACAGCATGATGTATGTCTGTTATGAAAAGTTTTCATTTAGCCCTCACCTGTCGGCCCAGTAAGCGTTGTAATGAGTAGAGTTAAAGCCATCCCCTTGCTGCCGGTACTGGAGGCCAAAAGTTGATCCGCCACCTACTGCGCTGTACTCGGGAAACTGAGGATAAGCCGAGGGGTAATTTGACGGGGAGGGCATGCTCGGGGCCACTTGAGCACCAGCGGTTCCGAGCCCCACGCTCATCCCCATCCCCACGCCCATGGCGGAGTACTGATGCAGTCCGTTCAGTGCAGAGTTGGCCGACACCCGCTGGCAGGACCGGTAGCTGGGCAGCTGGGAGACGCCCATGTTGGTGGCCCCTGTGTTGTGCGTCAGCGCCCACGGGGAGTAGCCGGAGTACTGGGAGTAGGAAGGCGTGTTGAAATAGTTGTTGAATGCGAACTGGTTAAAAGCGTGTGAATGGTCGGAGAAAAGAGGTTTGTGCAAGGAAAGGGTTGGCCTGTATGGCCTCTTCATGCGTCGACGCCTTCGATAATTCCCCTTTTCAAACATGTCTTCAAATGCAGGGTCTAGAGTCCAGAAATTCCCTTTCCGCTCACCTCCACCTTCCCTGGCGACTTTGACAAAGCACTCATTCAGACTAAGATTGTGCCTGATCGAGTTCTGCCAACCTTTCTTGTTCTTTTCATAGTACGGAAATCGCCCAATGATGAACTGGTATATCCCGCTCAATGTCAGTCTCTTTTCTGTGGACTCTTTGATCGCCATCGCAATCAACGCTACGTATGAATACGGGGGTTTGACGTTCGGGTCCTTGAACGACTCCGGATTGTCTTTGTTGTTTGGCGTGGGAGGCTTGTTGTCGTTGTGCGAATTCGTCGACTTTGGCGAGGTTTCGTTCTGCGTCGATTTGGAGTACATATCCGGTTCGCTCTTGGCGATTTTAGAAGACTTAATAGACGGCTCTGTTAACGATTCCTGTTTTGGTATCACGGTGCTCTGTGAACTGTTGGATTTACCGAGCAAGCGCTCGTCATGACTCTGGTGTTTGTTTTTATTATTTCCAATGCCGCCGAGCGTATTGCTACTGTTCATGCTATTCCCACTATTGTTCCCGTGTTTGAGAAAGTCTCCGCTCTTGTGCCCCTGTGGATCACAGCGATCGAAGCAAGTGTATGATTTCGGTGCGTTCACTACAGAATCGCTGTTTGATTGTGACACGTCGTGTATCCGATTTTGCGCTCTGTAATGAGACATGGCTGGAGAGTGTTCCTGATGGGGCATGTACAGCTTTTCAAAGTCTTTGTCAGTTGTCGTCGGGGAACCAGAGTACTGCGGGAAAAACTTAAAAGGCGAGAAATACGACGAGCTCTCCGTCTCCCCGTTGTACAGTCTGGAATATAAAGCTGACGGCATAGATGTGGGCAGAGGCGGCGTGCACATGGATTCCTGCGGAAGGCAGCCGTAGTCTTTCCCTTGCTCCCGTTGCACTTCCCCGTTTTCACCAGCCGAAACTCCGTTGATTGCCGCCACGTCGAATTTCCCCACGGCGCCGCCGAGCTCGGGGACGTTCTCGGCAGAGAATTGCTTCGGGTTGTGCTCGTGAATAGTGCTCAGCGGTCGGAGTGACGTCAGATCCGCTGTTTGATCCCCGTGAGTAAGACGCTTGAGAACTGCATCGTCTGATGAATATGACCTGAAAAGAGTAAAAGTTTGAATTGACACAGTGGTTAAAACATTCGTCGGGGAACTGTACTTTTATGAGACTCGACTTTAGATGCAGATTAGAAACAAATATAACATTGGGCGTTTTGGATTTTTCTATTATTTCAATTAAAGCGTAGTGTTAAAATAAAAGAGTTGGTTCCTTATAACAACTCAATAGGAGATGAAAACACCACCAAACAAAGGTATGTGTACTATTTGTTTACCTGTCCTTGACTCCAAACAGTTCATGATGTGTTGGCCCTGATGTCAGACTGTGGTGATGGTGAAGGTGATGAAGGGCGTGATGTTTCAATCCCTGGGACATATCTTCGTCTTTGTCTGCAAGGAACAACAGAAACATAAGACGAACATTTGAATGGATCAGAAAGTGACAAGCTATAGCATATACCCTGTGGTCGGCAACCTACGGAACGCCTTCCAGGATTGGCACACAGATCGATTTTTAATGGCATGCGAAAGAGCACTCAAAAGGCAATTCAAATATTATTATTTTTAGCACGAAATTGACTGCTAGTACAGGATAAAGCTTAGGCTCTTGGTACGCTGAATAAATTAGAATTCCTATTTAGGCACACTAATATCAAAACGTTGCCGACCCCTGGCATATACTATTCCATGTTAATGTTACATAATATTTAAAATAGCCTAGTTTATAATGTAATGAAGTTAAAAGAAGTTGGGAGGCGTGCAGGTATTATTAAAGTAGGCCTTCATCTCTGATATCAGGATTATCAGGAGTAAATGTGGTCATATTTACAGATTGAATCATTTGTTTGAATTTGTCTTTTTTTTTATTTATTTATTTTTAATTCAACTAATTTGCTAACTAATTTGTTCAATTTCTTGAAACAAAAATGTAGGGCCTAAATATAGGCCTACTGTATCGCCCTATCAACCTATAGGCCTACTCTATCGCCCTATCAACCTATAGGCCTACTCTATCGCCCTATCAACCTATAGGCCTACTCTATCGCCCTATCAACCTATAGACCTACTCTATCGCCCTATCAACCTTTAGGCCTACTCTATCGTCCTATCAACCTATAAGCCTACATATTACAATTGGTTTAAAGAAAAACAAAATATTTCTACAAAAAAGATCTATTATCCAGCAACATGCACTTGTTACACCCAAATTTGTTGAGGATTGGTCCGACTGTGACTTAAAATCCAAATATGGTTAATTAGTCAATCAGAAAAGTTCGTGTGGTTTTATATGATAGGCCCCTAAGCCGACATTTAATTTGTGTTGATATGGTTAATAATATTGACAATGGGACCCACGCCATTCAAGCTTATTCTGAATATGCTACGATAAGACATAAACGACAAAGGCTTTTTTTTTACGGGTGTAGTCTAATAACTAAGTTATCTAAATAGTATGTGGACACACCAATCATAATTACATTCTCTGTAGATCTAGTTTAGGGCCTATAAACTATTTATAGGGAAAGGCAAACCAGTTTTAAAGGCCATTAATGTAAAACTAATGTAGTTTTTGGTGCTAGAGTCTTCCCGTGTCTTGCTGAGGTCTTTGTTAGCAAGATAACTACTATATTACCATCATACAAAATTAGTTTTGCCAACTGAACGAGCATATTTCTAAATATCTGAAACATCATGGTATGTATGGCTCGTTGGTCTAGGGGTATGATTCTCGCTTTGGGTGCGAGAGGTCCCGGGTTCAAATCCCGGACGAGCCCACCTTTTTATAAAAGAAAGTTGTTGTTTTTACTCCCTTTATTTTAAGTTGCATTTTCTGTCTGTCTGCAATCGTCGTGCAAAACTTCCCGTGGTCCAATCCAATTTGGACAGCAGACTTGCCCCGCCTAACAATACATCCTATCAAATTTTCAGTTAAAACGACTTAATAATACTACACTTATATTCATTTCTTAAAAGGAAAGTATAAGAAATATATTGATTTCGCGTTAAAAATGCCTGTGCAACTTATTATACTTTTTCGGCGCAAAGCTAGAAAAAAAAAATTATGCGCTAAGATTATTTTTATAACAAATCATACTGAGTAAGGAGATATTTTTGAGATTTGCGACACAGATATTTTTTAATTACATGATGGTAAACTTAGTTTGCAAATAAAGGGAGTATGATAAAAACTGTGTTTTTATGGTTTTCTTGTTTTACTTTCAGGCCACTGTACTTACCTAGAGCTAAGGCCATGTTGTGTTCGTGAAAGGAAGGTAGATGTTGGTGAGACTTGATGGAGTTCAGGTCGTAAGACGACAATGACTTCATATGGGAGTAGTCCATGGCAGTGATGGGTTTCACGTTATCCTCCAGCTTCATCCCGCCCCCACCGCCATGGATGTACTCCGGTATCACTGACATCTTAAAGTCCATCATGTTCTGCTCACGGAAAAGAAACAAGGAACATAATTCTATGAACTACAATAACATCAGTTTGGCGGGGAGTGGTGGTGGAAAAGTGTATGTTTTTTAAGTCTCACAAACTTATTGAAGTGAAACGACTGTGCATAGTGCTGGCCATGCAACCACCTAGTAAACTGTCCCCAACAGGATATGCGCTATAAAAGCTTTATTATTATATGCCGTGGTCACAGAAAATGCTTCACCGGCCCTATGGATCAATTCGGTCCGAACGGGAAATTTACTCTTCATGCTATTTAAAAAATAACACACTTTAGATTGTGTAATACGCATTCGAAATAGCGTACAAAGCTTGAAGCCCCGGCAAGCAAGAAACACTACAGCCTGGGTTTATAATAACACTTATACACTTATTTTTTTAAAAGATGTAGCTAACGTATATCAAATAATAGATGATAATAATTATATTTGTATAGCACTGATAACAAACATAATGTAAGCTCGTAGTGCATTTAACATTGAGCAATAAATAAGCAAGAACATGGAAGATATAATTCTAAAGGCTAATAAAAGAGATATAGAGCGTATTAACAATCTCAAAACTGTACAAACACAGGACAAAGCAAATAAATGATCAGTAGTCTCGCTATGCCGCGCCCCCCCCCCCCCCCGCACCATTTCCATATACCCGATCGGGCAAACTTTGCCCCCCTCCCCCCCCCCCCCCCCCAAAAAAAAACACAACACACACACACACACAACAAACAACAACAAACAAACAAAAATAAACAATAACAAGAACAACAAAGAAATCTACCCACACAAATAGAGTCTCGAAAATAAGAAGGATTTGTTTAAGATTCAGACAGAACTATTGAAAAGTTAAACAACATTCTTACTCAAAGAAATAGTCGTTAAAACAAGGCACATAACTCACCATAACATGATGTAGGCCTATCGACCAAAAGATATTTGTCGCGCATACATCATCGGCTAAATAAAACACACAAAAAAAAAACGGATTCACTAATGTAGGCTATTGTGTATGGGTCGAATGGCAGCGCGCTCAACTGGCGTACCGAATATCGTGGGTTCAAATCCTGATGAGGATTGGGGTCTGATCTTGGGTCTGTATGGTATCCCTAAGTCTAGCCTACCTCAGCTCTGATCGCTAGGATCAACCTGACATTAGTTAGGCGAAAGTAAAAGCAGCTGGGCATTGTGCTGGTCACACAATATCTTAGTATGCCGTGGCCATAGAAACTGGTGAACGCTGCTTTTCCGGCCTAATTTGGTCCGACGGGATTGCATTTCTTTAACTATTTATAAGAGAATAACAAATACATCCAAGATACATCACTAAAGAATCAACCAGGGATCTCCGGCACAAATTATCAGGGAATTTGTGTGTGTGCGTGTGAGGTGTACGTGTGTGTACGTGTGAAGACTACGTTTACTTTTTAATTGCAGACCAAATGTGCCGCAGGCGATGATGTACGGACGCGTGGGTCGCAGCGCCTGTTTATTTACGTCTACAACGGCTCTGGGTCCGCTAAACCCCCTATCCGCCGAAGCTAACGGACGCACTGACTTAACCTCAGGTAAAAAAAAAATATAGTTTACGCGAAATCTGCCGGACGAGGTCAAGCTGTCGACCGCTTGTCCTGGGATCTCTCGCTCCTTCTCTACACGCACTGTAAGCCTTACTTATCGCATCTATCATCAATACCGATAACCCCGTTACTTAAGTCTCTCTTTTACGGATTTATTCCCTCCCCTCTATCCTCGGGATGAAAAAAAATATGTTTATTTTTTCAACAACGACGGCTTACGTGTATATTCAATGTCCCCCACCTCCCCCCTCCCACAATCCCATGTACGCCCACCTTGTCCCCACCCCCTCCCTCCCATCGCCGCACTCACAAGTGTCTCTCTTCTGTCGTCACCTCTGACACGAAATCTCCCCAAGCGGCAGAATAAAACAGTCTGGTTTTTGCCTGTCATTTTTTTTTACGAGGTTTGTGCGTGTGTGTGTGTGTGTGCGTGCTAACTTTTCCCTCTTGGCGCACCGTCATCTGCATCAACGTCATGCGCCCTTAGGACTAGCGGGTAACGGGGAGGGGCGTCGGAAAGGGCTTAGGGGGTAGGTGTGGGAAGAGGTGACTTCCGGTGGGTGTCTCGAGTTTTTTTTTTGACAACAGCCAGATTCCCTGGTCGGTCCCCTCTCCTCTCCCCATTTCCGTCAATACAATGGGCCAGTTTGTTTATCACTCGTGAATCATCGCGACCCTCGCTTGACCCTCGAGACGTGTATCTCTCTAAACTCAGATTAAAAGGCCGCGGGAAATAACAACCTTCAGTGTGGCGGGGTGGTGGGAAATTGTGTGGTTTTTAAATCTCATAAAATTCCAGATGTAATAGTCTCAAATTCATCCGATTGCGTATCGCACCCGTGTATAAGATAATGTCATTTAACGGCAGCACAGATGTCATTTAGTACAAGTATGCACATGCTCACTTGCCAGGGTGAAATACTCTTTCTCTGAGACTTAAATATCCTTTTAGTCTAATCATTCCGTCATCGACTGAGCCCTTAGGCGAGTGATTTTAACACTCACTCAAAGATAAAATTGTAAAGATTAATACTAAGAATAAATGACTCATAATCGCAACCCTGTAATCCTGTATAATGCTAAAAAAGACAGTTTTCTTGTTTCATATGCAAGGACGAATTCGTATTAAAGTCTCATTCTTCCTAAGAAAAAGTGGCACAAGAGCACGGAATGGGTTGCCTAAAGAACAAACTAAAACGCAAAATACAATTCAAGTAACGGATAAGCTTAGGACGCAAAAATATTTCATATTGAAGTAACGCCTGTATCTATCTATCTATCTATAATCTCTCTCTCTCTCTCTCTCTATATATATATATATATATCTATATATATATATATATATATATATATAGAGAGAGAGAGAGAGAGAGACTATATATATATTTGTGGGCAGCCCTTTTTAAAAACATACTACCCTGAACTTTGAAATATTTGGGATGAACTATACAACTTTTCATTCATTTAATCATTCCTTCAACGGGGATTGGCTTAACGCCTGTGCAATTGAGCGGAACCAAGAATGTAGAAATCATTTGTAGTTATCTTTAGTCCTTGTGTTGTTGTTTTTTTATTTTACGTTTTTTTAATTTTTAGACGATGGAGAAAACTGTTAAAAAGATTTTATCGTTTAGAAAAATATTTTTTAGACCTTTATAGGCTAACCGCGTTTGTTGTTACCTTACGGTCGTAGCGAGTTAAGTCAGTACTTTGTCATAATAAACATATGGGCTTACAAATGCCTTTTCATATAATTGTAAATGTAAACACGGATTCTAAATTAATTAAGTGTTTTTTTTTTTTAAACAATGGGGCGTATTGCTGCTGAGAGTTAACACCCTTGCCCATTTTACAATTACGGTATATAAGATTGACTTGTATAAGGGGCAAGGGTGTTAACTCTCAGCAGCAATCTTTACAATTACGGTATATAATATTGACTTGTATAAGAGGCAAGGGTGTTAACTCTCAGCAGCAATACGTCCCATTAGAATCGTATCAATTTTACCTATCATAAACCTAGTGTAATAGTAAGTTATCCTGTATTATAGTTATAATAATTTTAATCATTTTACATCTTATCGATAGCGTCTAATGTGCTCATGTTTTAAATTAAAATTAACTCATTTTTCTATATTGATAAAAATTACAATTTCATTAAAAAGATTCCTTTAAGCTTTATTGTATTCAAATGTCCTGACAATTAATGTAGAGCTAGGACTTATAATAGAAAAGGCAAATATGTAACTTTATAACTGGATGCTTATGCATTGCAAAATTGGACCCAATTCGACCCATACATTTTATTCTAAAGTTAGATATATTATATATTTGCTTTGGAATTACAGACTCTCCTTCTATAAAGAAGATCGTTGCGTCCTACATTCATCCATGGTTCGAGTCTAGTCTTTTGCATTTTTGTTAATGTTTTAAATGATGTTAAGTTACAGGTTTTCCTGGTTTGTTCAGGCAACCCATTCCATACCGGATGTCCCTTTCAGACTGCGCATGCACAGAAAGGCCCATTCAATGGCAAGTTTCTATGACTACCGACTCTTTAAACAATAACAGTCTATATGTACATTATTTATAACTTAGTACTGTCCGTGAGTGACTATTTCATAGTCATTCTGTTATCCGCTGTTTACATATGCTGTCTACGTACGGCTTTAAATTGTCGTAACATAATTTGCATATTGCTGTCACAACATCATGTTAAATTCATGAAACATTCGTAATGAGTTTCCTTTTCATGTCGAAGTTTATTAGTTTTGGAGAAAACTATAAAAGATTTAAAAACAGATCAAGCTTTATGACCATACAGCATATCAAGTAGGTCTTGTATAATCGTTGTTCAATACATGCTTCTAATTCAACAGAAACTTAATCAACTAAGAAATAAACCTTGCACAATTTCTTGAAATGCCTTGCAGACTTATCTAAATGAATGTTTAAGTCTAAATATTTTAATTAGCAAGCTATTGAATAAAATACTTTTTTTAAAAGGCTTCTTTAAAATTCACTTTTGTAAGTTAAAAAAGAACCCTTTAAATAATAAATGTTTTCTTCGATATTGTTCTATTATTAATGGCAGCCAAAGTTATACATAAAATTGATGGGCACATAAAAAGATTACTATCATAATGGTAGAAATTAAATTTAAGCAAAGCAATAGCGTAAAAATGTTTTTGTTTTTTGTAAACCAATTTTAAATGTTCGTTAACATTTAACGAAAAATTTATTTTGTAAAAATATATAATTCTTTTCAAGTTAATAAAAAGTTTATAACACATTTAATAATAACTGACAAGAAATACTATAAAAACAGGTAGGCTATTATGGTATAATCAATGATTGTCCATCAATTAGGCCTAGGCCTACTTGACTATAAAACATTAAAAAAAAACACTTTTTAAAATAATGTTAGAGGAATCGCCCTAACAAAAAACCAGACTACAAGATTCAATGTTAATACTAAATTTACTGTAACCTTTTTCTTATACATTGAAGCTTTAACAAAGTTAATTCACTATAGACTAGATATAAAGAAGTTGTTTTAACTTAATATCTTAGCTAAAACACATTTCGGAGGCACAAAGTGTAGGCCTACTCTTGTCAAGAAAACCATTTTTTTCGTAAGCATAGGGATTTTCCATTCACCAGCGTTTTAAATTTTCTTCACTGTGATATTATTTAGTCTAGGCCAATATTTCATAATTTAAGATATGTTTTCATCCATTGTCGCTAGAACCCACTTGGCACAACCAGGTCTGCTTAATTTTAGAAAAAAAAATTACGTGATGTTACTAAAAGTCGACTCGATTTCGACCCGATTACAAATTGTATATGAAAGAAAAATACGAATTATTGTAGCCAATAAACTCAGATATTAAATACTTTTGTTTTCGTCAACAAAAATGTAACGTATCCCGTCGGACCGAATTGATCCATAGGGCCGGTGAAGCAGCGTTCACCAGTTTCTCTGGCCACGGCATACTAGGTGACTGTGTGACCAGCACTATGCACAGCCGCCTTTACTTTACCCCAACTAAGGCCAGGTACCCATCAGAGCTGGGTAGACTCAGGGACACCTTCCGATTCTTTGCAAAAAATCCTAGACTTCACTAAAATTCGTACCCAGGACCTTCAGTATGCTCGGCCACCGTGCCAAATTTCATTTCGTGTATTTACAAAATATTCCGTTAAAATTAAAGCTTCGGATCTGAACAATTAAATGTGAATGTAAGCTGATGATTGCAAGTAAGCTTTTTGACACGAACGTAGCCTACATTTCTTACAGTTCAATATTATATTGTAAAATGTAAATTTCCTTGCATCATTGATTATAAATGACAATATGTTATTTTATTTATAATTAAAATTTTCCATAATAGTCTACAGTTATGAAAAAAAAAGTGCCTGAAAAATGTGCGCAAAAAATGTATAGGCCTATTTAAAAAAAAGTACAGTTATTAAAACTATCAACACTTTGAAACAAACTAATCTACTTTTAAAATAAGCTTATAACTTATATCAAACCAAAAATATAGCCAATAATAGTAGCCTATAAGGCCTACAAGTTTACGTATTTTCTGTAGTAAGCTTAGGGTTGATGTTTTTTTAAACAAAGAGGGAGTTGCTAAAATATGTAATAACTACAGCTAGTAAAGCATAATTACACTGATATATTAATAATAAAAAATGTTGATTACGATTTTAGGTCCTAATTGAGGAGTCTTAAATAGGCGAATTGGATTAAAATGCTTTTCCGCTATATTTCCCTAAACAATCGTGTAATTATCTTTTCGGCATGTTTCAAGTGCATTATTCAACTTCCGGTTTCATTTCGTTTTTGCTTACAATGGCAACCATAACGATTGAAAGCAGAGATTTACGCCTTGTTGCTGACTTAACATTCACGGATGTTGAGAAATTCATTGCACTTTCAGCAGCAAGTTCAGGCCGACTACAAATAAACAAAGGCTATAAGTATTATTGTGAGGATTATGTCTTCAATATTAAAAGTGGGTATGCCAGTATTTATAGCAGTAGGCAGCCATTTTTTAAAATCCAATTTAGCAAATAGGATCGAAAGTGATGTGTAATCCAAAATGTATGCATGCATAAGATTCAAGACTCGCAAATTACGAATTTTTTATGTGTAATTTATTTGGAAATTTCCAAATTTTAAATTGGCATGTCTGTTAGTACTCAATATCAATGAAGTAAATAAATTGTCTCCAGTATTAAGCTGCTGATTCCCATGGAAACATGTTGAATTCGCCGCTATTTAATATTGTTTTTGATTATCCTGAAGACGGTTCTGGTTGAATATATGGAATAAAATAATGTAGGTAGATCATTTTTTTGTTGTTGTTTTTTAATCTATTTTTCTACACTTCGCAAAAAAACCTTTTGATATTATAATCCCGCCGAACCCCCCAATATTATTATACTATCTATACCCACTTTATTTTTATAATCGCCTTTGTCCCCCCGCGCATAGGCTGTTGGAAGCTGCTCCAGTTTCTTTGATTGTCTGCCCCTGCTGGTTTCAGATATACCATTGGTTTATTTATGAACAGGCGTAAAGCTAACACCCTCTTGGTTTGTATAATATTTGCGAACTATCGCAGCAAGATTTTGCGCCAATTGTGGTCTATAGACTGGAACGAAAATAAATAGCGCTTCTCCCCCTTGGCGAATATCTGGATTGAGATCTATTAGAACTTCACTCATAGAATTCAACAAATAATTTTTTGTTTGTTGTTGTTTTCTTTGTCCCTCTTTTTATGGTATAAAGAATTGTATTGCTTTGTATGATAAGATAAATGCAAGGCTTAGATTATAAGAATGGATCGTATCCATTAAATGTTAAGCCATTGGAGAAAAAAAAAACAATGTCGTTATCACTAATTGGCTTTACAAATAATTGAGTTTTATATTTTAAAATAATTAATTTTAAGCTCACTTATATATGACCATTGCAAAGAAAGACTTCATCGACACAGTCAAATTTGACTGGATGATAAATATAAAGGACACAAATCATAGAGAAAGTTTTGATAAGCTTTACAAGTGAAGTCCATGTGAATGAGCCCTGAAATATGTTGTTATATATATATAATGCGTTGATTTTCATTGAACGAACACAAAAACCCAATTGAAATGAATTTAGAATATATCTTATTTTCGTTTAACATCCCAATATATCTGACTATTAAACTAAATAGTACATTTTATTTGACCAAAAAGGTAAGTTTATCTAAAACCAGATATTCATAAAAACAATATTTAACAAAAAAGTCTTTTTATCTTAAACAGTGAAACATAAATGCATTACAACTGTACTTTATTTTTAAAAAGGTCTTTTTATTAAAGCTAGTGTAACTATCTAAACCAGTCTTTTTTTAGAAAACCGGTTTATTGGTCAAATATCTTCAACTTATCAAAACAATTTTTCAAATCGAAATCAACAATAATGTGTCCATTCTCAAGCAATTTATAATGTACCCCCAATTTGAATAAGTACTTTGTAATGCGCTCGTTAGATTCTGTGGTGACTTCTATACGGAACCGCTTGTCTCAGACACTTAGAGCTTCTGAGACAAGAGGGTCTTTTCATAAGAGTTTAAAGACCTTTCTTTTTAGTTAGTGGCTGTATGCCTTGCATACCAATACATCTGCCACCGAGCTTGCTAAATGTAATAGCAGGCGTAATATAAATAACTATTATTATTATTATCGGTCAGTAACTGACAGAGTGCAAGGCTATCTGTCAGTAACTGCCAAAGTGACTGCGAACTAAAAGTTTGTCTATTAGTTACATTTGATCAATTTAGTTCATGTAATGAAACATGCGATCACGCTAAATCAAAGACTAGATATATAATAAGATCGACCGCTTGCTTTAATATTTCTGATATTTGATGACTCGAATGACTTCATTTCGGAATTCAAGATTCCTTTTCGTAATGTACACTTCCGTTTTATTTGATCGCTATGATTTTCTCAATGAAAAAAAAAAATGAAAATCGAAAGTTGAATACATCGGAAACCTTTAGGCAGACGTAGGAGAGTAGAAGTAATCTAAGACAGCGTTATTGGGTGCGCACAGAAAAAAAGAACATATAAGCTCTAAAAATATAGCAAGCGTTCCATCTTATTATAGTCTTTGGTTAATTCTTGGGTTCGAATCCTGGTGGAGGCTAGGATTTTTTTCCCGGCACTTGAGGGTATCCCCGAGTCTACCAAGCTATGATGGTACCTGACCTAAGTAATATATGGACCTAAAGTAAAGGCGGCTGGGCATTGTGCTAGCCACACATCCATACTAGTATGCCGTGACCACAGAAACTGGTGAATGCTACTTTACGGGCACTATGATCAATTTGGTCCGACGGGTACTTTACTTATTTTTTTTATAAGCTACATATTCAAATTTTAATAAACGACAATGAACGAAAAGCTATATATCTTTATCTAATAATTTTATAAATATAATCTAATTATTATTAGCTGAAAACATTTAGGATAATAATTCAAAAAAAAAAGTTAATCGGGTTAAAAATAGGCAAGTCGTTTTATTTGACAAAAAGCTTAATTGCTATGGCTTTGTCCGTGGAAATAAAATTCATAAGCTTATAGTTACAGATAGCAGCAGTATTGAAAAAACCCAGTCCCGATAAGCACATAATTTGAATGTAAGGGAAAACCCCGGAAGGACAAAACAACACAGAGGGCCTACCGGGTAATTTAAAAACATTTTGATAGGACATCACTCTGTATTTTATAAATGCTGCTCCAGAATATAACTTTAACACATTAGTAAAACGCTATTTAAAAAAAAACAACGAATAAAGCAATATATCTGATGTAATAAAAATTTCTTTTGGAGAACGTTTCCAATTTATAAATTTAGCTTTTGTCCCGATTCGTTAAACGGCCTAGGGGTCTATAGCGAACAAATATATATATATAGGCCTATATAGATAAACTCACAGTATATATATAGGCTATATATATATATTATACCTAAAGACTTTTTTATATAGGTAAAAATATAAATAGATATATAGACTAGAGTCTAGGCCTGCATTTAATTTTTTTTTTTTTAAATGAAAATCATACCAATACTGAAGTAGACTTCGTAAGGCTGAGCTATTGACAAATCGAACGCGATAAGAATTTTAGCGAGCCAAATAGTCTAAATCTCAAAAGCCCTTCTCTACTACCAAAACATAAAAAAATCAACTTATTAAAGTTGGTAGCCTATAAGTATAAGAGTTAGATCTAATACGGAAAAATACGCGTGACTAATCGTTCAATTATGATTTAATAAAAAAAAAAACACTGTTTATATATTATTAAAATATGTCATTGTAGGTTTTATTTTCAATTATATTCATTGGCTATATTTATTAACTAAAATTTGAAAAAAAAAATATTTTTAAATTATATCTATAAATATAATACCCAAGTGGAAAATTTAATAGACTATGAGATTATGATCTAAATCATAGGTTCTCAACGGGGGCGATATCGCCCCCCGGGGGGCGATAAGCTTTAGGAGGGCGCTGATATTCCCAGGGGCGATTGGGGGGCGGTGAAGGGCAAGTGGGCGGTACAAACGTACCTGATATATTTTAACACCTCGGCTATTTGAATCGATTAGTTTTTGGAGGATGAAATGTGATGTAAACGCAGTTGCTGCTAAATATCTGATTTCCCTTGACACTATGTCTACATATTATTATATTAATAAGAAATAGGAATCGCAGTGACTTTTCGATGAAGTAGGGGTCTATATTTGGCAAATACAGTGTGCGGCCGGCTGGTCCTGTGGTTGGTTCACCGGACTGTCAACCCTGCTGACCGATCGCTGTCGCCCTAACATCTGCTAATATTAATGATATTATTATTTTGATCTCAGTTTAACCGATATGTACTTAATGTGTTTAACACTGTCTAAATAAATTACAAAATAATGTTAAGCGGCATAGATATGTAGTAATCATACAAACTGGGTAGTTATTGTAATGTTTGAAAATATGCATATAAATTCTTTAGTCATATAATATTTATATAATTTTCAAATACTTTTTACAGTCTGATCATTTCAAAGTTATAAATTGTGAGCCATTTATTTTTTTAAAAAGGAAAAAAAAAAAGAAATATTAGCTTAAATAAAACGGGCTAATTATCTCCCTTAACAAAAATTTTTCCACATTTGATTCAATAATGATGCCGAACAAGTTCTGTTTTGTAATATAACAAATATTACTGATTATTAGACCTAAGGCCTTTGCAACCAAAATTGAAACAAAAATAGTCAAATTGCTAGCAACACACCAGGCAAACGATTCGCATTAATATTGATTTATTTAAACCTTTTATTAAGACAATTTTTTTATCTATTAATTCTTACAATATGTTTCCTTTTCAGTTTTTTTTTTAAAGATAATTAATCACACAAAAAGTCCAGTCCGCCTAAAAAAATTGCGGAAACTATAGTCCAGATGGGCGGACAGGGGGCGGTGAGCCGATAAAGGTTGAGAACGTAAGATCTAAATAATAAACAGTGTGGGTTTTCTAGTTTTAGCCAAAATATTTCCTTAGTCTTTATTTTAAAACATATTTCAAATTTAGGCCTAAATGCAATTTAATTCAACTAAATCTTTCATTCTTGTTATTTTTTAACAATTTAACTTGGATCATGCAGGACGCAATAATATTCTTTATAGAAGGAGCGCCTGTAATGTATAAGATAAGAAGATCGTAATTGCATTTTTTTTTCTATCTTAAAAATTCATGCGTATGTTTCAAATATTAAAATACTTACAATGCCTGATAAAGACTGTTTATGAAGATTTTCCGAAGATTTCCTCAGCGACAGTTAAGTAAAATTATTCACAAATTTGTATACTTAAATTATAAATCAACTACATTATTCCAATAAGTTAACAGCTTTTGTGCGATTGATACCGGGAGATTATGTCATCTTCTTCGAATATCGATGTTCAATGTAAGGCTGATTAGTTTTGATTTATTGTTGATATATGCGTCAAGCGGACAACTGCAGATGTTGACGATCTTTGTTTGATTAATCGCCTTGACTATCAAATGAACTTTTCCAAACACTCAGTTCTCGGCAGAGAAAACAATTCATAACAAACACAACAAAGAGTCTAGCATCATGATGACTTTCAGTTAATGTCAACAGAGAAACAAGCAGCAGTCACTCTTTGGCGCTAGAAGAAACACTGGTAGTTGGTAATGAAAAAACTAAAATGAAATATTTAGATTCAACTTAACTCTAAATTGTTTTGTTGATGTTTTTTTTTATTACGCGGACGTTTCGCGATGTGTTCTTCCTTCAACACCTCGGGGTTCTGGGTTCCAGACGCTCTCTTGTAATCCTCACCAACTTTCATTCGACAGGCCCCTTCGTGTAAAAAACGAGTTCATCAGCCCGCCCCGACGCGGAGTTCATTGGCCCGTCAGATTTTGAGCTGCGAGGAGTCCAGCCAATCGCGGCGCAGAGGAAATATAAAAAAAATTGCCTGGTTCGTGGTTGATGAGCTCCAGGCAGGAAGGACGACCCCTCCCCTCAAAGTCTCCCCCCTCCCCCTTCCCCTCCCTCCTACCCACCCCATGGCTTGAACGCAGGCTCCAGAATGAAGCCGTACTGGAAGTCCAAACAGGCTGTGTATTATCATATTTCAATGGTCTATATTAGTCTATAGATTCTTAGAAGAGCAAATAGCTAAACTGTATAAGCTTCAATTAAGGAACAACAATAAAAAAAACACACAGAGAACGGGAAAAAAAGCTTGTTGAAGATCAACACAATAAAAAAGGGTGGGAGGGAGGTGGGGGAGGGACAAATGACTGTTGATCATTCCTGCTAATCCTGCTATTTACCAATGTAAAGGTTGTGTATATAGTTCAGTGACAAGGCAAGCCGTTGTCTCGGACGACAATATTTGTAAATTTACCAACAATGTTTATTAGTTATTACTCATGTCTCCATGCCTGACAATGACATTGTTGTTAAATCCAAGGATATAAGACTATGTGTGGGATTGGGGCAAACGTGGATAAGCAATCGTAAATTAAATATTGTCATTCACACGTTTTGGTGAATTTAGGGACGTTAATTTTTATCAAAAGCCTTGTAAAGTTAGCACTAAAGCGCAAAGTGGAGCATGTTCGACAATGTGACTTTTTAAATGTATGTTTGTAGGTCTACGTATGTATGTGTGTATGTTGTGTGTAAGTGCGTATATGTGTGTGTATGTGTGTGTGTATGTATGTAGGCCTACCGTATTATTTTTGTATGTAGGCCTATGTATTTTTTTTATGTAAAAAGTATGTGTGTATATATTTCTGTATGTATGTAATTATGTATGTATTTTTGTATGTATATATTTATGTATGTTTGTATATATATATATATATATATATATATGTAGACTATGCATTTTTATATATGTGTATTTTTTGATGTAGATATGTATGTATAATGTATGTATGTATGTATGTATGTGTCTTTGTGTTTGTAGGCCTATGTATTTATGTATATATGTATGTATGTACATATGTATTTATGTATGGATAGTGTGTATGTATTTATGTTTGTATGTATGCATTTATATATATATATGTTTGTTTGTATGCATGTATGTAGGCCTCTCTATGTATACTGGTATGTCACTGTCAACATAGACAGAAACATTGTTAGATAAACATATAGATAGATAAATAGATAAACATAACCTAGTTTAAATTTGTAAAGAACTAAGACAAAAGTAGTAAAAGAAATCGTAGTATTTGCTGATGATATGTGATCAGATTTATTTAATTAAAGATAATTAACATTGATATGTGACCATATTTATTTGATTAAAGATAATTAACATTGATATGTGACTATATTAATATGATTAAAGATAATTAACATTGATATGTGACCATATTTATTGGATTAAAGATAATTAACATTGCAAAATCCATGAATGCTTTTTTTTTAGAGTTTCTGGTTTTATAATTTCTGACCAAGGCGAAGTTTATTTCTTCAGAAGTATTCTTTCTTCCAACAAAGGTTAAACGCTTTTTAATGTTTGATATGATTTGATAAACATGCATGGTAAAATAAAAATCAATAGTTATCTATATCTGTAGACGATTGGTACATAATTAATTGTATATTTTGTTGGTAAGAAACCAAATAAAAATAGAAATAATTTTTTAAAAACCGTGAAAGACATATAGTGTACTTCCTTTTTTTTCTCTTAGAGATTTAGATTATATATTATATAACAACTTTAATCGTTGTAAAAAAAATTAATCAAGACATTTATCTGTTCTATTTTTCCTTCGTGTTTAAATTAGAAGATATTTTAAAAAATAAAAATAAAAATATACCCGAAATAAAGCAATAAAGAAAAACACAATTCAAAATAAACTTCTGTTTTTCTTATTATTTGTTTGATTTTAATTATTATTATTACAAAGTCTATATCAATCAGGATTGACGCTATGCAATAAGCAATTTTTTTAACCTCCTTGTTGATACTGTTGTATGTATGTTGTTTATGTAACAATGGAAACTGTGTCTGCCAAAACATCAAAAGAAAAATACACAAAACACAAAACTCCGTCGCAAGTCTCTTCACACGGCGGAGGTGCATTGGTTGGACTCACTTCTTGACTTGTTGTACAAAACACAGAGGCAAGCTTAAAGTCTGCCAGTTTAGACTTCCGTTACAGAAGCAAAACTGTTTCTCCCACACGCTAAGACATGGATGCGAAGAAATACAACAACATATATATATATATTATTTATAGTTTATTTATTATAGCGCGCGCTATTTTGACAGGCGCCATGTAAAGACTTTCTGTTTTCAAAATATTATCTAAGTCTAATTACAGACAGCTTACGGTAAACTCCGATTCTACCGATAGCGAACGAGCTATTTGAATTAATTTGAGTTTTGTTTTTCTCGTTGATTTTTGTTTTATTTGCAATATATGTAAGAAAATTAAATGCTTACCAGTATGTATGCAACATAATACGTTTTATCATTTACAAATTGTAAATTTTGTTTTAAGATAGTTTTGAAACGTCCCTAAATTTACTACGTAGGCTACTCACCATCTAAACTAATATCCAATGGAATTTTTTTTTTTTTAAATGCATACCGCAGTTCATGTTTTTTTAAATCGAATAAGCTAAAGTAATAATTCACACGTTAAAACAGCGATGAGATTTTAAAAATGATAAGAATAGTTTTTCAGCCATACTAGTTTACTAAAAAAAACATTCGCAACTTACAAGAATAACACTAGATCAAATACTAACGTCACTAAACCTAGAAATAACTAGAGGACAGAAGGGCGAATAGTAAAGTAATATCATAATACATAAGACGTTAAATTCTATCTTAGAAATACAACTAAATAACAATCTATTACATTGCTCAAATAAACACAAGTACAAACAACTTTCTTATTCCATATTCAATAATACATACATATAAGTACTATTTCTTCCCAAGTGGAATTCGAGCATGAGATGGGTTGCATGAATATACCAGAAAACCAGTAACTTAGCATCATTTAAAACAACAGACTTCAACCACGGATAAGCGTAAAACACAATAATCTTCTTTACATAAGGAGCGTCTGTAACATATAAGATGAGATGATTATTGTCAAGAGAAGTGTGCAAAATACAGTCACGAGAAGTTTACAAGATAAAATTTTTTTACTTTTTGTATAGTTTATAATGTTTAAAATGTTAAAATGTGTAATAATTGAATAGTTGACAGTAATGTAATACTTTAAGTAAAGGCAAACAAAGAATCTTTTTGTTACAGCTAAATCTTTAGACTATAATAGTTAAATTCAATTTTTCCAAAAAAAATAAAATAAACATGCCTGCACATTTTTTAAACTTTTACTTTTTGTTATTAATTTACAGAACGCTTAATCGGATTTCAATCAAATTAAAGTTAAATAAAAACACTCTACTCCACCCATCCCCCCACCTCCCGCCAAACAATCATCGAGTTAAACCGAAATAGAAGGGAAACATTTTTTTGAAATAATGTTGGCCAGACCTTGACGGAAGTGAGTTAGGCTCTTTGCATGTATCAAACGTCAAAACCTGTTCACAGCGTTTACAGTTTAGAGCTAATTGCTTAGAAATTAATCGTATCATTCTTTTTCTTCTTCGCAATAACCAACTCCTAGTGGAGCAAATGTCGTTAATAATTTCTTTCCATGTCTTCCTGTCTCTGGCTATCTTCTCTAACTCTTTCCAGCTCTTCCCGGTCACCGGCACATACTTTTGTAGATATCTCCGCCAGGTGTTCTTGAGTCTACCTCTTCGTCGTCTTGCTCCCTGTGGATTCCATGCAAGAGCTTAATCTAGTCAAATTAGTAGTCGGTTATCTCAATGTGTGTCCATCTTTTTTTTTTTAATTTCTTGTTTTAATTTCATTCCGATACGGTATTAATATCGTTTGTACTTTTTTTTCATACCATTTAATATCGGGTAATTTTTGCTGCAATGTCCATTCGCTCCCCCCAACGACCATAACGGTCAAAAGATTGATAATGATTCTTTGTAGGCAGCCATTCCGAGACGGTTGCGTTTATAATGTTTGCTTACCATTTAATATTCAGTATTCATTGTAGACAGCCATTCACAAAAGTTACTGGTGTGTTTCGGTCCCCCTTTGTTGATCTCTAACTTTCTCAGCCACACAGCAAGACAGATTTTAAGTTAGAGTTTAAAATTATAAATAAATTTTGTCTTTGTACGTATTTATTTTCATTTCCAAATATTTTAAGCATAGCAAACCCCACTCTTCCTTTTAGCACACTTGCCCCTTCATTATAGACTATACCATAGACTATAATATACATGGACCGCTTGCTTTAGTTTTTTATGCTATTATCTTCAGTTTTTTGCAATTCCCGATTTTAAATGAAGTAATTGAAATACAAGTTCCGTTTTATTAAATCGCATTTTTTTCGACTTTAAATGAATGCTTGTAGGCCTATTAATATATCATTGACTATAATCAGATGGACCGCTTACTGTTTTTTTAGAGCTTATTTTCTTTTTTCCGTGCGCACACCACACTGATCTATAAATGTTTCAGCTCTGTACTACTTTCGATTTTAATTTTTCATTGAGAAAATCATGGAAATTGTGTATAAATAACTTTATTTCCGGTATGGCAATTACGTTATTTAGAATCGGGAATTCCGATCATCACTGTTTCAAGTCATCATATAGCAGAAATACCATAGACTATAATATACACCGAACATGAGTCTAACAGATAAACTCCATACTTCTTCAATAAGTAATTATTTAATATGAACATTTACCTCCAGTATGCCTTTCAATTCATCAACAAAAACTTCCTCATCCATAGCGTCCATATCTTAGTCATAGATTGACGCACAAAATTTCTAAAAAAATGGTGCGATTCAATAAAATGGAACTTGTATTACAATTACTTCATTTAGAATCGGGAATTCCGAAATAAGCAGTCTTTCGAGTCATCATATAGCAGAAAAACTAAAGCAAGCGGTCCATGTATATTATAGTCTATGACTATACATCCTAGATATGTAAAGAAACTTGTCTACTTCTTCCAGCGCTTTTCCTCTTACTTCCACTACAACATTACTGTTTAAGTTTATTCTTATTATCCGAGATTTGTTTTCATGTAAGTGTTGTACCCAGGAATCTAGCACTGCAGTTTGCATTGCCTTGAGACTTTGAGCTAATAGGGCTATGCCATCTGCAATTTCCATATATTCAAGCTGTTTAAAACAGGGTCCATTTGATTCCATTTTATTTTTATTCTTTGTAGTATTTCCCATGACCCAGTCTATTACTAGCAGAAAGAGAAATGGTGAAAGTAGACAACCCTGGCGAACTACTGAAAAAAAAAAGGAAAGCACTATGCACAGCCGCCTTTACTTTATCCCAACTAAGGTCAGGTACCCATCATAGCTGGGTAGACTTAGGGACACCCTCCAAACCAGTGCCGGATTAACCAGGGGGCTGTGGGGGCTCCAGACCCCGGTCCCAGCTTCCCTACCGGCCCAATTTATATATCATTAAAGATCAGAATAAAAGGATTTTACTAAGAAACAACAACAAAATAACAGCAATCGTCATTGTTCCAAATATTTATTTTATCGGTTAAATGTGTGCACTAAAGAGCGCCTACCAAGAACGTGGCTGTGCTACTCGCCATTAAATGGCAGCCTCTACTACTTTCCCTGTAGGCTGTTGTCAATGCGAGGAAATCAAAACATTTTTGTTTAACATCCCGGTTTTTCTGACTGGAAACATGGTGAGCTTGCTATCTCACGTCATGAACAAAGCGCAGAGAATCAGACATCAGTAACAGGAGTGCTCATTCGTAAGCAACAAAAACATCCGACATTCAGCTTGAGCATCAATACAATCAAGAGCGTGACTACTGGATCAAAGTTCTTGATCGTGTCGTGGCAACAATTAAGTTCTTAGCTGAACGATGTCTGGCAATCCGTGGATCAAATGAAGATATTGGCTCCTCAAGTAACGGCAACTTCCTGGGTATTTTGGAACTGATTGCAAGGTATGATCCATTCTTGGCTGAGCACATACGGAAGAATGCAAATCAGGGAAGAGGGCATACGTCGTACTTATCTTCCACAACTTGTGAAGAGATCATTTTGATAATGGGACAGCAGGTGTTCTCTAAAATAATGTCTGAAGTTCGCTCATCCAAATTTTTATCGGTATCTGTGGACTCAACACCGGATATTTCCCATTGTGACCTACTCACCTGCATTATACGCTATGTATTACCGACTGGCCCAGTGGAACGTTTTCTTCGATTCATAAACACAGAAGGCAACAGTCACACAGGCAAATATTTGGCGGAAAGTCTGCTGACATTCCTGGAGGAAAATGAAATCGAGGTTAGAAACTGCAGAGGATAAACATACGACAATGCATCAAACATGTCCGGCATATACAATGGAATGCAGACAAGCAGCTAAATACTGTGCGTACACACACGAACATACTACATCAAAGCTTTAATTTATCGAAGTGGCTATTCGGACCCGATAGACTTAGTGATAAATAGTTAGTATCGGTTAGTTTAAATAGGTTAGGGATGACTTTGTAGTATTTTTTGGTAATAGTCAGTATCGGTTAGGTTATAAAGGATAGGGAGAACTCAACTCTGATTGGTTATGTTCGTGTGTGTACGCACAGTTTTGAGCTGCTTGTGGAATGCAGGCCCATTTTTCTCAGTTTTGTCCACTGGCGTCGTTTATTCCCTGTGCTGCTCATTCACTCAATCTGGTTGGTCAATGCGCGGTGGATAGTTGCCTGGAGACCGTCACTTTTTTTTAACCATATGCAACAGCTATATGTTTTTGTCTCAAGATCAACTCATGGTTGGGCCCAACTTATTGAACTGCTTCGTCCACTTCAGTTGTCTTTTGTCAAGCGGCTAAGTGACACAAGATGGTCTGCGCACGCCGACGCTACGAAGGCTTATGTGAAAGGTTACACAAAAATTAAACAACTTCTCGATAATCTTTCTAACGATGACAACCAACCTCAAGATGCCAGGCTCCAGGCTGACTCATTGTCCAAAACAATGAGCTATTTGGAAACTGGGATTATGGCTGAATTTTGGTATGTGTTCCTGGACCGAATTAACGCCACCAGTTGTTCTTTACAAGACTCGAAGATGGATCTCAATACAGTTGTGCAACTCTACAAATGCCTAATTGATTTTATTGACCAGCAGCGGAATGACTTTGGAACTCATGAACTGCGAGGAAAACTCCATAGTGATCAATTTTTCTTACAGAGAAAACAGTGTAAGCACACGAAAACGGATGAAACAGTTTGATGAGGGCGATGCTGATGAAACGGAGTTCAATCCTTCTGATCGGTTCAAAACTCAAGTCTTCCTACTTACACTTGACAAACATCGAATTGCCCTAGTACATCGTTTGTCAGCATACAAAGAGCTGAACCAAACTTGTGGATTTCTGAGGAATCTGGAGCATGCGTCCACTGATATGATTCGGTCAGCATCCTCTCAGCTTCAGCAAAAATATCCAGATGATTTTGTAAGATTCTCTAGCAGAGAAATTGCTTCATTTTGCCGCATTTCTCAGAGTGGAATCCTCACAGCAATCTCCCAAGGGTGTGTCATCCAGCTACCGTCAGCCAGAACTACAATTATTTCTTACCATCGTTGAGAATGGACTGCCGAGCACATTCCCCAATGTAGAATTGGTTCTCAAACTATTCCTTTGCATGATGACAACAAACTGCTTAGGAGAACGAAGTTTTTCTACCTTGAAGAGAGTGAAGATCTCATTGAGGTCCACAATGGGAGACGTTCGATTGAACATGCTTTGCATGATGAGCATTGAGTTTGACATTTTGCGCGAAATTGACTTTCATGATATTGTGATTAATTTCGCACGCCGAAAGGCTCGAAAAGTAAATGTTGTTTAATTGTAAATAAACGTTTTAGTACATGTTTTACGTTACTGTGGCCAGACCTGACAGGGTATTAAGGAAAGCTAGAAAAGTTTTGAACTAATTTTTTAATGGTCAATAATTGATAACATCCGGCCCACAAAAGTTCTTTGCCCCCGGCCCCCAGGATCCTTAATCCGGCACTGCTCCAAACACGCACCAGGATTCGAACCCAGAACGTTCGGTACGCCAGACGAACTCCTGTACCTATCACTCTATCTCAAACGGATCTGCTAGTTTTCCTGTTTATACTATTTAAACCTTTTCCTGATACTGATAACAGAATAATCCCTCTATATAGTTAGAGCGATCTGTAAGATCCCCTTTCTTCGGAAGCTATACTAGATGTCCCTCTCTCCAGTCTTTTGGTAGTTTTCCCGTTTTGTCATATGCTTTCAATAATGTTGTATATAAGTTCTTTGATAACTCATTGTCTGCTTTAATTGTCTCCGCGGGTATTCCATTAAACTCAGCAGCCTTCCCGTACTTTAGAATTTTTATTGCAATTGTTATTTCTCGTGTAGTAGGTCTATTACAGTCTATCTCTAGAATTTGCCTGTTAATTTCTTTGTTATACTGTACAATTCCTTTATGTTTCCTTTAGATGCTGCTGTTTCCGTATCCATTGACAGATTGCTAATTGTGGCCTTCCTTGAGATTGATAAATTCAATATAAAGATAAAAATAACGGCCATACTTTGGCATCACCGCGGCTACACTTGAATTAAGTATAGACTCACAAATACTGATCGCAAGTAAGTATCAATTCAAATATTTAATCATAGACTATAATATACATGGACCGCTTGCTTTAGTTTTTTCTGCTCTTATCTTCTTGTTTTGTAATTCCCGATTCTAAATAAAGTATTTGCCATACAAGTTCCGTTTTATCTAATCGCATTTTTTCGACTTTAAATGAATACTTGTAGGCCTATTATCCCTATTATCATTGACTATAACACTGATCTATAAATGTTTCCGCTGTAAACAACTTTCGATTTTTCATTGAGAAAATCATAGCGATTAAATAAAACGGAAGCGTACATTGCACAAACGAATCGGGAATTCCGAAAAATATCAGTGTTTTAAGTCATCATATAGCACAGGGGTCGGGAACCCATGGCTCGCGAGCCAGATGTGGCTCTTTTGATGGCTGCATCTGGCTCGCAGACAATGTTCGATTATTTTTAAAAAATGTTGTTTTTAGACTTTTTGATCTACATATTAATTGCATATCAATATTTCATTCTACAAATGAGCTAAAGTTTACTGCAGCTCAGCGTCAGAAGAATTCAGAGACATAATTGTTGTAAGCTTACTTTTAGTGTTGAAGTTACACAAAATGCACACATTTACTTGAATTTTTAGTTTTAAACATAAGGTATGGCTCTCACAGAATTACTTTTCAAAATGTGTGGTGTCCATAGCTCTCTCAGACAAAAAGGTTCCCAACCCCTGGTATAGCAGAAATACTAAAGCAAGCGGTTCATGTGTATTATAGTCTATGATTTAATCATCAAACAAATATATATACAAGAGTAAACTGAACAGACCAAAGCCTAGTCTAAACACGTCCGGTCGTTCCGTAAGTCTAAGGTCGTGTCTACCGTTTCTGCAATATTTCCACAACGTCAATTCTAACTCCTACGTCACAGTTTCTAGCGTCATACGTCACTCCTTTATTGAGCAATTTTACGTTGTGTTAGAGATTATAAAAATGTGTCTTAATAAAACAAGAATATATAATATTTTAAACCCAAAACCCTAGTCTAATGTAATCATTTTCATTCTTTTTTATGCTTTTAACTTACCTATTGTCTTCTGCATATTTCTCTAGTCTAGAGCAGGGGTTGGCAACCTAAGGAACGCGATTCATACTTGGCACGCAGAACTATATTCGATAGAACGCGAGGGGTGTTTTTATTGATAAAAAAATAACACGACATTTTGCGGTTCTAAATGAGGAAAACTGACAGTTAAAGCCGATGTTTCTGAATGACATAGCGACACATTTCAGTGAGTTGAGTTACATTTACATTTCTGTAGTGGATTTACATTTAAACTGGACATATCTTGCGGTGAAATCAATTTCAAAACATTTAACTACATGTACATTGCTATTGTCATGTATATTGTTTTTCCAAGAATTGGAACACGCAATGTTTATTCTCCTCTCTCTCTCTTTTCTTACTACACGCGATATTAGGACGTTTAGTAGGAAAACGAAAGGTTCTAGGTAATGCTGGGATTCTGTGTTGATCTCAAATTCTCAGAGTCTGGGAACGACTCATTATTTAATAGGGGAAGTTCATATCGTTTTGTTATGAGTTTTGTAATGTTACCATGATTTTCACCCCTACTGGTAGTGGGTCTATCCCTTGCACCACTCGGATAGTATTTAATGATTTGTTTTGTCTGAAAGACAGAGAGTTTCAAAATATGTTCTTTTGAGAACGTTTGTGTTTGCACTATTTTATTCTAACTGTACATAATAGATATATTGTATATATTGAACATACCACCTGAAATAAACTATCAACAACAGTTACACTGAAGCTTCTTTGTCAAGTTACTATCCTATTGTGTTGTATACATTACTATAAGATTTATCTACTACCATAATTTACAAGAAAGGAAATGTTGGAATACAAATACTGAATTTGTGCCCAGGACTATAAGAAGAGTTCGTGTAATACTGAAACATAAATACTAATAATTAAAGTCTCCCCTAGGACTAACGAGAATTATCAGCAAGATCTACACAGCTCTGGCCACAAGGGGATTGTGGACGTAACACTATATTAAGGCATATATAAAGATACATAGTTGGGCTTTTTCAGAAGTACATGGAAGCTCTCAAAGCAGAGTTTTCTAATAAAAGGCAAGACTTTTAAATTGATGGACTTATTTTTGCATACCCCTTCAAGCCTTACTGGTTTGATCTTACTACAACATTCTTAGAGGTAGATCTTTTTTTCTTAAGTGGAGGGATATTGCGATTTTAAATGTAGCTAGTTGAAATTTAAACATTTAAAAAATGGCTATCCCAATCTGCCCATTTGCGCAAACAAATCTGGAAGGAAGCTGCTTAGAAAAGTCGTCTGCTATTCTCAACTGCTAGGTCTAGAGTCCTAGACATTTGCTCTTTTACTCTCAGCTTTTGGTTCAACTTAAACGCGTGAACATATTTTATCGTACATTGAGGTTATTTTAAGAATACAAAGAGGTCCCCTACACTTGACCGCTCATTAATTGATACAGAATAATTACATTTAAAAGAGTTTTTATGGTCATCTTCTTTAATTAAACAAAAAAAAGTAATTCTAAAAAAACATTTTTTTGTATTATTAATTTGATAAATATAACAGAGTTATTTAATAGCACTATGTTATGTATTTTCTGTAGTTATTAATATTTAAAAGATAAACTACTTATATGGACAAAAAAAATGAATGCATGAAATGGTTATTTACAACTGTTTAACGTAAATTATTTTAATCCTCTAATAATTAAATATCATTATATATTATATATTATTTTTATTAATTAAAAAACATAACTTGTTTGGCATAACTATTGAATCAAATGTGGAAACGTTTTTAATTAAAGGGAGGTGATAAAACCGTTTTATTTGCGATAATATCTCTAATATTAATATGTTTATTTTTTTAAATTATAAAATAATAAGCTTACATCGCTTAAAATGTATAATTTTGAAATGATCAAACTGTAAAACGTACTTGAAAAAAATATCAATGTTATATGACTAAATAATTTTTATGTATATTTTAAAACATTACATTTACTACCAAGTTTGTATGATTACTATGTATCAGTTCCACTTAACGATAGTACTTCAGCCATTATATAATGTATTTCATTAAAATTTAAATGTTTTCTCGGTTAAACTGAGATCAAAATAGGCTATAATTAATATAAGTAGGTGTTAGATCCTAATCTAGACAAACAAAATGCAAGACTAGACTCGGACCACGGATGAGCGTAGGACGCAATAATCTTCTTTATAGAAGGAGCGTCTGTAATGCATAAGATAATATAACAAATGATTAAGTTAAGACAATAATAACCATAAATGAAATATTTTATTTCGTATAAATGCAAACAAAAAGGATGATATTAAATATAAAATGCATTAACGATTTTCTCTATAAATAAACTCTTGATTTTGGCATTGGTCTTGCTATGGAGTTAAATTAATTAATTGTACTATAAAATAATTTGTTTAAAAGTAAAGGCTACTAGAGCAGGTTGATTTTAGGCTGTTGGCACGCTGAATGATTTAGAAATCCTAGTTTGGCACACTGTCATCAAAAGGTTGCCGACCCCTGGTCTAGAGCATCCCTTGTCAAGGCCCTGGTTCAGCTGTTCATCAAAAACAACTTTAATTTCTTTCCTTTGCTTAATTTTTGCAATAGTGCTGTCTTGAAAGCCAAGGTTTGTTTTGTTGTGTTTTTACCCCTAGAACCTGCTTGCTTACAAGTCTTGTTCCACGCTTCCTTAATTAATTGTTTACGTAAATGTATAAACGACACTGATATTCATATAGACGCCAATCGGCTAGAGCCCTAGACGTGGAAGATTATTTTACAAAAAGATTATTTATCTTATGAAGATGATTAAATCATTATGCTTTATATAACATATCTTTAAAAAATAAACACACTTAGAATGCAAATTGTGTATCTGTTGACGTTTTCAAAGTGTGTGTGTGTTTATTATTATTTTTTTGTTGTTATTTCAGAAGTAACTTAACCCTATATAAACAGTCACAGAATAAGCAGCTTATATAGTTCAGTGAACTAATTTGGTGCCTTGTGGTTTTCCGGATCTAATTTTTAGTTCTAGGAAGATATCTTATTTCTAAAGGTCTTTTGTTTATCCTTTGTTTCATTATAGACCTTGCATAAATATAGTTTTTCATTCGTTTAGTTTTACTCATTTTTTGTACACTGTGTTTTTTAATCAGTGGTTTTTTGTTTTAGACTTACCTTGTATAGTGCTTTAAAAAAAATCTATATTTGTTTTGTTAAAGTCAAACACTCTCGTAGTGTTTTTCTAATCAGTTGTTTAGTTCTAAAGTCATACATTGATAAGACTTGTTTTTTAATACAGTGTTTTCTGCCAAAAATTACGGGATGAAATTGGCCCTAAATAAATAGTGTATAACTAGCAGTTATGCCCGTCAAAATGACTGAGAAACGAATGATTAAAATGGATTTTGATTAAAAAAATAAAAACAATCAAAAAGGAAAGGAAAAAAAAAGAAGATAAAAAAGGAAACTTTAAAAAGTAATATTAAAAGAAAAGCTATCGCAGAAAGGGAAAACTGGTAAGTCATAAGTTTCTGTTGCCACAGCATACTAGGGGATTGCGTGGCCAGCCGCCTTTGCTTTACCCCAACTAAAGTCAGGTACCCATCAGAGCTGGGTAGATTCAGGCACACCCCACAGACACCCTCCAAATCTTAGCCTTGACCAGGATTAGAACCCAGGACCTTCGGTACGCCAGCCGAACGCGCTGCCGCACGGCCACAGTGTACCAGCAAAATACCCGCTAATTTGAATGCATTTTGAAAGGAATATTTTGAACTGAACACAAAATTATATCATTTAATTTATCACAATTAAATATAAAAAACTGTATTGTCATGGAGGAGTTAAGTAGTTCTTCCTGTATAAGCGTCTGTTAAACGACTGCTTATGACTAGAGCCCGGTCGAAATTTGGTTTCGGTTTCGGCACCGAAAGAAGGAGAAATGGCCTCTTTCGGCGTAGTTTCGGTTTCGACCGAAGCCCAAAAGTTAGCTTTCACTTTCGGCCGAAACTGATATTGACTTTCGGTCATCAGCTGAATATCTATGTTAGCTTTCAAAATTCCTAGTGATGCATCGATTACTCGGCTTATTGATAATTTCATTTGGTTAAACTGTTGCGAATTAATCTGTGTGAACTAGAAAATTGAAGTTAATAATAAACGAATTATTGAATCACCACCAAAGAATGTCGGCAAAATGGAGTGTGGGATTACTGGGGAGTCTTTTTAAAATCTTTTGTTTGGCAATTTCGGTTGATCTTTCAGTGTTTCGGCCAAAGGTGGAGTTAAACTTTCTGTTTCGGCTTCGGCCCAAGGTCAATGTATAACTTTCGGTATGGTTTCGTTTTTGGCCAAAACCAAAAATTTGGTTTCGGTCATCATCTACTTATTAATATGACACTGCCCAGTCAATGGATGACACTATTTTACCACAGCATGTGTGGTCACCGGTTCTAAGTCTATAGATAACAAAAATTTTACCCCCCCCCCCCCCCCCCCACAAAAAAAGGGATACATTTTTCGCAACAAATTAATGTCTGGGATTGTTCTTAGGAAAACACTTTCAGGGCTAAGAAATCGGACACAGCTGAAAACAGACCCTGACACAAGATAAAACCGTCTGTTTTTCACGGCTTCTCGTCTTTTTCAAAGAAAGTAAAAAAAAATATAAAAATATTCAAAAGAAGAAAAAAAAGAAAGAGCAGGGGAGGTAAGTGAGCGAGGAAAAAGAGCTCGAAAGAACTAAATTATCTCGCTTCAATGAAAGCCAAAACAGATTTTTCTGAGGTAAAGTGACTGACAAAAAGAGTTTTAAGTAAAAAAAAAAAAAAAAAAAGAACTATGCTCACAGTGCCAAGCCATTTACTCCCAAGTCGGTGCATTTTAAAGTGTGTTCACTTTTACTTAGCCCGCCTTTCGTCATCAGCATTGGGCATAGTTAACTCCACCCGGGTCTTGGTTTTAACACATCGAGTGCTAGTCGTTAGACATTTGAAAGTATTTGTTTTCTCTGCCGACATATGTTCTCCAAAACGGACCCTTCGTAGACTAGTGTGGATGGCATCAGACCGGTTCTTATCGGTATTTGTGCACTGCCTCTGAATATTAGACATGCTTAACGAACCATTTTTTTTTTTCATTTAGTTTTTCATTATTATTCCAAATAGAGGCCGACCGAAACCAATTTTTTTGGTTTCGGACGAAAACGAAACCATACCGAAAATTATAAATTAGCTTTCGGCCGAAGCCGAAACTGAACGTTTCACGGCACCTTCGGCGGAAACCGAAAGGTAAACCGAAATTGGCAAAAGAACAAGATTTTAAAGACTTATATTTTTGTGTAAAATTTACTAGTTTACGGGTAGGCTACACTATTTAAGTAAACCATAGCATATGTGATATACAGTTTTATATGCATGTATTTTATATAATTTTCTTTAGAATTGTATAGATCTACTCTTTCAAATTTAATAACCCAAAAGGCCATATAAACTTATATCATTTTTTTCTATCTAAATTTTATGACAAATTTGCATAAAATTGGACAAAACAAGTTAAAATCTATATTCGGCTGATCTTATCTTATACATTATAGACGCTCTTTCTATAAAGAAGATCATCCGTGGTCCGAGTCTAGTCTTGCTGATGACCGAAAGTCAATATCAGTTTCGGTCCAAACCGAAAGCTAACTTTTTGGCTTAGGCTGAGACCGACAACTACGCCGAAAGGAGCCATTTGCCTACCTTTGTTGCCGAAACAGAGGCCGAAGCCGAATTTCGGTCGGCTTCTAATTCCAAAATATACTGTTATATTATGTCTATCGCTTGTAAAGCAATATATTCTTATACTGACATGGATTTTCTTCCTCTTATTTTGGTTGCGTTCCGAAATTTGTTTTTATTTTTGGCCCCGAACCAAATCAAGAAAGGGGCGTTTCAGACCCCCTAATGTTTTATTTTTTATATTTGGTCAGTTAATGGTATATTTATATGATTTGACCTATGATTGTAAAGTTTTAAATTTTTAATTCGATTCATATTTTAAAACACAGAGAGTTAATAAAAATAATAATAATAATAATGAGCACTTTTATAGCGCAACTATCCATGCTATAATAGTTATATCCGTGTTTGTTTGTTGCTCAATGTTAATGCGCTCTAAGTCAAAGCTTACCTACATTGTGATTGTTGGCAGCGCTATACAAATATTAGTATTACTATTTCAGATACTGTGTTGCATACTGGTGTTTAAGCATTGCCAACGTGTTTAAAATCACTGGACTAGAGGACGAGCCTAGATTACTCTCTTATGGCTAGGATAACGAACTCTGCAGCATCTAGCAACTGATACATCACCCGTTCGGCGCTAACGAGTGGCCTTTCCCATCTACTCTAAACGCCTTGCAGTCAAATAATAAGCACGTCGTTCTCGACCGTCTGTTTGCCTGCCTGTAGTTTCGACACCGCGAATCAACGTGGAGCCTAAGCCTACAAAAAAAAAAGGGGGGGGGGCCCTTTATCGGACTGAGCTGTTTAGAGCTATTTTATCTAAAATATTGTTGTTGTTTTTTTATTTAGTATCTAATTTAAAATCTATTTTATGAAGTATTTAATGCGTATTAATCTCTAAGGAATATGTCTGGTGTATGACGTCATTGTTAGTTACGAAAGTTGCGTCAGTCTTGTATTTTTTGTCAAGGGTGTGAATAGTGTGTTTGTTTGTGATCGAACGCATAGTTAGTGGCATTTTGATTATTTCTGTATTGAAATAATAATAAAGTGAAATTGTTTGTATACGGAGTTCTTAAATTATACTATTTCAGCATGAGCCCAGTGCGAAATCGGGCAATTTCGGCTTGTAATTTTCTACAGAGCCTCCACATGGAGTCAGCTCGATGCTTCTCATGTAGGCTACAATCTTTAAAAGATGCCGCAGCTCGTTCGGCGTACCGAAGGTCCCGGGTTCTAATCCTGGTGCAGGCTAGGATTTTTTCCCGGGTCTTGAGGGTGTCCCTGAGTCTACCCAGCTCTGATGGGTACTTGACCTTAGTTGGGGTAAAGTAAAGGCGGCTGTGCATAGTGCTGGCCACACAATCACTTAGTATGCCGTGGCCACAGAAACTGGTGAACGCTGCTTCACCGTACCTATGCATCAATTTGGTCAGACGGGATTCTTTACTTACTTTACTTTAGAAGAAAAGCATAACGCCTCCATAGTAAAAATTAGATTTTTGTGTGATGATAGCGGAAACTGACAAGCCGCCATTCTACGTCATCTTCACTGATCAATTTTTATAGATTAGTAATATTTGTGTTGGTATGTTGTTTAATAGTTTACTCCTAAACGGTTAAGAAGTTCAGGGGTGGGATATTACACAACACAATAATAAAGAAAGCATCGGCGTTTAAGAAATAGATCTGTACAGATCAGCGACTGTGATGGATTATGGCGAGCACTTGGTATTAAGAGGTTTTTTTTAATTAACGTCCCTAATCCAGTATTTGTATAGATTAGTAAGAATTGTGTCCACTTGTCATTCGTACTAACCGTTCCCATCCACTCAATGCTCCTGCAAGGCAGGACCAGTCTAAAAGCACATCCTCAACCGTTTCTTCTGCTTTCCTGCAATTACGACACCGCGAGTCATGGTTGGGCCTAAATCTCACGAAATAGGCACCTATAGGGCAGTGCCCCCCCCCCTCCCAATCCCTCACCCCAAAAAATTCAATAAGCACTGGCAAAGGTGCAATTCACTTGAAGACTAAACCCTAAATTTGGACCAAAGAGAATTAGTATTTTAAAAAACTGGAAAAAATTACACGAAAACAAGATCAATCCTAAGTGTATTTTCGCGGCACTATTTGTACGAAAACGAACTGGCTTGATAAAACATATTGATAAAAAAATATATAAAAAGCTGTAGAAATATTTATATTATTTACGATATTGTCATTGGTACGACGATCATTTACCCAACCCAACAGAGATAGCTTATTTGTTTATTGTCTTGACGCCAGGCCCCAATGCCAACGACTCTGGTCTCTCTTTTATCCAGGGACATCAAACGCCCCACGAGAGAAATAGCACAATAACGTACCGGCGAATAACCGCCATGTTTATTGATTCTTACACCCAATAGAACTCCGTAGCGTGCTGAGTGTAGGTCTTGCACGCCATTTTCATTTCATTCCTTTTAGCATTTAACTTCCGGTTTCGCTTTATTACGTTGAATAAACATCGATACGCAGGGCTATGTAATTACTATATATGCTTGATAAATCTTCATCATGGTTTTATGTGACTTTATTTTTTTTTTGCTTATCCCGTTTCCCGGGAATTGGTGTAAAATATTAGTCCGAGTCTTTAGTCCGTCGGACCAATTTGATTATTGGGCCGGTGAAGCAGCGTTAACCAGTTTCAGTGGCCACGGCATACTGAAGGATTGTGTGGCCAGCACAATGCCCAGGTGCGTCTATACCCCCCAACTAATTTCAGGTACCCATCAGAGCTGGATAGACTCAGGGACACCCTCAAGCCCCGGGAAAGTATCATAGCCTTCACCACGATTCGAATCCAGAACCTGTGGATCGCCAGTCAAAAGCGCTGTCGCTCGGCCACATGATCAGTTTGGTCCGAAGGGTACTTTACTACTACTTACGAGTACGGTAGTTGCATTAATGAGAAAATTCTTGGACCATTGTCAGCCACATCTCCCGAAGCCTTGAAATTTACACTCTCTTATAAGTTTTCCATATAGATACAAGATTATTACGTCAACTAGGCCCAAAACTCCTGCAGGACGGCAGGGATCAGTCGACGGCAGGGATAGAAACCGCGACGTGTCGGTTGACATCCCGGTAAACTAACCACTGGACCAGTCGGCCTCTTTCATCGAACAACCAAACCGCCTTTATGTATGGTTTCTTTCGGTACCCAGTGTATGCCACGTTGAGCAAACACACAAACACACCCGTGTGCCTCATCTGTTCAAAGATATCTTTTAAATGAAAAGAAAGAAAAAAAAAAGGGGGGGGGGAGAGGGGCACGCTCGTCCTATGTTGCGCACTTGTTAAGGATAAATAGCCCCTTTTATATTTTATACACAAAATTTGTAAATGTGGCCACATTTCAACGTGTATTGCACGTGTATGTAGGCAGAAGACCGTAATATAAAGAATTTTTTTTTTAAAGTGTAGATGGAAAATAATATTGAGTGAAGTGCGGAAGAGAATTTGAAGAAGACAAAAAATGGTTCCTGGGAAATTACTTCAAAAAGGAATTAGTTATTCGGAGAAGTCACCGAATGGCGGAAAGGAAAAATGTTTAGTTAAACTTTTAACTATCTAAGACTTGAGTTCTATGCTAATGAACAACTTTGGAGTACGCAATTATAACACGAGGAAAGAAAGTTATCTATTTCTTGAATAATGATTTTTCTTTCTTTATTTAAAGTCAATGCGAGTAATAGTTCTATTAAATGTCATGCGTGAAAGATGAACCTATAGCCGAACAAAAACCTTATGAATGTAAATGTTTATGGCTGTTTTTTCGTAGACTATGACTTTAATGATATACATGGACCGCTTGCTTTAGTATTTCTGCTTTATGATGACTCGAAACACTGATTTTCGGAATTTCGGATTCGTTGTTTCCTTTGCACTTCCGTTTTATTGAATCGATTGGATTTTCTCAATGTAAAATTAAAATTAAAATCGAAAGCTGTATAAAGCGGAAACATTTAAGAAACAACGAGGAGCGTAGAAGTAATTTAAGACAGCCTTATTGGTTGCGCACGGAAAAAAAGTTGATATAAACTCTAAAATAGAGAAATCGGTCCATCTTATTATAGTGTATTTTTGTTTTTGTTTTTATTTACATTTATTTAAATTTATTTGCTGATATTTAAAAATACATTTTTAGGGAGTAGTAATACGGTACGGGTATGTAGGTTGGGGGGTGGGGGAGGTACTCGTAAAATAAAAAGTTAGAATAAGGCGTACCGGTAATGAATG
The DNA here is from genome assembly GCA_949126835.1 of Anisus vortex. Classification (NCBI taxonomy): domain Eukaryota; kingdom Metazoa; phylum Mollusca; class Gastropoda; family Planorbidae; genus Anisus; species Anisus vortex. The sequence continues at coordinate 26,559,263 of OX421507.1, forward strand.
GTAACCACTCGACGAAGGGCCCTTGCTTAGATCCTAATATATTATTACAGACTTGTTAGAAAAAGGAGGGAGCAGGTGACAGTAAGTAAGTAAGAGAGAGAGAGAGAGAAAGAGAGCAATATGGAGAGAGAGAGCGTGAGATTTAGAGAGATTTAGAGAGAGAGAGAGAAAGCGTAGAGGAAGTAATCGTAGCATCTGCAGAAAAATAAACAATTTCCCCTTTGTTTGAAAATAAACGCAAGCAACGGAACTTCCCGTACCCAAAAATAAAAAAAACTCGGGTGATATCGTTTTTCTCCGGCACAGCTTCGCTTTCTTGAAAAAGAAATATAATTTTGTAGAAATGGCAGTGGAAGAGGTGGAAAAGGGGGGGCGGGGGAATGGAGGGGGGGGGGTCAGTGCTTGAAACGGGCTGGGAGTGCAGGTAATGTGGGGGGCAAATAAACGGGGAAAGGGGATGTGGGGGTGGAGAGGCTTTCCGAAAAAAGTCTTTTGATTGATTGTGTGAAGAGGTGACGGCGTGTGAGGAAAAATAAATGAGCAGACATGCGCGTCCATAACATATGTTTTTTAACTGGGTGAATGGAACTATAAAGAAGTGAGAGGGCGGTGGGGGTGAGGGGGTGGATGGTGCAGAGTGGGGGGGGGGGAGGTGCTGGATGGGAGATGGGAGCGGAGAAGCAAGGGGATGGGAGAATAAATGGGAGGGTGGGGGAGAGATGGTAATAGAAAGGTTTGATGGGAAAGAAATTAATAATATAAGAAAGAAGGTTAGGAAAAACAAAAAAAATTTTGTGTGAGAAAAGAATAGTTGGGGGGGGGGAGGGTAGAGGTGAAGATGAGGAAGTGAGAATGTATGGGAGAAACGTAAATGAATTGACATTTAGATAGATAGATAAATAGATTGATAGATAAATAGAATAGATAGATGAAAACATAGGCCTAAATAGATAAATAGATAAATAAGATAAATAAGATAAATAGATAAATAGATAAATAGATAAATAGATAAATAGATAAATAGATAAATAGATAAATAGATAAATAGATAAATAGATAAATAGATAAATAGATAAATAGATAAATAGATAAATAGATAAATAGATAAATAGATAAATAGATAAATAGATAAATAGATGAATAGATAAATAGATAAATAGATAAATAGATAAATAGATAAATAGATAAATAGATAAATAGATAAATAGACAAATAGATAAATAGATAAATAGAAAATAGATAAATAGATAAATAGAAAAATAGATAAATAGATAAATAGATAAATAGATGAATAGATGAATAGATAAACAGGTGAATAGATAAATAGATACATAGATAAATAGATTCATTTAGATAAATAGATTAGATAAATAGATGGGTAACTATGTAGACATGAGGTTAGATATACAGATGAACCTTTGCATTCTGAAAATAAAGAAGTGATTTGTCATCGGATTTATTCACTGCAGAAATGTATAGATTCGGCACCATCGTGGTTAGTCCAAAGACTACAATAAGATGGACAGCTTGTTCTATTTTTAGAGCTTATAATATGTTCTTTTTCCGCACGCATCCAATAACGCTGTCTTAAATTACTTCTACGCTCCTACGTTTGCCTAAATGTTTCCGCTGTATACAACTTTCGATTTTAATTTTTCATTGAGAAAATCATAGCGATTAAATAAAACGGAAGTGTACAGTGCAAAAGAGAATCGGGAATTCCGAAAAGAAGTCATTTGAGTCATCAAATAGCAGCAATATTAAAGCAAGCGGTGCATCTTATACAGTCTTTGGTCAGTCGCAGTTGAACAAATCCTGCAATACGCTGTAATGGCAGTGGCGGATGAAATCAATGGTTTCCACCTTAAAATCCTAAGTATTGACAACCAGCCTAGGTGGCATCCCTAAAGGGTTACCTCCTCCCTCCCCCCTCCCCCCCCCCACGCCATTCCTCCACCGCCCATATTATTTTTTTTTACCTAGTCTCCTAATCTCGCCCGCAAACATCAACAAAATTAGTAAAAGCAGCCGAGACCGCCGGTCCGTAACACGAAACCGAGCTGTACTAGCCGTAAACCTGTGTGAATACCCATGCCTGGTATCTTACCAATGGAAAAGAGGAAGTTTTTTTTTTCCTGAAAGCTTTTTCTTTATAACTTATATATTTTAAAAAAAACTTATCCCGCTGAGAGCAAAAATTAGACTTTTAAACTCACACACAGCGCACAAATTACACCGTTCAGAAAAAAACCTACTTGTAAGTGGTTTTTGAGGTGGGGTGGGCTAAGATTATACAAGCGGTTGAACTGTTAATGCACGAGGTCTTGATTTATTCACGACAGACCCGTGTGTTTTGGAGTAAATAAACATAATGTGCTGTTTTACTGACAACACACTGTCACCAGTCTTGTGCACCCGTATTGGGGCGATGCGTAATTGTTTTTTTATAAACATTTTATAAATAGAGCGATATACATAGAGATAGATAGATAGATACATAGATAGATAGAGTAATAGATAGATAAATAGATAGATAGATAGATGGACAGATTGATAGACAGATTGATAAACAGATTGATAGACAGATTGATAGATGATATATAAATATATAGATTAGAAGCGATTTCTTATTTTAAAACTTAGGTAGATAGACGATATATAGAAAGATAGAAAGATAGAAAGATAGAAAGATAAAAAGATAGAAAGATAGAAAGATAGAAAGATAGAAAGATAGAAAGATAGAAAGATAGAAAGATAGAAAGATAGAAAGATAGAAAGATAGAAAGATAGAAAGATAGAAAGTTAGAAAGATAGAAAGATAGAAAGATAGAAAGATAGAAAGATAGAAAGATAGAAAGATAGAAAGATAGAAAGATAGAAAGATAGAAAGATAGAGAGATAGAGAGATAGAGAGATAGAAAGATAGAAAGATAGAAAGATAGAAAGATAGAAAGATAGAAAGATAGAAAGATAGAAAGATAGAAAGATAGAAAGATAGAAAGATAGAGAGATAGAGAGATAGAGAGATAGAAAGATAGAAAGATAGAAAGATAGAAAGATAGAAAGATAGAAAGATAGAAAGATAGAAAGATAGAAAGATAGAAAGATAGAAAGATAGAAAGATAGAAAGATAGAAAGATAGAAAGATAGAAAGATAGAAAGATAGAAAGATAGAAAGATAGAAAGATAGAAAGATAGAAAGATAGAAAGATAGAAAGATAGAAAGATAGAAAGATAGAAAGATAGAAAGATAGAAAGATAGAAAGATAGAAAGATAGAAAGATAGAAAGATAGAAAGATAGAAAGATAGAAAGATAGAAAGATAGAAAGATAGAAAGATAGAAAGATAGAAAGATAGAAAGATAGAAAGATAGAAAGATAGAAAGATAGATTGATTAGACGCAATTTTTTTCTTTGTAAACGTATTTAATTTAGTTCCCAGTTTCATGAACTTGAAATAATATTTTATCTCCTACTCTCCTTCAAAGAAATAAATGGAAGCAAACATTTATAATAGTTTTACTGTTTCAATGAGAAATAATTTCTTACGGTTCACGTTAGTCTCCTTGTTAAATTACACCTATAGTTTTTAGAGTAAGCATGGACAAGTCTTAATGAGGCGTGAACTTTTGAACCCGAATGTTCGTGAACTTCCTGTTCTATTTTTAAACTAATAACAAAAAAGCATGCTTTTGCTGGTGTTTGACAATTGATTTCAACCTCGATGGCCAGTTCTAGTCTTTTAGAATTATACAAAGGATACAATATTAGTTATGAGGAATCCGTTTTTAACATCAAAAGTGAACAGGCGATCATTAATACTCAAGTGTAAATCGCGTGACTTTAAATGTTTATTTGTTTACAAAATAAATGAGTCAAGAGTTGCGTTTTCTTGGTTATTAAAAAACAAAATAACAAAAATTCTTTTGCATTAAGCAATAAGTTTGATATTTTAAAAAGGTGATTATTCCCTTCTGACTTTCAAAATACATTGTTTTGCTTTGTAAACATCTATTGGAAATGAAATAAATTGTAATCCCCAACAAATTTGAGTACAACCAATAAAGTGGCACACAGACATTGTTTCGAATAAAATGATCGAATAAGAACGGAAATGTTTTTGCACGTGACCTTTTATGCATGCATACACGTTAAGACTTGTCCATACTATACTCCAATCCTTTACGGTGTGTGAAGCAGTGTATCCGTGAAGTTAGCCGCGGCAAACACCTGGATTGTGTGGCTAGTTCAAAGCCCCACCAACTTTTATCTTTCACAAACTGGTGAAGTGTAAAGAAATATTAAAATTTGCCGAATATTGTTGAATCTGGAGATCTATTGTAAGTAACTGATGGAAGTATCTAATCCGTTAGGAGTTTATTTCGGGATCTGAACTACTGCTCCCCCCGGCATGCAGTAGTAGGCTACTTAAACTGTATTTAATTAAACAGTCCATAAAGAAAAAAAAATAGGCCTATGTTTGTGAAACGCGTAGCATGTAATTTAATCAAAGAAACTTTAAGGGTGGTCCTCAGATCTCTTGAAGCCCAATCGCAATAGCAGAATTAACCGAAGCTGTGTCTGCCTTGTATAACGTACTGTGCAATGCGTATCTGGAAACAAGTACGTCTTTTTCTGGCTTGCGTACATCAACAATGTTTTCTCCCCTCTTTGTCGCATGCCGATGTTTCGTCTGTTGGTCGGCACATCTACATGTTAACGTTTCCACATCCGGGTGGCGCATGTTAACAATTCTTTCCCACAACAGCAAGTCAAGACTTTTGAAGAATGCAAATTGAAACGAGCGCTGCACCACTTCAATTATAGTGGCCCCTTGGCGGAACACGGCTGAACGCTAATTATTGTGGTTGATCTTGCTGGATGGTGGAAGATTATGATTTATTTGGAAGAGGTCGTAAAGAACAGTGCCAATAACCAGGGGCGAAGCCACAGGGGGGGGGGGGGGCTGAGGGGGGCTAAGCCCCCCCCCCCCCCCCCCCCTGGAATTAAAAAAAAATATTTTTTTTCAATAGAATTTTTTTAAATAAGTACTAAATTCGCTACAAATTTGGTCAATGTTTATTACGCGAAAGTTCAGCCCCCCCCCCCCCCCCCGGTATTTGGTAAATATTTGTCACGCGAAAGTTCAGCCGCCCCTGGAAAAAATTTCTGGCTTCGCCCCTGCCGATAACATGTTTTTTTAAACACATAAAAAATGCATTGATAGCTAAACTTAGAAGAAAAACTTGAAACAGTATTGTGGTTTTTTAACTAGCCTAAATGTTGTTCGGAATGAAAGAAAAGAAACATAATTTATAGCTACAGATAAACAATAACAAGATAGCTCCTACTAGAACTATTTACTGCCCATGATTTTTTGTTGTTGTTGCAAGCCCTATTACTATTACTTGTGTAATGATGAATCATATTCAAGTCTTTGTGAAATCTTTAAAAAAATGTCCATTCATAGGACCGTTTGTGATAGTGGATCTACCGCACGCTTAATGTTACACTCCCAGTCTTTGCCTGATGCGTAATGTTGTTTTATTAATTTTACAACAATAATACTGATGCTCATTTTTTAAAAAGAATTTGACAAAATGTTCTTGTAAAGACGTTTATAATGTTGGCCTTGATAATATCTTAATTTATCTTATATATTACAGACGCTCCTTCTATAGAAAAGATTATTGCGTCCTACGCTCATCCGTGGTCCGAGTCTAATCTTACATCTTTATTAATGTTTTGAATAATGTTAAGTTACTGGTTTTCATGGTTTGCTCAGGCAACGAGTGCAACCCTTTTGCATAACTCGCTGACTTCAAACTGTTACGGTGTAACCACTGATCTATAAAAATAATGGAATTAACCATGACGCAATAATCTTCTTTATAGAAGGAGCGTCTGCAATGTATAAGAAAAGATAACTCCCTTTATAGTATTAATACATTTGTTTGTGTCTATTGAAATAAGCGGAAACCATCCAGCCGCCATTTTACAACATACATAATTTATGAAAAATATGTCAGTCTGATGCTATCAATAAGGATTTAAAAATGCGCACAATAAAGTGAAAAAAAAAAGTAGGCCTATAAGGTATAAAAACCGCAACAACAGTCAAATAAGTTTTCTTGTGTGTCTATAGTTTAATAGTACAAAGAAATATATTGGCCTAATAGTAAAAATTTTAAAAACTCATTTAGTTGTATATATAAATAGACAAAATAAGGTTGAGTTTTAGACCATAGACATGTAAAACGTGTTAGAAAAAAAAATGTGTAATAATATATTATTTAAATAGGTCAGATTTGTCAAATAAATAATACGGCCGATTTGTTGCACGCAGTTTGATGCCGAGTGCAAACAATTCTTTTTTGTTAGTTCAGTAGGCATTTTGATGTTTAAATGAGACATAATTCAATCAGATATACTGCACAGTTTCCCAAAATGTAACAGCTTGAATAAGAACCCCACTTTATTTTTGCTCAAACGTCCTACGGGGACTATTTTTGTAACCAATGTCCAGCAAGGAAGGGATTCCACAATGTTCTCTAATGATTTTTTTGGTCTTTATTGCACTAAATTGGCATCTTTAATATGTTCCTTTAAAAACTAATGAAAAAAATAACACTCTCAATGAATTTATTTCAGAATAATCTATTAGCTTTATTTCATTCAATTGTTTTATCTTTTTATAGTTTGTCTCTTACCCATAAAGAATATAAATAAAGGGGGGGGGGGGGGAGAACACCATCAAGTCCTTTTTCGCCATTCAAAGAACGCCAAGATAAACTTATATGTTTAAAAAGCCATCACGATTACCACAAATACCGCTCTGTTACAAATACCCCCCTCCCCACCGCTTTCATTTTGCAGCACAATGCTCAGATCTGCTCCTGCATATAAGTGCACTCGTAGAGATCTTGAGTATAGGGTTCCTGAACCACTTACAAAATAGCACATACACACACAAACACACACATACACATACACACTGGCAAGTGAACACTGACAACAGAAACTATATTTTTCTTGAAATCTATTTCCCGAAATCTTATCACATTCATTCCCCTAAAGAAGAAAAAAAAAGGCAAATGATTGCTTATTCTTTGAACATATATCTATCGTGCGAGGAGAGAGAGAGAGAGAGAGAGAGAGAGAGAGAGAGAAAGAGAAGGAAAGAGGAGCATAGGGATAAGGAAGAGGGTTGGGGGGGGTTGTAAGAAGAGGGAGGTGGCAGAAGTGGAGGCAGGAGTGGAGGTAGGGATGGAGGCAGGGGTGGAGGCAGTGGTGGAGGCAGGAGTGGAGGTAGGGATGGAGGCAGGGGTAGAGGCAGGGGTGGAGGCAGGGGTGGGCACTAAGGACATAGGGGAGTCTCACAAGAAGCTGACAATTCATAACGACACAGACAGCCAGTTGCTCTACATCAAGTGTTTTGTACATCCCGTGGCTGCACGTAAGAGAGACTTGGATGGTGGGCGAGGGATGAGGCAGATCTAAATAATGCCAGGTTTCAGACCTTGCGTAAACATACGCTACATAGATTTCATCTGAAAATATTGCAATAACTTTAAACGCGAGTTTCTTGCGTATTAGCCAAACGCTTGGTCGGTCCATTACATGTCCGGGTGATGTGCGCAGAAATGCCCAATGAAATTCTGCCAGAAGCGATTATAGTTAATAACTCTTATTAGTTGACCAAACATTTACAGTTTTTTGAATATGAAAGACCTAAAAATATTTGAAAAGTTTACATTGATACTTTTACTTAGTAAAAAAAAATGTTGAAAGAAACATTAGTATTTGATCACGTAATTGTCATATCGAGTTGGCGATATTTGTACAGATTTCTCTACGCTTAGGCCCTAGGAACTGACCGCGAGGTGCCTAACCGATTTGTTTTGTCCTAGACACTATGAGGAGTCAATAATAAAAAAAAAAGTATGTGTAGACAAGAAATGTGTTATCTAGTTGGATGGTGTCTATCGTAGTAGGCCAGAAGGGCATTAAGTTTATTTCTGTTTTTCTGCCAATGGGCACAAATCGTTTAACCAATAAAAAATAAGCTTAGCGCATTTCAAAGAGTCTTCTGACCTATAGAGTTATTTGTATTGGCGCGTAACCACGGGGATGAAAGGTGGCAAAAGTGTCTCACCCTTTAACGTTGTCCAGTGTATGTTTCATAATAGTATCTCAATATTTAGTCTATTTTGAACAAAATAAAAGTTTAAAAAAAAATCAATACAAACTAATTTTTTTAATGTGTAATTGCAAAAAGTATCACAGCAAAAAAATGGTTCTAGTTATCGAAACTTATTTATTTAGACCTAGCACGATTATCTCAAAAAAATAAATAATTAATTAACTGAGGTTTAAATTCGAACAGCAAAACACGAACTTTTCTAGCGAATCCAATTAAACCTACCTAGATTATTTTTTACTGGGCATAATGACTTTAAAACAATTAAGTAAAATCGTTAAACCATTGACATTTTTTAATGATAACAAAAAGACTTGTGTTTTTCATCTCCTTTTTTTTAGTTTGTGCATTTTATATCAAATCCAAAATTGTATAAACGGACTTTCAAATTTTACGGTAGGCTAATTGTCGAACGTTTTATTATTTTAAAGAAATATTTATAATTACAATATTTTGTTTTCTTTTATAGTTTAAAACATTGTTTACAAATTTGAATCTCATATTTAGAACTGAAATCGGGTTCCGTGGCCTCTTCAGAATCGGATATTGCGCTCTTGAAAAAATCCGAGTTAACAAAACGCAAAAAAAGTACCATTCGGACAAAATTGAACTCAGGGCCGGTGAGGCAGCGTTCACCAGTTTCAGTGGCCACGGCAAACTAGGTGATTGTTTGGCCAGCACCATGCACATACGCCCTAACTTTACCCTAACAAACGTCACGTCCCCATCAGAGCTGGGTAGACCCAGGGACACCCTCCAGACCAGGGAAAAAATCCTAGTCTTCACCAGGATTCAAACCCAGGACCTTCGATACGCCAATCGAACGCGCTGCCGGCTCGGCCACCTTACCCCTTACAAGACGTACTTGAAACTAACATCAATACCAATCTATTTTATGTGTGTGAGTTCAGCTAAATCTAAATATGTACACATTAGTTTTCAAGTATCGACTAAATTTGGGATTTTTTTTTTCATACTACTCCTAGTCGCCCTCAATAATTGTCCTCATTTAGTAATTTAGAACATATATTATTTCTCCAAACACCTTTAATGGCGTCCGGTATGGCCTTTTGCTTGGGAAAAAAAACTTAGATATATGTAGAAAATGCAGGGTTGGTATCTCTGATCTTCTTGGAAACATGCATGGTCTAATATGGCCGCAAAAAGCACTCAGTACACCTTGGCTGTCCTCTTTATCTTGAGATACGTTTTTTTTCCCCATTACTTGCGAATCTGAACAACTTAAGAAAACGTATTTTTTGTTTTTCTTCTTTCTAATAGGTAGTCATTGGAAGGAGGGGGTGTGAAGAGGAAAAAGGAGGGGGAGGGAGACGACTCAGTATTTTTCCCTTGTTGAAAAAAGGATTCAGGAGAGCAGCGTTTTGGGTGGGTTCGAGGTCCTTGAGAACACCTGTTGATAGATTGGGCTGAACATCCCGTGGGTAGAATGCGAATTAAACGTTGGCGGTGTAGCCAGCATAACCAAGGCATCTTACGATCTAGATAAAGCTTTCTGGCGAATTTCTTAAGTTAAAGTTTAAATGCAAAGAGAAATCAAATTCTAATGGGGGGGGGGGGGGGTGAATCCCATACATGACAATTTCAGGGTCGATCCGAGCACTACGAACCAACTGTTTTCCAGCTGTTGACACATTCGAATCCTTTAAAAGCTGTTAACATGGTGTCTTTCCTATGATATCTCATCATAATCTCATACTTTTGTTTCATGTATATTTACAAGGTTGTTCAGTTAGAATTTGTAAAAAAAATAATTGGATATTAACTGTTATTTCAAAGGCAGGTAACCAAGGCATGCCGACATTTTTATTTCGTGACAAATATTCGGGTCCTTCTTGTGCCTAACAAACAGGAACTTTTCATTTCATGTCGAGAACCATTCAATCAGTCCCATGGAGTCCCTCGAGACTGGGGAATGTCCCAGCACTTATCAATATACGAATCCAGATATGTCAGCTAAACTACAGCAAATCAATGAGCATCACTAACGTTAGCTTTAAGCAAAGACTATAATAAGATTAGATAAGAAGGTAAGATAAGAATGGGCACTTCTTATAGCGCTTCTAGCCATGCTATTAAATTAGCATGCTCAGTGCGCTCTTGGACGTGACTTGCAACGGCAGATATATTAGCAAAATAGAAAGGTCTTTAAGTTCTATTTTATTAAAAGATTCTCTAGTCCCAGACTCTCTCAGATAAAAAAATTTTCCATAAAGAAGGCGCCACTGATTCAAATGAGCGCACTCCCAGGTAGGCTACTTCTTTTTGTGTCCATCCAAACTGAGAGTTTTGAGGAGTGACTGTGAATAAGATGGCCCGCTTGCTCTATTTTTAGAGCTTAAAAATTCTTTTTCTTTGCTCTAAGCCAGGACTTAATACGAGCTACAATTAAATCTCAGAGCGTGAATGGCATCAAAATGGAACGGAAGACAATCTCATCATAGACTATAATACACATAAACCGCTTGCTTTAGTTTTTTCTGCTCTTATCTTCTTGTTTTGTAATTCCCGATTCTAAATAAAGTAGTAGCGTTACAAGTTCCGTTTTTATTAAATCGCATTTTTTCGACTTTTAATGAATACTTGTTCTACTATTATTATCATTGACGCTTGCTCTATTTTTAAAGCTTATATTATTTGTCCGTGCGCATACAACACTGATCTATAAATGTTTCCGCTGTATACTCCTTTCGATTTTTAATTTTACTTGAGAAAATCATAGAGATTAAATAAAACGGAACTAGTATAGCAACTACTTTATAGCAACTACTTTTTTTTAGAATCGGGAATTCAGAAAATAAGTGTTTCGAGTCATCATATAGCAAAAATACTAAAGCAAGCGGTCCATGTGTATTATAGTCTATGGTAATCTATTACATCTAGATAACTGGAAAGCATCTGTGATTAAATTTTACCACTCTGCTTCAGGAAGAAAAAGACATTCTGAGAGTTAAAAACTAAGATCAAAATACTCAACGCTTGTAGTCTAAGGAATTTATTTTACGCCCGCTTTCATCTCAGTTTTTTTAAATGGGAAAATATAAACTACGTTAAACATAATATTTTGACAGGTCGAACTTGCCATGCTTTGCCAGGGCTGTGAGCTTTTTGAGAGTTATGCGGAATCATTTTTTTGTCACGTCAGAGTGATATTGTATATTGGCGATGTACGCTTGGACCAAAGAGATGATTGGCTAAGCGGAGCGCGTTATGAGCCGTAAAGACATCTTTGTTAGCGCTCATCCGAAAAATTGTCAAGGCGAGGTAACATCATTAACATAAGAACCCCCCCCCCCCCCCCAAAAAAAATAAAAATAATAAATAATAAAATAATAATAAAAAAAACGGCAATAATAATTAGTAAAAAAAAACAAAATTTTCGTGTGTGTGTTTTTTTTTGTTTGTTGTTGATTTACGTTTACGAAGTAGACAAAAAAAAAGAGTTATTCTGAAAATTGTAAATTGAAAGCGGTTGTTTAGAAATAAAAGTATGTGGGAAAATATAAATAAAGACAAAATAATAAATATATTTATTTAATATTTATGCATGAGTGATAGATAAATAAACAAATAAATTAGATAAATAACGTCTGATATTTATTAAATGTTAGTTTAATGAGAAGCGGAGAGTAAGCGAAGAGTGGGGAAGACAGCAAGTAGAGATGGAGAGACAGAGAGAGGGAGTACGGGGTTCTACCGATACGCTAACTAAAATGAGGGGTAGGCAGCAAAATGAAAGACAGATGAAGAATTTGAGAGACGGAAAGAGAATAAGAACGAGAAAGAGAGAGAGAGAGAGAGTGAGGCGGAGAAAGATTGGGAGTGTAGGTGAGGAAAATAGATAATGGAAGAATTGCTTAGAAAACTGGCATTACAACAAGATGTGGTTAATATGTTTTACAGACAAATGTTAATTGCTTATGAACTCAGACTTCAGATCATGACATAATCTTTCCTTCAAGAAAGATGCATTTTATATAAACAGTTAAATGCATGTGAATTTTGTATATAATAACATATTAACATACCTGCTATATTCTGCTAAAACTACGTTTGATAGAACTTTAAAAAGTATTACTTTTGTTTAAGCATGTATATGTTTCAATACGCCTCATTTGTTCAGATATAATCTTTATTACCGGTATTTATAAAACTGACAAATTGGTTCAACTTGTCTGGGAGGGTGTCCCGAATCTAACTAACTCTGACTGGTACATACCATTAATTGGGGAAAGATAAAGAGATTGTCTGTTGACAAAGTATATAGTCATTCCATTTTCTCTTTTCTTCCTAAGTTATCGCGTACATGGCAAGCAGCGTAGGAAGGGTAAGGGGTAACATGTAAAGTCACATGAAAAACACTTGTTAGTTCTTCTTTACAATATGGGGTGTAGTAGGGAGGGGGCTTGAAGAAATATTTTGTTCAACATTCCATGCCAGAAGAAAAAATTTAATTGTGAAAAACATTTATATTTAGCTGTGTCGAATAGTACCAACGTTACGGATGTTTCGATGTTGAGTATAAACCGGTTCACTTGTCCCACCTATAATTTACAGACTTTTGAAATAAAATCTTGCCCATCCACATTCCAGTAAATGTTTACTGACGCCCGTAATACACAAAATGGAGTCACAATGACTACGATTTGCTATAAATTTCTTATGTTTTTTGACTATGCCTTTATTGTACCTATGTACTAAGTGGCAAATAAATATTGTTCATTGACGAAAAACCGGAAATGAGCCCAGTTGCCGAGCAACAGAGGTACAACCAAAAGCCTAAGGTGGCTCCAGTTCTCCTCTATTACTCCCTTGTCCTAATTATCCAGCACTCGTAATGGCGATGCTAGACATCGCTAATCCACCGTACTCTGCAACCGTCTCACCCAGACAACGGGTATTTTCACCACAAATCCAAACATACCTGAGCATTCCAGTAATCTTTCCCCATCGACGCTAATGTGGGTCTACACGATCTTTACAATAGGGTGGTCTTGTGTCGAATCCCCCTATTCCCAGGCAAGACTAAGAATCTCTCAGGTTTGCTCTACTAAAATATGTAATAATGCCGTAAGCTTTATTGGCGCCAACTAAAAAAATCCAAATAATATCTAAAGCTAATAGTGAGAATCGCCATGTAATGGTGAATTTGTGCGTGTGAATTAGGCTTTTAAACAAATACCTAGATACGCTACTGCTCGAATGTTGTCTATACCATTTTGATAACGACAAATAGTTTTAAATAATGTTAGTTTTCCTGCATAGAAGTATTAGAAGCCATTGCTGTATGTATTATTACAAGTCTCATTGCAGTCTACTTTTCCTGAGCTGTTTCTAAATTTTATGAGTTTACTATCTTATAAATAGATCTGGATGCTATAGAGCACTGGTCAGCACCTTTAGATAATAATGTGCCCAAGAAGGATTTCTAATTCATTCAGCGTGCCAATAGCCTAAAATGTATCATGTTCTAGCACTCAATCTCTGGTAGAAAAAGACTTTGGTTGCCATCTTGGCGGTGCCATTGAAAATCGCTCTGCGTGCCAAGTGCGGCACGCGTGTCGTAGGTTGCCGACACCTGCTATAGAGCATTTGCACTAGGCGTGGCTTAGGTTTCCTGGTGACGTAATTTTGTAAATAGCGGCCATGATGGTGGTAACGGTGAATAGCATTGTTCTTTACCATGTGTATTTTACACCCAAAATATAAAGAATTTGTTTCCATAAATCTTGATATTTAAATGTGATACTAGTCCTTAGTAGACCGTCCACGAAGTAATTTATAAGTCTTTCAGACGTTCCTTCTCGATAGAAGATTATTACGCCAACTAGGCCCAAAACTCCCGCGGGGAGGCGGGGATATAACCCGCGACCTATTGGTTGACCGTCCGGTGAACTAACCGCAGGACCAGCCTCTAGCAGTGATGATACTGGTTATATAAATTCAACTTGTACTAAAGCTCACAGCTAGTTTTAGGATTTGTTGCAGTTGTTTTTTTAATGTTTACAATTAAATTGTAAAAAATCTCTGGCACAAAAAAACTATAATAGTCTAGATCAGGGGTCGGCAACCTGCGGCTCGCGAGCCACATGCGGCGCTTTCGATGTCAAGAGGCGGCTCTCCAGTTCCATGCGCAAATATTAATAATTATATTATTTTATTTTCAAAACTCATACAAAAAAATATTATACTGCAAAAAAATAAAATAATTTAAAATATACTGCAAACAGGATAAAAACACTCAACAGAGAACCGTGAGAATAGGTGGAGTAGAGAGTAGACGGACAGTTGACAGACGATATATATAGTTACTACAGCCACCCAGCCAGCAACCCAGCGGATGGTAGTGTTCAGTCGGAGTCGTTTGCGTTCATATGCAACACAGATGGCCTTTCAACTTGTCTCATTTGCCAAGAAAAACAATAAGAAGTCAAATTTGGAGAGACACTGCACTACAAAAAATACCCGATTCGCTGCTAAATATCTAACCGGTGACGCACTGAAAACAAAGCTGTTTAAGAGCTTCATAAAACAAAAACAACAGTCGAGTTCTATGCTAAGTAATTGGGCGCAATCTTTAAATAATGTAAATCTAGCAAGTTTTGTAATATCACTACAAATTGCAAAAAGATGGAAACCATTCACAGGTGGTGAGTACGTCAAAAACAATTGTATACTTGGAGCTGAAGAACTGTTTCGTAATTTCAAAAACAAAACAGAAATCATGAAGAAAATAAAAGATTTGCCATTATCTGGTAAAACAGTACAAGATAGAGCTACTAAGATGTCTTCAAATGTAACACATATGCTAAAATACTTTAATATGTTTTGTGCAAAACATTTGTATGTTTTCATATGAATAAATAGTATTTAATATTTAAAGCTATTGATTTTAAATTTAAAAAAATCAAATTTATATATCTAATCCTAATAAAATACCATAATATTGAAAAAAAAGTTAGTGGCTCTTTAAAAACTGGGAAATTTAGTAAATTATAACTTTTGGCTCTTCAGTCTCAAAAGGTTGCCGACTTCTGGTCTAGATCTAACCAAAGACTTTAATAAAATGGACCGCTTGCTTTAACATTTCTGCTTTTTGATGACTCGAATTACTTCTTTTCGGAATTCCCGATTTCCTCTTGTACTGTGCACTTCCGTTTTATTTAATGTCTGTGATTTTGTCAATGAACAATTAAAATTAAAATCGAAAGTTGTATACAGTGGAAGCATTTAGGTAAAAGCAGGAGCGTGAAAGTAATTTAAAACAGCGTTATTGGAGGATGCGAACGGAAAAAGAACATGTCAGCTCTAAAAATAGAGCAAGCGGTCCATCTTATTGTAGTCTTTGATCTAGCCAATGTGATGTAATATTTTAGTTATGTGTTATTGTGAGAGTTAGACCAGTTGTAGAAACTTTCTTCTAAAGAGATTTTTTTTTCTATATTGGTATTATTTTGTCATTTTAGTTTCGAATACAGATTATTATTATTGCATGACATTAGACAAAAGCTTAGATAGATTATTATTGAATGACATTAGTTTAAATAGATTATTATTGAAAGACATTAGATTCTAGTCTAAATTGATTTGTTATTGAATAACATTAGACTAGTTTACACATAAGAGATCATAACGTCTGCTGCTATTTCCCTAAACAAAACATGCTTTTGCTGGTGTATGACATTTGATTTCAACCTCAACGGCCAGTTCTGGTCTTTTAGAAATATACAAGGGCTACAATATTAGTTATGAGGAATCCGTTTTTAACACCCAAAGTGAGTAGGCAATAATTAATACTCAAAGTGTTATTCGCGTTAAGTTAAACTTAGCTTTGTTTTAAATAAATTAATCAAGAATTGCGTTCTTGGTTGTTAATAAAGCACAATCCATAGATTCATACAAACAAATCCGAAGATTCTTTAGCATGAAGCAATAAGTTTGAGATTATAAATTCAATAGGCGATTCATCGCGTCTGACGTTCACAATCCATCGTTCGACAACATCTTTTGGAAATGAAATAAAATATAATCCTCTAGATCTTTTATTGTTCGAAGTACAACCAGTTACGCAGCACACAGACATGTTTTTTTTTTAGCGAATGAACAAATCGGACCGGAAATGTTGTACACTTTCAACCTTTACGCATGCAAACTATTTAAGACTTGTCAATGAATAATATTTTATTTGCCACATAGTACATAAGTACAATAAAAGCATAGAACTTAATCTACGATAGCAAATGCAGAACTAAAAGACACTTAAAGAATTTTTACACAAATTTTAGTTTTTTAGGGGTTGTTTAATTATAAACTAATAATTTGAAACTATGTACGTAGACTAACGATTTTTATTTACGCTTTTCTTCCCCACAAGACTTCCGTTATAAGATACAAGATAATAGACCCCAATATAAAGCCGTTGATGGCTATAGTATTTTAACACTCTCGACTTCCGCCTTAAAGTGCTGCTGATCCTTTGGGCCTTGCCAACTATAAGCGATGCCAAAATTTAAAAAAAGTGGGGGGGGGGGGGTGAGATTGGCTGCTATACATATGTATATTATAAACACAGGCCAGTTATGTTGACAGCGGCATGTCATATCACTGGTGTTGTTTATGTCAGCTACATGTTCATTCTTCCTCGTCTGGTACTGACTTACATCACGAGCTTTGCCGATCTATTAGTCAAGTTATAACTCAGTCACGTTATACTGATAGTACTAATCTATATATATTTTATTTTAAAAGATAGTCTAAGAGTATCGCGTCGGACCAAATTGATGCAGCGTTCACCAGTTTCTGTGTAAGGCACACTCATTCTGATTAGGTGTTCAAGTTCACCCCTAACACTTTTGTTAAGCTTATGTTGTATTCAGGGCCGTACTTAAAACCATCAGAGGTCCTAAGCAATAAACAGGGTATGGAGCCCCTTCCTCTTGTATATATGATTCAAAATTCAGTGAAATTCACAAAATATATAGGATGTTTAATTTGAAGTCTTATGCTACAATTAACACAATTGCATATAGCAAAGCAGAACTATACGCATTAAAGTCACAACTTTTATTTTATATGTGCTAAAGCTGTGGCTATTTTTTAAAATATAACAACAAGTGAGCAATGGGCCTTAGTTAAATTCTTGCTATGGTAAGTAGGTAATTAGATAAGTGGGTGGTTGTGTAGGTAGTTAGTTTGGTAGGTAAATTATCAATGTTTTGTTTTTTATTAAGTATATCACGTATATGCACTAAGCAAGAGTACTGGATATTTAGCACGCCCACGCACCCGTCCTTTTAATTTTGACCTACTTCCGGAATATTTGATGTTTGGATTCTCCATTTCGTGTCTTCGTTCACCCCACGCCAAATATTCTTTAAAATACGCACTAATCAAAGCTTTAGCACTTTTACTTTCTCATCTCCATTTCTGCATTAAAACTGTTTATTTTAAGTTGTAAATACTTCAAGAAACAATCTATAAAGGAATGCAAATCATTTAACCTTTTTTTTTCTATGTTTCTTTTTAAAAGTAAAACAACAAAAAAATTAATCATTAGAAACATTTTCTCCATACGGCCATCGTTTCATATATTAAAAAAAAAAATTAACCTCGACTTGCATGGGAAAATAACTGGAGTTGTCCTCATCTAAATTCCACATAGTTTGTGTCAGAGTTACCCAGCACTGGAGATGAGCTAAGACCGAAAACCTCAGCTATAGCGACACGCTAAGTCGGGACAAATCTTATTTTAAGAGTAATGTCTGTAGTCTGGTAACTCACCTACTCACTAAAACCTCCAGTGATCCTTGCACAGTGTGTGTGTGTGTGTGTGTGTGTGTGTGTGTGTGTGTGTGTGTGTGTGTGTGTGTGTGTGTGTGTGTGTGTGTGTGTTTTTTTGTATTCCGTAATGAACGGAAATAGGGATATGTTGCATGCTGGGATAATTCCTCGCGGGAATTAAAGATTTTTGTGTATTTTTACTTGCTATGTTTCTTTTACATATATTTAAATCAATGCATGCGTGTATAAATTAATAATACGCGTTGTCTTTTCAAACAATTATTGTACTGTAGCTGGCGTACTAAAGGTTCTGGGTTCAAATCCTTGTGCAGGCTATGATTTTTCCCCGGTCTGGGGGTTTCTCCTGAGTCTACCCAGCTCTAATGGGTACCTGGCCTTAGTTTGGGTAAAGTAAAGGCGGCCGTGCATAGTGCTGGCCACACAATCACCTAGTATGCTGTGGTCACAGAAACCGATGAACGCTGCTTTATCGGCCCTATGGATCAATATCTATATTTAGATTTGATAATCTACAAGTTGAAAAACTCTTTCACAAAGATATGTTGTTGGAGATGGAAGTAGAAATACGCAACACAGTCTCAGACAAAATAGTATAAGATTGCAAACACTTGATCCTGAATTTTTAAATTGGCATTGTAGAGAAATCAGTTGTTAATAAGTTAAATGAACCCCTCTTGTGTTGTCTCAGGAACATCTTCAAATTTGATTGTGCATAAAGTGTCTTATAAATTTGAAAAGTACGATGAACTTTCGTCTGCAAACATGTGCTAGTGTTCTTTCACAAAAATCGTTATCGTAAAAACCATCATCGTAATACTTTTATCTGGTTCAATGTCATGTTCCTCAAAGAAAGCAGATAAGTTAAGAAACATGTACATTTAATTTTCATTCATTTTTTTAATGCCAAAGCTAAAGTTTTATTTGGAATGATCCAATCTTTTCAGACAAATTAAGGTTTGTTACACAAAAATTAACTGGTCTTTGCAGTGATAAATTTTATTCATTCAAGATTTCAAAGATGTCAACAAAGTAAGTTATTTTCTGCGCCAAAAAGTGCTTTGAACTGCGGTCTTGCGTTCTGATTGTAAAGAAAGAGTTTCTGAGTTCACCACGAAGCTCAAAACACGTTTCCTCTCCACGACCATCTCACTTCAGTATGAAATAGTAGCTCGGCTCATCCGACTGTTGTCGCAACTGTTTAAAGTGCTTGCCTTTACAAAAGTAACACAGCTTACGATGCTTTCAATTTCAATTACTTCTTGTAGTTCTTGTGGCAGCGTTTTCTTTGCTAATATTTGCCGATTACTCGTTCAATACCAAACATTGGGTTCCAATATAATCATGAATTGTCATTTTACCGCCAATACCGCTGCTTTTCGCACAGTAGCTGCTTTTAACAGAGAAGATGATTTTCACAAAGTAGCCTAACTCTCTATACGCGTGTAACTGGTTCGCGTGTGTATATTAGGGTGCAAACCCTGTCACATACATCATACATCTGCATTTGTACGGGAAGTAGGTATGTGATGGGGTTGGTTCGCTGGTGTCATCACGCCGGGTAATCGTATGTATATGTATCTCCATGTGTGTGGGCCCACCTGTAGACTCATTAAATATGTGTTTTACGGTGATCTTAGGCGACCCACATAAAATTGTTCTTCGCCTCCCAAAGGGGTCACTGATTATATTGTGATAAGTAATGCAAAGGTACATTAAGATTGAACATATACTGTTATTATATTATTAAAACTATATTCTTTTAATTTATAAAAACAAGAATTCGACGTGAGCAAACCCGAAATATTAAATGCGTAAAATAAATTAAACAAATGCTTACTAGCTGTAGTTCAAAAATCTAAATTAAGACTTCTGAAGTAACATCCAAATCTAATCAAGGGAGATAATAGTCCTAATTTTAAGTCTCTGGGGCAATGATTTTTGTAAACAATTTTTTTAATACACATTTCGCGACCCACAGGCAGAAACCGATGATCTACGGCAACATTACATACATTTTCCATAACAGGAATTCACCATGATTAATGGCTCATATGGCGCAATGGGGGGGGGGGGGGGGGCGCATGATATTAAATAGTTAAAAATCATATCAAAGAATGTGTAGTTTACAAAAGAATTATGAAGTTTTTCAATGATCAAAAATAGAAGTAGGCCTGTACAGGAAAAAGAAAAACATTGTTAGGTTAAGTTATGTGTAATTATATTCTCTCCTAATCAGCGCCCCCTATCGTTTTTTTAACCTGCTGGTGTTTTGTCGGATTAACGATTCTAGTCTTGAGCTTTTAAAATAATGTTATTTTGTTTATTTTCGTCGCTTTTCTTTTTCATATTTAATCAATCAAATCAATTAAATCTAGAATGATTTCCCTTTGAATTTGCACTTGCGATCACGTGACGAAAAGCACGTGTTGTTTGTTTACTTTGTCTATTGGTGTCAAATGGCAGCCGTATTACTATAGCATAGGCTTAAGAAAATTTTATTTTTGAATTTCATCATTTCAACAATATGACGTAAAAATTTAACATTCAAAGCTAAATTTTAAACCATTAAAAATCAATTGAAAAGGTTCCGTAGGTGCAGAATATTTAATTGAAGATGACTATTGTCGAAAGTTAGCTTATTAACTAATTATCTAAGAGTAAAGCATAAAGCAGAATGTCCAATGTTTCATAAAAGTTATTGAAAAACTATAAAAGCCTAAAATCTTGTTTACTTCGTGGACGGACTACTAAGGACTAGTATCACATCCAGATTTATTCGTATTTACAGCGTGTTTTCATTGAGAAAAAAGCACGTGAAAGGCGTATTTTGAAACTGTGTGTGTGTGTTGGGTAGTGTTAAGGAATTATGAGTGCAAGTTTTAAATATGGAAAAAAATATTTTTGTTTGCAATAGTCAGAAAAAAATATTTAAGGAAATCACGCACGCATATTTTTTTTTTAAAGAAAAGTTTTCGAGGTTTAAAAATAGCGTTAGACATGGCAACAATTTATAAAATGGTGAAGTCACCTTATTGTTAAGATTTGCTTTTATAAAAGAAACTTGTGAACGCTGCTTCACCTGTCCTATAGAACAACTTGGTTTGACAGGGATACTTACTTACTTATAAGTGTAAATACAAGGACGAAAACTCTTTCCTTATCCCTTATGCGAGAACAAAATTTAATGCATATAAATACTCTTTCTTTCCGAGTGGCATTTGGGCATGTAATGGGATGCCTGAACAAACCAGGAAAAACTAGTAGCTTAATATCATTTAAAACATAAATAAAGAGTCAAGACTAGACTCGGACCACGGATGAGCGTAGGACGCAATAATCTTCTTTATAGAAGGAGCGTCTGTAATAGATAAGATAAGAGGGAGGCACGCATGTCTAAGTACTTAGTCCGGCCATGACTGTATCAATTGTTCTTATTTACTAAGTCTATGATCTGTTACTAACCCCCACACTCAGCTTCTCTCACTGCTCTTTTTTCTCTTCTCTCTCTCCCTTTCTCTCCTTTCTTCGCCCCTTTTTACCTTTCATGTTCTATAATTTTCTCTTTCACTTATGCAATCTCTCTTTCTCCACCCCCTCCCCCCAACCCCTCGCGAGAAATTCATTTGTCCCTCATCTCAACCTCAGTCTATACATGACTCTCCATCACTTCTATTTTATCTTATTTATACCTCCTACCTCCACTTAAACATTCTCACTGTCTATAACTCTCACGCTCTCTTTTTTTCACTCTCTCTCTCTCTCTCTATCTCTCTTATAATCTCTTTCCCTCTCAACCTTACTCATTGTCTATAGCTCTCTCTCTCTCTCTCTTTTTCTTACTCTCTCTCTCCCACTCTCTCAACATCTCAACATTTCCCCAAGTCTATATGTCACCCTCCCTTCTCTCTCAGACACTGACCAAGCCAATAAACGTCTAATGAACGGATCTTGTTGGCACTGTAAATCCAACCAGATGTGCCCCCCCCTCCCCCACCTCACCTCGTTTTGCAACAACCGTCAAGGTTGTGTACACACATATATATTTGTCTCTTTGTCTTGCTCTAAGCGTTGTTTTCATTGTGTTTTTGCTCTTCATTCAAAACAAAACCACACACACACACACGGAGACCGAAGTAGCGGCGGCGCTGTAACGGCTTGTTAAAGGATTGCCAAAAGGTAAAACACAACAACAAGAATTTGAGAAATGGGGGGTTTGGGTTGGGGGGGGGGGGGAGTTATACAATAGTAGATTTACCTTTAAAAAAAAAGGAAATATGTTTCGGGCTCTTGCAGAAGCTTATACAGCTGATTCAGCGCGGGTATGGAAAGAGAAGGGGGAGGGGGCTTGAGTAAAAACTAAAATAGTTTGCACTCCTGGTGGTTGATATAACACTGGTGGTCCGTATGACACTGGTGGTGGTCCACATGTCATTGGTGGTGGACCATATAACACTGGGCGTTCTCTGAACTACTCAAGGGAACCTATCTGCAACAATACTATTCCTTCTCCCCTTCCCTATAATAGGCAACTAACTCGCTATTATTCTAGTTCTTGTATAGTTTGATAGCATTGTTTATTTCTGCATTAATCTGAAAACGCCCATTAAATAATCTATTTGATTAAAATTGAAGCTAGAGAGAACATTTTTTTTTCATAATATACGTCAATGTGGTTATCATTTTTTTTCAAAATCAAATCACTGCTACCGGGTATAGTCTATAAATTCTATATTCTATATTCTATATTCTATATTCTATATTCTATATTCTATATTCTATATTCTATATTCTATATTCTATATTCTATATTCTATATTCTATATTCTATATTCTATATTCTATATTCTATGTTCTATGTTCTATGTTCTATGTTCTATGTTCTATGTTCTATGTTCTATATTCTATATTCTATTTTCTATATTCTATATTCTATATTTTATATTTTATATTCTATATTCTATATTCTATATTCTATATTTTATATTCTATATTCTATATTCTATGTTCTATGTTCTATGTTCTATATTCTATATTCTATATTCTATATTCTATATTCTATATTCTATATTCTATATTCTATATTCTATATTCTATATTCTATATTCTATATTCTATATTCTATATTCTATGTTCTATGTTCTATATTCTATATTCTATATTCTATATTCTATATTCTATATTCTATATTCTATATTCTATATTCTATATTCTATATTCTATATTCTATATTCTATATTCTATATTCTATATTCTATATTCTATTTTCTATATTCTATATTCTATATTCTATATTCTATAACATTTATTTGGAATTTGAATGTCATATTTAAAGAAAAAAGCGTACTAACATATGACATCACGTGTGAAAATTTAAATGACGAATTTTATCGATTCAAACTCTAAAAAATTAATAGGCCTACTCCCTAAAATAAAATCCTCCAAAACTAAACACGATTATTTAGAAACTCGGAGTTATGGCCGTCAAAATGACAGAGAAACGAATGATTACAATTTGTTTTGTTTTTTAAAGAGAAAGAAAAAAAACACAAATGTATTAAAATAGAAAATACTATATATACGCCTAAGTTGTGGTGGTCTTGTGAACGATCTTTTGCTTGCCAATCTGATGGTCTCGATGTCAAATTCTGATAGACCATGAGTCCCAAATATATATATATATATTTATACATATATATATTTATATATACTCACGGTAATTATATAAATTCATTGTTGATTGAGAAAAATCGGCATTATTTTCTGTCATTTTGACGGGCATAAAAACTGGCAAATTAAAGAAACGTTCATTACGCTAACCGGTAACCGGTAACACAAGTTTTCGACGAACCGGTGTCGTTTAGTTTCTTAGGTAAATTTTATTGCACAACATGCTTTTTGAAAAACTCTGAGAGTCATGTCACCCATTTTGCAATCTGTGTAGTAGGTAGGGGGCAGTAGGTAGGGGGCAGTAGCCTCTCTGTACGACTCAATGGTGGAGACTGTGGGCGAGTGCTTAAGACGTCAGAAGTAGTTATACGTCAGCCTTGCTCAGCAAATCCGTGTGATTAGTACCGACAAGATAAGGACGGATAAGCACGGAACCGTGCCACCATACAAAATGGCCGTGATTCTACTCGGCGTTTGTGTGTGTGTGTTAAAGGAGGCTAGGAATGAGGGGGGGGGGGGGGGCGTGATTCCTTTTGGGTCCACGATGGCGTCAAGCAGAAAATCTCCAACTAGTTAAACGTTTAAAAAAAAAAAAGAACTTACAGGGAGAGCTATGCGTCTTGTGTCTTTCCATCCCACTCCCGCCCCTCCCCCGCTGTCGACTTTTAGACAATTACGCGCATGTCATGGGGCGGATTCCGAGTAATCCTCGTTAGAGCATTGGATGCGCCACTGTCACGCGTTGGCGCGGTTTAGTATTAAGAAAGTATGTGTTGTCAAATATATATTTTAAGTGTGCTTATTTGTGTAATTATATTACAATCTTAGTCTTTAAAAAAATATATATATTTTATTAGCAGAGTTAAAAAGCGTGGGAATTCATGTCCACGCAGTAATAAATTTAAAAACCACCAAAAAAAAATTGGATGCTAGTTCAAATAGTTTGGTGCCATTTCGTTTTGTCGGGAGCCCTTTTATATTCTTTGTAATGGCGCCCTCACCCAAATATAAATACGGAGGGTGTTGGCACCTGCCGGTATGTTGGCATCCATACAATTACTTGGCATTTTTTATTGGTATTATAAGCTACACTAATCTTTTTGTTTTGCTTGCTTACATCAACCACTTATAATACTATTGTATTAACGTATTGTTATCATTGTAGTTATAAGTTGACATAATTTCGCCGCAAATGCTGAGACACGCGATGGTCTAACGCAATTGGGCTTAATAACTCGATCTATTATAAATCAGGCTCATGAATAAAAAAAACGATAAATCCAGAATTTCATTTTACACGGTTTTTCCAGCGCATTGTTGGGTATGCAAATTCTGGTAAGAAAAAACACCTAGCAAATGTTTCGGCGACACAAAACTCTCTCTCTCTCTCTCTATTTTGTATTGAAAAAAACAAAACAAAACTGTAAAGATATGTAAGGTACACTTTTTGTTTGAAATCTGTACATTCATAATTTTTAACATAAAAAAAAGATATCAGCATAATCATGCATGGAAAGATATATATTATAAATTCAAAGCGATAACAGAGAACAGAATTGAATTATCTTCTTTTTAATAAAAAGTTATAAGAACTTTTACAAAACTGTTTGTCGGCCATTTTTATGGTTGCTTTAGCAAAAAAAAATATTTAAAAAAATGTTTGCACTTCTAGTATACATAAAACACACAGCTGAATCAGATAGGGTCATTTAAAATTGTCAGGTATGTGAAATAAAATTTTAAAAATTCTAGACAGGTGTCCAACCTTAATTCAGATTTTGACAATTTTTTTTTCATTGCTTAAAATAATATATATTTATAAGGATTTATTGATTAAACTTTTTGGAACATAGACACATAGACACATAGACACACAGACACACAGACACACAGACACACAGACACACAGACACACAGACACACAGACACACAGACAACATAGACACATAGACACATAGAAACATAGACACATAGACACATAGACACATAAACACATAGACACATAGACACATAGACACATAGACACATAGACACATAGACACATAGACACATAGAAACATAGACACACAGACACACAGACACACAGACACACAGACAACATAGACACATAGACACATAGACACATAGACACATAGACACATAGACACATAGACACATAGACACATAGACACATAGACACATAGACACATAGACACATAGACACATAGACACATAGACACATAGACACATAGACACATAGACACATAGACTACCAAAGAATAATTATTGGTTAAAATAAAACTGGTAAAAATATTTCAACTATAATATGTATGCGTTCTAGAGTTGTCCAGTGAAGAAAACTACAATTAAAAATAAGATTTATCAAATGTCAGGTTGTAGCTAATGTCAGAGGAAAATGTCATTGTGTTAAAGAGAATTGTAATATTTGTTTTCTCGAAAAGTTTCTTTCTTGAATTACTTGTACAAAGACCATTGTTATCCCATAATGGCAGTTGAATTAGTGAATGGGGAAATGTGAGATATGCGCCAATATGTGCCAAGGCGCTGCTACTGAAACGGGAGATCAGCGGCGAGCTCGATGTTGGCGATAAGGGCAAGAGCAAACGCGCCTGGGGCTTCGCGCTGATAAACTGGCAGAGAGACAGAAGGTATCAAAAGGAATAACGGTTCTCATTCCCTTGCTATGCGTGTACATGTACCTCGTTTGGTGAATGTTCTAAATCCCCATAAGTCCCATAAGTCCTTTCTATTAGTTTCACTAATATGTAAAATGTGTGGATAATTTAGTAAAATCAGTAAATTAGTAAAATTAATGTTTGCAGAGATGTGTCGTCTAGTTTGGCCAATACAAGAGTTAAAATGTTAAAATCTAAAGTGCGTGTATATGTGTGCATTGTGTGAAGAGTTGGATTAACTATTAGGCAATATATGCACATGCTAAGGGTACAAGGAAACAGGAGCGCACCACATAAATGTACCGTGGGGCATGGTGGCCAAGCGGCAGCGCGTTCGAATGGCGTACCGAAGGTCCTGGGTTCGAACTCTGATGAAGGCTAGGATTTTTCACCGGGTCTGGAGGGTGTCCCAAAGTCTCTCAAGCTCTGATGATGAACACTTAACCTTGACTAAGCCAGCGAAAACTGCTATGCAACAGCAGATGATGGGTACCTGACCTTAGTTGGGGTAAAGTAAAGGCGGATGTGCATAGTACTGGCCACACAGTCACATAGTATGCCTTGGCCACAGAAACTGGTGAACGCTGCTTCACCGGCCCTATGATAAATTTGGTCCGATGGCTACTGTACTTTTTACATAAATGTACCACATAATAGGAATTAAAAATGGTCCACGACCCAAATAATTCAATGGGCTACTGTAAATGGAGTTGCTGTACCGGTATATCAAAACAAAAATTCGCAACCGCTTTTAATAAAAATCTGAGAACGAAATGTTCCGAATGGTTCTGCTCAAGAAAAATTAGAATAAAATATTCTTTACTTTTTTATATTTTACATTTTTTTGTATTAGTTTACATTGGCTATATAGGATGTAATTAGGGGTGGAGGACACCAAAATCTTTAAAGTTTTTAGGACATCTAAAAGCATCCAGTCCTGAGTGTGTATACATTATACGTGTTTATTTGGAATCGCAATAGTTATCTGTGATGTAGAACTATTACTAGATTTAAAAATATGTTTTGTTTACATTTAAAAACGCATTCTTTGCATCTTAGGACAGGTGAAGCGCTCTTTTGTTTATTTGCAATAACACACAGTGTGATTGTGTGACCAGCTCCTCACCAACTTACAATTACTTGATGGCAGGTGAAATGTCTGGTTGGATATTGAAATAAAAAGTTTTAACTATGTGTATCACATACTTAATTCAAAAATCTCATAAATGTAACACTTCAACACCAAAAAAAAAATGTTTATTTAGACTTGTCTTAAAAGAAGATATTTTTGCGAAGTCACAACCAATAAACCTTATAACTTAAGAACCATCGTGTTAAAAGAGACGGTTTCAAAAACATAAAGCGATAAATTGCCTTTCACAAAAATAATGTAGGCCTACTAAACAAAATAGAAACAAACGAAGACCGATTTGGTGAGCTAGGTAGGGGGTGGGGTGGTGGGGGGGGGGGGGTAGGTCCCGCGTGAGTAATTACTTGTGGCGCTTGGCAAGTGTGTAAAGCGAGAAATTATCTTTCAGAAATCTGGCCGAAGCTTAACGTGGTTGTGACAAGATGAGACATAGATATTGTCAGCAAGAGATGTTTCCATGTAGGAGGCACATCACAATACATCCATGTAGGAGGCACATCACAATACATCCATGTAGGAGGCACATCACAATACATCCATGTAGGAGGCACATCACAATACATCCATGTAGGAGGCATATTACAATACATCCATGTAGGAGGTACATCACAATACATCCATGTAGGAGGCATATTACAATACATCCATGTAGGAGGCACATCACAATACATCCATGTAGGAGGCCTATTACAATACATCCATGTAGAAGCACATCACAATACATCCATGTAGGAGGCCTATCACAATACATCCATGTAGGAGACGCATCACAATATATCCATGTAGGAGGCATATTACAATACATCCATGTAGGAGGTACATCACAATACATCCATGTAGGAGGCATATTACAATACATTCATGTAGGAGGCACATCACAATACATCCATGTAGGAGGCCTATTACAATACATCCATGTAGGAGGCACATCACAATACATCCATGTAGGAGGCATTTTACAATACATCCATGTAGGAGGTACATTACAATACATCCATGTAGGAGGCACATCACAATACATCCATGTAGGAGGCATATTACAATACATCCATGTAGGAGGTACAACACAATACATCCATGTAGGAGGCCTATTACAATACATCCATGTAGGAGGCACATCACAATACATCCATGTAGGAGGCATATTACAATACATCCATGTAGGAGGTACAACACAATACATCCATGTAGGAGGCACATCACAATACATCCATGTAGGAGGCACATCACAATACATCCATGTAGGAGGCATATTACAATACATCCATGTAGGAGGTACATCACAATACATCCATGTAGGAGGCATATTACAATACATCCATGTAGGAGGCATATTACAATACATCCATGTAGGAGGCATATTACAATACATATATGTATGAGGCACATCACAATACATCCATGTAGGAGGCATATTACAATACATATATGTAGGAGGCACATCACAATAAATCCACGGAGGAGGAAATTCACAATACATCCATGTAGGAGGCATATCACAATACATCCATGTAGGAGGCACATCACAATACATCCATGTAGGAGGCCTATTACAATACATCCATGTAGGAGGCACATCACAATACATCCATGTAGGAGGCATATTACAATACATCCATGTAGGAGGTACATGACAATACATCAATGTAGGAGGCATATTACAATACATCCATGTAGGAGGTACATCACAATACATCCATGTAGGAGGTACATCACAATACATCCATGTAGAAGGTACATCACAATACATCCATGTAGGAGGCATTTTACAATACATCCATGTAGGAGGCACATCACAATACATCCATGTAGGAGGCACATCACAATACATCCATGTAGGAGGCATATTACAATACATCCATGTAGGAGGTACATTACAATACATCCATGTAGGAGGTACATCACAATACATCCATGTAGGAGGTACATCACAATACATCCATGTAGGAGGCATTTTACAATACATCCATGTAGGAGGCACATAACAATACATCCATGTAGGAGGCACATCACAATACATCCATGTAGGAGGCACATCACAATACATCCATGTAGGAGGCATATTACAATACATCCATGTAGGAGGCATATTACAATACATCCATGTAGGAGGTACATCACAATACATCAATGTAGGAGGTACATCACAATACATCCATGTAGGAGGCACATCACAATACATCCATGTAGGAGGCATATTACAATACAGCCATGTAGGAGGCATATTACAATACATATATGTAGGAGGCACATCACAATACATCCATGTAGGAGGAAATTCACAATACATCCATGTAGGAGGTATATTACAATACATCCATGTAGGAGACAATTCACAATACATCCACGTAGGAGGAAATTCACAATACATCCATGTAGGAGGTATATTACAATACATATATGTAGGAGGCACATCACAATACATCCATGTAGAAGGCATATTACAATACATCCATGTAGGAGGCATATTACAATACATCCATGTAGGAGGCATATTACAATACATATATGTATGAGGCACATCACAATACATCCATGTAGGAGGCATATTACAATACATATATGTAGGAGGCACATCACAATACATCCATGTAGGAGGCATATTACAATACATATATGTAGGAGGCATATTACAATACATCCATGTAGGAGGCACACCACATTACATCTGTGTAGGTGGCACATCACCGCCCAAATAATTGGCATAATCAACACTGGACAGATAGGCATGTAGACCAGGGGTCGGCAACCTTTTGATAGCGGCGTGCCAAAGTAGAACTTCTAACTCACTCGGCGTGCCCACAGCCAAACAGTCAACTTCTTCTATATTTATTATTTTTAACAATAATTATTAAATGTATGTATTATGATAAAAAAAGGCGCTTTATTAAGAAACCGTACAAAAGTCAACACAGGTTAGTCACATTTTGCGATAATAACAACAATTACGTAAGCTTATAATGCTCGTATATACGCTTTAGCTGTTTTTTTTAAGTTAAAACAAATAAATTTGATCTCGAATTATTGTGTTTGCTTATTTAAAGAAGATTAAAAACATTTGAATGCAATTAGTTTGTATCAATTAATGTGAGCCTTGCTTAATGCTTCAAGAGTTTGGCGACTTTCTTATGGGATTAAAAAAGTTTTATTGTATGAGAAAATTTCATCAGGCATTCTTCATCATTCAATTACGAAAAATATTGTTTCATCAAGAAACATCGTATACTGCTTCCAGACACGAAACGAATCTATTGAACACTTAACCTTGACTAAGTCAGCGAACACTGCTGTACAACTATAAGGTTGTTTATTTTAACAACAGTTTCCGTTACGGAGCGCAAGTCCATTAAAGAGATCTTTGCACACAAACTTTCATGTCGTTTAATGCAATGGAAGCCAGCAGCCTCCCAACGTGGTTTACAAGAAATTGGACAAATCTTTTTTGTTAACCAAATATCGCAGCAACGTTTTTGTCATTTTTGGACATTTTATGGGCACTTAAACCAGGCCCCACGAGAGGGGGGTACAGCCGGTACGCCGTACCGGGGCCCATAAGAGTTTAGGGGGCCCATGAATATTAAAATTTAAAATTAAATTGGCAATTACGCAAGTATCTTTTAATTGTTGCAATAAAACTAAGAGGAGATGCCCCAAAACCTTCTACAATCTCACGTGGCGTTGGGGGGGGGGGGACCTTCATTTTGGTATTTTTTGATTGTGTACTTGAACATTTTGTTAAATTTGCAAAGAAGCCTCTAGTTGTAACATAGGGCTATATTTATTTTCGATAGCATTTAGGATCTCTTTTTTATTTTGTTTTCTCCAGAGACACTTACAAATATAGACCTATGAGCCCTACAGGCTTACAGTTCTCCCTGTTAGCTTAGTAGCCTAGGCCAGGGGTCGACAACCTAAAGCACGCGTGCCACACATAGCACGCAGAGCGATTTTAGATGGCACGCGAGAGACCTCCAAAAGGTGGCTTCTTGTTGATTTTTTTCAATAATTGAATGAGGAGGCACTAACTGTTGAAGCCGATGTTTCTGAATGGCGAGCGACACATTTCAGTAAGTTGAGCTTGCTTTTATAAGGACGTGGCCAAACAGCACTTGACTGTTCGACCAGTGGAATGGATTTGCATTGAAACTGGACAAATCTTGCACGTTCATTCAATTTCAAAACACTTAACTACTTGTAATTCCCTAATTTATGGCATATATTAAAATAGATAGAGAGGAGTTTTAAAAACAAAGACAAGATTTTCAAATTTATGGACTCTTGTTTTCATACCACATAAAGTCTGACTGGATTTATCCATATACATCTTGGATGTGGATCTTTTTTTTTTTTAAGTGGAGGGATAGTGACCATTCAAAATGAAGCACGTTGAATTTTAAACAAAAAAATGCTAGATTTGTATAAAGAAATAATAATTAAAAAGTAATATAAGTTTTTATTTTAAAAGAAGGGAAATAATTAACCCGTTTTGTACATGGTTTTTTTTTTTGCTCTAATATGTCCAATATGTTTCATATTTTTCTTTAATAAAAACATTAACGGCTCTTACAATTTATAATTTTGAAATTTATCAAATTGTGTAAGTTAGTTGAAAAGTATGTACTAAATATTATATGACTAAAGAGCTTATAATAAAATGTGTACATTTTAAAACATTACATTAACTACCAAGTTTGTATGGTTACAATGTCTCAATACCGCTCAACGATAGTTTGGAAGTAAACGCTGTCGTTTAATAATAAGTTAAGAGAATATCTCAGTAAAACTGAGCTCGAAATATAATTAATGTATAGCAGGTGCCAGATCCATATCTCGAATCACGATAACTAAATTATAATTTTAGGCGATAATTAACTATCAAAATGTGAAAGTTTAGTAATAAAATTCTGTATTTGGTGTAAATGCAAATAAATTAAAAAGGATGATAACCAGGAACTCGTTTTTTTTTTAAAGTTAAATATTAAACGCTCTAAAGATTTTCTCTATACACCTAGTTTTTGGACCTCTATCTTGATACGGCGCTAAATAAATATTATTATTAAAAAAAAATTAAAATATAATAGAGCAGGTTGACTTTCGGGCTGTTGGCACGCTGAATGATTTAAAAATCCTAGTTTGGCAAACTATTAGCAATAGGTTGCCGACCCTTGGCCTAGGCCTAAATACTTTATGTCGCTGCATATCGGTACTAGTATGGCAGTTAAACTAGTTAGTCGATCCTTTTACTCTTTAATGATTTCCTGTGCGGTAGCCAAGAGGGGAGATTGAAGGTATCATCATTTTAGATTTTAGACAAATGTATTGAAAATTTAAAACACTTTTTTTGGTCATTTAATAAAATGTATTTTGGGAAGAGTTTGTAAAAAACAAACTATGTGTCAACTGTATTGCCACAGTAGATCTAACCTTACATTCGACTACACAACATACATTACTGGTGAATATTTATAACTGACAAGAATAACACCAATAGTTATAAATCACTAAACCTAGAAACACTAGTCACTAGAGGACATAAATTATCAATCAACAGTGAGAGTCACTTTTCCCATTTTACACATTTTGTAATATTATTTGCAAGATCAATAGGCCTACTGAAGCGCAGGAACAATTACAATAATTTAAACTAGGAACTATGTAGTTGATTAAAGTATTTTCGTAATATACCTGTAAGGCTGTGATTGAAATGATTACACTCTAATGGTAAATGGTAAAACTTATGACAATTTCACAAAATGGTTCACAGACCTTGTAAAAAGATTCCTGATGTTTCAAACGTAGGCCTATGTAATACAAATAAATCATCTAGAAATGACTTGAGTTAAAAAGAAGTAGGGGGGGGGGAGTGGGCCCAGAAAAGATCTCGTACCGGCATCTTTTTTTTCTCTCGAGGGCCCTGACTTAAACTTATACCTTGATATAATATACCGCCGCATAATATAACATTTTGAACAATTGTAAACGTTTTCTATATAGGCTATAAAGGCCTACATATATTGTTAAATTATATTAATTTGAGAGATATCCTCTTGTTAAGATACATTTTAAATATCAAATCGGAAATCTGAAATTATTATCTGAATTATTATAAGGGGCAAGGGGGGGGGGGGGGTCATTTCAGTGGCAAACTATTTTTTTACGTTAAATTGAAGGATATGCTTTATAATAACATTTTATTGGAATCGCGAAAAACAATTCAGTTAATGGTTTGCAGGTAATAACCACTTGTATTCGATATTTATTCGCTTGCGATATAATAGAAACAAAAGCAACCGAATGTAGAATTGTCGGCACATAGGGCCTACTTTTGATGTAGCATTCTTTGATGTCAGCCCAGGAGACGCAACGACTAATTTTTATCCGCTGAAACTGAACGCTTTCGAACAGCAAACGACAGAATGATTTATTTTGATTTATTTGAAAAAGATCAGCGAGAGCTAGTCTAATAAAAAAAAGGACATGGCACGCAGAAGCCATTAAAAACACAATTTTTTACGGGGGGGGGGGGCCTCCGCGTGCCAATGAAAAAGACTCCGCGTGCCAAGTCTAGGAACGCGTGCCATAAGTTGCCGACCCCTGATATAGACAGTGTGATAGACAAAAAGACAAACATAGATATGTAGGCAGACGGACAGACTATAGAGCGTTCTCAGTGGGCGTGGCTTAGGTTTTTACTCTATTTTTAGTGACGTATTTGTGTAAATATAAGAACCCACTTGAGGTACAAATGTAACGTGGTGAAAGTGAAGTTGCTCTTTATCATGCAAAATTCACATCTGAATATTGGCTATCCTACTAAAAAATAAGGAGGTAAATAGTAGTACTGTAGATTAATTGATTAATGTGATTAGGCTAGGGCCGGCTAGACCTATTTACACTTTCAATTTCACTTTATAGGCCTACACTTTTAATGTTTTGTAGGCTAGGCTACGATGTCAAGTGATAGTGTTGGTGAATATCTAGGCTAGTCAAATCACTAATAGGAGCACATCGTCTATGATCTATGTCTATGATAATAATAGAATAGCCTATTTTATTTAACATACATAATACAGCTTAAATCTTAATTAGACTTAAAACACAACACATCATTTAAAAAAAGCTCGAGCCTATATGAAACTTTATTAATATAGCGGCCATTATTACTTGTACACCATTACTCAAAGTAAACACAAATCACGTGCTTTTTGTCACGTGATTGCAAACGCCCTATAGGCAGTGTTATGATTTAAAATATATCTCGTTGTTTTTGGTTAGACACAATTTGTATAATCTCTAACCCGGTGTTCATGCATTGAATAAACGAGTGACGTTTTACGATAGAAACAATGACGTTTGAGTTAGATTCGACGTCGTATATATTTTGCAAAAAAACGTTAGACGACCTTGGGCTTTGGTGGCGACAAGACATGTGTAGACTAGGCTATTGAAACTGTTATATATTTGAGTTCATCTTGTACATAAATTGTTGGTCATTTCTGGATTAAATAGTTATTTATCATTTTACTACAAGTCGGCATTTGGTTTATTGCATTTTAACATAGAATGTGATCTCCCTGAGAGTTGTGTGCATTTGATATATAACAATTACAAAATAACGGTCACAGGCAGTCAGTAAGATATACAGACAAACAAACAAAGATATCAGATAGATCAGATAGATCAGATAGATCAGATAGATCAGATAGATCAGATAGATCAGATAGATCAGATAGATCAGATAGATCAGATAGATCAGATAGATCAGATAGATCAGATAGATCAGATAGATCAGATAGATCAGATAGATCAGATAGATCAGATAGATCAGATAGATCAGATAGATCAGATAGATCAGATAGATCAGATAGATCAGATAGATCAGATAGATCAGATAGTTCAGATAGATCAGATAGATCAGATAGATCAGATAGATCAGATAGATCAGATAGATCAGATAGATCAGATAGATCAGATAGATCAGATAGATCAGATAGATCAGATAGATCAGATAAAGCAGATAGAGCAGATAGAGCAGATAGAGCAGATAGAGCAGGCCAGAAAGATCAGATAGATCAGATAGATCAGATAGATCAGATAGATCAGATAGATCAGATAGATCAGATAGATCAGATAGATCAGATAGATCAGATAGATCAGATAGATCAGATAGATCAGATAGATCAGATAGATCAGATAGATCAGATAGATCAGATAGATCAGATAGATCAGATAGATCAGATAGATCAGATAGATCAGATAGATCAGATAGATCAGATAGATCAGATAGATCAGATAGATCAGATAGATCAGATAGATCAGATAGATCAGATAGAGCAGATAGAGCAGATAGATCAGATAGATCAGATAGAGCAGATAGAGCAGATAGAGCAGATAGAGCAGATAGAGCAGGCCAGAAAGATCAGATAGATCAGATAGATCAGATAGATCAGATAGATCAGATAGATCAGATAGATCAGATAGATCAGATAGATCAGATAGATCAGATAGATCAGATAGATCAGATAGATCAGATAGATCAGATAAAGCAGATAGAGCAGATAGAGCAGATAGATCAGATAGAGCAGATAGAGCAGATAGAGCAGATAAAGCAGATAGAGCAGGCCAGAAAGATCAGAAAGATCAGATAGATCAGATAGATCAGATAGATCAGATAGATCAGATAGATCAGATAGATCAGATAGATCAGATAGATCAGATAGATCAGATAGATCAGATAGATCAGATAGATCAGATAGATCAGATAGATCAGATAGATCAGATAGAGCAGATAGATCAGATAGATCAGATATATCAGATAGATCAGATAGATCAGATAGATCAGATAGATCAGATAGATCAGATAGATCAGATAGATCAGATAGATCAGATAGATCAGATAGATCAGATAGATCAGATAGATCAGATAGATCAGATAGATCAGATAGATCAGATAGATCAGATAGATCAGATAGATCAGATAGATCAGATAGATCAGATAGATCAGATAGATCAGATAGATCAGATAGATCAGATAGATCAGATAGATCAGATAGATCAGATATAGCAGATATAGCAGATATAGCAGATATAGCAGATATAGCAGATATAGCATATAGATCATATAGAGCAGATAGAGCAAATAGAGGAGATAGAGCAGATAGAGCAGATAGATCATTAGATCAGATGGATCAGACAGGGCAGATAGATCAGATAGAGCAGATAGATCACGTAGATCAGATAGATCAGATAGAGCAGATAGAGCAGACCAGAAAGATCAGATAGATGTGTAGGCAGACGGACACATGTATAGGCAGTCAGTTAGATATCCAGACCGACAAACAAAAAGATCAGATAGATCAGATAGATCAGATAGATCAGATAGATCAGATAGAACAGATAGATCAGATAGATCAGATAGATCAGATAGATCAGATAGATCAGATAGATCAGATAGATCAGATAGATCAGATAGATCAGATAGATCAGATAGATCAAATAGATCAGATAGATCAGATAGATCAGATAGATCAGATAGATCAGATAGATCAGATAGATCAGATAGATCAGATAGATCAGATAGATCAGATAGATCAGATAGATCAGATAGATCAGATAGATCAGATAGATCAGATATAGCAGATATAGCAGATATAGCAGATATAGCATATAGATCATATAGAGCAGATAGAGCAAATAGAGGAGATAGAGCAGATAGAGCAGATAGATCATTAGATCAGATGGATCAGACAGGGCAGATAGATCAGATAGAGCAGATAGATCACGTAGATCAGATAGATCAGATAGAGCAGATAGAGCAGACCAGAAAGATCAGATAGATGTGTAGGCAGACGGACACATGTATAGGCAGTCAGTTAGATATCCAGACCGACAAACAAAAAGATCAGATAGATCAGATAGATCAGATAGATCAGATAGATCAGATAGATCAGATAGATCAGATAGATCAGATAGATCAGATAGATCAGATAGATCAGATAGATCAGATAGATCAGATAGATCAGATAGATCAGATAGATCAGATAGATCAGATAGATCAGATAGATCAGATAGATCAGATAGATCAGATAGATCAGATAGATCAGATAGATCAGATAGATCAGATAGATCAGATAGATCAGATAGATCAGATAGATCAAATATATCAGATAAATCAGATAGATCAGCTAGATCGGATAGAACAGATATATCATATAGATCAGCTAAATCAGATAGATCAGACCAGACTTAAACCTCACGTCACCGGAGTGATACGAACCGAGACTAATCTCTTAGATCAGGTAAATCAGATAGATCAGAAAAGATCTGACCAGAAAGATCAGATAAATCAGATAGATTAGATAGATCAGATAGATTGGAAAGTTATGTTGTTATGTATCGAAAGAAAAGATTAGATAGATAGATAGATAGATAGATAGATAGATAGATAGATAGATAGATAGATAGATGCGCAGAAATAACCGAGTTACGTAAACAACAAGTTTGGGAAGCGGTGATCTGGGTCATTACGAAATGAATGACAGACACTTTGTGACACATGACAGCAAAAAACGTCAAGAGTTTGATTAGCAGGCTCCGCTCTTTCCCACAACGTAACTTCGGCTTTGTTCTAGTTACACACACACATTAACACACAAAGCACACATAAACACACAAACGCAAGATTAAACACACATAAACACGATTAAACACGCACATATATGAATACACAAAATGTACCCATTCTTACAGAATTTTTACTGTAAAACATTGAAAGCGTGTGCTACTTATTCCTAAACTGTGGCTCTAATTTAAAAGAAGAAAAGTAAGCAACAACAACAAAAAAAAGTAAAAAGTAAACAAGCTGAAAGAACCTAAATCTTAATTCATTAATTTCAAAAAATATTTAGCTTGAATTTTGTGTTGTCTATGTTTCAATTGATTTTCCAGGAATTTTGAGAGTTTCCAAAGAAATATATATTGGAAAAATTGAACGTTAAAACGGGTAACGTTTTGAACTAGTTCTAGACTCAAGTAGGCTTTATAAAAAAAAAGGGAAGTGATTGACGATGAAAACAAGCCAAAACTGTTACAAGTAAGCGAGGTTGGCAAAAGCGTAAAGGAAGTACATTAAATAGCACAATAAAGGGTCAACCATATATTACGTCTAGTCCAACACTCTCTTCCATTTTCCCTTTTTACTCCACACAAATTATTTGAAACCCCAACAAGCGTAAGTACCAATTCAAATTTTTTTTTTTTTACTGAAATCACACGGCATTTGTTTTAATATTTAGATTTTGTTCTTATATCGGCTTTATTCGGGCTGAAATTTATTAAAGAAATGCAATAGGGCATTCAGATTTTATTGTATTAAACGCTGCATTAAAAGAATTGATGAAATAAACAATATAAGCGAAATATAAACTTTTACTAATTTAACGGAAATGGAATTGAAATAAAAAAATTAAAAAAACACGTAATATGTACGGTACTGATTTTTTTAAATTATGTTTTGTCTAAATCAAATGTTAATTACTTCTAATTCTAATGTTTTCGTTTCGTTTTATAGCTAGTTATCGCACATGAGTCTTAAATCAGTCGGTCTTGAATGCCATTTGTTGACTGTTTAAATAAACAACTGGTATCCGCCTACCATTGTCTTGCTTTTTATAAACAAGCGTGTGAACAATTAATTATTCACGTGATCCATGATCTGCTAGTGACAAACTAATTAGAATTAATTGTGTTCAAATCGAATGTGTGTGATTTCCACTTGTTACGTAGGACTACTCTATATGGGCCTATACATGTACGTATACGTAGCCTCCCCGTTCAGATATGGGTGCTAGTATCTTCTGAATCTATCTCCTTCACCCTCACTGTACACGTAATACACGAATGACCCCTTATTTCAAACAGTGAGTCAACTTTTTCTTGTGTTTTTTTTTTGCATTTTCCAATCCCTATCTCCCCCTTCCCTCCCCCCCCCCCCCCCCCCACACACACATATCCCATTGTCCTTTTGACAACTTTAAACTAACATGCCGGTGTGTGGTTTTTGGGAAGTGCAAGGTGCAAGGTAGCGTCGGATGGTTACTGAGACTGGGAAAGTTTGGTCGGGAGAGAGAAAAATGGAATGGGGTGGGGGTGGGGGTGATGTTGTGAGGGAAGGATGGTGGAGTGGGGGAGGGGGGATGTTGTGTAGGAAGGATGGTGCAGGGACGGTAGTAATAGTAGGCATGGAAGTTGGGTGGCCCCGTCAGGAGTCATTGTACACACACAAAAAATATTTTCGCGTGACAGGAAATAAATTGTGACAGGATGAAGCTGAAGACTCGAATATGCCGTTAGCAAAGAAAGAGATTCAACTGACTTTATAGCAAGCACTGTTGTGGCGTTTAGTACTACAATCAGGACCGGCTCTATGGTTTTTGACGCCCTATATGAAAACAAATTTTGCGTTCTCACTTCTAAAGTGCTTTCGGCGGGGAGAAACTGAGTTGTGTTAGGGCATACTTTCCTGTTTTCTAAGACAACTTAAATAAAATACCCTTTGCCTTTCATTACCTAGTAGCCTAATTGGCCTGCCTATATTAGTAGCGCGCAGAAGTAATAATTAAATTAAATTTATTTTATATTTTTTAATCCTCGAATTAAAAAAAAAATCCTCAATTACGCCCCCCCCCCCCCCACAAAAAAAAAATAAAATAATAATAATATTTGCCGTTTCGGTTGTCAATAATATGGACAAGCCGGCACTGACTACAATCTACCAACTTTGTAAACAAAAGCTCGAAAGACCTGTTGAAAAATATATAGATTTTGATATGACTAACATAATATAGCCCTTAAAATGCTATAAACCTCTTTTTAAAATAACGCTCAAGTTTAAACTGGAAAATAGGCACTGAAAAAAAAGAAGCCAAAAATGGCTTTAAATTTCGTTGATCTGAGCTCAGAACTATTCGCCAAATGGCAAGGTCTTTCTGGTGGCTGCTGTAAATTTGGGATTATTTATCCTGGCTTGGCTCCCTAGACATCATTTCCTGGCTTATCAGTGACCGGTGGCGCCCTTACGGTACTGGTATTTACCATATAAGCTCTGCACGCGCGGTCACTTGTAAAGTTGGTCTCTCCGATAGGAAGTGTTAGAAGATAGACGATGACAGTGTTAACTCCATCGTGTAGAAACTTTGTTTACGTATTTTTAAAAAAAGATGATGAAAATCGTTCTTTAGTGGGTATTATGGTCATTTTATGATTTCTGACAAGCGAGCAAAGTCTCTGCAGTATCAGGGACTCGGGACATTCCACTAGGCTTGGTGGGGCCCTGGTAACCGTTGTAACCAAATTGATCCATAGGGCCGGTTAAGCATCGTTTACCACTTTCTGTGGCCACGGCATACTAGGGGATTGTTTGGCCAGAACAAGGCCCAGCCGCCTTTAATTTACCCCAACTAATTTCAGGTACCTATCAGAGCTGGATAGACTCAGAGACACCTTCCCGAAAACAAATCACAGGATTCGAACCCAGAATATTTGTTTTCTACGCTTGAGGGAAGTCCATACGCCAAGAACCAGTTCTTTAAGTAAGAAATGCATTAATGCCAAGGTAGGGGGTGTGGGGAGTAGGCCTACTTTCAATTAGTCATATCATATAGCAGGTGTCGGCAACCTACGGCACGCGTGAACTACAGAAATGTGTAGGCCTACTTTTGCTAGCTCCACATTTATAACCTAATTTCAATTAATAAACTATATTATAGCATTTTATTGTTGAAGTAAAAAAAAAACATAGTTCATATATAATATTTGGTTTTAAATTGCAGAATGTATGCATCTAAGAAAAGAATATTGTATCATATAGTTTGCTTTCTCTAAAGCCTGTAAAAAATTTTCTCGATGCCCCTTTTTTTCAAATGATATTCCTAATCTTAAGGGTGATCACCCTTTCTACTTGATCGTCTTATGATGGAAACATTTGCAGAGTTATCTTCTCCCACGCGCTGGAAAGTAAACAAAGATCTTCAAGGATGAACTGTACCTGTCAACGGCTTCACGTGGTATCTAAACTTTTGAGTTTTTAAAAAAAGGAGGACATACGTTACATTTTTTTTTGTCGCTAAAAGTGTCGGCAAGGGAAAAGATATTTATGTCAAATTAAGGGGGACATTATCTAATTATAATATTTAGTAAAAAAAAATGATTAAATATGCCTTCTTAAGTGTTTACGACCTTAACACTTATAATTTCTACCTATTATGCACTTTGAAAAAATATACCGAAAAAAAGTGTACGAATTTTGAAATCACAAGCCTCTGCTCTATAATAAAATGCAAGAACTTAATTTGTAGGTGCATGTTAGCCTATCAAATGTATAACAAACTGTGTGGATATAGACTGATATAGCTCAATAATAGTGTCTTTCATATATTAATAAATAAGCATTAACTGCTTGTTTTCTTGTCGAAATGACGGAGAAAGGATGACAATTTGGTTTAATTTACATACGTTAATTATGATTGGTTTAATTTTTAAAATTTCTCACTTGTTTTATGTAGACTAGGCCTATATCTTATCTTAAGGTATATGTTACAGACGCTCCTTCTGTAAAGAAGATTATTGCTTCCTACGTTCATCCGTGGTCCAAGCCTAGTCCTGCATTTTTGTTAGCATTTGTTTTAAATGAGGTTAAGTTGCTTGTTTTCCTGGTTTAGTCAGGCAACCCATTACTTGCCCGAATGCCACTTGGGAAGAAAGAGTGCTTACATTCATTTGTTCTTGCATAAGGGATAAGAAAAGTATTTTTTCCTTATGTTTATCTATATTATTGTTACTATATTACTACTATATACTGTTAATTGAAAATGTATTTTCCATTTTAATGGGATTTACTATGGTTGTCAATTTTGTTGACGAAAGCTCTGTCAGCTTCGATCTGGCCACCTTCCCAGTCGTTCTATAAACCTAACTGACTATCAGTAGCGTAGACTGTATTGCAAGTTTTTATGAGGCAAAAAGTTAAAAAAAATAACATGGCACTGGCACAAGTAGTTAAGATAATGATCCATAGCACGTTCAAAAATTTTTTTATGGAATTAAAAAGTTAAAAGCAATAAATTGAACAAAATACCCCAAAAATATGTAAAAGCTTCTATAATGTAAGCTAATGTGAATGTTTTAACAAAATGTACCATGAACTTTTGCTAGACAAACAAGACAAAACTTTGACAAAATGTAAACAAAAGTAAGTTTATCTTACTCCTGCAGGTACTTTTTACAATGGCAGTCCGCTGATGAGTGTGCGCAGTGAATAGGACATACTTATATATGCCTTTCGTTCCACCTGGGACATATAGGCCGCCAACAAGAGTCCTCCAGGTATCCCGATCCTGGGCCGATTTCTCTATCTGACCCCAGTTAAGCCCTAGCTTTTTTAACACCAGTTTCCATAACGCACCTCCAGGTGTTTCTCGGCCGACCTCTTTTCCTTTTGCCTTGGGTGTTCCAAGTGAGCGTTTGCCGAGTGACACTATATGCCGTTTT
This sequence comes from Anisus vortex, assembly GCA_949126835.1. Classification (NCBI taxonomy): domain Eukaryota; kingdom Metazoa; phylum Mollusca; class Gastropoda; family Planorbidae; genus Anisus; species Anisus vortex. The sequence goes on from OX421507.1 coordinate 26,602,320, forward strand.
TTTTAGGGTTTGGCCAATTCATTTCCATAACTTTTGTGAAATTCTCTCTTCAACAGGCCTCTGTATGCCTACTTACTACTAGTTAAAAGGAAAAACGAAAAATCCAGATCGGGCTAAAACCCTTTGAGGCCCTAAGCCCTAAGCCCTAAGCACTAGAAAGTTTCTTGATCCCTCTTTCTTCCATTTAGATAATTTAAAATTTAAACAATAAAAAAACATGCAACAGCCTACATTTTTTTTATTTACACGCAAAATTACAGTAAGATATTAACTTTTTTAAAAGGTTAAACAAAATTATACTGCCATTAATTTTGCAAGGCCTACACTTGAATGGTTTAAACTACTCCTGATTGTTTTTAAATTATCAATCAATTCTTTGATTGAATTTTTCTTTTTTCGGCAATGAAATGCATGGCCATATTTTTTCACCAGTCCTGGTTTATCTCCACCATTTGCAGTAGTGCACCATATGGACCATGCGATGGGAAATTTCTCTGGTGCTCTCCATTCCCTTGATGCACTTGGCACGTGCTTATTTTGCTTAATGTTTAAACCCTGTGATAATTGAAATGTTTTTATAGACATATCTCTGTATGCCAACCATGCTGCCTGCGCCCTCTGTGTAAAGTTAAAATTTATGCTCACATGTCCACTCAGTAAATATCTTATATAATACAGACGCTCCTTCTATAAAGAAGATTATTGCGTCTTACGCTCATCCGTGGTCCGAGTCTAGTCTTGCATCTTTATTAATGTTTTAACTGATGTTAAGTTACTGGTTTTCCTGGTTTGTTCAGGCAACCCATTCCATGCCCGAATGCCAATCGGGAAGAAAGAGTACTCATATGAATTTGTTCTTGCATAAGGGATAAGGAAAGTGTTTTTGTCTTTGTGTTTATCGGAGCATTGCAACATAGTATCTGTTCATATTTATTATCGCACTGACCAATTGGGAGATATGCGATAACAGGTCATTTGATTTAAGTCGTCTACCCAGGGCCGGATAGAAACCATCCGAGGCCCTGGGTTCTTAAAGAATACGGAGTATTTTTCCCCTTATCTATGTAATTTAAAAGTCTGTAAATGATAAGAAACCAAAACAAACATTAAAAGAATATTAAACTGTGTTTGAAGTATTATGCAACAAATGCAACAATAAAAACAGTTACACACATCTTAGTCCCAACTTTTCTTTGCTAATCTCTGCCCACCTTCCTTTGGTGCTTATGTTCCTTAATGTTTTTTCCCGTCCTGTGGCAATATCTCTGTCGCTGTACCCACCTCCCCAAAAAAAAAAGACCCTTTCACTACTTTCAGTGGAATAAAAATGGAGAAAGAAAGCTAACACTAAGGCTCCTTTTTTATTTTTAAGACCTCTTAAGCTTATGCCTGACTTTTAATTAAACAATGAGTTGCAAGGAGCATTTTTTTCGTTTTGCATAAAATTTGAATTTTGTTGGTCCAGTTATCCTTTTCCTTCCGAGTGTGTGTTTTAAGGGCATGAAATAGTTATAAATTATATTGTACTACTTTATGGCTATCAAATATAATTGTTGTTATATTTTATTTGAAATAAAAAAGCCGGGAATTAGAATATAGTCCTAACTTTTTTTTTTACCATCATCTTCAAGGTTCAGTTCTCCACACCCGAGGATCACATTTCTGATACACCTCACTTAAACATGTTTATATTTTCAGATTAATGCATTCGAGAAATTTCTTCAGCTGATTAAACAAAAAATATTTTAAATTGTAATACCATCCTCTTTTTGTTTACTTTTGCAATTTTAAAAAAAAAAAATTGATTTTTTTTTTGGCCCAGCTATTCACATTCTCCTTTGTCTATCTATGGATTTAATTACCAAAAAAAAAAGGGTGGAAGCTGTGTCCATTTTCACTCTAGTCTTATCAACTACTACTAGGGGGATTATGTTTCCAGCACAATTTCAAGCCGCCTTTACTTTTGTCCAATTAATGTCTGATTGCCAGAGCTTGGTTGACTGGAGGACCCAGGAATAGTTCCAATCCTTCAGAATTCGAACCCGGAACCTAAAGTACGACAATACGAGCGCTCTGTCGCTAGACCACCTTAATAAGTTGAAGGCTAGGATTTGTTCTCGGATCTGAAAGGTGTCTCTGTCTATCCAGCTCTGACTTTAGTTGTGGTAAAGTAAAGGCGATTCGACATTGTGCTGGTCGCACAATCTCCTAGTTTGCCGTGGCCACAGAAACTGGCGAACGCTGATTCACCGGTCCTATGGATCGGTCCTATGGATCAATTTGGTTCGATGGAATAATTTACTGTATCGTAGAGTTACGAATAAGTTCGTTTCGGAGTAGCTCCGGCATCGTATGGCCTACCACAGAAACCAATCGAAGAGGTAATCCGCCAAAGAAGATGTAGATGGTTGGGTCACATCATCAAAAAAGCCCACATCCAGCATCACAAGGTTAACCCTCACCTTGACCCCAAAGGCAATAGAAAGAAAAATTAATTACAGACCGAAAATCCCTAAAGACATGAACTGGAAGGAGACATCAGCGTAATGGGAGACAGCACAGGAAGCTAACTCAAAACAGAATTACATGGAGAGCTCTTGTTTGTGGCTTATCTATTCCCCGGGTATGGAGAGATGGTTGAACCATTATTGGGCTAGACCTACTACGCAATAGTTTTGCACACTGACCTATTTATAATATATGGAGTGCTCAAACAATTAAAATGGAGAATAAAAAAGAGGAGAAAATGTGGACTTTTAAATATAGATAAGGCAATGTATCTCACTGAGTTTTATATACGTTGAAATTTGATAAAAAGTAGGCCTATTTATTTTATACTGAACATTCATAACTTCATATAATTTTATATATAGCTCAGTGGTTTTGCAATGTAAGGGAAATAATTCATCCTTTTATGCATTGGCTTAGTGAACTCTGGTACTACGCCCTCTTATAAGTTTACAGACGTTCCTTCTAGATAGGAGATTATTACGTCCACTAGGCCCAAAACTCCTGCAGGGCGACAGGGATCCGCCGGTGGCAGGGCTAGAACCCGCGACCTGTCAGTTGGTTTTTGGTTGACAGTCCGGTAATCTAACCGCTGGACCAGCCGGCTTCACATAACCATTAGGCCTACCCTTGTATATTTTGTCTACATCTGCAAATATAATGCATTATTTCTACAAGTTAACTTCTTTGCACAATTTACACACGATCGAAATGTTTATATACAAGTATTTTGGTATGTTTAGGATGTCATGATAGTTCAGGATTTTTCAGGGGGTTAATCGCAGCTGCCGATGAATATTTACCGGCGTAATTGTAGGCTACATATATTTTTTCGTAAATTATTATTAGCCTACAATTTGGATATAGACTAATGCATTTCATTTCAATTATATTTTCTTATTTGTTTATTTTCACATAGGCTACTAAAAAAAGGAATTGTGGAATATATATTTACTATTAATTAATTTAACTGTGGGGCATCCATTAATTAATTACGTCAAAAATGTTATGGCAATATTTACCCCCCCCCCCCCCCCCGTTCATCAATAATGTCAAGCTTTCAATGACCCCCCCCCCCCCCCCCCCTTGTCAAAAATTGTAAAACTTTGAGAGACACCATCCTCTTTAAAAAAAAAGTGTAAAGAATTTAGATCAATGTTCCCCTGCCCACTCCTAATAAAAGGCTTAAGCTTAATTTTTAAAGTGAGAAATCCCATTACAGACGCTCCTTCTATAAAAAAAGATTAGGCCTATTGCGTCCTACGCTCATCCGTGGTCCGAGTCTAGTCTTGCGTACTCATCCCTAGTCTAAATAGGCCTACCATTTATGCCTTTAGTATAGGAATACATAGGCCTATCTTTAAATATATAAGTATAATTATTGTAATAGGCCGCTACCAGTATTAAAGTAGGCCTAAATAGGCTATGCTATATAGCCTACATTCAAAATGTAGCCTACATGCAGTAGGCTAAGTAGGCCTAATAAAAAAAAATTAGTTGCATACAATTATAAAGTATGCATCATATTTTAGCTGAAGACGTTCATTAATATGCTTTACTAAAATCAAAAATTATAAAAGACATATTCATCCATTTTAATAGGTTTTTAATAACATTTTACGAAAATAAACAAAAACGGCTTTTCCTTACATCGCGACACGTCGCCATGTTGTTTTGTTAATGGCCGATAATCTTTCCGGAGGATATCTAAGTGCTAGTTTTGCCTTTTGTTTACTCTATTAACCGCAAGTCTGGAAGAAATTAAAGCAATAACAATGCACGGTCGGGGTGGTTTTCCCGTCAAAAATGTTATATTTGCTGTTTTTATTGTTTTACTAATATATATGACATATTTGTACAACGGTTCACAAAACCGTTTGCGGGAATCCGAAATGACTGGAGCTCGCTACAAAAGGGAAGCAGACGACAGAGTCACTGAAATTCAGGGTATGTTTTAATTTTCAGTAGCTTGTAATTCATATTTTTAAGAATGTATTTAGCCTTAACTTAAACCGCATATTACCAAAAATACCGTTATTTTAAAATAGAAAAGTGACAATTATTATAGGCCTAGTCATGATAGTCTAGACTCTAGATCTAGACTCTAGTCTAGATTACTCAGATTAGATCTATTTTTACTAGACGTCAGTCACTAATCAGATTAATCACTAATTTGAATCAACAAGGCAGGTTTCCTGAAGGATTTCAGGACTTCCCATCCTAAGGCCTAAGGCAGGTTAACTATGAATACTATGATTTACTAATTTACTATGATCCTTTGAAAAGGCAGGTTTCACAATCACAATAAGAATTTCAGGAGTTCCCATTTTTTACGTTTTTTTAAAAAAAAATAATGTTAAGCTATAGTATAGTATTATATGTCATTTTAAAGCCTACAAGCCCAGAAATCCAAATATGACACTTATAAAGTCAGCTGATATTTCAATATTTTATAATTAATCATTTAAAAATCGGGAAATTCCCTCTATCAAAAAGTTCCTGGGGCTACAAAATGAGTTGGACTAAACATCATCAAACTAGCATTAAAACACACAATATTCTTGAAATTGATACTTTTATGACAAATAAACTCACAAAACGTAAATATATCAGTGTTTGTGTTGTGTTTTATTATTATTTTTACAATAAAACGTGATTTCGCACTCGGGTATCATAAAGTCTAGAACTACCGAAGTCGCCGCCATTTTGAAAAAAACGTGGCTTTATTGGACGTAAAAAAAGCGTGTGTGTTAAAAGAGAAAAAAGGATTTTTAACGTTTAAACCACAATAGTTTGCGTAAATTTAGTTTAAAACTATAAATAATAGTATTTTGTTGCCGTAGATAGTACACAAATAGTCGGAAATTGAAAAATAAATGTGTAAATAGTGTTTTAGAAAATACTTTTTCGACATCGATCGAACGTTCCAAAAAGCACGCGTTACCCACCGATAGTAGTTAAAAAATAAAAAAAATAAAAATCCTCTTTTTACGAACTCAAAAAGTGCATTAAATGGAATTTTTAAGCTATCCGATCGGATTTACGTTATAAAATTCGCACATGTGCATTTAAGTTGACCGTAATCTCGAATCTTGTTTTGACAGCGAACGTTATCTTTGCAAGTCCGAAGCCTTTTTTGTACCAAACGATTTTCATTTATTTACTAATAAAATGAATTCTTCAGCTAAATATTTAAAACAAACTTTGTTTTTATGAAAAGAATTAAATTTCTGGTTAAAATAAAAAGAGTTTTGCGAAATTACATAGATAAATCTTATTTTAGATCTAGTTTTAGACTTAGTCTCGGCGGCGGAAAAAATTCACAGATAGGCCGTAAAAATTAGGGCTTTTTAAAACACGTTTTTTTCAAAAGATAAACATTTTTTTGTGCTTCTAATGGTGGCCTAGGGAAAATTAACATGTTTATGAATGTTGAACATTAAAAAAACGTTATATTTCGGCTTTATTTATTCCTGGTAAAAAGTGATTTTCAAATGTATACAAAAAATCGGGAAATGGGATCGGTGGATTATGTAACGTTGGAGGGTGTTTAAATTAATATAAACAACAAAAAAATGTAATTAAAACATACAATACTGATGCAGCTGATACTTTATGGACATATAAACACATACAAGTAAAAAAAACAGCATTTTGTATCAACAATTTTTATTTTTTAAATAAACAATAAATCTCCATCATTTGGTGGCCATTTTGTGAAACCTGCCAAAAGAAAAAGTTAAGGCTTTTAAGCTAGGCCTAGGCCTAAAATCCTAAATTATAGTATTATGGCAGGTTTCACAATAAGGATTTCAGGAGTTCCCATTTTTTATGTTTTTTTTTTTAAAAATTATGTTAAGTTATAGTATAGTATTATATGTCATTTTAAAGCCTACAAGCCCAGGAATCGAAATATGACACTTTTAAAGTCAGCTGATATTCCAATATTTTATAATTAATAATTAAAAAATCGGGAAAATCCAATTGTCAAGAAGTTTCAGAGGCTACAAAATTAGTTCCACTAAACAACAGCAAAAAAGCATTAAAACACACAATATTCTTGAAATGAATACTTTTATGACAAATAAACTCACAAAACTTAAAAATATCAGTGTTTGTGTTGTGTTTTATTATTTTTTTTACAATAAAACGTGATTTCGCACTCAGGCGTCTTAAAGTCTAGGACTACCGAAATTGCCGCCATACTGTCAAAACACATCAAAATGGCGGCTATCTTGGACCTAAACAAAGCGTGTGTGTTAAACGCGAAAAAAAAAGGATTTTTTACGTTTAAACCACAATAGTTTGCGTAAATTTAGTTTAAAACTATAAATAATAGTATTTTGTTGCCGTAGATAGTACACAAATAGTCGGAAATTAGAAAATAAATGTGTAAATAGTGTTTTAGAAAATACTTTTTCGACTTCAATCGAACGTTCCAAAAAGCAAAGGTTTTCCACCGAATGGAGTTAAAAAATAAAAAAAAATAAAATCCTCTTTTTGCGAACTCAAAAAGTGCATCAAATGTAATTTTTAAGCTATCCGATCGGATTTACATTCTATAATTCGCACGTGTGCATTTAAATTGACCGTAATCTCAAATCTTGTTTTGACAGCGAACGTTATCTTTGCTAGTCCGAAGCCTTTTTTGTACCAATCGATTTTCATTTATTTACTAATAAAATGAATTCTTCGGGTAAATATTTACAACAAACTTTGTTTTTATGAAAAGAATTAAATTTCTGGTTAAAATTAAAAGAGTTTTACGAAATTACATAGATAAATCTTATTTTAGATCTAGTTTTAGACTTAGTCTTGGCGGCGGAAAAAATCCACAGATAGGCCGTAAAAATTAGGGCTTTTTAAAACACGATTTTTTCAAAAGATAAACATTTTTTTGTGCTTCTAATGGTGGCCTAGGGAAAATTAACATGTTTATGAATGTTAAACATTAAAAAAAACATAATATTTCGGCTTTATTTATTCCTGGTAAGTGATTTTCAAATGTATAAAAAAAATCGGGAAATGGGATCGGTGGATTATGTAACGTTTGAGGGTGTTCAAATTAATATAAACAACACAATAATATAATTAAAACATACAATACTGATGCAGCTGATACTTTATGGACATATAAACACATACAAGTAAAAAAAACAGCATTTTGTATCAACAATTTTTATTTTTTAAATAAACAATCAATCTCCATCATTTGGTGGCCATTTTGTGAAACCTGCCTTATATGTTAAATGTCATTTAAACCCTGAAAGCCCAGTTGTAAAGTAGTAAAGTGTAAAGTCAGCTGACTTTCAAATATTTATTTTTTTCTTATAAGTTTACAGGCGTTCCTTCTAGATAGAAGATTATTACGTCCACTAGGCCCAAAACTCCTGTAAGGCGACAGGGATCCGTCGGTGGCAGGGATAGAACCCGCGACCTGTCAGTTGGTTTTTTGGTTGACAGTCCGGTGATCTAACCACTGGACCAGCCGGCTTCACAATAGGCCAAATTAATAATTTAGGCCTAGCAATAGGAATAGGAAAACTGTTGTCACTACAAAATTAATGACACCAAATTACAGCAAAAAAGAATTAAAAATCACAATATTGTTGAAATTGATTCTTATAGCCTTTAACAAAAAAATTCACAAAACGCAAATATGTTTGTGTTGTGTTTTGTAAATGATACTTTTTTTGTCACAGATAGTACACAAACAGTCAGAAATCTTAAAATAAATGTGGGTGTAAATAAAACACTTGAGTTACAAAATTACAATTAGATCTATTTATAGATTTAGTGTTGGCATGGGGGGGGGGGGGGGACTCTGACATGCTGTGAAAATTAAGGGTTTTTAAAAACACTTTTTTTTTCAATAGATAAACATTTTCTTTTCTTTTAATGGTGGCTTACACAACTGGAAAAAAAACAACATAATTCCGCTTACCCTGAAAACTTCACATTTCAATCACTACAAAATAATTCAGATGTTTCAATACTATTCAGGCTTTCTGAATAATCACTATCACAGTTGTTCATATTATATGCTAATTGAAGAAAAATATATATGAAAATGGAAACCTTTCTTTGTCGGAAATAGAGTTGGGAGTAAATAAACTTTTCGGAAATGTTCCTTTTTATGTCACAAAAGAAAATGATACAAATAAACCGAAAACTTCCTTTGAACGCATTGTTGTTGCTAGGCCACGACCTTATTGTGCTTTAAGGGTTTTAAGTATCGTTGCTCTAAACTTACCTTGAACCCTGGTATATAATGCAAACTGTCAACATCTGAATATCAAACTATAGGCAAAATTAGAAGCATTTAAATTTTAATTGAAAGTTATTGCATTAGAAAAAAAGAAAAGCTGAAAAAATAACTAAAAATTAAATGCTACAGCATCAAATATTTTATCCTTAAGATAAGACCTAAAATACTTTATATCAACTTTATTAATTTAGTAGTTTCTATCAGCATAAGTTCTTTTCATCTTTAGTTAAGTACTCCTAAGAAACACTAACCATTTATGCTAAAGAAAATTTTCTTATATAAATTTTTTTGGCATAAGTGTACTGTACTCAATTAAATAAATGATACTGCTTCTGATGAAAATATTTAAAACTGTAATCAGAACTGGATCACAGATGAAAAAAAAATTCTTTATATTAACTTCGCCGTTGTATATATATATATGTATGCTAATGCCTGGTGACTCACTTTTCGCTATCCTATCGCACTGAAAGTTGGGACTTGGAAGTTAAGCCCTGGCTAAAACATCCTTTCAAATTTTCAGTTGCATACCCCCACCCAACCCACCAAAATTTGACTGAACTTTTTTTATTGTACTCTTTATAGTACACCTTAAAAAATCCTTATATAATGGAAAGCATTAATAATGCCCATTTGTGGTTTTAAAAACCATTTCTTTGTGTGTTGCAAAGGGCAAAATATTTGGTATTATAACCAAAATGAATATAAGAATCATAAATATAATTGAGTTATATTCAATTAAATCTTGCATTTCTCTCATTATAAAATATAGTCAATACATTTGTTTTGATTTTCAGTTTGATATTTTCATTTATATGCTAATTATGTTCCTTTACATTAACTTTCCTTTGGTATATTTTCTTACTATGTAGGTGGCAAAGGGTAAACTTTTCTGAGGCTAAATGAATACGAAAGACTTTGTTCTTGGGGTTATTTAATTTACATAGATGATAAGACATACCCTCTGAAGTCATTTAGAAAGACAAATGAAGTATAATTGGAGTAATCTCATCTAGTTTGTTATAACATTATTTATATTATAATATATTATATATAATATATATTTAAATTTTGACTCATTTTCAATATATTTACTTTCCATAATGAAGTAAAGTAAAATACCCTTCGTACAAACTGATCATAGGGCTGATGAAGCAGCATTCCCCAGTTTCTGTGGCCACGGCATATGAGGGGATGTGTCGCCAGCACAATGCCCAGCCGCCTTTATTTTACCCCACTTAGTGTCAGGTACCCATCAGAGCTGGGCAGACTCAGGGGCACCCTTAAGTCCTGGGAAAAAATCCTAGCCTGCACCGGGATTCGAACCCTGAACCTTCGGATCACCAGTGAAACGTTCTGCCACCATGCCCCATTTTCATAATGTAGAATAAATATAAATAATAACCATACTTTCCTTTGTGGTATTTAGTTTATTTAGTTAAATAGTTTGAATTTCTGTTTTTAAATGTCTACAAAAATATGCACTTGCAATTGTTTTAGATCTTGTGAGGGCCAAGGACAAAGCACAAGAAGCCTGGCAGAATGAAAAGGTAATTGACCTACAACCAGTCAAATTTAAGCTAAAACTGGAAAGAAACTAAAAGGTGTTTGTGTATGAACAGCTACATTACATGTTACAATCTGCACATCTGCTGTATTATTACAGTTCTCTTCTATATGCTCTGAATATTTCATTATATACTGTAAAAGCCCAACCCCTTAAAAAAAAAATCAATATTTGACAATCAATATGAACATTCTGTTTAGCCTCACCATTTTCAGCCAGTATGTGTTAATGTATTGTGTATTGATTAAATGAGAGATAAATAAAAAAAATTTGAGCTCTCTCCCCATCTTATTTATTAAAACTTAGTATGTTACTGCAAATATTCACATATATGTTGCTGCAACCTATTCACTCAACACATATTTAAAAACAAAGATCACTACTCTGTCATATAGTTGTAATTATCACCTGTCTAGCAAAAATGTGTGCATTTACTAATTCACCTTGAAAACTGTGGCAATTAGCATATAACAAAATACATTTTTATAAAGAGATATAATGTACATTTTTGTTTGTCTCTACAGTTTGAGTTGAACAATCGAATCAAATCTATTAATCAACAACACAGTATGCTGCAGGTAAAGAGGTGTTCTGGTAGTATTGGGCAAGGTGGAACTTTTAAATTAATATTTAATAATTACCCATTTAATTATCTGCATTGTCTTTTAACCTTTAGCTACATAAATAATAATTTTAGGCATACCAAAGCTTTTTTTTCAAATGGAGTAAGTCATTGTCATATATCCATCAGTACTGATACTGACTGGCATAGGGATGTTAAACGTAGCACACCTTTTTTTTTGTTTCTGATGGAAATGTTTTTTTTAAAAAAGTTGTATTTGCACAAAACAATTCTTGAAATACCTTGCTAATACTAATTAGTCTTAGATATTATGTTTCTTTTTTCTCCAAATACCAACTATGGCTTGCGATAAAAACAACATCAAACCAAATGTTAAGTTACAGTTACAATTAACAGGAATTTTTTTACTCCTCGGCTCATCTTTAAGATGTGCGCTACTCTTTGATCAAGCTACACCATCGTCTTTCGAGACGGACGGATGCGCCAACGATGACGGACTCTTTGATGTACGCGATTGAGAGACGCAAACTAGTTTTGCCATCTGACCCTGAACAATTCGGCTAGACACCGGGTCTGTGCTTTATTATGAACGGCACTATTAAATAGACATTCTTTTCACTGGTGCCAATCGACCCGTTTCATCAAATCAATACATCAAGTCCACGGTGTACACATTTTTTATCACTATTGAAAGTTATTATCGGTTTTAATCTTGAAATTAGCCCAGATTTTATTTTTGTTCTAAAGAATGTTATGGTAAAGTGTACAAAATCATATTGTATTCACACAAATCAACCTCTGGAATGCCCTGCCACTAATTAAGTTTGGTCTTTTTTTCAAATATTCCTACAAAGCTACGCACATTTGGCTTTTCCAGCCTGTGACTTGTGACATTGAGGAAGGGGGGGGAGGGGGGAAATCTGATTTTAAACTGGTTTTATAGATCTGAAAATTGGTTTTGAAAAAAAAACGGTTTTAACATCCCTAGACTGGCATAGAGAAGTAAGGGGAGGTAATAATGGCTGTTCCCTGCAGCTCTATTTTATATGGGCCTAGATTATTTTGATGTGTTTTTGCCACCCACTAGGTATCAAATCAAAATCTATTGAAAAATTATTTTTTGTGTGTTTGTCAAGCATGTATCACAAAGTTATATCTCATTGCTTAATAAAGAAAGCTCACACGATCATCCAAAAACAAATTAGGCATTAGTGAATGTTTCATAAACAAGCGTTGTATTTAACCTATATTGTTATGTCTTACAATGTAATTTATTTTTTTTCTACCGTCTGCCACATAAAGTTAATGTAGTTTCATATTTCAATTCATGTAATTCTTAGTCATCTATTTTTTTTTGTTTACAGGGTCAGTACAAAGAGATAGAGGCTGATCTGGTAAAATTAAAAGATGATATGAGTAAAATGAGTGAGGCTCAACAAAACACTTTAAACAAACATTCTCAAGAATTCCAGGTCATGAAACAAGAAAAAGAGAATGAGATCAACACTTTGCAAAGTAATTATTACTCTTTAAAAAAAAACAGTTATAAAAAAATGCTTTAAATCAATATGTGTGTATGTATCTGGTGACCTGGCCTTTTGGAATGCTATCTGATCCATTTTATGTCTTCATATCAATTTTAAACTTGACACGTAGACATTCTCCCTTGGGCAACACATTCTATCAAATTTTTGGCCACATATACCATAAATGTTTTCTGTAATTTTTTTGGTGTGCATTGGCAAATCCCCTATTAATATATATGATTTACTATGCTTTTTGTGTGTCTACTTTTAAAATTTCTTTTTGGGTTGCAAATGCCAAAATCTTCAGAAGGGTGCATAAGAATAATGCATGAAAACAGCATAATATTATATTTTTCTTTTATGAGCCTACATATGCCATTATATTAAAATTCACATTTTACAGCTAACTATACACGCTACTTGATTGAAACACAAATCATTTAAATTCACCACAACGTAATGGTTATTTTGTACCAAGACGAGAAGATATTGTCATGTTAGTTGTGAAGCTATGTACTAGGATACTTCCATGGATAAGATATACCGTATATACTCGCGTATAAGTCGCACTGGTGGATAAGTCGCACCCCTAGTTGAAGATTATTTTTCTTAAATGTTGTCATTGACCCGCGTATAAGTCGCACCCTGACTTTCAGGGGTTACACTGCCTTTTAACTTCTCCAAAATGCATACCTTTTAAACAAAAAGTTACTAAATATTCACCCTTATTTGGAATTTTTTTCTTAAAAATGGTTTCAATCATTAAAGACGGCGCTTCCTTTATTTGAAACAACCTATTAATACAGCTATTAGTCATATGAGAAAGTAAGGTAGCCTATCTGTTTCTTCATTTAAGTCCCTGTCCTTACTCAAGTTTCTATCCCTATAGTCACACAATAGTTGGCCGACACAAAAAAAATCGTTTGAAGTGACGGCTTTCTAGACTTTTGTCTAGACGAATGGCGCCGGTATCGACTAGCGCTATTATACACGTGCCCTAATTACCATTAACATTGTTTGTAATGATTTCAAACGCGACTGTGTGGCCGACAATAAGCTGTGTTGTTTTCAACTCTTACATGCAACTTATGAAAAATGAAACACACTATTTTACGCATTATTTCGATATAGATTTGAAAAAAAATTCCTGTGTCGATCGGCCGACGGATTATTTTGGAACCATTGCTTAGATATGACGCGGTTTTCTTAGAATGCTAAACACTGCCTTTTTAGTAGAATATATAGCCTATAGGCCTAGGCCATAGGTCCTAAATAAAACGCATCTTAATCTACTAGTCTACAAGCTTATACCTACATTATAGGCCTAGACTTATTTTCACACAATTACGATTCTTTCCATACTGTAATTTGCGTCTACGAAAAATGCCACCTTAAGCTTATGCTATGTTTCGGCATTACAAAAGAGAGGGGGGGGATGATCTGAAAAAAAAACTTAAATATTTGTCAATTTCAGTTATATAAAGATAGTATATTTACACCTATGAAAGTTTTCTTAATGTAAAGAGTAGGCCTACACATATCCTAGTAATTCTACATCACTACAGACAACTATATGGGTTATGTAGGAAACTGTATGACAGAGTAGTGATGTTTTTCGAACTTTTCAAAAACAGTGTCGGATGTATAAGTCGCACCCCTACTTTTTTGTCAAAATTTTCGGTAAAAAAAGTGCGACTTATACGCGAGTATATACGGTAATACAAACTATCCATGATGGAACATTGCTTTGATTTGATGATTTTATGTACACTAAATAATTTTCTTTTCCAAAAGCTCTGTGGGTCTATAACTTTAACAAACAGTACGTGCAACGTGGGCCACATATTGGCCACCCATACACAAAAATGAAATTAAATAATCATAAGCCTTTAAATCATATGGAGTTAGTGAGCATTGTATATCATAACAGTAATATTAACAGTAATGTTAAATTTGCTGTTTGTTTGTTTTTCTTTTGTTTAGATAAGGTGGCTGATATGGAAAGAGAGAAAAGTGAAAATACTAGACTGATACAGCAATTCAAAGACAAATTGATTCAACTTGAGGTATGTTGAAATGTGTTTCAATGTAGTGCTAATAATAACTTTTTGTTTTAGACTACTAGCTTGCTTGTATTTTGGATGAATGCTTTTTTTACTGTCTACTTTTTATCATTAACAAAATAGCCCTCTTGGTTTCAGTTTGAACATGACATGGTTAGTTATAGTTTGAAACTGTATTTTGTGTATCTTTAATGTGTAGTGTTCTTTTCTTTAGAATGATAAGCAATTTTACATTAGAAATCCTATAATTAAAAAAAGTGTCCTATGAAATTTAGTAATAACTAATATGAAAATAACAAATGTTAAGTTTATAAGCCTTTCATTTTTTAAATAGGATTTTGATCTGATTAGAAGATCTTTGAAATGTCATTTTTTATATTTCCCCAACAATATCTGCTAAGAACTTTTCTATATAATTTAAAACTTGCATTTAAAATATAAATTAGATGTTAACAAATTACTTTAGCAAATTGGTTTTTATTGGTAATTGGAAATCATCAACACATATAGTCTTATTTATCACTAGCTACCCAAGGCAACAATTACATTGCAAAGCAAATGGCACATACTTGCAGCTTTAAATATATATATAAATGGTTTTATCCTCAATTTAAAGTTATATAATGTATTTATTAAAAATCATCATGAAAATTGGTATTATATCTTAATCTTACCTGTAAAAAATATAAATGTTAAATTCATATAATCAAGCCTCATAATACATAAATACAACTTATACTTTTTTAATGATTGAAATCAATTAGGAATTATGCTAAATATACTTATGATCTTCACATTCTCCAAAAAGTTATCAGATACAAAAAATTAGGCATTATTATTATTACAGATAAATAAGCAAAAAACATTACCCCATTTGGAATTGAACCCAGGTCACCCTCATGACAGGCAGGGAATCTAACCACTATTTTATGACATAGTAAAAAACTTATTGAAAAACTAAAAAAAAAAAGACCATAAGGTCACATGCCTTTTACAATGGGAAAGGCAATAGGCTTATACATTCTACTATATAAATATAGTTTACTCATTAGCTACTGTTATAAACCATAAATGTATAACTGGGTTATACAATAGTTTTAGATAGGTCTATTTTTAAAGTTTAATTTATTTAATAATAGAGTAAAATAAAAAATGTGCCGTATTTCTGAAAAAAATAAATACCAGTAATGCATTATGATTTGTGAGGTATAAATTAATTTTTTAGTGTTTTTATGGGCTTAAAATAGATTATTCTTTTTATGATCAATGTTTAGTACATAATTAGGAAAATTTTATAAAATAAAAAAATAAATTTGTAACATTTAACTTGTGTTTAGAATTTTTTTTTTTATCTAAAAATCTTCCCTAACCCTTTAACATAATAGACAGAATTGCAATTAGATAGTTGAATCAATGAGATGAAATGACTCCTCTTATTTTTTTTACTCTTGCAATTGTTTTGAATAGCATGAATTGCCCATTACCTTGTAATTATTTTGTGTGTGTGTTGATCAAAGATTAAGGACACCAACTAATTTGCTCTTTGTTTTCTTTGTGTAATTGATGTTTTCTTGACACTTATTACTGAACCACCCTGACACATAGGTTGGAGGTTGCCTTTCAATGTAGGTCACAGTAGGTGACACCAGTAGGCTGTGCAACTTAAATATGGCACACAAGTTGCATGGAAGAGTACATGAGAGTTTGGGTGAAACTGTAATAAGAACTACAAATATTCTGTGGTTGGCCAAAACAATGAGATCTTGATCTTTGTTAATGGCAGTGGGGGGGGGGGGGGGGGGGGTTTGAGAGATAGTACATTCGGTAATTTACACTCAATAAAAACAACTGTATTAAAGTCCTGATAGTGTTACAACCTAATGTTGTTGCCTTTTAACTTGACACTGAGGCAAATGAAATGAGTTTGTGAAACAGTATAATTTGAGCAACTCTGTTTCATGACTTGTTGTTTGTTTCACTACAGAAGCAACTAGAGTACACCAAGACAGAAGCCAGAAATTTCTTTCAGCAATTCAAGGTGTTTTACTTTTCAATGTCTTAACAATGGTTTCTCTCTTTTTTTTTTTTAAATACACCTTTTTATTCTCTCCATTTGTGGCCTCTATTATGATGTATACATGCTTAATGGAAAGATAAATAAATAATTACATGCTATATAAATATTTGGTCATTGTAACATGTAATTGTAATATGGAATTGGGGTTGCTAATCTCATATTCATAATTTATATTATAGTTACTTAGTTTAACCAATTACTACAAAGTCAGATTGCTTGTTTTGGATGGCTCCATGAGTTGGATGACATCATTGTATGGATGCCATATATCAGTTGGACTTATTGGCTGGATGCTCTGTTGGCTGGATGATTCAGTTGGATAACTTTATTAAGTGTTAGACAGTTAGACTGTATTAGATCCAATAGTTGTTGGATGATGGGTGACTCCATCCATTGGTTGGTGTTGGATGACATCCATTGGTTGTTGGTCAGAAGACATCATTGATTGACTGTTGGATGCTATTCAGTGGTTGGAGGCTAGATGACATCCATTGGTTGGAGGCTAGATGACATCCTTTGGTTGGTAGGAGGCTAGATGACATCCATTGGTTATATGTTGAATGACATCCATTGGTCAGATGATGTCCATTGATTGAAAATTGAATGACATCCATTGGTTGGATGTTGGATGAAATCCACTAGTTAATGGTTGGTTAATGTCCATTTGTTGGATGCTGTTTGACTACATTGGCTGAATGTTGGATGACTCCAGTGGTTGTATTAGGTTGGATTACACATGGTTTTAATGACAATATTTGGCTAGATAACTCATGGTTTGAATGAATCCATTGGTTGGATGGCATCTATAATTTGCATGTTGAATGAATCTTGTGTTGTACCAAACAGCCAGTTAAATTTAAAAAATGTATCTCCTTACACCAACAACACTAGTTATCTTGACATTGTTTGTTAGACATCTTTAATGTGTTTAAAGAGTTTAGCCTGCCAATGTATGTTGTTGTTTTTTGTGTGTATGTTTCTTTTGACATTCTATTTCATAAAAATTTGCCTACCACCAGTTTCTGACATTTGGCTTGATTATAAATAATATTTACTCCTGTCTTATTAAGACAGCCACCTGAATAAATTTAGTGTTCACAATCACAATTGTAAATTGGTGTAAGAAATATCTTGCTTTTGAAATGGACAGTTTCCTAAAAGATTATGTCTACAGTAATAAGTGTGTGTTTTTTTAACAGTTTGTTCATTTATTTTTTTTACTAAAATGCTTAAACAGAATCAGCATGAAACAGAAGTTAATATCAATGCAAACTTGCAGTACAGCCTTAATTCACTAAAGGTTATTCATCATGTACTCTTTGGTTTTCAAAAACTGGGCTTGCCATAAAAATCATTGTAGACACCTCACAAAAATGATCAATGCTTAGTGTAGAAAATATATAATTTTGGCAGTAAGGTAATTTGACAACCCCTGTTGGCTCAGTGCTCCGTTGTTACATTAGCAAAACCAAGAAATTGACAAATCAAATAAAATTTGTGTGGTGTCTTCTATTTTATTTGTTTTTAAGGAGGAGAAAATACAATTCAATATGGTGGTGTTTATATATTTTAACCCTTTTCTACCTATGCTTCGTTGCAATGCTATGTGGTCAATGTTTTTTGTCAATAATGCTCAATAGGCTACTTCAGAGGTATACTAAAATGGCAGCTTTAACCATGGCACCGGTGTCCCTTTCTTACATTTGTTATAATCATATTTTGCATTATCATTATTATTTTTTTTGCTTATAATTGTATATATATATATATATAAGAGCATGTCTAAAAAAAAGCCATATTGTACTATTCTTTTTTTTTTCAATGTTTTTTAATAACTGAAATGTTTAGCTAACAAATGTACTTCAAAAAAAAAGATATTTTATTTAATTTTACTTGAATTTGATGTAGTTGTCTATTGGGCCATTTGTTGCTCAAGTTGTTGAAATTTAGTTGCTCTTTTGTTAACTATTTGTTGATTCCATTGCAGACTGATAAGGCACAGCTGGAAAATGAGAACAAAATTCTCAAGCAGCAGCTCTCCCAGGCAGATGCAAGTAAGATCTTTGGGCAACAAGGGCAACATCAGCCTCAGCAGCAAAATCAGCAGCAGGTATTGAAAACAACACCATCAGATTTGCTTCCGCAGCAAGGAGATCAGCAAAAATTTGGACAGAAGAATAGTCCAGTGGAACATATGCAGGTAATTAAATACTGATAATAAATCTGCTTATGATGTGCCATTGGACTACTTACTGTATATATACTCCTGTATTGGTCGCATAGCTGGATAGGTTGCAGCCAAATTTTAGAAAACCGCCATTGAAATTTTTTAAACATAGCGGGGTGGGGTAGATTACTTGTCTTTTTTCTTTTGGTCAATTTCCACTTGTGATTTTGGGATAGATCATTATAGATATCATTAAGCTTGTCATCTCTTTACTTTAGCAGACATGCCTACCGTTCCGGATTTTCCGGAACCGTTCCGTAAAATGGCCGAAAATCACCCCCCATTCCGCAATTCCGCATCAGACCAGTTTGTTCCGCAAAATCGGCGTCTCCGAAAATGCCGACATTTTAATTAGGAAAGTAATAACGCGAAATAAACAAAAGGCGTTTGCCAACTTTTGTTTTCTTCATGTCACTTCCGTTTTAATGTATTTCCAATTTATTTTTGGTCGAGAGTGCATAAGCGCTAGGGCTTCGCGGCACTGCCGACTACTTGTCAAATAATTTTAGGGACACGAAAACTAAACTATTCATTGCTAGCCAAAACAAAATGTTACCTTCTAGTAACTTAATAAAAGTAGTTGCTAAATTAAAATTCAAAATAAAGTAAAGTATATTTTCCCTACTGCTTTAAATCGGTCGGCTAGTAGGCTAAATTCTAAAACTAAAACTGATGTTGGTGTAATAAAATTAGAACAGACATAGTGATACCGGTAGGCCTACTAGTGTAAGTGCCTAGTACATTTAGCTAGGCCTATTCAAGCCTATAGTAATAAATTTGCTTAGGCGTAAAGTGGCATAGACCTTTAGTGTCTTAGTCCTAGGCCTAGGCTTATGAATTTACTTTATAAAAATATTTAGTTAGTTTTACCAATATCAAGCATTTAAGTTGATACTCAATTAGGCTACATTGACCTTAGTCTTAGTCATTAGTTAAGAATATAGATAGGCCTTAGCTAGGTAGACATACTGATTAATTTGAATTTAACCACTTTCTGAGTTTTTGTCCTAGGCCTTAGACTTAGTAGATTGAAAGGTTTATTTAAAAAAAACAACACAGCATTGTAATTATTGAGTAATAGCTTTAAATCATATAGCTACACATAAAGCCACTGTTTTTCCTTTTAATTATTTAATAGGTTTATAACCTTAGTTAAACTACTTAAACATAGATAAATGTAATCCCCCCTCCACAATAATTTTCTTTTCATAAACTCTATATTGACTTAGATTGAATTCTAGATCTTATATATATTAAATATACAGTGTATACACTGTAAATGAGACTATTTTTCTTACGTATTTTAACAATATTATTTAGCGTATATATTGGCTCGAAAATGCTTCCTCCGCGCTTATGTTCCTCATTTTGGTCCCATGTTCCTCATTTTTACCTTGGGTGTTCCTCATTTTGATTTGTGGAGGTAGGCATGTCTGCTTTAGGCGTAAGTCATTTGTAATTTACCATATGTAGTTCAATACTTTTATGTGAACCATGTTTTTTATGCATGAGTCCATGCCTTATTATTAGTGGTACTATAGTTTTAAATATTTTCAAATAGTTTCTTTAGTTTCCTTATTGAAATATGTGATACATGTTTGGGATACACATATTTTATTATATATATATAGTTGATACAATATATCATATTGTTACGTCCACAATCCCCTTGTGGCCAGAGCTGTGTAGATCTTGCTGATAATTCTCGTTAGTCCTAGGGGAGACTTTAATTATTAGTATTTATGTTTCAGTATTACACGAACTCTTCTTATAGTCCTGGGCACAATTCAGTATTTGTATTCCAACATTTCCTTCCTTGTAAATTATGGTAGTAGATAAATCTTATAGTAATGTATACAACACAATAGGATAGTAACTTGACAAAGAAGCTTCAGTGTAACTGTTGTTGATAGTTTATTTCAGGTGGTATGTTCAATATATACAATATATCTATTATGTACAGTTAGAATAAAATAGTGCAAACACAAACGTTCAAAGGAACATATTTTGAAACTCTCTGTCTTTCAGACAAAACAAATCATTAAATACTATCCGAGTGGTGCAAGGGACAGACCCACTACCAGTAGGGGTGAAAATCATGGTAACATTACAAAACTCATAACAAAACGATATGAACTTCCCCTATTAAATAATGAGTCGTTCCCAGACTCTGAGAATTTGAGATCAACACAGAATCCCAGCATTACCTAGAACCTTTCGTTTTCCTACTAAACGTCCTAATATCGCGTGTAGTAAGAAAAGAGAGAGAGAGGAGAATAAACATTGCGTGTTCCAATTCTTGGAAAAACAATATACATGACACGCCCCCACCCAATGAAAGAAATAATGTACCATAATTACCCAAGTAATACTCAACATGGTACATTTTTCGTACTTAACACTATCGTTTTAATAACCAACAATCAATGGAAGATTATTAGACAATTTAAGCAAACATGGCTCACTGGCACAACTAAATTATAAAAAGTGTCACTACCCAATGGTAATTGTGATTATAACGTGATGGACAAATATTTCACCGTTAGTATTAATATTAACTAATGTCTCAACAAGTACAAATAATTCAAAAATATTCTAGTCATTCTTATTTTAACTATGTACAGTTGTGTGGATTTCCACCAAAAATTTGCAAAAAGTCTTAATCTATTTAAACAAATATAACATTGCTCAAACTCTGTCAATTTCCAACAGTTTACTTCTAATATACAAACCAAAAGATAAGTAATACATAACTCGAATCAAACTATAGGTTACTTCCCCTTTAAATTACAGTGTCAACTTGACATTAACAGGGTTCATACCTAAGATGATGATACTTCCCCTTTTCTCAAATACGAGGAGAAAATACACTCTAGTTACGATTACTACAGTAATCTAAATATTAAAATGTAATCCACTATTATGCGTTTTTGGCAAATTTAAAAGTTTAATATAAAAGATTGTTCAGGGTTGAATGAGTGCACACCTTTAGGTACCTTTGTTTCCCTCCATTCCCGGATATATGGAATATATAACAACCTATACAACATAGTGAATATCCACTAGTTTTTCCCATTCTATTACCATGATATAACAATTTAGCAATAGATTTCCAATATTATCTATTAATTTATACCAATTAAGATTACATCTCTTTCTAAGATAAAAATTGTACATATTATTATTTAGTTCCATTCATTAACTAAAATAAAACAAGATAATAAATCAACTAGCTCAAAGTTTTCCCACTTAATTGCATGTGATGACAATTACTTTTATCCATCCATATCAAGTAAATACGTGCATATTATATATTTATTGCATCATGCATCAACATTTAAATGGAATTTCTTTTCCATAATCAAATGAATTTAAAATATATCAGAACATCAATATTATACATGATTATAAGAATTATTAATACTTTCAAAAGACTTGACTTCTGTATGATACAAGTATTCTATAGGTATTCCATAATCAAAATTCAAACGAATGATAGGTTATCATGACACATTCTTAATGAATAAATGAGATGATCTGAAAAAGAAGTATAGGGTTATTCAGTCAATCATGTAGTACCCGAGATAGATTATCAGCTATGACCTTGTCTCTATCTTGTCGATGATACGGGAAATGGGATACCAGTCGGTCTCTGTCAAATTACTTAATTTCCCAAAGTCTCTATAAAACTGCAGTGTGTGGTCGGCTTTTGGTACCATCACACAGGGTGTAGACCATTTGCTATCACATTTTCCTCCTATGTCATTTTCTAACATATACTTCACCTCTGCTCTAATATGTTCAAGTCTGATGGGGTTAACTCTATATGGATGCTGTTTAATTGGCCTGGCAACCTCAGTTAATACTACATCGTGTTCTATTAGATGTGTCCTCCTGGGAACATCTGTAAACAGTGACTTATATTCATGTACCAGCTCAATAATCTTCACCTTATCTTCTACCGGAAGATGTTCTAGCCTTGTATCTAAACTCTTAAGGGCATCTGTATTATTAAGTTTACTTTCTGCAAACTTATATTCTATCCTAGATAAATCCGTCGGGACCCTAGCTAATGAAATCATGGGGACCTCCCGTGGTTTACTCTTTTCCCTGGAAACATAGGGCTTAAGCAAATTAATATGGCATACCCTCTGCTTTTGTCTCCGGTCAGGAGTCTTTATCAAATAATTGACCTCGCCAAGCTTTGACTCTATCTCATAGGGTCCACTAAACTTTGCACTTAAAGGCTGATTTTGCAAAGGTAGAAACACAAGAACTTTGTCACCTGGTGCAAAAGTTCTAGCTGTAGCTTTACGGTCATAGTTCTGTCTCATACGCTCCTGCATCTGTGGAAAATGAATCTTCACATGGTTAAAAGCATGATAAAGCCTATTTTTAAATTTATCTACATATGACAAAAGTCCAATCGGTTCACTGTCCGTTAGCCAAGTTTCATGTAGAAGTTTCAACGGACCTCTGACTGAGTGTCCATACACAAGTTCGAATGGGCTAAACCCCAGGGATTCCTGAGTGGCCTCCCTTGCAGCGAACAGTACATAAGGCACACCCTTATCCCAGTCTTTCTCGTTTTCATAACAGTACTTTTTAAGCATCGATTTTAATGTCTGATGAAACCTTTCCAGAGCTCCCTGGCTCTCAGGATGATAGGCACTTGATAGCCTATGGCTTATCCCTAATTGTTCCATGACTTGTTTGAAAATGTTCGAAGTAAAGTTAGTCCCCTGGTCGGACTGTACTGTCTTCGGTAGGCCATAACGTGTGAAGAAATTTGTCAGGGCGTCTACCACCTTCACTGTTGTTATGTTCCGCAACGGAATGGCTTCCGGGAAGCGAGTGGATGAACACATGACTGTGAGCAGGTATTGAAAACCGGCTTTTGTTTTCGGCAACGGGCCCACGCAATCAATGAGTATATGACTGAATGGTTCGTCGAACGCTGGTATCGGCTGGAGTGGAGCGACAGGAATTCGTTGGTTAGGACGTCCTACCATTTGGCATACGTGGCAAGTCTTGCAGTATTGTTCGACATCTCTTCTCAGTCCTGGCCAGTAGAAGTAAGGGAGGATACGGTGGTGCGTTTTCCGGACTCCCATGTGACCAGCGAAAGGAAGATCATGCGCCATACGCAGTATATCTTGACGATAGCACTTAGGTATTACAATCTGGTGAATACTGTCCCACTCGTTTGTACCTGAGTTGAGCGGTTTCGACTTTCTCATCAATACTTCATCTTTCATGTAGAAACATTCCGCCATTGCATCTGCAGTCTTTTCGTCAACAGCTTTCATTCTGAGTTGCATTATTACTTCGTCATTCAATTGTTCTTTCACCAATTTCTGCTTTGGTGACAAAATGTTATCGTTCTCTGTTGCATCACCAGTTGTTAGTTCAGCAAAGAACGTAGCACTTAAATCGATGTCAGGTGTTTCTGTTATCACTGTTTCATTCGCATGTGTGTCTTCAGAACAGACAAACACATCTTTCGTTGCACTACACGGCGTAGCAGGAGTCTTTACCGACTTCTTTTTCTGCATTGCTCTTGTCAGTGCACATGTTGGGCGTTCATTGGCAGGACGTAGGTTTTTGTCCTCCGCCATCTTTGTCTCCAACACTTTAACCATGGGCTCGACAGTGACTCTGCCGCCCATAATGTCATTTCCTAATATCATGGAAACGCCTTTGACGGGTAGTGCGCGCCACACTCCCACTACGATGTTACCTGTAAAAATATCCGACTCGAGTTTTATTCTGTGCAGTGGAGCTTCCACAGCCTCCATACTAGCACCTCTCAGCACAACAGACTCACCGGTACTGGTGGCATCCGTTAACGGCACACTGCCCTCCAGGATCACGCTGACAGCAGAACCCGTGTCACGTAATATCTGTATTTTCTTCTTGCTGAGTACATCGACTTCTGTCGACACTGTCCCCTCGTAGATAAAGGGTCGAAAATCGGATAGGTCGTCCTCTTCCGGGACTTCAGGAACCATCTGTTCCTCACGGCCTTCTGAAAGCATAATAGATTGAGTACAGCTATTCTCTTCATAGCTAATTGGAATTTTAGGTTTTCACTCAACCCTTCATCTTCATCATTGTTTGATGATCTAGATGACATATTTCTTACCTCGTCTCCGTGGGCAATTACCTCGCCCCCACTGGGAGCTACATAACCTTCATTGATATCGTTCTGTCCCACTTCAACTACACTACCAGTGTTCATGGCATTCTGCCCGTTCAAACATGTCATAATTTCTTTGGTCAAACGATTACGATTAGGTCTTGCCTGTCCTGCCTCAATCCCAAAGGACTCAGCTAATTCTTTTAGTTCAGCAAATGACATGGCATTAAGTTCCTCACTTGATATATTCGAAGCCATAGTATAGCGTTCGAAATATTTGTTATAGTAGAGTAGTATATATTGTATAATAAAATATAAAGTTCCAACTTACGATTTGTCCAGAAATTTGCACAATATAATATTAAACACTTCGTGGAATCTTCACACTTCCCAAGGAATAAAAACGCAAACCAGTTCTCTCCTCTTTTTAAAAAGAATAGTTTCACAGTCCGAACGAGACTACCAAATCTTGTCAATCCTAGGTCAGGAAAAGTAGAACTCAAATATCCCGGACGAGCCCCCAAATTTTGTTACGTCCACAATCCCCTTGTGGCCAGAGCTGTGTAGATCTTGCTGATAATTCTCGTTAGTCCTAGGGGAGACTTTAATTATTAGTATTTATGTTTCAGTATTACACGAACTCTTCTTATAGTCCTGGGCACAATTCAGTATTTGTATTCCAACATTTCCTTCCTTGTAAATTATGGTAGTAGATAAATCTTATAGTAATGTATACAACACAATAGGATAGTAACTTGACAAAGAAGCTTCAGTGTAACTGTTGTTGATAGTTTATTTCAGGTGGTATGTTCAATATATACAATATATCTATTATGTACAGTTAGAATAAAATAGTGCAAACACAAACGTTCAAAGGAACATATTTTGAAACTCTCTGTCTTTCAGACAAAACAAATCATTAAATACTATCCGAGTGGTGCAAGGGACAGACCCACTACCAGTAGGGGTGAAAATCATGGTAACATTACAAAACTCATAACAAAACGATATGAACTTCCCCTATTAAATAATGAGTCGTTCCCAGACTCTGAGAATTTGAGATCAACACAGAATCCCAGCATTACCTAGAACCTTTCGTTTTCCTACTAAACGTCCTAATATCGCGTGTAGTAAGAAAAGAGAGAGAGAGGAGAATAAACATTGCGTGTTCCAATTCTTGGAAAAACAATATACATGACAATATATATATATATATATTACACTGAAGTTTATTTTGATTTTTTAGTTCTAAAAGTGTAAAAAATCATATTCTATTCACACAAATCAACCTCTTGAATGCCCTGCAAACATTAATTAGGTTTTAACTATTTTTCAAATAGACCTATAAAATTACGCACATTTGGCTTTTTTGACCAGGGGCAGGGCATAATCCAGTTCCATCAGAAAACCGGTTGAAAAGAAAATGTTATTAACATCCCTATTAGTTAACATACATTTTAATGAATAAAAAAAGTTGTATAAGTATGATTATGGGGCACAGTGGTCACAGGTTCCAATCCTGCTGTAGGTCAAGATATTTTGTGGGGTTTAGAGGTTGTCCCTGTCTAATCAGCTCTTATGGGTATTTGACATTAATTGGGAAAAAAAGTAATGGCGGTTGGGTATTGAACTGGCAACACAACCATCTTGTATGCCAAGGTCAAAACTTGTTAGTGCTGCTTCACTTGCTCATCAACCAACATGGACTGAATGGGAAAATTTTTCTAAAAGTATGTAAGAAATTTTTTTTCCCATCCTAGGCACCCCCAATCCCCTGACATGTTTGGTGGGTGTAATAAGCTCATGTTTTGCAAGAAAGAAGGTTGCTACAGGGACTAAAACCATGGTGGAACAAGGGCTGTGGAGTCGGTAGATAAATGTTCCAACTCCTCATTTTTTTTTGTACTTACGACTTTTGACTCCTGACACCTCAGTATTAATATGCAAATGTATTGCCATATCGTGAGGCACATGAAAAGCATGCTTTGTCACTGTCACTTAACGTGTTCGTTTTGCGGTTACATGAGGCACTGCATGCATAGGTCTTTATTCTTACAGTAGTGAAGTCATTAATTATAACTTTTTGTGAATTGGGACATTTAAGCTTGCTTTTTTAATATAAATTCTGTAGGAGTCTGAGTTGGTGCATTGTGTGCCGACTCCGACTCCAGGTACCCAAAATGTCCTCCGACTCTGACTCCGACTCCACAGCCCTGGGCAATGTCATTGCATTTTAGTTGTTAAGTTATTGTCTTTAAAAAAATCTACTACATTGCCTTATCTCTATCTCTTTTTGTTTAGATGGAAAGTGAGGATGCTGTAGACAAGGCCAATCCTTTTAAGAATTTTGATAGTCTTGATAATAAAAATGACTTGAATCATCTACTTGGCAGAGGAGGTAAAATTAATTATTCATTACATTGGGGTGCATACAGTAGGGAAAAATAAATTCCTTAAAGGGGGGAATTTAAAATTGGAGCTACGGCACTAACTAATAGATTTGGCTCTTGCTTTATTAGCATATTAACTAATATGGTTTTTGTTGTAGGCGGTGTGGAGGCAGATAAGAACAAGGAAGCTGTGGAGGAACTCAATGCTCAGCATCAGATGATAGCACCAGGCCGTAACCAGCAGCTAAATAACGATGATGAGCAGGTCAGAAGCGGAGGTGTCAAGCGAAGTGTAAGTTGTTTCTGGAAAACAAATCTTGGTTGGTTAGGTAGAGGCTGAATTGCTTTTTAAAGAGATTAGTGGGATGTAAATATTTTTTTAAAAAGATTGTTGGCTTCCATTAGTCTCGCTAGACGATAGAATTTAGTGTGCCCTTGTGGAGTTTGCACTCCTGGCCTTGCAGCTTCTGCTGTGGCTGTGCAAGCCCACACGCGAGTAACAGTCTTTATTGCACTTCTGGCACAAGAACGCAGAATTAATCATTGTTTTAAAAGATTTTTGTTCTTTTAAATGTATCAAAATTCTCTAATTCATTTATAAAGTTATTTTTAACTTATAGCATGCTCCCCTTTCCATTGTTGAAATAACCCAATTACATATTTGAGTATGCTCTGCTCTCCCTACTTGTTCTGTATTTTGGGGCACTGTCCTCTCCCCTATTTGCTTAATTTTGTGTCTATTTTTCAAGTATTTTATTGTTCTCTATTATTTGTTTGCACACAGCGCTATCTCTACCAAAAAGTTAATTTTAAACAATAATATTGAACCATAAGGCAACATCTAATCATTTAGAAATAGACTAATAGAATTTTTTTTTTTAAATTACATGTTTACTTGATTTGGCTAATCCTTGAAAATAGTCCCTATATTTAGTTGGACCATGACCTCAGAAATGTAATAGAACTTTAAAAAACTGCTCACAAAACAATCTTGTGTTTGCAAATATAAAGACAATTCTATTGAAATAAAAAAAATGACAATCATAATTTAAAATATAAATAGTGCAGTGATCAAAGTTGGAACAAATGGAATGTCTTTTAAAATGTTATAATATTTTCTTATGGAATTAAAATTCCTTTCTCAGACAAAGAGAGACACATTGAGGTTCATATATTGACTCTATATATATCATGTTGCTTTGCATCAATTCACGATTGAGTGTAAAAATGTTTCCCTATGTGTGGACACATCCCTGAGCGTTAGCACAATTTAGCGCAGTGTTTATAATTTTCATTGATAACAAAAATATGAATCTATTTTCTTACAGGATGACTTGGACAAGAGGCCAGATGTAAATCCCAATGATGAACAGAAAGGTCAAATCTTGGAACCTGGATTAGATTTGCCAGAGCTGGGGAAAGCCAAAGGTGACGAAGAGGACAAGAAAGGGGAGGAGAAAGACACAAACGTCGTACGAGTAGATGATGAGGGAGACGATGAAAAGCTCGAGCACAAAATACCTTTAGCCCTTGGTCAGATTCAAGGCCCACAGCCCGGTGTGGGAGAAGCCCACAAAGACCATAAAGAAGCTGCTCAACAGCAACCTCCCATTTTAAATGAAAATGTGAGCTGATTCTACAGTTTTCTATTCCTAGTTTAAATGCTTCGTTATTATTTAGTTAACTATTTGATATGCCCGTCAGAATGACAGAGAAAGGAAAGACTAAGCTTACTTTCAATTTTATTTTTGTTTTATTATCTTTTTTCTATCTTATTGTATATCTCTGCTATCCCTCCGTTTAATATCACTGCTAAAAGTTTGTTGGCAAAAGTGTAATTACTAGTAAATTACATTTTACTGGAACTATTGACGATCATGACATTAGAGATGGTAATTTTGATTTGGTCACCCATAAAGTACTGATGATATTAGAGTAAAAATACCTTGTCAAACTATAGGACTACAATTTACTGGAAATCGTTCACCTAGATTAGGCTTATCAAATTTAGTTTTTACCACCATAAGTGAATTAATGCGAAATAGAATAATTTTTTTATAAATCTAATATTTCCACATTTTGAGCACAGAAAATATTTTTACGGCACTCTGAATGCATTTTTTAAAACATTATTAAAGCTTTTGGACTTGAAAAAAACAACAATAATTTAGTCAATATTCCACTTATTTTTTTTCCAATTAAGAAATCAATAAATATCCATTTTATTATGATCCTATACAATTCATATCATTAATAGATCATCTTAATTTGCATATTAAATGATGTACTCAAAAGCGAAGCACAAAAAGAGTGAATTAAAAGATTTGTTTAGCATTAATTGTTTCAAAGGAGGCAAAAGGCCAAAACACGTAGTAGGGAAAACTATATGCAGATGGTTGAAACATAACATAATCTGGAAGTATTTTTAAATTAAAAGTACAACATTCAATTTAAACTCTCTAAGCCAAATTGCGGTATGTAACATTATTAGGCTAGGGATACAAATTGTGATTGCTAAATTAGAAAGTATATCACATACATTCGTTCCTTTTTACAGAATGACCGCCTTGAAGATAAAAATGCAGGTGTTGGTAAGTATTGGACCTTTCATGCTTTTTAAAAATAAATGTTACCGTATATACCCGCGTATAAGTCACACTTTTTTTTACTCAAAATTTCAACAAAAAGTTGGGGTGCGACTATATATAAAATCTTTATATAATTGAAATTGACAAATATTTTATGTTTGTCAAATCTCCATACCCTTTGCTTTTGAACTATTGAACCGATTTTGTATTGCCGAAACGTAGCCTATTTATAAATTTAAGGCGGTATTTCTGGTTTTGTTATTCTATGTACGGTAGCACACGTAACATAAAATAAGAGCAATAGCACATAGAATAGATGCGCCAACATATTCCCCTTCTAAATTAGCCAGTCTGAGATTGTACTTAGAGCACATTAAAGAATAGATGCGCCAACATATTCCCCCTTCCAAATTCATAGCTGCCAACCCTCCTGTTTATTCCGGGATTCTCCAGTTTTTTATATCCTCATCAGGAAAACCCGGAACTTATACAAAATCCCGGAAAATTGAATTTCTAAATAGGCCCATGGGTGCCACTTTTCCGGATTATCCCAGAAATCCGGATTCACAAGGCTAAATATTTTTCGGCTCCGGATTCGCGAGATTTAATTTACTTTGATTCCGGATTCGTGGATTAACCCCAAAAAAATATACGGTTCCGAAGTCGCGGTACGAAACCCGGTTCGGTAAGAATTAGATCCGCTTTTAATAAGCTTAGACTTAATAAGTTTACTTATACCTAGATAGGCCTACAGTATTATCCTATAAGCTTAGTTTAGTGAAATGTGTCACGCTATGTGGTCGGATATTTTCGTTTTCTTTTTTTAAATTCACAAAATTGGACGGAAAATAATGTAGGCTACCTAAATTTTCCTGACGCCTAGATTTTTATTGTCATATCGGTAATTGGTAATTCCCGACTCGGCGACCGTTTCACAACTCCGTGTAGGTTATTAGGCTAAGCCTAACAATATAATATGACAGGTTATTGTCTTTTGAAAGGAAAAATAAAATCTTTTTTTTTTTCCTCCATTAAAAATGCATTTTTTATCAGCCCGCTAAAATGAAGGTGACGAAATATGAATAAATTAATCTAATGGAGCAATGTCACATTTAGGCCTACTGTTTAATATATAGGACCTACATTTGCCGTCGTATGTATCAGGCCTAATGAATGGAGTAAAACAGACGGTGTAGTGTGTAGAACTAGTAACTACAGGACTGCATTAAATTGTAAGGCGGCTCAACGACCTCTTATCAAATGTCCTGAATTACGGCCATCGTATTTGCAAAGAACATATTTTTTAGTTTGCTTGGAACGGTTTCAGACTTAAGTAAAAGAAGAAAAGATATATTTAGTTTCATTCAAGTCTGCAAAATAAGCTTAGGCCTATACGAAAACTGGTGTTGGTGGAAATCTCCTTTTTTTTCTGACAAAATAGAAGTTTTAAAAACATTTTTCTTTTATGCCGGCGCATATTTTTTTCTCACAATATCGGACATAATAAAAAATAAAACAAGACAATAAAAAAATAATGTTGATTTCAAATTAATTTCCAAACGAAGTTTTAAATTCTTTGTGTCGCGCATTCGCAAATTTCAAAATAAAAATACGTCATATCACTGAACTATATAAAAAAAAATTTATTAATCCTTATTTTTTTTTTCCCACTATTTAGTCATTAGGCATTTGAAGTTACAGACTAGATTCAATAGTTTACTAGTTAACATGTTATCCTAAATTAACTAAAGTATTATATGCCTAAGAGTTAAAGTCACTAGGATTAGGATACAATATTTAAATTACATTTATTGGTAACTGACCTAGAAAATAAAGAACAAAGTAAATGGGTAATAAAGAAACCCATAATTATATTTTTAAAGTAGGCTAGCCTAACTTTTTTTTCCAATTCCCCAAACTAAAAGCTTTAATAAAATATATAGATATGCCTATATCTAATGTAAAAATATATCAAAAAAAGAAAACAAAATAAAAGCAGAAACCTCTTAATCATTGTACATATTGAAATAGTGTTCAGTGACTTTTGCATATGTCTGTCAACCTAGTAGAATCCTCTTCATCACTATATATATTGAAATATTGTTCAGGGACTTGTGTATATGTCTGTCAACCTAGTAGAATCCTCTTCATCACTATATATATTGAAATATTGTTCAGGGACTTGTGTATATGTCTGTCAACCTAGTAGAATCCTCTTCATCACTATATATATTAAAATATTGTTCAGGGACTTGTGTATATGTCTGTCAACCTAGTAGAATCCTCTTCATCACTATATATATTAAAATATTGTTCAGGGACTTGTGTATATGTCTGTCAACCTAGTAGAATCCTCTTCATCACTATATATATTAAAATATTGTTCAGGGACTTGTGTATATGTCTGTCAACCTAGTAGAATCCTCTTCATCACTATATATATTGAAATATTGTTCAGGGACTTGTGTATATGTCTGTCAACCTAGTAGAATCCTCTTCATCACTATATATATTAAAATATTGTTCAGGGACTTGTGTATATGTATGTCAACCTAGTAGAATCCTCTTCATCACTATATATATTAAAATATTGTTCAGGGACTTGTGTATATGTCTGTCAACCTAGTAGAATCCTCTTCATCACTATATATATTAAAATATTGTTCAGGGACTTGTGTATATGTCTGTCAACCTAGTAGAATCCTCTTCATCACTATATATATTAAAATATTGTTCAGGGACTTGTGTATATGTCTGTCAACCTAGTAGAATCCTCTTCATCACTATATATATTAAAATATTGTTCAGGGACTTGTGTATATGTCTGTCAACCTAGTAGAATCCTCTTCATCACTATATATATTAAAATATTGTTCAGGGACTTGTGTATATGTCTGTCAACCTAGTAGAATCCTCTTCATCACTATATATATTAAAATATTGTTCAGGGACTTGTGTATATGTCTGTCAACCTAGTAGAATCCTCTTCATCACTATATATATTGAAATATTTGTTCAGGGACTTGTGTATATGTCTGTCAACCTAGTAGAATCCTCTTCATCACTATATATATTGAAATATTTGTTCAGGGACTTGTGTATATGTCTGTCAACCTAGTAGAATCCTCTTCATCACTATATATATTGAAATATTTGTTCAGGGACTTGTGTATATGTCTGTCAACCTAGTAGAATCCTCTTCATCACTATATATATTGAAATATTTGTTCAGGGACTTGTGTATATGTCTGTCAACCTAGTAGAATCCTCTTCATCACAATATATATTGAAATATTTGTTCAGGGACTTGTGTATATGTCTGTCAACCTAGTAGAATCCTCTTCATCACTATATATATTAAAATATTGTTCAGGGACTTGTGTATATGTCTGTCAACCTAGTAGAATCCTCTTCATCACTATATATATTGAAATATTTGTTCAGGGACTTGTGTATATGTCTGTCAACCTAGTAGAATCCTCTTCATCACTATATATATTAAAATATTGTTCAGGGACTTGTGTATATGTCTGTCAACCTAGTAGAATCCTCTTCATCACTATATATATTGAAATATTTGTTCAGGGACTTGTGTATATGTCTGTCAACCTAGTAGAATCCTCTTCATCACTATATATATTAAAATATTTGTTCAGGGACTTGTGTATATGTCTGTCAACCTAGTAGAATCCTCTTCATCACTATATATATTAAAATATTTGTTCAGGGACTTGTGTATATGTCTGTCAACCTAGTAGAATCCTCTTCATCACTATATATATTAAAATATTGTTCAGGGACTTGTGTATATGTCTGTCAACCTAGTAGAATCCTCTTCATCACTATATATATTAAAATATTTGTTCAGGGACTTGTGTATATGTCTGTCAACCTAGTAGAATCCTCTTCATCACTATATATATTAAAATATTTGTTCAGGGACTTGTGTATATGTCTGTCAACCTAGTAGAATCCTCTTCATCACTATATATATTAAAATATTTGTTCAGGGACTTGTGTATATGTCTGTCAACCTAGTAGAATCCTCTTCATCACTATATATATTAAAATATTGTTCAGGGACTTGTGTATATGTCTGTCAACCTAGTAGAATCCTCTTCATCACTATATATATTAAAATATTGTTCAGGGACTTGTGTATATGTCTGTCAACCTAGTAGAATCCTCTTCATCACTATATATATTAAAATATTTGTTCAGGGACTTGTGTATATGTCTGTCAACCTAGTAGAATCCTCTTCATCACTATATATATTAAAATATTGTTCAGGGACTTGTGTATATGTCTGTCAACCTAGTAGAATCCTCTTCATCACTATATATATTAAAATATTGTTCAGGGACTTGTGTATATGTCTGTCAACCTAGTAGAATCCTCTTCATCACTATATATATTAAAATATTTGTTCAGGGACTTGTGTATATGTCTGTCAACCTAGTAGAATCCTCTTCATCACTATATATATTGAAATATTGTTCAGGGACTTGTGTATATGTCTGTCAACCTAGTAGAATCCTCTTCATCACTATATATATTGAAATATTGTTCAGGGACTTGTGTATATGTCTGTCAACCTAGTAGAATCCTCTTCATCACTATATATATTGAAATATTGTTCAGGGACTTGTGTATATGTCTGTCAACCTAGTAGAATCCTCTTCATCACTATATATATTGAAATATTGTTCAGGGACTTGTGTATATGTCTGTCAACCTAGTAGAATCCTCTTCATCACTATATATATTGAAATATTGTTCAGGGACTTGTGTATATGTCTGTCAACCTAGTAGAATCCTCTTCATCACTATATATATTGAAATATTGTTCAGGGACTTGTGTATATGTCTGTCAACCTAGTAGAATCCTCTTCATCACTATATATATTGAAATATTTGTTCAGGGACTTGTGTATATGTCTGTCAACCTAGTAGAATCCTCTTCATCACTATATATATTGAAATATTGTTCAGGGACTTGTGTATATGTCTGTCAACCTAGTAGAATCCTCTTCATCACTATATATATTGAAATATTGTTCAGGGACTTGTGTATATGTCTGTCAACCTAGTAGAATCCTCTTCATCACTATATATATTAAAATATTGTTCAGGGACTTGTGTATATGTCTGTCAACCTAGTAGAATCCTCTTCATCACTATATATATTAAAATATTGTTCAGGGACTTGTGTATATGTCTGTCAACCTAGTAGAATCCTCTTCATCACTATATATATTAAAATATTGTTCAGGGACTTGTGTATATGTCTGTCAACCTAGTAGAATCCTCTTCATCACTATATATATTAAAATATTGTTCAGGGACTTGTGTATATGTCTGTCAACCTAGTAGAATCCTCTTCATCACTATATATATTGAAATATTGTTCAGGGACTTGTGTATATGTCTGTCAACCTAGTAGAATCCTCTTCATCACTATATATATTAAAATATTGTTCAGGGACTTGTGTATATGTCTGTCAACCTAGTAGAATCCTCTTCATCACTATATATATTGAAATATTGTTCAGGGACTTGTGTATATGTCTGTCAACCTAGTAGAATCCTCTTCATCACTATATATATTAAAATATTGTTCAGGGACTTGTGTATATGTCTGTCAACCTAGTAGAATCCTCTTCATCACTATATATATTAAAATATTTGTTCAGGGACTTGTGTATATGTCTGTCAACCTAGTAGAATCCTCTTCATCACTATATATATTGAAATATTGTTCAGGGACTTGTGTATATGTCTGTCAACCTAGTAGAATCCTCTTCATCACTATATATATTGAAATATTGTTCAGGGACTTGTGTATATGTCTGTCAACCTAGTAGAATCCTCTTCATCACTATATATATTAAAATATTGTTCAGGGACTTGTGTATATGTCTGTCAACCTAGTAGAATCCTCTTCATCACTATATATATTAAAATATTGTTCAGGGACTTGTGTATATGTCTGTCAACCTAGTAGAATCCTCTTCATCACTATATATATTGAAATATTGTTCAGGGACTTGTGTATATGTCTGTCAACCTAGTAGAATCCTCTTCATCACTATATATATTGAAATATTGTTCAGGGACTTGTGTATATGTCTGTCAACCTAGTAGAATCCTCTTCATCACTATATATATTAAAATATTGTTCAGGGACTTGTGTATATGTCTGTCAACCTAGTAGAATCCTCTTCATCACTATATATATTGAAATATTGTTCAGGGACTTGTGTATATGTCTGTCAACCTAGTAGAATCCTCTTCATCACTATATATATTAAAATATTGTTCAGGGACTTGTGTATATGTCTGTCAACCTAGTAGAATCCTCTTCATCACTATATATATTGAAATATTGTTCAGGGACTTGTGTATATGTCTGTCAACCTAGTAGAATCCTCTTCATCACTATATATATTAAAATATTGTTCAGGGACTTGTGTATATGTCTGTCAACCTAGTAGAATCCTCTTCATCACTATATATATTAAAATATTTGTTCAGGGACTTGTGTATATGTCTGTCAACCTAGTAGAATCCTCTTCATCACTATATATATTAAAATATTTGTTCAGGGACTTGTGTATATAAATATATGTATGGCATGGGCTGGGATTGGTTGAGTTGTCAAAAAAAATCTTTATTTATTCATTTTTATTATAGATCTAGTTTTCAAATGTATGTTTATGAAGGTAAATTTATGTTTAACTGAACTGGCACAGACAAATATCTTTTAAAAAAATCTGATTTAAGATTTATTTTCTGTGGTCTGAAAAATAATTCAATTTGACCTTTAAAATGCACCAGATAGCACCATTTTAAATCTAGCTCCGAAAAAAAAAATCCGGGGCCCCCTAACGGTCTAGGTTCTTTGTGCCGTTGATTTGGCGCTTCGCAAAAATAATCCAGTTTCACCCATCAGGGAAGTTGGCAGCTATACAAATTAGCCAGTCTGAGATTGTACTTATAGCACATTAAAGAATAGATGCGCCAACATATTTCCCCTTCCAAATTAGCCAGCCTGAGTTTGTACTCTGCTCAGGATTTTTTCGGAGAGCTTAGGAAGCTTATAAAAGAGTTTTTGAAATGTTTATCTTCTTATCTTAGAAAGGTTTAAAGAGTGTGTGACGGCTACATTAACTTTAAAAAATTGAAGACCACATGGAAAAACCAGTAGTCACACTTTTTTAGTTAGTCAAATCAAATGTTAACAATGGGCTATACCTCTATTTTCCATTTAACAGGCTTTTTTATTTTCTAATTTTCCTTGGTTGTTGCTGTTTTTTCCACTGGAAAATACAGTACATGTATGCATTACTATACATAGTACAAGGGGTCAGAACTGAAAAAACATGACAAAATGTGAATTTGCTGTTTTTTCTGCGTGGTCTTCAAATATAAAAGAGTTTTCAGGAGTTTTTTACTTTTATATAATGTTAGAATTTCACCAAGTCTCTTGGAACAAATCCTTTTGCAATATTTGAGGGATTACTGAACATCTTTTTAGATTAATATTTTAGCCCTAAAAAAACAACAAAAAAATACATCCCATAATTTCAATACAAATAATCTATTGATTTTCTTTTACACTTATCTATTGCATGCATTCAGCTTTTGGTTTTCTGTTTTTTTTTCTTTAGATGAATTTGTTCTATCAAAGTTATCAAAACTTAAGGGTATATTAGTTGCATGTTTCTGTTTGGTTTTTTTACTTCTTTATTCCCCCCCCCTTCTTTTTTTTTTTCCTTTTGGTTTTTATTTTTTTGTTTTACCATTATTCAAATACAGATATATTGTTGAATTATAATAGCTAGTAATACTTTATTGTAATTATTTGCGTGATTACATGCTTAGTGTACAAGCTGCTTGTCTTATAGGCTGTGGAGGATACAAGTTTTTGTTTGTTTGTCATTACTTCAATGAAAGCTCATTTTCAAGCTTTTCATTTTTTGAAACAAGAAAATTGCTAGTTCTGTCATAAATAATTTGGCAGCTTTTCTACCCTGCACCCCCAAGGATGCTACTTTGTTTTTCTTGCCCTTTAACTCCTTTTGTTTTTTTTGGATGAAGAACACCTAAAACAAACAAAACCAAAATCATAAAACCAAAACCCATTCACTTCCCCATGTGCCTCTTGTAGAGAACCAATATTTTGGAGAGGAGGATAATCAGCAAGGCGATGAGGATGTTCGTGGTGCTGATGACAACCACTATAAGGAAGGGAGACAAGGCAGGGAACCAGACAACCAGGATCAGTTTGAAGAAAATGATAATGCAGCGCTAGACAGGGCTAACGAGTAGTCTTGTTGCCCCAATTGTCTTCTGTGTGTGTATTATAAGCTGAAAGGTCTGATTTTTTTTTTTCAAAAGACTATTTAGTGTGAAAATCAGTTTTGGATTTTTAACACCTTGTAGTTTAAGTTAAAAGAGTGAATAGACTGCATTGTTTCATTCACCATTCCTTCCCTAACTTTGTTAGCTCTGTTCATTTATAAGCATGGATAATCATTTCAATATTCAATATATAACTTATTTCTCATTCTCATTAACCTTATAACCACCTCTGTTTAACTAAGTAATTAATTAATGACTTTTACATTTGAAAGAAATGTGAAATTTGGTTCATATTCTAGATGCAGGAGTAGTGCTATTTTTAGAGGAATTAGATTTTTTTTTTTTTTTCTAACAATTTTAGTTTTACTGCACACTTATTTTAATTCCTTTAATAACTAATGTGTAATGTGGATGTAATAACATCATTAGGTCAGTAAGTAAAAGCTTTTTATTATAATGGCGTTCACATGTACAATTTAAATGGGTGCCAAGAAAAGATAATAAGTTGTCCATTTCTTTACAATCCCAGACTGTGCCACAGGTCATACAACATGCATGTTTGATACCGGTACCACTGTTTTCAAGCTTATCCCATGATTCTTCTTCAATAATGGTTCCTCCATTTTCATTGAGAATTGTGTTGCAGTATATTAAGGCCCTTTGCCTCCAGCTTCAGCTTGCTTATTTTCTGGATGTGCCTCTATAGTCTTTGATCAGCCAAAATCATCTGCAGGCAGTAGTTTTCTCTCGTAGACAAAGTCGCTATTCCTAGCTATCAGACCTCATCTGCCCAGGTTTAGACCTATACTCGCTTTTCGTATTTTTGTGGGGTTTATTGAGGATTTTTGTTTGACATATATCCTAACCACTGAATATTCGACCTCATCCTCCATAACTACTAACCAGTTGGTAAGCGGCTGTTTATATTTGATATTAACAGCTAACCCTCATATCTAAGGGTGTTTCCCTTATCCACTACATGGGAACGCACTTGGTAGGAGGCTCCCCCTGATTATAAATTGTGATTCTCCCAATGTCACACTTGCTTGGGTGTAAAGGTTAGAAAAACACTTATTGAACTCAAGGCTAACAGTTGTGAAACAAAAAAGAAAATGACACAGCAACCAGTGCTTTTAAAGAATAACTTTAACCCTCTATCCTAACCAAATGTCAAATTATGAGCCAGCATATTGGTTTATAAACATTTGTTTGCTGCATGCTAATTATGAACATTATAATTCTTGACTTCCATGAGAAATATTTTTTTTTTACATAGGAAGCCATTCTTCATGTATTTATTTCAAGTTTTAAATCCTACAATATACAAATAACATGTATGAGCTTAAACCTTTTCAATTCCACTAACATTTGAAATCTCACTGGACTTTTTTTTACATATTTGATGGCACAGCACTATCAGTTTTATTGTTTTACTAACATACTAGTCTTTTTTTTGTGTACCTCTTAGTTTTATATTAGAACTAATTTATATACACTTTAGCTTTAAAAAATATGTTTTTCATTTTTCACTTACTAAACTTTCACAGAAATTACACTAAGGTCAATAATTATCATTAGCATAAGTGACAAATGCTTTAATTTTATTATAGAATGGGAAATTTCTTCAAACAAATCTATAGACACGTTTTTTAGTTTTATGTACATCACTTATGAGTTGTGTGAATTTAATTTTTTGCGCCCTTTCATACACCAGCAAAACTGTGACCAATAAGAACAGACTAAGCTACAACACAGTTCTAATAATTGCACATTAAATCAGCTCTTCTTTTTTTAAAAAACATTTTAAACCAATAATAGTGTTCATGTTCATGTATTGGTCATTTTGGATTAGCTGCATTTTTTCCATTGAAAATCTTTTGTATTTTTGTCTGTTCTATAGCAGCTCACTATAGCTACTCATTTACTTTTGGCATTTTCAATTATTGATTATTATGCTTTTAACACTTAACTACTTATTATCATTTGCTATTGTAACTTTAAATTTAATCAACTGTGTGTGTGTAAAGATTCAAATATTACTACACTTAAATAAGATGTTTATGATGATACAAAGCAACCCCAATGTATCAAGAAGATGCTTAGAAATAATGTTTATTTACTGTACTAGTATTTGTAACCATTAGGATACTCTTTGTCATTTAGTGTCATTTCTTTTCTCATGGTTCAGTATTTCGCTTTAAATGTTTAATATGTACTCTAACCTCTGTTTTTATTTACTTGGATCAATTTTTTTATTTTTTTTTACGAGCAGTACAATATCTAGTGCAGCAGAAACTAAAAACATAAAGAGATTTAAGTTAGCTTTTTTATGCATAAAAACAAATTCAATAAATAGACTGATCATGAACACATATTTTTTTAATAACTTACTTAGCTGACCTTGTGCTTCACATGCATGTAAAGAAGCTTCTTTTAGCACTCTTATCATATTTGCATTTGGTATGACACAGTAAGAATTCTTAATCTTAGCATTGATGGCTTGTTTTTAATTTCAGAATTACGCACAATTGACCTGTTTTATTAGATTTAATTTTTTTTTAAATGATGTGATTTTGTTTAGTTTTAAAATATGCTAGCTGTAAACAATTTAACTAACCCCAATATGCGCTCTGAGCTTACATTTTGTTTGTTGGCAGCACTATACAAGTATTATTATTATTAATATTTTAGTAACTTTCTAGTAGGAAAGAAGGCAATGTTCTGATGGAGATACATCTACAGTAATCAACTGGATAATAGTGCCTTGAAAAACTAAGAGAAATCAAGAGAAATATTTATAAAAATATGGCAGCTTAAAAAATTCACCAAATCAAGTGAACCTTGCCTGTTACATTAAAGTTTTCTACACAAAACAAACATAAGAATTTTTTGTAGCCATCAAGTTATATATGGCATCCGTCCATCCTCAATGGACGATGGCGAAAAACCCATCTAGTGGGCAATAAGAAAATAACTATAATCAGTATTAGTGAATTGCTGTCACTAGAACTAGAAGTATCCTTAACACATGAATACTGAGCATTTTTTTTTTAAATTGACACTTCTAGGCATTTAGATCCTTTTCTTGTTTATCTCTCAAGCTATATGCTGCCATTTCTTTTTCTTCTGTTAGCAGTACTAGAGTGTGTAACCCTTTTTTTTTAAATACCTGTTTGCTTTACTTGCATTGAAATGATTGCCATCAGAGGAACAAAAGATGAAAACAATGACATCGTTTTTCTTTTGTGTGAAACTATATTATTGATTATTGTCTCTAATACATTATATGCAACACTAAATCATTCTTTTGATTTAAGTTAAGACCAATGAATATTTATTTCTAAATTTTGTAAAAAAAAAATATTATCTACTGATAGTAAATAGTTTTAAGGTTAATAATCTCATAGTAAAACCACAGATATTACCAACAATAAAAAGGTATTATTTTGATGAATTAAAAATATTATTTGTTTTCGAATGAATTTAAAATTATGACAATGAACAGAAATCTTAAAAACCCACTGTTAGATTTAGGTCTTGAAGAATTGTTCATTTTTTTAAACATCAATGAAATAGCTCTCTATTTTTTTTTTTAATGCTCAAATGTTATTGACGCTTGTAATGTAAACACAGTTTTAAATAATTTTATTTCTTTTTATTCTTTCAGGTAAGGACAGTATGAGTAATGTTGTGAATCCAGTTGCACCTGGAGAAATGCTGAAGTGAACACTAAAGTGACCTTTAAACTGTCAATTTTCATGAAAACATTTTTTTTTTTTGGCTTATTCATTATTTTTTTCTTAACTATGTTTTTTAAATGAATGACTGACAGGGATATGTTTTAAAACCCCTCTAATTGGAAACAAGGTACTACTTTTTTTTTTTTCTTTCTGGTGGACCATCAGGAACTGATGAACCCAAGTGGGGTAAATCAATTAAAATAGCCACTATAAAAATGCTTTTTGTAATGCTGATTCATTTAATTATGAAACATACTTGGATATATCTCATTGGGTAGCTTCTCCCTCACGCCCCATTTCATTCTTTATTCACATATGATGTCATTATTATAAAACTTTTAAGAAGCAAACAATTGCTTTTTCTTTTACCACCCCTCCCCCTTTTTCCCTTTTAATTTATTACAAATTAAACTGCACCAGTAGAGTTGTTTATACTTGAACAATGATTTCTTTCATACATTTTCTATTTTATTATTTGACTTTGTAATGCTTTTAATTGAGACAGTGATTATATGTATTCATTGACTTGACTTTGTGTGTGTGTGTGTGTACTTAAAAAAAAAAATGTCTCTTGCATAATTGTACTTCAATCTTTGATAATATGTGAGAGAAATGCTAAAGGGCATCTATTGTAAATGCCAAAAAAATGGAACAGGGGCAAAGCCATTCATGAGGGAGGTTAAGCCCCCAGGGGAAAAAAATGCCTAACCATTAGTTTTGCTCAAAAGTCTCAGATTCAATTGTGTGCATTTCAGAGTTGATAAACCGATAGAAAGGTTTGTACATGGAGACTTATTTTTATATTAATGAAAGGAGAGGAATATGAACAGATCTTTTTTTTTAATGTTGAATGACTGATAGGTAATGAAAAAAATGAGTGAAAAGTAATTTTTCATTGATTGAAATATCTATTTCTGTATTTTTTTTATCACGGTTCGTATCTCTGAATGGTATTTTACCTGCGTATGACACTGCCTTTTAGCTTTAGATCATTGCCATGTTACTTCTCTATTCCCTGCAGGCCATTATCACCCTATGATGTGGCATATTATTTTTTATCTATTTCATATTTTAGCTTCAAGTATATTTAGTATATAATGAAATGTACCTTGTTAAGAACTTGTGTCAGTCTAAATGAATGTTGAACCTGAGATACACGACACTCGTTTCTAGATTTCTATTCTCTGTTCTATTTCTAATTAACAAATTGAAATTACTTTTCAATGATGTGGGTCTTTTTTTTGGTATATGAGTCAGCCAGCTGTAGTGAAAAGTTGTGTCAGTTAGAAAGTAAAACCTGTCAAAACTAGCATTGGCAGAATAAGCAAGATGTGATATTTATTGACCTGCACACAAAAAAATGTAATGGATAAAGTAGATATTATCATGAATACTTTGCCTGGAATGCAATAGTGCTAGCTTTGAGTTTGTCAGGTTTAGATCAAATAGTGTTCTACTTTCTACTGTGATCTGTTATTTGAAAAATTCAGCAGCGTATGGGCCTTAATGTGACATTAGGAAAATTCATAAACAGTGTGTTAACTGCATTGCTGCGATCTTGACAAGAACTTGTACAATGATCCAGTTCATATTCACTCAAATATTTATTGTTTTTTTTTTAGTTATTCCTTTTTTAAAAAGTCTTTTGTGTAAAGACTTTATGAAATTCTATTTATGTGCATGTAATAATGTTGGAAACTTCTTAGATTTTGATCACCTGATTTTGGGCAAGATAAGGGCTTAATGAATTGTTTATCAATTAATTATAGGAAAATCAATTTGAACTAGTATGCTTCTCAGTTATAACAAACATAAAACATTTTTGAACCTTTGCAGTTAGCTAATCTATTTATTGCTCTGATCTGATGCACCTGTGTTTTGCCCCAAAGAATTGCTGAAACAAATCAGTAGGATTAAAATAGTATATATTTGTTCTTTATAACTGCTGCAGACATCCATTTTGGTTAAGGCTGGCTTAAATGCAGATGTCCATTAGCTATTTTTTTAGCTGTATTATAGTTGCTTACCTATTGATTCACGCTACATTTCTTTGTGTGTCTGTGTGTGTGTTGTTTTTTTAACATGGCAAAAGCTACAAATATTTCTGTGATTACTGTGTATAGCAAGCTGCATGTGGGTTAGACAATGAAATTTGAAACTACTGCCTGATTAACCCTACATTATATTAATAGAAAGTATTTACATTATACAAAAAATATGCCATATTTCTCTAGAGATTTACAGTTGTATTGAAATGTTTATCTTCATTCCAAAGGTTTGCTTTTGTCAGTGATAACTTATGTTGGTCTTATAATATATAGAGCAATTTCTTCTTTTTTAAATTAAATGCATTAACCAAATTTGCAAAAAGCTTCTTTTTTTAAATAATTTATATAATTTGAGTTCATTTACTATCCCTTGCTTAAATATACTTTTTCATTTGTTCTCAACTTTTTATATTTTGTTATTTTGTTATTTCTGTTCATTGGAAATCAATACTTCAAAGTTTAAAAGTTCACATTTTTACATTCTTCAATGTTCAAATATTTCTTCAGTGCATAAAGGTATTGTTCAAATGTCCATATGTACCATCTGAACAAAAGGAATGTGCACATTCCTCCAAATTTGAGTGTGTAATATGAGACAATTTTCTTTACCCAGTATGTCAATACTATTTATAAAAACTTTTGATGGAATATTGGGAGGATGGGGGAGATGTCT
Organism: Anisus vortex; assembly: GCA_949126835.1. Taxonomy (NCBI): domain Eukaryota; kingdom Metazoa; phylum Mollusca; class Gastropoda; family Planorbidae; genus Anisus; species Anisus vortex. The sequence goes on from OX421507.1 coordinate 26,647,082, forward strand.
ATAAAAATTTCACCGATCAAAAGTGTCATTTTGATTCACATTTTCAACCAAGATTGTATTTGATGGAGGGTTTCACCCATTCCAGTGATTTTGTTTTATTTACCTTGTGTACTGTACTTTTGATATTTGTATAAAAATTTATGTGAGTATTCTTTCTATATAAATTTTGAGACCATTCATTGATTGAAACAATTTGCTTTAAATTTAATCCTGTATGTGAGCACAATATGGTACAAAAGTAATTGTAGAAATGGTTTATTGTACATTTTTAGTTCTGAGTTAAATGCAACTCAAAATTGTAACTGCCAAGGAATGCTTTGGTCTAGCTAGCAAAGCAAAGAGCTACCTTTCGCATGGTCTTTAGCTCAAGTCTGGTAAGGGGGAAATTATTTTTTTTTTCATTAGACTTGTCGCAATATGTATAGCTGGCCATTGTGCTGGCCACATAATCCTCCTTGTGCTTTGACTGTCTATACTATCCCTCCTTACGCCATGACCATTGAAACTGGTGAACTTTGCTGCTTTATTAGTCCTTTACTTATACTTAATTTGTTACATTTTTTAGAAAACATGTTTGCCCTTTTAATTTCCTTATACATAAGATGAAGAAAATATAGCAAGGAACATTTTGGGGTTATAATTTAGATCACTACAGTAAAATATTCAATGAAATGAACATTTTTTTTATTTCAAGAAAACTGTAAATATGGTATCGTAATAAGATATGGTTTTTACTTTTTTACAAATTTCTTTTCTGTCTTATTTAGACAATGGTCTATATGGGTTGTGTTATTTTAGAAACTGTAAAAGGTAATAGGCACCATCTTTGAGCCACAGAATAATAATGATGTATACATCACTAAATGCATTTCTTTTTTAATTACATGCAAGAAATTTTGAATGCTTTTGGTATGCAGTAATTCAGAAACTGTCCTGTGGTCTGGGCTTGGTGTTTTGTTCTGTAGCCATTAGTTTTATCACGGCTTGACCTAAATCATTTGTGGTCTGAAAACTGTTATTGCTTTTGTGGTAATTGCAGGGAAAATGAAAGTTGTCATGACCCTGGAAGTTTGTGAATTGCTGCCATGTATCAACATGTGAGGGAAATATATTTTATGCCCTGTTGTATTATTTGCTTTTTTTATTTACTTCAAAAAACATTTTCTTATAACCAATTTGTACCATATTGTGGCCATTGTTGTTATTACATTAAAATTATTCTAATGGTTATTGATTATGTTTAATGATTTTGTTCTTCTAACTGTGGGTTTTGTTATAATAAGAGATTATGGTATTTTTCTGATTTGTTTTATGGTTTCCTTTATTGCTCTTCTGTGTATGTGTGAGTGTTACAGTATTGGAGACTTAACACTAGTGGTAGAAGCACTGTTACCTTACTTTAAATATTACAAGTGTCTGATTTCAATGATTGCCATAAGAGTGGAGTCAATTAGAAACAAATTTATTGATGGCCAGTTTCAGAGAATAGCAACTATTCCAATAGGTTATTAATCTGTGCCTTATCCTAAAGTATTTCTGATTCTTTGGTACATTCTTTCTGAACAGCAAACTTTATTATTGAAATATTTATGTGGGAAGGGATGGCTGTAACTGTAATGGTGACCTTTTTTTGAAAAGAAATTCAAAGGTTACCAGACTGGTAAGTTGAACAACAGAAATAAACAATATCAAAGTAGTTGGATTTAGTAGCCATTTTATTATTTTTTAAAATTATAAATACACCAATTATATAATTATGATGACAATTTTATCACATGACTGAAAAATATCATTAAAGTAATGCCTTTTAAGAGTTTCTACTAAACAATTTCATCATTAGTCACATTATTAATTTACCATAAAATTGCACACAAATTTACTTGGCCATAATTAACAGCTACAATAATGGGACATTTCTAAAAAAAATAAACACAAAATATCCATTTGCTGTTTAGAATGTAATTTAAAAACACAACCATTAAAAGAAGAAAAAAGTGTAAAAATAAAAAATTAATTAATGTATTAAGAAAAATGTAAATTTATCCCTTTCTCAATACCAATACAACCTAAACATTTAAAATTGTGAAATCTTTTTTAATGCTCACACAGAGAAAATACCTGGGTACTGGTACGGGGTACTGGTACGGGGTACTGGTACTGGGTACTGGTACGGGGTACTGGGTACGGTACTTTAGAATATGTCCCCAGATATCAAGTCTTATTTATTGTAGTTTGATTTATCTGATCTAAGGGATTCAAAACAAATTATAACTTTACAAATATCTCCATGCAGTTTAAAGTTAATTTACAGATCACACAGATATTAGCTAGATATGAGCTAGCAATAGTTAAAGTTGATAGCTCTAGTCTGTTGTAATTTACATTTATGTTACAGAAGGCACAATTAGCATCACAACGGCATCAGAATATGCATTGAAAGAAGATAATATCATTCTACTGAGACGTTTTTCCTCTGAATGACTAATTACTAAGTACTAGTAGCGATAAAAATTATAAGCATTTGTTAGTTAATAACAACATAAAGAAATACCAAATCAAATTACCAAATTTGTAATACCGTATATAATTTCTATCTGTTTATTAGTTACCAGGATAGTAGTATAACATTTTCTGTTTAATAACTGAACAATGCTGATAAAAAAAAAGATTGTAATATTTCAGTCTTGATAGAATTTGTTGTTTAGTTTTATTAGTTTGTCATTAGTGTCAAGAATTATGCTAAGACCCTTAAGATTTAATCTATTTGCCACACACATAATTTTCCCTTATAATCAAAGCAAGTGACGTTCATTTGTCTTCATAATCCACTGTATATGTTAGTAGCTTTACTCACTTAGAACTAAAAAAAAAAAAATTTGAAACTTATAGTTTTAAGAAATGCATACTGGGTATATTATTATATTTGTCTACACAGAAAAAATTGTTTAAAAATAATGGACTAGTTGATTCCAATGCCAAGAATGTAAAAAGAAAACAATCAAGTTTTCATATTCCAACATATCCCTTCAATAATATTTTAAAAATTAAGATACCAGTATATATACAAAAATCTGATTTTATAATACTTGTAAATATAAAATAAACAGTAAACAATAAAGGTTTACGCCCTAAAATCTTTTAAAAAAGATTTTAACTGTAGTGTTACTGGATTTTTAGCCCGATTGGAAGCGCTCAAAATAAGCTTTTCTGTTTGGGTGATCATCTGCAAGAGGACGATTTATAGGATTCCAAACAGGCTCTCCAGCAAAGAGGCGTTTCACTTTGATATAATTCTATAGAAAAAAACAAATTTAATTTATTCTATTCATCTCGTTGTAAAATTATACTTAACAAAAAATGTAAATAAAAGGAGATGGGGAGGCTACCAAGTTGTTGTTTTGAGTTACTCACCCAGACAGAAGGAGAGAATAAAAGGGGAGAAGATCCCTTACAAAATCAAGGTGGCGGAGGGAAGGGGGTAAAGATTTTGTCCTGACAGGTAAATTAATCCCAGTTTTCCATGAATTTTTTTATATTATGGTAATGGTAATTTATATAGCGCTTCTATCCATGCTATATTAGCATGCTCAGTGCGCTCTAGAAGACTATTAATCTGTGAGAGGTTTCACTGCTGCCGGTTAAGCGCATGTGATAACAACTCAAATTGATTGAACTAAACTAGCTATAATAAATTCCACCTCATGACAGAGTGTTGCTTCCCTTGGATCATGAACCAACATGGACTGAATGGAAAACTTTTCTTTAAGTTTAAGTATAAAAAATACATTTTCTCATCCTAGGATCCCCCAATCCCCTGACATGTTTGGCGACAACACTTGAAGAAAAGCTGTGGGTGTTCAAGAAAGGAAACAGCTCATTTTATGCAAGAAAGAGGCCATAGGGAGTAAAACCAATGCGAATCACTGAAGATTTTTTTTAAAAATCAATCGACGAGCCTTCCTGCTCTCTAGTCCAGGGCGTCACACTGTAAACCGGTGGACATTAGGGGGCACACCAAGGTCATGTCCGATAATGTCACATGACGTAGAAAACAATCTACGCAATCACAGTTAGCTGGCCAGTCTTGAGGGAGCTATCACCTCCTACCAAGCATGTCTCCAGGTGGCGGATAGGGGAATGACCTTTATATATAAGGGTTAGTTGTGAATACTGAATAAGTGACCGCAGACCAACTGGTTTGCTGTCATGGAGGGTGAGGTGGGGTATCCGGTGATAAGGAACATAGAGCGCTCAAACTTTAAACCCGGACAGATGAGGCCGTTAGCTAGGGATAGCAATTATCTAGGAGAGAAAACTCCAAAAATAAATCAACTGCTGCCTTGCAGACAATCTTGGTTGATCTAAGGCTATGGAAGCACATCCAGAAAGAAAAGCAGGCTGAAGTCGGAGACCACGGGCAAACTGATGCAAAACACGTTGGCATCCAAACCTCAAAATGATGGAGGAAATAGATATTAATACATATATAGTTCTGGCATCCTGCCTGAGGAATCCCACCGTGCAGGTAGGGGGTCGACAGGCTCTCCGCCTCGAAGGAGCCCGCCCAAGCGAACTGGTGGTTCTTCCTCCTCTGCTTGTGAAGTCAGGAGCAGAGAAAAGGAAGTAAACCCCACTGACAAGAACATTAAGCGGAAAACAAAACACAATTTAGTCTTTCTCCAATGGAATGCAGAGGGCATCCAAAAGAAAAAAGAAGCCTTAAAGATCTTCCTCCATGAACATGAAGTAGATGTGGCATGCATCCAAGAAACTCACCTCAACAGCAATCTGCGTTTCTCAATTAGAGGCTACACATGCTTAAGACAAGACAGTGAAAACAGATCTAAAGGGGGAATTCTACTTACTCTCGTCAAAAACAACATACCTACCTCAGATATCATCATACCAAGCTCCACGCAATCTGAAATAATGGGCACCAAGCTAATCTTCCCAGGGGGAGACCTAAACGTAATCAATTGCTACTGCCCACCAGACAAAGAGCTAGAACTTGGCAGATTTCAAATCCCAATAAATGAAGAGTGTCTAATACTGGGTGATATGAACAGCCGCTCCCAGAGCTGGGGATATCCAGACCTCAATGCCAGGGGAGAAGAAATTAAGGAGTGGCAAACCGAAAACAGTCTGATTCTCCTAGACCAACCAAAAGACCCAACCACCTTTTACTCCAGATCATGGATGACTTCATCAACTCCAGACTTAGCCTTTGCTACCAATACAACATCCAAAGGAAGTAAAAGAGTAGTCGCTGACAAACTAGCCACCAGTGACCACAGACCCATTCGCATCCAAATAGAAACCACTCATTTGCCTACACTGAATTCTCTAGAGCCCTCCTTAAAGCAGCTAAGCAATCTATCCCAAGAGGAGCCAGGAAAAATTATATACCAAACTGGTTTATTAATACCATCCAAAATCTAAACTTAGATCAAATTAATAAAAAACCAACAAGAAACCATAATAATATACTATATTTATTCTTAACGAGCAGACCAGGACTAGTAATAGATTATGAAATAATCCCTGGACTTTCAGATCATGATATTGTCAGAGTAAATAACAAAATAAAAACCCAAATAAGAATGAAACCTAAAAGAATAATTTATCTCTGGAATAAATGTAACACAACAGAACTACATCAAACAGCAATACAATTCCAAATCAATTTTCTTACTAAATACAATATAAATAGTCCAGTTGAAGATATTTGGCAATTCATAAAAACCAACTTAAAAGCAATAATGGCTGATTATGTGCCAACAAAACAAACATCAAATAAAATTAACAAATGTTGGTTTAACACTAAACTAAAGAAACTGTGTAAAAAAAAAAAGAAAATCTATTCAAAAAGTTTAAGGCAACTAATTCAATTAGACTACATAAAAAATACCTAAAAATAAAAATTAAACATTTAACTCAGAAACTAAGCAGACAGCTGCAGAATGAATATGTAAACAATGTAATTTCTAAAGATAATAATAAAAACTTATGGTCCTACATTAAATTAAGAAAAATGGACACAACAGGCATAGCTCCAATGAAACTTATAATGATAATGAAACTAAAGCTAATATCCTAAACACACACTTTGCATCATCTTTTTCAAATCCAGCTGATAAAGAAATCTTCATAAATTTAAACAAACTAGAAGAGATAGGAAATATAAATGTAGATGAAAAAGGCATCAAACAACTCCTAACCAACTTAAAAGTAAACAAAGCTTCTGGTCCAGATGAAATACCAGCAAGACTGCTTAAAGAACTAACTAATGAAATATTTCCAATCTTTAAAATACTTTTTCAGGCCTCTCTAAACCAGGGTAAAGTGCCCAAAGATTGGAAATTAGCCAATGTAAGCCCCCTATTCAAAAAAGGAGATAAATCTGACCCCGGAAATTATAGACCTGTTTTCCTAACAAGCATAACATGTAAATTACTTGAACATATAATATATAGTAGTATAGTAAATCATCTAGACAAACTTAATGCACTGTGCCCACACCAACATGGCTTCAGGAAAAATAGATCATGTGAGACTCAATTGATAGGCTTAATAGATGACTTGTCTAAGGGATTAGATAATAACAACCAAATTGATGCTATATTACTAGATTTTTCAAAAGCATTTGATCAATTTCATCATTCTAGTCTCATTAAAAAATGTAAATACTTTGGCATCTCTGGTCTCTTACATCAGTGGATTCAGGACTTTCTTATAGGCAGAGAACAAACAGTGATAATAAATGGCTCTAAGTCATCACCAAGGCAATAACAGTAAGCTCAGGAGTTCCACAAGGAACTGTTCTAGGGCCCCTACTATTTCTAATTTACATTAATGATCTGCCAAATTGCATTAACACAGGAACAAAAGTAAGATTATTTGCCGATGATTGCATAATTTATAGAATTAATAAAGACAGGAAAAGATAGTGAACTTCTACAAAAAGACCTAGATGAACTACAAAAATGGGAATCAAACTGGAGTATGTCTTTTCACCCAGAAAAATGCCAACTAATAAGGGTATCCAAGAAAAAGAAACAAATAATAGCAAACTACTTCATTCATGGTAAAGAACTAACTCAAACTAACAATGCTAAGTATCTAGGTGTAATAATAAATGATAAGTTATCTTGGAACCCTCATATTGGTGAAGTAATTAAAAAATCAAACAAAACATTAGGATTCATAAAAAGGAACTTTTACAAATGTAATAAGAATATAAAACTAAAATGCTATCTCACATTAGTTAGGCCTATACTAGAATATGCAGCATCTCTATGGGACCCATCAACTAAGGAAAACATTTTAAAATTAGAACAAATTCAAAAAAGAGCTGCAAGGTTCATAACTAGTGAATATTCCCAATTAACAAGAGTAACACCATTAGTAAAATCACTAAACCTAGAAACACTAGAGGACAGAAGGGCAAAGAGTAAAGTAGTAATAATACATTTAGGCATTAAACTCTAATTTAGAAATACAACACAATAACAACCTGTTGCAAAGCTCATATAAACATAAAGACAAAAACACTTTCCTTGTCCCTTATGCGAGAACAAATGCATATAAGTAATCTTTCTTCCCGAGTGGCATTCAGGCATGGAATGAGTTGCCTGAACAATCCAGGAAAACCAATAACTTAACATCATTTAAAACATTAATAAAAATGCAAAACTAGACTCGGATCACGGATGAGCGTAGGACGCAATAATCTTCTTTTTAGAAGGAGCGTCTGTAATGTATAATTTAAGATAAACACTTGGAACTCCACAATGAAACCATCAAAGCCAGAAACCTAGCAGAAAAATCCCCAACAATAGAAAATAATATACAACTAAAAGCTTTAAACGCAATCTTCAGAAAGGAATATCTCTCTTCAATGAGGAAGAGCTGGTATGAAAAGACAGAAAACCTAAATGTAGACAGAGATGGACATAAGCTGTGGAAAATCGCCAAAAGTCTGAACCAAGAGGAGAACCAATCTTAGCCAATAGTCCTAGACGCAGACCATAAAAAGCTCACAGGCTGCGAAGCTGCACAAAAATTCATAAACCGCTTTAGCAGCATAGGAAATATTAGTATCAGCAAAAAAAGAGCCTAAGAAGTCAAAGACCACATAGAGAAAGCTCCAAAAATGTCCACACTACACTCTCATGGAATGACAGCAAATCTCAGCATGAAAGAGTTTGATGACTCACTGAAACTCCTCAAACCCAAACAAGCTCCAGGATCAGACAAGATCTCAAATGATATGCTTATTCATCTAGGACCCCTGGCAAAGAAAAGACTACTGCATATTCAATGCTAGCTGGAAGTCATGAAAAATTTCAACTATCTGGAAAAAAGCAATCCTGATCCTTATACTAAAGCATGGTAAACCAGAAACCAAGTTGACAGCTACCGCCCAATAAGTTTAACCAGTTGCGTCTGCAAACTAATGGAAAGAATGGTCAACAATGGGCTCACTTGGCTTCTTGAATCTGAAAATCTACTGGCAGACGAACAAGCAGAATTCAGGAAATGTCGATCAACAGAAGACCATATATCCCACAAAATGTTAAACTGGATTACAGAATACCTAACAAATCGCAAAGCTTTAGTCAACATGCAAGGAAAAAGGAGCAACATAGCAACAATACAAAATGAAGTCCCCCAGGAAGGTGTACTGTCACCCATACTATTTCTAATTTTCATAAATGACCTAATACAATTTATGTATTTAAATTCCTAGAAAAGTAAAAAGCAGCATGTAAGCTGACGACCTTGCTATAATAAGCACAGGAGAATATATAGGCACCTCAAAATTTAGGCTACAAGATGCACTAAACAACCTCAACCTATGGTTCGATGAATGGGGAAGGACCATAAACTAAAAAAGACTACATACTCAATTTTCTCTCTATCTACTAAAGAACAAAGCCTCAAACTGACCTTAGACAAAACAATCCTTGAAAAAAATAGAAAATAGAAAATATTGCAATTTTATACAAGAAGCCAAACATCTAAATAGTAAATAGAAAATATTGCAATTGAAGCTACTCAACCCCACAGCCACATCCCACCCTGGGACCCAAGCCCTCCTCAAAAACTCAGAGACAGACTAAGCAACATATGGAAAAAATCTGACTACACACCCAAAATACTAAAAGAAGCAGTAAACAACATTATTAGAGAACAATACCCTCACAATTCCTGGACCAGAGTCTACACTGATGGGTCATCAGAAAAAGACACAAAAAATGGAGGTGCCGGCATTCTCATAGAGTGGCCTAATGGAGAACACCTAGAAAAAGCCACTGTCACAGGTAGAATCTCAGATAGCACTATAGCAGAAAGAAAAGCAATTGAGCTTGCTGCAAATATACTAACAAGCCACACTCAATCCCTTCACTGAGCCAAAACAGTGCTCCAGTCTCTAAAAAAACCAAATGCCCTGATCAACCAGTCACTCAGTACAGAACTTTTAAGCAAAACAACTCAAGAACTGGTTCTCCAATGGATCCTTGGGCATATACAAAATGAAGGGAATGACAATGCCAACACCTTAGCTAAAGCTGGAGGCAGATAAAACCAGACAGACCCATCTCTACACCCTGAAGAAATTAAGGCAATACTCAAAAGGAATGAATCCGAAAGATGGTCTGAGCTGCAACAAAACAACCCAAAGACTGATGCTTACTACAAACTCTCCCCCCAATATCAACACATCATCTTCAGACTAAGGACTGGTCACAACAGGCTGAAGCAACACATGTTCCCCAAACTGCGAATCGGAGCAAGAGAAATGTGCCCCAGCGGAACAGCTCCCGAAAATGCGGAACATGTCCTTCAGTCCTGCCCTCTGTATCACTCTACCCGGCAGCCTTTAGGCTACCTTCAACGTCAAACTGTTCGGTGGACTAAAGCAACTGACAGCCACGGTGCAGTTCATTACAACTATTGGACTTGTTGTCTGAATCCTCCCTATCATAACATTTGAGAACGAAGAAGAAGAAGAAGGCTGGCCAGTTTTCCTATATTTTAATTGGCTCTATTGCTGGTGAACTTGCACACATGATTATAACCTCGTCAATAACTTTTTTTTTTTTTTTTACACACTAAAATAAACTAAAGCTAGAAACTTACGTCTGCTGTAAGTGTGAATCTGTGATAAATTCCAGCTGGTAGAATGATCAGGTCATCCTTAGAAACTTCGATTCTTATCCAACGGTCGTCAGGATCCCTCACATCAAAATATCCACATCCAGAGGTGACAAATCGTATTTCTTCATCCGAGTGAATGTGTTCAGTGAAAAACATCTTTAACTGTATAAGAAACGTAAATCATCAAATAAACAAATTAAGTAATTTTGTTAACATTTATTTTGAAAATAGCTCATTATAGCTCATAAAGAAAGCATCCATTTGAATACAAGTTTCAGATTTAAAATATTACAAACTGAATCAGTAAGAAATCTAATATTTCCTTTTTAAAAAAACAAGCCATGATGCAGCTTCCTAAAATAGTTATATTAACAATAAACTAGCAAATAGTTGTTTTTTTTACGAATTGAATACAAGTACAAGATTACTGTCGCTTGCCCTAAACATCATATAGTACAGAAATGGAAATTTTTTGCTGTTTTATATGTTGGCTTTATTGAATACAAGCTAAACTCCCCGGTGTTGTCAGGGGGGAAATAAAACAGGCCTGTATAAGCTACAGATACATATTTTATAAACTACAATAAACAGAAAGCTATAGATCTAATAATTTTAAAAATTTATATTTTTTACTGAAGACATTTAGGAAGTAATTTAAAATAAATATTGTAATTGGGTTAAAAATAGGGAGTCTTTTTATTTAACAAAAAGCTAAATTGCCCGGAGTTGCCCGTGGATTTACAATATTTTTTTTTAAAGTAATATTAATTGAAATAAAACATTTTTAGAAAAAAAAACAGTATAGACTAACTGGAGAATCGAACCCGTGTCCAAAACGTTATCCACTCAGCTAGCAAGTACACACATGCTAAGTCAAATTGCAAAGGTAAAATATTGAGGCAATAAGGTCACGGGTCTTTAAATAATCCAATTTGATTGGTTAAACACACACAGAGATCTTTTTATATAAGATATATTTATTTCCCTTCTAACCTTGTTATCATAATCTGGTAATGTTTCTCGAGCTATGTCACAAACATCCTCATACGTATACCCTCTTGTCTTTTTCAATGTTGCAAGTTCTTCACTTGTTTCCCAGGTATCTGCATCTATCTGTAAACAGCAGTTTAAACAGTTCAAATTAATAAAAAAAATGTAAAATAAATATTTGCTGATATGAAGTAGACTAACAATAATTAAAATAAAAAGCCTTTAAATGTTTTTTAATAGTATCTATTCTATTTAAGAAAATGAACTAGGCCTAAAAAGTAATTTAAATCTGAGGTTTAATTGTTAGTTTAAAATGTAAAAGTAAAGAATAATTCTGTTAGGCCTAATAGTAGTAATAGCATTCCTATAAAGAATCATAGAAAGATTAAAAAGTCTTTTGATAGTTCATGAAAAGCTAGCCTAAACATTTTAAGGTCTGAATCCTGTCTCTTGATAGGTTCAGAAAAAAAACAACCTTGTAGAACTATGTGCTGATTACACAATGCCTTTGCATGCAAAGTAAAAAAACTAATGAACTAACTCCATCATTGCCATAAATTGTTTAGATAACTCCTTTTATCTTTTTTTACTTTAAAGAAAGCTGAAAACTTATTGTAGCAGCAAAAATGTCTGCAAAACTGAAAGTAGCTTGGATAATATTAATTTTGTTCTAATTAGCCTACCTTCATGTATTCGACACCACAATTTTTAAACAGATCATCTAAACTAACGAAGACTGGCGGATCCAACATGTGGGGGGCTCTCTGGTCAGCGTCAGAGGCATCCATGTACCACGCACGCACCATTCTAACAGGCTGGCATGAAATGAACAAGTCATAAACATGTCAATATTAAATGAGACAGGACAACATTCTGCTAAGTTAGCTGTGTCAAACAACTATTGCTATTATCACCTGTGTTCAGAGAACTATCAGGACAAGTAACTAACTTTTGTACAAAACTACTTCTATTGAAAAGCAGAGCCACCTGGCTACAGATGAAGGCGGAGCTGATTTGAAAAATATGGGCATATTTATAAAGAGTTCAGGATATTTTTAGTAGTTCAATATATAATGTACCCGTTGGACCGAATTGATCCTTAGGTCCGGTGAAGCAGCATTCACCAGTTTCTGTGGCCACGGCATACTAGATGATTGAGCCAGCACTATGCAAAGCTTCCTTTAATTTACATCAACTAAGATCAGGTACCCAGCCTGCACCAGGATTCAAAACCGAGACCTTCGGTACGCCAGCCAAATGTGCTGACGCACGGTCACCATGCCCCATAGTTTAATACATAGTAAGCATTCATTATAAAACTAAAGTGCACTGTACCGTTAGTGTTTTTTTTAGCACCAGTTAAAATAGAGTTTATAATTTTTTCAACTGTGCATTCTTTTTAATAATTAAAATATCACAGCAGCTAATCCTAATTTTATTTTTTTTTTTTCATATATGTTTTCCCTATAAGATATTTTTAAACTGACTGTTAAGTCTCCTATTCACATTTAATTAATATATAACTAGACTATGATTTATCAAAACTTCAACAGTAATCACATGATGATACCATCTGCTCTTACTTTACCCCAACTAATGTCAGGTACTCATCAGAGATGGGGAGACTCAGAGACACCCTCCGATCCCCGGGAAAAAATCCTAGCCTTCACCAGGATTCACACCCAGAACCTTCGGTAAGCCAGTCGAACGTGCTGCCGCCGGCTTGGCCACCGTGCCTGACTCATAGTATTATAGTTTAGTGACTATTTTGGGTTATTTTAGCCAGATGTTAGCTATTATATTATAGCCCTTGAGCAGACATGTAACAATATTATAATAAATGATACTTGTGTAGAAATTCATATAGGCTTATATTGTCTATCTATGAATATGTTACTTATAGGCGAGTTACAGAAGCCAGGCCTACATTATACTAAGTGTATAGGCCTAGACTTGTAAAATAATGTATTGAAAAGGATCGCGTAGCACCAATCAAAAGAATGTTTTTTTTATTAGTGCTGTTAATAATACAGCACAGACACTGTGACTAGCCAAATTGTTCAGGGTCTAAGGAAAAAATTAGTTTGCAACTCTCCATTGCGTACATCAAAGAGTAGCGCACATCTAAAAGATGAGCCGACAAGTAAAAAAATTCATGTTAATTGTAACTTAGCATTTGGTTTGATCGCAAGCCATAGTTGGTATTTGGAAAAAAAAGAAACACAATATCTAAGACTAATTAGTGTTAGCAAGGCATTTCAAGAATTGTTTTGTGCAAAGCCAACATTATTTTTTGTTAATATTTCCATCAGAACCAAAAATGAAGTAATGATTATAATCTTTCAACCAACAAACCGAAATCGGGTTTTGAAAATCAGAGTGTCTGCGCGTCTGGCGACCGGATGTATAGCGCGGGAGATATACGGCCGGCGACCCAAGTCACGTGACCGACCAAATTTTTTAAAAAAGCAAACGGCTACTGGCGCATGCGCATAATCGTTTATTCTTGTTCGAGTTGCTTAATTACTATTTATTATGTATTACAATCAAGGTATCGTGGCCTAATGGTCAGTAGCGTATTCTGGCAACCGAGTGTCGCAGGTTCCACTCCTGCAAACACCATTTTTCAAATACAGTACATCGAGATATTTTTTTAGTTCAGTACGAGAATACCTTTTATTTATTCATGTGGGTGGACATAATTTCATTCAAAGTATCAAAGAAATAAAAAAATCGACTGTTAGGCCTAATGTCTATTTCTTTAGAAAACGTGTTAAATGTCATTACCAAACAATTTATAAAGTAGTTTAATAAAGTCATTAGTGAACATCTTGACTTGCGCTACAATTTCAATTACGCTAAGCTATTCATTTAGCCTACTATGAATGAATGTGGGTGGACATAACAATCTCATTCAATGCATCCATTCAAAGTATTAAACTAATAATTAGACTATTAGGCATAATGCCAGTTTCTTTATAAATATGTTAATATCAATACGCTCTACGTCTCTCGTTTGTACTTGTAGTAGTTGTAGTTGGGAGTTGGGTGGTCAAATAACAAGCCCGCCGGAATTTATAATATCTTCCAAATTCCAAATGTGTCAGGTGGTCACGTGACGTGCTCGCCGGAAGAATATCTCCCGCAATATTTTGTCCGGTCGCCGGACGTATATCTCCCGCGCTATACGTCCGGCGCGCACCGGACGTATAGACACTGCCTTTGAAAATCAAAACTGTTTCAAAACCAGAATCCAGTATTCTGGTTTTCATTTAACAACCCTAGACTAAAGGTTATCAATGATCATTGGCAATCAATATAGCCCATCATACATAGTCTTATAGATTGCCTATAGTGGCTTTAGTTTATTGCCTATAGAATAAATTCAATAAATCACATATTAATTTTTTATAGGCTGTAATTTTATAATATAAGTATGTTGGCCTAGTCCTAATGCTTATTTTTGTAATTATTTGGCTAAGGCCTAAGGTCTTTAGACACTTTAACTTTAGTCAGTTATTATAGTTAGGCCTTTACTGAGTATACTCCTATAGTATAGTAATGTATACTCATACTGTATACTTATAATACAAGTTATAGTTTTATTATTATAATAAATTATTGTAGGCCTATAGTCGCCTATAGTTATAGACAACAGATAGGACTATTCTATATTGACTATATGCCTAGGCCATATCAATTTATAATAAATTATAATAAAAGAATGGCCTAGTAGTCAGATCTGAGGTCTGAGGCCTACAAAGTGATTAAGAGTAAAAAAATACGGTGGTAATTAATTAGTAAATTAGTAATCGTAATTTAATTATTATTATTATTATTAAATGCACAACAATAAAAATTAGAATTATTTATAAAGTCAGACACCTGCGGTCACTCGACTAATTTTAAGTCTCTGGCCTAGTTTAAATGTAGCCTATAAAAAAAGTTTGAACTAAAAAAAAACTGACTAGTACTCCTCTAGAAGAGTACTTGTGTAGTAGTAGTACTAGATCTAGTAGTAGTAGATCCTCACTCACTTTCAACTTTGTTCAAGCAGCTTGGTCTTGAGTCTTGAGAAGTTTTGTACCACCTCGGGACCTCGCACAGTTTAATTAATACATATGCACTTCGGTAGCTCTATACTACCTCTCCACTTTCAAATAATGAGCTTATTTCTATAATTATGGCAAAACGAAGGCTGCATATGCGCATGTCACGCATGTGTTCAATTGTTATGCATGTTATTATATAATATATATTATTGCATTAGCAACTGGCCCAGCAGCCCAGCAGTGTCACTCTAATTGTGTCTACATAGATTTGGTATGAATTAAAAACAGAAAAAAAACATAGATCTATAGCTCAGCGGCTGAGAATGTTATTTTAAGGCCTTCCAACTTCCAACCGTAATTTTAAGCACTGAGATGAGCTTCTGTATGTCATAGATATAGTGAATTATATAGTGTATGCTTAGACCAGGGGTGTGCAACAGACGGCCCGCGGGCCACAACCCGGCCCGCCACACCACGAATTTCGATTTTTTTTTTCATAAGCTTGAAGCCAATTTTAAAGTATTCGGATTGACGTTACCATACCTAATAAATACCCAAATAAAATCGAAATTTGTGTCATTTAAATATAAATAAAGCGGAAAACAGCGATTTTTATTTCTTAACATCAAAACATATAATAACTCCGTGTAGGCTAATTTTAGGTAGGCTAATTTTTAAATTAAAGTGCTAATAATAGGCTAAGCTTAATTAATTTCTTCAACACACACTGAACGAATATCAAAAACCTACAAATTAATAAATGTTTGCTAATTTTTGTTTTTAAAAAAATCTTGTGCGCTGTGATATTTAGCCTATAGGGCCTACGTAGCCTATATCCCATCTTTTGTGAGTTGTATGCAATTTTGTAACACACATGGCGTTATATGGTCATTCGCGCTCGTGGACTGAACCATCGGCAACTTAGCCCTAAGTCTTTTTTTTTTAAGAGCTGGACTCTGATTACCATGATATTCCATATTTCACTGCAGTTCGTTGGCTCAGAAGAGCTGCAACTAAAAAAAAAAAAAATTGAACTTGAAAAAGGATATTGAACAGTTCATGATAATAAGCAACAAGATGTTGCCTATTTAAGCAATGATGACTGGTTAAATGGCCTTGCTTTTCTTACTGACATGACACAACATCTGTTATATTTAAATGTGAAACTACAAGGTAAACATATGTTGGTGAACAAAGTGTATGAACAGTAGGCATACATTTCTTCATTTGAAAATAAATTACAATTTTTTAAGAACTGGTTGAATAGAACAACACTCACTCTCAGAAAAGCAGACATAGCAGATTTTGATGGCTCTAAACATACCCAATTAACAAGAGTAACACCATTAGTCAAATCATTAAACCTAGAAACACTAGAAGACAGAAGGGCAAAGAGTAAAGAAGTAATAATACATAAGGCATTAAACTCTAATTTAGAAATACAACACAATGACAACCTGTTGCAAAGCTCAGATAAACATAAAGACAAAAACAATTTCCTTGTCCCTTATGCAAGAACAAATGCATATAAGTACTCTTTCTTCCCGAGTGGCATTCGGCATGGAATAGGTTGCCTGAACAAACCAAGAAAACCAGTAACTTAACATCATTTAAAACATTAATAAAAATGCAAGACTAGACGTAGGACGCAATAATCGTCTTTATAGAAGGGGCGTCTGTAATGTATTAGATAAGATAAGAAAATGTTGACAAGTTGTTGTAATGAATTTACAAACAGATTTATTGATGATTTCGGAAAATGTGAAAAGGATTTTAAGCTGTTTTCTTAACCATTTGATCTTGTACCAGAGGACAGTCCCGAGAGCTGTCAAATGGAGCTGATAGACTTGCAGTTTGATATAAACTTGAGAAGAGCATATGATAGCAACGACTTTGAGACTTTTTACAAAAACTATGTTTGTGGAAAGCATCCAAATTTAAAGCAACATACCATGAAAATGATCTCACTGTTTGGCAGCACTTATAATTGTTGTGAGCAACTTTTTTCGAGGATGAAATTAACTAAAAGTCTATACCGAAGTCAGCTCACAGATGAACGTCTAACAAGCCAACTTCAAGTTGCTACCACATCAGTCAGAGCAGACATTGATAAATTGTGCAAAAATACTAAATTCCTAGATTCACATTAATAAAATACCACAATATTTGATTTTCTTTTATGTATTTCCAAATGTATTTACAATGTGCTTAATAATAGTTATTATGATATTACATTTTTCCATGGTAACTGGCCCTCTTTGTCTTTCCAAAGTTCCAATGTGGCCCAACATTAGAAAATGTTGCACACCCCTGGCTTAGACTATGTGTAGACTGTAGACTTTAAATTTAAACAAACATATATATTATTAATAGGCGTATATAATGAGCCAAGCCTAGATGATAATGATAGGCTTTTTTTTAAGGTCCCAGACACAGAAGTGTTACAGAGCAAGCATAATAAGGCATATATAAGTATAAGGCCGTATTAAGACCTACACCATTGAAATTACAGGCTTGACCTGGTCAGAATGTTCAAATTGCCAAAGGAAATTAATTATGTTAGGCGACCCTGGTAGCTCTTTGTCTTGTAGGAATAGAAAAACTAGCCTAGCCTACACAATAAATAAAACAAAACAAAAAAACAAGAGGTTCAAAGATGATCTCAATAAACCAACTCTTAGAAAACTTGACATCGGTAGGCCTACATAGACAATTATTATATCTAGATTCGATATGAATATATATGCTATATCTCACATTAGTTTCACCATATTTTATAGAGTATAGGCCTAATCAGAGCCTTTACAAGCCTATATGTGGTGCCCCAGGGCAAAAGTTTCAGCGACGCCCCCTTGCATACTGTAGGTAATTGCTTTGTTTAGTGCTATATTTAGACTATAGGCCTATTTGCTGCCCCCTAGAAGTGTCGCCCCCGGGAATAGGCTATGCCCCCCTCTGCCCCCTCCCATATATATGTGAGGTCACTGACTATAATTACACATGGACCGGTTGCTTTAGTATTTCTGCTATTGATTACTTGAAACACTAATTTTAGGAATTTCCGATTCTAAATAAAGTAGCTGCTATGCAAGTTCCGTTTTATTTAATCGCTATGATTTTCTCAATGAAAAATTAAAATCGAAAGGAGTAGGCCTATACAGCGGAAACATGTATAGAGCAGTGTTGTATGCGCACGGAAAAAGAACATAGGCCTAAGCTCTAAAAGTAGAGCAAGCTGTCCATCTTATTATAGTCAATGATAATGGAAATAATAGTCCTACAAGTATTCATTTAAGTCGAAAATGCGATTTAATAAAACGGAATTTGTATAGCAATTTAGAATCGGGAATTACAAAGCAAGAAGATAAGAGCAGAAAAAACTAAAGCAAGCGGTCCATGTGTAGCCTATCATGTATAGTCTATGGTTAAACTACTAAAAATGCATCTTCTGTCTTCTGTATGAGACCCATCGACTACAGTAAAGAAAAAAATAGAGTAGCCTAACATTAATACTTAAATGGTTAAACATAGAAACTCTAGAATCTAAAGGACCAGGGCCGTATTTAGGATTGTGGGGACCCTGTTCCCAATTGTATGTGGGCGCCCCTCATGGTCAAGCCCCTGCCTACCTCTTACCTAAAAAAAAAAAGCCGTTTATTCATATGTTACATTCTGTAAAATCATAAATTTTATGTTGCACTTATCTTGGTTGGACTGGAGCGCTTTAAATTGTAGGGGAATAACCGAATTTTATTTTACATGTTCAACGGAAAAGAATGGTTATAATTCATAATATGTCACTAAAACATTTCTTTTTGGGGTGTCTGTGGGCCCCTTTTGTGTGGGAAGCCCTGTTCCAATGGAACACGTGGGGCATGTCTAAATACACCACTATAAAGGACAGTAGGGTAAAGTCAGTCATAACCCTCGTAATTTAAATTACATTATAAGGCATTAAATTATAACATATAAATTCAACACGTTAACAATCTGTTATCAGATAAACATAGAGACAAAATACCTTTTCTTATCCCCTAGGCTACAATAGAATTATGCCTATATAGGCCTATATAAATATCCAAGTTATCCCTATTCTTTCTTCCCGCGTGGCATCCTGGCATAGAATGGGTGCATGGCCTGCACAAACCAGGAAAACCAGTAACTTCATATATATATATATCATTTAAAGCAGTAATTAAAATGCAGAACTAGACTATACCCACAATGATCGTATGGATGCAATAATCTTCTTTATAGAAGGAACGTCTCTAATAGGCTACAATAAAATAAGATACATACAGGGCCGGCTCTAGGGTTCTCGGTGCCCTAGGCAAAAACAAATTCTGCGCCCTTATTAAAGTGCCTTTGACGGGGTCTGCCGGGTATGGAACTTCGGAAATGTGTTTTTATGAATAATTGTTAATTGGGCTATACCCAAAAAAGAATTTAATTTTATAACATTTGATTGATGACTGTGAAATGTAAATAAAACCGTTGAATGAAAAGTAACAATGGCTTTGCATTATAGATTCATAATTAGAAATCTAAATTATTATTAAAAAAGTTAAATAACACACAGTTTTACATTAGGTATATTACATTACATATAGGTTTATAGGTTTTGTTTTATGTACATTATGTACAGTTCTCTTAATAACAAACAGAAACTCACAGTTAGATTAAAAATATTTTTTTCTGTTTTTATCATACTTAAAAAAAATACACAAAGAATACTTGATATTGCTTGATATTGGATTAGCCTATTGTTTTCTTAACTACGGTCCAAAAGTCACTTTTAAATACTGATTTAACAGTAACTCATATAGACTAAAACCGTAGGCCTAATGCTACTTTTCTTGCTTTCTGCTTAGCAAAATCTTGTACGAGGGCTTTTGAGTCTCACTGTCATCTATCTCACTTTCAATAGAAATTGTCATCAGACCCGCAAGTCTCTCTTGACACATAGTACTACGCAGATAGGTTTTAACTAACTGCTCTCTGGAGTTTCAAGTCCTTTTCTTGCAGTATCTTACTTGTTATGTTTACTTGAAATAAAACGTTGTGCCATGTGACAAGTGCAGCAATAAACTTTAAGTCTGAGATATTTTTAAGCAACCCAGGTGCTTCTACCTTCGCAATACTGCCACTAGATCCATTTAGTTCTTCAGAAATCTCTTCCAAAGCATCACACACATGAGTTAACTGGTACCGCAGAGGTGTTAGTGCATCAATTCGACTGGGACATCTTGTGCCACTTAAGGGATTTAATGTACTCGTTTTCGTAATTAACAGTATGAAAATGCACAAAACCAACAACTGCACTGCCAATGCAAACAACTCAGCACCCTCACGACTTATGATTCACGAACTGACTTGAAGGTCACGGTCACGTCACTTCACTATGATATTCCACCGCTGCATTGCATCCAGGGTGTGGCCGGGGGAAGTGAGCGGTTGCCTTTTTGCACTCCGCTACACACAACATGTTGCTAAGCTAAGTACTGTTAGGGCATAGTTCGCCTATATGGATGAGCCGGCCCTGGATACATAACATTCAGTCTATGGGAAACGCTTTCCACAGACCACACAATAAACATATTTTTCTGGTAGGTATATAGGCTATATATTAGGCCTATATCAAGCCGTACTATAAATGAAGAAAAATAATTGTAATAATTAGGTCATAACATTGTAGACTATTAGGCTATAATTATTATATCTGTGGAACTAATATATATATATATTATGAATGTCTATATGGCCTATATATCCTATATATAGGTACTATAAAAATGAATAATTATAGGAAGAAGGCCTATATTTTTAGGTCTACAGACTCTTGCTTAGTCATAGTCATAGTAGCTTTTCAAGAGCTATATATTATAGCTTGGAGAGGAGACTTGGAGAGGAGATGGGCGCCGCCAAGTCTACCAAGCCCAAGACACCCAGTGTCCATTAGCTCCCCCCAACGACCGCCAAGGTTAAGGGACTACAAAAACAAAAAAAAATATATTATAGTGTAGGCCTATTATGACTCTATTGACTCTTCTGACATTTTGTTTCCGCGATTTAAAATTATTTAAGTAGACTTTAATTCATGCCTCGGTTTTATAAACGTAAAAGATCAGCACTTGGGACAACCTTGTCAGAGGAAATGAAAAAGGTAGTAGAGGCAGTGGCTAATGGAATGAAGGTGAGGGAGGCAGCCAGACAGAACAGAATACCAAGGAGCACACTTCAGCACAACATAGAAAAGGCAAAGTCTGGAGCTGAACTACAAATTAACTATCAAAATAGACAAATATTTTCATCAGCAGAAGACGCAATTTTGGCAGAATATCTCGATACTCGTGCAAAAATGTTTTATGGCTTGACTACCCAAAACTTGAGAAACTTAACATATGAGATGGCTGTTGCTTTCAACATTTCACACCCGTCCCAGTAGGACGAGAATAAAACAGCAGGCAAAGAATGGATGATGGGTTTCATGAGACGAATTCCTCGCTTAAGTATCCGACAACCAGAAGCTACATAATATTCAAGAGCAACAGCATTCAATGGACATACAGTGGTGATATTTTTTATCCTGCTTGAGAAAACTCATCGAAAACTAAAGATAACAGGAGAACATAAATTTAATCTGGACGAAAAAGGCATTACTACAGTCCACAAGGTACTAAAAGTAGTTGGTCCACGTGGTATTAAGCAGATGGGACAAATCACATCAGGAGAAAGAGGTGTATTGTGTTATTTCTGCAGTTGGTCAAAGCTTGCCACCAGTATTTGTCTTTCCACGAAAAAAATCTGAAAGACTATATGCTGAATGGTGCACCAGAAGGATCTTTAGGTCTTGCTTATCCATCAGAATGGATGGCTGGGGATAACTTTATTAAAGTCATAGAACACTTAAAAAAAAAATGTACGACCTTCAAAAGACTTCACAATAATTCTGACTTTAGACAACCATGAAAGCCATATTTCCTACAATGCTCTAGAATTGGCAAAGAAAAATAGTATTTACATCATCACTCTTCCACCTCATGTAATTAAAATGTATTATTGGCCTTTTTTTAAAATGTTACTCAAAGGGCCCAGTTATCCCCACCCGATGGCCCAGTTATACCCACCAGTGGACCATATATCACCACTTTGATATACCTCACTAAAACATTAATGACTTTTTTTCAGTTCATTTAACTGCTGTGCATTCATGATGTTTTTTTCAACTAAATAAACATACTTTCATGTAAAACTAACCTTTTCGTGAAATCTTTTTTAGTTTTTGTAATATATAAATTTTAATGAAATGTGCATTTTCTAGGCCCAATCATCCTCACTCTCCCCTATATTATACAAAAAATATCATTGAACCTATTTGCAACAAATATTAAGAAATAATCCCTCATATGCACCCATTTACTAAAATTACAAAAGTATTGAATCTCGTATAATAAGGATTTAAAATAAAATGGCGGATCACCGCCGGATGCCGCGTTTCACTGTAGTGACTTTCCTTAAAAAGGGAAAAAAAAAAGGGGGGGGGCTATAAGGATTATATCTTTCCATACTCTATACAGACCAAACCATAAGAGACGAAATGCAATCTGCTGGCGCACACTTGACAGAAGACTATAGAAAAACCAGGACTGAGCAATAAAAGGTTAAAAAGAAAATGCAAAGATAGCTGAGACACTCTGCATTGCACTGCCAAATCCTAAAACAACAACCGTAATAATTTGGCGCGACATATGCAAAATGACTTTTAGGACGCCGATAGGTCACCAGAGATAAGCCACACAGATATAGGAAGATGAGCGTGGTCATCCTCGGAAATTTAAGGTAGGCCTACCTAAAGGGAATGGGGCACGGTTAGGGTTGCCAGACGTCCGGCAAAAGGAGGACATGTCCTCTTTTTTAGCTCTGTGTCCTCCGTCCGGCAGGCAAAGCTCAAAACCCTTAAAATGTCCTGCTTTTATAAGCTACAAATATTTTAAAACCCTTAGTGTACTTTTTATGTTACTATTTACCGTCAATAGGTGGATAAGTAGGGTAAAGCAAAATACCGCAGTATTTAGCAGGAAATGCAATGAATTAGATTGTGTTATCTAATGTGTTGTATTATGTTAATTGTCCACCGAACTTCTTTCAACATCTCAACTCCCCTTTGCACATATACTCTCAAACGTCACAGCTTTATTGTTGTAAGAGGTAGCCGGGGATAGAATCTAACTGTTAGGGCAAATGATGCAAGTTTTGGGGTGAAGATGAAGGTCCTATTTTTTTGCCGTTTTTAAAAAAATTGAAATGGCTTCTACAAAGAGAAAATGCTAATTTTCCAGTACTATGAAAAGAAAGTTTCCATGTTTTGTTGAAGGACGCAACGAAAACGAGGCAAAGTGTACGATTTGCGATAGTCACTTGTCTGTTGCTAACAAAGGAGCTTCAAACTGAAACTTAAAAAAAAACTTTGTGACTATGTCGACATTATCTATCAGCAGCTACGCTATCCCTCTAAAACTAGATGGCTCAGTTTGTTTCCAGCCATTGAGAGACGGTTGAGTCTGTTTACTGCTTTGAAAGAATATTTTCTTTCTGTAAATCAGCCGCCTGCTATGATAGAACATTTGTTTAAGAATGATTTTTTCAGAATTCTACCTTTGGTTTCTTCATTCCTTGATGTATGTCTTTCAAGTCAATATTGCGGACATTGAAAGAGAAGAAACATCCGTGCTAGAAGTTATGAACCTTCTTCACTCACAAACCTTGGAAGTTTTAAAAGGCAGACTAAAGGAGTCATTTATTTCACCGAAAGTCAGGGAGATGCTGAAAAACCTTAAAGAAAGTGGTCGAGAAAAAGAGTGTAATAATTTCATGGCAGAGGTTAGGTTGGTGTATGAAGTATGCATTAGCTACTTAGAAAAGTGGTTGCAACCTTTTTGTAAATTTAATTGCTTTAGTTGGATGTATTTAAATAAAATCAAAGACAGTAGGACTACTTTTGATGACCTGACCTTTTTGGCATGTATATTGTATCTTAAGGAGAAGGCTATTATAGTGGATGATGTGAAATTGGTTGACCAATATTGCAATCTCAAATCATTTGTATAAGGGAAAGATGAACAGTTTTTTCAAAGACTCTTGCATGAGCAGTGGAGTTTGTTTTTTCAAAGTTGCCCGATTTCAAGTTGCTTTTCAGAGTTGCTAAAAATGTGTGAACTTTTTTTCTGTATCTCTGGACACAATGGAAATGTGGAAAGATTGTTCTCATTGATAAATGCTCAATGGACAAGGGAAAGAAACAGACTTTCAGTAAACTCGGTAAAGGGCATCATTGTTACAAAGTACAATTTGAAACATCTTACTTGTGAACAGTTTTATACATTTGTGCTAGCTAACGAGAATCTTGTGCAAAAAGTGGGCTCTTCAGAGAAATATGTTGTCTAATTAAATTAAAAAGATGATAACTGTAGAATTGACTGTTTAATTTTCAAAAAATATTATATTGTTACATTTTGAAAAAAAAATCTCAATTGAATTTATATTTTATTTTATTTTTTACAAAATTTTTTCTTGGTTTATTTTCAAAATAAATAATCATTGGCAACCATTGTTACTCATTGTAGTAAAGTTGTACTGATTGCTGGTTAAATCTGCATTCAATCGAAATTTTTTTTAATGATTTTAATGTAACACTCAATGTGTCCTCCTTTGTCCTCCTTTTTTTCTCTCTGTGTCCTCCTTTGTCCTCCTTTTTGTCTCTCCGTGTCCTCCTTTTGGTACTCATATATCTGGCAACCCTAGGCATGGTAGCCGAGCGGCAGCGCGTTCGACTGGCGATCCGAAGGTCCTGGGTTCGAATCCTGGTGAAGCCGGGATTTTTTCCCAGGACTTGAGGGTGTCCCTTAGTCTACCCAGCTCTGATGGGTACCTGACCTTAGTTGCGGTAAAGTAAAGGTGGCTGTGCATAGTGCTGGCCACACAATCACCTAGTACGCTGTGGCCACAGAAACTGGTGAACGCTGCTTCACCGGACCTAAGGATCACTCGGTCCGACGGGTACTTTACTTTAATTACTACCTAAAGGGACAGCAAGCTAATAATAGGCCCTTGTATCGTATAATCTAATCAGAAGCAGGTCCACGAATGAACGCGCGCAACAGGATGTTGAGGTGGGTATGAAATTACATGTATGTGCAAAAACAAATTTAGTTCCGTCAATATAAAATCTAGTCAGTTTGATTTGATGTTTAAGTCAACGTGCTCTTCACTTGTAAATACACTTTAACGAGATAAACACACCATCCTACAACAAAGTGCAACTAGTTTCTTAGTCTCTAGACAAAGCGCAATGTCACGACTGTTAGACTTAGTTTTCTTTGTTTACTTCTCGTGTCACGTCATTGTTTCAATCTTTATTGACTTCCAAGTGATTCTACCGGCAGAATATTACCCTCAGAAGGTAGGCGGGCTAATTTAAGGCAAGATATTCACACTTTATTAGTGATATTTTGAATAAATATTTTGAAAATATCGTTTTTCAGATTGTAATCGATTTTACTAAATTCATATGTTCTGAATCCATTGATA
Organism: Anisus vortex; assembly: GCA_949126835.1. NCBI lineage: Eukaryota > Metazoa > Mollusca > Gastropoda > Planorbidae > Anisus > Anisus vortex. The sequence goes on from OX421507.1 coordinate 26,672,872, forward strand.
TAAGCTCTTTTAAAATGAATCTATATAATGTGAATTTGCAATCGAATACCCTGAATACAACATTAAACAAGCCTAGGCCAAAACATATTTTAGATTCAGTAACTAATAAAAGATGCCATAGCATAACCAGGAGTCGGCAACCTAAGTGATGCACAATTTGGCACGCAGAGCGATTTTCAATGGCAAGCAAGAGATCTTCAAGAGGTGTTTTTTATTGATTTAAAAAAAAACTTTTTCCGATTCTGAATGAGGAAACCTGACTGTTGAAGCTGATGTTTCTAGAGGACATAGGGGACGTCCATTAATTACGTCAACAATGTGTAGGCGATTTTTACCTCCCCCCTCCCCCTTGTCAACAACTGTCAAACTTTCAGAGGCCCCCCCCCCCGAAAAAAAAAATTACGTCAACAATTTGCCTCCCCCCAACCACACACACCAAAAAAAGTTATACAATTTTAAGACGCTGGCTTTTATGTTTAAAATAGATTTGAAATGGAAAGGTCTATACTAGGCTTATAGGCCTAATAAAATGCAATAAGTTCATTAAAAAACTAAAACAAATTTTCAAATTGACTCTAACTCTCATAGACCTACAAACTAGCAAGATGAACACAAAAAGGACATGTCAAATAATGTAGAATCCATAATTGATTTTTTTGTATTAACGAATACATTTGTATCATTATTTATTTAATAAAAAGAAACATTGTTGACGTCAACCTTTCTTGACCTCCCCCCTCGCTCATGTTAACAAAAGTCAAACTTTTTCAGACCCCAACCTTCCCCCTATTTCGTTGACGTAATTTATGGACGTCCCCATATCCGGTCCGAAGGTGTGGAATCTACTTCCCATTCAACTCTAGCGAACAATCTCTATTGTTATTTTCATTATTTCAATATTTATCTTAGATAACATTTAACATGCTTAAGACCCCTACTGTCTTACTTATATGTTGGGTCGGTTAGTGCTACATTTATTTGATTTTTGTTTAATCATCAATTAGCTTTGTTTGCTAGCCTAGCGTAATATCCGTGTTCTTAGTTGTATGATAAACGCGCTCTGAGCTTACATTATGTTTGTTGGCAGCGCTATACAAATATTATTATTATTTAGAAGAACCACTGGAATGGATTTGCATTGAAACTGAACATATCAAGCTTTGAAATCAATTTCAAAATATTCTCCTTGTACATCCCTATATTAAGGCATATATTAAGATATAGTTGGGCTTTACATTGAAGCACCCAAAGCGAAGTTTTCTAATCAAAGTGAAGACTTTCAAATTAATGGAATTATTTTTTTTCATACTATATCAAGCCCAACTGGTTTGATATTACTATTATCTTCTTAGAATGTAGCGTTTTTTTGAATGGAGGAATATTGGCAATTTTAAGATGCAGCAAGTTGAATTTTAAACATTTAAAAAATGGGCATCCAAATGTGCCCATTTGTTATTGCAGCCCGGCTCCACAGACTTGTACACATACTACACCAACTGTCTTAGAAATCTGCTGGACAGCCATGACCCTCTCATCACTCGATCAGATCGCCCATCTGCCCCGTGGATGTCGGATAACATCAAAGCTGCTAAACGTATACGACGTCGTGCGGAGAGAATGTATAAAAAGACTGGACTTACAGTTCACCGACAGGTTAATGTAGGCCTTCATGAACAAAACAAGGTAAACCGAATGGTGAGGATTGCTAAGACTCTTTACCGGTATCTTTGTGTGAAAATCAAAGAAGTTGATTCTTCCAGGGAATTGCTCAGGGTAACTGTTGGGATGCTGGGTGATGTAGGCAGTCCAGTACTACCATCTTCCATTTCTCCTGCTGAACTCTCTGACTCATTCAATAAATTCTTTACTGAGATGATTGAACCGATTTGACACGACATGTCTTTTCACAGCTATACAATGATAACATTTTTCCAGGTTCCTCTTTCTGTGAGTTTAGTTGCGTGTCTGAGGCCTATATTATTAAATACATAATTATGAAGATGCCTAAAACAGCATGTGATCCTGACCCTATTCCCTGCTCAATAATAATCGACTGCCTCGATGAACTTGCTTCTGTTATCACGGAAATAATAAATACTTCGTTGACTACCGGCACAGTACCAAAGTTTTACAAGCACGTCCTTGATAAGCCTCTTTTTAAAAAGTCTAATCTGCATGCTGAGTGCCTAAAGAATGACCGACTAGTTTCCAACCTACCGTTCCAATCAAAGGTCTTGGAGCGTATCGTGCTGGCACAGTTGTTGACTCACTTAAGGCATCATTTAGGGTTGGCATCCGTCTCGCTATATCGTGACCGTCACCGTTATGGACCTTCTTGTCCCGACAAGACCCAATTGTGTCCCGATTTTGCAAAATACTGTTACGAGCTTGGCTCAAGTACTGAAGTAATGCCACCTGTTAGCGCAACATGTAAATGCAGCCTCAGATAGTTTTATTTATGTCATGGTCGTCTCACAGATGGCGTTGCAGGTTGCGTATCCTGCATCGATGATGCAATTACCTTTTAGATCTAGCGCCGCCACCATTTGAGAAAATACCAGATTTCTCCAGTAGTACGGGGCTGGAACTATTTAAAGACCAAGTGAAGAGGTTTTTCTCAAAGGAACGAGATTTGGAATAGCCTCATACGGCAGTGACGTATCACAAGGGAAATAAATAAATAAAAATAGACGCTATAAATCTATATTTAACCATTTTGTTTAAAAATAAGAACCGGGAAAAGATTCAAAACATGTGGCAATAGATTCAAAACACGTGACAATATTCATTTTTCCTAGTCGGAATCCTTTATGTTACGTCACTTTCCTATATTGCCGGAAATAAAAACCTCTCAAATGGCTACGAGATTTGGAGTAATCTTTCGAAAAACACACACATTTAAGTGCAAATATTGAACTAATTACTTAAAATGTATCTTTGATATTTTGTATAAATGTTTTTTTTAACATTCAGATACTGAATACACTATTTTCTATCAAAATCAAATGTTAACTCAATTTTGATAAAAAGCTCTTCACTTGGTCTTTAAGCAGCGCCACGAAAAATTTGGTGTCTCAACTACTTCTGACGCATCAAGTTCCATGTAACTGTGTTCGAAATAGAAAGTAATTATATTAAATAAATTTTGTACTTAATTTCTACATGTTAAATGCGTATGTTAAATGCGTATGTTAAATGCGTATGTTAAATGCGTATGTTAAATGCGTATGTTAAATGCGCTCTGAGCTATACAATAATTGTTTTTATTATTTTTTTTTAAAAATCTGGAAAGGAAGCTGCTTAGGAAAGTCGTCTGCTATTCTCAACTGCTAGAAATTCGTTCTTTTTTACTTTCAGCTTTTGTTTCAACTTACACTTGTGAACAGATTTTATCGCTCATGAAAGCTGTTTTAAGCATACAAAGTGGTCATCTACACTTGACCACTCATTAATTGATACAGACTAGTTACATTTAAAAGAGTTTTTTATGCTCATCTTCTTTAATTAAACATTGTCCTAAATATAAGTAATTCTAAAACTTAATTATTTGTATTATTAATTGAATAAATATAAGAAACTTTTTTTAATAGAACTATAATATGTAATTTCTGTAATTATTAGGCCTAATGATTAAAATAAACTCTTTTAATGGACAAACAATGAATGCAGGAAATGTCTATTTACAACTTTTTAACTTTAATTATTTTAATCTTTTAATAATTACATCGTGTATGAATACCATAATGTTGGATTTATATTAATAAATTATAATTAATAATATTTGTTATATTACAAAACATAACTTGTTTGGCATCACTATTGAATCAAATGTGGAAACGTTTATAATTAAAGGGAGAAAAAAAATTCCCGTTTTACTTGAGCGAATGTTTCTAATGTTTCTTTTTTTTCCTTATATAAATTAAGGAATAAATGGCTTAAATTTATAACTTTGAAATGATCAAACTATAAAAAGTATTTGAACATTATAAAAATATAATATGACTAAAGAATGTATATGTATATTTTAAAACACTACATTAACTACACAGTTTGTATGATTACTACGTATCAATTCCGCTTAACGATACTGCATCACATTGAATCTAGACATAATTTTAAAACATTAACAGGACTTCTCAATTAAATTGAGATCAATATTTCATACCGTTTCTACGCGAATGATACGTAGTTGCATGATTCTGCTGTTCCCGCTGAAGTATCTCGTATAGCAGCCAACCTCAGTTAACATTAAATTAACATTTACCGGTGTCAGGTGTATGATCTTCATCTTGACTAACAAATAATAACGTTTAGACAATAATTACCATAAATGTGAAGTTTAGTAGGCCTAATAAAATATTGTTATTGACATAGATCTAATTGCAAATAAAAAGGATGATAATAACAAACACGTTTATTTTGTATTAAATATAAAACGCTTTAACGATTTTCTCTATAAATAATCTCCTTTGCTTTTGGCCTTGGTCATGCTATGGAGTTAAATTAATTGTCCTATAAAATTGATTATTTTTTTTTAAAGTATAATAGAGCAGGTTGACTTTTATGCTGTTGGCACGCTTAATGATTTAAAAATACTAGTTTGGCACACTGTCACTGTTAGCAAAAGGTTGCCGACCGCTGGCTTACACGATTGACCCACATGCAAGAATTTGCTTAACCCTTCCCGTACCGACCTACTTCTATCTATGCTGCCTTCAGTTCCGCTATATACGCGCCCGGGACTGTAAGGGTTAAATGACATTTATATAAACAACACGTTTTATTTACTTCAATTGAATTAATACAAACAAATTATACCCAACAGTAAATTTTTCATCTATGTTGTTAAATGCAGTTGTTGTTGTTACATTATCCAATAGATATATTTCTAACCAAGTTATAGGTCCGGTTTATTTAATTAAATAGACGTATATTATCTCAATATTTCATTGATTTGCGTGTTGTTGTTTTTTTATAATTAAAGGTGAGAGTGTGATGGGATTGGGGAGGGCTGTTTTGATCTTTGTGAATGGGTTTTGACATTATGAGCCATGTGACCGTACTCCGTTAAGTATGGTGGTTTGGGACTAGGCGGGATATAAGCGATCTTAAACATTATGCACGGCACTGGGCTGACTCGGTGAGTGTCATATGTGGGGCTGAGAGCCGTAAGTATAATTCTATAATCTATTAGGACTTATACCTCACCACAGCACTCACGGACTCGTGCTTCTTCTTATTATTTCCAAACGATTGGTAGGCATACCTGACCTAGGTCTAATGTATGTGTTGCATGTGAGTTTATATTCAATATTTGACGTGAACTAGTGTGCCACACCTGACATACATAAAAAGCCTACAAATTTGACGAAAGGTAATGAGCTGTACAGATAAACTTTTATATGACAATTAACGTAAGCTTCAACCACGCATATTCCATAAGAATCACAATATTATTTAAAATACGATAAAGTACTCCACATTGTTGAATTCAAATTATATACATTTAGAGTAAGTAAAGCACCCTTCGGACCAAACTGTTCCTGGGGCTGGTGAAGCAGCTTTCACCAGTTTCTGTGGCCACGGAATACTAGGGGATGTGTGGCCAGCACAATGCCCATCCTCCTTTACTTTACCGCAACTAGTGACAGGTACCCATCAGAGCCGGGTGCACTCAGGGTCACCCTTAAGTCCCGGGAAAATACATTTAGAGTATTTACAAATAATCACCGAATCTCAGGCATCACAAGTAGGCTACTATAAAATTCTATGGAATGTAATTATGAAATAAAAACTCAACTTAGTCCATAATTTGAAGATTTTTGTAAAAAAACTCAAAAGTCCTAAAAATATGATGCTCCGACATGACCCTACAAGAATAACAACCTCACGTTCTCAGCATGACATATAAAGGTCTACTGATTTTGTCTTCCCTTTTCCTCTACAACTTTTAGTTCACCTTAAAAATCATCCTTTGTTAACTCTTTGCTTTTGTTTTACCAGAGACAATAATAAGATGGACCGTTTGCTCTATTTTTAGAGCTTATATGTTCTTTTCTTTTAGCACACCCAATAACGCTATCTTAAATGACTTCTACGCTCTTACGTTTGCCTAAAGGTGTATACAATCTTCGAATTCAATTTTTCATTGAGAAAATCATAACCATTAAATAAAACGGAAGTGCACATTACAAAAGGGAATCGGGAAATCCGAAAAGAAGTCATTCGAGTCATCAATTAGCAGAAATATTATATAATATAGTCTTTGGTCTTACTACTACTCAGAAAACTCTCCAATATAAATATACTGACACACTTTTATTTATTTAGATAAAACAAATCTTCTTTTCTTGTATTTTTAAACTGTGACACTTTATCACAACATTAGTTGAAATTGAACCACTGCTCGAGTGTTGCTATAGGACTACTTGCACTAAACTAAACAAAACAATCCCTTGAAGTTTAAGAGAATACTGGCTAATTTTCACAAAATATATAATAGAAAAGCTAAAAAAAACACCATAGTGCCGGTACAAAAAACAACAACTTACAGTATAGTTTACGGAAGACGGTTTTATATCTTATCTTAGATATATATTACATTGGCTCCTTCTACAAAGAAGAGTAGAGCGTAGTTTCTGGTTTGTTCAGGCAACCCATTCTATGCCCGAATGCCACTCGGGAAAAAAGAGTAGGCCTACTTATATGCATTTGTTCTCGCATAATGAATAAGGAAAGTTTTTCTCTTCATGTTTATCTGAGCATTGCAACAGGCTGTTATTGGATTGTATTTTTAAATTTTAGTTTAATGCCTAATAAATCATTACTACTTTACTCTTTGCCCTACTGGCGTCTGCTGTTTCTAGGTTTAGTGATGCTCATAACCTTTACATTGATCATTCAAATGCTTCTAAATTTCTTTTTTCTTCTACTTTATTAAAATTTAAATATATATATTTCTGATAGCTCGACTACGTTTTAAACAGGTGATTGATCTGAAAATTTGGTACTGTAGAACATTTCGGGATTCATTACTGAATGACCAGCCAGCATGGTACATGTCAACTATCGTCTGTGAACTTTTTCAGTTCCCTTTTTTCTTTTTCGCCATGTATGGCTTCTTAAAAGGTTAGTGTTTCAAACACTGTGTTTGTTCTTTTTTTTTTTTAAATTATTTTTTTATATTTTTTTTTTATTTTTTGGTGATAATTTTATGGAAAGGTTGAATATTTCATATTTTTTTTATATATTTAAGATAACAATAAGAACAATGAAATATTAGTTAGGACAAAGGGTGCGCCATTAGGAAAGCTTGTACCATTAGCCGTAAAATATGTATAGTGGTTTTCAAACATTGTCAATTAGCATCATTGGTGTTTGTTCTGTCTTCTGCGTTCTACATTTTCCCTCCCTTCGACTCATGTATCGTCAATTTTAGTCTATGAAGTGATAGCCCCACCCCCTCCCCCATCTCCGTCAGTAGATTGTAGCTCCAAAGCTTGTAGGTCTATAATAATTGTATCCCCGACTTTGGTTTTGGCAGCCCCCCTCGAGAATGGCTTCGATCCCGGTGCCGTTGTGTGTCTGGCTTCGTTGCACACAAAACACGACACCACCGTTTGTTAGGCGTGTCTTATTTCTTTAGATAGGCCTACACGGTGTGGCTGTCTGTATGTCTTGTTTCTTTATTCCCCAACACTGTTCCTCGGTTGGGTGCTCCCTCCATCCAACACGTTAAGTAGGGACATGCCTTGACCTCGAATCCAGTCAATCCAATCATCTGCTTGGGTTCGTGCCTTAATCTTTGGTTAAAATTACTGGGTAGAGCGAGCCAGGTGAGAAGGCCCTACATGATACACCTTCGAGTCTATGATATAGGCCCATACAGGCGAGGCTCAGATACGTAGCGAGACTATTTGAGCCCCTTCAGCACATCAAAATAGTAATGGCAATGACGAAATAGCCATTCTTTTAATAGAGTAAGAGGGGAGGGGGGTGTCCGACAAGAATGCAACTGATAAGCTTAAATACGATTTAAACCCACGAATTACTTCAAGACTGAACCTTACATTATTATACATCCAAACCCTGCTTCAAGAAAAGGGACATTTGCGACGGCAGTGTTTATGAATAAAGAAAAATGGGGGTAGCTATGTCAGCAGCATAATGTGGATGACCTATTAGACAGAGTACTAATCACTAAACAAAGCATGCCCCTGTAGTTTTTAGTTCAAGGATTCGCTTAAATTAATTTGTGAAATTTCCATTTAATTTTGACAAAATAAAAGTCATCAATTTCCACTAATTTTTGTAGATAGTGACCAGCATAGTGACCAGCATAGTGACCAGCATAGTGACCAGCATAGTGACCAGCCGCCTTTTTTCCCCCAACTAATGAAATGTACCATCATAGTTGGGTAGGCTCAAGGATCCTCCAAGCGTTATCAAGGCTTTAAACATTGGACCTTCGGTATTGCAAACCGCGCGCTCTGTGGAAGGTCCTATTAGTTTGTCAAAGATATAGACTAGGACACAATTTTTTTAAAATTATAAATTCCAATTATTATTGTTATATAATTATAAAAACATTTAGAACGAGTAACAGCCTGTTTTGTCAAACTTTTTGAAATCCCAATTCCTGTCCAAGTTTTTTGCCACAGTTAAATGGATGCCACACTTGTAAATTTACAGCTCTAAAAAGACTTTGATACTTTAAGTAGGCTATCGCTCATCACCGATGAGCACAATTCGTTACAAAAGAAATTACAAATCCCATTTCTCTGATCACTTAAATAGACGTTTGCGTTCTATTCCATTACAGGTGCCAGACGATGTCAGTGGCTCCGCCTCCCGTCTATCGTCTACGGAACTCATGTGGTGACGGTCGTCGTGACTATCGGCAGCCATGTTCTCGTTCACGATTTTTCGCGCGAGACGTCGCCCAGCCCCCGCAACATGTGCGAGAGGTTAACCTTGCTCGCGTTTTACAGTCCTTTTCTTGTGGTACCTTTTCTGTTGGTGTTGCATGCATTGTTTAGTTCTGACTATCATAAAGCCTCGGCTCTCCAGCAGCCTATGGTTAAAAAGTTGGTGTAGCTGTTGGGTGCTAATGTGTTATTGAATTGAACACAGAAAATACTGCATTCCCCAAGTTTAATCAAAAGTGTGCATGTCGCGAACTCAGAGCCCAATTATTATTGTCATGTAATTAAATATGCATTTAAATTATTAACCTTCTGTCATATTTTATAAAAAAATTCTAACATTTTATCAAGATAGTATAAGCTCTAAAATATTTAATCAAATTTACTTAACTACTAACTACTAGATCTAGATATATAACTTGAGACAATTTCGCTGTTTTAATATTTCTCTTCGCGGATGGCTGCTCGATGCAAAATCGTCAGTTTGTGTGTTGTATTTTTTTTTTACGTTACTAGAGATGAATAAAAGTTTACATTCGTAATAGATCTACTATATTATAGCCTAGACCAGAGGTCGGCAACCTTTTGATTATATTGTGCCAAAGAAGGCTTTCTAATTCATTCAGCGTGCCAACAGCATAATATAGTCATCATTCGCCAGAAATCAATTTCTTGCAGAAGAGAAGACTTGAATTTTCCCTTTTCTGGGTTTTACGCGTGCCATAGAAAATCACTCTGCTCACCAAGTGTGGCACGCGTGCCGTAGGTTGCCTACCACTGGCCTAGACTAAGCTTATACTTATAAATATAATTAAGTTATGGCATAGCGACTCCAAACCTTGGGAAATCTCCTACCTGTGAGATTGTATTTTTTTTTCGTGTTACCCTGACTTTCTGTCGCCTTTTGTTTTGAAGAGTGAAATGCGTTTTTACAAGCAGCTAAATACTGTTCGTACACACACGAACATAGGCCTACTACATCAGAGCTTTAATTTAACATTGACATGTAAATGACATTCTGTGTACTGAACAAGCAAGTGGTGGACAATAATGACACAACAAAAAAAAATGAGATTTGTTTGTTTCAAAAGAAACAAAAATGATTTATTGCGTTAACCGTATTGTCCCATGTCGTTTAATTTACATGTCAATGTTATTTTTGATACGACAGGGTTTTTTCCCTTAAGTATCTCGTTTTACCCCAGGTTCCCCTAAATGTTACATCTAATTGTTGTCCATGTGGTGGCAATAATCTTTTGATTAATCGAATAATATTTCATAATTAATATTTATAGTTTAGGCTTTATTATTCTCAGAGTTCATGGTCGTCTTCAAATAAAAATATAGACCTACGGTAGGCCTAAATCAGTCAAGTTATAATCATCTGAAGCGCATCGCTATAACCAAGATGGGCATTGAAATCAAAAGTACACCTTTTGTTATACTAAAACCGACTACCCCTCCACCCAGTGTCGTAGCTAGGGGAGGGAGAGAGTGTCCAAATTCGAAAGTCCCCCCGGGCCCCTACTCGAGGAGGGCCCCCAAAGGAGTGTCCGAAATTTTTTTGCAGGGGCTTCTAAAGAGGTCAATCTCCCCGGGCCCCCAAATCCCTATAGCTACGCCACTGCCTCTAACCTACAAAACCTTCTCATGATGCCAATGTAGACACAATGCCCGCAGTATGAACAAACGTATCTTTTTTTTCCTTTGTGTAGCCTATATTTTCTTTTCAGAAATAAATCTTTTATACGAACAGTGTAGGCCAGTAGGCCTACATATTATATTATAATAGACTGTGTTAGGCCTATTATATTTAACTAAAAGCATGTTTACTACAGGGTAGGCTATTTCAATATGCTCCCAGATAAAATCACATTTCAAAACCCATGGAACGCTACCAAATGGCGCCGGGATCGCATGGTCGGGTGATGGGGGAAAAAGGGAGGAGGGGTGAGAATAGTGCATGATGAGGTGGGACAGCAGCAGTCAAATTAGTGTAAACTCTCACACAAATACACCCAAAACTATTTAAAAGTGTAAACCAAAATATTTCCAACTTTTAAATTCTCATTTAATTTTCAAAACAAAATTGTTTCAAAAAAATCAGTAGCATATAGATAGATCTAACGGTCCTCAAGAATTTAGCTAAGCTTCACAAAATATAAATGACAAAGCATTGACACGCAGAGAGCTATTCAAAATAATTGAGGTAAAAAATATGTTATGAATTGGCATTTTCTTTAGAATTAGAATCTATTAACGTCTCAAAAATCATAAAATACAAACATATTTTTTAAATCTGCGGATTGGAATTTGGGAAGAGGTTTTGTGCTTCTTTATGTTACCCTTTTTTTTTTTCAATGTATAGGCCTAATATATATTATATAGGCCAACATAGTCTTATATAAATTATCTTGAGTCTTAATAAGTGTCTAACGAGTACGTCATTTGTTTACCACTAGATCTATAATAGAATCGTCATATATACGAGCAGTATAATTAATACTGTTTCCTATTTCCATCGTCTTTACGTGACCTACTTAAGTCACATTAAAGTAGCCAATGCCATAATATGATAGGCATATATATATATATACACGTATTTTGTTGCAGCCATTCAAAATTACTCGAATCACGTTTTAAGTAGGCTTAAGCTTGAAAAAATATCGCATCTTTTTATTTATTTCACACAATTTGATTGACGGGTATTTTATCCGCACCCGTTTGATTCAAGTGTGTCGTAGTCTACAGTAGACGGTAGGGGTTTATACTTAGTATAAAGAAATCAGTGGCAGCTGGGTGGTAGAATAGTATTATGGCTAACCAGGCTAGCAAAGCAACTGCTTGATAAGCTAATGCATAACAGTGGCGTAGCCAAGGTTGAAACTAAGACGGGGTGGGGGAGGGGTTATAATTTTATTACGTGACACAATTCCTTCGAACAGAAACCAACAGTTATTTCGTTCTCGTAATTACTGTCCGTGTATTCAACACCACTGACCATCAACGAAGTAAGTAATGGGCTTACCTAATCAGCTATGAGATGTTGTTTCAGTAAACACTAGTGGTCATCCAACACTTTCATGTCCGCCGAGTTATAATTTATTTATTATACCTGATCAAGTCAGTTTATTATGTTGTCCATTATGTTTATTTTAGATGACATACTAATCTGTATTAAGAATGTTATTCTTGTATTTTGACTCCGAGCCCCCCTTAATAAATATGAATTCCAGCTCAATTGTGCTGTTGTTTCAATGTTCAGTATATTTATTAACAGTTCTTCTTATGACAGAATTAGTAAGTAGTTGATGTTTATCTCATGAACTTAGTATGAGTTGAATTACTGTTGTTGTAGTTATTATGGTTGTTATAGTCTAGAGTATGAGTATGCCCAGGGTTGTATATCCTTTTGACATCCGTTATGCAACAATAGTGTATAAGTGTAATTCATCTTGTTTCATGGTAAATATATTTATATCAGCTCAAGTTGGTTGTATATTTTACTTGTCTTGTATATAATATGATTACTATCGGTAATTATAGTTCCTAAGATCACACATGTAAAATAATTCACAAGGAAAGGACTGAGATAAGAGTTCAGTTGTAAATACTTTTAAACTTTAATACTGAAAGCACTGAATAGTTCTTCAGTTTCTGATATTCACATATTTGTACAATAGGCTACAGTTCCATAATTGATATAAAACAAGAGTATGGCTTAGATCCATTTAACATGCATTTCAATATGTGTATGTATGGAATCCTTGTCCAAATAATAAATTGAAATATATAAGAAACACATTCCAAAACTTATATTTAGAATTTACATTATTAGGTTGAGGTAGTTGAGCAAACAAGGCAGGTTCAGAGCACATGCACGAAGTGATTTATTAACAGACAGCGTCATACGCCTAACTGTATTGGAAAAGGCGATAGGCCGAAAAAGGGGATAGATTGAACGCGGTTGTTCCTTTTATAGTTTAACAGTTTGGGCGTATCGTAATTGTTTTAAGCATATTTTGTAAACAACACGATTACTTAAGGTAAATGACGTTGTATCGTTCTTATCGATTATTAACGAGACTTTACAAATCGAATTAAAATGCTTCTAGAAGATTCTTAAAATAGCGTCTCTTCCGGTGTAAATGTTTAGTAATATTTATTCTCCCGACGTTAGATTCGCGATTCGCAATTATTAATACTAGAATTTTAAAGAGGTAATTATTATGAATCTCCGTTTCATAACAGTCGCCCGAACCAAAAAGAAAAGACAATTCCTCACTAGATAATAGTTATGTGTGGAATTTCTTTAAACATCCAAGAAAAATCTATTTTAACTATTTAAGTTAAAATTTAATAAGAAAAATTTGTTTGGCTCTTGTACTCTGAATCATCCTTTTACAATCTTTACATAAACAAAATTGATTCAATAGTCAAAATAATTCAATAGCAAAAATTAAAAATCAATTTAACTCAATTAAGAATTATCAATTATAAATCAATCAAGCAACTAATAGTGTGAATTTAAGTTTGTGTGTGTGCATGTGGAATGTCTGCACTTTCAATTCAAACCTTTACATTAGCACTATGGTTGTCTGTTCAGAATATAATGTACATTTCCTGTAACTCTAGGTACTGCAAATGTCATTATCTGTTAAATAATAGTATAATATTAATAACACAAAAAAAAAATTATTTCACTATATTTAAAGTTAGTATGATTATCATTACTTTATCAATAAAGAAATATGCATGGTATAAATGAATAATATAGCATAGCATAATTAATTATAACATACAATGTATATCTATGGCATACAATTTATAATGTGATTGAAATTAATATTTCAAATCATCAATTTTAAATCTCTTCAATAACAATAAACTAAGGTTTTCTGATTCTTACTCAAGAAGAAGTATCTTATTATCAATACAATATGTTACTGTACATTGCAATATAACTAAGTATTCAAGACTCATAGTTATTCTTTATGAAATAAAGCAAGTATTGTATTTACATAATTGTTTTCTATAATCTATTTAGCTATTAGTACAGCATAGGATAGGGTTACATCAGTCATGTAATGTAACAATAGGTTAAAATACTATAGGTTAGTATTTATTCTAGTCTTCTGGCATAACACGTGACAAAGTGTCAGCAACAATGTTATTTTTCCCTTTAACATGTACTATGTTTAGGTTATAGGACTGTAAAAACAAACTCCATCTCAATAATCTCTGATTTTGGTTAATCTTTGAGAGAAACACTAATGGATTATGGTCTGTATAAATGTCAATTGGAAATTGTGAACCATGGATATAATAGTCAAAATGTTTCAGAGATAAGATAAGGCCTAGCAATTCCTGTTCTATACAACTGTAGTTAACCTGATATGGAAGGAACTTCTTAGAACAAAAGCTTATTGGATGTTTTAAGGAATCATCTCCTACTTGTGAAATTACTGCCCCCATTCCCTGTTTACATGCATCTACCATTATTTTAAAAGGTTTAGTATAGTTTGGTGAACTAATACTGGTGCCTTAGTCAAAAGATCTTTTATTTCCATAAAGGCATGTTCACATTCCTGAGACCAAACAAACTTAGTTTGCTTCTTTAGAAGATCTGTCAATGGACAAGCTACAATTGAAAAATCCCTACAGAACCTTCTATAATACCCTGCCATTCCAATATAACTACGTAACTGTTTACGCGTTTTAGGAGTAGGAAAATCTTGTATAGCCTTTACCTTTGCATTTACTGGTTTTACTGCACCACTACCTACGATATGTCCTAAATACTCAATGGTTGCACGACAAAAGGTACACTTGTTCAAGTTAATGGTGAGTTTAGCTTCGGTAAGTTTCTGAAATAGTAATGTTAGTTGGTTTAGATGTTCATTAAAGCTATCACTATATACAACTATATCATCTAGATAAGCATGACATTGAGGAACATCATATATGACACTATTTATCAACCTTTGAAAACTTGATGGAGCATTGGATAACCCGAATGGCATTACTTTAAATTTATATGTCCCATCAGGAGTAATGAAAGTGGATATTTCCTGTGCTTTATCAGTCATAGGTATTTGAAAATAAGCTGTGAGCAAATCTATTTTAGTTACATACTTAGCATTGCTTACTCTGTCAATAAGGTCATCAATCCTAGGGATAGGATATGTATCTTGTTTTGTGACCTGATTAACTTTTCTGTAATCTATACAAAAACGTATGGAACCATCAGACTTTGGAACCAATACACATGGTGATGACCATTCACTTGTACTAGGAATAATAAGGGCATTTTCAAGCATGTAATCTACTTCTTTCCTAATGTGTTCTAGTTGTATCGGATTAACTCTATAAGGATGCTGTTTTATAGGTTTTGCATTATCCTTCAAAATGATATCATGAGCAACTAAATTAGTTTTGTTAGGAACATCACTGAATAACTGCATATTGTTATCAACTAAACCCTTGATAGAAGTTCGCTCACATTGGTTTAGGTGTGCTAACTTATCATTTAGGTTCTTAATAGCTTCAGTATTTTGAAGTTTGCTAGTTATAATAGGCTTTTTGAATTTTGGCATTTCTTTTTCTACTGTTTTAACAATAGTTATGGGCCTAATATCAGTTTGTTTATCTCTAACAATATATGGTTTTAGCATATTGATGTGGCACAACCTTTGTGTCTTCCTTCTATCATGAGTTTTTACAAGATAAGTTAAATTACTTATTTTCTCTAAAATCTCATAAGGTCCTGTGTACTTAGCACTCATGGGTTGTCCTGCCAATTGTGTCAGCATGAGAACTTGGTCACCTGGTTGGAAGCATCTGGTCTTGGCCTTGACATCGTAGTAACTCTTCATTTTCTGTTGAGCCTGTGAAAGATTAACTTTTACATGATTAAAAGCATTGTACATTCTATCAGTGAATTTTTCCACATAAGCCACTAGTCCAACTGGTTCATCAGAACTTAAGAATGTCTCCTGCAATAGTCTTAAGGGTCCACGAACCGAATGTCCGAACACGAGCTCAAAAGGACTATATCCAAGTGATTCCTGCACCGCTTCTCTTGTAGCGAAAAGAGCAAAGGGTATGCCACGATCCCAGTCTTTTTCGTTTTCAAAGCAGTATGCACGGAGCATAGTCTTTAGAGTCTGGTGGTAACGCTTTAGGGCACCTTGACTTTGCGGGTGATAAGCCGTCGATGTTACGTGCTTAATGTTCAATTTCTTCAAAACTTGGTTGAATAGCTTGGAGGTAAAGTTGGTACCTTGGTCAGATTGTATTGACTTAGGTAGACCATACCTGGAGAAAAATTCGATTAACGAATCAGATATCTTATCTGCATTGATTGATCGTAACGGTATAGCTTCGGGATATCTGGTTGAAGAGCACATGATAGTAAACAAGTATTGGTGTCCCGCCTTGGTTTTTGGTAGGGGTCCCACACAATCTATCATTATATGGCTAAACGGTTCAGAAAAGGCTGGTATTGGTTTCAGTGGCGCTGCCGGAATGGTCTGGTTAGGCTTTCCTACCATTTGGCATGTTTTACATGACTTGCAGTAGCGGGTAACATTGCGATGAATTCCAGGCCAATTGAAATATGGGAGAATCCTTTGAGAAGTCTTCTTTACTCCCAAATGACCTGCGTATGGCGTATCATGAGCCAAACGTAGAATATCATTTCGATATACCTCAGGCACTACTATTTGATTACTGTCTTTGTAATCGTCATGATTACTTTTCCACCTCTGCATTAGTATACCTTCTTTCATGAAGTATCCACCTCCTTTCTTTTCCGCTTCTTCTTCAGATATTGCTTTTCTTTTCAAGTTAGCAATCCCCTGATCTCTATCCTGTTCCTGTATCAATAATTGTCTTGGTGACATTTCATTTCCTGAAGTCTTATCCGAAAAACCATTCAATATTTCAGCCATAAAAGTAGCCTTCAAGTCAACTTCTGGTTCTGATTCTGGTTTTAATTCGGTTTTATCAGGCTTAGTTTGTTGTTGGGCTGAACCTCGAGTGACAATACATATTGGCTTAGTTATGCATCCACTTTTCTTAAGGTTTTGTTGATTACTGGTTATGGAATGTACAACATTTCCAGCTATATCATTTCCCAAAATGAGTGATATATTTTCATGTGGGAGAGTTTTACAAATAGCCACAACAATGGTCCCATTGAAGTAGTTACTCTTCAATTGAACTTGATGTAGAGGACATTTTACATTTTTCCTGACCACACCTTGTATAATAACATCTTGCCCAGTATAAGTCAATTGTGACGTTGGTACAGTGTTATTTAATAAGAGAGAGACCTCAGCTCCTGTGTCGCGAAGTATCTTTATTCTCTTTTCTTTAGTGACACCGTTTATATTTGATGACACTATACCCTCATTAATGAAAGGTAAACAATTACTTGGCTTCATAGTAGCTTCTTGACTTTTGTCCAAGTTTTCTTTGTGAGAGGTAGGTTTTTCACTCACTAATATTTCATCTGTAGTGTTCTTATCACAACTCAGATTTGAATTATTGAATACCATGGTTGTCACTGTGGAAACTTTTCCTGGCTTCAATTTATTTGGATACTGGTTTCTAGACAGTTCATTCGTACTATTACCTAGTTCCTTTGTTTGTGATTTAACCTCTTTACTCACATTCTTGCCACATTTCCTTTCAGTCACTGCTGCATAAGATAGAATAACCTTACTGTTTTTCTTATCTATATTCTTGTTCAATAGAAAACACTTTTCCCTTGTATGACCAACTTTCTTACAGTGGTTACAAACGGGTTTGGAATTCATTAAACTTTCTTTGCTCTGATCTTTGTGCCTGTTTTTATTATACTCAACTGGATTTGATTGTTTCTTATCAATTTTTGATTCCTGATCTTTCTGTTTATTTTTATCAAAGGTAGAAAATCTACTGCTGGTATGAATTACTAAATATTCGTCTGCCTTCACAGCGGCTTCTTCAACTTGTTCAATATTACGGTCTGCTAGGTGTATCCTGACATCTGATCTAACATTGTTGTTAAATTCCTCCATTAAGATTAGATTTGCCAATTTCTCATAGTCCTTGTCTACATTCTTAGACCTGACCCATCTTTCGAAATGTTTCTTCTTTTGCCTCAAGAAATCTACATGCGATTGTTCATGTTCCTTCTTCGATTCTCTAAACACTTTCCTGTACCTTTCCGGAGTTAAAGCAAAACTTAACAAGACCCTGTTCTTAATCAACTCATAGTCGTACAGTTCCTCTTGTGTTAAACTCAGTACTACATCTAACGCTTTCCCCTTGTTTAACGCAGAGCGTAAAAGAATAGCCTTCTTTCCTTCCGGGAATTGATAATCAATAGCATTTTGCTCAAACATCATAAAGAAGTCTTCCACAAAGTTGTCATCTAGAGTTGGTATATGCTTTTTAAATTTATACAACTCAGGATCTGTTATGGAGCTTGCAGTTGAATTATTTGAGGTGCGAGACTTAGCTATTTCAATCCTTTCTAGACTTGCTATCTTTTCTCTTTCCAATTCTATTCGTTTCTCTTCCATTTCCATTTTCAATCTTCTATCTTCTCTTTCCATTTCTATTTCCATTTTCTTCAGTTCAAGTTTGAACCTCAGTACTTCACTTAATGTACCTGAATTAAATTCATGGTTGGCATTTCCCATTATTCTCTGGGTATCTGAGAAATTCAAGTCATCTTCCGAGTCATTTCCACTATTAGCAGTTACTTCCTCTATTGTTGAACCTTGTTGTTTTAAACCTTCTGTTATCTCTT
This sequence comes from Anisus vortex, assembly GCA_949126835.1. Taxonomy (NCBI): domain Eukaryota; kingdom Metazoa; phylum Mollusca; class Gastropoda; family Planorbidae; genus Anisus; species Anisus vortex. The sequence continues at coordinate 26,691,598 of OX421507.1, forward strand.
TAATCATTTTAGTTTTTGATGGTCTTAATTCTGTGATATTAATACTCAAGGATTTAGCAATGTCTTTTAGTTGTGACATAGACATTCTGCTAAGTTGATCAACAGTCAGTGTAAAAATTGTTGGATCCAATGTAAGATTACTGGCACCTTCTGTATCCATATTAAAAATATTCTTCAATATAATAATGATAAGATTACCACTTACTTAGTCCATAAACTTTCACTAGTTATTGTCCTTGAAATTACTATAATGGTGAATTAATCACAGTCAATTTAATATCAAAAATAATTTATGAATCTGTGAGATATGAATCAATACAGATTGAATGCAGATTGAATACTGTTCATAACCTTCAAGCAAAATTCTGATAAATTTAACTTGTATAATCAAGATGTATAACACGGTTGTAAAAAGTTCTTGTATATTCCTGAATTATTGTATTATTGTGAATTCACTTTTTGTTACATCATACAGATCACGAACGAGCTAACCATTTTATTACGTGACACAATTCCTTCGAACAGAAACCAACAGTTATTTCGTTCTCGTAATTACTGTCCGTGTATTCAACACCACTGACCATCAACGAAGTAAGTAATGGGCGTACCTAATCAGCTATGAGATGTTGTTTCAGTAAACACTAGTGGTCATCCAACACTTTCATGTCCGCCGAGTTATAATTTATTTATTATACCTGATCAAGTCAGTTTATTATGTTGTCCATTATGTTTATTTTAGATGACATACTAATCTGTATTAAGAATGTTATTCTTGTATTTTGACTCCGAGCCCCCCTTAATAAATATGAATTCCAGCTCAATTGTGCTGTTGTTTCAATGTTCAGTATATTTATTAACAGTTCTTCTTATGACAGAATTAGTAAGTAGTTGATGTTTATCTCATGAACTTAGTATGAGTTGAATTACTGTTGTTGTAGTTATTATGGTTGTTATAGTCTAGAGTATGAGTATGCCCAGGGTTGTATATCCTTTTGACATCCGTTATGCAACAATAGTGTATAAGTGTAATTCATCTTGTTTCATGGTAAATATATTTATATCAGCTCAAGTTGGTTGTATATTTTACTTGTCTTGTATATAATATGATTACTATCAGTAATTATAGTTCCTAAGACCACACATGTAAAATAATTCACAAGGAAAGGACTGAGATAAGAGTTCAGTTGTAAATACTTTTAAACTTTAATACTGAAAGCACTGAATTGTTCTTCAGTTTCTGATATTCACATATTTGTACAATAGGCTACAGTTCCATAATTGATATAAAACAAGAGTATGGCTTAGATCCATTTAACATGCATTTCAATATGTGTATGAATGGAATCCTTGTCCAAATAATAAATTGAAATATATAAGAAACACATTCCAAACCTTATATTTAGAATTTACATTATTAGGTTGAGGTAGTTGAGCAAACAAGGCAGGTTCAGAGCACATGCACGAAGTGATTTATTAACAGACAGCGTCATACGCCTAACTGTATTGGAAAAGGCGATAGGCCGAAAAAGGGGATAGATTGAACGCGGTTGTTCCTTTTATAGTTTAACAGTTTGGGCGTATCGTAATTGTTTTAAGCATATTTTGTAAACAACACGATTACTTAAGGTAAATGACGTTGTATCGTTCTTATTGATTATTAGAGCATGTTCTTAATTGCCCGAATTGTACTTCGCCGAACAGCCCGAGCAAGGGTTCGCTTCGTAAATTGCTCGCCTTTCGTCGTTTTCGCGCTTAACAGGTCGATCTATTGCTCGACGAACGACATCTCGGGGGGTATCGGCGAACCAAATTCGGGCGAACGATTGCTTCGTCGACATGTTGACGAAGCCGCGTATTGATTGGCTGAATTGATCACGTTCATTATGCGAAAAGGCACCAAAATTGCCTAGTCTTAATGAAAAAAAATGGCATCTTGATCTTACAAGACAGTCAGAGGACAGTCTAGTAATATTCATAGATGCATGGGAAGATGTTCAATGCCTGTGGAACTCACCCCAACGGGACTATAAAAATAAGGGTGAAAAAAACCAAGGCCTTGAACAATATTGCCCAAAATCTGTGTGCAATGTAATCGCAACACCCAAAGCTTCTTCGTCTGTGAGCGCAGCCATTTTGCAGCAATAACAACATCCGGCAGTTCGCCTCAGCGCTAAAAATAGGCCAGATAAAAACAAGAGCACCATTTCGCAGATCTTCCGAGCTCGCCCTAATGTCGGCGAAAGTGCACGAGCCCATTTAAGAGCAAACAGTAGCTCTTGCGAATTGAACGATACCTGATTCGACCGAAACTAGTTCGGGCAATTAAGAACATGCTTAACGAGACTTTACAAATCGAATTAAAATGCTTCTAGAAGATTCTTAAAATAGCGTCTCTTCCGGTGTAAATGTTTAGTAATATTTATTCTCCCGACGTTAGATTCGCGATTCGCAATTATTAATACTAGAATTTTAAAGAGGTAATTATTATGAATCTCCGTTTCATAACAATAGTGTAATAGGTAAAGGTAGGTGGGAGTAGTGCCCTCACATGGGGGGGGGGGAAGAGAGGGGCATATGCCTGGGGGCGACACTTCCAGGGTGGCGGCAAATGTAGTCTAAATATAGCAAACATAGCACTAAACAAGCAGTTACAGTATGCAAGAGGGCGGCGCTGAAACTTTTGCCCTGGGGCCAGGCCTGGATTAACCATTAGGCAAACAAGGCATGTGCCTAGGGCACCAAGTGTTTGGGGGGCACCACAAGGCCTCAAGAAAAATGTGTGTGTTGTAAAAGCTAAGAGCAGAAAATTAACGAATTAAACTATAAACAGAGGCGTATTTAGGCATGTTCCTATGGAACAGAGGCCCCCCACACAAAAGGGGCCCCCACACATTCAATTAGAACAGTAGAAGAGCACAATGAAAAAATGCTGTGATTGGGAAATTACATTTGATTGTTAAGTGACACTGGCAGGGTCGAGTCCACGAGGGGGCCCCCACATAAATTTGGCCCTTGGGAACAGGGCCCCCACAATCCTAAATACGGCCCTGACTATAGGCTGTTCTGCAAATCCAGACACTGCATTAGTGCTTGAAAATGAAATTTGTTGTGACCCATTTCAGTCTGCTGAACATGATGATAAAGATGAAGATGATAAAGATGAAGATGATAAAATAAATCAAGCAGTAGATCCAGGACTGTGGATTGACGTCTCCGCTGATGTTGTGGCTTACTGGGTTGACTGTAGGCCCACTAACTGTCAGCATCATTATGGTTCCTTTGATAAATCTTGCTGTATTTATGCTGGAGGAAAAATAACAAGATATTGTTCTCAAAAACTCTTCTATGGCACAAAAACAAATGGTGAGCAGTACAGGAGAGAATGGTTATTGTATTCACCATCCACGGGATATGTGTACTGCTTTGTTTGTAAACTTTTTGCGTCTAAAGGTTCCACAAGTTTGGCTGATTAAAATGGGTTTAGTGACTGGAAAAATAACATTCAAGTTCTAGAGGAAAATGAGTTTCCTTTATATATACCCTGTGCTGCCCATTCACTAAATCTGGTAGGCAGAAGTGCCGTTGACTCTTGTTTAGAGGCAGTAAACTTCTTCCATACAGTGCAACTGATCTATACTTTTTTCTCAGCTTCAACCAACAGATGGAAGATTCTGAAAGGATGCCTTGTGAATGAAATGCTGGTAAAGTCTCTTTCCGATACCAGATGGGAAGCACATGCTGTTGCAACTGAATCTATTCTAAAGTCTCATCCTCAGATTATAGAAGCGTTAGAATGTTTACAAGTAGACCAGTCACAGAAGGGGGACACCAGAAGAGAAGCAGAAAACATTGAAAAGAAGATGCAAGAATTAGAATTTGCTCCTTTGCTTGTCTTTTGGGAAAACGTGTTACAACATTTTCACAGGGTCAGTCAAGCTCTACAATTGTTATGAGCACATGAACTTGAAAACATGTGCTGATTTGTATTCTTCACTAGCAGATCACTTGCATGAATGTAGGAATGAATTTGAAAGATTTGAAGAATCTGCAAAAGAAATAACACCAGGTGTGGATTATAAGTCAACTTTGACCCGTAATCGTTAGCGAAAGACAGTGATCATTGACGGTGATGCCCTGAGGTATCTCTGAATTCCAGAGACAAATTTCGTATATCTGCTTTCTACGCCATTGTTCACGAACTTGAGACAGAGATGAGTAGACGAGAACAGGTATACAATGATATAGCAGTTCGATTTTCTTGTTTGGTCGATGTCTCACAATCATCTCAGTGTTGTGAAGGACTTATAAATGCTTATCCTGAAGAACTGATCAATAATTTATATAGGGCTGAACTACAACATTTCCACTCATATATTCCACAAGTTTGGTGCATCAAAATCTGAAAACAACACGTTCATTCATGCAAAATTATACAACCCAATAACAAACTGTTGCAAAGCTCAGATAAACATAAAGCCCAAAACACTTTCCTTATCCCTTATGCGAGAACAATAAATGCATTTAATTACTCTTTCTTCCCGAGTGTCATTCGGGCATGCAATGTATTGCCTGAATAAACCAGGAAAACCATTGTTGACTTTTGTATGGTTTCTTCGTAAAACGCTTAATTTTTTTCATCGTGCTACATTCATTTACAAATTATTGTTTAAAAATTATAAAAATGGCAGAAGTTGACTATTTGTCTGTTGGCACGCCGAATGAGTTATAAATTCAACTTTGGCACGCCGTTATCAAAAGGTTGCCGACCCCTGCTATAGATAGACAAGTGTCTATGGACTCTATGGTCATTCCAATCATGATATTTTGTTAAATAAACCACTCGGATCGCCTCTTCTTCCTCCATCTCTTCTTATAGGCCTAATGAAGAGTGGAACGATCCTCAATAACCAGTAAATGTATCACACGAGCAAGTAACATATTTATGGTCAGAAGAAGAGACTGAAACTCATCATTGTGGTTTGTGCATAGACTATAATATACATGGACCGCTTGCTTTAATATTTCTGCTAAATGATGACTCGAAACACTTATTTTCGGAATTTCCGATTCGTTGTTTCCTTTGCACTTCCGTTTTATTGAATCGCTTTTCTCAATGAAAAATTACAATCAAAATCGAAAGTTGTATAAAGCGGAAACATTTAAGAAACAACGAGGAGCGTAGAAGTAATATATTAAGACAGCCTTATTATCTTATCTTATCTTATAAGTTTACAGACGTTCCTTCTAGATAGAAGATTATTACGTCCACTAGGCCCAAAACTCCCGCAGGGCGACAGGGATCCGTCGGTGGCAGGGTTAGAACCCGCGACCTGTCAGTTGTTTTTGGTTGACAGTCCGGTGAACTAACCGCTGGGCCAGCCGGCTTGAGCACTTATAAAAAGTTGATATAAGTTCTAAAAATAGAGCAAGCGGTCCATCTTATTATAGTCTATGGTTTGTGAGTCGAACAGATATACTCAACGTCTCGGCAAGACCAACTTTTTTTTAAAAACTCGACTTTAATGTGCAAAAATGAAAAATACATCTTTAATTTAAAAATAAAACCCAGCTTAAATGTATAAAAAAAAATATACACACAAAAAAAAACCTCCAGGTCTAATGTATTAAAAACTCAGCTCAGTTGCCAGTAAGAATAAATTAAGAAACAGAAAATTAATGCCTTTCTTTTTCTTTTTAATTTATTCTGAAAAAAAAAATCTATGTTTCAAAGAAATTCCCACGAAGTATTTCTTAGGTTTTGAATTTGTAATTACATAATTCTTGTGTAACTCTCTCACCATCCCTATCCCCCCCCCCTCTCTCTCTCTCTCTTTCCATCTCGTCTCTTTTATTTTCAAACTTGTATTGAATTAAAATTGTTGTTTTCATTAGCTTTGTCTAGATTATTCTTATGTTGGTTTATAGATAAATAATAATGATAATAAGTTCATTTAAATAGCGCTGACAACAAACATAATGTAAGCTCAGAACGCTTTTAACACTGAGCAGCACAAAACATAAAACAGCACAGAGCCATTTTTTTAATGCAAGAAAACGGATATAATGCTCTATGATAAATAGCTAAATATATCAGGAGTCTCAATGTCGGTCCCACTTACCAAACACCGACAAAGAGTAAAGTAGTAATAATACACAAGACATACAATTTTAACTTAGAAATACATCACAATAACAATCTGTTACAATGCTCAGATAAACATAAGGACAAAAATACTTTTATTTTATCATATGGAAAAACAAATGCATATAAGTACTTTTCTCCATGATAGGCATTCGGGCATAACATGGGTTGCCTGAACAAAACAGGAAAACCTGTAACTTAAACTGACTCAACCCACATAATATGAGTGTCGGACGCTCTAGTATATTACTAAGTATTCTACTCATTCTTTTGATATTAAAAAAACCCATTCAGATTGCCTCTTCCTCCTCCATCTCCTCACTAATGGAGGAGAGGAACGATCCTCAATGATCAGTGAACTAGTCACGAGAGCAGGTGACTAGTTCGTGATCGAATTCACGCTCAGAGGAAGAGACTGAATCTCGTCATCATGGTTTGAGTGTCAAGCAAACTTACTCGACGTCTCGGCAAGACATACTAAAGAAATGATCCCTAAAAGTATGATCTTAATTGAAATGGAGTAGGATATTCGCCCAACGCAAACCGAATTGTAATTTAAAATGGTGATCTCTATTGATAATACTACACTTAAAAAGGGTTAATAATTAAGTAGAATTATAGCAGCATTATTTAATATGTGACATTATTTGATAGAGAACATTATTTAAAATTTTGATATAAAATGATTTAATTTAATGATTCGTCAATTTATGTTTGTCAAGATAAAAAAACAACTGTGGGTCACAAAACTAAGGGAGAGTACAAATAAAAATAGAAGCTAGAGGGAACTAATCCAGTCATATTTGTTAAAAAAATCTAAATATTAGCAACACATAACAACTTGGATTGTGCTAATAATAAGTTTGATTCTGTAATGAAAATATGTAGGCTATACCCACAACCCTCGTTTTGTTTCTCTTTAGCTAGAGTTTGTGCCTTTCCTAACCCAACATCGGCAACAGAGCACGCTAAAGGAATTATATCAATAATCATAATTTTAATTATTATAATCATTATTGTTGTATTAGTTGGGTAGGCCTAAAAATGCAATCACGTGAAAAATGTTTTAAAACAAAAACAAATAGCTTTAATTAGCACTCCAGGATTCTTTTCCAGACTTTGAGGATATGCCACTGATGCCTTATGCCTTATTCAAATATCATACCAATCCCTTTTCGCGAAACGTGATATTGCAACGAACCATGCGAATTGTTTTGGCCACCCATTGTTGAATGCCGCAACAAATCTGGTGAACTATGGGCGCTGTATTGATAGGATAATCTATTTAAAGACTGTGGACACGTGACCTCACGGTTTTCCCACCACGACCAGCGGTGAAGAACCAATCGTGAAGCAGAAGAAATGGTCTGGCACGAATAGCCAGTATTAAGACTGGTCAATGCTTGTAGGAGTATTTGAATTGGGTGGGACTAATGTCGTTTGCTACAATATTAATATAAGTATAAAAATATAAGTTTAGCGACAATTTAAGTCAGGGGTCGGCAACCTACGACATGCGTGCCAAACTTGGCACGCAGAGCAGTTTTCAGTGGCAAGCGGAAGAACCCTGAAAAGGCACCTATAGAAGAAATTATATGCTAGAGCAGAATGACTTTTATACTGTTGGCACGCTGAATGAATTAGGAATCCTGTTTTGGCACACGAGTGTTAAAAGGTTGCCGACCCCTGCCCTAGGCAAAAATAAATTCTGCGCCCTCATTAAAGTGCCTTCGGCGGGAAGAAACTGAGTAGGCCTAGTGTTAGGTCATACTTTCCTATTTACAAAGACAACTTAAATAAAATACCCTTCGCCTTTCACTACCTAGATCAGGGATGTGCAACAGGCGGCCCGCGGGCCACAATCCGGCCCGCCAGACCAGTTGGTTTGGCCCCAGCTAATAGTGTTGTTTTTATTTATATCCAATGTATTTAACTAAAGTTATCATGGGATTAAATTTTCCTATGGTAACTGGGTAACTGGCCCTCTTTGTCTTTCCAAAGTTCCAATGTGGCCCAACATTAGAAAATGTTGCACACCCCTGACCTAGATCTAGTAATTCGTCTGCCTATGCTAGTACTAAACTTTAATTTAGTTTATATTTTTAAATCCCCAAATATAAAAAAAAAATTCTCAATTATACGCCCCCCCTCCAATTGTTGCTCCCTAGGCTACTGCCTAGGTTGCCTATATGGATAAGTCAGTACTGTTTGCTGATGATTGAGGCAGACTTGTTGCGCAAAATTAACTTTGATTATGTACTCAAAAACTTTGCCAGATCTTATTCTCGAAAGAAGAACTTTTAAATGTAAATGTGTGCTCTCTCTGATTATCTCATCTATTAAAAAAAGTTACAGTATTTTTATGTATTATTATTACAAAATTAATCACCTATTAATTTTAATACAGAAATACCTTCTTGTAGATTTTATATGAGTGATTGTAGTACAAACATATGTGTTAACAACTGTTTTTCTCTGTTAGTTTTTGCATAATATTGAACATACCAGCGGCAGGTGGAGGATCGGGGGCCCGGGGAAGACGGGGGCACCCATGTGGGTTTGTGCCTAGGGCACCAAAATGGCTTAATCCGGCCCTGCCTGGGGCGCTATATAAGCTTGTAAAGGCTCTGGGTAGGGAGGGATGAGGGGTAAAAGAAGGAGATGGCGGAGGAAATGCTTGAAAAAGTGCAACATAGGGGTGTGGGGGATGGTGACAGTGCACATTGCAGCAGGGAGGAGGGCCCGGGTTATTTTAGAATAGAATTAGTACAATTTATTTTGTAATAACAGTACAGTAGCTACTTTTTAATTAGGCCAATAAAGATTTTCAGGATTTTATAGTTTGTACCCATTGATTTTAACAAGTTGAAAACAAAGACAACAACATTAGTTTAGAGGAAATTGTGCACTATATTTCAGAATTAGCTCTCCTGCTGTCACGCACCAGCCCCCTCCATACAAGCTGAAATACCCACCCACACACACACATACACGCACATTTATACCATAATGTGCCTCGCCTTTCGCTCTTTCCATCTCGTCCAACCTTGCAAAATTTGCCCCAACCTGAAATTTCTGGCTATATCTTGCCACTGATACAATCGGATGTAGAATACATACAATAGGTCTGCATAGGCGACACTGGATAACGCCGGCTAATTTAGTTAGAGTTGTATATCATATTTAGTTGAATTCAACTGTAGTGTAATTAATTTACTTAGGCCTTCTGAAAATAAAAACACTCATATAGTGTAGGCCTATCTTTTGAATTCTAGTTTATTTCTTTTATCAATCATGTTTGTGTGTCGGAATGATTTAGGCCTATTTATTACAATAAAGATATAAAACAGCTTTGTGGGTCTTATATATATCTAAGCGGCAGCGAGTTCGTCTGGCGAGCCGAAGGTACCGGGTTCGAATCCTGGTGCAGGCTAGGATTTTTCCCGGGACTAGAGGGTGTCCCTGAGTCTACCCAGCTATGATGGGTACCTGACCTTAGTTGGGGTAAAGTAAAGGCGGCTGTGCATAGTGCTGGCCACACAATAATCACATAGTATGCCGTGGCCACAGAAATTGGTGAACGCTGCTTCATCGGACCTATGGATCAGTTCGGTCCGACGGGTACTTTATTTCTTTATATATATCTAAATATAATATATCTAAAGAAGAAATCAAGAAAAGAATATGGAGATGGTTGGGCCACGTCCTCCGCATGAATAAAAAGAGGCTCACAAGCTGTGCATTGAAATGGACACCACCAGGAAAAAGGCAAAGGGGAAGACCAATGGGAACGTACCGTGGAGGAGAACAACGAACGAGGAAGCAAAGGCCACCAACAAAACATGGCATGAATTCAGATGGCTCACACAGGATAGAGAGGCCTGGCGGAACTTTGTTGCTGCCTTAGGCTCCAAGGGGAGCAAAAAAGATTAAGAGAGAGATATATCTAAAGCAATTCTTATATAGGCTATAAAGCCAATAAATCGCCATTATTGAGCCAATGTTTAGCAAAATGTAGCCAACCCTATAAGAAATGCAATATTTAGCCAAAAGGTGCAACCAATATTAGAACGAACTAAACCAGTGCTATTGGGTCAAAGTATCCCAAAATTTCACCCAATATCAGGCCAATTTTAAAATGCGCTCAATAGTGACCAATTATTGTTAAATAGTTACTTAGGGTCATTTAGGCTTATAGCCTATAAGCTTAATTATAAGCCCAATTGTAAAATTTTAACTATTTGGACAATATCAGATCAATATTTGTCTAATTGTCCATAGACTACTTTTGATAAGCTTATTATGTCTATTAATTATAGGCTAACTGACCAGCGGATGCCAAACTGTCATAACGATCTGACAGTCAATTACTTGTAGAAGAAACGAATTGCCTTTTAGTTTTAAGGGGGGGGGGGGGGGTTCTTCTGCGTGCCATGAAAATCGCTATTCGTGCCAAGTCGGGCACGCGTTCCATAGGCCTATAGCCTACCTATATATGTTGCCGACCTGCTCTGGCCTAGCCTACATAGCCGACATGTCCAGAAATATAGGACTGATTTTTACATGTAAAAGTAAATAAAGTCATTTTCTATAAAGGGCCCAAAATAGCCTATATATGTAGGCCTATAGTAGGCCCTATTTATATTATAGTAGCTTATATTTATGCCATAGAATAGGCCTATGCCTATCCTTTATGCATTTATTATATTAATGATATGTTCTCCGGCTATTATCCTTACTCCCTAGACATAGGTAAGCTAAGATAGGTTTTATAACAAAGTTTATAAGCTACGGATTCACGTTATAAACTTAAGAAAACACATTATATACAAATTTGCGGGCGTGTAAAGCACAACGTCTACGCAGCTATTCTCTCTCTATTCATTTCACTGACCTCAATTTGAGAGCTATTGATAATGATAAAACTTGAACCATACAAGTTTGCCTAGCCGGTTTTATGGGGTTAAAGTCCACCAAACCATGACACTACTGCTACCAATACGGGAACGTGCAGATAACTGCTGATTCACTGTACCACAAAAATCCAGGTAGGTAGGCTAGGTAAAAGTTCATGCTTGTGTTTTAAGTTTTTAATATCGCACATATCTAGTAACATACTTTTATTCAAAGTTATCCTAATTAGTCTAGATAGTAGCCTACAAAAAATATTTTCAGTAGGCCGTAATTATTTCTGTTTGTTTTAAAACATATAAATCTACAATTATAACAGGGTAGACTCGAGCTTGGCTTGACTTCTTGATAGAAATACGATTCGAAAGGTCAGGGAGGGGGACAAAGTCACAAAGTTTTTTTTTTATAGAGAGTTAAAATGAAATCACCACCACAGCCACAGCTTATGCTGTGGTTATTGTATTAAACTATTATGCTATATTATTTGTAAAATAACTTGTGACTTGTAGTAAGTTGTAGACTTAATTTTTTTACGAGGCCGATCGAGGCTGGTAAATTATAATGATTTAAAATGAAAATAAGTAGGCCTAGCCCTAGGCCTAATTACCTAGACTCTGGGGCTAAGTATTTATAATTTAGCCTACGCAATTTACTGCAAGAACATTTTTTTAGGTTAAGGCCTTAGGCCTATGCCTATTTCATTTCATAAAATATTATAATTTTTCAGTGGCAATCTTATCTTATCTTATACATTACAGACGCTCCTTCTATAAAGAAGATTATTGCGTCCTACGCTCATCCGTGGTCCGAGTCTAGTCTTGCATTTTTATTGATGTCTTAAATGATGTTAAGTTACTGGTTTTCCTGGTTTGTTCAGGCAACCCATTCCATGCCCCAATGCCACTCGGGAAGAAAGAGTACTTATATGCATTTGTTCTCGCATAAGGGACAAGGAAAGTGTTTTTATCTTTATGTTTATCTGAGATTTGCAACAGGTTGTTATTGTGTTGTATTTCTAAATTAGAGTTTAATGCCTTATCATGCCTTATGTATTATTACTACTTTAGTAAAGTCCACTCCGTTGTTGTCATCGGCATCCATTCATTCACTAGCAGCTAGTAAACTCACCCCTGTAACTGAGCGTGTTAGAAGCTTTAAGTGTAATAACCGCCAACTTGCGGGCGACTTAACTAGCCGACTAGCAGATAGTAAACTAAGTCTTTACTCTTTGCCCTTCTGTCTTCTAGTGTTTCTAGCCATGGTTTAATGATTTGACTAATGGTGTTACTCTTGTTAATTGGGAATATTCGCTAGTTATGAACCTTGCAGCTCTTTTTTGAATTTGTTCTAATTTTTTAATGTTTTCTTTAGTTGATGGGTCCCATACAGATGCTGCATATTCTAATAGGCCTATATAGGCCTAACTAATGTGAGATAGCATTTTAGTTTTATGTTCTTATTACATTTGTAAAAGTTCCTTTTTATGAATCCTAAAGTTTTGTTTGATTTTTTTATTACTTCATCAATATGAGGGTTCCAAGATAACTTATCATTTATTATTACTCCTAGATACTTAGCATTGTTAGTTTGAGTTAGTTCTTTACCATGAATGAAGTAGTTTGCTATTATTTGTTTCTTTTCCTTGGATACCCTTATTAGTTGGCAATTTATATAAAGGCCAGCCTAATATAATAATAATATAGAATAGAAATTATATAGATGGTTCGTCCATATTCTGATTCACAAATTCAAAGTAGCCTATAGGCTATAGGCTATAGCCTATATAGGCCATAGGCTAAGTTATATAGGGCCTAAGGTATATATATAAATAATAAATATATAAGGCCTGCATATAGGCTATACCATATTAGGCCATATATATTATATATATATAAACTATTAGGCCTACATTTGATTGTGCTGGCCACACAATCCTGTAGTATGCCATAGCTACATAAACTGCCGAACGCTGCTTCACCGGCCCTATGGGTCAATTTGGTCTGACTGAATACGTATTAAGAAATCTGAATTATTATTTATATTTATATCCAAACTTTAAATTGTTTACTGTAGGCCTACATAAAAATGTAAAACTTTACATTATTTAGATCCAAGTTTGTCATGATTATAAAATGATAATTATATTATATAAATATATGCAAGTATTATAGGGACACGCAGGGCTTGGTAGCCAAGCGGCAGCGCGTTCGACTGGTGATCCGAAGGTCCTGGGTTCGAATTCTTGTGGAGCCAGGATTTTTTCCCAGGACTTGAGGGTGTCCCTGAGTCCATCCAGCTCTGATGGGTACCTGACATTAGTTGGGGTAAAGTAAAAGCAGCTGAACATTGTGCTGGCCACACATCCCCTTGTACGCTGTGGCCACAGAAACTGGTGAACGCTGCTTCACCAGCCCTATGACCAGTTTGGTCCGAAGGGTACTTTTTACTTTTATTATAGGGGCATGGTGGCCGCCAGCACGTTCGACTGGTGTACCGAAGGTCCTGGGTTCAAATCCTGGTGAAGGCTAAGAATTGTTCCTGGGTCTTAATTGGATGTCTCTGAGTCTACCCAGCTCTGATGGGTACCTGACTTAAGTTGGTAAAATAAAAGCGACTGGGTATTGTGACGGCCATCCAATCCCTTAGTTGCCATATATATGGCAACAGAAACTTGTACTTGTGAATGCTGCTCAACTTGGTCCGACTTTTTTACTTAAACATGTATTATTATATACAGACTTGAAGAGGGGATTTTATTACTTTAAATAGGTTTGACCATTCCTCGGGTATAATTATTTTTTTCTTTATTTCAGTTGTTTGTTTTTTCCTGACGCTGTTTATACTTGAAACAAAGTAAAAATGTCGTCATTCCCACTTGATAAATATGCGCTGCCTGCTGCAGTCACAGTTGCAGGGATGCACCAAATGGGTAACTAAGTTTAGTTAATATTAAAGCTTCTTCACACTGAAGGCTGAATTACATGAGCTAGTTTACTATCTTGCTAGTAAACTAGCTCGTGTAATCAATCACTAGCAGTTAGCTACTAGCCCTGCTAGTAAAAAAACTGGTGAAAGAGTTCAAAGTCGTTGAACTTTACTCGCCACAAGCAGGCTTTTGAGCCAGAAATTAGCAGTGTGTCCGCTCCGTTGTTGTCATCGGCATCCATTCATTCACTAGCAGCTAGTAAACTCACCCCTGTAACTGAGCGTGTTAGAAGCTTTAAGTGTAATAACCGCCAACTTGCGGGCGACTTAACTAGCCGACTAGCAGATAGTAAACTAACTGGTGTAATTCAGCCTTAAAATTTTTTAAATAATCATGTCTGTCAAATCAGTCGCGGTAGCTTTAATATTGTCAAATAGAAACTTTAAAATTACATTTTAAATTATTAAAAATTTTGCATCATTATTGTTTGCAGTCAGGTTTGCAAGGTCTGTTGGTAATGCCAGGAAGCAGTACAATGTACAAATTCCAGACACCACTGGGCCAGCAGAGTTTAACCGTGTCTTCAGAGCACAGTAGGTTTAAATCTGTATATTAGTTGCACATACTAATAATAATATTATATATAAATTTTGTTTTACTTCTATTAACTATTGTTAGGGTACCTCTAAGCAAAATCTCATAGGAAACATTGAAATTTACCCTGGAGAAAAAAAGAAAGTAAGGTGCTCTTATTTAAAGTTGATGCCAGTCAAGATGTTCAATGCTAGTAAAATACACCCAAAAAATTTTTTTATGAATCTTAAAAAAAAAACATTTCCTCTTTTTTTTTCAAAGTGGTTGTGGTCATGTTAAGGCATAAGTGTAAAAGAATAAAAGAAATAATATTCTGGTAAATTTAATATTTTTTTGTCAAGTTTTGATCTATTTATATTTTAAAATGTGCACATTTCTACAGTAATGATATTTATGTATTTTTGTTGTTTGTTTCCAGTCAAAACTCAGTAGAGTTTTATCCTCTTTCCCTGACAAGCTTATGGGTTGGATCAGTATTTTTCCATCCAGGTAAATCTTTTCATTCTAGCATTACAATCAAAGCTAAATGCTTGCATTCAATATAAACAGCCACTGCCAATTCTAGACAGACATAAAATACTAATAATTAAAAATATTGCTAAATTACATTTAAAACTTTCTGTTTTAGATTTCCTAAATCATCTTTACACACAACGTTAAAGTTTTTCCTCCCATTCCATTCTGGATTTTGCAGCGCATAAGGGTTAAGACAAAGCTTTTGAACTAAGAACCCAGAATGTGGCTTAAGTAGCTTCATTGACCCTCATGCTTTATTTTCAATCAAATGAATATCTACGGAAATTGTAGTTCTGTTTAATCTCACTCTGTACATATATATAAGCCACGATAACTGAACAAGTAGAAAGAGAAAAGTGAAAGATCATGGCTTTTTTCTGCTTTAGATACTGAACTGTGTATTGTTATAATAAAATTTTAAAAGGATATAGTTTAGTTTATAATTTGTATAGTATTTAATGATCTTATAATTTTTAACATAACATAATGGCTTAGATATGTAAAAAAAAATTACACAAAATTCAATTATCCATGTTGTGTGTATATTATTTGTGACCCTCCAACACGAAATGAGTCTTTTGTGCCTCAAGCTATTTTTGAGTCAAAAATATGTTGTAGGGGTGTAAAATATGGATTTTCAGATTTCGATAATTTCTAATTATTTTTTATTTCTGTGGTGAAATTTTATTCTAAAAATATTATAAATAATAATAAAAAAATTTAAAGTAAACATCTGTACAGTTTTATGTATAAAAAGCAAAATAGTAAATTTGAAATTTCTCATAATCAGGTTTTAGAGTGTAACACACGTAGCTAAGAGTCTATTTCTCTGATTTTTAAAAGTTTTTCACCAATGAATTTCATCATTCAAATCACTTTAAGAATAACTAACTCAAAATGCCTGTATGCTACGGTAGGGCACAGTGCCACCCATTTCATGGTGCAGGGTCACATCTGTTTCAATATATGTAAACTGAATAAATAAAATCATTTCTTACCTTTTCAACTTATTAATTCTGATTTAAACTGTTTCAGTTCCTGCATCAGTTGTCTATGGTGTTTATTTGTTGGGCAGAAAAAGATTCTTTGATGGCTATGTGGAAAGTGCAGAGAAAAGGTGATTAACTTCAAGTTTTAAATCTGCCACATTGGTGTTTATATAAAAATGTATTTTTTATAAAATAAAATTTAGCAATTTAGGTATATTTTCATGTTTAAAAAAAAACAATGAGAAATTTAGGGTATGTATCATGGTAGTGTATAAGTGGCAGTGCATACGGTTTGCCATTCTTAAGGTGTAGGGTTTGAATCTAGGTTTTAGGTCAGATTTGTTTCCTAAATGTGGTAAATTAAAGTTGGCTGGGCATTGCCTGGCAACACAATACTCTTGTTTGAAATGGTCACGTAAACTGGGAATCGCTGTTTCACTGCGGGTCAACATGGTCTAAAAGTGTAACTTTGTTTCTTGTATTATTATAGTCCTCACATTTTATTACCATTGATTATTTATGGACACTTGCGTACATTTCCTGTTTGGCTTATGCCACTTCACACATTTACATTTGACAGGATTCCAGGATTTCAGCTTAGCATTCGCTGCCTGATTGCCCTGGCCATCATGTCAGCTGTGGGAGTCGGCCATAAGCTTGTGCGCTACTATGGAGGTGTTGATCTTTTCAGTCTTCTGCAGGAAAAGGTGCCAATGTTGAAATGCAGTTAGAGTAATGGAACTTTGTGTACATTTTGTGTAACTTGAAAAACTATGATGTGATATACTTGTAAATCATTAATAGCAAAAGAAATAAAGGGTTAATAATTCATTTAAAAATGCAAATGTACTTTTGACAACTTACCATATGTTTTAATATACAACACAAATTTATATCTTTCAATGCAAAATTTATATAATTTATGAAATAAAAAAAAATTTGGTCTTGTTTAGATAAAAACAAGCATAAAGAAATAATTTTATTAATTTGTTTTTTTTTCATTGCTACAAGTAAATTTTAAAATCATTTTTAATATAAATTTTAAGCCGGTTGCAAACATTATATTGGACTACTTAGTAATATTGGCTGTAATAGAAAAGCAAATTTAAAAAAGAAACAAAAACACTCAGAAATAATAAATACTAAGAAATGGACAGCAAAAAGATTAAAATTCAAACTGTGAACATTTTTTTAGTATACCTAACAAGTGATGGTAAAGAAATGTGTTTGTTGATAAAGCTAAAAATTAAAGCATGGTATTTTTTTAGAAAGAGCAAGTGGAATGAACAGACCACAGAATAGATTATTCTGTGGAACAGACAAAGATGATTGCTCTTCTTCTGCCTGTCTTGAGTGGTCAATAGTTGATTCAACTGCAGCCCTGTCCAGTATTCTATGTTGTCCACCTTCTACAGTGCCTTGGAGGATTGTTTTGTGGCAGGTTATTATGCCGCAACACATGACCGAACCATTTCAGCTTGGGCTGCTAGATTGTTGCCATAATGGTTTATATAGACATTGAAATGAGGTAATGATAGAATTATTAAATGTCTGAGAGCTAAGCACATAACTCAACACTGAGCTAAAACGCTGAGCTAAACAAAGAGCTAAACACATTGAGCTAAACAAAGAGCTCAACACAGAGTAAAGTACATAGCTAAACACAGAACTCAACACTGAGCTAAACACAGAGCTAATCAAAGAGCTAAACATACAGAGCTAAACATGCTGTGCTAAACATACAGAGCTAAATACAGCTAAACATGCTGTACTAATCAAAGAGCTAAACATACACAGCTAAATATGCTGTGCTAAACATACAGAGCTAAACATGCTGTGCTAAGCAAAGAGCTAAACACAGCTAAACATGTTGTGCTAAACAAAGAGCTAAACACAGAACTAAACATGCTGTGCTAAACAAAGAGCTAAACACAGAACTAAACATGCTGTGCTAAACAAAGAGCTAAACATGCTGTGCTAAACAAAGCTAAACCTACAGAGCTAAACATGCTGTGCTAAACAAAGAGCTAAACATACAGAGCTAAACATGCTGTGTTAAACAAAGATCTAAACACAGAGCTAAACATGCTGTGCTAAACAAAGAGCAAAACATGCTGTGCTAAACATACAGAGCTAAACATGCTGTGCTAAACAAAGAGCTAAACACAGAACTAAACACGCTGTGCTAAACAAAGAGCTCAACATGGGGCTAAACACAGGGCTAAACATAGAGCTAAACAGAGTGTCACGTGTATATCCTAAAGTCTTCAATAATGAGAGTTTGCTAGAAATAAGATCTTACAAACTTACAGGTAAAATATAAGACCAAAAGGTCACGTGTCTTTAAAATGGCCAATGGAAATCGGATTTGACAATTTGAGCCTACTTTATTTAAACAGACAAATCAATTATGAAAACAAAATTGAACATAGGGCCGGTGAAGCAGTGTTCACCAGTTTCTGTGGCCACGACATACTATGGGATTGTCGTGCCAGCACATTGCACAGCCGCCTTTACTTTACCCCAACTAAGGCCAGGTACCCATCTGAGCTGGGTAGTAGTAGTAGACTCAGGGACACACTCCAGACCCGGCAAAAAATTATAGCCTGCATAAAGATTCGAACCCACGACTTGCAGTGCACCAGTCGAACGCGCTGCCGCTCGGCCACCATGCCCCACTGTTTAATTAGTCTAACATTGATTTAGTATTCCACTAGAGAAAAAACTGATTCTGAAGTTTCCATACCAAATGTGCTGTATCGTAGGCTATATGTTGTTTATATTTGTCAAAATAGCATTAGGTTTATAAAATTACATAATATAACATAATATGAGAACAAACAAATCAATAATTAAATATTTTATTTAACAGTCTTGATAAAGTTTCGTCGTCATTTTATAAACATACTATCTAGCTGTTTTAATGGAGTTACAATTAACCTAATTGTTGAAATAAGATAGACAACTCTTGCAATTTTTTTAACCTTCTGAAATAAAGCAGTCAAGTCCCCTGATTTCACGTGTTAGAAAATCTAAAGTGCTTAGTTTAGTTTACATTTTACATCGAAATATTTAGTTGGGAAGATATTCATTCATTCAGTTGATCGTTTTGCATATTAGCTCTCTCTCTTTTATTCCTTCTGGTTTAAAACTTTATGCTTATTTATGAATATCCATTTATCTAAACACCAGCTAACGATCCATTCAAACCACCATCTTTTGGCTTTCTTAAAAATTGTTGCCATATTATCTAGCCATCTTTTGAAAAAAAAAAAAACATTGAAAAAAGAGTTGTGGGTTTAAAAAAGTGGGTTCAGCCAGAAGGGCACTCCTGATAATTTTGTCTCAAGACTTAATCATATCTGTTTGAAACATTCGTATTTCCTTAAATCAATGCTATATTTGTTTAAAATTTAACAGTAATTGTCTTTAGTGCAACACCGCTCAAGCAATGCCAAATTTTAATGCTAAGTAAAAAAAAAAAGAAAGAAAACTAGAGATAATCATCACGATTTAAATATATGTGCTTATCATGTATGTTACAGACACCCCTTCTATAAAGAAGATTATATTGCGTTCTACGCTGATCCAGTGTTGCATCTTTTCTTTTCTTGACTCTAATCATTTTGATTATACTGCATTTTGATTATACAATAGTGTTTTAAATGATATTAAGTTACTGGTTTTCCAGGTTTGTTCAGGCTCTTTGGAAGAAAGAACGTATGTGCAGTTGTTCATAAATATGGGATAAGAAAAGTGTTTTAATCTTTATGTTTATGTTGAGATGTAACTATTGTTCATAAAAAGCATACGTTTTATTTTTTTAATTTGTGACTGGAAATTTGTACACAATAAAATTTGAAAATGTGTTTATTTTGTTCATTTGCATTTAGCTTATACAATTTGTAAAAAAAAAATCGATTTGTCTGTGTATATTAAGTAGGCTGAGTGTGTCAAATCCGATTTCCATTGGTGCACGTAAAGACACGTGGCCTTTTGGTCTTATATTTTACTTGTAAGATCTCACTTCTAGCACATGCCCCCCCCCCCAATCCAATGGCACATGTGTTAGTTGGATTAGGCCTACTTCGCCCGGCTAAAAACCTTTTAATTTTATGTAATAATATTTTTTAAGATCGTGAAGACTTCAGATCTTTTAGCTTTCCTAAATGTTTTCAATAAATAAAAATTAATTATATTTTGTATTAGATTAATAGATTTAATAAAAATCGTTTTGACAATTTTACCACAGAACTGGAACAATTATTATTTACATTTCTAAGAATGACAACACATATTATATTTAGGTATAAACACACTAGGATTCCATTTTTGAGAAACACGGGTAGCATGTTAAATTTCACATTCACTATCTAAAGTATACATATTTATAAAACACATTTGTTACGAATATCGGTCATAAATGAATGACGTAGTAAGGCATTGACCTCTTAACAAGTGCGTATCAGAGTCCAAAGCGACCAAGGTTTGACCTTTATGCCCTGAGGGCAGTTTAAATAAAATAATTCGTTCAAATCCCGTGGAAATTGGGGGATAATTCTGGATCGTAGTAATTATAGAGAAAGAGGTTAAAATGCGTATTAAGACCCTGTAGAATCTTCGATGATCGTTTTCTTTGTAAAGTCCCGACCTCCTTAAAGTTAGTTCAGTTTAAACGTTTGTAGAGTGAAGTCGCTATATTCATTTGTATATTGTATGCCATTGTATTGAAACTTATGTTGCCATCAGTTGATGAAGTTTATTGATCGTTTATATTGAGTCTACAATTTAAATAAAATTGTTTATTCAACAACTGGAGTTGGTTGATCTATCATTGTTGAGAAAGGTGTTGAAGATAATTATCACGAATATAACTACATTGCTGCATAGACCTGTCAGTCAAGGAACCCCTAGCTTGGGCTACAGATTAGCAGAATCTAGAGACTTCTAATAAAGATACAACTATATTCATTGAATCCGATTTAACGAGTCGTAATAATAGTCATCATATAGAGGGCCATAACAGTTTGGGGTCTTCGTCCGATATAGTTGTATAGTGAAGCATATATTCAAGTGGTGTTGTGTTGTGTGTAAAGCCGTGACCTACTGAGCAAGCCTAAGAACGCTGAAATTATTCTTCCGATTGGAAAAACGTAAGTTGGAAAAATTTACCACTTTATAAATCTCTTAACTAAAGAATGGAATTTATTGAAAATCCAGAAGAAGAAGTTCTGAAAACTTTATCAATAAAGAAGTTAAAAGAGATCGCTGAGATCTTAAAGATAGAAGTTACTGAGACTACACCATCGAGGACTGTGTTGACACAGCAGATAAAAGATGTGTTGATTGCGAGTGGAAAGTTGAAAGTAGAATCAAGCGCGGAGGGATATCAAGTTGAAGGTCAGATGTCTGAACAGTTGCGATTTCAGCTAGAAATGAAACGGTTTGAGATGGAACAAAAACGTTTGGAAATAGAAGAAAAACGTCTTGAGATGGAAGATAAGAAAAGTCAAAGAGAAATAGAAAGTCAGGAAAGAATAGAACTGGCGAAGATAGGCGCTACTAAAAAGGAATCTCATAGTGATGTAGAGATGGCCAGATGGAAAAAGCTAGTCCCTACCTACATTGATAAAGAAAGTGAAATAGCTAATTTCTTCCAGACCTTTGAAATTTCTTGCAGAGATTTTAAGTTCCCAGAAGATAAATGGGGAATATTAGTGAGAACAGCTTTTACTCAGGGAAGGGCAAGAGATTGTGTTCTATTGTTAAAAGAGGAGAATTTAAATGATTATGAAATCATTAAAGACACTGTACTTAAAGCCTATAACCAAATACCGGAAAGTTATCGGAAAAGGTTCCGTCAGTACACAATGTCCCCTTACCAAACACACTTAGACTTCCTTAGAGCAGAAGAAAAGTTAATGGATCAGTGGATAAAATCCAGAAATATCTCCACATTAAAAGAAATGAAAGATATCATTCTGTTAGAGGATTTTATTAACAAAGTGAGGCCGGATATAAGAATGTATTTATCCGAGCGTGATATCACTGACCCACATAAGGCTGCTGATTTAGCTGAACAGTACACATTGTGTCATAGGACAGCTGATGGAAAGAATTTTACTCGGTCACAACGGCCAGCAGAAAACACACAACAACAACATCGTGAAAAAGAGCATTTTGTGAAACAAAATGATGTTAATAAAAAACCTATCAACAAAAACGTCCAATGTACTTTTTGTAAAAGAACAGGACATAGCATCGAAGACTGTTGGAGTATACGAAGCGACAAAAGACCTAACAAAGTGGTCATGTGTGCAAGCCATAAACCAATACAGAATGTACAAGAAAGCGAAGATACAAACGAACTGAATTCGAAGAAAGATTCTTCTAAACCAGAAACACTGAGGGTGGATTTGCCTGAGAGCAAAAGTCAGAAGGTAGAGAAATCTACAACTGAAGATAATGAGGATAAATATCCTGATTATAAATACAGAATGGCTACTATTGGATTAATTGTCCAAGTCCACAGAGACGAAAAAGTAGACCAAAGTATTTTTGACTCGAACAAGAGTCTGAAGTCATCGAAAGATGAAACAACACCCGAAAGTCATGGTCAAGGGAAGAATAAAATTGACACAGAGACCCTGTGCAGTTTTCAACCGTTCATTAGTGAAGGTTGTGTGGCCTTACAAAAGGAAGGACCACTGAAGTCCGTAAGAATATTACGAGACACAGGAGCATCATTAACACTGCTGCTTAAAGATGTATTACCATTGAATGATAATACATTGACAGGACAGACTGTCCTATTGAGAGGTTTTGAATGGAAAGAAGAAATACCTCTACATAGGATATACCTCACATCTGACTTGGTGACAGGATATGTGACAGTTGGAGTAATATCAAAACTTCCTGTTGAGGGCATATCCGTTATCCTAGCAAATGATTTGGCGAAAGGGAGGGTGAGACCTGAACTGATTGTGAAGGAAAATCCAGACCCTAGTCCTATTGTGGAGACAGGAAAAGAAAAAGAACTTTATCCTGTAGGTGATGTCATAAAGGGTATGACACCACAGAAAAAGAAAGAAGAAACTATCTCACAAGAAAAGAAAAATAAAGAAGAAATTCTCCCACGAGAGAAGAAAGTGGAAGAAGGAGTGGAACTTGATACTACTATTTTCTCCATGATTGAAGATTGTCCGAAAGGAAATGAACAATCAAAGAAGTCATCACAAAATGAATTGACTGCTGAACAGAAAGTAGATCCAGAGTTGCTACAGTTGCATGAGAAAGCTGTCGACGAGAAAGAAAATCCTACTACTGATGTCTATGAACATATAGACCACAGCATGTTCAAACAACAATGCAAACCTGCAGTTGCCGGTACAGATGAAGATTGGAGGAGCATCACTGAAGAAACGAGTGCTGAGAGCTGGACCGAAACTATCAAAAGCTATGGGTTACCACAATCCATACCGACAGATCGAAGGACCAACTTCGCCCCGGAACTCTTCAATCCAGTCCTAAAGAACTTATGCCTGGAGCAGGAGATGTCAACTGAATCCCATCCGGAAAGTCGAGGAGCCTATGGACCAATCTTTGGACCCACTGTCCGAG
Source organism: Anisus vortex (assembly GCA_949126835.1). Taxonomy (NCBI): domain Eukaryota; kingdom Metazoa; phylum Mollusca; class Gastropoda; family Planorbidae; genus Anisus; species Anisus vortex. The sequence continues at coordinate 26,715,296 of OX421507.1, forward strand.
GACCACTCAAAATACTTCAAGAGGAATGGCAGACCGAATTGGATCTCCTTGGGCTGAGCAAGTACCTAGATAAGTACATAAAATTTTTGTCTGACATAACTGTGTTTGTTAGAAAAAAATTGTACACTGCTCACATGCAGATGCCATTGTTGTGTGATGAAAGAAAGGCAAATATATTATATCATTTGAAAATGATAAAGCCTTACCTTCTGAAAACAATTGGAATAAGCTTGATGTTGTTAACATTGTTACTCTTATTTGTAAAATTTATGCCTGGAGTACAGGATGAATTGAATGACAAATTCACTGATAGTTAGTTACCAAACTTACTATTTTAAAACTAAATCCCTTACTTGTGAAGAAAAAGGAATGAGTAAAAGTATTGTTAGAGTAAATATCATTATAGTGTGATATTTCTAAACAAACTTGTTAGGTTGAGCATTAAAATAATTGCTATAAGAGAAAAAGATCAGTTTTATCCGCAGAATTGGTTTCTAAATCAGAGGACATTATAAATGTGGACTGATTATAAGATATGTTTGAGAATCTCTGGAAATGATAATTGAAACATTTGGCAGAGAGGATAATTTGATTGAAAAAGATGTAAATGGTTTTAAGAAAAGAGAATTTTCTATCACTAAAGTATTGAGAAATGTTTTATGATTGTACTATGGATTTATTTATCATGTACTGTTGTTGAAATAATTGCACTGAGTCAGTATGCAAATTTCTTCTATGTGAATTTATTCATTTATTATATTATCATTGAATGTATGATAATGTAGGGTAAAAATAGTTGCAGCAAGGCAGAGCTAGGACTAAAAAGAATTCCAAGAACTGTATTATATATGATTTTTCACTTTTAGGATACTGTTACATGAAAAGCAGACCAGAAATGAAACTAATGTAAAATAAAACTTATCCTTGTTTTGTATAAATTTAGGATATGCCACTGACTTGACACTGTAAACCAGAATAGTTGAGAATTTCATGGTTGAGAATTTATAATGTTGACACACCAATGTTCAACTAATGTATGATTAATTAAGGATTTCATGTCAAGATTGTAAAACTAATCTATATTTTTTCTGTATTAGTTAAAATAGATTGAATGAATTGTATTGACAAGCAAAAGACTGGGTAGACCTGAACACTGTGGAAGTCACAGGAGAACCTATGCTATGAATAAAACCTTTATGGAAAATGGAAAAGAGCAATGTACCCCACTGAAAAGATTGGAAATGAAATGTTTTACCACAACAGTCAAACCAGCAGTTTGTTTTGTACATAAATTGTTACATTGATTTCGCTATGAAAAAAAAATTAATAGTAGCCTATGCTTAACTCTTTTCTACTTCAGTAATATTGTAATTGAAATGTCTTTAATGTAATTAAAAGAAAATAAGTACTTACTATTTAGTACTAAGATTGTATGAAGATAATATAATCTGCTTTGATTGATAGTTAATTAAGTAAATTAACCAAATTTGTTTCAAGTAAATCCATGTCTGCATGAAAGATAGAATTTTTCAATGTGAACTCTTTTAAAAAGAAAATAATGACGTCAAAAGGTCATGGTAAAATGAGAAATTGAATTATTTTTAATGAAATTGTCTATAAACTATTTTAATTCTGGAACAGACTATGTTTAATTTCCTTAAACTAACATAAATAAATTTAATTTTGAGAAGATAATGGTTGTTAAAGAATGCTCATTTAATACGATAACTATTTAATCGCGTAGCAATTTTATTTGACCTCGGCTGTGATGAGGTAGAAATTTGCATAGCGATGTCAATATTGTTAGAATCAATTGGGAATGAGAGAGAAAAAAAAGAGGAATAGAGAGAGAGAGTGCGGAATTGACCTCAATTTTTGGGTCGCGTCACAGACAGTTGTCTAATGTGTTAGTCGGCCTACCAGCATGTAAAAAAAAAAAAAAAAATACTGTCTACACGAGCAATAATTTTTGTAACGTGTAATTAGGTCAGGTCTAGTAGTATTTTTTTGTGTGTGTTGTAACTGAGTTAGGCCTAGCATGTGTTCTATTAGAGCGTTTGGTTTTTTCTCCTTATGGAAAAAAATAAGTCGTGTCTGAATAGACATAAGTGATTTTTCTTTTGTTGTTTGATTACAAATGTAAAAGATATTAGTTTATAATTAAATGGACGAAAGAGTTTTTATTACAGTGGAATGTTCAATGTAATAGAAGTTATTAACTTGTATTATATTATATCTATTAAGAATGATTATGTATTTTTCTTGTATACAAGATTTAGATAAACAATTTAATTGTCCATTGTTTTGAATTAAAAATTGAATGATTGAATGACTATAGTTAAGCCATTTGATAAGATGAATTTATATTGCATATATTATTATGTTATTGTTATCAGTTCGATTGAATTATTGGGATCGCCAATTGAACTGTATTGTTTTCCCCGGAATATTTTCTTTTATAATTATCCCTTAAAATTAACATTTTTTCAAATGTAAAAGAAATAATTATAAAGCTTTAGAAGGGGGGGGATGTTACGAATATCGGTCATAAATGAATGACGTAGTAAGGCATTGACCTCTTAACAAGTGCGTATCAGAGTCCAAAGCGACCAAGGTTTGACCTTTATGCCCTGAGGGCAGTTTAAATAAAATAATTCGTTCAAATCCCGTGGAAATTGGGGGATAATTCTGGATCGTAGTAATTATAGAGAAAGAGGTTAAAATGCGTATTAAGACCCTGTAGAATCTTCGATGATCGTTTTCTTTGTAAAGTCCCGACCTCCTTAAAGTTAGTTCAGTTTAAACGTTTGTAGAGTGAAGTCGCTATATTCATTTGTATATTGTATGCCATTGTATTGAAACTTATGTTGCCATCAGTTGATGAAGTTTATTGATCGTTTATATTGAGTCTACAATTTAAATAAAATTGTTTATTCAACAACTGGAGTTGGTTGATCTATCATTGTTGAGAAAGGTGTTGAAGATAATTATCACGAATATAACTACATTGCTGCATAGACCTGTCAGTCAAGGAACCCCTAGCTTGGGCTACAGATTAGCAGAATCTAGAGACTTCTAATAAAGATACAACTATATTCATTGAATCCGATTTAACGAGTCGTAATAATAGTCATCATATAGAGGGCCATAACACATTGCAAAAAAAACACAACTAAATTACAATACAATTATTTTTAGCATTAACAAATTATAACAATTAACAAAGGCCGAAACTTAACCCTAACTATCACAGTTCATTCATCGGAGTCCTCATATACAACGGCATGCATCATTTAGTACACAAATCTCAGAAACACTTATCTCTATTCTTTGTACATTTGAGATTTAGCTTGAGCTAATCCAGTAACTTTAAACAATAGCAGAGTCGCTCATTTCTCTTTGGCTAGTTTGTTCTGCGTAGCTTAAGTTTAAAAAAGAATCAAATAGCTTTCAATCTTTTCATCTTTACGGTTAAAAGACGTGATTTTAAGGTTTTCCTCTTTGCTAGTACATGGTTTTGCTTGTGTTATAGCCCCTTGACTGAGGTTGAGTTGTTCTAACTTAAGTTGTTTGTATCTCTTTGTGAGTGCACTGATTTAATCAGACGTTTTATGAACTAAAGGGGAGTAATTCATTCAATAAAAATAAGTAAAGGCCCATAAAAATGTTAACTAAGAAAAAAAAAGCCTACATTAATATTTCTGTTTAATTAACTCACTAAAGTTCTATTCGGACCAAATTGAACATAGGGCTTCGTGTCTTTCGTTTTCTCTTTCTTCTTCCTCTGCTTATCTTTTCAATTCTCTTTCTTCCTCCCCTGCTTTTCGATACTCTGTCAAACAGTCTCTGGTCTCTTTTTACATCCTCTGTAATCTTTTTGGTTATCCAGCTTTTCAATTCCACTCCTTTATAGCCTAATCTACACCCTAAATCCATCAGTTTTTCAAATGTATCCATTTTAAAAAATTACTTTTAATAACAAATTCCTTGTTAAACAATGTATTACAATAATATGACACACATAAGTAATAGATCTAGTACGGTACTTGAAATTAGTCTGTGTAATTATGACTTTAATATTACTTAGTAAGTGTTTGTATCATTAAAAATATATGTAATAAACATAGCAGAATTTAAAAAAAAGTGAAATATAAATTATCAATAGTTCAAAAAGAAATACAAATAGATAGACAAACATGTAAACAAACAGAACAATAAATAAACAACCAATATATATGTCTATTTAGATTCAATTTAGAACAGCGGATAGAAGAATATGTAAACATAAGAACACAACAGGAATAACAATGACAAAGTGTCACTGCCACTATTGTTGTTGTTGTTGTCGTGATAGATGTGACATCTTTGGAGACGTATATAACTGTCAAAGTGCCGACTTTCATTTTCTCTTCCAAACAATAATTCTACCAAGTCGAGTATACAGCAAGCAATTTATTATTCATTAACAAAACAAGTAGTATACAGACACCTGGATATACATGAATCTTATTTCACATCACGTTCTCTAAATATCAACATCTATTCAAACACTCTATATAAACATCTAATACCGATCCTCCTTCCACTGTGCTGGCCACACAATCACCTAGTGTGCAGTGGCCACAGAAACTAATGAACGCTGCTTCACCGGCCCTATGGATCAATTCGGTCTGACGGGATACTTTACTATGTGTGTATGTAGGCCTATGTGGTTTATTTGTATACTTTGTTTTACACAATGATTGCTTTGTTTATTTATTTTTCTTAAAAGAAAAATGCAAATAAATTAAGATAAACAATTTAGTTTTAAAACATTTTATTATTATCAACAATACAAGTTATATCAATAAAAATATAATTTTAGTAATATGTCCACAAGTATGTGTATTATAAAAAGTTTATAGAAAGTAATTAGTAAAAAAATCCAATAATTAGTCATGATTTAAAATTCCTTAGCAAAAACGTAAGTTCATGGGAGAAGTGTAATGATCCCACTCACCTTTCTATTTAGTAAACCCCGTTGACAAGGTCATATAAAAGAGGTTTAGTGTTTTTCTTATTTAAAGCTGAAGCCGAGTATTATAGCAGACCGAGTCAGTAATAACGTATAGTGTCCGAATCGAACGTTATACGTTATGTCTATTATAGGTTAGACTGAAGTAATGCATTATGTCTAATCCTAAAAACAACAACAACAATATTTGCTTTTTTTTTTGTCTAAGTCACAAGTCTGTTAAATAATTTTAGTACCTTTGTCTGTGATTATTATTTTTTGTACAGTCTCTAAAATGGAGCCCTTAGACCTAGCAAATGGTTTCTAGACTATTTTATTTAGGCAAACTTAAAATTTGAATGTCTAAATATCTACATGAACTAACTAAATGGTTTTAATTGACAAGTCTTTTGAATAAAGTGACCACACGAGCCACTATTTCAAATTTACACACAACTGTCGATGCATTGTTCTTCTTCTTATTAAAATTTTCGGACTATATCTTTACATGGGTCTTGATTGAACATTTATTGATGGGCTTAAAATATTAGTAGAGAAAAGAAATGTAGAATCCATGTAAGATATTTTGGTAATTTTTTTTTCTGGGTATCCTTTCTCTATTGATAATGGAAGTATGGGTATAATAGAATTACAATTCATTACCCGATACTTGTTAAAAAGCAACAACAAATATACTTTAATAAAAAGAAAATTAAAATAAAAAACAGAAGTGCGAGTAGACAGTCATCCGTTTCGGCCTTGTTTCCCAGTTCAATAAGAAGGTGTTACCGTTTTATAATATGTAATTGTCTGTTTTGTTTTTTTAGGCCTATCGTTCAGTAAAAACAAAATTAATGAAATATTTTTTTGATAATGTAAAACCAATAAAGACTAAATGGACCAGATTAGATTTAGGCTTTGCTGGAAGTAACTAGGTGTGTCTAGTCCAAAAGCTGATAACTTCAAAACACGTGAACCTGTGGAAAATTTATTGAAATAAAACAAGTTTAGATAAAGGTATATAATGTGTCTCAGTGTGTTCTTATGACATCATTTCAATCTCTTATGGGCATTTCTGTAACCATGGACCTCTAAGCAGGTAAAGTGTGTACGGTGAACCACTGATTTCTGTAACCATGGACCTCTAAGCTGGTCAAGTGTGTACGGTGAACCACTGATTTCTGTAACCATGGACCTCTAAGCAGGTAAAGTGTGTACGGTGAACCACTGATTTCTGTAACCATGGACCTCTAAGCTGGTAAAGTGTGTACGGTGAACCACTGATTTCTGTAACCATGGACCTCTAAGCTGGTCAAGTGTGTACGGTGAACCACTGATTTCTGTAACCATGGACCTCTAAGCAGGTAAAGTGTGTACGGTGAACCACTGATTTCTGTAACCATGGACCTCTAAGCTGGTAAAGTGTGTACGGTGAACAACTGATACCCTTCCATTAAGAGAACAATCGTGAGTCATAGATTTCATTTCACTGCCGAGAAGCCCCAAGACTTTTTAAATATTGATTAGCGATTTGACACAAACACACAGATATTTTTTTTTCCCGAGTAACATTAGGGCATGGAATGGGTTGCCTGAACAAATCAGGAAAACCATTAACTTAACATCATTCAAAACTTTAATATAGATGCAAGACTAGACTCGCACCACGGATGAACGTAGGACTCAAGAATCTTCTTTATAGAAGGAGCGTCTGTAATATAAAATATTACATGTAGATTTATCCTATACTATAATACGAGCAAAAATTGTATCCTATACTATAATACATGCGAAAATTGTATGTATGTATATATGTATGTATATATATATATGTATGTATGTCTGGAAATTTTCTTCAAAAGCGCTCTAACGATTTTCTTCATGTTTTAATACGCGACTGGTTTCGCCTGAAAAAAAAAAAATCTACAGCTTTTCAGCCCCAAAAATAAAAATAAAAAGTTAACTTCCGCGAAGCAGAATTTTTTTCTACATAAATAGATTATTGAAGCAAGAGAAAAACTCTGTAGGCTGTAGACGATGTTTTGACGAGACCGCTAGGACGCCGGACGCTCTTGCACCGGTCGTATTGGGGCTGGACGTTTAAATCTCTACTGAGTGGTATCGTGTATTAGTTATTGAGCGACTATTGCAGAATTAAATATGGATAAATAATTACACTATTAAATAAATAGTTTGAGAATAGATTGTGAAACAGTTGGTGATGAGAGCCAGGATATGTATTAAATAAGACAACAATATGTGAATTAAAAGCGTGGCTAATTTACCGTCTAACTCAGGGGTCTCAAACTCGGATGAAGGCATGGGTCATTTTATCATTTAAGAGATGTGTCGAGGACCGCAGCCCCCCCCCCCCCCCTCCTTTCAACAACCCGACTCTAGTAAACAAAAAACACGTCATACATCTTAACTAATTTTACTACTTATTCACTAATAATAGGTATATTAAGTATATAAAATTAACCATGAAATTTGATGTGTATCAGTGATAGCTGTCTGAATTTCACGAATATTATATTTCTTGTAAGCTTACTGGTGGGCCACCAAAATCCCCTTGGTGTGTGGCATGCGGTGTTTGAGACCCCTGGTCTAGCTTATATTGATTTCTTTAGGAAAATCGTTACAGCCATAAACCACAACTTAATTTAATGTTAAATTTTGCAAACAGCGCACGTTTTAAAATTATTTCTTTAAACACAAGTTTGGTAAAATGATGAATGGGGTGTGGTCTGAGACATCGGTTAGCGAGACGTGTATAGTAAAGTAAGTTTAGTAAGTAAAGTACCCGTCGGACCAAATTAATCATGATTAAGCCGGCAAAGCAGCGTTCACCAGTTTCTGTGGCCACGGCATACTAAGAGATGTGTGGTCTGCACAACGAACAGCTGCCTTTCCTTTACCCCAACTAAAGTAAGGTACCCATCAAACCTGGGTAGACTCAGGGATACCCTCTAGAGTCACTCTAGACCATTGAACAAATCATAGTCTAGCCTTTATCAAGATTCATGCCCAGGACCTTCGGTACGATAGTTTAACGCGCTGCCGCTCAGCCACCATGTCCCACAGCACATGTATCAATCATAAATATCGGCGTGAGGGACTAGAAAACATTCTCGAAAGCAGATATTGACATTTAAGACACTAATTAAAAAATGTTTAGTCAGTTGGAAAAATACATTATAAGCTACCAAGGACCTATCAAGGCATTTTATATTTCATTATAGTAATTTGACGTTTTTCAACACCTAGATAAGTAATTTCCAACTATGAAAAAAATTAAATAATCCTGTTACACCTTCAAAATAGAGAATCTAGTTGATTATTTAATTAAATTCTGGATTTCAAATAAGGAAATATACGTAAATACACCTAACTGAGTAGTAAAATATCCCGTCGGACAAAATTGATCCATGAAGCAGCGTTCACCAGTTTCTGTGGCATGTCATACGAGGTGAGTGTGTGGCCAGCACTATGAACAGCCGCCTGTATTGTACCACAACTAAGGTCAGGTACCCATCAGAGATAGGTGGAATCAGGGACACTCTCCAGACCCGGGAAACAATCCAGGATTCGAACCCAGGACCTTCGGTACGCTAGCTAAACGCGCTTCCGCTCGGCAACCGCCCCCCTTTCCAACTGAGTAGACTAACTCATAATGGCAATGTTTATAAGAAAAAGCTAGATGAAAAAAACGTTTACACTTTTTACTTTATTAATGAATGAATAAATTGTGTTTCCATTAGCGTTAAAAAGACTGACGCCAGCAAGTTTAACTCGGTCGATTGAAGGTTTTATATGGCGGAAATCTTTACGGAAGTTTAGATTATTGGCTGCGCGCGGAAACACAACAACACCTAAGTTCTAATTATAGAGCAAATGGTCCATCTCTTAATAGTCTTTGGTTAAAGTCACGAAAGTCGATGCAAAAAGAGAAAACTAATGACTGTAGACTGTAGCGTAGGACACAATAATATACTTTAAAGAATGAGCGTATTTAATACATAAGAAGATCTAGTGTACAATAGGGAACACGGTGGCAGCGCGCTCGGATGGTGAACCAAAGGTCCTGGGATCGAATCCTGGTGAAGGCTAGGATATTTTCCCGGGTCTGTAATGATCCCCAGAAATCTACCCAGCTCTGATAGGAACCTGACATGCGGATGTGCATAGAGCTGACCACACAATCGCCTTGTAGCCAAAGAAACTGCTGAACGCTGCTTCACCGGCCCCATTTAGCGCGGACGTTTGTTTTTATACTTGTTCAGTTGGATATCTTTTTATTGATTTAAATTATTTTAAATCAACACGTTTTTATGAGGAAATAATTACTGTATGTATTTAATTATTGTCTTGAGCTGTTAAACGGCACATGAGACAAGAGAGGACAAACATGTACATAACAACATCGTCGTCGTTGGCATCCGTCCGTCTCGAGAGACGATGGTGTAGCTTTATAGGTGAGGTGAGTCCAACTGCACCGCCGAGAATGGTTGTCTAGACTAACCCGTAAGTGGCAATCACTGCCGCAATTTAGACATTCGAAATCCCATATAGCAAGCAACATTATATGTATTCACACATCTAGCGTAATTCTATATGTAGACAACAGAATCAAGTTTCAAATTCCAGCGGTTTGTGTCTTTAACGAACATTCCGGTTTTGCTTAAAATGTCTTTAACTTTTTACGTCCTGGTTAGATTATATTTCAAGTGCACTATAACGTTTTATTGTCGATGAAGTTGTAGCGTATTTAAATTATTTTGTTAGTTCAACGTTCAACTCAGACTTGTATGATTCTTGATTTGAACCTCAGACATGCAGATTTCAGCTAGACATGTTTGTTTGTTTTTTGCTTTATTTTTTTGTAAATCCAACACTGAGTCTTCAATATGTAAGTTGTTTTATAGTTTAATTACATTATAAATGGTTTTGTTTCATTGTTATATACAACAATACGAGCAAATATTGTATATCTATTTTTTATCTATTTCTCTCTCTCTCTCTGTATAGCCTATATAAATGTATTTATTTATTTAGAGTTTTGTCCTGGAAACCGCAATAACGATTTTCTTTATTTTTATGGTCGACTTACTTTACCTAGAAAATAATAATTAAGCTGAAACTGAAACATTAGATTTATCGTAATTTAATTTATTTGGCCCCAAAATCATGTTACCGATTTAAATCGCCAAATTGATGCATTTCTGGCCTACCAACATCAAAGGTTATATAAGAACTTGTGATTACTGTTGTTATCATGTTTTTCTTGTATCCATTTTATTGTTCTTATATTTTTAAATTATGTAGCAGGCCTACAATTGGATGACTTTAATATAGTTTATAACATATTTGGATTTAATTTTGCCGAAAAGTTCATTAAAGGTTCTACCCTAAAAGCATTTATGTCGAATTTCACTAAACATAGCCTACTGCATTATAGCAGAAAGCATACGTTGGGGCATTTTCTCCTTTCAAAAGACAGAAATGTGTTAGTTTTGTATGTCCTGTATGTAGTCTGCAGAGTTAACATCGTCCTTTCAAAATAGATAGCCTGTATCATGGCGATGTTTTGACGAGACCGCTAGGACGCCGGACGCTCTTGCACAATGACAATACACAATGTAGCGTAATCAGTTTCATCTGGTGCCTGTATTCGTTATGACAATACACAATGTAGCGTAATCAGTTTGATTTGGCGCCTGTATTTGTTATGACAATACACAATGTAGCGTAATCAGTTTTATGTGGCGCCTGTATTCATTATGACAATACACAATGTAGGGTAATCAGTTCCATGTGGCGCCTGTATTTGTTATGACGATACACAAGTGAACCTATAAAGTTTGTTGGTGTCTGTTCTTTAGCCACAGAATGCGTTTTTCTAGAGTCAAAGATCGATGCAGTTTAAATATTCAACTACTTCCAGGCAGATTATGTCATCGACATCCAAAAATGTTGCCTGGGAGAGATATTGAATCAAGATATACAAGGAAAATGTTGTTGGGGATGGGAGCGAGATACAGAAATACAATGTAGAGACCTACAGGTCTAATGAGTACCAAGACAAATGAATTCATTTGTTAAGACTGTAAATCACAATACAAAATCATGTTTTGGTCTGGTTATGATGCATTCTTTTTTAATGAATGTAACCTTGTTTTACACTCTTTTTATGTTAAAATACAAGCGCCTGCGCCTTAATACCTTACGAATATAGGTCTAAAAGGTAGACCTACTAATCTACTAAAAATAATAAATTATTTTATTTTATATATCCTGTTTTAATTAAAGGCTAGTAGAATATCGTACGAATATAGGTCTAAAAGGTAGACCTACTAATCTACTAAAAATAATAAATTATTTTATTTTATATATTCTGTTTTAATGAAAGGCTAGTAGAATATCGTACGAATATAGGTCTAAAAGGTAGACCTACTAATCTACAAAAAATAATAAAATATGTTATTTTATATATCCTGTTTTAATGAAAGGCTAGTAGAATATCGTACGAATATATGTGTAAAAGGTAGACCTACTAATCTACTAAAAATAATAAATTATTTTATTTTATATATCCTGTTTTAATGAAATACGATGTGAGAATGAGGCTACGCCTAATAGGCACGCATAGCATCGAGCTCGTGTTTGAATGTGAATATTTGTGTATTGGACCTGTTTTGTGTATGTTATTTCTGGATCAGGATCTTTGTTATGGATTCCTGTTTCGGACGAGGTTGGTTTTTCCTATCTCAAAATGTTGGATTGTTCTTAGTTAGGCTATTTTTCGTGGCGAAGCGTCAAGCCTTTGTCCGACTACAGCGTCAGCCATCTTTGTTTTCGCGGTCAACGCTTGGTCAAGCCAATGAAGCGGACTATGACACGACCCGTCAACGCACAGATAGGCGACCTATTTTCTAAACACGCAATCGTCTATTGTCAATGAATACGAAGCACACGCTTTTGACATTTGACCTCGTGTGCAAACTTAAAGATATGTGTATTGGTCGAGACCTTCCTCGAAAGCGAACCTCTCGAGGGGGTAGAAGAAAACAAAGACGAATTCGTATCATTGTCTCTCAACAGCGTTTATCCTCTGCATACCACATCGATGTACGCTCTTCTAACAAGCCTAATATCATACTCACCAAAACCTCTCCAAACCCTAATGTAAGACATCTTTGCATCGCCTCATTTAATGCTCAGTGACTTGGTCCACGTAACAAGCGCACCGCTGTGTACGAATTTATTATGGATAAGCAGATTGACATTATGTTTATTCAGGAGACCTGGTTTCAGCAGACTGGTGATGAAGGAAAGTGCGCTGATATAGCGCCACTGGCCTATTTCGCCCGATCATTTCCACGTGCTACGCGAGGTGGCGGCCTAGCTGTCATTTATCGCAGCCATCTTCCGGCGACTTTCACCTCCTCTTTCCCATTCCAGCACACCTCTTTTGAACTTGTCCAATTCACCCTCAACACGCCCCACACCGTCCACATTTTCTGCTTGTATCGCCCTCCCCCCAGCAAAAAGAACAAGCTCCTAGACTCCATCTTCCTCTCTGAGCTCCCTGACTTACTCGACTACTGTAACCTGCTCCGTGGAAAGAGCCTGATCGTGGGCGACTTCAACGTTCACTACGACGTCCCCACTGATCATCTTACTAGCATGGCGCTCGACATCCTCACAAGGTTTAGCCTTATCCAGGGCATCGAGCAGCCTACTTACTACCGAATTGGCCACATCATCGACTGGGTGGTGTACCGAGACGACGACCAGTTGGTGGACTGTTGTACTGTGAGCCATATGCTCTCCTCCGACCATGCAGCCGTGCTCACTACACTCAACGTGGCTCACCGCAGAAGCCAACTGTCTACAGGACAGTGCGTGACATAAACGCCATAGATAGAGTGGCTTTCACAGCCGACATCAAGACACTGCTGCAGGGGCTCGGTGCTGACCTCAGTGCTCAGCATTTGGACGACGGACTCCGCGCACTCCTGGATGAGCACGCCCCGCCCATATTGCGGCGTGTCCCGACTAATCGCTCGTCTCCATGGTATGCGGGCGTTAGTGACAAACTGCGTCAGGCAAAACGTGAGCGAAGACGCGCTGAAAGGCGTTGGTTAAAGACCGGACTGACTGTTGACAGGCATATCTTTTGGACAGCGAAAGAGGCGGTGACAGAGATTGTGCAGAAGGCCAAGGAGGACTACTGGAGCTCAAAGGTAGAATCTTGTGCGTCAACCAAGGCGTTGTTCAGCGCTAGTAACCGTCTTCTTGGCTATGGCAAAAACTCCACCCTGCCTACCTACATTGCTCCGGAGCAACTCCCTGACGCCTTTGCGGACTTTTTCACCACCAAGGTGCAAGAGATTAGGGAGGAGCTAGACAGTGTGTCCCCTACACCTTCTTCACCGTTCTCGGAGGACGTTGGGCAGACGGAATCATTTAATGGATTCCTGCCCGTAACAGAGGACGAGATGAGGCGAGTCACCATCAGGTCTGCCCCCAAGTCATGTGCCCTCGATCCCATCCCCGTCCCTTTGCTTGTAGAATGCCTCGACGTCATCCTCCCAGCACTCACCTCTATCATAAATTCTTCTCTTCTCTCTGGCATTTTCCCGCCCATCTTTAAACGGTCGATAGTCCTGCCACTATTGAAGAAACCCTCACTCGACCCAAACACACTAAAGAACTACCGCCCAGTTAGCATCCTCTCCTTTCTCTCCAAAATCACAGAAAAACTCGTACTCTCTCAGCTTTCGACTATCTTCACTCTCGCAATCTCTATCCTTCCTCTCAGTCCGCCTACCGGCCAGGTCATAGCACAGAAACAGCGCTGGCCCGAGTCATGAGCGACCTCCTGTGCGCGATGGACGGCGGCAAACTCTCTATTCTCACTCTATTAGATCTCTCCGCGGCATTTGATACCATTGACCACCAGATTCTTCTTGACCGTCTTCATCTTTCTTTCGGACTTTCTGGTTAAGCTCTGAACTGGTTTCTGTCTTATCTTTCAGACAGAACTCAAACAGTCTCTATTTCTAACCGCTCTTCCAAACCGTCAGCCCTGTCTCTTGGAGTTCCCCAAGGATCGGTCCTTGGGCCGGTCCTTTTCATTCTCTACACTAAACCTCTGTCATCCATCATCAGCCACCACTCAGTTTCCAGTGTCCTTTGCTGATGACACTCAGATCAGTGACTCTTGCTTTCCTGATCAACTCGATGCCACCGTCCTTCGCATGCAGGAGTGCGTAGACGACGTAAAGCGTTGGATGACTTGCAACAAACTGAAGCTAAATGATGACAAAACGGAAATCCTTCTCATCCACTCTCAAAACAAACCTCTCCCTCCATCTGCTCCTTCTTCTATATCTATCGGCAACTCTGACATTACACTCTCTTCCCCTGCCAGAAACCTTGGAGTCACTTTATCAGACACCCTCTCCATGGACAAACACGTTACGAACATCTGCAGATCAGCATACAACGAACTCAGAAAAATCAGCGCCATTAGACACCTCCTCTCCTTTGACGCCACAAAAACTCTCGTCTGTTCACTCATTCTTTCAAAATTTGACTACTGTAACACTCTCCTCGCAGGCATTCCTTAGCACCACATAGACAAACTTCAGAGGGTACAGAACTCAGCATGCAGACTCATTTTCAAAGCAAAGATACACGACCACATCCAACCACACATGCAGCAACTCCACTGGCTTCCAATATCCTCTCGCATAAAGTACAAGTCTGCCAATCTATGCTTCAATTCTTTCACTGACCCTCATTTTCCTGTCTATCTCTCTGAACTGTTGCTTCCTTACATCCCCACAAGACAACTACGCTCTTCCACTGACAATAGAACCCTCTCAATCCCAAGAACCAAAACCAAAACTATCGGCAACCGTTCCTTCTTCTTCCACGCCCCCACCTTCTGGAACCAGCTCCCCTTCCACATCCGTCATTGCGAAACCTCCTCCACTTTCAAAAAGTCCCTAAAAACCCATCTGTTTAGGTCCGCCTATGACCTGTGATGCCTCGTTCCTGGTCTCGGTTTGTTTTTATTATTACCAGTATGTGCTAATGTGTCTTTGTTATTAAATATTGTAACTATCGTTTTTTTTTTGTCACTTTTAATGTTGCACCTATTATTTTTAAAATCAATTTTATTGCTGTAGCTATTATCTTTATAGCCTTTTAGTGATGTAGCTATTGTCTATTTATTTTAGTAGCTTAGATAGTTTGCAATTCTAGTAAAATTGTAAAGCGCTTAGAGCTGTAAGGTAAGCGCTATATAAAAATGCCTCAATAAATAAATAAATAAATAAATGAAAGGCTAGTAAAATATCGTACGAATATAGGTCTAAAATGTAGACCTACTAATCTACTAAAAATAATACATTATTTTATTTTATATATCCGTTTTTAATGAAAGGCTAGTAGAATATCGTACGAATATATGTGTAAAAGGTAGACCTACTAATCTACTAAAAATAATACATTATTTTATTTTATATATCCGTTTTTAATGAAAGGCTAGTATTAAAAGGAATGTTATATTAGTGATTTATGACAATCTGTTCAATATTTTTCATCTGTTTAGTTCGAAATGTTGCGTTCAATGGAAAAACTGTTCAAAGTTCTAACTATAACAGTTCTATGTTTGGTTCAGACAAAGCAGTGGATGGAAATAGAGATAACTATGTATGGCATGATCACTGTTCTGTTACTGGAGAAGGAGATTATAACCCACGATTTGAAGTAGAATTTCCTAAATCCAGCATAACTTATATAACAGTATACAACAGAGGTAATCATTTATTTTCTAAATCCAGTAAAACTTATATAACAGTATACAACAGAGGTAATCATTTATTTTCTAAATCCAGTATAACTTATATAACAGTATACAACAGAGGTATTAATTTCTTTTCTAAATCCAGTTTAACTTATATAACTTTATACAACAGAGGTAATCATTTATTTTCTGAATCCATTATAACTTATATAACAGTATACAACAGAGGTAATCATTTATTTATTTTCTAAATCCAGTATAACTTATATAACAGTATACAACAGAGGTAATCATTTTTTTTTCTAAATCCAGTATAACTTATATAACAGTATTCAACCAAGGTAATAATTTATTTCCTAAATCCAGTATAACTTATATAACAGTATTCAACAGAGGTAATCATTTATTTCCTTAATCCAGTATAACTTATATAACAGTATACAACAGAGGTAATAATTTATTTTCTAAATCCAGTATAACTTTTATAACAGTATACAACAGAGGTAATCATTTATTTCCTAAATCCAGTATAACTTTTATAACAGTATACAACAGAGGTAATCATTTATTTCCTAAATCCAGTATAACTTATATAACAGTATACAACAGAGGTAATCATTTATTTTCTATTTTTATATAACTACATTTTTTAAGTAATACAGCCTAGAAAACAATAGTAGCCTTTAGTTTTCCTTTCTAAACATGTTTTTCAGATGACAGTTATTCAGACCGACTTTCATATTATAGGCTTCAGCTATTCAACAACAATGTCATTGTATATAATTACTCCGGTCCTGACATGACATGGGCAAAAAGGGATAGGATATATATGACAACTAATGTCATTGCAACTAGAGCTGTCATTTCAACAAATTATACTGCAGGGCAGGACACACATCCTGTCCTAACTTTATGTGAAGTTGAAATATATGGAGGTAGATATCTGTTTGTTTTTATTTTCACACAATGAAAGAACAACATAAAAATACCCTCAATGATATTCAATAGCAGTAACAAATAAAAAAAGAACACTTATATGTTTGTGGTATTTTTTTAATTATTTTTTTTTATTTTGAATTTGTTTATCCACTTAGAAGAGTGTATTAAAGACAAGAAATCCTGCCCATGTCCGGCTGTATACACTGATGACACCTGTCAAGAAGGTAATATTAGTATGGCAGTGACAAAAAAAGTACGTTTTAAATGTCTTTATTTTGCCATGTCCTAGTTTAAATATCATTTACTTTCAAACTATTACTTGATTTTAGTACATTTAGTCAGATATATATTAATTATATATGGTATCCCTATGGAGAGAAATATGTCTATAAAATAAACTTGAACTAGCATACCATTTTGTATACAATTTATCATGAATAGTTTATATTGAATTAAACACAATAAACTATGATAAATAAATATAGAATACCTTTTTAGTTTTGGGGAGTGAAACTAGGGAAAGTTTATCCACAAAAACACAGACAACGTTGGGATGGTGTGGCTTTGGGGTGTGGACACAAAAGGAGTACATGGCAAAAATAAACCGCTAAAATAATTAATGTATATAGTTTATGTACAGTTGTGTAGACCGGAAAACAAATTACAGATGCAAATTAGTTTTGTCTATATTGATGTATTACATCATGGACCATTTTAAATGCATATAATGTAAAACATTAGTTGTTACACTCACGACCGCTCCTTATTATCGAGCAAAGATCGGTTTTCCTAGTACTGACATAGGCTCTTAATTGTTATACTATTTAGGTTGAATACAAAAAAGTTATTGTTATTACCCTTTGATTCAATGATAAGAAAAACTATTTGTTATGGTGCTCAAGGCTAGAACAGAGATATTTATGAATGCTTTGTTCCACTGTAAGTGCCAATCAGCTAGAAATTCAATAGCAGACTACTAATGATAAAATGTATAAAAAATAGTAACCTATGATAGTGCATGTTTATTTTATACACATATTAATGTCCATGTGTACTAATAGTTATGTTATAAAGTTTTAATTGTGTTGGTTGATGATAAAAGAAGGAACATCAGTATTCAAGGCACATTTCCATTTTTTTTATCAATAAAAGAATATTTATCTTTACAAAATGAGAATAAAAAACTCTAACAATAAGCTTAACTCCTAGACACCTGACCTAATATAAGAAGGAATGTTATATTAGTAATTAATGACAATCTGTTCAATATTTTTTATCTGTTTAGTTCGAAATGTTGCGTTAAATGGGAAAACTTTTCAAAGTTCTAACTCCAGCTACTATTCGAATAGTGCAGACAAAGCAGTGGATGGAAATAGACATAACGATATTACTAATGATTACTGTGCTATGACTGAAGAAGGAGATGTTAATCCACGATTTGAAGTAGAATTTCCTAAATCCATTATAACTTTTATAACAGTATACAACAGAGGTAATCATTTATTTTCTATCTTTATATAACTAAAATGTGTTAGTAAATACAGTCTAGAACAAAACTGTATAGTTTTCCTTTCCCAACATATTTTTCAGATGACAGTTATTCAGACCGACTTTCGTATTATAAGCTTCAACTATTTAACAACAATGTCAATGTCTATAATTACTCCGGTCCTTACATGCTTTGGAGAGCAAGGGATACGATATATCTGACTAGTAGTGTCATCGCAACAAGAGCTGTCATTTCAACAACTTATACTGCAGAGACGGACAAAACTCCAATCCTATTTTTATGTGAAGTTGAAATATATGGAGGTAGATATCTGATTGTTTTTTTATTTTTACGTAGTAAAAGAACAACATAAAACTACCCTCAATGATATTCAATAGCAGTAAAGTATGGAAAAAACATAGCACTTATATGCTTGTGGTATTGTATTAAGGATGGCATTTGTTTAATTATGCTTAAAACAGTATTTTTAGCGTATTTCAGATTTTTACTTATTGAGATAGTTTAACCATTATATTAATCATAAAATACCTTTGTAACCAAAAATTGAGCTTCAAACACATTCAAACATGCATGCCCCAGTTCATTTAAGAGCAGCATTTTTTTTTTCTTTTCCGGTTTTTCTGATTTAGCATGGGCTAGTTGTAGTATATGTATATATATATATATATATATATATATATATATATATATATATATATATATATATATATTATATTACATTTGCCTATATTAAAGTATGAACACTCCTTTATTTGCATTATTCTGTAATTTAAAATATAATTATGCATGGAGGGTTAAATTCAATCAATATAAATTTGTTTTTGTTTTTTTCAGAACTTTATTCCGAGTACATTTTAGGAATCCATATAGCAGTTGGATTACCACTTTTTTGGTATTTTGTGGCAGTAGTAGAAGTCTTAACAATCGTTTATTGTATTCATCGTAAAATAAAGCGAATGGAAACGAAAGAACACGTTTATAACAAGCTTAATGAGAAAATCTATTTAATAGATAAGTATGAACAACATAATCCATCAAATATTACAAAAGAAAAACAAGAATGTCAAGTATAAACCTAAGAACAAAATGAATTCAAGTATTAATGACTAAAAAATGACTAAATGTTTTCATTTATTTCATATAAATACAATGTTTACATTTGATCTGATACGTTTCTTGCAGTGTAAAGTCTAACTGTGCAAAACAAACCTGGCCATTCAAAATATAACAAAATACAATTTAAATCTTTAAAAAAAATGTTTTTACCAGTGACACAAAATTAATGTTAAACTAAAGTTAAACTAAAGTTAAACTAAAGTTTAACTAAAGTTAAACTAAAGTTAAACTAAAGTTAAACTAAAGTTAAACTAAAGTTAAACTAAAGTTAAACTAAAGTTAAACGTGGACTGTGTGCTATTCTTTTGTCAGGTTTCCACTTGTGAGATTATGTTTTAAAACGGAGGGGTGGCCAGGATTATTTTCTTTATATTGTAGACGTTTGAAAATTGTTTCATTTAAAATTTGATTGCAACCGGAAGAGGTTGCATATGATACGAATCGATAAATATTTGTTAACCCTCTCAAGATTTCAAAGTTCTTTGCAATAAATTATAAAAGAACCACTTGCAACTCTTTAAAAAGTAAAATATTATATTTTAGGAATGGCTATGTTAGTTACTAGAATAGAAAAAAATTATGCCATTATGTTACGCTTAGGAAAACTCAACATTATTATATTTTAGTTCTTATATATTTGTCTTATTATTTAGTATTTTAATACTGTGATTTTAAAGCATATTTGTAAATAAACGATACCAAATCAGAAAAATCACATATCAAAGAACCAAAGCAAATCATGTGAGCATTTTCGACACGTCTGTTAAATTTTGTAAAAATTTTTTATCAGTACTTTGTAATTTGAAATATTGTACTCACTGAGCTATATATACATGGAGTGCTCAAGCAATTAAAATACAGAAGAAAAAATGGGAGAAAATGCGGACTTTTTAATATAGATAGGTGCACTGTAGACTGACCTATATATACATAAAAAGTACTTAAAATTTAAAAACTTGTAATTACGTCATTGTAATTTGATAAAAATGAACTATTTTATATAGATTCTATATATACTCTCTTATACTTGTAAGTTTTAATAAGTACCGGATTCATTTCTTTGTCAAGTCAAAAAATGAAATGGTTGATCATTTTTCTCCATAATTGAATACCACATGAATGATAAGCTTATATATGTTAACTGAGTAAGTACTTTTAAATTATATATGTATTATTTAGACACTAATTTATATTAATTAGCCTAAGCCACAATGTTAATTTATAAAATACAAGGCGTGCCGTGTAACAGTAAAAATTCCGCAGCTAGGATTATCCAATGCGGTTCCCCTAAGGATAATTATCGTGTTGGCTCGCCTGTAAACCTGTACTGTCACCCGGTAGCACAAATCCTATAATATAAATACAGGCGTCCAGGCACCGGGTGGTTCTCGAGACGGGGTTGCTGCGTCCATTGCTGTCCCCCATGCGTTCGCCCGCCGGTGTATTCTTAATGGGAACGTATCGTCGGCTTACACACTTTGCCAGTCTTTGAGGCCCACATCTCCTTCCTCACCAAAACCTGCTTCTTCCACATGCGTCGTAATGCCGCCATCCGTCGCTATCTCACCCAGGAAGCTTGTCATCTCTCTACTCTTATCCTCTCTTGGATTATTGTAATTCGCTATTTTCTGGCCTCTCGGCCTCCTCCATTTAGGGTCAAACGTGTGCAGGACTGTGCTCCCCGACTAGTCCTCAATAAGAAGAAATCAACTTATAGCCTATCACTAGTCTGCTCTGATCTCTGCACTGGCTACCCATCAACTACCGGATCTCCTAAAAGCTGGCTTCTTTCTGCTACAAGTGCCTGAATGAATCCGCCCCAGATTACATTCGCTCCTGTCTCAAGCTATACGCCCAATCCTGTCCACTTTGCTCGGCTTCTGACCCACTGAATCTTCGGATCCCTCGTGCAAAGCTAGTGTCCGCTGACCAGCGTGCATTCTCCTACGCGGATACGTCCGACTGGAATCCCCTATCCCACTATATATATCACAACAAATATCGAAATGTCACGAGACATCCAGTGGTCACTTACACAGAAATGGGTGATTTTATTTTTGCTAGCCCTGTCTAAACTAAGTATATCTATGATATATTTACATTTTTCACTTACATAGACATAGAAAATTTTAAATATATAATTATATATTTTATAACCTACATACATTTGTTTACATATTTAATATTGTATTTCTCTATTTCTTCAGGTTTCCAAATCAAAGATTTACAGAAAGAAGACAACAATGGATAGCAAATGTCGGTATTGAGAAGGAAAATGTGGCCATGAATACACGTATTTGTTCACTGCATTTAGAAGAAAAAATGTTTGGCAGATATGGACAGCACACAAGATTAATAGAAAATGCTGTACCAACCCTTTTTGAGCTGAATAAACAGAATGTAGTATGTTTAATTTTTCATTTTATTAATATACACTTGTTTTTATTTAACAAAAACATATAAATATTTATAAAATTATTTTCAAATGCTGGTACTTTAATGCACCACTGAACCAGTTGGCCTAACAATGATATTTATACAACCTATGACAGAGTCAAGCCTAACAATGATATTTATACAACCCATGACAGAGTCAATTTAAGTTATCGTAAGAGGTTGTGTGACTGTATAACGGATATGCACAGAGGTGTATTTATGCATGTTCCACATGTTCCTTTGGAACAGGGGCCGCCACACAAAAGGGGGGCTCACACACATAAAAAGAAAATATTTTTTGTGACATCCCCATTTTTTCCCCTACAATATTAAGCGCTTCAATGCAAGCTAGCTAAGCGCAACATAGAATTTATGATTTTAAAAAATGTAATATTAATTAACGGCACTTCAATCTCTAAGGTATGCGGAAGGCAGGGCGAGGCCAAGAGGGGCCCCCACTAAAAATTTTGAACAGAGGCCCCACAATCCTAAATACGGCCCTGGATATGTAAACAACGTCATATAAATACTGGATAAGAGACAAGACCTAGGCTACTAAACATGAACGGAAAAGCAAACCCATGTAATGCCATTGCGATATTGCATGTACCTAAATTCACCGCATGCCTCTGCCTTAATCTCCTGCACCAGTGGCATGTTATGCTATGATAATTTAGTCCAATAGAGAAATACCACTGAGGGCTACATTTTGAATCATGGACTCAAAACGGTATATATGTGTGGCAAATGGCGCGCTGATAATATTACATTATGTATGATAATACATTTTGGTATGTGTTCAAAATTTTTCTTTTTTTTAAATACATTCAGCTCTGTCCAGAGGAAATGACATTCACTTCCATTCCTAGAATTGAAACAACAACTATGGCAACAGAAAACAACCAAGATCATTCATAAATTCATATTTTATAACAGGCAGTCCCAAGAGAATTAAAATAAAGATGGACTATGAGAACAGAGTACTTAGAAAGAAATTGAAAGTTTGTCAAACTAAATTGTGTAAAGCTAAAACATGTTAGAAATACCTTAGCAGAACTAAAATGTTAAAAAATAGAAAACAACTTTATTGAATGATTTTTTTATAGAAGATTTGCATGCTATTCAAGCAAAAGAAGGACTTGGACTAGGAAACAAATGAACTTGTAATCACATACATTATCAAAAAGAAAAAATGATAGTGAATTTAGCAGCTCAATGTTTAAGTACAATCGCTGCTGGTGCAATAGCTTTTTGTAATAAACAATACAAAATGGAAAATTTTAAAGATTCTCATAATACAGTACATTTTATTAACACATTTGATAAATTAATTGATATATTGAACAGTAGAAGTCCGATAGCAAAAGGTTCAAAAGCTCACGACACTAATATTAGTATTGATTCTATTACACCAGATATAGCATTAGATAATGTCCCAGATTATGAAGTAGGCAGACTCTAAGAATTTAAAGAAGCTGCAATTTCTTACATTGCAGGATATGTGATAAAGATGATGAAAAAAATTATTAAATGTCACCTTTGTTTAGAAACTTTATCTTTTGAAAATAATGTTACATTTTCAAATAGTCTTGTACATTTTAAGAATAAGGGAGGATTAACAATACCCAATAGTGATATATTTTCTATATGCCTAGAAACAGAAAAATCTCTTCAAAGAGAACTGAAAATTTCAGTGACAACTTTGTTGAATGCAAGAGCTGTTTCAAACATTTGCACAAATACCTTAATAATGTGTTACAATAAATGGCTTTTTACATGTTTAGATTTCCACTTATTTGATTCATCACCATCATTTGTTGATCATAATGTTGCATAGAAAGCTATTTAAAAATTAGAATGCACCACATTGGTAAAATGTTTAATAAAAAAGTTTCCGGACAAAAAATAAGAAAAAAAATTTCTAAACTTGTTCAAATTAAGAACCAATAATTTTCAATTCTATAGTCTCTACTTCTGTGTATATATCAAGTGAAAACATCAAAACAAGTTATAATAAACATGTTTGTATTGGCCATTTCATGTTAAAGTATTCTTCAATATTCTTTATTTATCAAGTATAAATTATGATTTAAATGCATACAACATTAAAGTCTATTAATAGGAAATTAATATCTTTTGTTGAAATTGTATTGTATAAAATGGAAGGAAATGTAAAATACAATTATTTTGATTATTGAAAATATGTTACTTTTATGATACTTTGAATTCAAAAACTCTTTTTATGCCAATTTTGTTGAATGTATGTGTGTTGATATAAACAAATGTTGAAATAAAATTTTTCATAATTGATGGATTTAAAGAACTACAATATATAATAAGCAATTCATGAACGTGATGTCTATATGCAAAATTTCATTATTGAAATGATTACCTTTATCATTATTATGTTATAATTTAGGTTGTGGATATTGTTCTATTGAAATTAAACCATAACAGTAATTATAAAATTTTGAAAGTGATTTGATTTTTAAGAAAACTGCATTTTGTTTAAATTTAAGGACACATTGAACATACATTATGAAAAAAATATGTTTGAATATAAGATAAAAAATGTAATCATACATTTTATGTCCATTGGCCATTGTTAAACATTGTAGAGATGGTAGGCCTATATTTAAAATTGAAGAAGATTTAGTAAATCGTCCAAATGTTATAGGCCTACTATGGTAATTGTATGGCTACTCCTATGAATTTTATTATGTGAATAAAGAAATTGAAGCAAATAAATTACAAGTTTGGTTGCTATACTTTTAATGTAAATCTCAATACATAATGTAAGCTCATAGCGCATTTCAAATACAGCCTAACTAAAAATAGCACATAAACCAATTTAATTTAAAAAGTAAGAAAAAAATATATTAAGTCCGCATTTGATTTATTATTCCATGAATATTTAGCTCAGTGCACTACAGTGCACTTATCTATGTCAAAAAGTCCTCATTTTCTCCTACAATTTACTTCCTTTGAGAGCTCAGTGATTGTACTGTATCAAAATGTGTTAATTATAATAATACTGTTTGATTCGTTCCTTTGTAAATAAAACCTTATATTTGTAAATCAATTTTATTATTTTCTTCACTATGTTTGCTAACTTGCCTTACGGAAAGTCTTGAAATATAGATATGCATTCTATTAAATACACACTATTTTCGAAAAAAATTAAATGGAATACATATTTTATAAAATAACTAAACCTGCTTTCTATTCAGTTTTATGGTATTCATTGCAAGATGTACCCACAATTATATAATTTATGTACGTTGAACAGTTGTATACAACATTTCCTGCATTGTTAATGTCATTTATATCTTCCATCAGTCTTCCATTTAACTAGCCCTGTCTTATCCTCTTATATTAAATGTAAAAATGTGTTTTTTTATGTAAAAAATGATCACAACAAGGAACGTAACAAAACTGGAAACTACGCCAGAGGGGGGAGAAAAAGAAGAAGACAAAGGATACGATGGGAGGACAACATCAGAGAGTGGACGGAAGTAAAACTGTGCGACGCAATGAGAAAGGCTGAGAGACGGGAGGAATGGAAGAGGCTGGTGTACATGTCATCTGTGGCGCCCAGCGGCCCAACAGAGTACGGGATATGTAGGATAATTGTCAGTGATTGAAACAGAGCATAATAATTTGTCTATGGTCAAAGAGAGATAACCAATGAAAAGAAGAGTAAACCTTGATCTTAAATAGCAGAAACAGACTATAGGATAAAGGACAGTTATTATATGACAAAGAGTGGACGATAGTGTAGTGATTTTTGTTTGTTCACTTGTTGATTGAGAAATGCGAGAGGCTATGTGGGAAGGTTCCGGGAAGACTTGACCTTAGCGAGGTAGTGTGTGCAACCAGCTTGTGATAGTAGGATGCTGGAGTGTTTTATGTGAATTTTTGTAATGGAGATAATATTTGAGATCTCAGAGAATCGATTGTAAATTGCAATGTAATTGAGTGATTATATATTATTACTACATGCTTAAGCATTCAAATGGATTTTCTTGTAATTTGTGAGGATATTAAAAATGTGCGTGTAAATTAAACTTATATCTATTTTATGTTCAATAACTGAGTTAATTGAGTTTGTGAACGCTTCCAATAGATTGTTAGTGAAAGTGTTGAACAGTTACTATATAGAAACTTACAATAATGATAGTATGCAATTGTTAGTCCAAGAATAATTAAGAGGACAACATACAGGTGTAACCAGCAGAGTTAGAGAGAGAGAGAGACAGAGACATTTTCTCAGACTTGGCAGTGTAAAACAGTTACGGAGGTATTACGAATAAATACTCAGCTTCAACTAACTACTTAATTAATTGTTTTAAACAACAAGCTAAATCATTAGTTTGTGTGACTAATCAGCAATTGTTGGTTGATTAAATAAACAAGACCATTGGGTGATGTGACTTATAAGTTATCTAATCAGTTAATCTGACTAGCTGACTAAATCATTGAATCACATGACTAACTAGCTATTTAATTGCTTTATCTAGCTATCTAATTGATGGGTTTATGTGTTTTATTTACTTTACTGATTAGTCTGAATAACTAGCTAACTTAATGACTTATGCCATACATACATATATTACTATCACGTAGACATACCTCTATCTATGTATGAACATTGATAGTTTGTTCCTCCATCAGCTCATCTTCATTACAAAACATTATGTTTACTATGAAAGGATCAGATTGGAACATGTCTTTTCCTTGAGATGGCAAATACTTGGCCACAATCTTACCACAAGTAAGACAATAAATATGCATTAGTTTATTATGAACCATTTTTTTAGAACATTTTTATAGCCTACAGTATTTTAACAATTTCCAAAAACTTTAAAATACAAATGAAGACACACTTTTGTAGTTTAAAAGTTATTCCACTTCTAACAAAAGACTATATTATTCATTGAACACAACTTTGTCTTTTCTAATTTTCCTATGGTCATAGGGCGTTTGCAATCACGTGACAAAAAGCACGTGATTTTTTTTTTACTTTGTGTAGTAGTGTGTACAAGTACAAGGCCGCTGTATTAATAAAGTTTCATATAGGCTCGAGCTTTTTTAAAATGATGTTTTGTGTTTTAAGTCTTTTTAAGGTTTAAGCTGTATTATGTCTGTTAAATAAAATAGGCTATTATATTATTATCATAGACATAGATCATAGACGATGTGAGCTTATTAGTGACTTGCTAGATAGCCTATTCACCAACACTTTCACTTGGCATCCCTACTTAGCCATTAGCCTAGCCTACGAAACATTAAAAGTGTAGGCCTATAAAGTGAAATTGAAAGTGTAAATAGGTCTAGCCGGCCCTAGCCTAATCACATTAATCAATTAATCTACAGTACTATTATTTACCTCCTTATTTTTGAGTAGGATAGCCAATATTCATATATCATATGTGAATTTGGCATGATAAAGAAGTACTTCACCTTTTTTGTACACCAATAGTGGCTTTTATTTACACAAATACGTCACTAAAAAACCTAAGCCACGCCCATTGAGAACGCTCTATTGCAGTTTTTTTCACTTGAAAAGTAGTACAGTACATACTATGCATGATTATATATAAGACATCGGTCGTATCTAAGAAATTACAAAATGTGACTCTGCTGTTTTTCCCATGTGGACCTCAAATATAGTAAACATTTTTTTTTTAGTTCTGTGTATTATAAAAAATGGACAGCACGGTTATCAATGCCAGTCGTTAGTTTACAATAAAGCATACTATAAGAAAAAAACAAGCAAATTCAATGCTTGAGACAAGGCTAATTTTTAAAGACTATTGCAGAATTCTCTTCGTTTTCTAAATAATAAAAAATATTAGCTTGAAAGAAACACTTTAATACATATTTAAATGCAGGTTATTTCAATATTTTATTGATTTCATTTGTAGCCCATCAATATTAAATGATTAGGAATAACATATTTAAAATATAATGACAAACTAAAAGATCGATGTCAAAAAATAATTATTCTTTCGAAGTAATTGAAAAGAAATTAATGATGGGAATGGAGATTCTGTTTGTAATTAATTATTTTGTCATTCGTAGGTCATTTAATAACTTGTTTCATACATTAAAAAATGTGATTTTAAAATGCAGCTTACGCTGACATTCCAGAATTTTTTTATTGAAATATTAATGTTATAAATTCTAAAAGCTGTTGTAGGCAATATTAATGTTATAAATTATAAAAGCTTTTGTAGGAAATATTGTTATAATAGTCCTAGCTATGACACCTTCAGGAGCCGGCTGAAGATTCACCTATTTCGTCAGCAGAACTAGCGTATTATTACATATTTCGTTGTCTGTCTGTATTCTGTAACTGTCGTCAGCGCATAGAACTGTCACCAACGGGATATGCGCTATATAAGCACCATTTATTATTATTAAAAGCTGTTGTAGGAAATATTAATGTTATTAATTATAAAAGCTGTTGTAGGAAATATTAGTGTTATAAATTATAAAAGCTGTTGGAGGAAATATTAATGTTATAAATTCTAAAAGGTGTTGGAGGAAATATTAATGTTATAAATTCTAAAAGCTGTTGGAGGAAATATTGATGTTATAAATTATAAAAGCTGTTGGAGGAAATATTGATGTTATAAATTCTAAAAGCTGTTTGAGGAAATATTGATGTTATAAATTCTAAAAGCTGTTGGAGGAAATGAACAAATTACAGATATACTATTTGAGCATATTTGATATCGCTTTACCAATATTTCTCACCAGGTATAATTAATAATAATAATATTAAACACAGTTTAATTGTTCTATAATAGTCAATAGTGAGTGATCAAAGCATCATCAGCCTACTTTGAATACAGAATGATGGGCTTATATCAACATGTACAAATCACAATTTTGATACTGATTATTAC
This sequence comes from Anisus vortex, assembly GCA_949126835.1. Lineage (NCBI taxonomy): Eukaryota > Metazoa > Mollusca > Gastropoda > Planorbidae > Anisus > Anisus vortex. The sequence continues at coordinate 26,744,023 of OX421507.1, forward strand.
TTCTTCAAACATTCATTGTATCAGTGAGTTTACTGTTTTTATATTTACATTAAATTATTAAAGCGAGATAATAGATGACTAACGGATGATTAACGTATAATATCTTAAAGACGCACTATATCAATATAGTCAATAGTTGAGTGAACCGCAGCCCTGTCCAATGCTTTACATTGTCGAACCAGTATTCGACACCCACCTTCTACCGTGCCCTGGAGGATTGATTTTGACAGGCTATTGTGCCGCAACACATGACCGAACCATGTCAGTTTGCGCCGTTTGATTGTAACCATAATGTTTTCTTGAGGGCCTGCAATTGAGGATATTCTGTCCCACAATTACGCTTTAGTCCAGTGTTCTACGTCAGAGATTCGAAGTACTTTTCTCGTGCATTTATTTTCAAATGCCTGCAACTTGTTTTCAGGTCTTACATTCATACAGAACAATGGTTTTCGAGTGGCAGCGCGTTTGTCTGGCGATCCGATGGTCCTGGGTTCGAGTCCTGGTGGAGGCTTTTTCCCCAGGACTTTAGGGTGTCCATGAGTTTACCCAACTCTGACGGGTACCTGCCATTAGTTGGGGTAAAGTAAAAGCGGCTGGACATTGCTCTGGCCACACATCCCCTAGTATGCGGTGGCCACAGATACTGGTGAACGCTGCTTTGATCAGATTGGTCCGACGGGTACTTTACTTTTTCAAATTGTATTACTTTAACAGGATCTTGCCCATTTTTTTGTATTTCTGTTCTAAAGTTCTTAGTGATTCAATGTTATCAGTATATTTTTTAAAAATTTATTTATTTTGTAATTATAAATTTCTTTAGATTTTCTATTCTAAAAGATATTACACTTTACTTTTCTATATTGCGTTGTTAATTAAAGAGTTACTTCTACATCATCATCATCATCATCTGTCCTTTATTTTCCTTTGGGAACATAGGGCCTCTGTCAAAGCACGTTACTCTTCACGGTCTCTTGCCAGTCGCTTCATTTCTTCCCAGCTCTTTCCAATTCTTCCAGCCTCATCCAATATGCTTCGTCTCCATGTTCGGATTGGGTCTTCCTCTGTGCCGTTTGCTCCACTCTAAGGCCTGTCTAGCTCTGTTGTTGTTATCTTTCCTGAGGGTGTGTCCAATCCATCTCCACTTCCTTTCCATGATTTGTTGTTCTTCTGTTCTTTGTCCACACCTCTCCCACAGCTTGGAGTTTTCTACCTTGTCGAACCATTTTATTTTTAGTATATTTCTTAGGCATCTGTTTACAAAGGTCTGGAGTCTATTTTTTGTTATCTCTGTCGTTCGCCATGTTTCGGACCCATAAAGTAGGACCGTTATAACGTTTGTGTTAAAGATCCTTATTTCGGTTTTGACAGAGATGTCAATGTATGTAGATCTCCAGACCTGTTTCAGGTTGGCAAAGGCCTGTGGCGCCAAATTTATTCGACGTTCGATGTCCTCGTCTGCTCCTCCTCATATACTGACCACGTTCCCAAGGTATACAAAGTTATCCACTTTGTATAAGCTTTGCTTTGCTACTTGTATGTCGCCATCTTGTTGGTGGTTTATTTTCAATAATTTAGTTTTTTGATGGCTTATATTGAGCCCTACTCGTTTTCCAGTATCACTCAAGGCTGTGATCTTTTCCAGCATATCTTGTAATCTGTGGGACAGAATCGCCAGGTCATCCGCAAACTCTAAGTCTTCTAGTTTTTGCATTAGGGTCCATTGTATTTCTTTTCCTGAGTTGGCATAAGCTTCTTTTGTGACCCAATCTAGTACCAAAGGGAACAGGAGTGGTGAGAGAATACAGCCTTGCTTGACTCCAGTTGTAACATGGAATTCATCTGACATCCTACCATTATGTACTACTTGGCAGGTAAAGTTTTCATAGAGACTTTTGATGTTGGATAAGATTTTGTTAGGTATTCCATAGTGCCTCATGATTGACCTTATTGTTTCTCTATGAATGCTATCAAAAGCCTTTTCAAAGTCCACAAATGTAGCATAAAGTGGAGATTGCCATTCAATAGATTGTATTATAATGATATGGAGTGTTGCTATCTGGTCAATGCATGATCTTCCTCTTTTGAACCCAGCCTGTTCTTCTCTTACGAAATCATCGCAGGTTTCTTTCATTCTGTTGAGTATTGTTCTGCTGAAGATCTTGCTTGGCACTGAGAGTAGAGTAATTCCTCGCCATTTATCACATTGTGACAGATCCCCATTCTTTGGAATTTTAATCAGTAAGCCTTTTTTCCATTCTGCAGGAGGGGTTTCGGTTGACCAAATTGAGCGTGCGGAAGCTTTAAGTGTAATAATCACCAACTAGCGCACTCGCCAACTAGCGGGCGACTTAACTAGCAGATAGTAAACTAACTCGTGTAACTCAGACTTAAAATTTGTAAAATAATCATGCCTGTCAAATCAGTCGTGGTTGCTTTAATATTGTCAAAAAGAAACTTTCAAATTACTTTTAAAATAAATATACAATTGTGCATTATTATTGTTTGCAGTTAGGTTTGCAAGTTCTGTTGGTAATGCCAGGAAGCAGTACAATGTACAAATTCCAGACACCACTGGGCCAGCAGAATCTAACCATGTCTTCAGAGCACAGTAGGTCTATAATAATATATATAAGAATTCTGTTCTACTTCTATATATAAACTATTGTAAGGCAACCACTAAAGCAAAATCTCATATGAAAAATGGAAATTTACCCTTGAAAAAAAAAGTAAGGTGCTCTTAGTTAAAGTTGATGCCAGTCAAGATGTTCATGTTAATAGAATAAAAAAAAAGTTTGTTATGAATATTAAAAAAAAAGCATTTCCTCCTTTTTTTGTTTCCAGTCAAAACTCATTAGAGTTTTATCCTCTTTCCCTGACAAGCTTATGGGTTGGATCAGTATTTTTCCATCCAGGTAAATCTTTTCATTCTAATTTTTAAGCATCACAATCAAAGCTGAATGCTTGTATTCAATAAAAAACAGCCACTGCCAATTGTAGACACACAAAATTCTAACAATTAAAAATATACCTAAATTACATTTAAAAATTATCCTTTTTTAGATTTCCCAAATCAGTTATACTGTTATACACACAAAGTTAAAGTGTTCCTTCCATTCCATTCAGGTTTTTGAACTAAGAACCCAGAATAGTGGCTTAATTAGCTTCATTTACCCTCATACTTAATTTTCAATTAAATGAATATCTACGGAAATTGTAGTTCTGTTTAATCTCACTCTGTACATATATACAAGCCACTATAACTGAACAAGTAGAAAGAGAAAAGTGAAAGATCATGGCTTTTTTCTGCTTTAGATACTGAACTGTGTATTGTTATAATAACATTTTAAAAGGATATAGTTTAGTTTATAATTTGTATAGTATTTAATGATCTTATAATTTTTAAAATAACATAATGAATAGAATAATGGCTTAGATATTTTTTGAAAATTTCACTAATTCAATTATCCATGTTCTGTGTATGTTTTTTCTGACCCTCCACCACAAAATGAGTCCTTTGTGCCTCAAGCTATTTTGAGCTACAACCAAATTATGTCATAAGGGTGTAAAATAAAGATTTTTAGATTCTAATAATTTCTAATTATTTTTTTTTAATTCTAAAAATATTATTTAAAAAAATATTTTAAAAGTAATACCCTGTATAGTTTCATGTAAAAAAGCAAAATAGTAAATTTGAAATTTCTCATAATCAGGTTTCAGAGTATAACACATATAGCTAAGAGACTATTTCTCTAGTTTTAAACCATTTTTACCAATGAATTCATCATTAAAATCACTATAAGAATAATTAATGCAAAATGACCGTAGGTCACAATGCCACTCATTTCATGGTGCAGGGTCACATCCGTTTCAATATGTAAACTGCAAACATATTAAATTTCTTAAGTATTCAAATTCAACTTATTAATTCTGATTTAAACTGTTTCAGTTCCTGCATCAGTTATCTATGGTGTTTATTTGTTGGGCAGAAAAAGATTCTTTGATGGCTATGTGGAAAGTGCAGAGAAAAGGTGATTAACTTCAAGTTTTATATCTGCCACATTGGTGTTTATATAAAAATGTATTTTTTATAAAATAAAATTTAGCAATTTAGGTTTATTTTCATGTTTAAAAAAAAACAAAACAATTAGAAATTTAGGGTATATGGTATATATCATGGTAGTGTATAAGTGGCAGTGCATAAGGTTTGCCATTCTTAAGGTGTGGGGTTTGAATCTAGGTTTTAGGTCGGATTTGTTTCCTAAATCTGGTAAATTAAAGTTGGCTGGGCATTGCCTGGCAACACAGTACTCTTGTTTGAAATGGTCACGTAAACTGGGAATCGCTGTTTCACTGCGGGTCAACATGGTCTAAAAGTGTAACTTTTTTTCTTGTATTATTATAGTCCTCACATTTTATTACCATTGATTATTTATGGACAATTGCGTACATGTCCTGTTTGGCTTATGCCACTTCACACATTTACATTTGACAGGATTTCAGCTTAGCTATCGCTGCCTGTTTGTCCTTGGCATCATGTCGGCTGTAGGAGTCGGCCATAAGCTTGTGCGCTACTATGGAGGTGTGGATCTTTTCAGCCTTCTGCAGGAAAAGGTGCCAATGTTGAAATGCAGTTAGAGTAATGGAACTTTGTGTACATTTTGTGTAACTTGAAAACTATGATGTGATATACTTGTAAATCATTAATAGCAAAAGAAATAAAGGGTTAATAATTCATTTAAAAATGCAAATGTACTTTTGACAACTTACCATATGTTTTAATATACAACACAAATTTATATCTTTCAATGCAAATTTATATAATTTATGAAATATAAACAAAATTTGTCTTGTTTAGATAAAAACAAGCATAAAGAAATAATTTTATTAATTTGTTTTTTTTTCATTGCTACAAGTAAATTTTAAAATCATTTTTAATATAAATTTTAAGCCGGTTGCAAACATCATATCGGACTACTTAGTAATATTGGCTGTAATAGAAAAGCAAATTTAATAAAGAAACAAAAACACTCAGAAATAATAAATACTAAGAAATAGATAGCAAAAAGATTAAAATTCAAACTGTGAACATTTTTTTAGTGTACCAAGTGATGGTAAAGAAATGTGTTTTTGATAAAGCTAAAAAGAAATAATCTAAAATTGAAGCATGATATTTTTTTAGAAAGAGCAAGTGGAATGAACTGTGGAACAGACAAAGATGATTGCTCTTCTTCTGCCTGTCTTGAGTGGTCAATAGTTGAGTCAACTGCAGCCCTGTCCAGTATTTTATGTTGTCCACCTTATACAGTGCCTTGGAGGATTGTTTTTTGGCAGGTTATTATGCAGCAACACATGACCGAACCATTTCAGCTTGGGCTGCTAGATTGTTGCCATAATGGTTTCTTGAGGGCCTGCAATTGGGGATATTCTGTCCCAGACATACTCATTAGTGATTAAGGGACGGAACAGGAAAGTATATAAAAACGAATATCATTTAAAATGGCAATATCGATTCGGAAATACTTTATATAGACATTGAAATGAGGTAATGATAGAATTATTAAATGTCTGAGAGCTAAGCACATAACTCAACACTGAGCTAAACAAAGAGCTAAACACATTGAGCTAAACAAAGAGCTCAACACAGAGTAAAGTACATAGCTAAACACAGAACTCAACAATGAGCTAAACACAGAGCTAATCAAAGAGCTAAACATACACAGCTAAATATGCTGTGCTAAACATACAGAGCTAAACATGCTGTGCTAAGCAAAGAGCTAAACACAGCTAAACATGTTGTGCTAAACAAAGAGCTAAACACAGAACTAAACATGCTGTGCTAAACAAAGAGCTAAACACAGAACTAAACATGCTGTGCTAAACAAAGAGCTAAACATGCTGTGCTAAACAAAGCTAAACCTACAGAGCTAAACATGCTGTGCTAAACAAAGAGCTAAACATACAGAGCTAAACATGCTGTGCTAAACAAAGATCTAAACACGGAGCTAAACATGCTGTGCTAAACAAAGAGCTAAACACGCTGTGTTAAACAAAGAGCTCAACATGGGGCTAAACATAGAGCTAAACAGAGTGTGACGTATATCCTAATGTCTTCAATAATGAGAGTTTGCTAGAAATAAGATCTTACAAACTTACAGGTAAAATATAAGACCAAAAGGTCACGTGTCTTTAAAATGGCCAATGGAAATCGGATTTGACAATTTGAGCCTACTTTATTTAAACAGACAAATCAATTATGAAAAAAAAATTGAACATAGGGCCGGTGAAGCAGTGTTCACCAGTTTCTGTGGCCACGACATACTATGGGATTGTCGTGCCAGCACATTGCACAGCCGCCTTTACTTTACCCCAACTAAGGCCAGGTACCCATCAGAGCTGGGTAGTAGTAGTAGACTCAGGGACACACTCCAGACCCGGCAAAAAATTATAGCCTGCATAAAGATTCGAACCCACGACTTGCAGTGCACCAGTCGAACGCGCTGCCGCTCGGCCACCATGCCCCACTGTTTAATTAGTCTAACATTGATTTAGTATTCCACTAGAGAAAAAACTGATTCTGAAGTTTCCATACCAAATGTGCTGTATCGTAGGCTATATGTTGTTTATATTTGTCAAAATAGCATTAGGTTTATAAAATTACATAATATAACATAATATGAGAACAAACAAATCAATAATTAAATATTTTATTTAACAGTCTTGATAAAGTTTCGTCGTCATTGTAAAAACATACTATCTAGCTGTTTTAATGGAGTTACAATTAACCTAATTGTTGAAATAAGATAGACAACTCTTGCAATTTTTTTAACCTTCTGAAATAAAGCAGTCAAGTCCCCTGATTTCACGTGTTAGAAAATCTAAAGTGCTTAGTTTAGTTTACATTTTACATAGAAATATTTAGTTGGGAAGATATTCATTCATTCAGTTGATCGTTTTGCATATTAGCTCTCTCTCTTTTATTCCTTCTGGTTTAAAACTTTATGCTTATTTATGAATATCCATTTATCTAAACACCAGCTAACGATCCATTCAAACCACCATCTTTTGGCTTTCTTAAAAATTGTTGCCATATTATCTAGCCATCTTTTGAAAAATAAAAAAACATTGTAAAAAGAGTTGTGGGTTTAAAAAGTGGGTTCAGCCAGAAGGGCGCTCCTGATAATTTTGTCTCAAGACTTAATCATATGTGTTGGAAACATTCGTATTTCCTTAAATCAATGTTATGTTTGTTTACAATTTAACAGTAATTGTCTTTAGTGCAACACCACTCAAGCAATGCCAAATTTTAATGCTAAGTAAAAAAAAAAAAAAAAAAAACTAGAGATAATCATCACGATTTAAATATATGTGCTTATCATGTATGTTACAGACACCCCTTCTATAAAGAACATTATATTGCGTTCTACGCTGATCCAGTGTTGCATCTTTTCTTTTCTTGACTCTAATCATTTTGATTATACTGCATTTTGATTATACAATAGTGTTTTAAATGATATTAAGTTACTGGTTTTCCAGGTTTGTTCAGGCTCTCTGGAAGAAAGAACATATGTGCAGTTGTTCATCTTGGACACAAATGACAACAAATAAACATGTCTTCACACCAACAAGGCGAAATAAATGTGGCCGCAGAGGAGGAATATGAATGTGGACATTTTATCTGCTTTGCTCAGACAGACCCGTCAACAGTGGCAAAGTAAAGTTGGATGGCTGGCTATCTATATAAACAAACAATATTACAATACCAACTGTTTTTCAACAAAAGAAGAATATGCACACCAGACGAAGAATTATTGCGCGTCAGCCTCAGGTCATACTATCTACCATAAATATATCGTCAAGACTTCAGTCAGCCAGAATACAGTTGATGACTACTAATGAACTTTTTTCTTTTATGATAAATTGTGTGAATGTGTGTGCGCTTGTCTATTTTATAAGTATATTTCTGTGCTTGTATACAAATTACAAATAATTATTTTATTTTGTTTAAAATATGCTGAGGGACAAAACATCTGTAATCAAGACAAATGTTCATTTGTTTGGATCAATAAAGAAATCTTATCTTATCTTATCTTATAAATATGGAATAAGAAAAGTGTTTTAATCTTTATGTTTATCTTGAGATGTAACTATTGTTCATAAAAAGCATACATTTTATTTATTTAATTTGTGACTGGAAATTTGTACACAATAAAATTTGAAAATGTGATTATTTTGTTCATTTGCATTTAGCTTATACATTTTTTTTTGTTAATCGATTTGTCTGTGTATATTAAGTAGGCTGAGTGTGTCACATCTGATTTCCATTGGTGCATGTAAGGACACGTGTCATTTTGGTCTTATATTTTACTTGTAAGGTCTCACTTCTAGCACATGCCCCCCCCCCCCTTCCAATCCAATGGCACATGTGTTAGTTGGATTCCTTTGCCCGGCTAAAAACCTTTTAATTTTATGTAATAATATTTTTTAAGATCGTGAAGACTTCAGATCTTTTAGATTTCCTAAAGGTTTTCAATAAATAAAAATTAATTATATTTAATTTGTATTAGATTAATAGATTTAATAAAAATCTTTTTGACAATTTTACCACAGAACTGGAACAATTATTATTTACATTTCTAAGAATGACAACACATATTATATTTAGGTATAAACACACTAGCATTCCATTTTTGAGAAACACGGGTAGCATGTTAAATTTTACATTCACTAACTAAAGTATACATATTTATAAAACACATTGCAAAAAAAAAAAAAAAAAAAAACTAAATTACAATACAATTATTTTTAGCCTTAACAAATTATAACGAAGCAGGACGTTTGGGCGCAGCCGTTTTGGCGCGACCGTTTTGGCGCGACGGACGTTTAGGCGCAGCCGTTTTGGCGCAGGACGTTTTGGCGCGACGGACTAAAAACACATCACATCAATTAATTAAATGAACTTAATAACTTTATTTGAGGAAAACAATATGTTTTATATAATAAATGCACAGTAACACTTGAATAAATATTGAAAGGGTAACAGTAATCCAATGAACTTGCAAAATCACTTTATGTGTGCTTGGCAACTCACAATATATTTATTGATATGAGGACTAAACCTTTCTTAGTGGCTTATATACATACAGTTGTTATTAGAATTTTGTTGAACAACTAGCACGCGTAACTTTCGCATATAAGCTTAGGCCTAACAAATCTAGGGGTTGAATAAAAAACAACAACAAACAACTTCCCTATTAAGACAACATATATATATATATAAATAGATAATAGATAGATATGCATTTTATGCCCATAAATAGAAGTCTTTATGCATATAGGCCTACACATGTATAAAAAAACAAAGTTTTAAAAGCTTAATCCTATAAATGCATTAAAGTAGGCCTACATCGTTTTAAATTATTATTTTTTAGGCCTATTATTAGTTTCATTTATTATTTTTATAAAAAGATAATGTTTTCCTCAATTATTTCCTCGCGCCAAAACGTCCCGCGCCAAAACGGCCCGAGCCAAAACGGTCGCACCAAAACGGCAGCGCCAAAAAGTCACGTACCAAATTATAACAATTAACAAAGGCCGAAACTTAACCCTAAATATCCCAGTTCATTCAGCGGAGTCCTCATATACAACTGCAAGCATCATTTAGTGTACAAATCTCAGAAACACTCATCTCTATTCATTTGAGTCCGTTTGTTCTTTGTACATTTGAGATTTAGCTTTAGCTAATCCAGTAACTTTGAACAATAGCAGAGTCGCTCATTTGTCTTTGGCTAGTTTTTTCTGCGTAAAAAAGAATCAAATAGCTTTCAATCTTTTCATCTTTACGGTTAAAAGACGTGATTTTAAAGTTTTCCTCTTTGCTAGTACATGGTTTTGCTTGTGTTATAGCCCCTTGACTGAGGTTGAGTTGTTCTAACTTAAGTTGTTTGTATCTCTTTGTGAGTGCACTGATTTAATCAGACGTTTTATGAACTAAAGGGGAGTAATTCATTCAATAAAAATAAGTAAAGGCCCATAAAAATGCTAACTAAGAAAAAAAAAAGCCTACATTAATATTTGTGTTTAATTAACTCACTAAAGTTTCATTCGGACCAAATTGAACATAGAGCTTCATGTCTTTCGTTTTCTCTTTCTTCCTCCTCTGCTTTTCTTGTCAATGGGCCGTATTGCTGATGAGAGTTAACACCCTTGCCACTTATACAAGTCAATCTTTTATGACTGACTTGTAAATTACAAGTCAGTCATAAAAGATTGAATTGTAAAAGGGGCAAGGGTGTTAACTCTCATCAGCAATACGGCCCATTCTCTTTCTTCCTCCTCTGCTTTTCTTGTCAATGGGCCGTATTGCTGATGAGAGTTAACACCCTTGCCACTTATACAAGTCAATCTTTTATGACTGACTTGTAAATTACAAGTCAGTCATAAAAGATTGAATTGTAAAAGGGGCAAGGGTGTTAACTCTCATCAGCAATACGGCCCATTCTCTTTCTTCCTCCTCTGCTTTTCGATACTCTGTCAGACAGTCTCTGGTCTCTTTCTACATCCACTGTAATCTTTTTGGTTATCCAGCTTTTCAATTCCACCCCTTTATAGCCTAATCTACACCCTAAATCCATCAGTTTTTCAAATGTATCCATTAAAAAAATTACTTGTAATAATAAATTCCTTGTCAAACAATGTATTACAATAATAAGACACACATAAGTAATAGATCTAGTACGGTATTTGACACAAAATGAGTCTGTGTAATTATGACTTTAATTTTGCTTAGTTAGTGTTTGTATCATTAAAAAAAATATGTAATAAACATAGCATAATTTAAAAAAAAGTGAAATATAAATTATCAACAGTTCAAAAAGAAATACAAATAGATAGACAAACATGTAAACAAACATGTAAACAAACATGTAAACAAACATGTAAACAAACAGAACAATTAATAAACAATCAATATATATGTCTATTTAGATTCAATTTAGAACAACGGATAGAAGAATATGTAAACATAAGAACACAACAAGAATAACAATGACAAAGTGTCACTGCCACTATTGTTGTTGTTGTTGTCGTGACAGATGTGACATCTTTGGAGACGTATATAACTGTCAAAGTGCCGACTTTCATTTTCTCTTCCAAACAATAATTCAAGCAAGTCGAGTATACAGCAAGCAATTTATTATTCATTAACAAAACAAATAGTATACAGATACCTGGATATACATGAATCTTATTTCACATCACGTTCTCTAAATATCAACGTCTATTCTAACACTCTATAAATACATCTAATACCGATCCTCCTTTCACTGTGCATTGTGCTGGCCACACAATCACCTAGTATGCAGTGGCCACAGAAACTAAAAACGCTGCTTCACCGGCCCTATGGATCAATTAGGTCTGACGGGATACTTTACTATGTGTGTATGTATGTGGTTTATTTGTATACTTTGTTTTACACAATGATTGCTTTGTTTATTTATTTTTCTTAAAAGAAAAATGCAAATAAATTAAGATAAACAATATTGTTTTAAAACATTTTATTATTATCAATAATACAAGTTATATCAATAAAAATATAATTTTAGTAATATGTCCACAAGTATGTGTATTATAAAAAGTTTATAGAAAGTAATTAGTAAAAAAATCCAATAATTAGTCATGATTTAAAATTCTTTAGCAAAAACGTAAGTTCATGGGAGAAGTGTAATGATCCCACTCACCTATTTAGTAAACCCCGTTGACAAGGTCATATATAAGAGGTTAGTGTTTTTCTTATTTAAAGCTGAAGCCGAGTATTATAGCAGACCGAGTCGGTAATAACGTATAGTGTCCGAATCGAACGTTATACGTTATGTCTATTATAGGTTAGACTGAAGAAATGCATTATGTCTAATCCTAAAAACAACAACAATATTCTATTTTTTTTTGTCTAAGTCACAAGTCTGTTAAATAATTTTAGTACATTTGTCTGTGTTTATTATTTTTTGTACAGTCTCTAAAATGGAGCCCTTAGACTTAGCAAATGGGTTCTAGACTATTTTATTTAGGCAAACTTAAAATTTGAATGTCTAAATGGCTACATGAACTAACTAAATGGTTTTAATTGACAAGTCTTTTGAATAAAGGGACCACACGAGCCACTATTTCAAATTTACACACAACTGTCGATGCATTGTTCTTCTTCTTATTAAAATTTTCGGACTATATCTTTACATGGGTCTTGATTGAACATTTATTGATGAGCTTAAAATATTAGTAGAGAAAAGAAATGTAGAATCCATGTAAGATATTTTGGTATTTTTTTTTTCTGGGTGTCCTTTCTCTATTGATAATGGAAGTATGGGTATAATAGAATTACAATTCATTACCAGATACTTGTTAAAAAGCAACAACAAATATACTTTAATAAAAAGAAAATTGAAATAAAAAACAGAAGTGCGAGTAGACAGTCATCCGTTTCGGCCTTGTTTCCCAGTTCAATAAGAAACTGTTACCGTTTTATAATATGTAATTGTCTGTTGTTGTTTTTTAGGCCTATCGTTCAGTAAAAATAAAAATAATGAAATATTTTTTGATAATGTAAAACCAATAAAGAATAACTGGACCAGATTAGATTTAGGCTTTGCTGGAAGTAACTAGATGTGTCTAGTCCAAAAGCTGATAACTTCAAAACACGTGAACCTGTGGAAAATTTATTGAAATAAAACAAGTTTAGATAAAGGTATATAATGTGTCTCTGTGTGTTCTTATGACATCATTTCAATCTCTTATGGGCATTTCTGTAACCATGGACCTCTAAGCTGGTCAAGTGTGTACGGTGAACCACTGATTTCTGTAACCAAGGACCTCTAAGCTGGTCAAGTGTGTACGGTGAACCACTGATTTCTGTAACCATGGACCTCTAAGCTGGTCAAGTGTGTACGGTGAACCACTGATTTCTGTAACCATGGACCTCTAAGCTGGTCAAGTGTGTACGGTGAACCACTGATTTCTGTAACCATGGACCTCTAAGCTGGTCAAGTGTGTACGGTGAACCACTGATTTCTGTAACCATGGACCTCTAAGCTGGTCAAGTGTGTACGGTGAACCACTGATTTCTGTAACCATGGACCTCTAAGCTGGTCAAGTGTGTACGGTGAACCACTGATTTCTGTAACCATGGACCTCTAAGCTGGTCAAGTGTGTACGGTGAACAACTGATTTCTGTAACCATGGACCTCTAAGCTGGTCAAGTGTGTACGGTGAACAACTGATACCCTTCCATTAAGAGTACAATCGTGGGCTAACGCATTGGGGAAATCCCCTTTTGCGAGTCCTAGATTTCATTTCACTGCCGAGAAGCCCCGAGACTTTTTAAATATTGATTAGCGATTTGACACATACACACATAATTTTTTTTTCCCGAGTGACATTCGGGCATGGAATGGGTTGCCTGAACAAATCAGGAAAACCATTAACTTGACATCATTCAAAACTTTAATATAGATGCAAGACTAGACTCGCACCACGGATGAACGTAGGACTCAAGAATCTTCTTTATAGAAGGAGCGTCTGTAATATAAAATATTACATGTATATTTATATATATATTTTTATGTAGCCCTATGTATTTTTTACCTCTGACTACCTTTCAAAATTCTTATTGTGCTATTAAAGTGGCATATTGACATTTCTAAGTAATTGTTGATGCAAGACCCTTTGCCGTCGCCAATAGCGGGATTATATAATCATAAAATGATATAATTTTGGTGGAAGAATGAGATTTTATTTTCAATTTTTCTTCAAGTTCAAAATGATTGTTTTGTAAAAGTTGGAATTAAGACATTAGATCTATTGTAAAATGAGATCGGTAATGCATTATCCAAACGCTTTGGCTGTAAACACGAAAAAAGAACCTTTACTATTTGAGGCAGTTTGTTGTATTTTTGGTAAAAATGTTTCGTAGGCCCTATATTTATTTCGCCAGCAGTTAAAAAATGGATGAAAATTTCGTAACATTACGAATTACTAGATCTAGATCTGGCGGCCGCTGTCCGTTCTGCTTAAGTATATCATCTCCCTGTTTGCGCATAGATATATTAGGAATTAGGATAAGCTGTATAGGTTATTAAGTTACCATTTTACTCAATGCAGATTCGTCATTCAATATCTATACATCTTGAAAATAGTCTTCATCTGTATTATCACTTGTGGAATCCAGCTTTGGGGGCACAACAATTTCGTGGAGATTGCCAAACTTTTTGCGCTAATAAAAAAAAAAATGAAAAAAGGTCACGATCAAACACAGAAATGGGATTTATGCGAAAGCACACTGGGACGAGTAGAGGCAGGCCACCGAGACTGCTCAGGGAAAGTGGTGGTAGTAGTATGTAGTAAGATAAACTTCCGAAAAACAGTTACTCGCTCTTTACCCAATGGCTTGATATTTTAAAAATACCGATCGGACGGTGGCCGTGTGGCAGCGCGTTTGGCTGGACTACTGAAGGTCCTGGTGCAGGCTAGGATTTTTTTCCGGGTCTGAAGGGTGTCTCTCAGTCTACCCAGCTCTGATGTCATAATAGTTTCTATATAGTTTTTGACATTGTCTCGTTGGTTCATTTAGAGTTATTTTTTTTAATTAGGTGCAGAGAATATTTGCGTAGATAGCTTTTTATTATGACGTAATAACGCCAATATTTTTTCTATTAGTCTCTACCACTTCCTAGTACGCCCTTTCTTTTGCATTTGGAAAGTTTAGGGAAAATCCATTCTAGCATTTTCTGCACCAAAATCTATTTAAAACACGCATTTGTACAGTAAGGGTTGTTGTTGCTGTTTGGTTAGCTACAAGGATTATACTTATTACAGTGAAGTTGAATGTTATTTTTTTAAATAAGTTAAAACATTAAATTAAATTCTTAAACATTGATCGAGTGGCTTGATTGAATTATTTAACAGTGAACACGATCAGAAGACACATCAGAAGACCCGAATTTTTAACAATGGCCACTCACTTGTGATTCCAATTTAGAAATCTTTGTTAGCTTCTCCGTCCTGTCTACGCTTTTGCTCTTATCTATTTTTGACCGAACAGTTTTGGTCAGTTCGTTGTCATTCTTGCTCTGTAAAGATAATCTTTTCTCCATAATAACCAAGTGCGTTTTGAAACTTGTCGTGGCTCGATGCGATATCTTAAAGACCTCTTTCGTTCTAATTTCTGTATGCCTGAAAGTAAATTTTACACCATTTAGCAATACTTTCAATACATTTGAAAACAAAAGATAATAAAAAGGGAAAAGTTGGGAAAATATAAGTATTAATAATAATATAACGATGGGTTTTCAGCTTTTAATAAGGAATATTTTGCTAATAAGGTAAAGTAAAGGGCGCTAGCTTGGTGGAACTTTTATAGTTCTTGCCACTGATATATATATATATTATATATATAACAACGATAGCGCCTCCTTAATAAATGTGTTTGTGCAAATTGAGGCTAGAATTGACTACACTATCTACACTATTCACTTATCTATATAAGAAAATTATAGGAATAAACCGCTCATAGTTAGAAAAAAATATATAGGATTAAAAGGAAGTCTAGGTCACTTGAAATGTATTTACAGGTCAGTGTTTAGGAAATCAAATTTTATTGATAAGTAAAAACGATTTGATTTTGACATCAATAAAGATAGTTTTCGGGCCCAATCCATTCTTCTATAGATCAGTGTAGCTTATAAAGGCCAAATAAACCATTAGTACAGGTAGCTTGTTTTTCGTTTTAATTTCAAATGAGATTTTACATACATACAAACATAAATAAACTGAAACACTCGCTTTTTATAATATGTATTCAATATAGAATTCTATCTCTCAGTAACTTATACTATAAGGTTTTTTAATGCCGTCAGACCCAATTGATCCATAGGGCCAGTGAAACAGCGTTCACCAGTTTCAGTGGCCGCAGCATATTCAGTGATATAGTGTGTTTAGGTCTAGGCTGCTAAGCTAACAGGGAGAACTGTAAGCCTGTAAGGCTCACAGGTTTATATCTGTAATTGTCTCTAAAGAAAAATGATAAAAAAGAGATAAAAAGATAAGATAAGAATGGGCATTTCTTATATCGCTTCTATCCATGCTATTAAATTAGCATGCTCAGTGCGCTCTTGGTTGAATTTGCAGTGGCAGATGTATTAGCCAAAGAGAAAGGTCTTTAAGTTCTTTTTAAAAGTTTCTCTTGTCCCAGATTCTCTCAGTTTCTGAGATAAATTGTTCCTCAGAGAAGGCGACACTAATTCAAATGAGCGCATTCCCAGGTACTTCTTTTTGTATCTAGGAGTTTTGAGGAGTGACTGTGATGAAGAGCGCAGTTCTCTAGATGGCTCCTGCCTTGATATAAGCTCTCGATGATAGGAAGGAGCAATACCCTTTACGCATCCGAACGTAATAGACATAATTTTGTGCTCTATTCGCTTTATCACCGGAGCCATTGGATATCCCTTAGTGTTGGGGAGATATGATCTTGCCTCCTCACCCCCGAAACAATGCGCGCCGCGGTGTTCTGCACTCTCTGTAACTCTGCAGCTGGTTCTGGGGCAAACCCCACAGGCAACTATTGCAGTAATCCAACCTTGACTGGAGAAGAGATACTTCTACGGTATTGGCCGTCCTTCTATTAAGTTGAGGTCGCAGCTGACCCAGGGCGCGTTATGAGACGAACAAGCCCTAACCACAGCACTGTTATGTGGAACCATTGATAATTTATTATCAATAAAAAGACCAAGGTCTCTAACCGTGTTGGACAATGTTATCTCGGAAGCTCCAACCTTGATCGTAGTAATAGCTATTTTCCGAAGACTGACATCAGAACCACAGATAATTGCCTCTGTCTTGTCATTATTTAATTTAAGTCTGTTTGCAGCCATCCATGCCTTAACTGTTTGACAGCACTCCACCACATTACCAATAGCCGCAGCGCAGGCAGACGAATCAGGACGAAATTTAAGATCCTAAATACTTTCGAAAATAATTAGACCCTATATTACAACTAAAGGCTTCATTGCATATTTAACAAAATGTTCAAGTACGCATTCAAAGAATATCAAAATTAAGTGCCCCGCAGCTCCACCTTAGATTGTAGGAGGTTTTGGGACATCTCCTCTTAGCTTAATAGCAACAATTAAAAAATACTTGCGTAATTGCCAACTTAATTTTAAATTTTAATATTCATGGGCTTCATGGGCCCCCTAAACTCCCATGGGCCCCGGTACGGCGTACCGGCTGTACCCCCCTCTCGTGGGGGCTGTATTTGGTTGATTGCAGTAAACATGAAGCTGTCGCATAAACATAATTAAATACGTTCAAACTTTCAAATCAACTAGTGGAATGATGAGTCATCATCGAAAACCAACAACTACGATGTCTAAAGATTAGGCCTCATTCAGACTTGTCAATTCACTTGTCCATATAAGTGAGTTTTACAAATAAACCACAATAAGCTGACAGACAACGATTCTACTAAAACTACATGACAAATGGATCAATTTGGTCTGACGCAGGGCTGGCTCTAGGGTTTTCGGCGCCCTAGGCGAAAACAAATTATGCGCCCTCATTAAAGTGCCTTTGGCGAGGTCTGCCGGGTATGGAACTTCGAAAATGTGTTTTTGTTAATAGTTGTTATAGCCCAACAAATAATTTTATTTTATAACCTTTGATTGATGACTGTGAAATTTAGATAAAACAGTTGAATGAAAAGTAACAATGGCTTTGCATTATAGATTAATAATTAGAAATCTCAATTATTATAAAAAAATTTACACAACACACAGTTTTACATTAGATATATGGGTTTATAGGTTTTATACCTGCATTAAGTACAGTTCTCTTGATAACAAACCGAAACTCACAGTTACATTAGACTCTAAAGATATTTTGTTTCTGTTTTTATAACACTTAAAAAACAATTCACAAAGACTACTTGATATTGGATTATTGTTTTCTTAACTACAGTCCAAAAGTAGCTTTTAAATTCTGATCACTAGTATTTATACTAAAGACCAAAACCCTAAGGGTACTTTTCTTTTTTCTGCTTAGCAAAATTCTTGTTTAAGGGCTTTTGAGTCTAACTGTCTTGCTATCTCACTTTCAATAGAAATTGTTGCCAGATCCGCAAGTCTCTCCTGACACATTGTACTACGCAGATATGTTTTAATTAGCTTAATTTTTAAAAAACTTCGTTCAGCACTAGCTACGGAAAGTGGCAAAATAAGCAAAATACGAAGGGATAGACAAATGATAAGAAATCCATTTTGAAGGTTCTGTTTGGTAAATGTAGTTTAGGATTTCTTCATGTTATAATACTGAGTCATGGAGATGATGAAAAATTGCTGTTTAAGACTTCTTCAGAAAAACTGCTTTTTGTTCAGAACACTGTCGTACAGCAGCAATGTCCGATTCATTGAAACCTTTATCTTTTTCAATATTTTTTCCAAGTTTTGCACATCGACTTAACCTTTGATGTAGTCTTGGGTCAGGAATGTTGTACAAAAATTCAAAGACACCAGATACTTTATTTAACTGGGGAAATCTTTCTTTTTACTGCAAACAACTCAGCGCCCTCACGATTTACGATTCACAAACTGACTTGAATGTCACGTCATTATGATATTCCGCCGACGCATTGCATCAAGGGTGTTGCCGGGAAAAGTGAGGGGTTAACTTTTTTGCAATCCGCTACGCACAGCAAGGTTACCAAACTAAGTAGACTACTGTAAGGGCATACTTTCCTGTTTTCTAAGATAACTTAAATAAAATACCCTTCGCCTTTCATTACCCAGTAATTCATCTGCCTATGCTAGTAACGTGAAGAAGCACTAAACTTTAATTTAGTTTATATTTTTAAATGCCCAAATTTAAACAAAAAATTCTCAATTTTGCGCCCCCCAAAAATTTTGCTTCTAGGCAGCCGCCTAGTTCGTCTATATGGATGAGCCGGCCCTGGTCTGACGGGATACTTAACCTGACAAATGGATCAGTTTGGTCTGACGGGATACTTTACCTGACAAATGGATCAGTTTGGTCTGACGGGATACTTTACCTGACAAATGGATCAGTTTGGTCTGACGGGATACTTTACCTGACAAATGGATCAGTTTGGTCTGACGGGATACTTTACCTAACAAATGGATCAGTTTGGTCTGACGTGATACTTTACCTGACAAATGGATCAGTTTGGTCTGACGGAATACTTTACTTTACCTGACTAATGAAGAGGCTCTGTGTCTAAATTTGGATAGTTTTTTTGCCTCAGTCGATATTGGTTCAGAGCTCTAGAATAATAACAATGAACAATTATCTCCAGACATTGCTAACAAAGAATAACGTAGAAAATGTTCTTTATTTATATTCGACTTTTTAATTGGATCCACAATATTAATATGGAAACAAAATATTAATAAAAAAAAAACACTGTGTATACATGTAACATTAAAAAAACAACGCTATTTTTCTTACAAATTAAACACTAATGTGTAATATAAGATCTAAAATTTGTTTTTGTTTCCAAAAGAAAAGTGTTAATGAGGCTTGACCTTTTCAACAGGTCATGGTTAAACATGTTCACGAATTTCCGGTTCATATCCGGCAACAAAAAAACAACAACACCCTTTTGCGGGTGTTTATAAAAAAAACGTTACCTTTTCTAGCAAAATTTTACTTGTTCTTTGCAAAACTTTACTTTTTCTAGCAAAGCTTTCATTTTCTACGTAAAACTTTACTTTTGTAACAAACCTTTACTTTTAATAAAAAACTTTACTTTTCCAAGCAACACTTTACTTTTTCTAGCAAAACTTTCCTTTCCTAAGCAAAACCGAACCTTTGGTTACCTTAACTTTTATAACAAAACTTTACTTTTTCTAGCTAAAGTTTAACATTTTCAAAAAAACGTACTTTTCTGGAATTTAGAACTGCCAAATAAGCCTGATGTTTTTCATACTCTCGTAGCTCTTCAGTGATTTTGGCCATAAGCTTCTCTCTCTCCATCTGATCGCTTGTTTTGGAAGAGAAATGGTGCTTCTGCCAAAACAGCCGGAGTCTTTGGTTTCTACGTGTACACAATAAAGAAAAATGAGAAAAGAAAAAACACACGAACCACTTTTGGACGATGTGAACCAAACGACTTGAAGTAAATTTAGATAGAGTAACGAGTTTGTAGTTTACAAGTCTAAAAAATGGTATTTGCCTTAACTTGGTTTAACCGCGAGCGATTCTGAACGTCTACAGTTCAAATCCTAGTTATCTAATAATATATCAGATAGATATGAGATTTAAAAAATACACTTTTCTTGGTTCACATGCAAGAATACAATGCCATCTGGGGATGGAATGGGTGCTCTGATTAAAAGCAGGAACGCCGACAGCTTAACAACATTTAATACAATTATTAAAAATGCAATATTGGACTAAAACTGCGGTTTATCGTAGGAATCCAGACTTTTCTGTAAAATATAAGAACAAATGTTGTTGTTTTTTTTTAAACTGCCCTGGAAGGTGTACCTTGTGAGTCTAACAAGCTCGGACGCTGAGCTTGCTGCTGAACAGTATGTTGAAAAACATTGTCCTAAATAGATTTATTAACTTCTTTCTTTGCAACTCCAAATATTTTTTATAGGAAAATATGACTTCCGAAGATAGTTATCAACATCGTTGTAATTTTTTAAAATGAACTAACATTTTGTTTAAAGGTTTTATTGACTAAAATGGGCAGGTTGTCGTGCGGCAGCGCGTTCGACTGACTATCCGAAGGTTCTGGGTTCGAATCTTGGTGTAGGCTAGGATTTTTTTTCCCTGGACTTGAGGGTGCCCCTGAGTCTACCCAGCTTTGTTGGGTACCTGACACTAGGTAGGGTAAAATAAAAGCGCCAACAGAAACGGGAGAACGCTGCTTCACCAGCCCTATAATCAGTTTGGTCTGAAGGGTTCTTTACTTAAAAGATATGTCAATCGTTATTACCGGTAGCTAATCTATAAAAACCGATGGTTACACTTTTGAATATATTCTTAGCATCGTGATTCAGGGAGGATGACTGTGGTCATTAACGCTGGTACTTACTGTGTACTTGTCAAACTTTTGCTACTTGCCACAATGCTGGGAATAGCTGTAGGCCTCTGTCTTGTTATCTGTCAATGCATGAACACTATATATCATAATATATATATTATTATTATTTATTTCTATTTCATTTATTACGAAATCGTCTTAACCCCCTCAATACACTAATTCATCACACAACCTCATACAATAACAAATCCCACAGCCTATGCGATAGCCCGCCGGTGTGATCTTGATGTAAACGTAGGCTACTGGTGATTTCCACACTTCGTCAGCAATGAGGCCGATGAGTACAGAAGTGCACTACACAACCAGATTATTTAAACTGATCACAATACCTCTTCACAAAGAAATCACACATACTGATTACACAACCTTTCACTCAACCTGATCATGGTTCTATAAAAGAGGAAGACGATTTAATCGATCGAATATATTCGATCACCCAGCTTAGTGACAATGAATTAAAACTATGTGTTAAACCAATTGTCCAATGAGAAAGACAATTTTTTAAGAGTTTTACTATAATGTCTTCTATATTCGAAACTTAGCGATTACGATTGTTATCTCGTGTGATGCTTGGTACAATGTTACAGACAATACACACGCTTACATAATTCTTAGGTCCTCCTGTTAATTTCTGTGAGTTGACGACTTGTTCCGTAGTTGGCATGCACCATCCAAATTTACTGCACAAGAATAATTCCATGTCAATTATCATGTGGGGGGAAAGGGAAGCTATCGAAATGAACACGAGCTCTAATAGCACGCAGAAGCAACAAATTACGAACAACAGAGCAAAAGTTGAACCGTGTTACATTTCGCTGTCTATGGTGGGCAGTTGGCAGTTTATCTTAATCACTTTTTTAATACGCTTGAAGAATCCTTAACTCTCGCCAGACTTTCATCCAAGCAATTTAGAAACGACGTCAGCGGGAATAATTAACAAAACGTTTAATTCAAAATAACACATGACATCGACGATCAATACAATTAAATAATAACAGGATTAAAGAAAAACACAAGAAGCAGCCTGTCAGTCTTTCACTACAACAATCAACTCTCTAACAAAAACTCAAGAAGCAGCCTGTCAGTCTTTCACTACAACAATCAACTCTCTAACAAAAACACAAGAAGCAGCCTGTCAGTCTTTCACTACAACAATCAACTCTCTAAAAAAAAAAACAACTACACACCACAAATTACTTGTGCAAAGCTGAATTTACATAGATTTATTTTTTAACACACTGCATCATACTTTTGGACAAGCCGTCTGCTGTGTCAATGCTGTTGTATTTTTGGAACTTTTTAAAAAAATTAAGAATAACTCTGTTGGATACCATCATCCTTAAGAAAATGGCAATGTAAGACGTAGAAATAATAATTTGGGAAATAATAAGTTTTAAGTTTCAACTATAGTTAATTATATATAGGCCTATTATTTGTTTTAAAATAGTCCATTATAAATTTGCGCACAAGGTTAGAATATCGACTACCCCCCCCCCCCCCGGCCCTCAATCTCCAATTTTGCACTATTCTTCATTTCTAGCATATACTATTCACTCCCTCCTTGAACTTTTTGATACCCCATCCCCACCCCACCCTACGCATGACACATAACATGACTGGACCTTTTCGCCCTTTTCTTACGATATTAATAATACGCTTTTTTTTTCGAAACCTTACTTCCTCAAGAAATCTATGTCGGCTGGTCCCTCGATGGGCGGCAGACGATCCCAGGAAATCTGGTTTGAGCCAATAGCGAGGTCGTCATCTGGCAGTTTCTCGTAGTCCCCGTCACGACCCTGCTTCCGATTTAATAAATAATTGAACAAAACTAATTTAATAAATGTCATTTTTTTTTAAAATAGACAGAGAGTGAAACGAGGGCAGGGCGTGGAGAAAATCGCCATACTCCAAATCTGTGAATCTTTGTGTTATATTTATATAGGACTTAACACCTCTCAATGGTGGTCGAGCGGGAAGCGCGTTCGAATGGTGTTCGAATCCTGGTAGATTAGTTTTCCCCAGGACCTGAGGGTTTTTCTGAGACTAGCCAGCTCTTATGAGTACCTGACATTAGTTGGGGGGTAAAGTAACCCCTAGTACTACTAGTACACCGTGGCCACAGAAACTGGTGAACGCTATTTCATCAGCCCTATGAAGTTGGTCCGATGGGTACTTTACTTAGACCTCTCCGTTCCCCACTTTTTACCGCAAACAGTAAGCCTTGGACTGGAGTCTAACATCTAGTTCAGGCCGAGTGTTTAAAAGCCTTTGCCTGGCCCATGTAAGGCAGAGTTCGGCAACCTTTTGATAATATTGTGAAAATGTAGGATTTTGTATTCCTTCAGCGTGCCAACAGACTAAAATGGCACTCTGCTTCTTGTAGAAAAGACGTCTTGAGTGGCTTTTTTTTAGGGGTCCTCCGCGTGACAAGTCTGGCACGCGTGTCGTGGGTTGCCGACCTCTTATCTAGGGAATGAATTGTCACAAGCCTTTAGATTCCCAAATAGCTTTGTTCGCGTACCATAAAGTCATGTGAACTGAATCAACTCGTTGGATTATGAAGCACGCATACATTTACTATGAGGCAATGTGGCCGAGCCTGGCAGCGCATTCGACTGGCGATCTGAAGGTTCTGGGTTCCAATCCTGGTGCAGGCTAGGATTTTTTTCCCTGGACTTTCCCTGAGTCTACCCAGCTCTGATGTGTACCTTACATTAGTTGGGATAAAGTAAAGGCGGCTGGGCATTGTGCTGGCCATAAATCCCCTGGTATGCCGTTTGCCACAGAAAATGGTGAACGCTGCTTCACCTGCTCCTATTATCAGTTTGGTCAGAAGGGTAGGCTACTTTACTTACTTACTACATAGATTTACTGGAGAGATTGGTGGAAAGGTAAGTGTTCTAAGTTCTATAGGATCTCGCCTTATCTGATTAACTCATTCTCCCTATGCCTCATTGACTTCCATAAAAACGAATATAATAATTATTATTATTAAGGTAAATATATGTGCGGACAGAAAACGTATCTTTATACAAATTAATTAAATCTGTGATAACGGCCTTGATAGCTTTTTCGTCTGCCCGGACAATCAGTGAATTCCGCGACAATGTCAACAATAATATACACAAAGACTTATCAGGTAGAACAAAGAACAAAGGAAGATTTAGTTTCTAAGTTTTCCCTTCACCTTGTAAGTCCCTAGCAATGGCTTCAAGCCGCTCTTTCCCAAATGCACTCTTATCCACAGCTTGCCTTCTTGCATGGTTAAAAAAAAGTTATCTTCTTGTCACCTGTCGGGGCGAAAATAGAAGGCAAAGCTACAAAATAATATCTGGAATTCAGAGTCTTTGGTCAAAGTGTTCAATTACTGACAGTGGCAATACTAGGGGCTAGAGGGGGGGGGGGGGTGCGCTAAGCGAACATCTAAGTTAACATTAGTAAGGCGCAGTAGAGGGTATGATAAGTTGGTTTGTTGAAATCCTTACTTTTTAAAAAAAAAAAATGTTAGTCGGTGACAAATGAACAAATGTTTATCACCTAATTAATCTTACTTTTTTATATATATAGGTCCCTTTAGCACCTACCCATCACATGGCACAATCGCACCCCTCTATTAACAAATTACATATTTTATATAGCGCTATTCATAACAATTAATTATTCCTCAAATGCGCTTTACATGTATACCCTATGTTATTAAAACAATATTATTTGTATAATTACAATGAATCACTTTTTCTAAAATTTAAATTTTAGTGGCCATTTTCATTTCGACTCACTAGTGAAAACAGTTTATTGTCTGCCATATCAGAAAGTCAGTACATCTGGAATCGTTTGATGTAATTAATGGTGAGGAGAGCCCCCAAAAATAAAGAAAATATTTAACCTACTTTCAGTAGAGTAAGATAACAAACGTTTTTAAAAAACGTTTAATTCACCAATTCTCATAGTTTCACATGATAGCGCAATGATCTTCTTTATCGGAGGCACGAAGCAGCGTCTGTAACATGCTTGAATATTTCTGCTATTTGATGACTCGAATGTTGCTGTTTTTTAACTCCCAATTCCCTTTTGTATTGTACACTTCCGTTTTATTTAATCGCTACGATTTTCTCAATGAAAAATAAAAATAAAAATCTAAAGTTGTATACAGCGGAAACCTTTAGGCAAATGCATCTTCGTAGAAGTCATAAGCGAAGCCTACAGAAAAAAACATTATTAAGCTTATAAGCTCTGAAAATAGAGCAAGCGGTCTATTTTATTATAGTCCTTATAAAAAAATAAAATAAAAACAGCAGAGATTACCTTTGTAAGTTTCCTATTTTCACGTCCTTTGCCTAGATTTATAGGGACCTAAAAGTGTTTGTGAAAATTTGGGGATAGTTAATTGCTAATACCTGTCAAATAAAAAGATAACACTTGACGATAATCAAAGAACATATAGATTAATAGATCTTTTACAATTGTCGGGTTTCATATGATATGAACAAATCAAATCGATTTGGTGCGAGCTGCGAAGAACGCATTTAACTTATAAATAACCATGGGGAATTCGTTTTGAAATCCATCTTATTTTTATCTTATCATGTACACAAACAAAAAATTATATAACGTCCAACTTATAAATTATTCGTGGCAATGACAATGAGTCTATCTAGGCCTATTTTTAGATCCCGCCAAACAAAACGGTAAAATCATGCAAATATAACCATGCAAATCTTTTTTTTTTTCTCAACAGTAAATAATATACATATACTCAACTTTAAAGGGCTTAGCTTTATAATAGTTGTAATTAATTATTTAAACTAAGCAATTAAAACCAGGGAATTGTTCCCATGAGGCGCCTCTCCAAAAAGTCCAGAACATTTACTTCAAGCCGGCCCCTTGTATCACTCTATCCGGTCAAATATATGGCCTCAAGAAGCTTCCATAAATGAGAAACTATATGGTGAAGGGAAGCACACCCAGAGCCACAGTGCGGCTCTTATCTATTTAGATTGGGAACTAGGAACTTTAGGAAGAAGAAGCTATAATTTAAAGTAAACAAATTCGCTTGAAGCGACCGTCTGCATGAAATACCCGGATGTAGCTATAAATAGCTATAATTTCATTTCGAACAAACCCTTTCAATCGTAATATCGTGTAAAAAAAAAAGCAATTAAGGGGAGATAAATAAATACTAATAAACGTTTTCTTGTATGATAAATTGAGTGATAGTATGCGTGCATGTCTATTTTATAAGTACATGTATATATTTAATTATATGCTTGAGTACAAAGACTTGTTTTATATAGTTTAAAATATGATGAAAGACATAACATCTGTAATCAATACACATTTCCATTTATTTGGATCAATAAAAAAAATCTTATCTTAAAATTGTTGTCATGTTTTTCTTGTATCCATTCACTAAGGCGGGGGTCGGCAACAATACGGCACGCGTGCCAGTCTTGGCACGCCGAGGGATTTTTAATGTACACGCGAAAGAGGCCTTAAAAGTCAATTCAAGTATCTTCCACGAGAAATTTAGTGATACAGCGTGATGCCTTTGAGACTGTTGATAGAGTTGGCACGCTGAATGAATTATAAATCATACTTTTGCTCAAACGTTTGCCCACTCCTGCACTAAGGCATACTATTTTCTGCTTTGAAACAACCATAACTGGTGTAGCTGTCTACCTTAAAAAGCCTAGACAAGAATGCATTTTGAAGATGTATGAAAAACGTTTGGTTTTAGGGGTTGTATCTTTTTAAAATCATGTTGGTTAGTTAAACAGAGTAATATAAGTTTTAATAAGCAAGTTTAGACTCGGGTCACTCTAAAGTAAAGTACCATTCGGACCAAACTGATCCTAGAGCTGGTGAAGCAGCTGGTGAACTGCATACTAGGGGATGTGTGGCCAGCACAATGCCCAGCCGCCTTTACTTTACCCCAACTAATGTCAGGTTCTCATCAGAGCTGGGTAGACTCAGGGACACCCTCAAGTCAAGGAAACAAATCCTAGCCACCACCAGGATTCGAACGCAGAACTTTCGGATCGCCAGTCGAACGCACTGCCGCTCATTAGAGGTGGTAGCCATGACAATGAAACGAGTCCATATTCTGAATAGTTAATTTTTCCCCCCTGTATTGTCCACTTAATGAAAGAATGAATTAACAAATTAACAACAATCACAAGAGAGTGTTGCCTAGCGCCGTAAGGGACCGTCCATAAATGTCGTCACGCATCAAGGGGTAAATAATATAGCAAGTGATCTATAATACGCATATTTCAATATTAGAAATCATTTCTTAGGAAGAGGGGAAAGGGTGGAGAACTATGCGGTGTCATATTGGAAGGGGAACTGACTCTTTGTCAAAATTTGTATCGATGGGGATAGGGTGGAGGAGGGGTTTACAAATTACAAATTAATCGAAATCTGGGGATGGCATTTATCTTATCTTATACATTACAGACGCTCCTTCTATAAAGAAGATTATTGCGTCCTACGCTCATCCGTGGTTCGAGTCTAGTCTTGCATTTTTATTAATGTTTTAAATGATGTTAAGTTACTGGTTTTCCTGGTTTGTCCAGGCAACCCATTCCATGCCCGAATGCCACTCGGGAAGAAAGAGTACTTATATGCATTTGTTTTCGCATAAGGGACAAGGAAAGTGTTTTTGTCTTTATGTTTATCTGAGCATTGCAACAGGTTGTGGTGGTACGCACTGTTGGCGTCCGTCTCAGGCAACCACTTGTCTTTCATTTAGATGTAATAAATTTGTCAGAGCATTGTGTGTTTTTTTTTTTTATGTGGTCTACAGTGGTATCTTGGTGTAATAAATGCTTTGGAATAATTCCAACTTTATTATATGGCATGTTTGTATGCGATCTATTTTTTGCTTGGCTTACTTTAGATTACGACACCCGAGCATGGACATTAACCAGTTAAAAAAAAAAATCAAATCTTGATGATTCTCAAACATACCGAAGTAAAGAAAGGAGACGGAAAATCCTACCTACATCCTACATATTACTTAGTCTATTGCAAGGATCGGCAACGTACGGCACGCGTGCCAGACTTGGCACGCAGAACGAATTTATATGGCACTCGGAAGACTCCTAAAAAAACTGTTCAAGTATTTTCTATTAAAAATTGAATGCTAAAGCAGGGTGAATTTTAGGCTGTTTGCATGCTGAATTAATTAGAAATCCTAATTCGGCAACTATTATTGTGTGCCAGACAAGGATTTCTAAATCATTCAGCGTACCAACAGCGTGAAAGTCAAACTGCTCAACTATAGGCTATAATTTTTATTTGACAATTTATTTAGTGACGTAGCAAGACCAAAAGAAAAGTAGCGTTATGGAGAAAATCATTAAAACGTTTTAAATTAAATAACAAATTAACCTGTTTGTTTTTATCATCTTTTTTTTAAAAATCCATTCATAGCTAATACACAATTTCATTACTTAACTTACACATTTATGGTTATTGTATCAAGTATCAACATTTGAATTTAGTTGTCAAGATATTTTCTAGTAATAGGGCGTTTGCAATCACGTGACAAAAAGCACGTGATTTGTGTTTACTTTCTGTAATGGTGTACAAGTAATAATGGCCGCTGTATTAATAAAGTTTCATATAGGCTCGAGCTTTTTTTAAATGATGTGTTGTGTTTTAAGTCTTATTAAGATTTAAGCTGTATTATGTATGTTAAATAAAATAGGCTATTTTATTATTATCATAGACATAGATCATAGACGATGTGAGCCTATTAGTGACTTGACTAGATAGCCTATATTCACCAACACTATCACTTGACATCGTAGCCTAGCCTACGAAACATTAAAAGTGTAAAGTGAAATTGAAAGTGTAAATAGGTCTAGCCGGCCCTAGCCTAATCACATTAATCAATTAATCTACAATACTACTATTTACCTCCTTATTTTTGAGTAGGATAGCCAATATTCAGATGTGAATTTTGCAAATAAAGAACAACTTCACTTTCACCACGTTACATTTGTACCTCAAGTGGGTTCTTATATTTACACAAATACGTCACTAAAATTAGAGTAAATACTTAAGCCACGCCCACTGAGAACGCTCTATAGCATAGATATTAATTCTCTTTACTTTGTAGTTTGATCTCAGCTTAACCGAGATTGAATTCAAGCTAAAATATTTTATTAAGGTATAATCATGTAGGATGATATTATAGATAAGCGGAAGAGATACCTAGTAATCATACAAACTGGGTAGTTAATGTAATTTTTAAAATGTACATAGGCCTAAAAATTATTTAGTCATATAATATTTATATTATTTTGAACTATCTTTTATAGTTTGATAATTTTAAAGTTTTAAATTGTAAGCCTTTTTTTTGAAGGAAACAAAAAATAAACTTTAGAAATATTAATGCAAAGAAAACGGGTTAATTATCTCCCTTTACCTTCCTTAACTTTTCCAAATTTGATGCTAGTGATTTAAAATGAGTTGTTTAAATTTTAATATATCTAGTGTACTTATGAAAACGCTCATCTAGGTTAATTTGCTTTAAATTAGGGAAAGAGTTAAATGTTTTAAAATTGATTTCACGGCAAGATATTTCCAGTTTCATTGCAAATCCATTTCAGTGGTCCAACACTTCAAGTGCTTTACGACCCCGACCTATTGTAAATGCAAGTTCTAGGCCTACTCACTGAAGCGTGTCGACACGTCATTCAAAAACAACGCCTTCAACAGTCAGTTCTCCTCATTCAATACCGGAAATGTTTTTTTCGGTACGTGACGTTTTGGCGCAGCCGTTTTGGCGCGACCGTTTTGGCGCTGCCGTTTTGGC
Source organism: Anisus vortex (assembly GCA_949126835.1). NCBI lineage: Eukaryota > Metazoa > Mollusca > Gastropoda > Planorbidae > Anisus > Anisus vortex. The sequence goes on from OX421507.1 coordinate 26,773,956, forward strand.
GCGGGACGTTTTGGCGCGAGCCGTTTTGGCGCGGGACGTTTTGGCGCGAGGAAATAATTGAGAAAAAGATTCTTTTTTTTATAATAAATGAAACTAATAATAAATAATAATAATTTAAAACGATGTAGGCATACTTTAATGCATTTATAGGACTATTAAACTTTAAAAACGCAAAAAGTATGTGGACGCTGATAACAGAATCAGTAAGATCGTTCAAACGTATAGAAGCAGAAACGTAATAGAATACTTAAGAGGCCTAGCCAATAATTTTTTAATAAAAGCTTGTACATTCAGGATATTATTGAAATACATTGTTTTAAACTGTCATTATTTAATATTAATACATTATTTGTCATTTTGTACATTATTTATTATTCAATCAGTTTATAAAAAACTAAGTTATTAAAATTTAATAATCCAATATATACATGGTTTTAATATGTTTTTATTTCATATTTGTTTCATTTATTATACAAAAAATATTGTTTTCATCAAATGAAGTTATTAAGTTAATTTGATTAAATGATGTGATGTGCTTATAGTCCATCGCGCCAAAACGTCCTGCGCCAAAACGGCTGCGCCAAAACGTCCGTCGCGCCAAAACGGTCGCGCCCAAACGGTTGCGCCAAAACGGCTGCGCCCAAACGTCCTGCTTCGTGTTTTTTTCTATCAAGAAACACCTTACTTGCTTCCAGTCAAGAACCGAATCTATCCAAGACTTTAAATATACTCAGTATCACTTTCTTCTAGACGAGACTTGATAAACTATAAAATGGACCAGATCCATCTTAATAATAGATTCAATCACAGATCGCAAGTCCAATGTTTTGACTTGCATACAAAAATATTCCTGGAGGTCTCTCGCGTGCCACTGAAAATTGTTATGCGTGCCAAGCCTGGCACGCGCACCTTAGGTTGCCGATCCCTGGTCTATTGGACCGTTGGGGCGTCATAGGTAACATGTACTTCAGCCGCTTCCATTCCTACCGTCTCTCGGTCCCTTCACATTGTGTTGCAAATATTTACTCGGAAATGTCGAATACCTGAAGTTTATTAGAAAGGGACTATTTTCCCAACCAAAAAAAAACAACTTCTTCTCCTTTCTCAACACAATCCTAGTTAGCACTTGACACTTCTTAGCCAGGTAAAAATGCGGTTTACTTTCATCGTTTTAATTTGTGACTTCTATTGGCCATATGTTACAATCGATTCACTTTGTGATGAATTTTCTATGTAACGAAGAAATAAAGTTTATTGGACATTAACAGCCTGTTGCAATGCTCAGATAAACATAAAAGACAAAAACACTTTCCTTACCCTTAATTTGCGAGAACAAATTAACAAATGCACATAAGTACTCTTTCTTCCCGAGTGGCATTTGGGCATGGAATGGGTTGCCTGAACAAACCAGGAAAACCAGTAACTTAGCATCATTTAGAACATTAATAAGGATGCAAGACTAGACTCGGACGACGGATGAGCGTAGGACGCAATAATCTTCTTTATAGAAGGAGCGTCTGTAATATATAAGATAAGATAATATATTGACCTCATCTGGTATTGAGTCAAGCGATATGGAGTAGTATATTTCATCTATTTCATACTCCCCCTTTAATGTATAATAGGTCAATAACAATAGAATGTTTATATCACCGGAACAGTGCCGTTGCAAGGGATTTTGGGGGCCCGGGGGGCTTGGCCTCTTTATGGGCCCCTGCATTTTGACATTCGACATTATGACAAAATAAAAAAAACAATTCGGACACTCCTTGGGGGGCCCCCCTCAAGTAGGGGCCCGGGGGGATTAATGAATTTGGATCCCCCTCCCCTAGCTACGCCACTGCACCGGAATAGGTACATTATTTCCCCTTTATTTCTTGTGTAAAAGATCGGTTTGTAAATGTCCCGTTTAGTTTGAAGCCAACGATTTAAAATTGACAAATACTAAAAGGCCCTACAACTGAACATTCCTAGGCAGAGAATGGCATTTTTTACCCTGCCTACTTGTTAATATCTAGGCTTCCCCCTCCTTTTCTCATATAATGGTCGATAATAATAATAATAATATTTGTAAAGCGCTGCCAACAAAACACAGTGTAAGCTGAGAGCGCATTTAACATATACTAATAACACGGATACAATCTCTAGGCTAAGAAATATAAAGCTAATTGATAATTTTAAACTTTACAGACACCGGACAAAGCAAATAAATGAAGCATTAAACTATATTATAGATATAAATTCCGCCCATTTTTTAAATGCCTTTAGGCGCCATAGCGAATATATTCGCAGGTATATACATTTTTTCCAGGTCTTTTCCCTTACCTATATGTGTGTGCGAGAGATAGCGTGACAGAGAGAGAAAGAGAGAGAGAGATGAGAAAGTGTGTCCTACCTGTGTTGTCAGATAATTATGTGTCACTGCCACGACATATATCTTTTGTCATTTGTCATTTGGGGTGTAAATAGCAAAGCCCGTGGGACAATGAAGACATTTATTATACTTGGGATTTTTCATTACGTTCTGTTTGTTTGGGGGGGGGGTCTTATTGTTGTTGTAGTGTTGTATGCTTCTGTGCTTGAACACACACAGTCTCAGAATTTCCAAATCGATAATCGTTTTCGTTGTTATTTTCGTTGTTGTTTCTTATTCTCTGTAGGCTTATAGGATTTTCGGTTTGTTTGTTTGATGTAAAGTTATGTCGTGCATTCATTTGTGTAATTATTTTTAAAGGTGCTTTTGTGAAAAAATTCACATATAACCAGTGGCGTATTTCGTCATGATCCACATGATCCATTGTAACAGGGCCCCGAAAGATTTTTTTTATGCTTAAGTCTTTTTTTTTGCCAATTAAAATTAGAATTACGTTAATTGTGATGGCTGGCTCATTTGCTTCCACTGAAGTCCGTTTCTTCTATCCTTAGAAGACTTATAATTTATGATCCATGCAATGTTGAGAAAAAAGATGTACTGTGACAACATGTATCCCTGCGTACTTTGGTTCGCACCTGGAAGCTGTCTGTAGGCTGCCCTTCGTGAATCACCCTACAAGGCATAGGCCTACCTTCACACGAGTTCCTGATAAGGTTGACTATCTTTTCAGGGATGCCATAATATCGGAGGGGCTTCCAAAAGGTCTCTCGTTAAACGTTGTCAAAAAACGTTTCGTAGTCAATGAAGCTAATATTTAGTGATACGTTCCTCTCTGGTGATTGTGCACAATGATGTGGTGCAGGATGTAGATGTAGGATCGATAACCTGCCTTTGTGATGTGTAAGGTTAATATTATTTGACTCCCTTTCATTGTGATCACCTCCCATTGTTAACTGCAGGTCACACAATGACTGTTCAATTTGAAGAAAAACACGTGATTTCAGTTACTTTCAACTTTCAACACACCAGCTAGTTATCTACTGAGCGTGCGGGAAACTTATAGTGGGATCGTCAACTACGCAATCGCCAACTCGCCGGCGACTTAACTAGCTGACTAGCGGCTAGTAAACTAGCTCGTGTAATTGAGCCTTTATCCACGTTTATACTCATTCACTCACCCTCCCCCCATGACAAAATATAGCCCATAGACTTCTTCTTTTATTCTCTACTGGGTGAAGTTTCTAACCGCACACACAACCATTGTCCTTTATCTTGATGTGGGATAGGCCAGTCTTGGCATATATATGGTGGAATTATACCGGCATTAAAGTCATAAATAAGTTAAACAGTAAATACAAAAAAAGCACAATGCATTTAAAAGCAAAGGACATGTATACTATATGGGACAATAGGTTATTTTGTGTAGTTGTAAACATGAACAAGGTACATACGTACCTACTCTTTTAAGTTTTACTGACGTTACTTCTAGATAGAAGATTATTACGCCCGCTAGACCCAAAACTACTACAGGGTTGCAGGGATCGGTCTTATTTTATATTTTACAGACGTTCCTTCTATAAAGAAGATTATTGCGATCTATGCTCATCCGTGGTCAGAGTCTAGTCTTGCATATTTATAAATGTTTTAAATGATGTTAAGTTACTGGTTTTCCTGTTTGTTTCAGGTAACCCATTCCATGCCCGAATGCCACTCGGGGAGAAAGGGTACTTATTTGCATTTGTTCTCACATAAGGGATAAAGAATAGGCGGCAGGTGTAGAATCAGCGACGCGTCGGTTGACATTCCGGTGAACTAACCGCAGGACGAGCCGGTGAACTAACCGCAGGACGAGCCGGTGAACTAACCGCAGGACGAGCCGGTGAACTAACCGCAGGACGAGCCGGTGAACTAACCGCAGGACGAGCCGGTGAACTAACCGCAGGACGAGCCGGTGAACTAACCGCAGGACGAGCCGGTGAACTAACCGCAGGACGAGCCGGTGAACTAACCGCAGGACGAGCCGGTGAACTAACCGCAGGACGAGCCGGTGAACTAACCGCAGGACGAGCCGGTGAACTAACCGCAGGACGAGCCGGTGAACTAACCGCAGGACGAGCCGGTGAACTAACCGCAGGACGAGCCGGTGAACTAACCGCAGGACGAGCCGGTGAACTAACCGCAGGACGAGCCGGTGAACTAACCGCAGGACGAGCCGGTGAACTAACCGCAGGACGAGCCGGTGAACTAACCGCAGGACGAGCCGGTGAACTAACCGCAGGACGAGCCGGTGAACTAACCGCAGGACGAGCCGGTGAACTAACCGCAGGACGAGCCGGTGAACTAACCGCAGGACGAGCCGGTGAACTAACCGCAGGACGAGCCGGTGAACTAACCGCAGGACGAGCCGGTGAACTAACCGCAGGACGAGCCGGTGAACTAACCGCAGGACGAGCCGGTGAACTAACCGCAGGACGAGCCGGTGAACTAACCGCAGGACGAGCCGGTGAACTAACCGCAGGACGAGCCGGTGAACTAACCGCAGGACGAGCCGGTGAACTAACCGCAGGACGAGCCGGTGAACTAACCGCAGGACGAGCCGGTGAACTAACCGCAGGACGAGCCGGTGAACTAACCGCAGGACGAGCCGGTGAACTAACCGCAGGACGAGCCGGTGAACTAACCGCAGGACGAGCCGGCCACACAATTTCTTCCTCTTCTTTGATCTCGCTTTCTTTATTTACTGTCACATCGTCTCTGTTCCCCTGACTGTCACATTTTCTTACTTTCTATCTCTCTCTCTCTCTATCTCCCTCTCTCTCTCTCTCCCCCCTCTCTCTCTCTCCCTCTCTCTCTCTCCGTCTCTCCCTCTCTCTCTCCCTCTCTCTCTCCCTCTCTCTCTCTCCCTCTCTCTTTCTCTTTCCTCCCCGCCTACTCTCGATATCATTCAGATGTATTCTATTCATTGTTATTCCTATATCTCTATTTCTATTTCACTCCTGCGACCCTTTTTCTACCTTTCGGGTACTCTTCCTAGCTTACTTGCTTACCCCACACCCTCTACTCTCACGTTTTCTTTCTCGACGTTTTCGTTTGAACTTTAGGTTAGGTGAAGAAGATACAATCGGTTATAAATATATCATATTGGCCCACTTTAATGCTTAGAATCTTAGTTATATCAAGTTATCTTATATATAACAGACGCTCGTTTTATAAGTAAGATTATTGATTCCTACGCTCAGTCGTGGTCCGAGTTTAGTCTTGCATTTTTATTATTGTTTTAAATGATGTTAAGTTGCTGGTTTTCCTGGTTTGTTCAGGCAGCCCATTCCATGCCCGGATGCCGCTCGAGAAGATACTTTAATGCATTTGTTCTCGCATAAGGGATATGAAAAGTGTTTTTGTCTTTATGTTTATCTGAGCATTGCAAACATGTTGTTATTGTGTTGTATTTCTTAATTAGAGTTTAATGCCGTATGTATTATTACAATTTTACTCTTTGCCCTTCTGTCCTCTAGTGTTTCTAGATTTAATTAATGATTTAACAATGGGTGTTACAATTGTTAGTTGTGAATTTTCGCAATTATTGAACCTTGCAGCTCTTTTATGAATTTATTATTATTTTTTAATGTTTTCTTTAGTTGATGGGTCCTATAGAGATGCTGCATATTCTAGTATAGGTCTAACTAATGTAAGATATCATTATAAATTTATATTCTTATTACATCTGTAAAAGTTCCTTTCTATGAAGCCTAATGTTTTGTTATATTTTTAATCTATTCATTAATATGAGGATTCCAAGATAAATTATCATTTATTATTACTCCTAAGTAATTTACATTGTTAGTTCTTTATTATGAATAAAGTAGTTTGTAATTATTTCTTTCTTTTCATTGGATATTCTTAGCAGTAATAACTAGAAAAAAATTTGAACTTTTTACCAATAATTCTAATTTTAAAAAAAAGGCAATGCAATAATGTTCGTATTAGTTTTCACATTGTAATTGTTTAGAAACACTTCAAAGCGCTGTAAGCATTTATTATATTTTATTAAATAAATACACATAAAAAAGATGATGAAATTTTCGTAAAATATGCTGGTTTGTCCACTTTATCTTCCTATAGTGATATAGCTAGCTTTTCGGTATTTGTAAACAAAAACATATAATCAAATATTCAGTGAACCGATTACAAGTTAGGGACATTTGCTTTATACGTAATTTTTTTATGGGAAATAAACTAGCGTACTTAAGAAAGTATGGGAGAGGGTGCGGGTTCGATCTAGGCCAGGGGCAGGGAGATGGACAATTAATACGAATGTCTCATCTTCTAATACAGGTTAAACAAAATTGCAAAGATTTTTACCAGGGCCTGGAGGTTGTCCTTGAGTCCACCCAGATATGATGGATAGGCGACACTTGGAGAAAGTAAAAGTCGCCTGTCCAAAGTATTTCCTGTCGTAGCCATGGTGACTGCTGAACGCTGATTCATTAGTATTATCTTTCAACGAACCGATCTATAAACTGTCTCAAAGAAGAAGAAAAAACGGTCGAACCTCCCGGCTCTTACGTCAAGGGCGTGACTATGTTATGGGTTTGGGGAGGGTTACACCAAGATCCTATCATAGACTAGGCAATAGGGCATGCCGCATAACATATGGTACGGTCTCCGCAGTACAAGAACTACACTTCTCTCCTCATCTGCGGAAGCCCCATTGGAATGCCTTGGATCATTAACGTTGTGGCTCGCTCGTATACCTGCATTGTTTACCGGTAGCACAAATTCCAGACTATGGGTTTGAACATCCAGGCACCGTGGCAGGGTTGAGACGGGCTGTTGCGCACATTGCTTCCTTTCCAACCGTTTCTGTAACCCTCTCGGCAGTGCAATAATCCTCGGACGCGCAACAGGGCCTGTTACCCAAGCGTTCGCCCCATCGGTGTACTCTTAATGGGAGCAAATCGGTGGTTTACACACACTTCGCCAGACCTTGAGGCCCATGGGTACAAAAGTGATTCTATAAACCAACATGTTCTGGAATGATTCTATAAACCAACATGTTCTGGAATGTTTCTATAAACCAACATGTTCTGGAATGATTCTATAAACCAACATGTTCTGGAATGATTCTATAAACCAACATGTTCTGGAATGATTCTATGAACCAACATGTTCTGGAATGATTCTATAAACCAACATGTTCTGGAATGATTCTATAAAACAAAATGTTCTGGAATGATTCTATAAAACAACATGTTCTGGAATGATTCTATAAACCAACATGTTCTGGAATGGATATTTAACTTTTTACTTTAGGGATACAAAGTGTTACGTTTAAAAAAAAAACACTACGCCCACAATTTCATTCTTGGGTGTCAAACCTGGTGCTGTCACTACACATCTTACTTTCAACCAATCCGCATTGAGAAAGTCGGGATCCCAGGTTAAAAAGGAACAAAAGCTGACTACGACAGATATGACTGTGACAGATATGACTGTGACAGATATGACTGTTAGCGAATGGGCACTGGTAATAGATTTTGATTTTTTCTCTTCGTCAGTCAATGTCAAGGTTTGGTTTAGTTTTTGTGTTAGGGTTAGTTTTTTTTAAAAAGGTTTGGTTGTGGTACACCCACAATGTAAGGCGTGTGATCGGTTCCTCCCGACTTCCCCCTGCCTCCACGATATTTTGGTAAGGGGGGAGGGGGCGCTGAACTCCTCGCAACATTTGAATCGGGACTAATAGTTAAAGTCAGTAAGTATACAATTAATTGTTATGGCTGACAACAACAAAAAAATAACATCTCAAACAGACACACGCACACAAAACATGACACGCATATCGAAATAATAATTTTAAAAAACAAACACAAGACACACTTACAATGCAAGTCGTGTGTTGACTGAGTAGTTTGTGTCATTACAAGAGCGTGTCAGTGTATGTGGGTTCAAATCAGGGGCGTCAAATTCAAGTCAAACCTAGGTCCTCAAAAGACTATTTGAGTTAGCCGGTGGGCCACACTAACCAAATCTAAGAAAACATCATTGTAGTATTATTAAATTAATATTAAATTAATGTACGCATACGCTGCAATTGGCAGACTACAGCACCAAACTTAACAGCTCAAATCAAACAAAAGTCTATAATATAGTGTTTTGTGCTGAAGCCTCAGGTCTCTTTTCGTGACAAATCAGGTTAGGCTTATATTAACCCTTCCCATACCGACCTACTTTCTATCTATGCTATCTCAGTCCCGATATATACGCGCCCGGGACTGTAAGGGTTAAGTTGACATATATTTGCTGTTCCGACTTTGTTCAGAGTTTATAAGTGATTATCGTTTAGCCTTGTTCTATCAAAGGTATTGAAGATTGTCTAAAGGAAAATCACTGATCACACAAATATCTCTTCGCTCTAAACCTAGAACCGATCAAAGCTATAGATATAATCCTTGTTGTAACTTTCTGAAGTCTTAAAACGTTTTCAGGAATGTATATTTAAAGGTGATAGATATCTACATATTACATATTATATTGGTTTACATGAAGATATGACCTACATAGAAGTTCAGAAATCAACATTTATTTAAAACATTGTGTGCAACCGTCGGCACGCGGGCCACAACACGGTCCGTCAACCTTTTTAGTGTGGCCCTCTCAGATTTTCTAATGTTTGTTTTTTTGTTTTTTTTTATTTATTGTATTGAGAATGTAAATAATTTTCAGAATGTGTGGTCGGTCTTGGTGTACGATATTTCTCAAACGGCCTAATAACAATATTGGCTTTATGCGCTCTGAGCTTACATTATGTTTGTTGGCAGCGCTATACACATATTATTATTATTATTATTATCTTGATAGTCTACCAGTGAAGCCTCTTGACTCTTGATAGTTTAGGACGATGCAGAAAGATACTTCATGCATTGATATATAAAATCCATAAGCGGTTATCTGTTTGAATGTAGGCCTACGTATCCCACCCCATCTCACACACATCTAATTTAAACACAAAATTACTTTCTCACAGGCAGTCAATGACTCACAAGAATTCTTCACACGCCTGTACTCCTTAAAACACGTTGAATATTATTTAAAGGCTAGAATTTGATTCTCACCGAACGTTCATACATTACTAAAATCAGTAGACTGCTACTTGAAAACACACCCGTGTCTCATTTAGTTGAAATTAGTATAAGTAGTTTTAGGCTACTATCATTTATATTGTTATATTTATTCATTATTTTTATGCAGACCATAAAATTCGAATGTTACACTGTATAAATATTGCTGCTCGGTGGACCAGCGGCTGCGAGTTCGCCTGGCGAAGCAAAAGTTCTGGATTCGAATTCTGGTGGAGGCTAGGGTCTGGAGGGTGTTCCTGAGTCTCACCCAGTTCCGATGGGTACCTGACCTTAGTTTTGGTAAAGTAAAGGCGGCTGTGCATGGTGCTGGCCACACAATCACCTAGTATGCCGTGGCCACAGAAACTGGTGAACACTGATTCACCAGCCCAATGGATCAATTGGGTCCGACGGGCTACTTTACTTAAGCCTACTACAAAAGAATATGACTCTATTGCGTAGGTATGTAATATATGAAAGGCCCAAAAGTGTGTTCCCTTATATTAATTATAATAGGCCTAACTACTACCTTGAACAATCGTCAAAAAATTCTGAACTGAAAACATTTCACCAAGCAATGACCTGTTTAGCTTCTTTAAATTAAATCTACGCATTTCCTCCAACATTATCCTACACGTTTTATTGACGGTCAATGTAAGCCATCCTTACTCCGTTTACTCTTGAAGCAAATCGGGACTCTGTGTCATTTCCTGTTAGTTTATCTTACCGCCTTAACACCCCCTCCCCCGCCCATATCTCCCTTAAACCAGTGGTTCCCAACCTTTCTAATGCCGCGACCCCTTACTACAGCTCCTCATGTTGTGGCGACCCCCCCCCCCCCCCCCCCCCGCAACTGTGAAATTATTTTCGTCGCTACCTTAAAACTGTAATTTGCAACTGTTATGAATTGTAGTGTAAATATGTGATATGCAAGATGTTGGCCTATCTTCATTCTTACAAGATACAGCATGATGGTTAATCACAAAAACAATATCTAATAGTATATTGTGAAATATTAATTTCTAATGAAGGATTTACCATTCCCCGTATTTTTTTAATTTTTGTTTAAACATAGGCCTACTATTAGTATCACAAAGGAAGGGGGTAGTATTATAATCAACCACAACTCAAAATAATAGACCAAACAGCATCCACCCTAATTTCCAATAGTGACATAAAGTGTCGTTTTACCGCCAATAGTACTGCCGCTCTCAACAAAGTATCTGTATTCTATATACGTGTGGCTGGTCCGCATAAGTCCATTATGGTACCAACCCTGCCACCCCAATACTGCTGCTTTCAACAGCCTAGCTACTTGGCGGATAGATGAGCGGTGTCTTGGTTTCTAGGACCACCGAAAATGTGTGTTTACCGATGGTCTTAGGCGACCACCGAGAAATTGTCGTTCGTCCCCTAAAGGGGTCGCGACCCACAGGTTGGGAACCGCTGCCCTCAACCGCCCCCCGCCGCCCCCTACTAGCCTGTTCCCATAGCAGGCCTATGTGGCAATGTTGACACAGTTTCTCAGCCCCTGTCGATGTGACAGGGAACGAACGACATTGACAGTCCAACACCTCTGGTCACATGATCGGCCGTTACAGCTTAGACTACCGCCTGTATCAGGGTCTCACTGGTACCTTATCGGTTCGAAACTGTAAGCTGAGTTCGTTGACTACTTCAACAATAGGTAGCAATCTAATATAGGGAACAACAATACAATTTATTGTCGTTTTTTTTTTAATTTTGTGTGTGTGTGCAGTGGCTCAACTAACCCGTTCCCCAAACAATTATACTTTGTAAACACTTCTTACACTAGACAATGGAAACAAGTTAGAACGAAGGTAATATATTTTAAAGTCGTTTCAGCAGACGACAATTCTCTCTATGATGACTATACTGTGTATCGAGCAGGGGTCGATTCTTAAAGACTTCTCCCAGCCCCCCCCCCATTTGTTAGGTTCAAGACTACCCCTCCCCTGCCCCACCCCATTCACTCCAACACAAAAACAGTTTGAAAACAATATAGGCTAGTTAATGGCGTTTTTCAACATTTAGTTACTTTTTCTTTTTTTTTATATATACTTGGCACGAAGAGCAATTTTGAATGGCACGCGAAAGACCTCCAAGAGGTGTTTTTTATTGATCAGAAAAAAAACAAAAAACTTTCCTTGTTCCCAATGACAAAAAACTGAAAGTTGAAGCGGATGTTTCTGAATGACAATATGACACATTTCAGTGAGTTGAACTTGCATTTACAAGGACCAATGGAATGGATTTGCATTTAAACTGGGCATATCTTGTCGTGAAAGCTGTCGTTTATAAGGGATTGATGTCAATATTTGAGATATTTCTTGTTTCCTTTTTCTTTGTCCATGTCTAGTTATTGGCACTGGTATTGGTGAGATTCGTCTCAAAGGAATGTTATGATCTGGCGCTGCTTTATCTTGCGGCCCGGATAGAACTAAGCAGTCATTGTGACCTACAACCTCCCCAATCTTAGTGAACACGAGAACAACTGAAGTTAAAGATGAATATTCTTCCATACCATACTTTAATACAGAACTGTTTGTTTTGTTATGAACTATTTAACATTTGCTCTTCGCAAAAAAAAAAATAATAATAATTAGTTCCAGCTCTCCATGCATAGTGATTGGGCTCAACAAGTCCTCGAGTCTCTCTGAAAAGTTGTTGTATCTTGTGTGAGGTGGCATATCAAAACAAAGAATTGTTTGTCAAGCCCATCTTATTCACTAAAATGTTGGCACATATAATTTATAACTTAGTGAATCAGCTAGAGCTTTTTCTTGAAACCTTTTAACAATATCCTTGATTAGTCCATTTTCATCTCTGTCATTTCGCTAAAAGAATTCATTTAGACTTATAGCAACACTTCTAAAAAAAAAACGTCCATCTGGGGTTGTTTTAACTGTTTTAAAATTTTGAGTGCTTATTTTTGTTACAGTTACATATTGGGAATCTGAAGTTGCCGGCTGTGAAGTTGACAATGTCACAACAAGGAGAAATGTTTTAATTTTAACATACGATTATACTTCAGGTTGAGCTGGGCTTGATGTTGCAAAATCAGTGTGAATTCTGGCATAAGAATTAATGTATGATGAGACAGCATCTGAACTAGGAATTATGACATCAGTTTGGTCGTTGACGGTGAATGCTGATAATTCATGGTCTCCGAAAGCATCACGATTGAAAGCCCAGATACCAGTGGTACGAAATCCACTTATAGCACTACACAATGATGCAAGGCTTGGACCATGAGGGTGCATACTTGAAAGATAGTTATTCCTCTGCCATGGTTAAATCGCAACAATTTCTCAACCTCTTGCTCATAATATGCAGGACCAGCTCTTGGGTTTTTGAAGCCCATGGCAAAAACAAATTCTGTGCCCTCATTAAAGTGCCTTCGGCGGGGAGAAACTGAGTAGTGTTAGGGCATACTTTCCTTTTTCTAAGACAACTTAAATAAAATACCCTTCGCCTTTCATTACCTAGTAATTCGTCTACCTATGCTAGTAGCTCGCAAAAATACTTAACTTTAATTTAGTTTATATCTTTAAATGCCCAAATTTAACAAAAAAATCCTCTATTATTGCGCCCTCCTACACTCCCGAAATTTTGCGCCCTATGCGGCCGCCTAGGTTGCTTACATGGACGAGCCGACCTTGATAATATGTTTGAAACAGCTAAAAAAAACAGTGGTGTCAAGAGGCTGCATGCGATGTGTTGTATATGGGAGAAGACTTAGCATAATTACACCCGATTCACATGCTTTCATGGTGGCGTTTAAGTTTTAATGTGTGGTAGCATGTCCATCTAAAATCAAAAGGATAGGGTGAATATTTTATGGTTTTACAAAAGATATAAAGTGGTCCATCCACTTTTCAAATAGTTCTGAATCCATCCACTTTCGTTGCATGCAAAAAATGTTCCAGAAGGTGCCGCCCTGTCTTTCAGCTCATCTTTCATTCTTTTGCGTTTAAAATCACGATTGTTGGAAGAAAATATCCTGCAGCATTCATACAAAAAACGTCAGTGGTTGTAACGCCTAATTTCTCAGCGCTGGAGAGAGACCCGACCTGGCGCTTTCCTTTTGCTGCTGTTACTCTATGTCTTGTGCACTGTTAACACGTTTGTCTCGTCCATATTGTCAATTTCATAGCCTGTAGGGATAGTAGGTCCAAGATATTCTGAAGCTTGTCATAAAATCCATTCAGATCTGTTGTATTAAAGCCAGACGCTCTAGCAATATATGTCGGCTCAGTCTGGCGTAAACTTAAATTTGGGTGGCGCTTCATGAATGCATTATACAAATCTTTACCCGCCATTCTTTTGGTTTTGCTGAAAGCATATAACAAATTATTAGCCTCAGCGAACTGATACCCTAATTACATCAGGTCCTTTCTTGTGATTCCAAACATCATTCCCTCAAGCATTTGTATATGCTTGACAAGATCTTCATCGATTTCAGGTGGCAGACTTGTTGATCTTCTTATGACCTTTACTCCATATTTTGCGTATTTGTTTTTACTCAAAAGATGACGAGTTAAAGTGAGTTTGGATGTCCCATACATCTTAGAGCATTCATTTATACCACAGATTCCCTTTTTTAATAAGAGAAGAGCCCTTTTCATAACATTTTCTGACCATGCATTTGCCTGTTTTATGAAAAGAAAATGTAAGAATCCAATGTAACATAGTGAAATATATTTACTTTATTACAGACCTCCTGTAGTATTAAATTTAAATTAAGTGGTCTCGTTAAAGAGGTTGTAATAAATAACAAACAATATTAATTATTTGTAGCTAACTTAATTAATAAAAATTAAAATAATTTATTTAATAACACAACACTTCAGACGATACCAATTTTAAAACAATTTATTTACTAAGTCAAATTAATATCAAAAGAAAAATAGAAAAGAAAAATCAACTCACGAATATCCTTACAACAGAATAAAACAACAATGTAATAATGCGTACAGGTACATAAAAGATACAATACAGCTCTGCCACTGATGCGCTTACAATATGCTTACACCAAGACTCAAGAATACTAGATCGATAAAAAAAACTTCTCTTCTATCACGCGAATCTCCTATATTTATACTATACATGTTAGAGATTTCTGGAATAAAAGTAGGCTAAGAATAACTCACAAAAATTGTCAACATATCTTTCTAACATGTTCCAGACGGTGAAAGAATGCTCTAGGTACACTCTAGTAAACAACAATTATTGACGCAACAGTAGCAGAGTTCAACTAGAGGTCAGGACTAAGGCCCTGGCAAAGGTGCAGTTAGTTACATAGGAGGGAAACAAAATATAATCTAAACACATAACAGTATAGCTAGCACGTTAAAGTTCTAAAATATTATAAACAGGTAAAAAAAAAAAAAAAAGGTACGAACTCACCAGTTTCTAACTATAGGTGTCTCAAAATGTCAGCTTTTATGTTCTATATTAAGGGATGGACAAGTGGAAAGGTGAAAGGGGGAAGGGGGATGAATATCGATAACCTGTCCAAAACTAGCCACCCCTCGGCACGTCGATAAGGCACTCACTGCTTCCTACCACCGAGTCTCGGAGCCTCTCGGCAGTGCAATAATCCTCAGAGGCTTAACACCAGGCTGTTCCCCATGTGTACTCTTAAGGGGAGCGTATCGGTGGTTCACACATTTCCCCAGACTCGTGGGTACAGCAGTGACTCAACAGTTCCAGAAACTCCGAATTTATAAATGGGTTTTATTATGAGTTATGATATAATCAATTCACAAAGTCTATTGCGGCTAAAACGTACCACTGCGGGTAATTAGTACCGGTACGTATTGCCCTCAATAGTGTGGTACGATTTAGCCGACTCAGATGTAACATTGTTTTCTACTTCTATGTTTTTCTTGCCAATACAAAATAGATCAAACTATACTTATTAATTAAGAAGACTGGATAGTCGGCACACATAAAAAGTATAAACAAGTTATGTTTCACCAGACTTACATAGTACGAATAGAGGCAATGGTCAAAATAGCATCATCTAGTGTAAAAAAAATATAAATTGTGCTTACCGCTTTTCATTCTTGTCAATGTCCGCCATTTTTCTATGGAAGTCCTAATCAATATGCTCGCATGTTTTGGCGGGCTTAAATCGTAATTACAACCAGTCAAAGTATGTAAAACGGCAGATGTACGAATTACACACCGGTACGAATTACCCACCTCTCCTACATCCCTATATTAATATCTAGGCATATTTTAAGATAGATAGTTAAGTTTTTCCAGAAGTAAATCGAAACACTCAAAGCGGAGTTTTCTAATCAATGCACGACTCTCAAATTGATGGACTCATTTTTTCATACTACATCAGGATAACTGGTTTGATATTACTGCAACCTTCTTAAATGTAGATCTTGGAGTGGAGGAATATTGGCAATTTCAAAATGCAGCAAGTTGATTAAAAACAAAATATTGATCAAGTGGTAATCCGAATATGCCCTTTGCTGAAATAAATCTGGAAAGAAGCTGCTCTGGAAAGTAATCTGCTATTCTCAACTACTCGGCATTCGTTCTTTTACTTTCAGCTTTTTGTTCACCTATCACATGTGAACAGATTTTATCGTACCTGAAAGCTGTTTTAAGCATACAAAGAGATCACCTACACTTGGCGACTCATTAGCCTAATTGATACAGAATAATTACATTTAAAAGAGTTTTGTATGTTCATCTTAAACATAAAATATTAGTAATTATAAAACACATTTATTTGTTTTTTTAATTTAATAAATATAAGAGACTTTATTAATAGCATATGTAAATATGTAATTTATGTAAAAATAATTAAAATATAAACTCCTTAAATTTAAAAGGACAAACAATTAATGCAGGAAATGTTTATTTACATCTGGTAAACGTAAATTATTTTTATCTTCTAATACATAAATCTTGAATGAATACCATAATGTTGAATTTTTATAAAGAAATAATAATTATTCAAAAATATTTGTTATATTACTATATTACAAAACAGAACATATTTGGGATGACTATAGGGCGTTAGCTATCACGTGACAAAAAGCACGTGATTTTTGTTTATTTTGCGTAGGCCCTAATGGTGTACAATGGCCGCTGTATTAAAATAGTTTCATATAGGCTCGAGCTTTTTTTTTATTGATATTTTGTGTTTAAAATTATGATTAATGTACTAATATGGATTTTATTAATTCTATATTAGATTAATAGACCTATCACAAGAAGATTCTTACATTAAAAATGTTATATTACTTTTGAACGATTAGGCCTACAATGGAAATAACGAATGACTCCAATAATTCACTTCAATAAATCCATTCAAATGCAACACTTACCGGCCAGATATTAAGATGACGAATTGAGCTTAAAATGTTGAAATTCGTTGAAAAAATACCATGTCAGTCTTTCTCTTGTACTAGTAAGATGATCTACGACGATTTATCTAATGATTTGTGCGTAGGATAGCCAATATTCAGATGTGAATTTGGCATGATAAAGAAGTACTTCACCATTTTTATACACCAAGTGGCTTCTATTTACACAAATACGTCACTAAGAAACCTAAACCACGCCCATTGCGAACGCTCTATTGAATCAAATGTGTAAACTTTTTTAAAGGGAGATAATTTACCCGTTTTAGTTGAGCTAATATTTCTAATAAAATAAAAGAGTAAATGGCTTAAAATTTATAACTTTAAAATGATCAAACTGTCAAAATTATTTGACAATTATATACATAATATATGACTAAAAAATGTATATGTATATTTTCAAACATTACATTAACTACCCAGTTTGTATGATTACTACGTATCTATTCCGCTTAACGATAATTATATTTCCTACACATCGGTGAAAAACCAATAAGTACTTCTCAGTGATACTGAGCTCTGAATAAAATAACATTTGCAGGTGTTAGATCCTCGTTGTGACTAACAAATGATAATGAGTAGACAATAATGACCATAAATGTGAAAGTTTAGTAGGTCTAATAAAATATTGTATTTGATATAAATGCCAATAAAAGGGATGATACAAACACGTTACTTTTATATTAAAGATAAAACGATTTTTCTCTATAAATAATATCATTTACTTTTGGCATTGGTTTTGCTTCGGAGTTAGATTAATTGTCCTATGCAAATAATTTTTTTTTAAAGTATAATAGAGCAGGTTGAGTTTTAGGCTGTTGGCGCGCTGAATGGTTTAGAAATCCTAGTTTGGCACACTGTTAGCAAAAGGTTTACGACCCATGGATTTACAATTCTGCTGTTTCTTGCCGGCCGTTTTTTTAATTTACATTGTGTGGGGTGTGTTAAAATATATTTATGTTGCATTTAGGTAACACTGTAATAATCTTGTGTGAGACAGACATTACATCATAGCCTATAATATACATGGACCGCTTGCTTTAGTTGTTTATGCTATTATCTTCTTTTTTTTTTTTGCAATTCCGGATTATAAATAAAGTAATTGTTATACAAGTTCCGTTTTATTAAATCGCATTTTTTTCGACTTTAAATGAATACTTGTAGGCCTATTAATATATCATTGACTATAATAAGATGGACCGCCTGCTCTAATTTTAGAGCTTATGTTCTTATTCCGTGCGCACACAACACTGATCTATAAATGTTTCCGCTCTGTACAACTTTCGAATTTTAATTTTTCATTGAGAAAATCATAGTGATTAAATAAAACGGAACTTGTATATCAATCACTTTATTTCCTGTATAGCAATTACTTTATTTATAATCGGGAATTCCGAACATCAGTGTTTTCAAGTCATCATATAGCAGAAATACTAAAGCAAGCGGTCCATGTATATTATAGTCTATGATTACATCTACACAGAAGCGTCTTGCATTTAAAAAAAAAATGTATTAAATTATGTTTAATTGTCAGTTTTCTTACAAATATATTCTGATTGTTACGAAACGTAAACTCCCTACATTGTAATGTTAATAAACCAACTAAATCATTTAAGCGAATTGCGTTTAAACGATATAAAATATTTCTCAGCTCAAAGTTTCCCCCGGGTTTTTCCTAACCTAATTAGAGCATTATTGTTTTCTTATTAACCTCGATAAAAACATGAACTGCCCATGCACCTACAGCGTGTCAAGGCCGTCCGGTCTCTCCTTATTTTGTTAGAGCATTATTGCTTGTTCTTAATAAAAAGACATTCTGATCACGCAGTCAGCACGCAGGCTTGATTAAAATATTCGTGTCACTAGGCTGACTGGATTTTCCAACGATTGACCCATAATATATTTCTACGCGATTCGACACTTTTAGTCAGTTCTTGGCGTACATTCGATCTAGTAACATCAAATATTCTCCGCTCTGAGTATCGTTTCTATTTGAGTTGTATTATGGAAAATTTATTATTCTACTATTAACTACAATGCTATATGTTCATTGAGGATATTCATTACTAATTGGAATATGTGTATTTCTTGATTGTGTATATAATATTATTTGGATTCCTACTGGATTGATGTTGTAAATTAAACCAAATTTATCGTTGCTTTCTACACAACTTGGTTAACGTCAATATTTCAAAGTTATATACATGTGTGTATGTGTAATATTTATTCAACTATATTAATAATCTACACTACCACTCAACATCGAGGTTCTTGCTGTATAATATGAGCCACACAAATAATTATACATGAAGTAAATCAACTGAAAACTCTAAAACTACGCTATGTGAATTGCCAGGGGATTATAAGAACCAGGAATACTCTAGACAACTACAAATAAACTTCAGAATGATATAATAAGATCTACAATAATACAAGGATACTCACACTAATAATAACAATACTATAACTATTATTTTCATAAATTGAATGGGGGCTCTAGCCGTAATAACATTATAAATTATAATTATACTTGTGTGATATAAATAGAAGGTCTCATCCATAATTTATTATGGTGAATAAATTGCCTTGTAATAAAATGGGTTTTGCTCGTCAGTGATTTACTAACAAACGTTTAGAGGATTTACTTCAACTTCAAGAATCGTTATACTATTTACACAAACTATTTACAACTGCCGTAATACATTCTCGTAACTTGGATGGATTGTGTTGGAAAATATGAACAATATACAATATACTAAAGATTGTGATTGAATTGAACATTGCTATTGAGAATCGGAAAACTTAACTATTCAGCCTGGAAAATTATCTGGTGTATTAACTTATCAAACAAAGTAACTCTAAGAAAGTATTATTTTTATGAACTTGTTGTGAAAAATCTGAACTGTGTGGTGTAGTGAATTATTCAAAGGACAGAAAGTAAGTTGGACTCTTTATTGTATTATTAACAAGATTTATAGTAACTCTTAATAATATATAAAATGGAAGCCACAAATAATCTTACATTGGAACCAGAAATATTTGATCTAACCTCAGAACAGCTTAATAAAATGTCAATGATACAATTAAAAGAATTGGCTTAATCATTGGGCATTTCTATCACAGAAACTTGGCCATCAAAAACTAAATTACTTCAAGAGGTAACTGAGTGTTTAAGAAAACAAGGTACACTAATTATTGAAGAAACTACTGCTAATGATAACATTAATGATGAATCAGATGATGAATTACCTTTTCCTATAAAACAAAGAGTAAAGCATACAACTGGTGACTTAAGTGAAGAATTGAAATTTAAACTTGAGTTAAGAAAGATGGAATTAGAGATGGAAAGAGAAAGAGAAAACAAGAGAATTATGATGGAAAGAGAGAGAGAAAGCCAGAGAATTGAGATGGAAAGAGAAATAGCAAGAGAGAAAATAGCAAGCCAAGAAAGAATTGAGATAGCAAGGTCTCCTACGTCAAATCATTCGAATTCAAGCTCTGAAGCAGATGCAGAACTGTATAAGTTTAAGAAACATATTCCAGTTCTTGAAGATAATTCGGTGGAAGAGTTCTTCATGATTTTCGAGAGAAACGCTAAAGACTATCAATTTCCCGAGGGCAAGAAAGCTATACTCCTACGCTCAGCTCTGAACAAAGGAAAGGCACTTGATGTTGTATTAAGTCTTACTGAAGAGGAATTGTATGATTATGAACTGATCAAGAATAGAGTACTGCTAAGTTATGCATTAACACCTGAAAAATATAGAAAAGTTTTTCGCGAGTCTAAGAAAGAACAGGAACAATCCCATGTTGATTTTCTAAGACAGAAAAAGAAATATTTTGAAAGATGGATTCGATCCAAAGGTGTAAACAAAGACTTTGATAAATTAGCTAATCTTATGCTAATGGAAGACTTTAACAATAACATCAGAGGTGATGTAAGAATACATTTAGCAGACAAAGGTGTAGAACAAGTAGAAACAGCAGCGGTAATGGCAGACGAATATGTTATTATCCATTCCAGCAATAAATTTACAACAGTTGATAAATCAAAATTCCAGAATCGAGATATGAAGGTAGAAAAGAAAACCATAAATCCAAACGAATCCTATCAATCAAAGAGACATCAGCAGAGCAATGAAGGTCCAACAAATTCCAAGCCAACCTGTAGCCATTGTAAACGAATTGGACATACCAAGGAAAAGTGCTGGATATTGAATGGGAACCCGAATAAAAAGAATGTTGTCTTATCGTATGTAGCAATGCCAAAACAAAGAACTCATGAAAATGTAATGAAGGATATTAGAACTCAAACAGAGATACCTAGTGCTAATGCAGATAACCTGACAAAACACACGTATCTAGGAAACTTAAAAACAAGAAATAGTTCCTGAAATAGAGACAATGGTTTTCAATAATTCTAATTCTAATCTGAGCTCCAAGGAGTCTATATCAGATAGAACCACCATGAGTACTAAACATACCTCTTACAAAAATAACTTGGATACAGATCTCATCGATACTGAGATACCAAGCAATTGTTTACCATTCATTGAAGAAGGTACCGTGTCATCCATAATAAATGGTGTCACTAGTGAAAAGAACATCAGAATACTCCGTGATACAGGGGCTGAGGTTTCACTACTTTTAGAGAATACTGTTCCTACGTCACAATCGACATATACAGGACAGGATCTTACTATTCAAGGTGTATCAAGGAAAAATGTACAAGTTCCTTTGCATCAAATACAGCTGAAGAGTGCGTACTTCACTGGAAATGTAGTTGTGGGTGTATACAAATCACTTCCGTTTAAAGGCGTTTCTTTAATACTGGGAAATGATATTGCTGGAGATGTGGTGCGTTCCATATCCAAGAAAAAACAATACCTCAATAAAAGTAAGAGCTTTATCAAACCTATATGCATCGTCACGAGAGGTATGGCCCAACAACAAAAGTCTGTCGAAACCATGTCAAAGTCAAAAATAGAACCAGAAATTGACCTACAGGCAACTTTCCTGGCTGACATCTTGAGTGGTCCCTCAGTCAAGACTACTGAAAGTAATTTGTCACCTCGACAATTACTCCTATTAGAACAGAATAGAGATTCAGGAATTAAACACCTGAAGAAAAAGGTGATAACTGAACAGGAGGCAGAAATTAAAGGAAATGGATTTTTTCTGAAGGAGGGAATATTAATGCAAAAATGGAGAGATGTGAAATGTGATAATGACAATTGCAGAGAAGGAAGTCAGATTGTGGTACCAGCCATATATCGTAATGACATCTTACACATGGCTCATGACACGCCATATGCTGGTCATCTAGGAGTGAACAAGACTTACCGTCGAATTCTTCCGTACTTCTATTGGCCTGGACTACATCGTGACGTCACAAAATACTGCAAGTCATGCAATACATGCCAGATAGTTGGTAAACCTAACCAGACTATACCGGTAGCACCTCTAAAGCCAATACCTGCCTTTGCAGAACCATTTAGCCACTTGCTAATAGACTGTGTAGGTCCATTGCCTAAAACAAAGACAGGACACCAGTACTTATTCACTATAATGTGCACTGCCACGAGATATCCTGAAGCTATTCCGCTACGCACCATTAACGCAGATAAGATATCTGACGCACTGATTGCATTTTGTTCAAGATACGGTCTTCCAAAGACTATACAGTCAGACCAAGGATCTAACTTTACATCAAAGCTGTTTAACCAGGTCTTAAAGAAACTAGGCATCCAACATGCAACTTCAACTGCGTACCATCCGCAAAGCCAAGGTGCCCTAGAAAGATATCATCAGACTCTGAAAACCATGCTCCGCACATACTGTTTTGAGAACACTGAAGACTGGGATCGCGGTATTCCATTCGCTCTTTTCGCGACTAGAGAAACTGTGCAGGAATCTCTTGGATTCAGTCCGTTCGAGTTAGTGTTTGGACATTCAGTTCGAGGACCTCTAAAACTGTTGCAGGAAACCTTGTTAAATTCTGATGAAGAGACTGGACTCGTAGCTTATGTGGAACAATTTAGCAATAGAATCTATCATGCTTTTAATCATGTTAAAGATAATCTTTTGCAGGCTCAGAAAAGAATGAAAGGGTACTATGATGTCAAGGCCAGATCCCGATGTTTCCATCCTGGTGATAAAGTCCTCATGTTGACCCAATTGTCTGGACAACCCCTGAGTGCAAAATATACAGGACCATATCAGGTTTTAGATAAAATCAGTGGTGTAACATACCTTGTAAAAACCCCTGATAGAAGGAAAACACAGAGACTGTGCCATACAAACATGCTAAAACCTTATGTTGTTAGGGAAGAACAAACTGACATTAGGCCAGTGAGTGCTATCAAAACTGTTGAAACACCCCCGCCTAAACTTAAAAAGACAATCATAGAAAGTAAACTTCAAAACACTGAGGCACTTAAAAATCTCAATTATAAACTGGCACATCTAGACTCAGGTGAACAGACTTCTATCAAGGGTTTAATCTATGATCATGTAAATTTGTTTAGTGATGTTCCTAACAAAACAACTTTGGTTACCCATGATGTAGTTTTAAAAGATGATAATGTTAAACCTGTCAAACAACATCCGTATAGGGTTAATCCCATACAACTTAAGAATAACTTACGTATTGGTAAAAGATCACATCGTCGCGGACACCCTATCGCGCATGAAAAAAAATGTATAAGCAGATAACTTCATGTATATATTCTGATAATCCTAACTAAGAGAATTGGATCATTTAAAATATAAATGCATGAATATATGAATATGTTGTGATTATTTTATGCAATATCTTATGCTTTTTTTTATGCCATGAATATTTCCATTTGCTAAAACAAATATTATTATTGTTGTAGGAAAAAAAGAAAGAACCTAATAAGTTACTTATAAATATTATGGATTTATGAACATAATTTTTCTTTATTAGTAAGATAATGAATGAACAGAAATGTACATCCTTATTTTGAAACAATCAAACTATAGTTGTGATTATGAAAAAACCAAAATAGAGTAATGTGCATACACTTCACATGCTTACACACTTAAGATTAAATTCTTACTCTTAAGTTTATTTAAATATTAATTTCATTTAAGTTGAATTAATTAATGATTGAATTGTTTAATATGACAACATTAGTTATGTTGATTTTTACCTTATAAATAAGATGATGATGTTTATGAGGAATGATATCTCAGAGAGTATAATTTTTTTAGAATAACGCGAACATGTGTTATGGTCTAAGGATAACTTGAGATCCTATATGATGAGGGTTTAATAAAATAAATTATTTCCCTTACTTGTCTTATTTAACGGACTACCCAGGTGGAGTCAGTTTTTTTTTTTATATTGTTTAGAACTAAAGTTAAGTGCAGGCGGTTCTAAAAGAAATTGCACACTTCTATTGTTTAGTATGCAATGTTCTTTTCCTTTTGGTACGGGCGACTGTTACGAAACGTAAACTCCCTACATTGTAATGTTAATAAACCAACTAAATCATTTAAGCGAATTGCGTTTAAACGATATAAAATATTTCTCAGCTCAAAGTTTCCCCCGGGTTTTTCCTAACCTAATTAGAGCATTATTGTTTTCTTATTAACCTCGATAAAAACATGAACTGCCCATGCACCTACAGCGTGTCAAGGCCGTCCGGTCTCTCCTTATTTTGTTAGAGCATTATTGCTTGTTCTTAATAAAAAGACATTCTGATCACGCAGTCAGCACGCAGGCTTGATTAAAATATTCGTGTCACTAGGCTGACTGGATTTTCCAACGATTGACCCATAATATATTTCTACGCGATTCGACACTTTTAGTCAGTTCTTGGCGTACATTCGATCTAGTAACATCAAATATTCTCCGCTCTGAGTATCGTTTCTATTTGAGTTGTATTATGGAAAATTTATTATTCTACTATTAACTACAATGCTATATGTTCATTGAGGATATTCATTACTAATTGGAATATGTGTATTTCTTGATTGTGTATATAATATTATTTGGATTCCTACTGGATTGATGTTGTAAATTAAACCAAATTTATCGTTGCTTTCTACACAACTTGGTTAACGTCAATATTTCAAAGTTATATACATGTGTGTATGTGTAATATTTATTCAACTATATTAATAATCTACACTACCACTCAACATCGAGGTTCTTGCTGTATAATATGAGCCACACAAATAATTATACATGAAGTAAATCAACTGAAAACTCTAAAACTACGCTATGTGAATTGCCAGGGGATTATAAGAACCAGGAATACTCTAGACAACTACAAATAAACTTCAGAATGATATAATAAGATCTTCACTAATACAAGGATACTCACACTAATAACAACAATACTATAACTATTATTTTCATAAATTGAATGGGGGCTCTAGCCGTAATAACATTATAAATTATAATTATACTTGTGTGATATAAATAGAAGGTCTCATCCATAATTTATTATGGTGAATAAATTGCCTTGTAATATGATATAGGCCTATCTTTGGTGCCAAACTTGCCCTCTAAAATAAGTGAGAAGTGGAAAAATAAACTTCAATCACGGATAGGCGTAGGATGCATAAATCAATAAGATAGAATAAAGATAGGCTAGTAAAACAAAAATCTTATTAAAACAAGTTGTAGTCATGCTTTTTTCCCGTCAATTTGGCGGGGCATAAAAACTAGTAATGAAAAAAATAGCTGCACCGCATTTCATTAAGACATTTGATTAATAAAAAAAATTGTAGGGCAACGGTTCCCAAGCTGTGGGTTGTTACCCCAATGGTCTTATGAAGTAAGACACTGATCATCTATCCGTGACAGAGCGGGACTGCCCACGTGCAAATACATCCTCATAAAGTACACAGCGTGATGACATCATCGCGCCAACACCATAACATTCTCCGCGTACATATAAAGACGTATGTTGGCTCCATAATGTACTGTAATGAACAGGCCCTAATTAACGTTTATACTGTTAATGTGCTTCACTATAAATAAAGAAATACAAAAAAGAAGTAATGCAAAAATTAATCCTAGAGAGAGTAAAGTAAAGTATCTTTCGGACAACACCGATCAAAGTGCTGATGAAGTTGCGTTCACCAGTTTATGTGGCCAAGGCATACTAGGGGATGTGTCGCCAGCACAATGCCCTGCCGCCTTTACTTTATCCCAACTAATGTAAGGTACCTATTAGAGCTGGGTAGACTCAGGGACACAGTCAAGTCCTGGGAAAAAAAAACTAGCCTTTACCAGGATTCAAAGCCAGGACCTTCGGATCGCCAGTCAAACGCGCTGCCGCTCGGCTACCTTGGAGAGACACTGGCCAATTTCAGCTGTTTTCGTCTTAGCTCAACTTTACTCTGCCCTTGTAAAATTGAGTAAGGCTGGCACGTTTCATATGGTAAACTAACCGCATTGACAGCGAAATGGCCCGTGAGAATTGAACAGATTTCTGGCGTCAAAACTAACTTGTTATTATCACCACTGGCGTTGTTGATCTTTTGTCAAGATCCATATTCGCGGATTGAATCCTTAATGGGGGGGGGGGGGCGTTAAACTCTGTTTCCTTAGGAAATATAAAGCGTTCCACGAGTTTTTTAGTTCTGACACTCAGTTTTTTTTTTACCTCTGACACTGAGTTTTTGACCTCTGACACTGAGTTTTTGACCTCTGACACTGAGTTTTTTTTTACCTCTGACACTGAGTTTTTTACTTTGTGAACAGATAGATTTGAAGAACACTGTTGTATAGAGAGTAAATTTGCCTAAAAGAAAAATAAATATTGCAAATTAAAGATGAATGAAAAAGGAAAACAGTTACACTTAAATAGTGTAACCGACGTATGTAACTTTTAAACTTTTTAAAATAATAATATTCTCAATGATTGCGTAGTAGGCTATTAAACATGTTTTTTTTCAAATGAAAACTATTACTATTAGCCTTACTGTTAAATATACCCCCACCCTACTTTTATTGTTTAAGAAAAACAAAACTGGGAATGTGACACGAAACTATAAGTGTGACATGAATGTGTGAGTGTGACATAAATTTATAATATACATAAATAGAGGCATAAATAAATGTCATGGCTGCACGGGCGTATCCAAAAGCGCTATTGACAAGTTGACGATTATGCATGCATGGGGAACCTAAAAGATCAACGCATTCGAACACTTCCGGTTCTATTTGTTAATTACTAACAAAACATGTCTATGTGATGCGTTCCTTGGTGTAAGAAAAAATATGGGGATAAAATCAATTCCAAAATATAGTGCCGAAAGAAAACGATTGATTTTGAACGTCAGACGTGTTCAATTACTTATTTTGAATGTAAGATTTTTTTAAAATTTCATTTAAATAGTTTCCGGAAGTAAACAGGGAGTACATGTATGCATTGACACCTGACCTATATAGTTTAGTGTATGCTAGTAAAGTTGTAAATAATACATTTTAATCAAGACTTAACGCGACTAACACGTCGACAATTAATTATCGCATGCTCACTTTTGATGTTAAAAACGGATTCTTCATAACTTATCTTGTAGCCTTTTGTACATTTCTAAAAGCTATACTTGAAAAAAGTCGAAAACATGATTTAAAGTTGGTTGACGGAAATAAACAGGAAGTTCATGTATGCATCAAACACAAAAGGTCAGGACTCATTCAGACTTGTTAATGGAGTCATTAGAGATCTTTGAAAAGAAAACGATAGAAAACCATGAACAAACTATTCGTTTCGACCTGACATTTTTTTACGATGAAACATATTTCTCAATTCATTTACAATAGCGTGGCAGTATGTTTTGTGCTATTAAGGCCCAATCCCCCCGGCTTCAGCTTCTGGATGTGTTTACTTAGCCTTTGATAAGCCAAGACCATCTGCAGCAAGGCAGCAGTTGATTTATCTCCTAGATCAGGGGTCGGCAACCTTTTGATAACACAAAGAAGGATTTCTAATTCATTCAGCGTGCCAACTGTCTAAAAGACATCCTGCTCTATTACTCAATTTATTGTTGAAGAGACTTGAATTGCCATTTTAGGGGTCTTCCGTGTACCATTGGAAATCGCTCTGCGTGCCAAGTTGGGCTCCTGACACGCGTTCCATAGATTGCCGATGCCTGTCCTAAACGACTGCTCACCCTAGATAACGATTTCATCAGTCTGGATTTAGAGTCAGAAAGCTCTATGTTCGCTTTTTTATAGCACTGTCATGATACTTACGCACTTTTTTTTTATAGACATATGTTGTTTTTAAACATTTATTGATTCGGCAAGCCTATACAGTTATCCAAATTATTATTTTCTAGTGTTTAGGCGTAATTAGTACATATTGACATTAAGAATTGAGATGCAATCTTTTCCGCAGATAATTGTACATTTTACAATTTAAGTGTAAGAAATAGTCTATAAGCTTATAGACCAGGGGTCAGCAACCTAAGCTTACGGCACGCGTGTCAGACTTGGCACGCAGAACGATTTTTAATGGCACGCGGAAGACTCCTAAAAAAAACTATTTAAGTATCTTCTTTTAGAAATTGAGTGCTAAAGCAGGGCAACATTTGGGATTTTGGCACGCTGAATGAATTAGAAATACCACTTTGGCACACTATTATCAAAAGTTTCCGACCCCTGCTATGTTCACTTCACTTTCAGATCAGGGTTATTATTTAAAAGTTAACTTAAAAATAATATGCAGGCTATAGGCCTATGCACGAAACTGGAAATTATTGGTGAAAATGCGATCGACATGGAACTCTGGCTTAGAACACACACAAAGATATCATGGAACTCTGGCTTGGAACACACACAAAGATATCATGGAACTCTGGCTTAGAACACACACAAAGATATCATGGAACTCTGGCTTAGAACACACACAAAGATATCATGGAACTCTGGCTTAGAACACATACAAAGATATTTTTTAAATAAAATTATCTGAGTTTAATGGTGACCAAATTCGTAATTTCGTAATCTGCTAAAAAAAAAAAAACAACGGGTCAAATAACTCGAAACAAAACGAAGTAGGCCCTAGGCATAACACGTCAACATCCTGTGGTTTTAGCCGTCCAAAACCTATAAAAGATACATTTATTTTGTTATTTTCTTTCTGACATAAGTCAGCAGGATTGGCCTGGCTGACACAGATTGAGGATCACTTTGAAGATTATTGCATGGGTACATAGGTCTACTGTGTATAAGCTTATTTGAAAATTATGCCTAAATTTTAACCAGTTCGGATAACTGGGCACCTATATGCTTGTCCATTATATTTTTATTCGTAACCTACAAGCCCAGCCTAAAATTAGTAGGCCCCTAGGCCTATTTATAATAATCTTAAACGCATTAGGCAATAAAGTTAGTTATCACAATATGCAACGTTGCAATGATTGAAATTGTGTGTAAAATATAGATTTCTAGATGTCTTTATTGTTTTAATTGATGTTATAAATCAATGTAGCCTAATCAAACCAGATACCCATTCTGGATCAATAAGGCAATCTTATCTTATGTTGTTGCTTTTAAAAGATGGCACGCATTTTTTTTTAAAGGACAGTGGACAATATAACAACAGCTACGACCATTGTAATTATATTATAAGACTATATAAAGGCCAAAGTATTCAATGAGAAATACCCATAACCGTCATTCCAGTATGCTAAATCTTCTTTGTGCATGGGTTTTACTTGCCTGCCTGGCATTCCCCTGATGATGATAATAAAAAAAAATAGGTTCATTTAGTGGGACCATATAATATATTATTCCGTCTGCCCCTGTTCAACAACTCAGTGTCAGGAGTCAAAAACTAGTGCTTGGGAAAGGGGTGAAAAGGGGGTGGGAGTGGATACTGAATATAACTTAGAAGAAGTGTTTTGTCTGTTATGCATGTCAGGGATAAAAATATATAGATCTAGGTTTGTAAACTTGGGCCTAATTTAGTTATTTTTTGGTGCTTCACTAATCATTTCACTTTATTGTCACACTTGACTCGTATTTTTGTCTATGCATGCCTATTATATTGTTTGTGGTATTGTGGAGGTATTTAAAAAAGAAATATATGTATGCCTATATAACTATAATATATACTTCTTTGTGTGAAAATCAAAGGAGCTGATTCTTCTAGGGAATTGTTCAGGGTAACTGCTGGGATGCTGGGTGGCAGGGCCCTCGAGAGAAAAAAAAAGGTGCTGGTACAAATTCTTTTCTGGGCCCCCCCCCCCCCCCCCCCCCCCCGCAAATCTTGCAAATAATATTACAAAGATATGTAAATTGGGAAAATGACTCTCACTGATGACTGATGATTAATTTGGTTGAAAAGAACTCCTTGAGAAGTACTGGAAGTTTTTAATGTTGAACAATTAAATTGTCCATTAACTTCTCATTTAATATGGATTAATTTGAATGTGAAAATTTAGAGATTAGATTGAGAATATGATACACATGTTAAGGTAGGCTACTTGGCTACTTGTAGTTGTCACAGCTACATGATTTAATAATTTGGGACATAGTCTATCTATGACAGTTAAAATTCTGTAATAAATAAATAGCAATTTTATAACAAATCAATTAAAGACTTTAAGTTCAATGCGTTTTAAATTTTATTTATTTAAAGTATAAACGATTAACAACTTCACAACTTTTCAATACGGTACTATAACAAAAAAAGTACATAAATATACATTTAATCGCATTTTATGCATGTCTATGTCATTAATTTTTTACAAATATAAACAAAATCATTTAACTTTTGAATGCTTACTGTTTCGTGAAAAGAAATAGTCAACAGAAAATACATCAATACATGAATGATTTAAAAAAAAAAAAGAAAAAGACAAGTTTTATAAAAACAGGGCTGCCTTGCGTGCCTTTTTCTTGGCAAAACTACAAATTACAGAGTCAAAGTTTAATTGTTTTGCAATGCCAGACTCAATACTGAGCCTAGCCAAGTTGTTCAGGCGATCTTGACTCATGGTGGACCTAAGGTAATTTTTGATGAGCTTAAGTTTACTGAAGCTCCTCTCTGCTGATGCTACAGTGGCTGGTGCTGTAAGGAACATCCTCAAACTCACACTTATGTTAGGAAAAATATTTTCTAATTTATAATTTGCCAAGGCATTTAACAGGTCCAAAGCACCCAACTGTTCTTTACCAAAATTTGCATTGTGAACCATTGTTAGGTGAATAATCTCCTGAACAAAGTCTTCACAACTTATATCATTAGAATAATTTTTTGCTAACTTAGCAGCTTTGTACTTCAAGTCTTCTTCTGACATTTTTTGGTAGTTCCAAAGAAAGCTGAATGTGTCAGAAATAGCTTTGACTGAATTGAAACGAACTGTGAGCCCTCCAATAACACTATCCAATACAACATAAAATATGTGTTTTCGAAAGTGGGCTTCCTCAGGGCATTCGTCTGTTTCGTTCATCTCATTCACATTTTTATCAGGTTTATCCTCATCATAAAATCGTGTTCTTTTTCTGGCAGTTGAATTACTGTTCCTAAACAATTGCACTTCTATCTGCAGGTTGGCTGCAACAAGCTTAGCTTCATTCCACATTGCTTTCCAACTGTTTCGCAAAGCCCCTAGTTGTGCAAGTAAGCTTTCTATGTTCGCAACTTCCATATCTATAGTCGCATCACTAGCTTGAATGACTTTGTTGCAGAAGTCAATAGGGACTAGAATACTGTGCCACACGACTGACATTATGATGCAAGTGAAAGAACCGACATTACATATAGCTCCATGGATTTCGTTTCTTGTTTTCGGAGTAAGATTCAGCTTTAACAGGTCTTCTAAAGCCAACTTAACCCCTGGTAGATGAGCTACAAATGGTTTTACACTTTCAACTCGATCTGACCATCTGGTGCTAGACATGCCATGAAGCGAACAGCCAATACGCGTTGACAGTATTGTCCACCTCTTAGGGCTGCAACTGAATGTGTATATTGTTTGTATAGTTCCAAAGTAGGTGATTGCTTCTGGAATACATTCAGCAGCATCATTACCACATAAGTTAAGTGTGTGGCAACCACAAGGATAGAATATAGCAGTAGGGCATTGTTCTTTAATTATTGCTTGTGCTCTATTGTATTTATTGCCTGACATGTTTGCGGCATTGTCATATCCCTGTGCTCTACAATCAGCAAGTGGAATATCATGGCTTTCCAATGTTTCAGTAATTAATTGAGCAATATCTGATCCATTTTTGTCACTACAATCTACAAATTTCAGAAATCGTTCCACAATTTCATAACGTGATTCATGACGAACTAGGTAACGCAAAAGAAATGTAGTTTGCTCAATATGAGATGAATCTGGTGTAGAATCTACTATTATTGCATAGTACTTTGCAGACTTTCTTTCTCCCAAAACGTGCTGTTTAACAAGATCAGAACATTCTGCAATAAATTCATTTTGGGACTCAATAGAGAGGTAATGTACTTGCAGTCTTTCACCCTTTTTTGAGACTCTTCCACTTTCAAAACATGCTCCTTCAGAATTGGGTCCCAGTGGGAAAGCAACTCTATCAGATCTAAAATATTTCCATTATTTGATTCACCAATGCGTACCGAAGAACCCTGGAAAGCAAGGCCACGTTCTCCTAAGAAAAGGATAACATCCAAGATTCGTTTTAAAATATTGTACCATTTTTCTGATTCCACTTTAATGGATTCTTCTAGAAAATTGTCAATACCTTTTTGCGATGATATGCGTCTTTCTAGTTCACGCCAAGCTAGATAGCAATCCTTATGCCCATTACTTTTTTCATGTTCAGGAACCCTGTTACTTAATTTCCGCCACTTAGCACTGGCTGGCCAGCCTTCAGGTGTAGCTAATGCAGATTTGGATGTAGTACTCAGCCTGCAGCAGAATAGCCGGCACGGAAAACAATATAGTGACTTTTTATGCTCACTCCATACAAGCCAGTCTCGAGTATGCAGTTCTGCATTAATGTTTCTGAACTTTAGTATTCCTTCTGGAATTTTTGATTGTTACTATCTTTAGGCAATGTTGACGGAAAGTCAATATGACCTCTGTGAACATAATTCTCTATGTCTGACTGAGAAGGAAATTCTGCTGAGAGAAATCCAATGTCAAGCCTTACTAGCCCAGTACTGATTTTTTCAAAGTCATCTTTAACTACTTTCATCAATTTACTACTTGAATGAGGAATTTCTTTTGCAATGTCTTCTTGATTTTTCGAATATACATTTGTATGTGCTCTGCCAGGTTCAGATTCTGAATTAATATTGAGGTCTATGCCCATTGTATTTCTACATGCCCCTAAATTTGTTTCTTTATTAGCTTCTATTTCATTTTGACATAGACTTTCCTGTTCATGACTGCCACCTTCACATTTCCCTTCTTCCAAATGTGCATCTGTATATGTTTGGATATCATCTTGTTTTTTCTGTATGCCTACTTGAAAGAGTGTCTGTATTCCTTTTCTTTCATTGTCATCATGTTTCTTTTTTTCTTTCCTCTTTTGTGCTCCCGATTTATGCAAAGACATATTATACTAAGATACTGAAAAAGTATAATAACAATTGCAGGCTTTTCCTTTTCAACATAAAAAATTAAATTACCCCACTCCCTCGGTGCCTTTACCCCGGCAAAAATAATAAGCGTGTTTATTATAATAACAATGAACCTTTTTAAATAAAATTTTTTTTTGTAATGCTGATTATTTTGTATTCCCATCATCAATGTTTGGTACAAAAAACGTAGCCTGTGGGTTTCCCCACCGAAAAGAACAAAAATTATATCGACACTGATAGTAGATAATATAGTGTTGAAAGAGTTTATTTATTTATTATGATGCCCCACCCACCTCTTTCAATTAAAAAATACTTGCGTAATTGCCAATACAATTTTCAATTTTAATATTCATGGGCCTCCCTAAACTCTTGTGGGCCCCCGTTAGGGCGTACCGGCTGTACCCCCCTCTCGTGGGGCCTGCTGGGTGGTGCAGGCAGTCCAGTACTACCATCTTCCATTTCTCCTGCTGAATTCCTTGACTCTTTCAATAAATTCTTAATTGAGAGGATCAAACAGGTTCTGTTTGAAATATGTCGTATCGAACTACACAGCTATACAACGATTACATTTTTCAGGGTTCCTCTATCTGTGAGTTTAGTTACGTGACTGAGGTCTATGTTAAAAACCTAATTATGAAGATGCCTGAACCGGTCATGTGATCTTGACCTAATTCCCTGCTCAATACTAATCGACTGCCTCGATGAACTTGCTCCTGTTACCACAGAAATAATGAATACTTTGTTGACTACCGGCATAGTACCACAGTCTTTCAAGCACGTGCTTAATAAGCCAATTTTTAAAAAGTTTAATCTGGATGCTGAGTGATTAAATAATTACCAACGAGTTTCCAACCTACCGTTCCTATCAAAGGTCCTGGAGCGTCTCGTGTTGGCACAGTTGTTGACCCACTTATGGCCGCCTGGAAGAGTTCCAGTCAGCTTACAGAAAGTGCCATAGCACTGAGGCGGCACTTGTCAGGGTAATTAATGACTTACTTTGCGTGTCTGACTCTGATCAAGTGTCAGTTCTAGTAATTTTCGATTTGTCGGCTGCATTTGATACGCTTAACCATGAGATTCTTATTGATAAATTGTCTACTACATTTGGTTTCTCGGGATATGTTTGCAGCTGGTTTAGACTTAACTGAACGCATGCAAAGTGACTGATGCTTCTATCTCAGCATGCTCAACTCTGCAATATGGAATACCAAAGGATCAGTTCGAGGCCCGGGGCCGATACTGTTTACACTGTACACCTATTCACTTGGCGATGCTATCAGGCCTTTCAATATTGAATAGAGCGTTCTTAGTGGGCGTGGCTTAGGTTTTTAGTGACGTATTTGTGTAAATAAAGAACCCACTTGAGGTACAAACAAACGTAACGTGGTGAAAGTGAAGTACTTCTTTATAATGCAAAATTCACATCTGAAAATTGGCTATCCTACTCAAAAATAAGGAGGTAAATAGTAGTCTTCTTCTTCTTCGCCATTATCATCTCCTAGTGCCGAACTTTGTAGGCTGTGCACTGTGCACTTGTGCTGGCTGTGTGTTAGGGTACGTTTATAGAGGCGGCGGGTTTCGGAAAATCGCACGCGCGAGTCGACCCGAGCGAACTCGTGCGAGTAATGTTACTATATTTGATTTGCTGTTTTTCATAGAGGACGCGGGTCTCTCGAGGCGACAAATTTGCCGACCGGCGCGGCTAATTACCAGAACTAGTTTTTAGTTCTTGTTGCGCGTTGCCGCGCCGAACTTTGTAGGCTGTGCTCTTGTTCTGGCTGTGTGTTACATTAAAACTACGTTCATTTGTTGATAAACGACAACTCAAAATGGATGTTGACCAAATTATTGCTGCAGTTTTCAAAAGACCGTTAATATAGGACAAAAGAATGAAAGAATATGCCAACAGGAATCTCATAGACAAAGCATGGAAGGAAATAAGCAAAGAGATGAACATTGAAGGCAAATTTGATTTTTTATAATGATTTATTTAGTCTTTCTATCTATCTGTTTGTCTGCTTGTCTGTCTGCCTCTTTGATTGTCTGTCTGACTGTCTGTCTTTCAGTCTACCTGTCTGCTTGTCGGACTGTAAAATTTATGTCCGCGTGCTTGTCTGTCTGTTTCCCACCCACACAGGGTTATTGTCTGTTGGTATAAACTAATGGAGAAAAAATGCTTATAATTGTAAAACATAGATCCCGAGTTCTTGGGGCACCGAATTTGAACGTATTTTCCGTCTAGTGCTCCGATGCAGTGGGGAAATTTCCAGACGTCCCATATTTCACTAGCGATTGTTTGGAACAATGCACGTGTAGGGACAGGCATGTGCACTGGCTGCAATTCTTCCCACAAAATGTCAACTGTTTCGGAGTTTCGGACACAATACCGGCTACTGTAGCTGGGCCCATTCGAAATGAGAACGCAAGCGATCTGAATGACGCCCCAGTTATGAGGAATCTGAAAATAAAATGAAATAAAATGAAACTATTGAGGAAAGTCCAAAAAAAAAAATCAAAAACAACAATCCCATGAGAAGGGAGGGGGGGAGGAGGGATGAAAGGGATGGACAGAAAGAAAGAAAAAGAAAGAGAGAAAGAAGAGAGAGAGAGAGAGAGAGTTTCTAACTTTAAGTCCATTTTACTTATATCAAGCGTCCTAAATTCAATAAAACAAATCATTATTGCCCAATGGACATGCTCCCAATGAAATATCTTGTGTGTTTGTGATTGCAGATGCAGCGTTGAGGAAAAAGTGGAAGATTTTGAGCGATTACTTTGGAACAGAAATCTGTGGCTCGTTCTGGGGACGGCGGCGGTGGTCCATCTTCACAATCCAAATGGCAGTACTTCAATCATTTACTCTTCCTCAAGGACATAGTAGCACCGAGAAAAAGCTCTGGATTTCTTGGTACTTTTGTCAACAATGACGTTGATTTTCCTCACTGCAGCTTCCAGGGCCTGGAGCCAATAAGTTCTGTTGACAGCGTCGATCCAGACCCAGCAAACGTCGACGCTACTGACACTCCTGATGGTATGGCGTCTGGCACTAACAGCCCTACTATTCCGGCACCACAGGAAACCCCAACACTCCAACGCAGCAGAGGCAAAAGGAGAAAGGTGGATTCTGTCAATCATTATGAAAAACTATGAAAAAGCTGGAGCAGTAAAAAATCAAATTGCTTGCAGATCGAAACCCAGTTGATGATACCAAGGATGATGACTTGTTGTTTTTCAAGTCGCTTCCACCACACATCAAAAAAATTCCGGATATATGGAAGATGTCTTTTCGCAGCAGAGTTCAAATGTTAGTTGAGGAATATGCATACGGAATGGCTACCATCCCTCCAGTAAATCATCACAGCAATCAACAATATCAACGGCTACGATCAGCAACAGCACCTCTACAATCCAACAGCACAAATACTTCCAGTCCACCATTCGAAACCTACCAGACTTCTGACAGCAGCAGTTACAATTGGCCAAACTAAAACTACGGCAGCAGTCCCAAGCGGTGAAATCAATAACATTGCCATTGGGCGAACTGTAACTATCACCAATCTTATTTCATTTTTGTTTCTACTTTAATGTTAATGCCAAGCAGCCAATCACTTACCTCAATGTGACGACCAGCCGTTCCTCATGCAAGATCGGTTTGTGCCAGTTACACCATGTCTCCTTGAACTTGCATTCAATCTTCTTCAAAATGTAGTCAAATGTACTTGATTCATACGCGTGTAGGCATAAAACCCATCTCTATCTGGATGAGTCTTCAGTTGTTGGAAGAGGTGATGGTATTCACCTTCAGATGACCTCCTTTTGTCTAGTTCATGAACGCTGATTGTTCTCCTTCTATCAATGTCGGGTAACGGAAACTTCGTTAAACTGCTGTCTAACAATAAAAATGCATCAATAAAATAAGCCATTTTGTCTGTTTGCTATTGCAAGGAGAGACTGTAAATTAAATATTTCATGTAAAGTGTTTGTCGTCTCGTGTGGGGTTTTCCCGCTTTTGCTATAAACACCAACCGCGCGCATGATTAATCGCGGTTTTCTAGCGCGAGTAACCAGCTCGCGGCAACCCACCTACCCGCCCCCTCTATAAACGTACCCTAAGTCAAGGCGCGATTCTGTGACAGTGCTTCTGCGGCGGCTCTTATCTTCTTATCTTATACATTACAGACGCTCCTTCTATAAAGAAGATTATTGCGTCCTACGCTCATCCGTGGTCCGAGTCTAGTCTTGCATTTTTATTAATGTTTTAAATGATGTTAGGTTATTGGTTTTCCTGGTTTGTTCAGGCAACCCATTCCATGCCCGAATGCCACTCGGGAAGAAATAGTACTTATATGCATTTGTTCTTGCATAAGGGACAAGGAAGGTGTTTTTGTCTTTATGTTTATCTGAGCTTTGCAACAGATTGTTATTGGGTTGTATTTCTAAATTAGAGTTTAATGCCTTATGTATTATTACTACTTTACTCTTTGCCCTTCTGTCCTCTAGTGTTTCTAGGTTTAGTGATTTGATTAATGGTGTTACTCTTGTCAATGGGGAATATTCACTAGTTATAAACCTTGCAGCTCTTTTTTGAATTTGTTCTAATTTTTTAATGTTTTCTTTAGTTGATGGGTCCCATACAGATCCTGCATATTCTAGTATAGGCCTAACTAATGTGAGATAGCATTTTAGTTTTATATTCTTATTACATTTGTAAAAGTTCCTTTTTATGAATCCTAATGTTTTGTTTGATTTTTTAATTACTTCATCAATGTGAGGGTTCCAAGATAACTTATCATTTATTATTACTCCTAGATACTTAGCATTGCTAGTTTGAGTTAGTTCTTTACCATGAATGAAGTAGTTTGTTATTATTTGTTTCTTTTTCTTGGATACCCTTATTAGTTGGCATTTTTCTGGGTGAAAAGACATACTCCAGTTTGATTCCCATTTTTGTAGTTCATCTAGGTCTTTTTGTAAAAGTTCACTATCTTTTCCTGTCTTTATTATTCTATAAATTATGCAATCATCGGCAAATAATCTTACTTTTGTGCCTGTGTTGATGCAATTTGGCAGATCATTAATGTAAATTAGAAATAGTAGGGGCCCTAGAACAGTTCCTTGTGGAACTCCTGAGTTTACTGTTATTGGTGATGACTTAGAGCCATTTATTATCACTGTTTGTTCTCTGCCTATAAGAAAGTCCTGAATCCACTGATGTAAGGGACCAGAGATGCCAAAGTATTTAAGTTTTTTAAGAAGACTAGAATGATGAACTTTATCAAATGCTTTTGAAAAATCTAGTAATATAGCATCAATTTGGTTGTTATTATCTAATCCCTTAGACAAGTCATCTATTAAGCCTATTAATTGAGTCTCACATGATCTATTTTTCCTGAAGCCATGTTGGTGTGGGCACAGTGCATTTAGTTTGTCTAGATGATTTACTATACTACTATATATTATATGTTCAAGTAATTTACATGTTATGCTTGTTAGAGAAACAGGTCTATAATTTCCGGGGTCAGATTTATCTCCTTTTTTGAAAAGGGGGGTTACATTGGCTAATTTCCAATCTTTGGGCACTTTGCCCTGGTTTAGAGAGGCCTGGAAAAGTATTTTAAAGATTGGAGATATTTCATTAGTTAGTTCTTTAAGCAGTCTTGCTGGTATTTCATCTGGACCAGAAGCTTTGTTTACTTTTAAGTTGGTTAGGAGTTGTTTAATGCCTTTTTCATCTACATTTATATTTCCTATCTCTTCTAGTTTGTTTAAATTTATGAATATTTCTTTGTCACCTGGATTTGAAAAGGATGATGCAAAGTGTGTGTTTAGGATATTAGCTTTAGTTTCATTATCATTATAAGTTTCATTATTTTGGCCTTTTAGTGGAGCTATGCCTGTAGTGTCCATTTTTCTTGATTTAATGTAGGACCATAAGTTTTTATTATTATCTTTAGAAATTACATTGTTTACATATTCATTCTGCAGCTGTCTGCTTAGTTTCTGAGTTAAATGTTTAATTTTTAGGTATTTTTTATGTAGTCTAATTGAATTAGTTGCCTTAAACTTTTTGAATAGATTTTCTTTTTGTTTACACAGTTTCTTTAGTTTAGTGTTAAACCAACATTTGTTAATTTTATTTGATGTTTGTTTTGTTGGCACAGAGTCAGCCATTATTGCTTTTAAGTTGGTTTTTATAAATTGCCAAATATCTTCAACTGGACTATCTATATTGTATTTAGTAAGAAAATTGGTTTGGAATTTTATTGCTGCTTGATGTAGTTCTGTTGTGTTACATTTATTCCAGAGATAAATTATTCTTTTAGGTTTCTTGCTAATTTGGATTTTTATTTTGTTATTTACTCTGACAATATCATGATCTGAAAGTCCAGGGATTATTTCATAATCTAATACTAGTCCTGGTCTGTTCGTTAAAAATAAATCTAGTATATTATGGTTTCTTGTTGGTTTTTTATTAATTTGGTCTAAGTTTAGATTTTGGATGGTATTGATAAACATTTCATTTATTTCTTTTGTGTTTTGGTGCTTTTCTATAGAGTAGCTATTCCAATTTATATCAGGGAGGTTGAAGTCCCCCATTATCCAAATTATAGCATTTTTATATTTAGTTTCAATACTTGTCAGCTGATTACACAGATCAGACATGTACTCTGATGTTGAGTTTGGTGGTCTGTAAACACTGCCTACAATTAGTGGTTTGGAATTAGGTCTGCTTATTTTACAAAATACTGACTCTATGTTATTTTGAGGTTCTAATTTAATTTCTTCAGCTATTAGGGTAGATTTTATGGCTAGTAAGACTCCTCCATGCCTGTCTGACCTATCTTTCCTAAAAATTTCATAATTATTATTGAATATCTCTGTGTTGTAAATATCTGGGCTAAGCCATGTTTCGGAACCTGCAATTATGTCTGGTTCTTCATTATTTATTAAAAGTTCCAAGTCAGCTTTTTAAGCTCCATTGGCTTCATGTGAAAGCTAGCCTATAATTGAATACATAGTGGCGGTACTTTGTCATCAGTGCATTTATAACAATGAGATGCCGTCCTATCTCAAGGAACTAATTAAACCATATTATATTAATCCACAAAGAACACCTGCTTGTTCAGCCGACTCCTCGCTTCTGGAAGTTCCCTGTTTCTATCTGGCGACCGTTGGCCTTAGAACCCCCTCAATAGGCTATCTGGTCCAAAGATGTGGAATCTATTTCCCATTTAAATCAGGCGAACAAGTTCTATTGTTACTTTAAAAAAGAACTTAAAATACTTAAAACCACATTCTTTCAATATTTAACTTAGATGACAATTTTTGACCCATTCTGTCTTTACTTAGATTCTGTATGTTAGGTCGGTTAATGCTTCTTTACTTCTTTTATTTGATTTGTCCTATCTTTGTAATTTTTTAAATCATCAATTAGCTTTATAGGCTATTTATAGGCCTAGAGATTATATCCGTGTTCTTAGTTGTATGTTAAATGCGCTCTGAGCTTACACTTACAATAATAGGCCTATGTTTGTTGGCAGCGCTGTAGGCCTACAAATATTATTATTACTATTATATATATAGAATATTATGTAACATTATAGATCTTAATAATAAAACTAAAATGATAAATCGAAATCTCTTTTTAGCATTTGGGTTTTCGACTTAAACAGTTTAGCCTATATGTCTAGATCTGTATAATGTTCAAGACACATTAGGCCTATATAATATTTTGTGATATAGTTCATGATTTCTCCAACAGAAAGATTAGCCCGTCAACGTGCCGGAAAAGAATGACAAATATTTTATTAAGTTTATAAATTTCATTTGTTTGGAATATGTTGATTAGCTATATAGAATATGTAGGCTACATGCAGGCTATTAAGGAGGCTATAATCTTCTTTATAGAAGGAGCGTCTGTAGGCCCTATTGTATAATATAAGAAGGTCATAAGACTAAGCTTGTTATAGACATGCAATAACACAACATTTTTTAAATCTAAAATAGACACAACTTAAAAATATAAGACCCTAAAATCGCATCTCGATCTTTTGGCTAAGATTAAAGTTGAAGATTAATTTTAAGTTCTGAGACAGACGTATAAAGTGGCCTTACATTATATATTGACCTAGATGTATATATAGCCAATACGTGCGTTCTTCCGAAAAAGTTAATAGGTTATATATAGACGCTCTCGGCTCCTCGACTTATTGTCACCATGAGCTCATAAATATTGTACAAATATGTGGGGCCTCAACAGGATTATATTCTGTCTAATGTAGGCCTTATCAAACGGCCGATGGGACCTACGTTAAGGTACCATATTCTGTACAAAGATATAAGGCTGATATAAGGCGTAGGCCCTATAGATGTCTACAGCAGGACTTTTTCCCTCTGGTATAACGGGGTCTCCACAGTAAATGAAGAAGAAGAAGAAGCATTATAGACAGAAAAGCCCATGTGCGTAGGGTTGCCAGATACATGGGTACACCAAAAGGAGGACACAGAGAGACAAAAAAGAGGACAAAGGAGGACACATGGGTACCAAAAGAAGGACACATTGAGTGTTTCATTTTAATAATTAATTTTTGTTTCAATTGAATGCGGATTTAACTAGCAATCAGTACACATTTACTACAATGGTTGCTAATAATTATCTATTAGTACATTAACCAAGAAAAAATATTGTAAACAAATTGGAAAAAAAAATACATATAAATTCATTTGACTTTTTTTTCGAAATGTAACAATACTATAATATTATTTGAAAACAGTCAATTCTACAGTTAGTACATTTTCATCTTTCTTAATTATAAAACATTTTTCTAATTTCTACGACACAGACGATCTTCGTTAGCGAGCACAAATGTATAAAACTGTTCACATGTGAGATTTTTCAAGATGTAGGTCTATTATGTAAGAATGAAGCCCTTTATAAAGTTAACTGAGAGTCTGTTTCTGTCCTTTGTCCATTGAGCGTTTATCAATGAAAACACTCTCTCCACATTGCCATTGTGTCCAGGGATACAGAAAAAAATCACACATTTTTAGTAACTCTGAAAAGCAACTTGCATTTGGTAAACTTTGAAAAAACAAACTCCACTGCAATTATTAAACAACTCATTAGATAACACAATCGAATTCATTATATTTCCTTCTAAATACTCCAGTGTTTTGCTTTACCCGACCCAGCCAGTTTTTTTTTACAGTAAGTAATAATATGAAAAGTGCACTAAGGATTATAAAAACCTTAGGCATTCAAAAGCCGGACATTTTAAGGGTTTTTAGCTTTGCCTGCCGGACGGAGGACATAGGGCTAAAAAGGAGGACATATATCCTCCTTTTGCCGGACGTCTGGCAACCCTACATGTGCGTGACGATATAGACTCTATATATTATATACACTTATGGTTCTATTGGCACCGCATTATGACACTCGCCCAAGGTAAAGCCGGTTCTTATTTAGTTATTGAAAATAGGGGCGGCCTAATATATAGGCCTAGGCTTAGCCTTTAAAGCTATATTATAGGTCTACTGGGCCCTGTAACATGAAAGATAACCCGCTTAGTTTACATCGTATTTTATATGGTCTACATTCTACATAAAAAAAAAATTATGGTAGAAATTTAGTTCATGATTACTGAACTGCAACGAAAAAAAATGTGTTCTCACATTTTGACACTTCTAATTTTAACCCATGCCATAAGCCTCACAAGTCACAAGTGTTAAAAAGGGAAATGTTACGTCGCGTCGTTCCAGCTGTTGGACTAAAAAGTTACATGCGTATGGCTGACCTACATAAAAAGCCGTGGCCATTATTGTTTTGCACTAGTTTGGATATTTAGTTTTAAGTTTTAATGTATATGTGTAGACAAATCGTAAATGAATTAAGTTTAGTTGAACGATTTTATGATTTTCGTTAAATTTTCGTCGTAATGATTCGTAGTGAGTTTACTTTTAACTTAAACTAATTAGGCCTATAAAATTAAAACTTTTAACTTTTAAGGTAGGCCTACAACTTATATTTATATTATATATAGCCTAGGCCTACTAGTCTAGACTCTAGAACGTTATAAACTTCTAAATCATAAAACTGAAACAA
Organism: Anisus vortex; assembly: GCA_949126835.1. Lineage (NCBI taxonomy): Eukaryota > Metazoa > Mollusca > Gastropoda > Planorbidae > Anisus > Anisus vortex. The sequence goes on from OX421507.1 coordinate 26,817,521, forward strand.
ATTAATTATTTCAACGATGTTCAGTCATGTTGTACGGATATTCACTAGACTACATGACAGTTGTGCGATTTTAATAAGATATCGATTAGTAAATATTTGTTTAAAAAAAATTATCACTAGACTATATAAGGCTATATCTAGATCTAGGTAGCCCAAATCTAATTTACTTTTTTTCTATGAAGTTGTCAAGATAAGACTACTCTAGACTCTAACTCTAACTCAAGTACAGAAATGGCAGGCAAATCGAGTTTTGGCTATGAACAAACTTTGGTAAGTAGACCTAGTCTAGATCTAACTGAGATCCTAATTAAAATTTATAAAAAAAAAAAGAACAACGAAAAAAAAACCAGTATCAAACTGTTACAATTTTAGTAGTAGGCTAAATTTGGTAATAGCCTAACTATAAATTAGAAAAAAAATGATATTAATTTTAAGATAAAGATTTTAAAGATATTAATAATATTATATATTATTATTATCTTATCTTATCTTATACATTATGATTACAGCTGCTCCTTCTATAAAGAAGATTATTTAATTATTGCGTCCTACGCTCATGCGTGGTCCGAGTCTTGTCTTGCATTTTTATTGATGGTTTAAATGATGTTAAGTTACTGTTTTTTTCCTGGTTTGTTCAGGCAACCCATTCCATGCCCGAATGCCAATGCCATTCGGGAAGAAAGAATAGGCCTACTCATTTGTTCTCGCATAGGCATGCATAGGGGATTTAATAAGGAAAGTGTTTTTGTCTTTATGTTTATCTGAGCTTTGCAACAGGTTGTTATTGGGTTGTATTTCTAAATTAGAGTTTAATGCCTTATGTAATTATGTATTATTACTACTTTACTTTACTCTTTGCCCTTCAGTCCTCTAGTGTTTCTAGTTTCTAGGTTTAGTGATTTGACTAATGGTGTTACTCTTGTCAATTGGGAATATTCACTAGTTAAACTAGTTATAAACCTTGCAGCTCTTTTTTGAATTTGTTCTAATTTTTTAATGTTTTCTTTAGTTGATGGGTCCCATACAGATCCTTCATATTCAAGTAGGCCTATAGGGCTAACTAATGTGAGATAGCATTTTAGTTTTATATTCTTATTACATTTGTAAAAGTTCCTTTTTATGAATACTAAGGTTTTGTTTGATTTTTTAATTTTATTCATCAATATGAGGGTTCCAAGATAACTTTTATCATTTATTATTACTCCCAGATACTATAAAGCATTGTTAGTTTGAGTTAGTTCTTTACCATGAATGTAGTACAATGTAGTAGTTTGTTATTGTCTCTTTTTCTTGGATACCCTTATTAGTTGGCATTTTTCTTGTTGAAAAGACATACTCCAGTTTGATTCCCATTTTTCTAGTTTATCTAGGTCTTAAATTTGTGTAAAAGTTCACTATCTTTTCCTGTCTTTATTATTCTATAAACTATGCAATCGTCGGCAAATAATCTTACTTTTGTTCCTGTGTTAATGCAATTTGGTAGATCATTAATATAAATTAGAAATAGTAGGGGCCCTAGAACAGTTCCCTGTGGAACTCCTGAGTTTACAGTTATTGGTGATGACTTAGAGCCATTTATTATCACTAATTGTTCTCTGCCTATAAGAAAGTCCTGAATCCACTGATGTAAGGGACCAGAGATACCAAAGTATTAAAGTTTTTTTTAGAAGACTAGAATGATGAACTTTATCAAATGCTTTTGAAAAATCTAGTAATATAGCATAAATTTGGTTGTTATTATCTAATCCCTTAGACAAGTCATCTATTAAGCCTATTAATTGAGTTTCACGTACATGATCTGTTTTTCCTGAACACATGTTGGTGTGGGCACTGGGCACAGCGCATTAAGTTTGTCTAGATGATTTACTATACTACTATAAATTATATGCTCAAGTAATTTACAAGTTATGCTTGTTAGGGAAACTATTTCATTAGTTAGTTCCTTAAGCAATCTTGCTGGTATTTCATCTGGACCAGAAGCTTTGTTTACTTTTAAGTTGGTTAAGGGTTGTTTAAGGCTGGGGGGCACGTTTTAGGCACTTTTTTTAAATTTACTGACCAAAATGTCTGAAACTTTAACCACATAACAAGTATGGAATATCATTAAGGGCAATCATTTAAATTTTTTTTTTATGCATTGGTTGCCATGGCAACGGCCGCCATATTGGATTTTATAGGTGTTTTTAAAAATATATCTCCTCTATAACCTTTACACCTACACAATTATATACATTTGGTAAAGATATGAATTTACAACAGAATGTTCCACCCACTTTTTTTTAATTTAAGATATTAAATTTTTTATACATTTTTTCTTAAGGCACATTTTAAATAGTTAATTTTTTGCAAACAAACTCAACGTTTGCGCCCATAAAATTAAAATTAAACAAAAATTCCAAAATCTAAGTGGAACTTGCTGTTGTAATAGGTGCTTAGATAAAAATTACAAAGTCTCAATACAATCGGTAAAAAAATGTGAGAGGAATAGTAAAAATAAGGTATAAAATAATTATTTTGAGTAAAACGCAAGTAAGAAAAGTTTGAAAAACAAGAAATTTATCAAGTACTTAATATAACAATCAACATGAAATTTATTAGCAATAGTATAAGGAATACTGAAACAAAATTTCATTTTGATTCGTTCGTAAAAAATTTTTTTTATGAAAAATACATGCTATACCTTTAAAAACAGTAAAATAATTAAACTCAGCATTTTTTTCTATAATATAAAATTAACCAACTAATACTTAAATTTAGCTAGTTCAAGTTATTGTAATTAGTATCAAGATAAAAATGGCAAAGTTTTAATAGAATATGTTAAGAAATGTAAAACTTGTAAGAAGAAGAATTAAACATGAATTTTTTTTTAAAAACGCAAAAAGTCAGAAAAACATTTTTTCTTATAAAAATTTGAAATAAATCGCTTGTTTTTTTCTCTCGACCAAATGTAGTTGATTATTGCGTAGGATTAAACTACGTATCTATTAGTATAAAGAGCTATAAGCATTTTGCTTTTTTACTTTGAGTTTCGAGGTGTCAATCATGCGAAAATTTAAAAAAAATTTCACCGCTTAGCTACATACATACCATTTCAAAAAAATATATTAAAAAAACTATCGCGCTTTTTACTATAAGAGTGGCATTTTTGTATACAGAAATGGTTGAGCTTATTTAATTAAGTAAAACCTAAAAATCAGTACCCGAGTTGAATACCCCTAAAATGGGGTGCCGTACCCAGCCTTAATACCTTTTTCATCTACATTTATATTTCCTATCTCGTCTAGTTTGTTTAAATTTATGGAGATTTCTTTGTCACCTGGATTTGAAAAAGATGATGCAAAGTGTGTGTTTAGGATATTAGCTTTCGTTTCATTGTTGTTATAAGTTTCATTGTTTTTGCCTTTTAGTGCAGCTATGCCCGTAGTGTCTATTTTTCTTGATTTAATATAGGACCATAAGTTTTTACTATTATCTTTAGAAATTATATTCATTCTGCAGCTGTCTGCTTAGTTCCTGAGTTAAATGTTTAATTTTTTATTATTAGGGCCTATATACTATATCATAATATTAATATTATATTTTATATCATTCCATTCATATAAAATGATATAAAAACTAAAAAAAAAAACAACGGTTGTACCACTATAGTCTATAGTAACTATAGGCCTACCTATACTAATATACTATATATATATATAAAGGCTACCTTGTAAGTGCCGTAACTTTTAACTTAAGAACTAAAAAAAAATTATTTGGGATATGGGGTAACTTGGTAAAAGTAAAAAAGATGTGTCGTTGTCACTTAGGCCTTATTAGGTCTTAAGTCTTAGTCTTAAGTTAGTTTAGGGACTTAATTATGTCCTTCTTATTAACTTTTATTATTATTTATCTAAGTACTGCAAGTAATATTTTATTCCATATGTACAGCTCTATGGAAAGTACACTCAAGAGTTAAGTTCATTTGCTAAGTTTCAAGCTGCTCATGGCTTCCAAATACAACAGACAGAAAAGGAAGAAGAAAAAGAACCATACAAACAGCGTTTTGCTTGCCTTCGAAGATATTTACGTATGTATTTTAATCAAAGTCATGACATTTATTTGATACAAATTTGTTTATTTTGTTTAGGTTTGCCAAAATATGGAAACAATTTTTGTGTAGTTGAACTAATGAAACAAGAATATCTATTTACAAAGAGCATCTGTAACAAGATAATATATGTATTTATATATACAAATTTAATTTATTATATATTTTCACAGAATTAGCAGCAGATATTCGAGATGTGATTTTTCTAAAAATTGGCGAAGACTGGATTTTCTTAGCCTTATTAGGGGTATTGAATTCTTTGCTAAGTTTTGCCATGGATACTGTCATTGAAAAATGTCAAGAAGGTAAAAAGAGAACTTAATCCTTAACTAGTCATTTAATAATTAATATATTTTTGGGGCTGAATATAAAGAAGTATTTTGGCATATGAAAAAAAAATTTGGCTAGCATAATTTTTTTTAAAGTTAGTTAGCATTAAAAAATCTACCTTAAATTATAATATACAAGCTACATTGCCCCGCGTTGCCGGGTGAAAAAAAAGACATGACTGTATAAGTGCAGATAAAAAATGTATAAACTACACTTAAAAGAAAGCTATAAATCTTATATTTAAATTATTATTTTTTTACTGAAGACTTATAGGAAAGTAATTTAAAATAAATATTGTAATCGGGTAAAAAAATAGTCAAGTATTTTTATTTAACAAAAATCTAAATTGCCCGTAGATTTACAATGTCTTTTGTTTTTAAAGTTTGAAAAAAAATTGTCAAAAAAAAAGGTATAGTCTAACTGGAGAATCAAACCCGGGTTGCTCGCATAGCAGTCCGCTACGTTTACCACTGAGCTAGCAAAGACACATGTCCGATGTGAACAATTATTAGACAGTATATAGGCCTAGGCCTAAATAGGTCAGTGACACAAACTCACATGATTTCAAATTGACCAATGGAGATCCGTATGCGGACAAACAATCTTATTTTATATATATATATATATATATATATATATATATGACTTGATTTTTTAAATAAAAAAAAATATAGAAATTTTAAAAATATCACCTGTATGGACAAAAAGTACAGTTGTGGTTTTACCAGGTCATTAAACTGTACATAATTTTATTTTTCCAATCCTACATGAACTATTGCAAAGTAAAGTATCCTGTTGGATCAAATTGATCCATAAGGGCTGATGAAGCATACTAGGGGATGGGGATGGATATCCCAATGCCCAGCCATCTTTACTTTACCCCAACTAAAGTCAGGTACCCATCAGAGCTGGGTAGACTAAGGGACACCCTTCAGAGCCGAGAACAAAGCCTAGTCTTCTCCAGGATTCAAACCCAGGACCTTCGGTATGCCAACTGAACCTGCTGCAGTTTGGCCACTGTGCCGCATGCAACTATGGCATGAACATCATTAAATTAATTAATTAAGATTTGCTATTTTAAAATGTGATTCATATTGTTATTATTTTTGAAAGCAAATTATTATATCCAAGTCCTGAATTAGTAACATTAAATTTTCTTCGCAGCTAAATTCTGGCTGTATGATGAACTTCAGTTCTCTGTTGGATTGCAGTATGTTGCTTGGGTGTCATATTCTATGTTGTTTATTCTGTTTGCTGTTGGATTCACTCATTTAGTTTCTCCACAAGCCATTGGTAGCTCACTTTTTTTTATTATTTCAAACTTACTGGTCTTACATACAGAGTAATAGAAAAAAGTTTTTTGTAAGTGTGTGATGTAGGTAAAATATTGAAAAGAAAATGAAACTGTTTTGTTCATTTTCTTTGATATACTTTATAATATTCGCAATAATTAGCTTAATTATAGCGTCAAAGTTTTAGAGCCCTTAAGGTCTCAGATCCCCAACATGATTAAACAGCTTGAATTTTGCTTCCAAGATCTAATTAAAGACCCTGTTTTAATCCTGATCTGTTAATTACATGATGCCAGTTAAAAATAGTTAAACCTTCCAGGACCAGAAGTTATTTTTCCACCAACCAATTTATTTACCCTTTTCAGGACTACAAGGTAAATATTTTAAACAAAAAAATTATGTTGTAACCTTTCGTCAGAGAGGCAAAATTTTTAAATAGTGAGGAGCTGAGTGTTATTGTCTAACACATGTCTTCATCTAGTGTGAAATAATGCTTGAAACTCAAGCTATATGATAAAATAATATCTGGTACCTGTGCAATTATTATAGTGGAATGGTTAAGGTTGATGGAGCATATGCTAGTCCTACTTGTATGGAGAACTCTTTCTTTACCAGCCCTTTAAAAAAGCTTTAAAATATCTCACAGTTATTATTTATCAGTTCAACATTATTTTGTCCTATTCACATAGAGCACATTTCAAATATTTGATACCATTATTTAAAAACAAATGTTCAATAATAATCCCCTATGACACATATTTTTTCAGGTTCTGGCATTCCAGAGATGAAAACCATTCTCAGAGGAGTCGTATTGAAAGAATATTTAACTTTTAGAACTCTTGTAGCAAAAGTTGTAGGGTTGTGCTCATCTTTAGGAAGTACATTGCCGTTTGGGAAAGAGGTAAAGTGTATGTTTTTACTTTCATCCTTGCTCAGTTTGTGCCACATACATTTAACGTTCTTTGTATGTTTTATTTTTGACTTTAATGCTGGTTGTGGTTAGCATATATGGTAGTGCACACCATTTACTGTTTTAATTCTGACATACCTAAGATAACATTAGAAAAAATTATTTATTCATGTTGATATTTACTACTCTTCATCATCAACGCCTCTTTTAATAGATAGGCACATAGGGCCTCTGTCCATGCATGCTCTTATTCTTATTGCGCTTATTCACTTATATACACCTAACTATTTCATCTGTAAATACTGAGACAATGGCTAAATTATACATTAAATGAAAGATATTTCTTTCAAAATGATGCAGTGATATCACATATATAGCACTCTAGATATCAACAGGTGTGTTTACATTTTAAAAAAAAACAACAATAAACGAACTTGTACATATGTGGCTTTAAATATATTCTTAACTGGTTTTTTGTTTTAATCAGGGTCCATTTGTACATATTGCAAGTATGTTAGCAACAATCCTTAGCAAAGCTGTTAGCTCTTTCAGGGGAATTTACGAGGTAAGTTGACAAAATTAAGAAATTAAATTAGAATTTAAAAAAATTTCATTAGAATAAGATTTATAATAGCTTATTGGTGAGTTTCTGTAACACAAAGCATTAACCCCTTAAATACAGTGGACATCACATTGACATCATTTTCGTACGCTTAAATACTGAAAACGTCACATCAACATCATAAATAAATGTTTAAAATATGCAATGTCAGCAAATATTTATATTAAAAACCTGAGGTAATTAAAGGGTTAATATTGATATTTGAATTTTTTGTTTCCATTGCAGAATGAATCACGGAGGACAGAAATGTTGGCAGCTGCCTGTGCTGTGGGTGTGGCTGGAACATTTGCATCTCCAATCGGTGGTATGGACAATATTTAGATCTCTATAGTATGTCATATAGAATTAATTATAAAATACCTTCACCTACTGTTTTACATACATCTTCATGTGATGTTGTACATACATCTTCATGTGATGTTTTACATACATCTTTATGTGATGTTGTACATACATCTTCATGTGATGTTGTACATACATCTTCATGTGATGTTGTACATACATCTTTATGTGATGTTGTACATACATCTTCATGTGATGTTGTACATACATCTTCATGTGATGTTTTCTTTCATTTTATTTTCCCTCCATTGTTGGACTTTTATTTGTTAGTATTTAGCACCATTTCTGCACATTTTTTTTTCCAGTGGTGCATTGTAAAGTAAAAGTCATCTCTCGGTTTGCCTTGTTTCCAGAGACTGTATTTTCAGAAAATTAGTTTGTGTTGCTTAGTGTGAAGAAATCTTTTAGGTGCTTCTTGAATTAAGAGCTTTTTCATATTTGGGTGTTAGTGTTTGTCGTTTTGTTTAGATTTTGATTTCACTTTAATGTTACAGTTCTTGTGTTAACTTTAAAGCAGTAGCCCCCAATCAGTCTTGAATTGATTACCAGCGTAAAGTTGACCATTAAGTAAGTAAGTTAAGTATCCCTAGACCTTGTTGGTGAAGCAGGGTTAGCTAGTTTCTATTGCCAAAAGGGATTGTGTGCTGAGCGCAATGCTCAGCCTCTTTTACTTTCCACCAGCTAATGTTGGGTACCATAAGAGATAGGTAGACTCAGAGTCATCCTTCAGTCTGTGTAATAAAAAAAAATGAAGGATTTGATAATATTATCAATGGTTGACAGTAATTACATGACGTGAACAAAATTCTAAAAGCAACGTCCTGGTACATTGTGCAGACTGACCTCAGGCAGACAAGATTGCTAATATTCAACTCTTTATTTTTACACCCGAGACCAAAGAGCTTAAAGCTCATTCCCAAAGAGACTACTTTAGGGTGTTGTCTTGCTCACTGCAGAAATACACTGACTGGGTAAAATATAAATTGGGTTAAACTGCTGACTGCAGAAATACATTGACTGGGTAAAATATAAATTGGGTTAAACAGCTCACTGCAGAAATACACTGACTGGGTAAAATATAAATTGGGTTAAACTGCTCACTGCAGAAATACACTGACTGGGTAAAATATAAATTGGGTTAAACTGCTCACTGCAGAAATACACTGACTGGGTAAAATATAAATTGGGTTAAACTGCTGACTGCAGAAATACATTGACTGGGTAAAATATAAATTGGGTTAAACTGCAGAAATACATTGACTGGGTAAAATATAAATTGGGTTAAACTGCTCACTGCAGAAATACACTGACTGGGTAAAATATAAATTGGGTTAAACTGCTCACTGCAGAAATACATTTGGGTAAAATATAAATTGGGTTAAACTGCTGACTGCAGAAATACACTGGGTAAAATATAAATTGGGTTAAACTACTGACTGCAGAAATACATTGGGTAAAATATAAATTGGGTTAAACTGCTGACTGCAAAAATACATTGGGTAAAATATAAATTGGGTTAAACTGCTGACTTACTTTTCTTTTCTTTTGCCTGATATTTAAATAATTTTATTTATTGTTTGTTTTGCTTTGTGTAGTCTGCATTTTTATTTTAATTAGTTCACATCATTAATGGTATTATTTAATAGGTCTGTACTTAATCATAAGTAAAAAAAAGTATTTTTAGTCTGAAAAAAAAACGATCTAGCAAGAATCTTCTTTATAATAATAATATCTAGAATTCTTTTGCTTATGGTCTGCTTAGCGCTTGAGGCAAAGTTTAGATTTGCAGATTTACAATTTGGTATGTTTAATTTTATAATAATTTAATTTGTTCGACCTGGTAAATATTTATGATTGATTTGATTTGACGGTATGTTGATATTTTGTAATAACCCCAGGAGTCCTGTTCAGCATTGAAGTCACAGCAACATATTTTGCTGTTAGGAATTATTGGAGGGGATTCTTCTCAGCAGTCTGTGGAGCTTTGACTTTTAAACTCTTGGCCTATTGGTTTAAAAGTGAAGGTAAGAAATGACTTGTCCTTAATGATTTATGTTCATTATATCATTTCATAAGGAATAAAAAAAATATAATTGATGTCCATTTTTTTTTCTACAAGGTTAACATAAGTTATTATGTTTGTTTGTTATATCATTCAATAAGGCAAACATAATTCTGTAATTGATTTTCATTAAATGGTTTTATTATGCAAACACAAACTTGGACACTAACTTGTGAAATTTCTTTCGTCCCTGCAGAAACATTAAATGCTTTATTCCGGACAACACTCAGATCAGAATTTCCATTCGATGCATTGGAGCTGTTGGCCTTTGCATTTCTAGGGTGGGTCTTCATTTTAAATTTAAGGAGACTGCAGCGGCCCGGTTTTATATATTAAGAGAAATAGGTTGTTTTAATACAACATTTAATTATATTTCATTTGTGTTTTAAAATAAATGATGTAATTATTATTTTATTACCAGATGGTTAGATTTCAAAAGTATGGCATTAATTTTCTATTCCTGATTTGCACTGAACATCAAAAGAATGATGCTTATCTATCTCTTTCATTTTCTAGTGTTGCCTGCGGCTTTGGTGGAGCACTCTTTATCCTGGGTCACAGGAGTGTCATTTTATTTACCAGACGTCATAAAAGACTGTCTAGATTTTTGCAGAAAAAGTAAGCTTTTGAATATTTAAAATTAAGCTTTTAACTATTCAAAAAAATAAACACCCGTCGGACAGAAATAATTTATCCATAGGTCTGGTAAAGCAGCGTTCACCAGTTTCTGTAACCATGGCATACTAGGTGATTGTGTGGCCAGCACCATGCACAGCTGCCTTTACTTTACCCCAACTATGGTCAGGTAGCTGGGTAGACTCTAAGGGACACCCTCCAGACCCGGGAAAAAATTCTAGTCTGCACCAGGATTCAAACTATTAGTTTTAACTATTGGTTGACTTAGAAAAGTAAAATTTTAAATATGTGTTGCCATTTTGAATGTTTGCTAAGTACTTCAAGTGTTAATCTGTGTAATTTCAGAACTATTTTTTAAATCTAGAATTAGTTTTTTCTATGCATTGTGACCATAGTTTATGTTTTTATAATAATATGTATTTAGTGCACTAAAGATTAAATCTAGCCAATTGAAATGTGGATTCTTAAAAACTTTTCAGCTTTTTTCTTGGACTAATTCATCAACACTTTAAAACAGTGCATTTTCTTTAGCCATTTTTTTGGAAGAATTTTGAAAGCACTTCCCACAGATCATATTTTCTGTCTTATAAAATCAAATTTACCTATCCACTGGTTTTTCTTTTCTAAACAGAAAAAAACATCTAAAGACTCTAATTATAAGAAAAGAAAAGGATATAAGCATATGAAGATAACATGGTCAAATAGCAGAGGCACACTTTGTAGTTTAGAGTTATTCCAATGTTTACAAAGTACTGTGCTGCTTTTTTTTTAATTATTGAATAAGGTTTTTTCTTTTCTAATTCTCATATGGTTATTGCATGTTTTTTTTCACTAGAAAGTTTTAGTAGTTAAGTACATTCTATGTGTGACTATATATATGACTGGGGCCTTAACTTAATACAATTTCAAAGTGTGACTCTGCCGATTTTTCATGTGTGGTCTTCATATATAGTAAAAATTTTACTTACTAAGCTATAGCAAAACTTTGGAATCATACATAGGGAAAGACATTTAACAAAATGTATTCATTTTTAGAACATAATATTCTACACATTTCACCAAAAATAAACACATTAATTTGTAACATTTGTCATTTACACTTGTCATCTGTTGTCTGTATTGCTTCTTGTGCACACTAATAATTATAATAACTCAAGCCACTTGATGAATGTTTGAAAGAAGAATTTAATTCTTGAACTTGCATATAATTTTACTGGTTGCTCTGAACAAATAAACAATGCTGAATTCAACAACAACAACGCAGGAACACTGAAATAGATTTTGGTGCAGAAAGAACTAGAAATGAATTTTTCCGAAGCCTTTCGAATTCAAACATACTAGTACTAGAAAGATGAAGAAACTACTAGAAAGCATAATTGAATCTCGTCATTATAAATAGCTAGCTATATTTCATTAAAAATAAATATACTCTCTACACCCAAATAAATTGTCAATAAACAACTCTACATGAACTATTATTATATTTATACACATACGTGATGCAACCCCACGAACCGGTACGGAAGTCGGTAAAACTGATTTATCAATAAATGCAAATACATGTGAAAAAAAGGTTTCTAGATCATTTTTGAGTTTATTATTGATTTGTAATGTTGAATGCCTTACTTATAGCTGTGAAATTTTCAAGCAAAAATTATTTTTTTTAATTACTCAAAATGTATTTTTGTGCAGTTTTTGTGAAAAAACAAGTGAAATGTCCCCTAAAGATATGTTTGTTTAAAAGTCATCTAAATATTAATTAACATATTTAAAACTTTAACAGCTTGTGTATTGACTCATTATGTCTATGTTTGCTAAATTTCATGATGGTTGGTTAATATTTATTCATACTGGAAATAACTATCTGTTGCAATGGTAAATTGTTAAAAATAGGTACAGTTTTCTTTTTCATTTATCTCCAAAACTACTTCCCTTACGTTTACCTTTTTAATTTTTAATAACTTTTAAACCAATTGATCGATTTTAGAGATTTTTTCACCAATGCATAGATAAATGAATTAGCTTTAATTAAACGTCTAAAACTAAATATCTTATTTTGCCGACTTCAGTACCATTCTGTGGGGTTGTATCACATATATCAAATTAAACATGCCATTAGAAAACGCAGATGCAATTTCTGTGTTGTACATCATTTTTATTATGAGGACTTTCAACTGTATTAAAGGCTCATTGGTCATTTTTAAAAATTAAAATAAAATTTTATTTCAGCCGATTTATTTACCCTAGTGTCATAACATTTGTCATTGCCTCCTTGACTTTCCCACCGGGACTTGGTCAGTTTTTTGCTGGCAAGGTTTGTAGATTTTTTTAGCAATGTTTTTTTTGTTGTGGTCTATTTTAGCTTGTTTTTTGTTGTGGTCTATTTTAGCTTGTTTTATGTAATGGTCTATTTTAGCTTGTTTTATGTTATGGTCTATTTTAGCTTGTTTTATGTTATGGTCTATTTTAGCTTGTTTTTTGTTGTGGTCTACTTTAGCTTGTTTTATGGTGTGGTCTATTTTAGCTTGAAAAATTGAACACCTTCCACCTAAGGTGTCTCAGACACATTTTAGATATAAGATGGCAGGACAGGGTTTCAAATACAGTGGTCCTACGAAGAGCAGGGTGTCAAGACATCAGTATTACTCTCAGTAACAGACGTCTCAGCTGGCTAGGTCATGTTCGCCAAATGCCACAGGGTCGACTTCCACAGGACATCCTTTATGGAACATTAGCTTCGGGACAGAGACCTGCTGGACGTCCAAAACTGAGATTTGCGGATGTCTGCAAAAGAGATATGAAGCACCTCCAAATTGAACCAAATAGTTGGGAGATCATAGCGCAGGATAGGCCCACCTGGAGGGCAGGAATCAAAGAAGGTTCCAGGCTTGCGGAAGAGGAGCGCGCCAGGAACAAGAGGGTGGAGAAAAATGTGGTCCCCTCCACTACCTTCATCTGCAGCCAGTGTGACCGTGCCTGTACATCCAGGATTGGCCTCTTTAGCCACATGAGGGCATGCAAGGGAAATAGATAGTCTCACGAGACGTAAAATGCCAACGATTTTAGCTTGTTTTTTGTTATGGTCTATTTTAGCTTGTTTTTTGTTATGGCCTATTTTAGCTTGTTTTTTGTTGTGGTCTATTTTAGCTTGTTTTTTGTTATGGTCTATTTTAGCTTGTTTTTTGTTATGGTCTATTTTAGCTTGTTTTTTGTTATGGTCTATTTTAGCTTGTTCTTTGTTGTGGTCTATTTTAGCTTGTTTTTTGTTGTGGTCTATTTTAGCTTGTTTTTTGTTGTGGTTTATTTAACAACAATTTTAAATGTCAGTTTCAGTGATTAAAGTTACTCTGCTTCATAGGTTAGCTATTTTGTGGAAATATTTAATTTATCCAACTCAGGAACCAATAAAATCTTTTTCTTTTAATTGTAAAAACAGAAAGCTGAATTAAAAATTAAAAAAACAATATTAATAAATCAAAGCCAACATTTAAAGTTAGTTTACAAGACTTGTGTATACAATTAATGGAAATCAAATTTTTATCACATACATCTTTCAAATTTAAATATTCTTATACACATGAAGTTAATTATATAACTCTGGTTGTACAACCCACAGTGGGAAATATAATGATGAATTAATGGGCTTATTGTTTTTTTTCATTGAACATAATTGCAAATGTATCGACCTACTGCCCTGGTCCAATATTAAGGGAATATTTATTTAAGATATTATTATTCATCATATAGTACCAAAAGAACATTTTCTGAGAAGTAGTTTATATATATATTAGTTTCAAGTCTTTTTTTCTCATTGCTAATTTGTAAAGCACAGCACATAGCTCTAAAGATACCAGTTTGGTGGCACTCGTTTTCAAATTTTTTTCACTTCTGTATCCTTCTTCTGCTTTAAGTAAATTACCCTTTGGACCAAACTGATAATAGGGCTAGTGAAGGAGCGTTCACCAGTTTCTGTGGATATGGTGATTGTGGGGACAGCACAATGCACAGCCGCCTTTGCTTTACCCCAACTAAGGTCAGGTACCCATCAGAGCTGGGTAGAATCAGGGACACCCTCCAGATCCGAGAAAAAAAATCCTGGCCTCCACCAGGATTTGAACCTGGGACCTTCAGTATGCCATTTAAACGTGCTGTCGCTCGGCCACTGTGCCTCATACATAGCAAGGTAGCAACAAATATTTAGAACAAGCGCAAGACAGACAATTTGACTTGGGTTTTTTTTTTTGCTAGGTTATTCAGCTTCTTCTTCATCTGCAGAGCTGTCTGCTCTCTTGCAAAGTTATTCAGCTGTGTGATTATTCTTTTTAAAACTTGTGACCGAATTACAGAAAAAAAAATGTTTTTCAGCACCTAATAATAATAATAATAATGCTTATAGGCCTATAGCGCATATCCAATTGGGACAGTTCTATGCGCTGACACCTGTTTTCTATTTCTCCACAGCTAACAGGAAAAATGGCCATCAACCACTTATTCAGCAACATAACTTGGTCAGACGGTCAAGCGGAGAACGTTAACGACGAGATCATCCTTGATACATGGAGACATCCACTCACCAATGTCTACGTTACTTTACTACTTCACATCATCATGAATGTAAGTGTTAGCTACATTCCGATAGCTCATGGATTGCTCATCACACTCTTTTTTCCTAAGTTTTGCAGTTAACTAGCAATGCTATGTGACTTTACTTTTACTTAGAATTTTGTAAAACCTTTTTTTTTCTGATGAATAGTTTTTTTTTTACCTTTTTATGCCTTGTCTATATATTTGTGTACAGCTCATTGATGAAATTATGTAGCTAGTAGTGATTCAATTATGTAGCTAGTAGTGATTCAATTATGTAGCTAGTGTGTGTTGGCTTCCATTTGTCTCGAGAGACGACGGAGTTTATTGTGCCCTTGGGGAATGTGCGCTCCTGGCCTTGCAGCTTCTGCTATGGCTGTGCAAGCCCACATGCGAGTGACAGTCCCTATTGCACGTCCGGCACAGGAAGGCAGAACTGGTCATGGGCTGGTCTCTTCTTCCTCTCCTTTTGGTGCGCTTCTCATCGACGAGCCGTTGCAGGTTTCACTCTCCAGCTTCCAGCCCGGAGGCCAGCGCATGTCTCCAGCTGGACCTGTCCTTGGCTAGTTCCTCCCAGCTGTTTGTGTCAATGGCAAGGGCTTTCATGTCTCCCTTGCAGACATCCTTATATCGGAGGTGGGGCCGGCCCGCAGTCCTCTTTCCTCTGGCCAGTTCCGAGTAAAGGATATCTTTGGGTATTCGGCCATCCTCCATCCGACATACATGTCCTAGCCATCTGAGCCGGCGTTGGCGGATTAGAGTAGGCATGCTTGGCATCCCAGCCTGCCGCAGTACCCCGTTGTTCGTGACATGGTCCTGCCAGGATATTCCGAGTATGCGTCGGAGGCAGCGCATGTGAAAAGCACTCAATCTCTTCTCTTGTTTAGAATATAGCGTCCAGGCTTCGCTGGCGTAGAGTAGAGTGCTTAACACACATGCACGGTACACTGCAACCTTGGTTCTTATGGTCAGCTTTTTGTTGTTCCAAACTCTGTGCGATAGTCTGGCCAGTGTTGTGGAGGCCTTGCCGATCCTTGTGTTAAGCTCTGCATCTGGAGAAAGGTTGTTGCTGACAGTGGAGCCAAGGTATGTGTAATGCTCCACAGCCTCAAGTTCGCAGTCATTGATGTTGATTTTGGGAGAAGCAGCTTCCTGGGACATCACATTTGTCTTTTTTAAGCTGAAAGTGAGACCGAAGTCGCTAGCGGCCTTGGCGAAGCAGTCCATTAGGTTTTGCAGTTCTGCCTCTGTGTGTGTGGCTAAGGCAGCGTCATCTGCGAAAAGCATGTCCCTAATGACGGTCTCCCGTATCTTCCTCTTAGACTTAAGCCTGGCCAAGTTGAATAGTTTACCATCAGAATGGGTGTGTAGATAGACCCCCTCGGTAGAAGTTCCAAAGGCATGTCTCAACAGGCTGGCAAAAAAGATGCCAAAGAGTGTTGGGGCAAGGACACAGCCCTGCTTGACACCACTGAGGATGTCAAATGCGGCTGAAGTTGACCCGTCATACTGCACTGTGCCTTTCATTCCGTCATGGAATGACTGTATTATCTTCAGTAGTTTCGGTGGGCAGCCAACTTTTGCCAGGACTGTAAAGAGTCCATCTCTGCTGACCAGGTTGGCATTTCTCATGTCCTCCGGTACTGCTCCTTCTTCCCAGCACTGGCAGAGGAGGCCATGCAGGTGCTCCACTAATACGCTGCTGCCACACTTGATAACCTCTGGTGGTATACCATCTTGACCCGGAGCCTTTGCTATTGGTAATCGCTCGATAGCTTCTTTTAGTTCTGCCAGGGTAGGTATGTCGTCCAGTTCTGCCATGGGGGGGGGGGGGAGACTTTGGACAGCATCGATGGCCTCTTGTGTGATGTGGTTTTGCCTGGAGTACAACTCTGAGTAGTGTTCCACCCATCTGTCCATCTGTTTGCTCTTATCATGAATTATCACGCCTGTTGAAGACTTCAGTGGGGCTGTGACCTTCTTTGTAGGACCCATGGCTTTTTTTATGCCATCGTACATGCCTCTGATGTTTCCAGTTTCAGCCGATAGTTGAATGCTCTGGCATAGTTGAAGCCAGTAGTCATTTGCGCACTGCCTTGCTAGCCTCTGAATCCTGCTCCTGGCTGATCTATATGCCTACAGTGTCTGTTGATTGGGAGAGTTCTTGTATTTTTGGTGAGCACTTCGTCTTTCTTCTATGGCGGGGGTGAGCGTGACAGAGTTGGCCTCGAACCAGTCATTGTTTTTTGTCTTTTTTCTTCCAAAGACCTGCATGGCTGTGCTTTGTATTGTTTCTCTGAGGTAGTCCCACTTTTCTTTGGCAGCAATCTCATCTTGCAACACACTAGTGAGTGGTCAGTGTCGCAGTCTGCACTATGGAAGGTGCGAGTGAGAAGAACCTGCTTCAATGCGGAACGCCTGGTGATGATTAGGTCCAGCTGGTGCCAGTGTTTAGAGCGGGGATGTCTCCATGATACCCTATGCTGGGGCTTTGTCTGAAAGAAAGTGTTGGTGATGCATAGATCGTGGTAGGAACACAGTTCCAAGAGTCTCTGTCCGTTTTCGTTCATTTTTCCTGTGCCAAATCTTCCCAAACAGGAGGGCCATGAAACGTAGTCAGCACCCACCCTAGCATTGAAGTCACCCAGTAAAATCAAATGCTCATCTTTGGGGATTGTGCCTAGCAGTGAGTCCAGCTGGTCATAGAACTCATCTTTGGTGTGTGCGGTGGCGCTGAGAGTTGGTGCGTATGCACTGATTAGGTTGGCGGGCCCTGTTGAGGTATGGAGGCGAAGTGAAAGTAGTCTTTCAGTTCCCTCTTGGCATGGTACTATCATCCCCAGTAGGGAGTTCCGGACAGCAAATCCGACGCTGTATTCTCTGACTTCTTCTACACTTTTACCTTGCCAGAAAAACGTGAAGTCTTTTTCTCTTAGGGACCCGGAACCTGACAGCCGTGTCTCTTGTAAAGTGGCTATGTCGACCCGTAGCCTTACGAGTTCGTTGTTGATGACTGATGTTTTCCGAGCATTGCTGATGTCTTGAAGGTTGTCTGACAGACCGGGAGTCAGTGTCCGTACATTCCAGCTCCCCAGTTTAAGGATTGGGGTTTTCTTTTTTGTTTTTATTTTATTGCTTGGTGCATGAGTTACAGTCCACTTGTCGGGCATGTGCGTGCCCTAAGCCCTACGCACCCAGTAGGGCAGGCAAACTGTGGCGGGACAACACCTAATTGACTGGGGGCTGCCCAGCTTGAGGCAGGCGGTAGCTGTCCAATGAGACATTGTCATCTCTCCCACCGTCGGAAGCAGTCCCTGGCGCCAGCTCTACGCCAATTGAGCGGGTGGCTTATAACCGGTGACTACTACTTCCCGTGTTGTGTCGACGCTGTGAAGCGAAGCTGGAGTGTCCTCTCCAGGGCACGAGCCTGGGCAGGTGATGTAGGGAATAAGCTGTTGCCCATGCAGCATACTCCCTCTCTCAACTCAGCTGATGGGTGCAAGGGAAAGGCGGAGCCAGTACGACTTGACATCAGCTGCGTCGCAGGAATTGCCAGAGGGATGTTGCAGGCAACGCCAGTCTGCCTTAGGGATTCCGGCTCCTGATTTGTGATCGAGGTTTACTCCCCTAGCCTTTCTCAGGAATGAGTGTAGCCGCAAGGCAGTGGAGGTTTGTAGTCAGAGTTTTCCTTCTCCTAGATGAGCAGCCAACCACTGACGAGCCCCATCTGCCCGAAGCAACTGGTTTTTAGGCGCGAGTAATCCGCCTTTCACCCCTTCTCCTGTTAGTTAGGTCTTCGCCGGACTTATTTGCAAGTCGCTCGTGAAGGCCAGGAGCTGTATTCGGCTGTCAGAGGCAATTAGAGACGCAAGCCATTGGAGCATTTCATGAGATGAGGGAGCTTATCCCCGCATCCACCCCGGCTATGCCAGCCAATGGCTGTGGCTAGTAGTGATTCAATTATGTATCTAGTAGTGATTCAATTATGTAGCTAGTAGTGATTCAATTATGTAGCTAGTAGTGATTCAATTATGTAGCTAGTAGTGATTCAATTATGTAGCTAGTAGTGATTCAATTATGTAGCTAGTAGTGATTCAACTGTAAATCATTATGTAGCTAGTAGTGATTCAACTGTAAATCATCATGTAGCTAGTAGTGATTCAACTGTAAATCATTATATAGCTAGTAGTGATTCAACTGTAAATCATTATATAGCTAGTAGTGATTCAATTATGTAGCTAGTAGTGATTCAATTATGTAGCTAGTAGTGATTCAACTGTAAATCATTATGTAGCTAGTAGTGATTCAACTGTAAATCATTATGTAGCTAGTAGTGATTCAACTGTAAATCATTATATAGCTAGTAGTGATTCAACTGTAAATCATTATATTGCTAGTAGTGATTCAATTATGTAGCTAGTAGTGATTCAATTATGTAGCTAGTAGTGATTCAACTGTAAATCATTATGTAGCTAGTAGTGATTCAACTGTAAATCATTATGTAGCTAGTAGTGATTCAACTGTAAATCATTATGCAGCTAGTAGTGATTCAATTATGTAGCTAGTAGTGATTCTATTATGTAGCTAGTAGTGATTCAACTGTAAATCATTATGTAGCTAGTAGTGATTCAACTGTAAATCATTATGTAGCTAGTAGTGATTCAACTGTAAATCATTATATAGCTAGTAGTGATTCAACTGTAAATCATTATATAGCTAGTAGTGATTCAACTGTAAATCATTATATAGCTAGTAGTGATTCAACTGTAAATCATTATATAGCTAGTAGTGATTCAACTGTAAATCATTATATAGCTAGTAGTGATTCAACTGTAAATCATTATATAGCTAGTAGTGATTCAACTGTAAATCATTATATAGCTAGTAGTGATTCAACTGTAAATCATTATATAGCTAGTAGTGATTCAACTGTAAATCATTATATAGCTAGTAGTGATTCAACTGTAAATCATTATGTAGCTAGTAGTGATTCATAATAATTATGTAGCTAGTAGTGATTCAATTATGTAGCTAGTAGTGATTCAATTATGTAGCTAGTAGTGATTCAACTGTAAATCATTATATAGCTAGTAGTGATTCAACTGTAAATCATTATGTAGCTAGTAGTGATTCAATTATGTAGCTAGTAGTGATTCAATTATGTAGCTAGTAGTGATTCAACTGTAAATCATTATGTAGCTAGTAGTGATTCAACTGTAAATCATTATGTAGCTAGTAGTGATTCAATTATGTAGCTAGTAGTGATTCAACTGTAAATCATTATGTAGCTAGTAGTGATTCAACTGTAAATCATTATGTAGCTAGTAGTGATTCAACTGTAAATCATTATATAGCTAGTAGTGATTCAACTGTAAATCATTATATAGCTAGTAGTGATTCAATTATGTAGCTAGTAGTGATTCAATTATGTAGCTAGTAGTGATTCAACTGTAAATCATTATGTAGCTACTAGGGATTCAACTGTAAATCATTATGCAGCTAGTAGTGATTCAATTATGTAGCTAGTAGTGATTCTATTATGTAGCTAGTAGTGATTCAACTGTAAATCATTATGTAGCTAGTAGTGATTCAATTATGTAGCTAGTAGTGATTCAATTATGTAGCTAGTAGTAATTGAATTATGTAGCTAGTAGTGATTCAATTATGTAGCTAGTAGTGATTCAATTATGTATCTAGTAGTGATTCAATTGTGTAGCTAGTAGTGATTCAATTGTGTAGCTAGTAATGATTCAATTATGTAGCTAGTAGTGATTCAATTATGTATCTAGCAGTGATTCAATTATGTATCTAGCAGTGATTCAATTATGTAGCTAGTAGTGATTCAATTATTTAGCTAGTAGTGATTCAATTATGTAGCTAGTAGTGATTCAATTATTTAGCTAGTAGTGATTCAATTATGTAGCTAGTAGTGATACAATTATGTAGCTAGTAGTGATTCAATTATTTAGCTAGTAATGATTCAATTATGTAGCTAGTAGTGATTCAATTATTTAGCTAGTAGTGATTCAATTATGTAGCTAGTAGTGATTCAACTGTAAATCATTATGTAGCTAGTAGTGATTCAACTGTAAATCATCATGTAGCTAGTAGTGATTCAACTGTAAATCATTATGTAGCTAGTAGTGATTCAACTGTAAATCATTATATAGCTAGTAGTGATTCAATTATGCAGCTAGTAGTGATTCAATTATGTAGCTAGTAGTGATTCAACTGTAGATCATTATGTAGCTAGTTGTGATTCAACTGTAAATCATTATGTAGCTAGTAGTGATTCAACTGTAAATCATTATGTAGCTAGTAGTGATTCAATTATGTAGCTAGTAGTGATTCAATTATGTAGCTAGTAGTGATTCAATTATGTAGCTAGTAGTGATTCAATTATGTATCTAGTAGTGATTCAATTATGTAGCTAGTAGTGATTCAATTATTTAGCTAGTAATGATTCAATTATGTAGCTAGTAGTGATTCAATTATTTAGCTAGTAGTGATTCAATTATGTAGCTAGTAGTGATTCAATTATGTAGCTAGTAGTGATTCAATTATGTAGCTATTAGTGATTCAATTATTTAGCTAGTAATGATTCAATTATGTAGCTAGTAGTGATTCAATTATTTAGCTAGTAGTGATTCAATTATGTAGCTAGTAGTGATTCAATTATGTAGCTAGTAGTGATTTAACTGTAAATCATTATGTAGCTAGTAGTGATTCAACTGTAAATCATTATGTAGCTAGTAGTGATTCAACTGTAAATCATTATATAGCTAATAGTGATTCAACTGTAAATCATTATGTAGCTCGTAGTGATTCAACTGTAAATCATTATATAGCTAGTAGTGATTCAACTGTAAATCATTATATAGCTAGTAGTGATTCAATTATGTAGCTAGTAATGATTCAATTATGTAGCTAGTAGTGATTCAACTGTAAATCATTATGTAGCTTGTAGTGATTCAACTGTAAATCATTATGTAGCTAGTAGTGATTCAACTGTAAATCATTATGTAGCCAGTAGTGATTCAATTATGTAGCTAGTAGTGATTCAATTATGTAGCTAGTAGTGATTCAACTGTAAATCATTATGTAGCTAGTAGTGATTCAACTGTAAATCATTATGTAGCTAGTAGTGAGTCAACTGTAAATCATTATGTAGCTAGTAGTGATTCAACTGTAAATCATTATGTAGCTAGTAGTGATTCAACTGTAAATCATTATATATCTAGTAGTGATTCAATTATGTAGCTAGTAGTGATTCAATTATGTAGCTAGTAGTGATTCAATTATGTAGATAGTAGTGATTCAATTATGTAGCTAGTAGTGATTCAATTATGTAGCTAGTAGTGATTCAATTATGTAGCTAGTAGTGATTCAACTGTAAATCATTATGTAGCTAGTAGTGATTCAACTGTAAATCATTATGTAGCTAGTAGTGTTCAACTGTAAATCATTATGCAGCTAGTAGTGATTCAATTATGTAGCTAGTAGTGATTCTATTATGTAGCTAGTAGTGATTCAACTGTAAATCATTATGTAGCTAGTAGTGATTCAACTGTAAATCATTATGTAGCTAGTAGTGATTCAACTGTAAATCATTATGTAGCTAGTTGTGATTCAACTGTAAATCATTATGTAGCTAGTAGTGATTCAACTGTAAATCATTATGTAGCTAGTAGTGATTCAATTATGTAGCTAGTAGTGATTCAATTATGTAGCTAGTAGTGATTCAATTATGTAGCTAGTATTGATTCAATTATGTAGCTAGTAGTGATTCAATTATGTAGCTAGTAGTGATTCAATTATGTAGCTAGTAGTGATTCAATTATGTAGCTAGTAGTGATTCAATTATGTAGCTAGTAGTGATTCAATTATGTAGCTAGTAGTGATTCAATTATGTAGCTAGTAGTGATTCAATTATGTAGCTAGTAGTGATTCAATTATGTAGCTAGTAGTGATTCAATTATGTAACTAGTAGTGATTCAATTGTGTAGCTAGAAGTGATTCAATTATGTAGCTAGTAGTGATTCAATTATGTAGCTAGCAGTGATTCAATTATGTATCTAGCAGTGATTCAATTATGTAGCTAGTAGTGATTCAATTATTTAGCTAGTAGTGATTCAATTATGTAGCTAGTAGTGATTCAATTATTTAGCTAGTAGTGATTCAATTATGTAGCTAGTAGTGATACAATTATGTAGCTAGTAGTGATTCAATTATGTAGCTAGTAGTGATACAATTATGTAGCTAGTAGTGATTCAATTATGTAGCTAGTAGTGATTCAATTATGTAGCTAGTAGTGATTCAACTGTAAATCATTATGTAGCTAGTAGTGATTCAACTGTAAATCATCATGTAGCTAGTAGTGATTCAACTGTAAATCATTATATAGCTAGTAGTGATTCAACTGTAAATCATTATGTAGCTAGTAGTGATTCAACTGTAAATCATTATATAGCTAGTAGTGATTCAACTGTAAATCATTATATAGCTAGTAGTGATTCAATTATGCAGCTAGTAGTGATTCAATTATGTAGCTAGTAGTGATTCAACTGTAAATCATTATGTAGCTAGTAGTGATTCAACTGTAAATCATTATGTAGCTAGTAGTGATTCAACTGTAAATCATTATGTAGCTAGTTGTGATTCAACTGTAAATCATTATGTAGCTAGTAGTGATTCAACTGTAAATCATTATGTAGCTAGTTGTGATTCAACTGTAAATCATTATGTAGCTAGTAGTGATTCAACTGTAAATCATTATGTAGCTAGTAGTGATTCAATTATGTAGCTAGTAGTGATTCAATTATGTAGCTAGTAGTGATTCAATTATGTAGCTAGTAGTGATTCAATTATGTAGCTAGTAGTGATTCAATTATGTATCTAGTAGTGATTCAATTATGTAGCTAGTAGTGATTCAATTATTTAGCTAGTAATGATTCAATTATGTAGCTAGTAGTGATTCAATTATTTGGCTAGTAGTGATTCAATTATGTAGCTAGTAGTGATTCAATTATGTAGCTAGTAGTGATTCAATTATGTAGCTATTAGTGATTCAATTATTTAGCTAGTAATGATTCAATTATGTAGCTAGTAGTGATTCAATTATTTAGCTAGTAGTGATTCAATTATGTAGCTAGTAGTGATTCAATTATGTAGCTAGTAGTGATTCAACTGTAAATCATTATGTAGCTAGTAGTGATTCAACTGTAAATCATTATATAGCTAATAGTGATTCAACTGTAAATCATTATGTAGCTAGTAGTGATTCAACTGTAAATCATTATATAGCTAGTAGTGATCAACTGTAAATCATTATATAGCTAGTAGTGATTCAATTATGTAGCTAGTAGTGATTCAATTATGTAGCTAGTAGTGATTCAACTGTAAATCATTATGTAGCTAGTAGTGATTCAACTGTAAATCATTATGTAGCTAGTAGTGATTCAATTGTAAATCATTATGTAGCTAGTAGTGATTCAATTATGTAGCTAGTAGTGATTCAATTATGTAGCTAGTAGTGATTCAACTGTAAATCATTATGTAGCTAGTAGTGATTCAACTGTAAATCATTATGTAGCTAGTAGTGATTCAATTATGTAGCTAGTAGTGATTCAATTATGTAGCTAGTGGTGATTTAATTATGTAGCTAGTAGTGATTCAATTATGTAGCTAGTAGTGATTCAATTATTTAGCTAGTAATGATTCAATTATGTAGCTAGTAGTGATTCAATTATTTAGCTAGTAGTGATTCAATTATGTAGCTAGTAGTGATTCAACTGTAAATCATTATGTAGCTAGTAGTGATTCAACTGTAAATCATTATGTAGCTAGTAGTGATTCAACTGTAAATCATTATAAAGCTAATAGTGATTCAACTGTAAATCATTATGTAGCTAGTAGTGATTCAATTATGTAGCTAGTAGTGATTCAATTATGTAGCTAGTAGTGATTCAATTATGTAGCTAGTAGTGATTCAACTGTAAATCATTTTATAGCTAATAGTGATTCAACTGTAAATCATTATATAGCTAGTAGTGATTCAATTATGTAGCTAGTAGTGATTCAATTATGTAGCTAGTAGTGATTCAATTATGTAGCAAGTAGTGATTCAACTGTAAATCATTATATAGCTAGTAGTGATTCAATTATGTAGCTAGTAGTGTTTCAATTATGTAGCTAGTAGTGATTCAACTGTAAATCATTATATAGCTAGTAGTGATTCAACTGTTAATCATTATGTAGCTAGTAGTGATTCAACTGTAAATCATTATGTAGCTAGTAGTGATTCAACTGTAAATCATTATATAGCTAGTAGTGATTCAATTATGTAGCTAGTAGTGATTCAATTATGTAGCTAGTAGTGATTCAACTGTAAATCATTATATAGCTAGTAGTGATTCAACTGTAAATCATTATGTAGCTAGTAGTGATTCAACTGTAAATCATTATGTAGCTAGTAGTGATTCAACTGTAAATCATTATATAGCTAGTAGTGATTCAATTATGTAGCTAGCAGTGATTCAACTGTAAATCATTATATAGCTAGTAGTGATTCAACTGTAAATCATTATATAGCTAGTAGTGATTCAATTATGTAGCTAGTAGTGATTCAATTATGTAGCTAGTAGTGATTCAACTGTAAATCATTATGTAGCTAGTAGTGATTCAACTGTAAATCATTATGTAGCTAGTAGTGATTCAACTGTAAATCATTATGTAGCTAGTAGTGATTCAATTATGTAGCTAGTAGTGATAGTGATTCAACTGTAAATCATTATATAGCTAGTAGTGATTCAATTATGTAGCTAGTAGTGATTCAATTATGTAGCTAGTAGTGATTCAACTGTAAATCATTATATAGCTAGTAGTGATTCAATTATGTAGCTAGTAGTGATTCAATTATGTAGCTAGTAGTGATTCAACTGTAAATCATTATATAGCTAGTAGTGATTCAACTGTAAATCGTTATGTAGCTAGTAGTGATTCAACTGTAAATCATTATGTAGCTAGTAGTGATTCAACTGTAAATCATTATATAGCTAGTAGTGATTCAACTGTAAATCATTATATAGCTAGTAGTGATTCAATTATGTAGCTAGTAGTGATTCAATTATGTAGCTAGTAGTGATTCAACTGTAAATCATTATGTAGCTAGTAGTGATTCAACTGTAAATCATTATGTAGCTAGTAGTGATTCAACTGTAAATCATTATGTAGCTAGTAGTGATTCAATTATGTAGCTAGTAGTGATTCAATTATGTAGCTAGTAGTGATTCAACTGTAAATCATTATGTAGCTAGTAGTGATTCAACTGTAAATCATTATGTAGCTAGTAGTGATTCAACTGTAAATCATTATGTAGCTAGTAGTGATTCAACTGTAAATCATTATGTAGCTAGTAGTGATTCAACTGTAAATCATTATATATCTAGTAGTGATTCAATTATGTAGCTAGTAGTGATTCAATTATGTAGCTAGTAGTGATTCAATTATTTAGCTAGTAGTGATTCAATTATGTAGCTAGTAGTGAGTCAACTGTAAATCATTATGTAGCTAGTAGTGATTCAACTGTAAATCATTATGTAGCTAGTAGTGATTCATTTGTAAATCATTATATATCTAGTAGTGATTCAATTATGTAGCTAGTAGTGATTCAATTATGTAGCTAGTAGTGTTTCAATTATGTAGCTAGTAGTGATTCAATTATGTAGCTAGTAGTGATTCAATTATGTAGCTATTGGTGATTCAATTATGTAGCTAGTAGTGATTCAATTATGTAGCTAGTAGTGATTCAATTATGTAGCTAGTAGTGATTCAATTATGTAGCTAGTAGTGATTCAATTATGTAGCTAGTAGTGATTCAACTGTAAATCATTATGTAGCTAGTAGTGATTCAACTGTAAATCATTATGTAGCTAGTAGTGATTCAACTGTAAATCATTATGTAGCTAGTAGTGATTCAATTATGTAGCTAGTAGTGATTCAATTATGTAGCTAGTAGTGATTCAACTGTAAATCATTATGTAGCTAGTAGTGATTCAACTGTAAATCATTATGTAGCTAGTAGTGATTCAACTGTAAATCATTATGTAGCTAGTAGTGATTCAACTGTAAATCATTATGTAGCTAGTAGTGATTCAACTGTAAATCATTATGTAGCTAGTAGTGATTCAACTGTAAATCATTATGTAGCTAGTAGTGATTCAACTGTAAATCATTATGTAGCTAGTAGTGATTCAACTGTAAATCATTATGTAGCTAGTAGTGATTCAACTGTAAATCATTATGTAGCTAGTAGTGATTCAACTGTAAATCATTATGTAGCTAGTAGTGATTCAACTGTAAATCATTATGTAGCTAGTAGTGATTCAACTGTAAATCATTATGTAGCTAGTAGTGATTCAACTGTAAATCATTATGTAGCTAGTAGTGATTCAACTGTAAATCATTATGTAGCTAGTAGTGATTCAACTGTAAATCATTATGTAGCTAGTAGTGATTCAACTGTAAATCATTATGTAGCTAGTAGTGATTCAACTGTAAATCATTATGTAGCTAGTAGTGATTCAACTGTAAATCATTATGTAGCTAGTAGTGATTCAACTGTAAATCATTATGTAGCTAGTAGTGATTCAACTGTAAATCATTATGTAGCTAGTAGTGATTCAACTGTAAATCATGTAGCTAGTAGTGATTCAACTGTAAATCATGTAGCTAGTAGTGATTCAACTGTAAATCATGTAGCTAGTAGTGATTCAACTGTAAATCATTATGTAGCTAGTAGTGATTCAACTGTAAATCATGTAGCTAGTAGTGATTCAACTTTAAATCATGTAGCTAGTAGTGATTCAACTGTAAATCATGTAGCTAGTAGTGTTTCAACTGTAAATCATGTAGCTAGTAGTGATTCAACTGTAAATCATTATGTAGCTAGTAGTGATTCAACTGTAAATCATGTAGCTAGTAGTGATTCAACTGTAAATCATTATGTAGCTAGTAGTGATTCAACTGTAAATTATGTAGCTAGTAGTGATTCAACTGTAAATTATGTAGCTAGTAGTGATTCAACTGTAAATTATGTAGCTAGTAGTGATTCAACTGTAAATCATGTAGCTAGTAGTGATTCAACTGTAAATCATTATGTAGCTAGTAGTGATTCAACTGTAAATCATTATGTAGCTAGTAGTGATTCAACTGTAAATCATTATGTAGCTAGTAGTGATTCAACTGTAAATTATGTAGCTAGTAGTGATTCAACTGTAAATCATGTAGCTAGTAGTGATTCAACTGTAAATCATTATGTAGCTAGTAGTGATTCAACTGTAAATCATTATGTAGCTAGTAGTGATTCAACTGTAAATCATGTAGCTAGTAGTGATTCAACTGTAAATCATTATGTAGCTAGTAGTGATTCAACTGTAAATCATGTAGCTAGTAGTGATTCAACTGTAAATCATGTAGCTAGTAGTGATTCAACTGTAAATCATGTAGCTAGTAGTGATTCAACTGTAAATCATGTAGCTAGTAGTGATTCAACTGTAAATCATGTAGCTAGTAGTGATTCAACTGTAAATCATGTAGCTAGTAGTGATTCAACTGTAAATCATGTAGCTAGTAGTGATTCAACTGTAAATCATGTAGCTAGTAGTGATTCAACTGTAAATCATGTAGCTAGTAGTGATTCAACTCTAAATCATGTAGCTAGTAGTGATTCAACTGTAAATCATGTAGCTAGTAGTGATTCAACTGTAAATCATGTAGCTAGTAGTGATTCAACTGTAAATCATGTAGCTAGTAGTGATTCAACTCTAAATCATGTAGCTAGTAGTGATTCAACTGTAAATCATGTAGCTAGTAGTGATTCAACTGTAAATCATGTAGCTAGTAGTGATTCAACTGTAAATCATGTAGCTAGTAGTGATTCAACTGTAAATCATGTAGCTAGTAGTGATTCAACTGTAAATCATGTAGCTAGTAGTGATTCAACTGTAAATCATGTAGCTAGTAGTGATTCAACTGTAAATCATGTAGCTAGTAGTGATTCAACTGTAAATTATTGTGTAGCGAGTAGTGATTCAACTGTAAATCATGTAGCTAGTAGTGATTCAACTGTAAATCATGTAGCTAGTAGTGATTCAACTGTAAATCATGTAGCTAGTAGTGATTCAACTGTAAATCATTATGTAGCTAGTAGTGATTCAACTGTAAATTATGTAGCTAGTAGTGATTCAACTGTAAATCATGTAGCTAGTAGTGATTCAACTGTAAATCATGTAGCTAGTAGTGATTCAACTGTAAATCATGTAGCTAGTAGTGATTCAACTGTAAATTATTGTGTAGCGAGTAGTGATTCAACTGTAAATCATGTAGCTAGTAGTGATTCAACTGTAAATTATGTAGCTAGTAGTGATTCAACTGTAAATTATGTAGCTAGTAGTGATTCAACTGTAAATCATGTAGCTAGTAGTGATTCAACTGTAAATCATTATGTAGCTAGTAGTGATTCAACTGTAAATCATGTAGCTAGTAGTGATTCAACTGTAAATCATGTAGCTAGTAGTGATTCAACTGTAAATTATGTAGCTAGTAGTGATTCAACTGTAAATTATGTAGCTAGTAGTGATTCAACTGTAAATTATGTAGCTAGTAGTGATTCAACTGTAAATCATGTAGCTAGTAGTGATTCAACTGTAAATCATTATGTAGCTAGTAGTGATTTAACTGTAAATCATGTAGCTAGTAGTGATTCAACTGTAAATTATGTAGCTAGTAGTGATTCAACTGTAAATCATGTAGCTAGTAGTGATTCAACTGTAAATCATTATGTAGCTAGTAGTGATTCAACTGTAAATCATTATGTAGCTAGTAGTGATTCAACTGTAAATCATTATGTAGCTAGTAGTGATTCAACTGTAAATTATGTAGCTAGTAGTGATTCAACTGTAAATCATGTAGCTAGTAGTGATTCAACTGTAAATCATTATGTAGCTAGTAGTGATTCAACTGTAAATCATTATGTAGCTAGTAGTGATTCAACTGTAAATCATTATGTAGCTAGTAGTGATTCAACTGTAAATCATGTAGCTAGTAGTGATTCAACTGTAAATCATTATGTAGCTAGTAGTGATTCAACTGTAAATCATGTAGCTAGTAGTGATTCAACTGTAAATCATGTAGCTAGTAGTGATTCAACTGCAAATCATGTAGCTAGTAGTGATTCAACTGTAAATATTTATGTAGCTAGTAGTGATTCAACTGTAAATCATGTAGCTAGTAGTGATTCAACTGTAAATCATGTAGCTAGTAGTGATTCAACTGTAAATCATTATTTGTAGTACTCATTTACTTACATTATGTAGCTAGTAGTGATTCAACTGTAAATCATTATGTAGCTAGTAGTGATTCAACTGTAAATCATTATGTAGCTAGTAGTGATTCAACTGTAAATCATGTAGCTAGTAGTGATTCAACTGTAAATCATTATGTAGCTAGTAGTGATTCAACTGTAAATCATGTAGCTAGTAGTGATTCAACTGTAAATCATGTAGCTAGTTGCTATGAAGCCATTAAATAATATATAGGTAGTAGCTATATTAATAATTAAAAAGTCGAAATAAAACCCATTTTTGGATATTAAGAAAACCTATATCGGAAGTAGATATAGTCAAGTGACTGTCCATGCGGTCGGCAGTCTTTTCTCATAACTCACAAGGAACGCAGGCATTATTTTAGACTCAGGAAAAATAAATAAAATTGTGTATTATGTTGATACTATAAAGCTATATTTGTTCATTGGATGTGAAGTGTCAACTGTTAATGAATTGTTATTAAATAATATGCTGCAATAAGTCGTTCATTTATTATTTACAAGTTTGGAATTTATATTGTGGTGATGTCGTCCATTTTGATGTTCAAATCAATCAAATAATTCAGCTACTGCAACTCAAATACTCTGAGAAGACTGGTGGTAATGTTTGATAGTCCAATAATAATAATAGGACATCAACAGGTTTGGTGGCAGCGAACGGAGAGAGAAGCTGAAGGATATAATATTATGTTCAAATTCGAAACTTTTTGAACTTTTTGAAGACGTACTACAAACCACATGGAAAATTATGTGAGTACCAGTTTTTGAACAAAACTGAAGCCTGAGTCAATTATTTCAAATACATATACTATTTATATGATTGAGCACTATAATAGCTCTAAGAAAATATAACATTTGTACACCGATGACAAATATTTCATCATTGGAAAATTCGATACAAAAAATCGAAAAAAAGTGACTATACGCAGATCATTATTTAATATTTGCAACCGGAAAAAGTTTCGTTCCCACATGTTATCAACAAGGAACCTAAACTATATACATATGTTCAAGTCCGATGTTCAAATCCGATGTGACACAACCATGTGTTGAATTTTATGTAGCCTATGTTCAAATCCGATGTGACACGACCAGGTGTTGAAATCTGATGTGTTGAAGTCCGATGTGCTTATCGGAAGATAAATAAATAACATTAAATAACTTTAAATATAATTAATATTTAATCTGTATACCAAAGACTTTGACATTAATTTTAATTAATGGTATACATTTTTTTCTTGTGTTCATTCTAAAATTGGATTATACCATACTGAAGTGGAAACTTGAAGCAACTCAACTTGATACAGTGTGAACATTCATTGGATTATTAAATAATTAATTAAGTTTCTTCTGGATTTCTACTCTGGATTTACATTGCAGTAATTTCATACAGTGAATGTGTTTTCATTTGGATTATTAAGTAATCTTTAATTTAATCATATTTTTTACATTCATTAGTATGAATTATATATATATATATGTATTATTTATGTATAAAGCGGGCTCTGGTTGGCGGGACTTTCTAAAATAAATCTCTTGTCTATTCTTATTCGGTCTATAATCTATTTCTGTTTCTTAAAAGAGATTGATTAGAAATGATTCTTTGTTAGGGTTATTTCTGTTAGTTGTCTTGACTTTGTTTGTTATTGTTAAAAATTATTAAAGTAAAATTACTATAGTCTTGTCAATGTTATACATGTCGTTATTCTTTGTCAGAAATTCCTCTATCATTTGTGGTCCAAGCAGCATTAGTGTATTGTGATTGTGTTTTTTTTTTCTATTGTTACTTGATATAATTTTTTTTGTTGTGTATTTTTTGAGATATCATTAATATGCATTGGTTAGTTTTTGCTCTCTGAGTATAATGGTCTATGGTAAGAACATTAACAATAATAAGTTCACCTAGATAATAATAATATAAATATTCACATTCATAACTATATAATTTAAGTAGTGCCCAAATACATGTAACTACAATTAACAAAATAATAATTGATATCTAATACATGTAACTACAAATGTACAAAATATTCACAATATAACAGGTAAAATAACCTAAATAAAAATAATATTGTGCTTTGCAGTAATACTGTAATAATATTATCTAGAATTTACATTGCTATTAATTATAGTAAAATTATTGTGTATTGGCATTAATGAAAATGTATTTCCAGTAATCACTATGAAAATGTACTTCCAATACTGATAATAATTACATCCATTTCAATTGCTCATAAGAATAATATCATAGTGGCTTATGATAACATTAATCTAATTCTTATATGCCATCCTCAATAATAATAATAATATTATCTATGTGCTACCATTGGTAATAATAAGATTGTACTTTGCTTTGCGGAAAATAATTGTGCAACCTATATAGTAATAATAAGTCATAATAGCAAAAAGTGACTTGCACTTGCTTTAAACTCTACTATAAAATTGCTAATAATAATAAAATAAACAAGCCATAATAGAAAATGTGTCTTGGCTTAGCATACTTGTTGACATTCTAGCATTTTGCATTCTGAATTATAAACATTTTACTACAGCATAGGATTAAAAAAAAAAAAAAAAGTTGCTGTGATATTATATGACTGCTCATTCTGTATTTAATAAATATTGTCATTCAGTAATATAAAAATGCTCATTCAGTAATTAATAAATATTGCCATCCACTATAGGAATAAAACATTGCTGTACTATAAAATAGTGCATTATAATAATTGTACTGTACTATAATATAATAAATCTTGACATTCATAATAAATAATAATGGAGTCAAAGGTTCAATTACTCTATGATGAGGCTGAATTGTTGGCAAAAAAATATGGTATTACTGATAAGAAAGAATATCAGGAATTTGTTGAAAATAAAGTTAAGCAATTGAAAAAAGAATTAGCAGATAAGGAAAGAGATGAACGAGCAGAATTAAGAGCTCATGAAATTAAACAAAAAGAACTTGATAATGAAATTAAACAAAAAGAACTTGATAATGAAATTAAACAAAAAGAAATAGAAATGAATAAAGAAAAAGAATTAAAAGAACTAGAAATGAATAAAGAAAAAGAATTGAAAGCACTAGAAATGAATAGAGAAACTCAGTTGAAAGAAACTCAACTAAAATTAGCTCATGAATTGGAGTTGGCTAAATTGCAAAATACTAAAGTTGAGCAAACAAATAATGAAAAATCAAAACATGGTGTTAGATTCAAAATGCCTCCTTTTGATGGAAAAGAGAAAATTGTTGATTTTCTAAATTTATTTGAAGCAACATGTAAAGGATATGGGATTCCCATTTCAGAATATTACACTCACCTTATCCCACAATTGAAAGATAAGGGTAGGGAAGCACTATCACATATTGATAAAGAAATAACTGATTATGCCATTATCAAAGAACAATTAATCAAATTCTTTATTCACTCTGAGGATTATTACAGACAAAAGTTTCATAACTTTATCTTAACAGACAAGATAGAACCGAGAGCTTTTGTGTCTGAAGTGAAAACATTTTTACTTACCTGGTTAGACTTAGTAAAAATAGATACCAAAAATCCTAATGAGATTATAGAAATCATGGTTGTTGATAAAGTATTAGAACAAGCTTCTAAACCATTGTTTACTCACATTATGGAAAGAAAAGTTAAGACAGTTGAGAGTTTGATAGATGCAATCTCAAATTTTAAGGATAGTCATCCTAATGTAGAACTGACTAAACAAAATCAAACAGTAAATACAATTCAACATAGAAGAAGGAGCTATTCACCTCCTAGGTCTAGACATAATCAATTTGGCAATAGAAAAAAATTTGGTAATCAACCAAAATCTAATAATTATAGATGTATTTTTTGCAATGGTACAAACCATTCATCAGAATATTGTTACAGAAATAACAATGCAAGAGGTAGAAATTTCAATCCAAACTTCAATAGATCAAATGTTGATCATAGAGGTTTTTCAAATCAAAATTTTTCTAATTTTGATAATAGAAACTTTCCAAATCAGAATTTTTCAAATGTTGGAAACAGAAATATGCCAAATCAGAATTTTTCCAATAACAATGTGCCAAATCAACATGTTGGAAGACAAGATTTTCCTAATACTCAAAACAGACCTCAATCAAATTTCCAAAATGGAAGAAATAGAGGAAAACTTAACAATTCCACATCTCAATCTAATAATGTCATATTTGAAAACAGGGGTCAGTTAATACTTTTTCCTGCTTATGTGGAAGGAAAGACCACTTACTGTCTAAGAGACACCGGAAGTAGTATAATATGTATAGATAAAAGTATCATTCCAAATCAAAAACCCACCAATATAATAAGAGTGGATACAATAAAACTTGGAAATGGTTCCACTGTAAATTGTCCTGTCACCATAATAGACATTGATTGTCCTTGGCTCACTGGAAAAGCAGAGGCAGCCATAATGAAAAACTGTGTTGCACCTTTAATTATTGGTAATTCTTTCAATGTCAAACATGATAATAGTTTTGACATTTTTCAAAAATGGATGAATGAAAATTCCAATGACTTGAATTTGAAACCTGTTCTATTGCAAAATGAGAAGTTAGTAGATTTACCAGAACAAGAATTTTACCCTGCTCTACAAACTTTTAATTTCTTACAAACCATAGGAAAGTCAGAAAATAATATTCTCAATGAGACACCTAATATTGACTTATCCATAAATAATGAAAAGGATAATCCTATTCCCAAATGGAATGGAACAGAAAAACTAGAACAGTATGTAAGCAAATTTGAAAGTCAATGTGAAATAAACAATGTACCAAAAGAATTACATGCTATTTCATTATGTAGACATTTAGAAGGTCATAAACAAATATTCAACATTGCTAAAAATCAAATATCTGATTTTACTAAAATGAAGAGTGAGATATTATCATACATTGATAGTCCTCATAAAAAGGAAACCCAAATGAAAAAAACAGAAAATATCAGTTTAATAAACATGCCTTTTGATGAGCTAACTCTAAAACAAGAACAGAAAGAAGATCCATACATAATTAAAATGGTATCAGAAATTGAAAAAGGTCAGGTTAAAAATAAAAACATTGAAATAATAAATGGAATTCTCTGTAGAAAGGACACTAAATTAGATGTAACTCAAATAGTTATACCTAAAACATTAACTGTCAAAGTAATGCAAATTTCGCATAACAATGCATTGTCAGGTCATTTGAGTAGCAAGAAAACAGTTTGTAAACTTAAAAAGAATTTCTGGTGGCCTAAAATGGAAAAAGATTTGAAAACATTTATTAAAAGCTGTGATACCTGTCTTAGACATAATAAAAAAGATTCTAAACATAAGGCTCCAATACAAATGACCGATACCATAAACAAACCTTTTTACAAGATAGCAG
The DNA here is from genome assembly GCA_949126835.1 of Anisus vortex. Classification (NCBI taxonomy): domain Eukaryota; kingdom Metazoa; phylum Mollusca; class Gastropoda; family Planorbidae; genus Anisus; species Anisus vortex. The sequence goes on from OX421507.1 coordinate 26,853,157, forward strand.
TTGATATAATAGGGCCCATGAAGCAGACTAAAACTACCAAAGCAAAGTTTGCCTTAACCATTATAGACATGGGAAGTAGATGGATAGAGGTAGTTCCATTAAGGGAAATAACTGCAGAAAGGGTCTGTAATGCTCTTTTACCTATCTTTTGTCGTTTCGGTTTTCCAAAGTTCATATTGAGTGACAATGGAACTCAATTCAAATCAAGCCTTACTCAAGCTTTTGCACAAATGTTAAAAATCACTCAAATTTTTAGTTCTATATACCATCCTGAATCAAATGGTATGATAGAAAGGGCTAATCAAACAATAAAACAAATGATAACAAAAGTGTGTGAAGACCATCCATTTGAATGGGATGATTACCTTCCAGCTATTTTGTTTGCTTATAGACAATCGGTTCATGAAAGCACAGGTTTTACACCATTTGAATTAGTGCTTGGCAAAAATCCCAATGGACCATTGGATAATTTCAAATCAGAATTATTAGGACTTAAAGAAAAAAAAATGTCTCCATTTGACTTAGTCAATAAAACTGAAAAACATATGAAAACAGCTTATGAATTTGCTGTACAAAAAAATGAAGAAATCAAATCTAAAACTTTAATCAAAGAAAATATTCATAAGAACATGAGAAAACTAGAAGTTGGTAATAAAGTACTTGTTTATTTGCCAATTGACAGTGGCAATACTATGGAATGGAGAGGACCTTTTGAAATAATATTTAAGCTGTCTGATGTATTTTACAAGGTTAACATTAATAACAAAGAAAAAATTGTTCACATAAACAATTTGAAAACTCATGAAGAAAACAAAGTTATTGAAAATAAATCAGAAGATGATATGATAATTGAAAATAAACCAGACAATGATATTAGTAAATCTGAACATAGAAAAATAACATTGAATAAATGCTGTGAAATTCTAAGGAATTTTAGCAAAAAAACTCAGGTATAATCAATAAAATTATATATAGCAATAACTAAATTTATGAAAAAGATATGATATTTTCAGTAACAGATATAATGACATTATAACATTTTTTTTTCTTTTGTAAAGAACAAATATGTAAATATGGATACTGGTATAAAATAATCTAATTGATGAAAATAATGATTATCAGTTGGAAATTTTTTTTATGTAGCCTCGGAACAGTTTGATAAGACTGTTAAGCACATAAATTTTGTGGCCTCTGAACAGTGAAACTGTTATGCCATATGTTAACATTAAAATGCCTATGTAAGTCTTTAAAAAAGCATTAGAGGAATTGAAATAAGAATGATATAATAATGAAATGCCTATGTAAGACTCTAAAGTCAGAGCATTAGATGATAATATTGTATTGTATTCATGTAAGACTAAAGATAGCATTGAAGCCAATAAATAAATGATACATATAAGACTCACAGGAATATGAGCAGTGTAATATAAATATATAATTGAAGGAAAGACTTGAATAACTTGTGTAATATTTTATTGTAAACTAAGATTAAAGATAATCATGTTACATTGTAAGTAATGTTATTGAGAATATCAATCAATAATAATCAATAAGAATCAATAAGAATCAATAAGAATATCAATTCAAAATAAATATTGTGAAGATATATATTCATAATTACCATTATGAAAATGACAATTGCAAAAATATGAAACTGAGGTTAGTATTATATTAATCTTAGTGTATAAACTAATAAATGTTGTATGAAAAATTTTTTTTTCATGGAATCTATTTAGATTTTGTGAGATAAAGATAATAGATAATCTCGACAGCCTTGATGAGTATTTAGCATAATAATTATCGATACACATCACTGATATCCAATAGTTTATCTCAGTATTACTGAAGTTGATTAGACAATACCTAAAGATAATTGTCTATGACTAATTGTCATATAAACATTAGACATTATTCTTTGTGTCATATTTCTGCCTATAAATATGTTTTTTGATTGTTTGTACATATATTAAATGAATTTTTTTTTCTCTATGTATTATTAAATGAATGATTACATGCATTAATTAAGATTAAGATAATTTTTTTTCCATTATTGTAAACATTTTTCGTATCAAAAATAATAATAAATTATTATTTTTTCTCTGTGGTTGGGGGGTATGCTATGAAGCCATTAAATAATATATAGGTAGTAGCTATATTAATAATTAAAAAGTCGAAATAAAACCCATTTTTGGATATTAAGAAAACCTATATCGGAAGTAGATATAGTCAAGTGACTGTCCATGCGGTCGGCAGTCTTTTCTCATAACTCACAAGGAACGCAGGCATTATTTTAGACTCAGGAAAAATAAATAAAATTGTGTATTATGTTGATACTATAAAGCTATATTTGTTCATTGGATGTGAAGTGTCAACTGTTAATGAATTGTTATTAAATAATATGCTGCAATAAGTCGTTCATTTATTATTTACAAGTTTGGAATTTATATTGTGGTGATGTCGTCCATTTTGATGTTCAAATCAATCAAATAATTCAGCTACTGCAACTCAAATACTCTGAGAAGACTGGTGGTAATGTTTGATAGTCCAATAATAATAATAGGACATCAACACTAGCAGTGATTCAACTGTAAATCATGTAGCTAGTAGTGATTCAACTGTAAATCATTATGTAGCTAGTAGTGATTCAACTGTAAATCATGTAGCTAGTAGTGATTCAACTGTAAATCATGTAGCTAGTAGTGATTCAACTGTAAATCATGTAGCTAGTAGTGATTCAACTGTAAATCATGTAGCTAGTAGTGATTCAACTGTAAATCATGTAGCTAGTAGTGATTCAACTGTAAATCATGTAGCTAGTAGTGATTCAATCATGTAGCTAGTAGTGATTCAACTGTAAATCATTATGTAGCTAGTAGTGATTCAACTGTAAATCATGTAGCTAGTAGTGATTCAACTGTAAATCATGTAGCTAGTAGTGATTCAATCATGTAGCTAGTAGTGATTCAATCATGTAGCTAGTAGTGATTCAACTGTAAATCTTTATTTGTAGTATTCATTTACTTACATTATATTTTTAGCTTGTGCTTTTACAGTCAGAGTTTTGATTTTGTGTTGCTGTGACCTGCACTGTAGCCAAATGTTATACATTGTTTATAAAAACAAACAAACACCATCTCTCTTATATTCAGGTGATGCTTAAATAACCTTTAAATGTCAACTTTCAGTTTATGATGACCATTATATCCAACACATTGCCCATTCCAGCAGGAGTTTTTGTACCTGTATTCACTATAGGTAACATATTTGTGATGCAACCCCACGGAATGGTACTGAAGTCGGCTAAATAGGATATTTAGTTTTAGGTATAGAATTAAAGCTAATTCATTTATCTACATATTACTGAAAAAAAACTTTAAAATCCATTTATTAGTTCAAAAGTTATTCAAAATTACACAAGTAAAGGTAAGGGAAGTCCTTTTGGAGAAAAATGAAAAAGAAAACAGTACCAATTTTTTAAAATTTAGCATTCCAACAGATAATTAATTATTTCCAGGACGAACAAATATTAACCAATCTTCATGAAATTTAACAAACATAATCATAATGAATTAATACACATGCTGTTAAAGTTTTAAATGTTTTAAGTAATATTTATTATATTTTTAAACAATTTAATGTTTAGAGGACATTTTGCATTATTTTATACACAATCTGCATAAAAACACATTTTTGAGTAATTTCTAAAAATCATTTTAGCTTGAAAATTTCACAGCTATAAGTTAAGGCATTCAACATTACAATTCAATAATAATCTAAAAAACGATCTATGATTCTTTTCTTAAAATTTTTTGCATTTATTGAAAAATCAGTTTTACCGACTTCCGTACCGGTTCGTGGGGTAGCGTCACATTTTTAGACCTGTATTGAAGTAGCATTAGAAATACAAAAAAATATTGCTAATTCTGTACACATGCAAGTGTAAAATGTAAACCTTAATTGCTTACCTTTGAATTGATTGCAGGCGCAGCATTTGGTAGACTTGTGGGAGAGAGCATGGCAGCTTGGTTTCCAGACGGTATTGAGTCAGGCGGCATAATGAGGAAGATTGTGCCTGGCGGTTACGCTGTTGTTGGTATGGAAGTGTTGGATTTTACTAAAACTTGTTACTAAATATAATTTAACTCATTTGCTACTAACCTAGTTTCCAAAGACACCCCTGAAAATACTAGCCAAAGGGAAGGAACTCCGTATTAAATTTAGTAAATTATTTTTAAATATTTTTTTTAATGACTAAATGTTCTCTAAAGTGAATAAAAATGACATCATAAAATAGATAACTATCTCAGCTTTCTGGAAATGTATACTTTAATACATAAAAAATGAAGAATTATCGGTAGAATCATTCGCTGAGTGTTGAGACCCTAAGATTTGGCTAAATATTTTCACTAGCCCTAGCGTCAAAGTCCGATAAAGTATAATAAAGCCCATAAATCGAGTTGTAATGGAAATTCATCTAAGTCTATATCTGCAGCATCCTTATTATAAGAACTGTTGTTAAATGTTATATTTGGAGGTATAGAGCTATAAAGTAAAAAATTAAAGGCGAAGGCTATAAAAAAAGTATTACAAGATGAAAGGCCAGTAAAAACTACCTGTACTGTGAACATGCATCGCAAAGAATCGAAACTTACAAAAACATACGGTTTTTATTAACGAAACAGACTATATTCCTACTTTTTAAATACTGTGCTTGCAGTAAAAAAAAAAAAACAGAACGCATGTCGAAAAATCACTAAACGATGATAGATTAGCCACACATGGGGGGTAGGCCGCATTGAGTCGCTGTAGTAGCAAATGAGTTAAAGAATAAAATAACAGACCTCATCTTATATTGGAGCTAATAAATTTCCTGTATGTATGCAACTCTTGATTAATAACACTTTTAGTTCTATTATCCTATATATTATATGTTACAGACACATCTTCTGTACAGAAGATTATTGCATTCTAAACTCATCATTGTATATCTAAATATCTAAATAATATCTAGATTTGGCCACAGGCCTTTAGCCCTATGCACACACCTAAATCTCCGCTTCAGAAAAATAAAATAATATGAGAAAATATTTAAATATTTTGTGTTTTTTGGTAAATATAAAACAAAAGTTTTGACTAACGCCATTTAACAATTGCAGGTGCTGCTAGCTTATCAGGAAGTGTTACCAGAACAATATCAACTGCGGTCATTGTCTTCGAAGTCACTGGCCAAATCAGCCATGTCTTGCCAGCTGTGGTCAGTGTTACTTTTTGTGTGTGTGTCGGTCACTTTTGTGTATGTGTTGGTCACTTTTAATAGTTTCCTTGGAACACAGCTTTAAACAAAGTCTGCTCCAACCTCTGCTAAACATTACCATCAAATGTTTTGCTCTTTCAGATTGCAGTTTTAATAGCTAATGCCGTAGCCAACGTGTTCCAGCCATCCTTTTATGACAGCATTATCAATTTGAAAAAGTTGCCTTATCTGCCTGACATAATTTCTGCTAAATCCAAGTAAGAAATGTTTTAGTTTTGGAAAATTTTTCTTTGAATCAGTTTTTTTATAAGCTAAATATAATTACCGAGCGTATCAAATACGCTGTGCACATTATTTGTACACTTGGATGGTAGATGTCATTTTGGATTAGTGAAAACAAGGCTGTGCATAATTCTCCTCATATTTTATTGCCTCAGACAGAGGTGTGTGGAGGGGATATTATATTTTAACAACGTAGAAACCCAAAAGTTTTTTTATTGACATTAACTTTAAAAAGTTGCATTACTCTATATACTCGCGTATAAGTCACACTTTTTTTTACCAAAAATGTTGTCAAAAGTAGGGGTGCAACTTGTACACCCGACACTGTTTTTGAAAAGTTTGAAAAATATTACGACTCTGTCATACAGTTTCCTACATAACCCGTATAGTTGACTGTAGTTATGTAGAATTACTAGGATATGCGTATGCATACATTTCACATTAAGAAAACTTTTGTAGGTGTAAATATACTATCTTTATATAACTGAAATTGACAAATATTTTAGGTTTTTCAGACCCCTCCCCCACCCCACTCCCGTTTCTTTTGAACTTTTGTGTTGCCAAAACGTAGCGTAAGCTTAAGGTGGCATTTTTCGCAGGCCTATTGAGTGCAAATGTATGGTATGGAAAGAATCGTAAATGTGTGAAAATCCAGTCTAGGCCAATAATCAGGGTTTGTACAGCTTCTTGAAATGCCTAAAAAACAAAAAGTTGTGTTCCAGGACCTTAAAACTCCTGGAAAAACTGCATTTAGTCCTGGGAAAATACTAAAAACTCCTTATTTTTTTTAGGGAGATTAATTATTTATTAATAAAAAAAATCTTAATCACTTCTCTAAGATTGGACTTTCACTTTTCCAGAAAGCCCTTTTGGAGTTAACCTGCCTTGCCGCTTTCTATTTCCGCGCGCAAACGTTGATGACACCAGTGATGCCACTCCTTGTTTTTTTTGTTACTAGATCTTGTTTTTTTCCAATCCAGACTTGGGATGTACGCTATAAAAGTCCCCATAATGTCGTAAAACAAAAAAGAGCTGTTTAGCAAGGTGTCTTTTTTTTTTTTTAAAGAGCTCAGCTTGGCTTTTTAAAAAAAATATACTCCTGGAAAACTCCTGGAATTTTGAGGCAATTTTTCTGTACGAACCCTGGATAATGTAGGTATAGGCTTGTAGACTAGCAGCTTAAGACGTGTTTTATTTATGACCTATGGCCTAGGCCTACTTCTAAAAGGCAGTGTTTAGCATTCTGAGAAAACCGCGACGTGTCTAAGCAATGTTTCCAAAACAACGATCGGCCGATCAACACATGAATTTTTTTTGTTTAAATCTTTATAGAAATAATGCGTAAAATGTCAATAGTTTGTTTTATTTTTCATTAATTGCATGTAAGAATTGAAAAAAAAACACAGATTATTGTCAGTGTTTGAAATCATTACAATGTTAATGATAATAATGGTAATTAGGGCACGTGTATAGTGCTCATCAAGACTGGCGCCATTCAGTCTAGACATCAGAAAGCCGTCACTTCAAAAGATTTTTTGTGTCTGCCCACTGTAGTGTGACTATAGGAATAGAAACTTGAGTAGGGACATGTACTTAGATGAAGAAACAGATAGGCTACCTTACTTTCTCATACAACTAATGGCTGTATTGATCGGTTGTTTAAAATAAAGCGCTGCCTTTATTTGATTATTGAAACCATTTTTAAGGAAAGCTTCCAAATAAGGGTGAATATTTAGTAACTTTCATGTTTAAAAGGTATGCATTTTCGAGATTTTAAAAGGCAGTGTAACCCCTGAAAGTCAGGGTGTGACCTATACGTGGGTCAATGACAACATTTAAGAAAAATAATCTTCAACTAGGGATGCAACCTAACCACCGGTGCGACATATACGCGAGTATATACGGTACATTTTTCTTTGTTCACTAGATTATGTCCCTTTCTTTTGTATTTTGTTCCATTTTTTTTTAACGGGTTATCTTTTTTTTTTTAAATGAAATAATCTACATTACTATATTCCTGAACCAACTGAACCCATCACTTGTATGATTTCTTTCAGCGCTTGGTTGCTGTATGTTGAAGACTTTATGGTGAAAGACACAAAATTTGTTGCTTTTGATGACACATACAATGAGCTCCAGCAGTTGATTCTGGGAACCAAGCATCGCTCCTACCCCTTGGTTGATGCCAAAGGTAAATAAATAAATAATAACGGTGCTTATATAGCGCATATCCCGTAGGTGACAGTTCTATGCGCAGGCGACAGTTACAGAATACAGACATCTTAAAAAGTATTTTGGCTTGTGAATTGATAAAAAATATTTTTATGTATGATGCTACCCCACAAACTGGTATTGGAAGTCTCTCTCTCCTGACAGACTCAATGGTACTTCTTGGTTCTATACAGCGCTACGAGCTGGAGAGGATGCTGGTCATTAAGCTCAGCCAGGACCAGAAAATTCTCTGGAGCTCAGACTTTCGGGTCCCGCAGGTGCCCACCAAGCCCGCCATGCAAATACCCACAGTGCTGGTGACCTCGGAGGAGGAGGGGGAGGGGGATGCCCCAGCGGGCGGGAAAGAGCCGGCGACAAACAACAGGTTCCAAGTGACAAAGGTGATTGAGAACAGCGATGCTGGAATAAAGCAGGATGGTCAGAACATTCCCATGCAAGTGCTGACTGTGAGTACAATTTTAAAACACTCCCCTATAAGGGCATATTTCATCAGGGGCAGGCCCCAGCTTATCTTGTATAATACAGACGCTCCTTCTATTGCGTCCTATGCTCATCCGTGGTCCGAGTCTAGTCTTGCATCTTTATTAATGTTTTAAATGATGTTAAGTTACTGGTTTTCCTGGTTTGTTCAGGCAACCCATTCAATGCCCGAATGCCACTCTGGGATGAAAGAGTACTTATTAGCATTTGTTCTCTCATAAGGGATACGGAAAGTTTTTTTGTCTTTATGTTTATCTGAGCATTGCAACAGGTTGTTATTGAGTTGTATTTCTAAATTAGAGTTTGATGCCTAGTGTATTATTAAGACTTTACTCTTTGCCCTTCTGTCCTAGTGTTTCTAGGTTTAGTGATTTGACTGGACTTTCAGTGTCACAAATGTAGAAAGCCTGTTCTTCCAGCTTTAAGAGAATAGTCTCGGTTCACTTTCTCATTTTAGAGAGGCTCACATCAGGCTGTATATTTCCATATTCTTTTCCGATCATGTAGCATAGCCATCTACACTTTCTCTCAAGGCATTGGCAATCTATTGTTTTTTGTTTGCACAGCAGCCATAATTGTTGGTTATCTATTTTATCAAATCATTGGAGATTGTTAATGAAAGTGTATATTGTTGCGGTGGACTTTTCTACCCTTCTCCATAAGCTATATGGACTCCAGTCCATATAGGAGAACCTATGTAATGTTAAAGTTAGAGATCAGTTGTTTGGTTTTGGTGGAAATAGAGTTAGAACCCCAGACTGGCTTTAATTGCTTTTTTAATGCTTATGTCTCAAGTTGTCATCCTTGTTAATGGTTGATTTTAAATAATTGAAATAAGCACTTAAATTATCCCATGAATTAGGAGGACATAAAGATTAATGGTTTAAGGGAGATCCAATGCAATCATGCAATGAAATTGTCGCTATTCGCTATTTTAAAACGTAAATGAATTTTGAAAACAATTCTGAAGTTTATTTTATATAGTGACTATCAAAATAAATATAGAATGTTTTCTATCTTCCATTGCAAGTGTAATAAGCTAAGGCAGGGGTCTGCAACTTTTTTATATTAGAGTGCCCAATGTAGTATTTCTAACTCATTCAGCGTACCAACAGTCAAGAGGCTTGAATTTCCTTTTTTGTGCCAGTAAAAATTGCTCCGAACGCCAAGTCTGGCACGCGTTTCGCAGGTTGCCGACCCCTGAGCTAAAGTATTATTACCTCAATTGATTGTCTGGTTAAAGTCGACATCGTCCTACATTTATACTTTACATTTAACTTATGGAGCTCTCAGGGTTGTATTTTAATTTTTAGTGTGTAAAAAAATGTTTAGTATTGATACAAAGTGAAATTCTGTGTTTTACTTTTAGCCTCAGAAAGATTATCATGGAACCCAAGACAGCCAGAACAACTATCACACAATACATGCTCCACTCAGATCTATATTGAAGAGGTCTGCATCTGGGGCTTCTCTGTCTCGAGCTCACAGCACCGGGGATCTTAAAGGTGAGGTTCACATTGACCACTGATAGAACTGAAGGGCATTGACCCCTGATAGAACTGAAGGGCATTGACCCCTGATAGAACTGAAGGGCATTGACCCCTGATAGAACTGAAGGGCTAGACTAAATACCTCAAGTGAAACTCTTGTCATCTGTTTGTAATTCTTGTTTGTGATGTTTTAAAATTTTATCTGTAGTTAAATTGTGGACTTTTTCCTCGGTCCTACGGGGGTCTCCACGGTAATATGAAGAAGAAGAACTTTATTCAATGGTGTAAAGAAGATTCAGTCACTAAAACAGTCCCAGTTTAGATTTACAGTCCTATAATTATGGAACACTGTGGTCTAAAAGCAGCACATTGGGTTGGCCAGTCTGAAGATCTTAGATTTGAATCCAGTCTAATTGCCAAGGTTTTATTTCTGGGGCTGTAATGGCTACATGACATAGTTTGGGGAATAGTAGAGGTGGCTGGACAATGTGGTGGCCAAACACAAACTGTATGTTATAGAAAATGGTGAGTGCTACTCCACTAATGCTGTGGACCAACATGGCCTTCAAGGAGACTTAATTTTATCAGATACTGTCATGCAGGTATAACTGTAACTATTGACTTTAAAAGAGCTCCACCTTCTGTGTTTTGCTGTCTTAGATTCTCAAACAAAGAAAATCAGTAACTTAACATCATTTAAAACACTAATAATAGGCACTAATAATCTGTAATATATAAGATAAGATAAACAGTTGATGCTACTAAATCATTACACAGTTCAATTTAATCTTTCACAGTTACTGCTAAATTGTTTTTTGGTAGCATCATGTTTCAATCGATTTACATTTTTTCATTTTCCAGTGTTTAAAAAAACTGTAGAGGAAAATCGTAAATGAATTGTTTGTTATTTTCAGAGGAGATGAACAATTTTTATCGCAAACTACAGAAACAAAAAAAAGAAAGTATACTAGAGGACCGACCTTTCACTATAGATGTAAGAAAATTATTTAAATCATTGTAACAAACAGTCCTAGTTATAGTGTTCTTTGTGAAACTATTAATACATAATCCTTTTTATTGAAACCTTCATATTTTAATTAATATATGTCGCCTATAAACATCATACAGATATATAAATCTCAAAAGGAGAATGTTTGTATGTGTGTATATATATGTATGTACAGACCGCATAAACTTTTCTAATACTGGACCAAATGACATGAAATTTGCCACAAATATTCTTTGTGTTACTGTAGTGAACACTGTCAAGGTTTAACATTTTTTTTAAAGGACCAATGGTCAAAAGGAGAATAAAAAGAAAACATTTGTTTCATGTGAAAATTGCTGCAATTCACAAAATAAGAAAAATAGATGGCATTGAAATTATTTTTATGACCTCATCAAACTTTGATTCATTCATGTTTAAATTGCCTAGGTCTATGTTTCGTATAAGACTTATATTAACTTTGTAGTGGACAATGTTTAAATTGCCGGGATCCACAATATATCTTTGCAAATGAACTTTTCAAATAAAGGGAAAAAATTTCATTCATGTTTAAATTTCCGGAAAATACTTTATCACCGCTTAAGACTATTGTACTCATTATAACTGCATGGTAAGTTACAGTTACAGTATATTTGAAAATTAACTTTAGCCAGTTCAGAGAACCGGGCACATATATGCTAGTTAGTTATAAACTTTATTCAGGGCTTATATAGGATGAGAAAAATTATGAAGGTTTGTGAAAATTGAACAAGGTTTGGAAAAAGTTGTCATTTCGACCCCCAAAAAAGGAAAAAGAAATACTCGAAATTTAGAATATAAATATGTGTTTGAGTTAAGGAGTTCTTAAGTCTAATCATTTTTGTTTCTTTCTGAAATTGTTGTATTAGTTTAAAGAGTAATGATTATTTCACAGGAACAAATACTATTTCAGTAAAGACTTATTACATGTGCTACATTAAGGCATGTCACACACATCTGTGTATATATAATGGTTTAAATATTGGTTTGTGACTTCAGAGTAAAAACCCTGTATTGATTTGTTATTATTCTTTTTTCTAGAAAGGCAGCTTCCAAAATTTAGTTAAGAAAGTTAAAATGGTAAGTTTGAATGATTTTTTGTAAGGCATATAAATCAATCAAAATAAATTATGCACACAATTTTATGATTAAATTAATTATTGCTTTTATTTTAATGAAATTCCTGAAAAACAGAGTAGTACCACTTGACAGTATAAATTTGAGTTGAAAAAAAATTTAAAAATAATTTTTACTGAACTATAGTTTAAAACACTTACTATATATGCAAAAAATATAAAAGTCTAGTAGCAAACAGCAATAACATTTCATGAGCATACATTGCCTTGTTGGTTTAGTTTTTAACAAAGTAAAAAATGTTGTATATATTACATTTGTTGAGACTATTTAGTTCTAATATTTATCATTAATTTGTTTCAGCCTGCTCAGCCCAGACCAACCATGATCAAGAATTTACCCATTGAAGATGTATGTATCAAAGTCCTTCCACATTTCATGACCACACTGTATCAAAGTCTTTCCACATTTCATGTCCACACAGTGCCAAAGTCAAATTTCATTTCTACTTTTTATTTCCTTACAATACTAAGGTCTTTCTGCATTTAATTTTCACATCATCATTTCATCCAGTACAAAAGTCTTTTAACCTTCATTTTCTCAATAATCCATCTTCTTTTGCTACTTTTTTAAACCTAAAAAGTAACAAATTCATAAAGATGGCTGTACGGTACATTGCCAGTGAAAAATTACATCTAAAAAGTGTAATACCATTTTTAAAAAAAGTAAATTTTAAAACACTTCTGAAAAGAAAATTAAAAAGCAATGTACAATACATTAAGCATTTCAAATTAAAAAGACAATAGAAATAAAGAAAAAATTGAGATGGATTTTTCAATATGCAAGGACCTAATCAAATAAATCCTCTATTCTCCTGGAGTGGTGTTTGGTCAAGAATCCCTTTTATGATTTTTATTTACCCTAGCCACTAAAGCAGAGTTTTATTAAACGTGAAAGGGGATTGTGCCTTGCCCATTCAGTTACTGTTACTGTGCCCATCAGAGCTGTTAAGTGTAGGGACACCCTCCCAACCACTGCGTTTTCAATAGGATTGGAGTCAGGACCATAGGAATGATGGAAACTAAAACACAGTGTTGGAGTCAGGACCATAGGAATGATGGAAACTAAAACACAGTGTTGGAGTCAGGACCATAGGAATGATGGAAACTAAAACACAGTGTTGGAGTCAGGACCATAGGAATGATGGAAACTAAAACACAGTGTTGGAGTCAGGACCATAGGAATGATGGAAACTAAAACACAGTGTTGGAGTCAGGACCATAGGAATGATGGAAACTAAAACACAGTGCCTTAAGGAGTCTTTGGATATATCGCCTTAATTAATTTTTATTGAAGTAATAGTCTGTTTCTGATTGATGACATTCAGAGCTACCATTTAAGCTATCCATATTGGGTTGGTTCAATGAGTCAAATAGATATATAAATAAGTTGCCCTTTCTGAAGATTTGAACCTTTTGGGAATTCTAACGTATGTAAAGATTCCAACCTGTGCTATTATCCCTGAGGCCAACCCAACTTCTGCTGAACCCACTTCAATTGGACTTCTACCATTTTCTTAAGACAGAAGAATACATAAGTGATTCCTTCAAACCATGTGGACTATCAGACTGCTTTTAGGATGAAAGAAAACTCAGGGATTAGAACTGAATGCCTGTTGCCCTTCCCATAAAAAATGTGTCATTTAGCTCCAATTGATTTAGCTGTGGTTTTATTCAGTATTTTTTTTCTTCTACTCACCCCCCACAGCAACTAGCCTGGGAACAGGAACAGCTTCAACAGCCGATAGATTGGGAAGGAGTACAGATTGACCCAGCCCCATTCCAATTGGTGGAGAGGACTTCGTTACATAAAGTATGTTGTTTTATTTTTAATAATCATTTGTTTAAAAAATGTGTTATTCTTTGTTTACTTACTCAACATCATGGACTGGTGTAGTTTCCCTTTCACTTGTATTTTTTTTTTTTACTGCTCTTTGGTTTAACTGGTCCTTTTGTATCCTTTATTTCAGGTTCATTCATTGTTCTCGTTGTTGGGCTTAAGCCATGCATTTGTCACCAACACTGGTCGACTGGTAGGAGTTGTGGGCCTTGATGAGGTAATGTGCTTGCTTACAATGTATTTGATTATAGGCTTAAACAAACAGCAAACCCTCACAGCGTATTTAGCTACATTCAGTTAACAAGCATTACATTTTATTTTTATTGATCTAATAATGATTTAAATATTTTACTGTAGGCTATATTTTTAGACGGTTAACAAAGCTTACATAACATTTGATTACATATGAATGAAAGGTTCAACTTTAATTTGTTACTAACTCCCCATTGTCGCCCCACAGCTCCGGGTGGCCATACAAGGACAGATTGAGCTGCAGGCTGATGGCAAGAGGAGAGTCAGCAACCCCAGGGAGGAGGCGGAGCGAGCGCTGAGCAAAGAGGAAGAGCCCGCGCCCATCGACGACGCCAACCTACAGGTAGAGGACGAGCACCCGAGGGCACTGTTTAGGCTGCACAGCATTAAGCCCAGAGATACAAATGCTTAGGGATTGTTTTGGACTGTCTTTTGTCTGCACCATTAAGTCCTGGTGATACCAAGTGTATTTATCATACCTAATATCTCTACTCATAATTGGGAATCTCTCTCTGATGTTTTTTGAATGTCCTTCACAGAAGAAAAACTGAGAGCTTGTACGTTGGTTATAACAGTTCAGGTGAACCACATATTTATTTCATTGCTGTTTTATTGTTTCCTTTAACCTAAGTTTCATTAACAATGTACGTTTCCAATGTTAACATTTATAATGACATTGTTAAATCGTTAATAATAACCCTTTGTTTTTTAAACATGAAATATGCTTTTTACTTCAAAATTTGTTTTTAACCAATGTTTTTTTTAAAGAAAAACTTTGTTAATTTATTTAAGTACAAATGGATGTAGAATATGTTTTTAACATCAACATTCTAATCTCTTACCTTTTGTTATTTTGTTTTTTGCACTGTTGTTGATCAACTATAAAATACAACACTTAACCCTTTTGTTGAATAGGTAGAAATGTTTTTCACTCAAAACAGCTTCCAAGTTTTACTCTTGTTTGTGTTCTTCACCATAGAATGAAATGTGTTTTAATTAATGATTTATGTTATATATGTTTCATCTTCCAATTATACAATGAACTGTTTAGCAATTTTATTGTTTTACTCATACTGTTTCTTTGATGTTTTTTTAGAGGGTTGGTGAAGGTCATTATTGAAATCACATTTTAAAATTCTGGTACAAATGCTTTGCTTTATTTTGGTGCAAAGGTTCTCGCCCCCTGCTTAAAGAAGGAAAAAGCAATTTCCATTGTGATATTAACTTCAAGAAGATTCTTGAAGAATCCGTAGCCTACATGCCAGGTGTTCTGAAAATTTTGGGTTAAAATTCTGGCCAAGGCCCAGATCATTTGTTCAGGTGGCCTGTAGCCCCATCTTGGTCTGAGAAGGCCTTTTTTCAAAATTTGGATTCAGGAATGTGGTTAGAATACTCAAGGCGGCTGGGTCGCTTCTTGTATGCCTTACTAGCCTTAGCCTATGAAAAAGGTGAACTAATGTTTCAGCAACTCTATTGCCTTGCAACATCAGCAAGGAAAACTTTCCTTCCTTATTTTTAATAGTGTGCCATATTTATGTGAAAAGTAAAGTGGGCTCTACATGAAACTATGAATTTCTGCTAAGTTTAGACTTATTATAAAAAATGGAAATTAATTATGCAAACCAGTTTTAGGCTTGGTCGTTGTTGAATTTATGTTGATGTTATGTTATGTTATGTTATGTTATGTTATGTTATGTTGATGTTAAAAGTTTTTTTCCTTTTCATTATGTACAGACTTCATCAATTTTCCTGCCGTCATCTTCAACTACGAAGAAAAAAATGCCCAAAAGGAAATCTTGTATTTTTTTGTTTAGGATACTGTTTTTTTAGTTATCAAATCTTTAATGATTGAATATTATGGAAAAAAAAATTGTAATGAATTTAAATTTTCTTTGCAACAGTTGATGTTAAAACATGTTTTTGTTTTATGTCTAAAGGGGGTAAAAAATTTTGTTTTTTATCTTTATTATAAGCTAAAACATCATTTTTTAAAGTTAAATTTCTTTATGAGACGATTTATACAATTTTACACAGATCTGTGGTTTAAACCTAGTCTTGCATATGGATAAGAATTCAACTCTAAGTTTCAGATGTTCCTTCTAGATAGAAGATTAGTTCTCTGCCCAAAACTCCTGCAGGCGGCAGGGATTGGTCGTTGGCAGGGCTAGAACCCAGGCTGTTTTGTGGATAGTGCGATGTACTAACCTCAGGATCCGCCGACCTCTCCATTTTAATTGATGTTCAGTCCTTTTTTTTCCTGACTAGTTTAGACAACACATTCCATGCATTAATATTTTTTGGGCAAGGGAGAGAACTTGAACAAACTCACATTTTTTTCCAGCATAGTTTTTTTTTATTTAGAATTTTAAAAAATGATATGTTAGTATTGTTAGATGTTCCGTATTAAATACATTAGATTGCTTTTGTTTTTTTCAATAGGCACCATATTTTCGCCTGAGCTTGCATCAACACTATATATTTTGTTTTAAAACCCGCCGTGGCTTCTGACTTTGTAAGGAGTTAAGGGGGAGAGGCTTATACTGTTCCTATGACTGCCCACCAAGTCTAAGATAAAAGACATTATACAAAGAGTTTTCTGTGCTTTGTCCTTCAAAAGGTGGCTGGTACACTATTTTTCTTTGCGTTTATTTAAGTCCCCCCCCCCCCCTTCCCCTGTTCCATCATTCAACTTTTTGTTTTGTTATTCATAACATGCTGCTGTAACAACTCAACCTATATTTCAATGCACTTGTATTGATCTAGATACTTTATTACTTTCAACAAATGTACATTAATTTATTCAATGGCAGTTTTTCTTTTGTTCAATAATCTTCTCTTTAAGTGCAAATTATAACCAAGGTGTTGATATTTGTTTTCTTTATTTTCATTTAGAGATGGTTGGTTTTGTTTTTTTCAATGTTATTATAGAAAGTTTTGGGTCAAGTCCACATTACAACGTGGTTGTCATATAAATGAAGGAGCTGGAATAACATTTATTATTCAAACAATGTTTTCTTATAAAGTACATCTTATAGGTTTCAAACCAAATACTTAGATGGCATAAATATTTGTTACCATTCTATTGATATGACAAGAAAAATACAGTATTAATTATGCCAATGTACCTTATTTATATGTTTTTAAAATTTGTATTTATACAAGAAGCCTTTTTGAATACAAAAAGTATTGTTATTGTATCAATAATGATAAACATGTAAACATTACAGTTTTGATAAATCAAAAGTCCATCATAAATATTGTTTTTAAATGAGGAGATTATAATGTTGGAGCAAAATTGAGAATTAAGTAACAAGAACAAAATATGTTTTAATGTTGATACAAATATTTTGTTTAATGAAATATTATATCACATATTGAAATCTCCAGTTGTATCTTACATTAGAATGCATGTAATTAGAACACTATAGATTGAATTTTTGTTTATACATTATAGTTATAGAAGAATGTAATCTTCTACTTTGAGGAAAGCTATTTAAATTAGGCTATAATAATTGTTGTACCAAGTATATGGAACAGTTTACATCAGACACTGAGAGAATCTGAGACAAGAGAGTCTTTTAAAAAGAACTTAAAGATCTTTCTCTTTGGCTAGTGGATGTTGTGCCTTACATACTAATACATCTGCAACTGCAATTAACACCAAGAGCGCACTGGGCATGCTAAATTTAATAGAGTGGATAGAAGCGCTATAAGAAATGACCATCATTATTATCATCATTATAAAAAAGAGGACTACATGTTGACAGCTATACTACTAAAGTCTCATGTTTGCAGGATCTCCTTATCATCTTTGACTATCTCATCTCCATTTAACATTAGAAACTGACGCTTGAAATGTAAAATTATGATTCCATAACATGGAATCTTTCTGCCAGACGTGGATTATTCCCACCAATTTTCTTACAGGTGCTAGTTTCGATACAGAAGATTGTTACGTCCCTGGTTTTAAAGTCTAGTCCTGTATTTTGATAAGGGTTTTAAACCATCTCAATTTGTTGGTTTTGGTGGTTTGTTCAGGCAACCCATTCAATATGTGGATACCACTTGGGAAGAAAGAGAAGTAATATGTATTTGTTCTTTGCCTATGGAATTTAAAAAAAAGGGGTCTTTATCCTTGAGTAACTATGTCATTATATATATTTGTGTATATAAACTCTGTATAAACATATTATTGTATATCTACACTGTGTAAATAGGTTTTTGTGCTTGATTAATATTTGTACACTTGTACTTATTTACATTATAAAGTTTTCATTTAAGAAACAACTTTTCAACCAACCCATTTATATGCCATGCAGTTTTTATTGTTATATAAATTATTTCCACTTCCAATTCACTTATAACTTTACTTTGTCATGTACACTAACTGTATATCATTTTTTTTTTCATCTAGTCACTACTCATTGCTTAATTTTTTTTTATTTATACCTGAAATCTCTCTCCTGTTTGAGCAAGAAAGCCTGCTGGGTAGCATTGGTAAAGATATAATGAGCCAATCACAAACAGACGGCTAACTACTGTGATAAGTTTTTTGAGAAAATCATCAAGGCCTGTTTGTAGTGAAGGTTCTAGCCATTTGATAAGCTGCCACAGTTACATTTGTCTTTGCTCCCACCTTGTCTGGCATAAACAGATAAATGTTTTTAATCAGGCATAGTCATTTTAAAAACATTATCTCCCCTGTGATTACTAGTTTAACATTGAATGTAAAGGGAGACTATAAACTCCACTTCTGCTTGTGATACCAGTGCTTATTTTTGCACAGAATTTGAGCTTCCAGCATTCAATATTCTTCCATTTGCCTTTGTTTTCAAATGAAGATTAGGACTCATTGTTAAGACAATATAAAAGTAAACTACAAAATTATTTTAATTTTATTAAGTATTTTTTAAATATTTATATTATTTTTGTGTTCTATTATTTTGAGTCTGAAAAAAGAAAGTTAATATGTTAGGGCTTTTTGATAGTTTGTGATCTTATTATTTCACATTTGTTTATTATTTGTTAATTATGTCACAAGTAATAAATAAATTGCATCTTTTGTAGGATTTTCATGATGTTTAAGTTAGGCCAATTATACAATCTATATTTTTTTCATGTATCATGTCAGTTGCTATGCAGTCACAGAGAACTATTTTTAATTGGTCTGCTTGTCTATTGGGACTAAATGTAAACAAATAAAAGGTTTACAATTGTATATACAAATATATATAATTGTTTGTAAATAAATATGTACCGTATATGCAAAAGTATTTTTTATTTCATAGCCTAGAAAATATAATTTAAATTAATAGATATAATAATGATTTAATTTATGCACATAATGTTGCAATTTGTTAACCAGTCTGGTCACATCCTCGCTTTATTTTATTGTCAGCAGTTTTGTTCTTGCTATTATTGCTATTATTTATAGCACAGATTTAGTTGGTGGTGTCCATTTTACAGTTGTTGTTTTTTTGGTGTGTCACTAATATTTATTTTTTGTCAAACCTTGGTGTTTTCTGGTGTGACTGTTTTTTGTTTTTGATTGAAATTTTTATGTCATTTGTACTTTTTTTGTCACAGACAAATTGTGTTGTGTTTATGTCAGTTCTGGTCACGCTTATTTGTTTTTGACATCTCTGTTACTGTGTTTGACATCTATGCCATTGTTGATTTTTTTATGAGGAATAATCATTCCACTAGTACATTGAAAATTTGGTATTTAATTTTGTTTATGACAGTTTCTTAACATCAACAGCTTCATGTTTACTGCAATCAACCAAATATTGATAGAACCAAATGCTTATCGATTCCCTCACATTTTTATCACATGACCGAAGAATGTCGTGTGGATGCCATATTTTTATCATGTGTTTACTTGCCATGCTATTTTTTTTAAATCATTTGGCTTAATGCAATTTCAACTTTTAATACTTGTTTAGAAATATTTATTGGAAGTCTGTTGTGTGGAAGTCTGTTGTGTGGAAGTCTGTTGTGTGGAAGTCTGTTGTGTGGAAGTCTGTTGTGTGGAAGTCTGTTGTGTGGAAGTCTGTTGTGTGGAAGTCTGTTGTGTGGAAGTCTGTTGTATGGAAGTCTGTTGTGTGGAAGTCTGTTGTGTGGAAGTCTGTTGTGTGGAAGTCTGTTGTGTGGAAGTCTGTTGTGTGGAAGTCTGTTGTGTGGAAGTCTGTTGTGTGGAAGTCTGTTGTGTGGAAGTCTGTTGTGTGGAAGTCTGTTGCGTTTTTACTTGTAAATGGGGCACGGTGACAGAACGGCAGCATGTTTGACTTGTGAACCGAAGATCCTGGTTCAAATCCTGGTGAAGGCTAGGTTTCGTCTTAGTCTACTCAGCTCTGACCTGGATTTAGGCAAAGTAAAGGCAGCTGGGCATTGTGCTGTGATACCGCCCTCTAATATGCTGCGGCCACTGAAACTGGTGAATCCTGCTTCACTGGCCCTATAGATCAATTGAGTCTGATGGGATTACTAAAACTTTATTGTATAAATTACTGAGAAATAGAATTCTATATTGAATAAATATTTTAATACAAAAAGATAGTGTTTCAGTTTTTTTTATGTTTGTTTATATGTAAAATCTCATTTTAAATTAATACAAAATACAAGTTTCCAGTACAACCGGTAACTGTTTATTTGGCCTTCGAAAGCTGCACTGATCTATAAAAATGGATTGGGCCCTGGAAACTTAATTTATTGATGCCAAAATCAAATAGTTTGCACTTATCAATAAAATTTGATTTCCTTAATTTAACATCAAGTGACTTAGACTTCCTTTTTATCCTATAGATTTGTATTCTAATTATGGGTGGTTTATTGCTAGGTCAATTCTAGCCTAAATTTGCACATTCAAATTTATGATGGAGGCGCTATACATTTTTTAAAATATATCAGTATCAGTGGTAAGCTATAGTTCTGGCTTGGTATAGTTGAGGGCGCACTTGTTAGAACTATGTTACTCTTTTAAACTATATGTTTGTGTGATCTTACAATTATGGCATATACTAAATATACACCGACTCAGGGAAAAAGTCCTAGCCTTTAGCGAGAGTCTCAGTACCTTTGATTCGCCAGCCGAACGAGCTGCCGGCTCGTCTGCTGTGCAACTCTGCAGGGCTATCTACCAGAGTACATTAGTGGCCAACTGGTTGTAAGTTTAGTTATCTTGACAGTCAACTGTATATCTGGGTTCAAAACCTGGAATACCAGTTTCCCCCGGTCTTATATTATCTGTAACCTGTAAGAAATTGATTTAATGAAAGTTAAATATAAAATTAGCTTCAAACCAAAATATTTGTTTATTCCTCCAAAGTTTATTGCTTTACACGTTTAAAAAAAATAAACAGAACAATTAAGTCATTTAATTGATAATCCGGTGTTGTTGTTTTTTGTGTGGCTTTTTTTTTACAACCGCGCAGTTTGTGAGAGTTTTTCAGTTTTGCGCCCAGCACCTGCAAGGAGCACTCCGGGGTCGGGTCTCACTGAGTCATAGTTTCTGTGGGCTGAGATGAGGTTGGCCTATGGTCCATTCTCCGCCATCCAGAGAGCTCCTCTATTGGTTGAAACACTCAATTGTGCTATTTTTTATTTATTTAGATTCTGGGTAAAAACATAAGAAAATATCAGACGTCGCCTTGTCAGCGTACGCCAGTTTCTTCCACGGCTGTCTATGATAAGTCAGCAACTGGAAACACCAACCTAAATATTCTACAACTGAACATATTAGGACTACAAAAGAACTGACCTAGAACTCATACTTCACTAGCATAAGTCATTTAATTAACAATTATTTGAGATTTGGTCTAAGCTTATATTATCTGTAATAAGCAATGTCTAAGTTGTACACCTCTTTAAAAATTTCATAAATTTTATGTGAATTAAAACCAACATGTGTCTTTAGTGGAAGGAGCCGGAATGGAAAACATTAATCTTTAATAAAGTGCATGAGACTTACTAATATATTATACATTATCATTAAAGAATGACAGCAAATCTCAGCATGAAAGAGTTTGATGACTCACTGAAACTCCTCAAACCCAAACAAACTCCAGGATCAGACAATATCTCAAATGATATGCTTATTCATTTAGGACCTCTGGCAAAAAAAAAAAAAACTACTGCAAATATTCAATGCTAGCTGGAAGTCAGGAAAAATTCCAACTGTCTGGAAAAAAGCTATCATGATCCCTATACTAAAGCATGGTAAACCAAGAAACCAAGTTGACAGCTACCGCCCAATAAGTTTAACCAGTTGCGTCTGCAAACTAATGGAAAGAATGGTCAACAATAGGCTCACATGGCTTCTTGAATCTGAAAATATACTAGCAGACGAACAGGCAGGTTTCAGAAAATGTCGATCAACAGAAGACCAAATAGCTTATATAGCCCAAGAAATAGAAGATGGCTAAGAAACCAACGACCATTGTCTGGGTTGACCTAGAAAAAGAATTCGATAAGGTCTAGAAAGAAGGTCTAATCCTAAAGCTATTAAACAACCATATTTCCCACAAAATGTTAAACTGGATTACAGAATACCTAACAAATCGCAAAGCTATAGTCAACATGCATGGAAAAAGGAGCAACATAGCAACAATACAAAATGAAGTTCCCCAGGGAGGTGTACTGTCACCCACACTATTTCTCATTTTCATAAATGACCTAATTCAACATATTCCTAGAAAAGTAAAAAGCAGGATGTACGCCGACGATCTTGCTCTAATAAGCACAGAAGAATATATAGGCACCTCAAAATTTAGGCTGCAAGATGCACTAAACAATCTCAACCTATGGTCCAAAGATTGGGGAATGACCATAAACTAAAAAAAAGACTACATACTCAATTTTCTCTCTATCTACTAAAGTACAAAGCTTCAAACTGACCTTAGACAAAACAATCCTTGAAAAAAATGACAATCCCACATATCTAGGAGTTACGTTCGATCCAAGACTAACCTGGAAAAATCAAATAGAAAACACACAGAAAAAGGGGATCCAAAGACTAGCTTTGATGAAAAAACTTGCTGGCTCAGACTGGGGTACAAATCACTCTATCTTGAAAAAAACATATACCAGTTATATAAGGCCTACCCTAGAATATGGAGCCACACTGTGGGGTTCGGCAGCCAAATCATACCTCCGAAAAATAGACAAAGTTCAAAACCTAGGACTTCGAATCATAACATGAGCAATGAAAACTACCCCGATCAGAGCAATGAAGGATGCAACTAACCTAAGCTCTATGGAAACTAGACGAGAAACAAAAATCCTTACTCACTTCACCAAGTTAGAAGCATCAGGTCATCACCCTCTAAAACCCAAGCTACTCAAAACTTCCTCAACAAAAAGACTTCAAAGATCCAATTTTATACAAGAAGCCAAACATCTAAAAAGTAAATAGAAAATAGAAAACATTGCAATTGCACCTACCCAACCCCACAGCCAGTTCCTTCCCTGGGACCCAAGCCCTACTCTAAAAATCAGAGACGAACTAAGCAACATAGGAAAAAAATCTGACTACACGCCCGAAATACTAAAAGAAGCAGTAAACAACATCATTAGAGAACAATACCCCCAAAATGCATGGACCAGAGTCTATACTGACGGGTCAACTGGAAAAGATTTGAAAAATGGAGGAGCCGGCATTTTCATAGAGTGGCCAAATGGAGAACTCCTAGAAAAAGCCCCTGTCACAGGTAGCCTCTCAGATAGCACTAAGAGCAGAAAGAAAAGCAATTGAGCTTGCTGCAAATATACTAACAAACCACACTCAATCCCCCAACAGCCGGATTGTCATTTTCACTGACGCCAAAACAGTACTCCAGTCTCTAAAAAACCCAAATGCCCTGATCAACCAGTCCCTCAGTACAGAACTAAAGAACTGGTTCTCCAATGGATCCCTGGGCATATACAAAATGAAGGAAATGATACTGCCGACACCTTAGCCAAAGCTGGAGGCAGACAAAACCAGACAGATCCAAATCTACACCCCGAAGAAATAAAGGCAATACTCAAAAGGAATGAATACTACAAACTCTCCCGCCAATTTCAACACATCATCTTCAGACTAAGGACTGGTCACAACAGGCTAAAGCAACATATGTTCCGCGAACTACGAATTGGAGCAAGCGAAATGTGCCCCTGCGAAACAGCTCCCGAAAATGCGGAGCATGTCCGCCAGACCTGCCCTCTGTATCTTTCTACCCGGTCAGCCATTTGGCCTATGGGGGCTACCTTCAACGACAAACTGTTCGGTGGACTAGAGCAACTGACAGCCACGGCGCAGTTCATTACAACTATCGGACTTGTTGTCTGAATCCTCCCAATCATAACATTTGAGAACGAAGAAGAAGAAGAAGAAATTAAAGAGAGGAAAGTCCTAAGACAGGAGTCGGCAACTTTTTGATAACAGTGTGCCAGAGTAGGATTTCTAATTCATTCAGCGTGCCAACATCCTAAAAGTCATCCCACTGTAGCACTAAATTTATCGTAGAAGTGAATTAAATTGACTTTTAAGGCCTCTTCCGCGTGCCATTGAAAATCCCTCGGCGTGCCATGTCTGGATCGCTTGCCGTAGGTTGCCGACCCATGTCCTAAGAGGTTAATCAGGATGTAGGCCTACTTGATAAAGTGTACTCCAAATGTTTAAAAACCTGAAAGGTTAACACGAAATGAAAATCTAAGGCTTATTCTGAAATCAAATGTTTTCAAGAAGCATTGACCTTGTTTCTTACTATAGATCGTCTCATTCTCATGTGGCTAAGAGTCTCATTCTCATGTGGCTAAGCGTCTCATTCTCATGTAGCTAAGCGTCTCATTCTCATGTGGCTAAGCGTCTCATTCTCATGTGGCTAAGCGTCTCATTCTCATGTGGCTAAGCGTCTCATTCTCATGTGGCTAAGCGTCTCATTCTCATGTGGCTAAGAGTCTCATTCTCATGTGGCTAAGCGTCTCATTCTCATGTGGCTAAGAGTCTCATTCTCATGTGGCTAAGCGTCTCATTCTCATGTGGCTAAGCGTCTCATTCTCATGTGGCTAAGCGTCTCATTCTCTTGTGGCTAAGCGTCTCATTCTCATGTGGCTAAGCGTCTCATTCTCATGTGCTAAGCGTCTCATTCTCATGTGGCTAAGCGTCTCATTCTCATGTGGCTAAGCGTTTCATTCTCATGTGGCTAAGCGTCTCATTCTCATGTGGCTAAGCGTATCATTCTCATGTGGCTAAGCGTCTCATTCTCATGTGGCTAAGGCGTCTCATTCTCATGTGGCTAAGCGTCTCATTCTCATGTGGCTAAGCGTCTCATTCTCATGTGGCTAAGCGTCTCATTCTCATGTGGCTAAGCGTCTCATTCTCATGTGGCTAAGCGTCTCATTCTCATGTGGCTAAGCGTCTCATTCTCATGTGGCTAAGCGTCTCATTCTCATGTGGCTAAGCGTCTCATTCTCATGTGGCTAAGCGTCTCATTCTCATGTGGCTAAGCGTCTCATTCTCATGTGGCTAAGCGTTCATTCTCATGTGGCTAAGCGTCTCATTCTCATGTGGCTAAGCGTATCATTCTCATGTGGCTAAGCGTCTCATTCTCATGTGGCTAAGCGTCTCATTCTCATGTGGCTAAGCGTCTCATTCTCATGTGGCTAAGCGTCTCATTCTCATGTGGCTAAGCGTCTCATTCTCATGTGGCTAAGCGTCTCATTCTCATGTGGCTAAGCGTCTCATTCTTATGTGGCTAAGCGTCTCATTCTCATGTGGGCTAAGCGTCTCATTCTCATGTGGCTACGCGTCTCATTCTCATGTGGCTAAGCGTCTCATTCTCATGTGGCTAAGCGTCTCATTCTCATGTGGCTAAGCGTATCATTCTCATGTGGCTAAGCGTCTCATTCTCATGTGGCTAAGCGTCTCATTCTCATGTGGCTAAGCGTCTCATTCTCATGTTGCTAAGCGTCTCATTCTCATGTGGCTAAGCGTCTCATTCTCATGTGGCTAAGCGTCTCATTCTCATGTGGCTAAGCGTCTCATTCTCGTGGCTAAGCGTCTCATTCTCATGTGGCTAAGCGTCTCATTCTCATGTGGCTAAGCGTCTCATTCTCATGTGGCTAAGCGTCTCATTCTCATGTGGCTAAGCGTCTCATTCTCATGTGGCTAAGCGTCTCATTCTCATGTGGCTAAGCGTCTCATTCTCATGTGGCTAAGCGTCTCATTCTCATGTGGCTAAGCGTCTCATTCTCATGTGGCTAAGCGTCTCATTCTCGTGGCTAAGCGTCTCATTCTCATGTGGCTAAGCGTCTCATTCTCATGTGGCTAAGCGTCTCATTCTCATGTGGCTAAGCGTCTCATTCTCATGTGGCTAAGCGTCTCATTCTCATGTGGCTAAGCGTCTCATTCTCATGTGGCTAAGCGTCTCATTCTCATGTGGCTAAAGCGTCAGTTCAAAGGCATGCAACTGTGTCCAAAGCTTCTCACTATCAGAAATGTTTCCATACATGTATGTCAGCACTCTTCCCTCCTCAACCTGTATTAGCCCCCCCCCCCTCCCCTTTCGTTACTCTTCGCGCAAATCTCTATTACTACCATCAAAGTTGGGGCTTCCGAGATAACATTGTCCAACACGGTTAGAGACCTTGCCCTTTTTCTTGATAATAAATTATCAATGGCTCCACATATCAGTGCTGTGGTTAAGCTTGTTCGTCTCATCTACGTGCCCTGGGTCAGCTGCGACCTCAACTCAATAGAAGGACGGCAAATACCGTAACAGTCTCTCTTATCCAGTCAAGGTTGGATTACTGCGATAGTTGCTTGTGGGATTTGCCCCAGAACCTGCTGCAGAGATTACAGAGAGTGCAGAACACCCCGGCGCACATTGTTTCGGGGGGTGAGGGGGCAAGATCATATCTCCCCAACACTAAGGGATCTCCACTGGCTCTCGGTGATGAAGCGAATAGAGCACAAAAATTATGTCCATTATATACGGATGCATAAAGGGCATTGCTCCTCTTATCCTCGCGCGCATATCTCAAGGCATGAGCCATCTAGGGAACTGCGATCTTCAACACAGTCACTCCTCAAAACTTCTAGTTTGGATGGACACAGAAAGAAGTACCTGGGAGTGCGCTCATTTGAGTCAGTGGCGCCTTCTTTATGGAACAGTCTATCTCAGACACTGAGAGAATCTGGGACAAGAGAAACTTTTAAAAAGAACTTAAAGACCTTTCTCTTTGGCTAATAAATCTGCGACTGCAAATCACACCAAGAGCGCACTGAGCATGCTAATTTAATAGCATGGATAAAAGCGCTATAGAAATGCCCATTCTTATTCTTATTTAGGGGGAACCTTTTCTGGTCACGATTCTTAAGGACGTCCAATATGGATGAGCACTTAATTAGTATACATGCATTAATCTCTGTAGCCTCCCCCGTCACCCCAACGCTCTTTGGCTCAATAAAATACAGATCAAAAATAATTAATTGTGGTTCTCCGGATCCTTTGATATTCGTTATTGGACATGGATTCAACTTACAATATGGTCAAGTCAATATGTTTCTAGTTTATAAAATATATATTTAGTAAGTAAAGTACCATTGGGACCAAACTGATCATAAGGCTGGTGAAGCAGCCTTCTCCAGTTACTGTGGCTACGGCATACTAGGGGATGTGTGGCCAACACAATGCCCAGCCGCCTTTACTATATCCCAACTAATGTCAGGTACCCATCAGAGCTGGGTAGACTCAGGGGCATCCTCAAGATCCGGGAAAAAATCCTGGCCTTCTACAGGATTCGAACCCAGAACCTTCTGATCGCCAGTTGGGCCACCGTGGCCTATATAAATATTAAATATGTATTGTCAAACTATATATGTATTGTCAAACTATATATGTATTGTCAAACTATATATGTATTGTCAAACTATATATGTATTGTCAAACTATATATGTATTGTCAAACTATATATGTATTGTCAAACTATATATGTATTGTCAAACTATATATGTATTGTCAAACTATATATGTATTGTCAAACTATATATGTATTGTCAAACTATATATGTATTGTCAAACTATATATGTATTGTCAAACTATATATGTATTGTCAAACTATATATTTATTGTCAAACTATATATGTATTGTCAAACTATATATGTATTGTCAAACTATATATTTATTGTCAAACTATATATGTATTGTCAAACTATATATGTATTGTCAAACTATATATTTATTGTCAAACTATATATGTATTGTCAAACTATATATTTATTGTCAAACTATATATGTATTGTCAAACTATATATGTATTGTCAAACTATATATGTATTGTCAAACTATATATGTATTGTCAAACTATATATGTATTGTCAAACTATATATGTATTGTCAAACTATATATTTATTGTCAAACTATATATTTATTGTCAAACTATATATTTATTGTCAAACTATATATTTATTGTCAAACTATATATGTATTGTCAAACTATATATGTATTGTCAAACTATATATTTATTGTCAAACTATATATGTATTGTCAAACTATATATTTATTGTCAAACTTTATATGTATTGTCAAACTATATATGTATTGTCAAACTATATATTTATTGTCAAACTATATATTTATTGTCAAACTATATATGTATTGTCAAACTATATATGTATTGTCAAACTATATATGTATTGTCAAACTATATATGTATTGTCAAACTATATATGTATTGTCAAACTATATATGTATTGTCAAACTATATATGTATTGTCAAACTATATATGTATTGTCAAACTATATATGTATTGTCAAACTATATATTTATTGTCAAACTATATATGTATTGTCAAACTATATATGTATTGTCAAACTATATATTTATTGTCAAACTATATATGTATTGTCAAACTATATATGTATTGTCAAACTATATATTTATTGTCAAACTATATATGTATTGTCAAACTATATATGTATTGTCAAACTATATATGTATTGTCAAACTATATATGTATTGTCAAACTATATATGTATTGTCAAACTATATATGTATTGTCAAACTATATATGTATTGTCAAACTATATATGTATTGTCAAACTATATATGTATTGTCAAACTATATATGTATTGTCAAACTATATATGTATTGTCAAACTATATATGTATTGTCAAACTATATATGTATTGTCAAACTATATACGTATTGTCAAACTATATATGTATTGTCAAACTATATATGTATTGCCAAACTATATATTTATTGTCAAACTATATATGTATTGTCAAACTATATATGTATTGTCAAACTATATATTTATTGTCAAACTATATATTTATTGTCAAACTATATATGTATTGTCAAACTATATATGTATTGTCAAACTATATATGTATTGTCAAACTATATATTTATTGTCAAACTATATATGTATTGTCAAACTATATATGTATTGTCAAACTATATATGTATTGTCAAACTATATATGTATTGTCAAACTATATATTTATTGTCAAACTATATATGTATTGTCAAACTATATATGTATTGTCAAACTATATATGTATTGTCAAACTATATATTTATTGTCAAACTATATATTTATTGTCAAACTATATATGTATTGTCAAACTATATATGTATTGTCAAACTATATATGTATTGTCAAACTATATATTTATTGTCAAACTATATATGTATTGTCAAACTATATATGTATTGTCAAACTATATATGTATTGTCAAACTATATATGTATTGTCAAACTATATATGTATTGTCAAACTATATATGTATTGTCAAACTATATATGTATTGTCAAACTATATATGTATTGTCAAACTATATATGTATTGTCAAACTATATATGTATTGTCAAACTATATATTTATTGTCAAACTATATATGTATTGTCAAACTATATATGTATTGTCAAACTATATATGTATTGTCAAACTATATATTTATTGTCAAACTATATATTTATTGTCAAACTATATATGTATTGTCAAACTATATATGTATTGTCAAACTATATATGTATTGTCAAACTATATATTTATTGTCAAACTATATATGTATTGTCAAACTATATATGTATTGTCAAACTATATATTTATTGTCAAACTATATATTTATTGTCAAACTATATATGTATTGTCAAACTATATATGTATTGTCAAACTATATATGTATTGTCAAACTATATATTTATTGTCAAACTATATATGTATTGTCAAACTATATATGTATTGTCAAACTATATATTTATTGTCAAACTATATATGTATTGTCAAACTATATATGTATTGTCAAACTATATATTTATTGTCAAACTATATATGTATTGTCAAACTATATATTTATTGTCAAACTATATATGTATTGTCAAACTATATATTTATTGTCAAACTATATATGTATTGTCAAACTATATATGTATTGTCAAACCTTGTTTTATATTTAAATGTATCATGTATACTGTCTCCAATGCCCTTTTAAATGGCAACGCAGAAGACCTCTCGTAATGAACGCATACATATAAAACAAGCTTTTGTTTTATACCACCCAAAGGCAATGCACCGTCTTATATATTTGATCAATCGATAATATTGAAAGTTTATCACGACTGATTACACACACGCCCCCTCTCACCCACCCACACAGGCAAAAAACACACACACCATATACAGTTTGCGATGACTGGATAGCGTGTTACGAGTGTTTTTGTGGGCACAGTGTGAGTCACCTGAAAGGGAATTTTAAGTGTTCGGAGCCACTGGGTGGATTTGAAAATTGGATCAACAAATGAACGAGATTAAAAGAAAACATGCCAACGGTCGAAGGTAGCAATCAAGGTATTCTTAATCTCCGATCTAAGCTTTAATGATATAGGCAATCGTTTATTAATAGGAGGGATAAGATGTTTGATATAGAGAAAAATATTCACTGACCTATATACCAGTTAACTGTCACTTGATTTTTTGAGGATTTGTGCAGTTTAAAAAATGGAAAAATAATTAAAATCTGCAATTTAACATCAAATCTAACTTACAAAAGAAACAAACAAAACGAAATACGACAGCAACAATAAAATAAAATAATGATGGAAAATAAATTATACAAATTAATATAAACAACTAGGCCACTAACCTCACTGTACTGTACGGAGGGGAGACAAGTCATATGAAACGGGAGACAGTCTGGACTTCTTTGAACTTCAAGGGAAGGAAATGATTTTATTTGTTGTATCAATAAAAATATTGCGGCAATAATATATGATATTATTCATAGGAATCAATCTTTACTAGTGTTAAGGGGGAGGGGGGACAATCTTTGTTATTATTGATGGGACACATCTGTATTATTATTAATGGGAGACAATATATATATGAATAAATAGAACCATTTTTTATTAATAATAATGTGAGACACGCTTTACTATTATTAAAAAGGAGACAATCTTTTGTTGAATTCAGCCATAGGCCTATTGTGATGTGTTAATTGGAGACAATCATGTATCGTAATAAGTGGGAACAATTTTTTTTTTTTTTTTTTTTTTTTTGTATGACGATGCTTTTTTGTGTTAACTGATCTAATGCAGGGGTCGGCAACCTTTTGCTAACATTGTGCTAAACTAGGATTTCTAAATCATTCACCGTGCCAACAACCTAAAAGTCAACCTGCTCTATGATAGCCCACTTAAAAAAAAAAAATAATTTTATAGGACAATTAATTTAACTCCGTAGCATGACTAAGGCCAAAAGCAAAGAAGATTATTTATAGAAAAAAATCGTTAACGCTTTTTACATTTAATACAAAATAAACGTGTTTATGATTATCATCCTTTCTATTTGCATTTATATCAATAACAACATTTTATTACATGTACTAAACTTTTTATTTTATGGTAATTATTACTTACTTACTGCCCGGAACGCCGTTGGTGCATAGGGCAGCAACAAAGTCTTTCCATCTTTGTTTGTCACGTGCGAGAATTCCGATCGTACCCCAGGAATGACCAAATTCCTGCTCTACCGTTCTGCGCATGGTAACTTTTGGTCGTCCTGTCTTTCTATTACCCTCTGGCGTGTGCGGATCTAACCCCTGAAAATGTTATCGCTTTTATTGCTATAAATGTATTCACGTCACTATCGTAAAGTGGAAGAGATACGTTGTAATCATACAAACTGGGTAGCTAATGTAATGTTTGAAAATATACATATACAGTTTAGTCATATAATATTAATCTAATTTTCAAATACTTTCTACAGTTTGATCATTTCAAAGTTATAAATTGTTAGCCATTTATTCTTTTATAAAATAAACATAATAAACATAACAGGAAAAATGAGCTCAAATAGAACGGGTTAATTATCTCCATTATAATATGTTTACACATTTGATTCAATAGTGATGCCAATCAAGTTATGTTTTGTAATATAACAAATACCGGTAATGCTGACTAATTATGATTTTTATATATAAATCCAACATTATGGTATTCATACAAGATTATTATTAGATGATTAAAATAATTTACGTTAAACAGTTGTAAATAAACATTTCCTGTATTAATTGTTTGTCCATTTAAAAGGAGTTTATAATTTAAACATAAATAATTACAGAAATTACATAATAGAGTGCTATAAAAGAAGTCTCTTATATTTATCAAATTAATAATACAAATAAATATGTTTTAGAATTAAAGAAGATGAGCATAACAACTCTTTTAAATGGTCTTATAAGTATAGGCCTATAGACTTTCCTTCTCTATAGTCCCGATAAAAGATTATTACGTCCACTATGCCTAAAACTTCTGCAGGGCGACAGGGATCGGTCGGCGGCAGGGCTAGAACCCGCTACGTGTTGGTTGACACTGACAGTCCGATAAACTAACCGCAGGAGAGAGAGAGAGAGAGAGAGAGGAGAGAGAGAGAGAGAGAGAGAGTATGGCTACTTAGGTGCATTTGTTCTCGCAAAGGGGATAATGAAAGTGCTATTGTCCTTATGTATATCTGAACATTGCAACAGATTGTTTTTGTGCTGTATTTATAATTTAAAGTTTAATACCTTGTGTATTATTACTACTTTACTGTTTTGCCCATCTGTATGCTGTATACTCTTTTGAAATCTATACTCTCTGTCATGTTTAGCAAGTCTTCAAAATTGTTATCAGAAATCTCCATAAACAAATAAAACAAAAATCCTGTTCATACAAAAAAATTGTCGTATTTGTCGAACTAAACATTTTAGTATCTGTCTCGCCTTACTACGTCTAAGGAAAAGGTTTAGATCATTTTTACCCATAGCTGTTGAAGGCGCACCATATCATTTTACGGCCTTGCTTTTTTCTTTTTTTTTTTACTTGCTTAAATTCTTGCCCATTTAGATATGACAACAAAAGAACTCAGGCATTTCTTCATTCAATCCGTTGCAGTCAATAGATTGTCTACCCTAGTACCTGCGTGCCACTTACCCCACTTCTCCCACCTTACCCCTTTCTTATCAATACTTTCTAGTCAATGACTTTCTCTCCCCCCCCCCCCCACTCCTTATAATGAAGTATGGAGATACGGTACCCTGCGAATTGGTGAAAGTGAAGGGAGGGTGAAGGGGAAGGGGGGTGAAGGGAGGGGCAAATGATCAAGAGGGTTATTGACGGATCAATAATTATTTTTTTATTTGATTTTTTTTTTTTGGGGGGGGGGGTATATCACCCTTCGATAAAACTCTCGGTATAATGAAGCGTATTGATCTTTTTTCTTTAAATATGACAGTGTGTGTGTTTTCGCGTTTCAGAGTTGAATACTGTGTTGGTTTATTGGTGTAGATGTTTCATTTTTTAAATATCCGAATGCACTAGAGATAGTGTCTTGTGAATTGAACCAGTAGGAATCATATTCATAAAATAATATTATTTGTAAGTATTTTTTTCTTCACATAATGATTTTCGTCGACACAATATTTGAGAAATTATTTTCTTTAGTTTAATTTATCTAATCAGATAATGTCACACATACTTGATAGATCTAGTAGATACTACCCCCGTCCCCCACCCATTCCCTCTATTTCCATAGTAGATTTAATGAGGGTTGGATTTTTTTTTTCTTAGAAATTTTTATTTTCTTTAAAATAATTTTTGACCCTTCATTTGTGCGCAACAATCTTAACTACCGAATGGAGCGAAACTCGGAGGAGATCACTCATCAACATGGCTCAAACTATGTTTTTTATAACGATTACTGTTCAACCTTCCATTTTTATGTAAAGTCTTTTTTTTTAAATTCATCTAAGTACTCAATAATACAATATATATTTAATATAAATAAAAGCAACCCTTTCCATGCTCAGATGCCACTCGGGACGAAGATAATTTTATATATTAAAATATCGATATACATAGCGTAGCATGTTCCCAATAGCATACAAAAAAAAATGTTTATGAAAGTTTGATGTTTTTAAATGGACTGGATGGTATGATTGGCTAGTCGAATATTTATACACGAAGGCCTATAGGGTCATTTTGAGTTATTTAGTGATCTTTATAGTAATTTGAATGCTGAATTCAATGGTGAAACCCGTTTTAAAAGCAAAGAATTAGTCTCTTAGCTATGTGCGTTTTACTGCACTCACTGTCTCAAACCTAATTTTGAGAAATTTCAATTTCACTATTTTGCTTCTACGGATGAAACAATACATGGTGTTACATTTAAAATAGTTTTAATAGTTTATAATTATTTTTAGAATAAAATATTACCACAGAAATATGCATAAATAAATACATAATCTTAAATTATCAAAATATGAAAATCCATATTTTACACCCCTATGGCATATTTTTGGCTGTAGCTCAAAATAGCTTGAGGCACAGGGCGACTCAATTCGTGTTGGAGGCTCATACATTATTTATGTTACAGATGATTATTATATACTGAAGATTATTGTGTCCTACGCTTAACAGTTGTTTGTTAATTTAATCCGGCATGATGCTTAGGTTTTTAAATGATAATTAAGTTGTTGATTTTCCTTGTTTGTTCAAGCAACCTCTTTCTATGCTCAAATGTCACTTGGGACCACATGCGCTTATTCTTGCTTTTTAAAAAAGTATTCTTCTCCCTGTCTATCAGAGTACTGTAACATACAAGATTTCGTTCCTAATCGTAATACATTTAATGTTTATATATATATATGTTTAATAATGCTATCGATAATTATTGGTTTCTTATTTAAATGTGAAGGTACGTGTATGCAAAGAAAAAAATATGTAAAATCTCTTATAATTAATACTAGTTTCATTAAATTATTGCATGTTTTATTAATACATAACTAGAAATACATTTGTTTCTGAAATATTTGAATGGTTGTCCTTTCCAATATTTTTCTAAGCTCTCCTTTTCTCTCTTGATATCATTCTCTCCCCCTGTCTCTCTATTTTTTATGTTCTCTTAAAGTGTTGATTTAAAAGTAAGTTCGGCTACTTACTTATTAATGTACCTACCTACCTACCTACATACATATCTATCATCTATCTATCTATATATCTGTCTGTCATTCTGTCTGTCGCTCTATCTGTCTGTCAGTCTGTCTGTCGCTCTGTCTGTCAGTCTACCTGTCTACCCGCTTATCTATCGATATTTTAATCATTCGACCTCTCTGTCTATATGTCTTTTCTGTCTATCTGTCTATCTATCTACATGTCTATCTATCTAATCAACTATCTATCTATTTATCTATCTATCTATCTATCTACCTAATTGCATGCTTATATATCGATTTATTTGTCTGTCTTTCTGTCTATAAACTATCCGTCCTGTTTACTTTTTTCTCTTGCTGAAAGTAACAGTAATCATATCATAGACGAAAGTTAAGACGGGGGTGAAATAAACTCATAAGAGTTACTGCCCGTAGAGGCCAACACCGAGTCAATAACGACCACTTTTAAATCAATAAACTATCAACACGTTTGTTTTGTCAAGTTTAAAGTATGAAAAAAAATACACGGGGAGGTAAGTCCATTTTAGCATTTAATTGTTTGTTTTTTCTCAATAATTTTTTTTTTTTGGTGTAGGTAACATTTTTGTTATAAATATATAAATAGGTAGAATAAAACATTTAAAAAAAAAATTATTTTAAAACACAACAACACAATCAAGAAAAACAATACCAAGAAAACTAGTTAGAAAATATAATTTACATGTAATTAAGATTTACAGGAACTAGTAAACTGCGTTTTTAATACAGAGACTATGTGTTTAATTTAAATGATCCTACTGTGTCTTTTGTAAATTGCGTTACTTGATAAACTATTTGATTGTTTATTTGTAAATCAGTCAGCTTGTGTTTTTCCTTTTCCTTCCAAAAGTCTACAATAATTTCTTTCGTTCTTTTTTAAAATTCAATATCAAGTAGTTCACTCCGCAACTTGAGTTGGAAAAGTTTAGCGCACCTTAAAACCTCTCCAACCTTACAAATATTAAAGGTCATATCACATATTTATTGAACTAACTTCTTTGTATCAACGAAATCTTGTTACATTGTGAACTAGATGAAATTAATCAATGTTATAGACATCATTTCCTAAAATGTATGAGAACTAAACGGTTCGTAATAAATACAATCTCCGTGTTCCGTAGGCCGTTGAAATTACATCCATAACATCACACAATATTAACCTTATATTCTTCACCTTCACCTATCCCATAACCCGAGCAAGGTCACCATTTTTTGACTGTTGGATGATTGTATGCATTTCGTCTCGGTCTCTCTGGGAATCCACAAGAGACAAGCCGGTCCACTACTTGATGTTATCCTCCCATCGTCTCTTCTGCCTGCCTCTTTTTCTTCCACCCTGCACTGTGCCCTGCAGGGTTTTTTCTGCCAGGCCTTCGGATCTTGTTATATATCCGTACAATATGAGGTTTTTTTTTTTTTTTGCATTTAATGGCGCCGAGTAGATCCTCGTGAGGGCCGATGGCGTTCGTGATTCGCTCTCGAACAGCCTCATTTGTAACGCGATCTTTGTGGGAGATGTTCAAAATTGTACGGGTGTGAAACATGGACATTTACAGCAGAGCTAAAGAAAAGAATCAGAGGCCGGGAAATAAGATGCCTCCTTATATTCTGCAGATGTTTAAATATTGGCAAAATGTTGGATCAATATTGGGTCAATATAGTGTGCTTTTAAGGACCCAAATACGCGTGGGAACATGGAAATTATATAAGCTTGATTATATAGGCTACACGACAGAAAGTTATAGACAAATAACCTTATAAAGTAGGATATTGTATATAATGTAGTATATTGTATAAAAGTACATACATTGTAAGTTCAGAAATAAAGAATCTTAAAAGTCAAATCTATGGATTACAAAGAAACAAATATAATAAAAAACAACTAAAAATAATCACTTATTTGGTATATATAATTTTAACAGTCTATGTTTATTTTAACAGTCTATGTTTATTTTAACAGTCTATGTTTATTTAAACAGTCTATGTTTATTTTAACAGTCTATGATTATTCGATTATTTTTTTTGGTCATAAAACTTAAATGAACTAAAGGAGAAAGAAATGAAAGTAGCGTAATAAAACATCAGACTTTCCCGGAGGGTTGAATACGTTTCGATTTTTCCTTCAATGTTTGATTGAGTTATTTTTTTCGATAGGCTGTCTTTTGGGAATTCCGGCTGTTGGCCGAAACAATGACCGCATCGTCATTGCAGGTCAGACAAACCAATACATTTTCTTTTCACAGTATATCTTGCCAATAAAATAGTTTTTTTTTTCTTGTTTGGTAATCAACGCCCACTTGAAACTAATGTTTTCTACTCTTACGCACTCATTAAAAATTAGGTCGATTACGGTAGCCAGAAATTGTTTCTTTTCTTCTTATCTTATATACTACAGACTCTCCTTATATACAAAATCTATGGTTTGAGTCTAGCGGCAGCGCGTTCGACTGGCGAGTCGAAGTCCCGGGTTCGAATACTGGTGCAGGCTAGGATTTTCCCGGGTCTGGAGGGTGCCCCTGAGTCTACCCAGCTCTGGTGGGTACATGACCTTATTTGGGGTAAAGTAAAGGCGGCTGTGCATAGTGATGGCCACACAATCACCTAGTATGTCGTGGCCACAGAAACTGGTGAACGCTGCTTCATCGGACCAATGGATCTATTCGGTCCGACGGGTACTTTACTTACTTTACTTTATGGTTTGACTCTAGTCTTGCACTTTGATTAAGATTTTAAATGGTGTGAGATTGTTGATTTTCCTGTTTTGTTCAGGCAACCCATTCCATTATCGGATGCTACCCTTAAAGAGCTACTCTAGAAGAATGAATGGATGAATTGTTGCATTTCTAGCCTGTCAACAGCAAAGGTTATATTAGGCCTTATGGTTAATGTTGTTGTCATGTTTTTCTTGTATCCATTTTATTGTTCCTATATTTTTAAATTCTGTGGTACAATTTGATGTTTTTAATATAGTTTATTATATATTTTGGTTTAATTTTGCTGAAAAGTTTACGATGGGTTCTACAATTTTGAATTTCACAAAATGTACAGCATTCCAACAAAATATGTGAAACTGTTAGGGTGACATTGCAGAAAACACATATAAGGGTCGTTTCTCGTTTCAATAAAAAGGACCGTGTTAGTTTTTTATGTCAAGTATGTATTCTGCAGAGAATAAGTTCGTCCTTTCGAAGAAACAGAACTTATCAGCATTTGTTTTGCATATGAAAGTGTGTAGAACGCACTAAGCTTGCTAATATTTTAAAGAATTAAACGTCGAACTATTGACAAGTCTTAACGATTATGCGTGCATACAAGGTAAAAAAGAAGATCATTTCCGGTCTTATTCGATCATTTTCTTCGAAGCATGTCTGTGTGCTACCTTACTGGATGTACGAAAATATGTAGAGAATTAAATTTTATTTCATTTCCAAAAGATGGCACCAAAAGAAAACGATGGATTGTGAATGTCAGATTTGAAGAATCACCTAATAATAATTCCAAACTAATTGCTTGATGCAAAAGAATTTTCGTGTTATTGTTTTTTATGAATCTCCGCATTGTGTTTTTTTAATTACCAAGGGCGCAACTCTTGACTAACGTAACTTATTTTATAAACAAAAGCTACATTTAGCCTAACGCGACTAACTTTTGAGTATTAATTATCGCCTACTTACTTTTGATGTTAAAAACGGATTCCTTATAACTAATCTTGTAGCCGTTGTATATTTCTAAAAGACCAGAACTGGCTGTCGATGTTGAAATCAATTGTCAAACAGCACCAAAAGCATGGTCTTTGTTTACGAAAATGGCGGTATATTTCACCGGAAGTA
This sequence comes from Anisus vortex, assembly GCA_949126835.1. Taxonomy (NCBI): domain Eukaryota; kingdom Metazoa; phylum Mollusca; class Gastropoda; family Planorbidae; genus Anisus; species Anisus vortex. Next base: position 26,892,477 of record OX421507.1, read on the forward strand.
CACGATCATTCCAGTTCAAAAGGTCACACCTAATTAAGACTTGTCAATACACATGTAACTTTAAAAACCATTCAAGCTTACATGTACTAATGATTTTCTTGATTTAAAAGCAAGACATTGTAATTATGTTTGTATCTGATGTTATAAACCCATTTCTGCACCCTCTCGAAAATGCCTTGTTAGTTCTAATGTGTAAATTCGTTGTTTAATCCTCTATTAAGATGATTCTATTCCTTCTGAACACTAATCTATCTAGCTATCTATCTATCTTTTTGCCTATCTGTGTATTTGCCTGTTCCAATATCTAACTAAAAATATGTATATATCTATATTCTTTATCAAACTGTTTAATTGTCTATATCATGTATCTATTTGGCTTTGTATATATCAATAAATCTATACATCTATTGACCGATCCATCGATCCACCAATCATCCATCCATCGATCCACCAATCATCCATCCATCGATCCACCAATAATCCATCCATCGATCCACCAATCATCCATCCATCGATCCACTAATCATCCATCCATGGATCCACCAATCATCCATCCATCGATCCACCAATCATCCATACATCGATCCACCAATCATCCATCCATTGATCACCAATCATCCATCCATTGATCCACCAATCATCCATCCATCTATCCACCAATCATCCATCCATCAATCCACCAATCATCCATCCATCGATCCACCAATCATCCATCCATCGATCCACCAATCATCCATCCATCGATCCACCAATAATCCATCCACCGATCCACCAATCATCCATCCATCGATCCACCAATCATCCATCCATCGATCCACCAATCATCCATCCATCGATCCACCAATCATCCATCCATCGATCCACCAATCATCCATCCACCCATCAATCACACATTTGCCCACGCAAACCTATTCATCCACCCATCCATTTATCTACCAATCATCCATCCATCGATCCACCAATCATCCATCCATCGATCCACCAATCATCCATCCATCGATCTACCAATCATCCATCCATCGATCCACCAATCATCCATCCATCGATCTACCAATCATCCATCCATCGATCCACCAATCATCCATCCATCGATCCACCAATCATCCATCCATCGATCTACCAATCATCCATCCATCGATCCACCAATCATCCATCCATCGATCCACCAATCATCCATCCACCCATCAATCACACATTTGCCCACGCAAACCTATTAATCCACCCATCCATTTATCTACCAATCATCCATCCATCGATCCACCAATCATCCATCCATCGATCCACCAATCATCCATCCATCGATCCACCAATCATGCATCCATCGATCCACCAATCATCCATCCATCGATCCACCAATCATCCATCCATCGATCCACCAATCATCCATCCACCGATCCACCAATCATCCATCCATCGATCCACCAATCATCCATCCATCTATCCACGAATCATCCATCCATCGATCCACCAATCATCCATCCATCGATCCACCAATCATCCATCCATCGATCCATCAATCATCCATCCATCGATCCACCAATCATCCATCCATCGATCCACCAATCATCAATCCATCGATCCACCAATCATCCATCCATCGATCCACCAATCATCCATCCATCGATCCACCAATCATCCATCCATCGATCCACCAATCATCCATCCACCCATCAATCACACATTCGCCCACGCAAACCTACCACCCACTTATACCTTTCTCACCAACCTGTTTGTACGTCCACGTAAAGAAGTAAAGAAATTAACCCTCTCAGGCCTCATTGTTCCACAGGGCCTGTGAAATAGCGTTTGGCAAGTTTCTGTGGCCACGGCATGCAATGTGATGTGTTAATAATATATATATATAAACGTATAAAATAATAGTTTCCATTTAAGTAGTTTTTGACAATATTAAATACAAGTTTATTAAAATTAAAATTCAACAAAATATTTAGTCTTATCTATATAGGTTAGTGACAGAGATATCTGGCTTGTGTTATCAATGACAACATTTCGGTGCCAGAGTAGGTCAGTAGTCGAGCCACTGAAACTTGTATTAGAATATTTGTCTGGAAATTTCTTTACTCTGCCAATAGAATATAAAAATGTCTGTAAAACTTTTGAACGTCTTTTGTCACACTGCCTCCATTTATTTGTTTAATTAGTTCAAGACTAGATATATACTTACAGTAGTTTTAACTACTGAACCAATACTTCATGCACTCGTGTCAATCACATTCTCCGTTGCTAAGTCGAGTGTCGGATGTCTATTTGAAATGAACGCATTCGCTTCATACAGTGAACTGGTTAATGTTCAATAAAATAACATTTAGCTGAGCAGAATTTGGACATGGGATGGTGTGTTGGATAAGTACGCCTTGCTACGTTGGTGGGATATTAGTGTGTGTGTATTAAGATTTTTATCTTTGAATTTAACTTTGTTTTAGTAAAAAAAAACTGTCTTCCAATTATTTGTACGACAAGTTATCTTAGTTATAATGCAGTGCTTCTCAAAATTTCTTAACATTTATCGCTTGGTGGTCTCTTAAAATGATTTTTTTATGGACAGTTTGAAAATGTAAAATTGTTATTAACTACGACTAGATCTAACAAAAAAAGTAGGCGTTGTCTAGTGTTTATATTGTTTGTGGAAACTTATCTCAAAATCGTAATCCCTTCCTAATCCAGTATTTCCCTTCATTCACCCACTTCCATTCGGGGGAACCATTGCGCGATCCTCAATAGAAACACGGAACCCAGTTTGAGGACCACTTGAGTAATATGTGATAATAGTAAAAAAAAATTATCTTTTGAAAGTCCCGATAACTTTAGTTTGAGTTATTTATAAATTATACTAGCATAGGTGCCCAGTTCTTCGATCTTTATAACTTCCTTCTCCCAAATATTTAAAACTAAATCTTTCACGTTCATCTACGGGTCCCCACTTACCCTTCCTGATCCACACCCTCCCACACCCTCCCATACTCAGCCACTCTACAATTAATTGTAAATAGAACGTTTTTACGACTTCAGTTATTCTACTCTTTGTTTATTTTTTTTAATTTGTTTTGCTTTCGATCAATTCCGATAATCAAGTTCAATAATTGTACAGTGTAGCACCATTCAACAAAACAGACTTCTCTCCCCGGAGATAAGTGTCTCGAGTCTCGAGGCTGGTATGTCGTAGCTGAACAAAATAAATAGCAAATATCAAACATATGTATTCTTTCATTAATTTTTACAACGTCTCTCTTATGGCATTGTTCAGCCTTCACGGTTCGGCTCTCGTCTCCCACAGCGACCAACAAAATGTGTCTGGACAAAGGTGCGCGCAATTCATAGTTTATGGCGCGCAAGGCATTCGTCATCTACGATAACAATCATAATATCAAACTGAATTTCCGATAACATTCTACACATGCACGCACACACGCAATCCAAAAAAAAATCAACAAATAAAAGTTTCCCCCATTGAAAGTCAGTGCAGTTGATTATAAATGTATTAGTTTGAAGGAGTGTTATCGACCAGAGGCTAAATGTACAGATTACTGATAGAGATAACCATTAGAGCTTATTCAAGTGTGTCGTTTGTTTTTCTTTAAATCGACGCCATGTTTCTATTTGTGTATGTTTTCCTTAGTTACAGCTAGTGTCCTGGTTTAAATGAATAACGATGTGCTAAATAGAGAGATTATTTTAAAGACAAAAAGAATTCACATTATTCTGAAAGACTTCACATTCCTTAACAACTTCACATTTCTAAACAACTTCACATTTCTAAACAACTTCACATTTCTAAAAAAATTCGCATTTTTAAACAACTTCGCATTTCTAAACAACTTCACATTTCTAAACAACTTCACATTTCTAAACAACTTCACATTTCTAAAAAAATTCGCATTTTTAAACAACTTCGCATTTCTAAACAACTTCACATTTCTAAACAACTTCACATTTCTAAACAACTTCACATTTCTAAACAACTCCACATTTCTAAACAACTTCACATTTCTAAACAACTTCACATTTCTAAATAACTTCACATTCCTAAACAACTTCACATTTCTAAACAACTTCACATTTCTAAACAACTTCACATTTTTAAACAACTCCACATTTCTAAACAACTTCACATTTCTAAACAACTTCACATTTCTAAATAACTTCAAATTCCTAAACAACTTCACATTTCTAAACAACTTCACATTTCTAAACAACTTCACATTTCTAAACAACTTCAGATTTCTAAACAACTTCACATTTCTAAACAACTTCATATTTCTAAACGACTTCACATTTCTAAACAACTTCACATTTCTAAACAACTTCCCATTTCTAAACAACTTCACATTTCTAAACAACTTCACATTTCTAAAAAACTTCAGATTTCTAAACAACTACACATTTCTAAACAACTTCACATTTCTAAACAACTTCACATTTCTAAACAACTTCACATTTCTAAACAACTTCACATTTCTAAACAACTTCACATTTCTAAAACACTTCACATTTCTAAACAACTTCACATTTCTAAACAACTTCACATTTCTAAACAACTTCACATTTCTAAACAACTTCACATTTCTAAACAACTTCACATTTCTAAAAAAAATCACATTTCTAAACAACTTCACATTTCTAAACAACATCACATTTCTAAACAACTTCACATTTCTAAACAACTTCACATTTCTAAACAACTTCACATTTCTAAACAACTTAACATTCCTAAACAACTTCACATTTCTAAACAACTTCACATTTCTAAACAACTCCACATTTCTATACAACTTCACATTTCTAAACAACTTCACATTTCTAAATAACTTCAAATTCCTAAACAACTCCACATTTCTAAACAACTTCACATTTCTAAATAACTTCACATTTCTAAATAACTTCAAATTCCTAAACAACTTCACATTTCTAAACAACTTCAAATTCCTAAACAACTTCACATTTCTAAACAACTTCACATTTCTAAACAACTTCACATTTCTAAACAGCTTCACATTTCTAAACAACTTCACATTTCTAAACAACTTCACTTTAAAAAAAAAAATCACATTTCTAAACGGCATTTCTTTTCTAGAGTTTATAGTTTATATTTGCATTCTTATTATAAATGATAAAAGACAGAGATACGAATGCAATGAAAACATTTGCAAATGATATGTGATTAATATTTGTCTTATCTACCTACATACATACCTACCTACCTACCTACCTACATACCTACCTACATACCTACCTACCTACTTACCTACCTACCTACATACATACATACATACCTATCTACTTATCTACCTACTTAGATATCTACCTACCTACTTACCTAGATACTTATATACCTATTTGCATATCTAATTACCTTGACACAGGCCCCACGAGAGGGGGTTACAGCCGGTACGCCGTACAGGGGCCCATAAGAGTTTAGGGCGCCCATGAATATTAAAATTTAAAATTAAATTGGCAATTACGCAAGTAATAGCATTAAAGTCTTTAAAGTCTTATTTGATCTCAGAATAACTGAGATTTACCGGGTATGTTAAAATATTATTTTAACCCAACTGGAATACAAAGTACAAATTTCCGAGAGTTAAAGTGACACTTAGTAATTATACAAACTAGGTAGTTATTGTAATGTTTTAAAATGTACATATACATTCTTTATAAATACAATATTTATATAATTTTCAACTATCTTGTGTAATTTGATCATTTTAGAGTTGTAAGCCATTTATTTTTCTAAAAAGAAAAAAAAAGAAACAAATAAGAAATTTTTTAATATTAATGTAAAGAAAAAGTGTTAATTATTTCCCTTAATTTTAATTCTCCAAATGTGATGCTAATGATACCAAACGAGTTAATTGTTTTAATATAACTAGTGTACTTCTGAAAATGCTCACCTATCTTATTTTGCCTTAAATTAGGGAAATAGTTAAATGTTTTGAAATTGATTTCACGGAAAGATATAAATATAATAAGATATATATATAATAAGACTTGTATAGCGCATATCGCGTTGGAAACAGTTCTATGCGCTGTAAACGAACTGCTGCTTGCTGGCGAAAATACGTTTACAGGCCCAAAACTCCTGCAGGGCGACAGGGATCCGTCGGTGGCAGGGATAGAACCCACGACGTGTCAGTTGATGTTTTGGTTGACAGTCCGGTGAACTAACCGCTAGACCAGCCGATTTCAATGCAAATCTATTCCGGTGGCCCAACACTTCAAGTGCTTTTGGACCCAGTATTGTAATTATAAATTTAACTCACTGAAACGTGTCGCCATGTCATTCAGAAACATTGGCTTCAACAGTCAGTTCTCCTCATTCAATAATGGATTTTTTTTTCATTAATATACAGCTTAATTGCTTCCAGATAAGAAACGAATCTATCCTAGGCTTTACCTATAATACGTATGACTTTCTTCTAGAAGTGACTTGAGAAAGTATACAATTGACTATCTTAACAATAGATTCAATCACAGATCGCAAGTCCAATGATGGGAACTTTGCATACAAACATTCCTGAACTAAAACAGTTGACGTCCAGTGTGATTCCTATGTAGTTCGCCGTGCAGTTCGCCATGCAGCACCCACTAATAGAGCGTTCTCAGTAGGCGGAGCTTAAGTTTTTTTGTGTAAATTTAGTGACGTATTTGTGTAAATATAGAACCCACTTGAGGTACAAACGTAACGTGGTGAAAGTGAAGTACTTCTTTATCATGCAAAATTCACATCTGAATATTGGCTATCCTACTAAAAAAATAAGGAGGTAAATAGTAGTACTGTAGATTAATTGATTAATGTGATTAGGCCAGGGCCGGCTAGACCTATTTACACTTTCAATTTCACTTTATAGGCCTACACTTTTAATGTTTCGTAGGCTAGGCTACGATGTCAAGCGATATTGTTGGTGAATAGGCTATCTAGTCAAGTAACTATTAGGCTCACATCGTCTATGATCTATGTCTATGATAATAATAAAATAGCCTATTTTATTTAACATACATAATACAGCTTAAATCTTAATAAGACTTAAAACACAACACATCATTTAAAAAAAGCTCGAGCCTATATGAAACTTTATTAATACAGCGGCCATATTTAATTGTACACCATTACTCAAAGTAAACACAAATCACGTGCTTTTTGTTACGGGATTGCAAACGCCCTATTACGCTTACATACGTTGTTTTCACAATATTCTTGGAGGTCACTCGCGTGCCACTGAAAATCGTTATGCGTGGCAAGTCTTAGGTTGCCGACCCCTGGTGTACTTGAACATTTAGTTAAATCTTCAAAGAAGCCTCTAATTGTAATATAGGGCCTAATTATTTTCGATAGCATTTAGGATATCTTTTTTATTATTTTTCTCCAGAGACACTTACAAATATAGACCTATGGGCCTTACAGTTCTCCTTGTGAGCTTAGTACTCTTTGTCGCTGCATACTAGTATGGCAGTCAAAGCTAGTTAGTCGATCCTTTTACACTTTAATGATTTCCTGTGTGGTAGCCAAGAGGGGAGATCGAAGGTATCATAATTTTAGACAAATGTATTGAAAATTTAAAACACTTTTTTTTTTGTCATTTAACAAAATGTATTCTGGGAAGAGTCTGTACAAAAAAATAATTATTTATCAACTGTATTACCACAGAAGATGTAACCTTACATTTGACTACACAACATATTTTACTGGTGAATATTTTTAACTGACAAGAGTAACACCAATTCAATAGTTAAATCACTAAACCTAGAAACACTAGAGGACATAAATTATCAATCATCAGTGATAGACACTTTTCCCATTTTACACATCTTTGTAATATTATTTGCAAGATCAATAGGTCTACTGAAGAGGAGGAACAATTACAATAAATTAAACTAAGAACTATATATATGAACTATGTACTTGATTAAAGTATTTTTGTAATAGACCTGTAAGGCTGTGATTGAAATGATTACACTCCAATGGTAAATGGTAACACTGACAGTTTCACAAAATGGTCCACAGACCTTTTAAAAACATTCCTGATTTTTCAAACGCATGTAATACAAATAAATAATCTAGATATGACTAGTGTTAGAAAAAAAAGTGGGGCGGGGGTGGGGGCCCAGTAAAGATCTCGTTGCGCCATCTTTTTTTCCTCTCGAGGGCCCTGCCTTGACACATACACACTTATATATCTTTTTTTTTTACTCTATATATTTCCTAGCTTTCTGTTTATAATTCTATTACTCTAACTGACTGATTTGAACTATTTTTTTTATAAAGCTCATATTTCAGGTATTTCATACATAAATATCAAAGTGATAAACAAAACAACTTTTGTCTAACAGAACACACTATTAAATCTAAATCAGACACAATTCAATAATTAATATTTTTATCCTGTCACATTTCAGAAAGCCACGTCATCAAACTGACATTGAAATGACGTCTTATGACGTTATTGTTAAATTATTCAGACCAGCCAACTTTCAAAACCTAAGCTCATCAAAAACAAAACTACGGTGAAATAATCACAAATTTAACGTGTGTTGTGTGATCTCACACACAGTTGCATTTGAGTCGTCGTATTAGTGTTGTTGCTTTGTGGAGAGTTGTAGAAACGGTGATTGGATTAATACCAAATGATTGTGGCCAATCAAAGATGGACGATAGACAGTTGGAAGAGCTAATGGTCCAAAGTTTCATCAAGATTATGATGGAAACGGAGAAAACGGCAGAAGGAAAAGCTGAGATTGTAAGTGCTTTTTAAATTTAAATCAATTACCTATATGAATTCTATAAATGAAACCTGACTATACTTTTTTGTGCCGTTTCTATTGGCCTTGAGAATATTCAATCTTCAGGCTAAGAAAAAAGTCTTTTAGTTTAAATACTGCGGAATTTCATCAAATCTTTTTAAAAACATCTTGACTGTTGTTGACCTGGTTTTTAATTAAATAACCAGACGTTATTGGCACCCTAAAATGCATCTTTATTATTTAAATTAAAGATAATCCTTTACGTGGTATAATTTAATCATAGTTTTAACTTTTTCCGATTAATAGCTTTACCATTTTAGAGTCCGTCTTAGAGTTCGGTTAATTTCCACTAAGAGCTGATAAAGATAGCCAGGTATTTTGATACGGGCCTGGAAAAAGTAGGGATTATCCGAGCCTGGTATTAGACCCCAAATACCCGTCTAGGATATCGTAATAGAATAGGCTTGACTTTGGGCTGGCCACACATTACATTTAGTATGCCGTTGCCATTGAAAATTTTGAACAAAGCGTAACCAGCGATGTATCAGCGATGTGATATATCTAACGCAAAATGTAATTGAATATTTTTATGCATTTTATTGACCAGTCTTAATGATTATGCAAGGATGGTGAACCTAAAAGTTTATAGTGTACCAACATTTCTGGTCCTATTCATTCATTTACAAACAAAACATGTCTGCGTGCTGCATTACTGATTGTTCTGCGAGAAAAGATGTAGGGGATTTACATTTTATTTCATTTCCAAAAGATGTTGCCGAAAGAAAACGAAGGATTGTGAACGTCAGCCGTGAAGAATCAGCTATTTATGATCTCAAACTTATTGCTTGATGTAAATGGGTTTTTGTTTTTATGTATCTATAGATCATGTATTTGATAGCCAGGAACCGCTACGCTTGACTACTTCATTTTTTCAAAGCAAGCTAGATGTAACTACTAAACGCGACTAACACTTTGAGTATTAAATATCGCACACTCACTTTTGATGTTAAAGACGGATTCCTCATAACTACGTTTGTACTCTTTGTATATTTATAAAATACCAGAACTGGCCGTCGAGGTTGAAATAAATTGCTAAACACCAACAAAAGCCATTAAAGTGTTGTCGGAAGTGAACCGGAAGATCATCAACACGATAACCCCTGACCTATTGCAAAGGTCAGGCTCATGAGGACTGGTCGATTATGTATGCATGGCGAACCTAAAAGGTCGATGTATTCCAACACTTCCGTTCCTATTCATTAATTTACTAGCAGATCATGCATATGTGCAGCATTTCTGGTTGTTCTGCGAGGAAGAAACGATGTAGGGGATAAAACCATTTTCAAAAGATGTTGCCGAATGAAATGATTGATTTGGAACATTAGACGTGAAGAATCACTTATTTTGAATGTAAGAAATTTTAAAAATTCATTTAAGCGGAAGTAAACCAGAAGTACATGTATGAATGGACACCTGACCTATATAGTTTAGTGTATGTTAACTAACACATTTTAATTTAACTTGACGCAACTAACACGTTGACTATTAACTATCACACTTACTTTTGATTTTAAAAACTCCTCATAACTAATCTTGTAGACTTTGTATATTTGAGCCCAAGTCAAAAGGTCGTACCTCAAAACTGAAATTGTTAAAATCGCTATTAAAAAGGGTCCAAATGCAATGAAATAGTTAAAACTTGGACTTAGTTCACACCAAACATGGACAACGAGATAGCATGAGACCTAGGTTGATTAAAATCTGCCTCAAAACGCATTTTTGATGAGAATGTTACGTTTTTCTTTTCGGTGACTCTAAGTGACTAATTACATGCAATTTTTCTAGACTTTATTTCAAGAACCTAGGAGCTTTATATATATCTCAAACTCATTTGGTGACTACAAGAAGCCCTTAATTAACTATTTGCCACAAAGTTAGCTCAAATTGATGCAGGGATAATTTTTTTTACAAGGGTTTAAAAGAAATAGTGTTGCTTAGGACAGTTGTTGTCATTTCAAGTGAGTGTAGTTTATGCTCCTAAACCCCATCTTTTGCAACGCTTATGCTTGTAATACTTTTGAATATCATAAATATAGGCAATGGAGATATGTGTGTTAAATTCTTGAAGAAATCCATCAAGAATAAGTATGTTTTTTTCTGAAGTCAATTTTTTGTTGTCATTTGTCCTAAGTGACACCAAGGTGTCTATAGCAGCCATTTCTTTTGTTTCACGTTATTCGTCACTGTGTCTTTTCCAGTGTATAACTTATCTTCCCACTATTCAAATCATGTGTAGGAAGGTTCTGACAATACTTAAGTGCATTTTTACACCTCTCTGTGAATATGATTTTTTTCCCTTGAAAGAGCACCTTTTGACTTGGGCTCATTATAAAACCTATACTTGAAAAAAAAAGCTGAAAACATTATTTAAAGTTTGTTGCAGGAAATAAACCGGAAGTTCATGTATGCATTGAGCCCAAACGGTCAGGCTTAATTACGACTTGTCAAGGGACGAGTCTTAATGATTAGGTATGCATGGCGAAACTAAACGTTTATTGTGTAACAACATTTCCGGTCCCATTCGTTCATTTACTAACAAAACGTGTCTTTTTGCTGCATTACTAGTTGTACTGCCAGTAAGAAACGATGTAGAAGGTTACTCACTTTTGATGCTAAAAACGGATTCCTCATAATTCCTAAACTAATATTGTAGCCATAGTATATATTTCCAAAAGACTAGAACTGGACGACGAGGTTGAAATAAATTGGCAAACACCAGGAAAAGGCGAAAATATCATTTAATGAGTATTGACGGAAATGAACCGGAAGTTCGTGAACACGATAAAACCCTTACCTTTTGAAAAGTTTAGGGCTCCATTAAGACTTGTTAATTTCATAGACAAAAAATAAGATAATAGCATAAAAAACTAAATTGAACAGTCCATATAATTGTGTGTTTTTTTAGTGTTACTAATACTATTTTTTTGTCATACCATAGACTATAATACACATGGCCCGCTTACTTTAGTTTTTTATGCTATTATCTTCTTTTTTTGCAATTCCCGATTCTAAATAAAGTAGTTGTCATACAAGTTCCGTCATGATAGTTAATTAGCGATTAAATAAAACGGAACTTGTATATCAATATCTTTATTTCCTGTATAGCAATTACGTTATTTAGAATAGGGAATTCCGAAAATCAGTGTTTTAAGTCATCATATAGCAGAAATACTAAAGCAAGCGGCCCATGTATATTATATTCTATGCTTGAAACACTGATTTTCGGAATTCCCGATTCTAAAAAAAGTATTTGCTATACAAGTTCCGTTTTATTTAATCGCTTTGATTTTCTCAATGAAAAATTAAAATCGAAAAATGTATACAGCGGAAACATTTATAGATCAGTGTTGTATGTGCACGGAAAAAGAACATAAGCTCTAAAAATAGAGCAAGCGGCGGTCCATCTTATTATAGTCAATGATAATAGGAATAATAGGCCTACAAGTATTCATTTAAAGTCGAAAAAATGCGATTTAATATTGTATGGCAAATACTTTATTTAGAATCGGGAATTACAAAACAAGAAGATTAGAGCAGAAAAAACTAAAGCTAGCGGTCCATGTGTATTATAGTCTATGCAAATACCATTGTTTTTAAGTAGATCATGGCAATGCCTTGTATGGGATAAAGAGCTTCATTTATTTGGTTTACTTAGAAAATAAAATATAGGTGTTGTAGTTTGTTCGCAGATCTTTGCCCGCGTTGAGTCTGCCATTTGAAGAGTATTCGATTTAAATTCAGATGAAATGCCAAGTTGTTGTTTTTCTCTCAGGCTCGTATGGTGTCTTTAAGTATAATTGGTATTAGTTGAGGAAAGTTAAAGGCGACTGGGCAATGTGCTGCTAACACAATCCCCTTATAGTCTATGGTCAAAGATACGGGTGAACACCGCTTCATTATCTCTATGTGACAATTGGTCTGTATGTTTTTTTGTTTTTTTCTTAACTAACATGTAATTATGGATTCTGTTCTTTTTTTTGTGTTTTTTTTTTCCAACCCCACAGTTTAAGATAGTTTTCAGTTTTGCGCCCAAGAAACTGTAGACATTTTCCTGCTTGAATGCCCTGAGTTAACCTACCTCAGATACAATTCCCCCCCCCCCCCCTCATCCTACCATTACTAACACACTATATAGCAATGTGGAACAATATGTAAATATGTTTGTCTGGCATTGACTGCAAGAGAGCAAACAGCTCTTCAGACTGGCTAACAGAAGAAGAAGAACTGACACGTGGCTGACATATAAATAATATAGTAGTCATACATTCTGGCGTGTGGTTGTGTTGGCTTGTTTTGTTTATAACCTAACATACAAAATGTATGTTGTCCTTTTCCCCCTTGCCTTATCCCTTATTCTACGGTGAAGCCTAAAAGACTGCCTATTACAGCGAGCCTTATACAAACAAATAATTGTATTACAAACAAAAACAGAGAAAGAATATAGGCCAGAGACATTATTATTTATCTTTCTTCTTGTCAATAATTGATTGCAAAAACGCTCCGTTCGCTTTGCATTGTAGGGTCACGTACATTAGTTTTATATGTCAGTGCAGTAAATTGAGATCACTTCGAGAATCCTTCAAATGAGTGTTCGCATTTTAATATCTTCATGAAAATCATTGATAACTTAATTGGTTATTTTGTTTTTAATCTCTTGTTTAAATGGCTTCAGTTGATCGGCATGGATTGGAAGAGGGGAGCTATATGTATTCATATTATTTCGTCATTAAGTAATCGAAAAGTATTAACATTTACTGAAAGCAAATAATAACGTGTACAGACCAAATACTAGAAGCATATATTACGTTAGGGAAAAAAAAAGGAAAAATTAAAAATCAATTCAAGTGATTGAGTAAAGTGTTTGACACTTATAGACCATTAATATCTTGATGTAGAATGGTCCTAATCAATCATTGATCTGTTTGCTTTTTTAAAATGCTGGTGAAATTAAATTAGTACTGAATGAAAATTTTTTTCAAGTATATTTTGTTTTTATTGCCATGTAGTTTAATGTGTGTGTTTTTTAAACCCATTTTTTTAAACCACTGGTGTGAAATGAAATGGTCAATGGGAGGAGAACAAGCTTTTATTTGATCACGTAACTATTGGCCTGACCCACATATTACAGAAGGCCAAAGCACTAACTTAGAACTTTTTAAAAACTATTTTTTTTTATAATCACTTTATATGCAAATATTTTTTTTAATTATTGTTCCGAGGAATTCACCCTTTGATACTAACAAAGAAATGAAGAAAGTGCAAACCTTATGAGACAAGTTTGGGTCGCGGTTTACCTTCTCCCTCCCGCACCCCAACCCCTCATAGTCGCTCTAGGGCTCTCCCGCCCTCCCCCCCGCCTTATTACAACGCTTGACTCTTTTAAACTATGGTGGTTTATCCAGACCGTCAGCTTTGAGGCCCTTGCGTTCAGAAGTCTTGGGAACGATCAGAATTTCTCTTCATTTATTTCTATTAGCTAGTCTCATCGTTCTTTTTTATTAGTGCGTGGAGCTTTTGCCGGAGTCCAGACATAGGCAAAAAGCTTTTTATAGAGCAGTATAAACGGTTTTCTTTGTCAGCCATACACACAGCTGGTCATTTTAAAGGCATTTTAAGGGCATACAATTGATATAATTGTTATAATTTGTTTTCGTGTGTGTTTGGGTGCCCCAGCTTGCCCGAACGGTGACGAGTTCTCTTGGCTGTTTGTTTTACTTACCTGGTTATCAAAGCGGGTAAAATGTGGGACGTACTTAAACTCGTTGGCGACATCACCAGGCCGGAAACTGAAGTAAAACTATTTGTTCTCTCGCTCTGATAGATCAATGAACTCGTATTGCCAATCAATCACATTGATTTATCACAGACGGTGCTGGATAAATCAACGGGGCTGGCGCCGGTAAGGTCACGATAACTTGTTATATATTTGTTTTTTTTATTTGTAACATGGCGGATGTGTTTTAGTTTATCTTATTTCACGCAAGTTAGTTTTTAGCTTTCTTTTGTGATTTTTAAGTAAGTAAATAAACATCATATTTCATACATCTTTTGTTAGATTTCATGGAATTTGTTTTAAAAAACCCATTTCTGGAAAGTGTTACTAGTGAAGGCTAGGCTTTTTAATAAATCTGTGTTAAATATTTTATTTTTTTGTGTTGTCATATTTCATGAAAGTGTACATTTGTCTAGATCTAATTCATAAAATTTCGCTTCTTTCTTTGCCATTTTTTGTTTTTTATTATATAAATGTATTATTAAGATTAAACCAACATAAACAATAATAAGTAACCTCATAAAGTAGAGAAATGTCAGTGGACTTGTTGACCGTTTGCCGGATCTCAAAACTCTCTCTCTCTTTCGCTCGGATTGCGCCAACTAATGTCAGGCCCCATTAGACCTGGGTAGACTCAGGGACACCCTCAAGTCCCGGGGAAAAAATCATAGCCCCTATCAGGATTCGAACACAGAGCCTTCGGATCGCCAGTCGATCGCGCTGCCGCTCAGCCACCGCGCCCCTTATCAAGTGGGGACTGTACCTGAAGCCCAGTGTGGATTAGAGACAGAGGAAGTCACAAATAATTTTGCATAACACGGATCTTCCTAGTGAAACGAACAGCTTTGGCGTCTCTTACAACCATTACGGGCAGGGGAAATGTCTTTAAGGTGTTGTCCCTATGTTCCCTGAGCAGGGGATGGAACCAGGGTGTCAATAAGAGTTTATTTGACGACTGTTAAACATCTGGCTTGGTGATAGCCCACCCGACAAAGGTGTTCTACGATACTGTCACAGAAAATCTTGTAGAGCTTCTTAAGGTGAGGTTAATTTCTTTAGCAAGCTCTTGAAACTTTGTATGAGTTTTTCATTGGAGAATCTGCAAGATGTACTATTTCCCTCCCTTTGTGCTACTATTGGAATTCTTCCGAGACAAAGCTAATATCAATATCACCCTGGTGTGCGGGGAGCCCCTATCGGACAGTGATCAGTTCAAAATTAGGCAATCGGCAGTATTTACAATATAACTTTTATTGGGCTAGGAGCTGGGACCATTCATCCATTAAAGTTCTTGATATTAATTTTGAGGTTGCGTGCAGTGCATCCATGTCTGCATAGAAATCAATGGTCCAAAACCTGAGAGGCGGGGCAAAGTATTCATAAGCCAGCTTCGTGACACTAAACTATTTTTTTTAAATCAACATTTACGTTTTCGTTAGATTGATAGTGTTGTAACAATTATTGATATTTGATATTTGCACTTATAAACAAGCAAAACACCTTGCGTGAAATGTCTTAATGAAAGAATGTATATCCTACATATCAAATCAAGATTGCACACAACTCCAATCTGACTCTATGAAACAAAGACATCAATCATTGGTTTCCATTCTTGCCTATATACGATTGTGTACCTTGCAACCTTTTTATTTCTGAGAGTTCCTTCCCTTGATTTTAAATTGCAAATGAACCCATTAAACAGATCAGTGGTTCTGAATTCAAAACTTCAAAACCAAACTACTGAATCTGTGATAAAATCACTTAATACTTTAAAAGCTCTACATTTATTTGAAATGTAAGATCAAAACATGTCTGTGATTAATTTGTAGAAGATGAAATAATTTCAATATCAATAAACTCTAGTGCAAAAATTTTGAGTGCTCTAAATCTTTGAAATGTTATTATTCCAAACGCAATACTTTCAAATGATATAATTTGAAATGCCAACATACAGAATGGACAATTTTTGTATGAATTAATGTTCTTTTGTATAGCGCGACTCTCCAAGCTAATACATTTAGCATGCTAGGTGTGAACTATTTCTGTGATTCATTAGTGGAGAGTGGAGGGGGGTGGGGGGGGGGGTGATAGACAGAAAAAAACAACAACACTATTTGAAGAGTAAGTTTTCTGAATACTTCTTACTTACTTCCCGTCAACTCTAGATCTCCACAGTACATCTATCCTGGGCCAATAATTATTTTCAGCTTTAACCCATCTTTAATATTTCTGCTTCTAAGTCAGGTCGCTACCTGTTTCTTGGCCGACCACTTTTTTGCTTCCCTTTTAGGTTCCGCTTTATGGCCAAGTGACGTTGGGCGGCGGTTTTCGAAGAGTGTTTCCTATCCATGACATCTTCTTTTCCTGATTTTATCTTCCACGGAAAGCTGGCAAAGATTTGCATTGCTAACTGACAAGTCTTAATGAGGCGTGAACTTTTGAACCCATATGTTCGTGAACTTCCTGTTCTATTTTTAAACTAATAAACAAAAAAACATGCTTTTGCTGGTGTTTGACAATTGATTTCAACCTCCACGGCCAGTTCTAGTCTTCTAGAATTATACAAAGGATACAATATTAGTTATGAGGAATCCGTTTTTAACATCAAAAGTGAGTAGGCAATAACTAATACTCAAGTGTTAGTCGCGTGAAGTTAAATATTTATGTGTTTACAAAATAAATGAGTCAAGAGTTGCGTTTTCTTGGTTATTGAAAAACAAAATGCGTAAATTCATAAAAACGAATAACAAAAATTCCTTTGCATTTAGCAATAAGTTTGATATTTTAAAAAGGTGATTTTTCACTTCTGACTTTCACAATACATTGTTTTGTTTTGTAAACATCTTTTGGAAATGAAATACATTTTAATCCCCAACAAATTTGAGTACAACCAGTAAAGTAGCACACATGTTTCGAAACTAATTATTGAATTCGACCGGAAAGTTTTTTATTTGTCGACCTTTTATGCATGCATACACGTTAAGACTTGTCAATGATGTCAGGCAAGAGAACTTGGGGCAGCTTTAATTGAATGTCTAGGGTTTCCTGGTGATTGTTCTGGTTGTAATCCAGGTTTCTGCCTGTTATGGCATGACACTACTTTACAATGGAGTTGATAAGTCCTACGAATAGAGAAAACTAGCAAGAAGTCCATATATTTTATAGCTTTAAGAATTTGGTTCTTTACTTGCCGCTTATTGTCTTACATCTTTACTGCTCTACCCGATATTTTCACTGATGCTTCCAAGATAAGTAAAGGACTCTACTTCTTCCAGCAGATTTCCGATCAGTACAATTGTTTGTGTTTTGATTTCCTTATTATAATCGTTTTAAAAACAGCTTGGGGGACTGTTATTTTAATATCCCCACAATGTCTAGGCAAACAGTGAAACTGTAGACCAAACACATTTAAACATTCACATGACATAATATTGAAAATAATACTTTTCAATTCAATAGCTACAAATAGCAAAATTTTAATTAAATTAATAAAACGCGTAGACATGAGAAAATGTAACCATTGAAAATGTTCATTAAAATCAATTCTTAAATTAACTATGGTAGTTTTTTCAAGTTCCTAGTTGTAGAGTCATTTACTTTGTACTTTTGGTAAATTTATAGTTGAAACAAAGTAGGCTACATACCAGCTGATATGTCCGGATACCGTAATTTATGAACATACTTGTGCCATTTATTAGGTGTTGACAATTGTATACAGCACTAAAAGCAAACAGCTTCAAACGACAGACGAATACGGTCATGTAGTTTACAATAACTTTATATCCACCTGCATTTGATAACATGCACTCTTCTCACTCTTTTTCTCTCTCTCTCTCTCTCTCTCTCTCTCTCTCTCTCTCTCTCGCTCTCTCTCTCCCTCTTTACGTAATCTGCAAAATGTATTTTGATTGTAGAAGTAAGTGTTGGCTCTAGATTCACTATGTGTCCCTTTTAACTAAACCCCTGTGTTCGCAATCAGACTTAAATCTCAACCAGAAAAATAATCGTCACTTCATGTACTCGAGTTTGTAGACCGTGTGTGCGAGATTGTTTGAAATCGATATTTACGTAGATTGTTGTGCACGATACTGGCACTAAATTAAATTTTTAATCTGGAAGTCAAGCGAGTAATCCTTCTCTTTTTCCACCAAAATATTATTTTAAAACGTAGAGATAAAAACAACAAGCATCTACGAGGTGGTTTGTTGCTGTTGAAATTGTACAAGTTTCATTTCTCTAAAAGTACAGAGCATTATTTTTTAAACAATGTAAATGTCGTTTACTTAAAAAAAAAAGCTGATTTAATTAATTCAATCATGAATAATTGAACGTATTGTTGTGGTGAAAACAGTTTGTTTTTCTGGATCCATTTCTTTCTTCTTTTCAATTTCACATAAATGTACATACATTCTTTTTTGTTATTGTTTATCGGTTATCATGGATCTATTAGAAATACTTTGTTTTATAAAAAAAGGAATGTATCATTTGGCCTTTGATAGTCATAGGTAAAGTATGGGCCTGGAATTATTATTTCAATTCATGTACATTTCCTGAATGCCGTGGATACAGAAACTGGTGACTGCTGCTTCTCTGGCCCTATGGATCATTTTGGTCTGACAGGATACTTTACTTTTTCTTACATTTCTTTGGGTGAATAACAAATTTTCTGTGGATGATTAATAGTTCATTGAAGAGGTGTTAATAAAGTTTCATATTAATATCGAAATAATCTCTATAAGACGGTAGCTACTAGTTCGTCAAATTTTTTTTTCTCAAAACCAAGTAAGTAAATTGTAAATAAATAAGTGTGAATTATTATTAAATTAAAACCGGATTTCCCTGAGGTCTCTTGACAATTAAAACATGTTTTATTACATAGGTAATTGACATAGGTAATTGACTATTTAACTTTATAAGACCTGTGCTATGTACTTCTTGCTTATCTGAGTTTTTATAATACGTTTACTCTAGAACGAATTTATTGAGGGTTAAGCATTAAAATTTTAATGACTAAATATCAGTAGTAATGATATATGTTACAGCTAACTTGACAAGATATTAACAGTGTAATAACATATGTTACAGCTAACTTGACAAGATATTAACAGTGTAATAACATATGTTACTGCTAACTTGACAAGATATTAACAGTGTAATAACATATGTTACAGCTAACTTGACAAGATATTAACAGTGTAATAACATATGTTACAGCTAACTTGACAAGATAATAACAGTGAAATGACATATGTTAATGCTAGCTTGACAAGATATTACCAGTGTAATAAAATATGCTACATCTAACTTGACAAGATATTACCAGTGTAATAACATATGCTACAGCTAACTTGACAAGATATTAACAATGAAATGACATATGTTAATGCTAGCTTGACAAGACATTTCCAGTGTAATGACATATGCTACAGCTAACTTGACAAAACATTACCAGTGTAATGACATATGTTATAACTAACTTGACAAGACATTACCAGTGTAATGAAATATGTTATAACTAACTTGACAAGACATTACCAGTGTAATGACATGTGTTACAGCTAACTTGACAAGACATTACCAGTGTAATGACATATGCTACGACTAACTTGACAAGACATTACCAGTGTAATGACATATGTTACAGCTATCTTGATAAAACACTAGCAGTGTAACTAACCTTACTTACTTACATCATTATTTACCAACCTACGTACTTACTTGTATACCGACCTGATTGCCTACCCACCTACCTACCTGATTGCCTACCCACCTACCTACCTGATTGCCTACCCACCTACCTACCTGATTGCCTACCCACCTACCTACCTGATTGCCTACCCACCTACCTACCTGATTGCCTACCCACCTACCTACCTGATTGCCTACCCACCTACCTACCTGATTGCCTACCCACCTACTTACCTGATTGCCTACCCACCTACCTACCTGATTACCTACCCACCTACCTACCTGATTGCCTACCTACCTACCTACCTGATTGCCTACCCACCTACTTACCTGATTGCCTACCTACCTACCTACCTGATTGCCTACCTACCTACCTGATTGCATACCCACCTACCTAACTGATTGCCTACCTACCTACCTACCTGATTGCCTACCCACCTACCTACCTGATTGCCTACCTACCAACCTACCTGATTGCCTACCCACCTACCTACCTGATTGCCTACCCACAAACCTACCTGATTGCCTACCCACAAACCTACCTGATTGCCTACCTATCTACCTACCTGATTGCCTACCCACCTACCTACCTGATTGCCTACCCACCTACCTACCTGATTGCCTACCTACCTACCTACCTGATTGCCTACCCACCTACCTACCTGATGGCCTACCCACCTACCTACCTGATTGCCTACCCACAAACCTACCTGATTGCCTACCCACCTACCTACCCGATTGCCTACCCACCTACCTACCTGATTGCCTACCCACCTACCTACCTGATTGCCTACCCACCTACCTACCTGATTGCCTACCTACCTACCTGATTGCCTACCCACAAACCTACCTGATTGCCTACCTACCTACCTACCTGATTGCCTACCCACCTACCTACCTGATTGCCTACCTACCTACCTACCTGATTGCCTACCCACCTACCTACCTGATTGCCTACCCACCTACCTACCTGATTGCCTTCCTACCTACCTACCTGATTGCCTACCACCTACCCAACTACCTGCACAATACTCCTACCTCATCTAGCCAACTACCTACCTACAAACCTTACTACCTACCTACTTACTACTACCTATTTGCAAGCTTGATCACCTACTAAAGGGGTCGGCAGCCCATGGCACGCGTGCCAGACTTGACACGCAGTGCGATTTTCAATGGCACGCGGAAGATCACCCAAAAGACGATGCCGGTCTTTCTACAATAAATGGAGTGTTAGAACATGATACATTTTATGCTCTTGGTACGCTGTATGAATTAGAAATTCTATTTTGGTACACTATAATCAAAAGGTTGCCGACCCCTGACCTACTACTTATTTATCTACTAACTAACCCATCTACTTCTTGGATTTGTCTGATTGTATATACCTCAATCTATTTATCATTCTATTTTTTTCAATCCATACATCCGCATATCCATCCGTCCACCATTTATAAATAAAATATTTCCGTCCCTTCATACATCTACCCATCTATTTACCTACCTACCCAGCCATAAAACATAACATTGACCTTAACACAGTCTGCCTATACGTTACTACATACCGTCATTGGTCGTAAACCGCGTAGTCTTTGGCAACGTAAGCAATAAAACTATTTTTACGTTTCATTTGAGAAATTCCATAAATGCAATTGAATCCTTTCATATAAACTTTTTATGTCTGTTTTATACCGTCGTCAATAATTGGCCATTTAAACGCACCAATGGGAAACCAATAATCAATGAAAGCCTACGTTAACTGAGATGATACATTAAGATAATCTATTTTTTATTCTATAATATATTTTCACTGTCCTGCATATAAGTGAAGACATGCTAACGACAAGGTATGCCAACTCTAATGCATGTGGTATTTTCTTCCGAGTCCAAACGGTGTGCCTGATTTTAGATAATATTTCAGTTGACCGACAAACGATCTATTATTTTATATAATTGAATTTCAAGGTAATTAAACATGTAATGCAGGTTCAGCAACCTTTTGCTAATAGTGTGCCAAATCACTGCCTAACTAGGATTTCTAAATGAGCGTGCCAACAGCCTGAAAGTAACTCTGCTCTACTATGTTTAGCGCCTTAACAAATCCAAGGCCAAAAGCAAATGAACTATATAGAGAAAATGGTTTTAGCATTTTATATTTCATTTTTTTTTTTAATTTCTGGTGATCATTTTTCTTTTTTTGCGTTTATGGTGAAAATTAAATTGTATTACTCATATTTTACATAAATGGTTGAAGTCTAAAATAGTTACATATAACATTGGCTGGCTAGAAATAAAACTTTAGCACATGATATAATTTTATTTATATCTCTCACAAGAATGACTGTGAATTCCTCTGTTTCCAAAAGGACTTTTTACTACAATTTGAACAATTTAGATAGATTAATGTAAAGCGAAATGCTTGCTTGCTTGCGTTGACAAACAAAGTTTATTTTTTAAACATGAATAATTACAAGAATTTACATAATATAAAGCTAGTTTATTAGCCTCTTATATTTACTAAAATAATAAAACAACTAAATAGTTATAGAATTAATTATTTGTTTGCTAAGACATAAGCCCGCCGTTGCCGACCCCTGCTGCCAAGCAGTCGTACCTTAATTTTATATTTTGTTATAGATCTAAGCCTTTTATTTTATTCTACGTTAATAAAGCGTGAAGTAAACTGTGTCGTTTCTGATAGTGGCAATAAAATTGAAAGTCGCCACATCAAAGGCCACAACCAACATAATATATTACAGGGGACGGCACGCGTGAGGCGAGTGAGTGCCGCATTATGTTTTCATGTATAGAAAAGCGTAGCTAGGATATTTTCGGCCAGGGGATGAACAATAAAATTGGCGCCACAATCCCTTATCATTTAATAACATTTCACTTCTTATCGAATAAGGAAAAACTGATTCTTATTTAATGAATCCAAAAGAAGAAGACACAATTATTACGGTATTTCAAAATGTATAAGTTAAAAGTAGGCACACTAATGCCAAAAAGAGCCGCACTTTACTCAATGAAGATCCGCATGACCACACCTGTAATTTAACGATAAGACGACATAATTTTTGTAATCTAAGTTAGGATATGCAATGATTACTCTGGGAAAACATATGTTAAAAAAAAAACAAATAATTTATATATAAATTAATGAGACATAAACAATATATTATAAGTGCATTTATTAATATCTAAATCAATGTTTAATAAATACACTTACAATATGTGTGAACGGACACTTCACAATCAAACACACTCACAGACATGAATACAATACCAACATACAAACTTTATGACTTTTTAGAGTCAAGTCGCTGATACACTTTCTTTTTTTCTTCACCCCATTTTTCTTTATTTAAGGTTTCTTTTCGATTGAATAGCAATAAACTTTAAACAGACACACGAATATAATATGTAGATACTTTAGCAAGACTTGCAGGCGCATTAAATAACACTATAATGGGTTTTCAACACACAAAAATGTGTCCTACATTAATGACCGAAGAAATTGATTTCTAGCTCTGGGCAAAAGCTGAATAAAAGCGTCATTGAATTTTTTTTATTTTATGTATTGCACTCAGTGGCATATAGTGGAGAAAATTCTTACGTCTATTGATAGAGTTCTTTCTAGTTTTTATTTGCCTTTTTTAAAGAAGACAATTCAGTTTATACTTGAACGTATATATATGACCATAAAATGCTATTGACTTGTTTGAAAACTTAGACTCCAAAGTAAATCATGCTATGTATTGTGTGTAGTTTGTTTGTTCTTTTATTTAATTTAAAGAACTAAATGCGTCATTTGCTTATATCACTGACATATGTATATGTAAATTCAAGATAGAAACATGGCTTTATAAATAAATGACATGGCAGATTTTGTGTTTTCTTTCAAAGTGTATTTTAAGCGCCTGTGTAGAACAATTTACAGCCGTAGCTTTGAAAATAAAAAAAAAACATAATGTTTAGAGTCTAGAGTTTAGAGTCTAGATCATGACGAAAGTCTAAAGCCGCTTTAGCTAGTTGTTTTTTTTTTAATACTTTAAAGCCAAGACACACCCAGAACAAATAATGAATCATACAAGTAATATTCATCTGACACAGTGTACAGATATAAAAGGCTTTCTAAGGCCAAGTTCATTCATTTAATTGGACTATAGATACGAGGTGACTGTGTGGCCAGCAACAAATTGTCAAGTAAGCATCAAAGTTGTACTAGACTCAAGGAAACGACTTCTTGTCTTTTAGGGCTTAATCCGCTTAGCATCATAATTCTAAAAGAATGTTCTATTCATTGACCATTGCCCCCTTAAACGGAAACTAATGTACTGAGAGCATTTGAAGGGTGGCGACCTGAGCTAAGCATTCTTTGCAAAGCCAGCATTTCTTATGCTTTCCATATCACATCTCTGAATATCTTTGTCCGCAAAGCAATGCATAGTTTCTCTCGATTGTATGTTATCAAGGAATGTTGTAGCCAAATTTCGAAATGTCGCGTGAACTTTTCCCCTTTTTGTGTTGCACTTTTTCACACAGAGTCTAAATGATTTGTTGCTTTTATAGAATAGAACTTTGGCCTATAAACGATTAAAAAAAAAACTATTCAAATACAATTTTTTTTTTTAAGTTTAATTAAACGTTTTAAGACATACGTAAAATATTTAGACTTATGTTATTTAGGTTGAGCTTAGTTGATTTCAAACATAGATATCGTTAGTAGATTTCACACATAATTTTTCAAGGGGAGTTATGTTTGTGCAGAATTTTTTGTCTTTCAAATTCAAATTCTCCCCAAACATCTGTATCTTTGTATTTTCAGGTGTTAGGTGTCATTTACAAAACCCATTTTAGTTGCCCTAAAATATGTAACATTCAACTTACAAAACGCCGAAATGTTTTCATGGGGTTTGGGTGGTAACTAACATCAGAAATGAAAATGCTGGCTATGTAAACTCTCGTCAGGGGAGCGGTGGCCGAGCGGCAGCGCGTTCGACTGGGTGTATCTTAGTCTACCCAGCTCTGACATTAGTTGGGGGTAAAGTAAAGGCGGCTGTGCATAGTGCTGGCCACACAATCACCATGTATGCCGTGGCTACATACACTGGTGAACGCTGCTTCACCGGCCCTATGGATCATTCTGGTCCGACGTGATAACTTGTACAAAATCTCTTAAATGCCAAGTAGTCTAATGTAATATAAGAAGTCTGCATGACAAATGCCAAGTAGTCTAATGTAATATAAGAAGTCTGCATGACAAATGCCAAGTAGTCTAATGTAATATAAGAAGTCTGCATGACAAATGCCAAGTAGTATAATGTAATATAAAAAGTCTGCGTGGCAAATGCCAAGTAGTCTAATGTAATATAAGAAGTCTGCATGACAAATGCCAAGTAGTCTAATGTAATATAAGAAGTCTGCATGACAAATGCCAAGTCTAATGTAATATAAGAAGTCTGCATGACAAATGCCAAGTCTAATGTAATATAAGAAGTCTGCATGACAAATGCCAAGTCTAATGTAATATAAGAAGTCTGCATGACAAATGCCAAGTCTAATGTAATATAAGAAGTCTGCATGACAAATGCCAAGTCTAATGTAATATAAGAAGTCTGCATGACAAATGCCAAGTCTAATGTAATAAAAAGAAGTCTGCATGACAAATGCCAAGTCTAATGTAATAAAAAAGTCTGCATGACAAATGCCAAGTCTAATGTAATATAAGAAGTCTGCATGACAAATGCCAAGTCTAATGTAATATAAGAAGTCTGCATGACTAATGCCAAGTCTAATGTAATATCAGAAGTCTGCATGACAAATGCCAAGTCTAATGTAATATAAGAAGTCTGCATGACAAATGCCAAGTCTAATGTAATATAAGAAGTCTGCATGACAAATGCCAAGTCTAATGTAATATAAGAAGTCTGCATGACAAATGCCAAGTCTAATGTAATATAAGAAGTCTGCATGACAAATGCCAAGTCTAATGTAATATAAGAAGTCTGCATGACAAATGCCAAGTAGTCTAATGTAATATAAGTAGTCTGCATGACAAATTTCAAGTCTAATGTAATATAAGAAGTCTGCATGACAAATGCCAAGTCTAATGTAATATAAGAAGTCTGCATGACAAATGCCAAGTCTAATGTAATATAAGAAGTCTGCATGACAAATGCCAAGTCTAATGTAATATAAGAAGTCTGCATAACAAATGCCAAGTCTGATGTAACATAAGAAGTCTGCATGACAAATGCCAAGTCTGATGTAATATAAGAAGTCTGCATGACAATTGCCAAGTCTAATGTAATATAAGAAGTCTGCATGACAAATGCCAAGTCTAATGTAAGATTAGAAGTCTGCATGACAAATGCCAAGTCTAATGTAAGATTAGAAGTCTGCATGACAAATGCCAAGTCTAATGTAATATAAGAAGTCTGTATGACAAATGCCAAGTCTAATGTAATATAAGAAGTCTGCATGACAAATGCCAAGTCTGATGTAATAATAGAAGTCTGCATGACAAGAAATGGCCCGAAAAGGGAACATTTCTTATTTTTACAACGCGTGTTTCTACTTTATTGTTTGGATTAATGTTTTGTTATTTTATTCAATTTCCAAAGGCTCAAGCCCAAGTGAGAGCCGAGCAGATAAAGGGGGACAACTCCAGGGAGAATTCTAGTATGCTTGCAGACGAGGAAGGTTACCCATATGCTGACCCTTATACCTACAGCCAGGGAGGTCAAGGAGATCACGATGCTACGACATATCATCTCCCCCGCGGAGGACTAGCGCCAGGCTACCACAACCTGACATCAGACCCGCGGGACAATTCGGACCTAAAGCAATTCACAGTCCCGGCGCCGTATCAGACAGACTCAGGGACGTACCATGCGAACGGGCTGGATTATTTATCGACACCAGGGACGTATACTGCAGAAACGGGTGCATACCCAACGAACCATGCGCCATATTTGAGCAATCCTTACACAAACGATTACAATTCTAGTCTTTCATTACAGAATGAACCCCAGGCACCCCAAATCGACACTCGCTCTGGCTACCCATACTCCACGGTGCCATACAGCAGCGCCGCCTCTGAAAACCACCAGGTGTCCAGTTCACCCAACCGTCGCCGAAAATTCGGCAGAGACCACACCAACCACGTCCTGCCGGCGAACTTTGACCCTTTTAAGAACAGCTCGGCCTCGGGTAAACAGGAAAACGACAGCCCGACCCACGCAGGTCCCCCGGGTCTTCCAATCACCAATGGGCTACTCGGTGACGGTTCGGAGAATGGCCTGAAGCTTGTCGTCGTGGACAAGACGGACGACGAAGACGACTCGTTAGATCCACAGCAGCATTCCTACGGCGCCAGAGGGGACGTCTTTCCACTTGACAACCAGGCAATAGAGCGAGACATGTATAAGCAGGAGTACGATCCAACTCTGACAAGCTTTAAGCCCGATCTTAACCCCA
Source organism: Anisus vortex (assembly GCA_949126835.1). Classification (NCBI taxonomy): domain Eukaryota; kingdom Metazoa; phylum Mollusca; class Gastropoda; family Planorbidae; genus Anisus; species Anisus vortex. Next base: position 26,920,237 of record OX421507.1, read on the forward strand.
GCATAGGCAGCCGACACAAGCCGGCTGTGATAGATCCCGGTTCGAATCCTCCAGACTCCATCAGGTTACCCAGCAGCCTTAAATCATCGAGCCAGACATTTTCGTTCCACGTGACTGATTACGACTCGGAGGTGGACATCGGCACCCAGCGCTCGGACGCGACCTCGGCGAGTGACGCCTACCCCAGCCCCAGACATTTCCATCCGTCCTCCGCGATGCTGGCGATACCTCCACCACAACAGACATTGCCCCTCCAGGGCCACCCCGGGAACAAGCCGGCGTTTCGCGCGCATCCGCCTCCCGACAGTAGCAGCAAACACAACGGCCAACAGCAGCGGACGTACACCATGTCGCAGATAGACTACGACCGCTACACCAATAACCAGTCCACTCTCAGCACCGTCATGGAAGACACCACAGGGCTGGAGACGTACAGGTCGGACGACAGTAACGACACCAACCCCGACACGTTCAGGGACGAAAAGAGCAAAACTTTTGTGCTCGCCCACCCGTCCGCGGCCGCGCACAGAGCGGGTGGAGCAAAGACCCAAGGGGTCAGAGTTCAGGGACCCGGGTACAAATTTGAAGTCGACAGGTATAATATGGTGAAACGAGCTTCCATACTAAACAGGGCGGAGCAACTGCTAGATGCCAGACGCAGTCAGTATAGTGATGGGTAAGTACTCATTATTATCACACCTTTTTATTTTTTATTTTATATTTATATTAAATATTTTTTTTGTATTTCAGAAGTTCCTTTATACAGAACCTTATTATGGCCGCTGGTCGAGCGGCAGCGCGTTCGACTGGCGATCCGAAGGTTCTGGGTTCAAATCATGGTGCAGGCTATGATTTTTTTCCCGGGACTTGAGGGTGCCGCTGAGCTATGACGGGTACCTGACACTATATGGGGTAAAGTAACGGCGGCTGGGCATTGTGCTGGCCACACATCCCGTCGTATGCCGTGGCCACAGAAACTGGTGAACATCAGCCCTATGATCAGATTTGTCTGAAGAGTACTTTACTTATTGCGTCCAGTGCTAATCATAGTCAGAGTTAAGTCTCTTAATGAATAACTGCTTCATATAAAAATATACCTTTTCAAATAGTATCATGTTCGTTCATTCCTCAATATATAATCAAAGTTACTCTTTCAAAGCAAAAGGTCTGACTGAATAACATTACAAAAAAAAATCTTCAAAATTAAAAACAAACATATGTTATATTTGGAAAGTAAAGATGGATATGCAATGTGCTGATCACAAAAAAAAAATCCACTTGTGTGCCGTTTTCACGGAGATGTTGATTCAGTAAACCCATTTACAAACTCAGAATATACTATATACTATAATATTCTATAATATGGTTATACATAATGTAACACTTAAAAGATTTAGTCAATTATAAAGTAAAAGAGTAATTGCCTCGAGTGAGCTAAGAAACTGTAGAACCCATGCAATGATTCTGTCTGTTCTGCTCTGCGAGCACCTTTAGCATTCTTCTATGCCTGACCACAGGGGCGGCTCTAGGGTTTTTGACGCCCTAGGCAAAAACAAATTCTGCTCCCTCGTTAAAGTGCCTTCGGCTGGGTCTGCCGGGTATGAAACTTCGAAAATGTTATTTTGTTAATAATTAATTGTTATAACCCAACAAAGAATTGTTTTTTTTACAACCTTTGATTAATGACTGTGAAATGTAAATAAAACAGTTGAATGAAAAGTAACAATGGCTTTGCATTATAGATTAATAATTAGAAATCTAAATTATTATTAGAAAAGTTACATAACACACAGTTTTTTATTAGATAGATGAGTTTATAGGTTTTATACCTGCATTATGTACAATTCTTTTAATAACAAACCGAAACTCACAGTTAGATTACAGATAGGTTTTTCTGTTTTTTATAACACTTAAAAAAATACACAAAGACTACTTGATATTGCTTGATATTGGATTATAGTTTTCTTCACTACGGTACAAAAGCCCCTTTTTCTACTCCTAAAGACTAAAACCCTGATGGTACTTTTCTGGTACTTTTCTTGCTTTCTGCTTGGTAAATTCTTGTATGGGGGCGTTTGATTCTAACTGTCTTGCTATCTCACTTTCAATAGATTATTATCGCCAGACCCACAAGTCTCTCCTGACACATTGTACTACGCAGATAGGTTTTAATTAGTTTAGGTTTTGGAAAACTTCGTACAGCACTGGCTACGGAAAGTGGAAACGTAAGCAAAATACGAAGGGCTACACAAATGTTAGGAAATCCATTTTGAAGATTCTGTTGGTAAATGTAGTTTAGGACTTCTTCAGGGTTTGATACTGAGCCATGGAGACGATGAGAAATTGCTCTTAGTTCAGAACTCTGTGGTACAGAAATGTCAGATTCATTCAAACCTTCATCTTTTTCAATTGTTAATGCTTCTTCCAAGGTTTGCACATCGACTTAACCTCTGATGTAGTCTTATTTTTAAGGTCAGAAATGTTGTACAAAGATCCAAAACACCAGATAATTTATTTAACTTGGAAAATCTTTCTTTTACCGCATAAGCAGCTGTGTCTAAAGCAGCAAAATAAAAGTGGATCTTGAAACTTTCTGAGGGGCTACCTGCAATATTTGCAGATTCATCTGTTGATTCGTAGGCTTATCAACCTTGTTCTTATTTTTTTTAAATCCGGACCTTCTCTTTTTCAAATACTGGTTCTATTCCAACTTCTTCTGCTACTTCATTAGTATCATCCAGAACTCTCTTGAACACTAAATTACTTATAGCTGTAACCAAAAACTCTTCGTTTTTTTTCAGGTGACTAACTGCTCTCTGGAGTTCTTTTCTTGCAGTATCTTACTATTTATGTTTACTTGAAACAAAATGTTGTGCTATGTGACAAGTGCAACAATACACGTGAAGTTTGAGATATTTTTAAATAACCCAAGTGCTTCTAACTTCGCAATATTGCCTCTAGATCCAATTAGTGTCTTCAGAAATCTCTTCCAAAGTATCACAAATATGAGATAACTGGTACCGCAGAGGTGTTAAGTCATCAATTCCATTGGACCATCTTGTACCAATTAAGGGATTTAATGTACTCGTTTTTTGTAATTAACAGTCTGAAAATGAACAAAAACAACAACTGCATTGCCAATGCAAACAATGCAAACTCAGCGCCCTCACGACTTACGATTCACGAACTGACTTGAAGGTCACGGTCACTTTACTACTGCGAAATACCGCCGCCGTATCGCATCCAGGGAGTGGCCGGGGAAGTAAGGGGCTACCTTTTTGTACTCCGCTACGCACAGCGAGGTTGCCAAACTGAGTAGTGTTAGGGCTAGGGATGTTAAAACCGTTTTTTTCCAAAACCGATTTTTGGTTCTATAAAACCGGTTTAAAACCGAATTTCGGATTCCCCCCCCCGTGCAATGTCACAAGTCACAGACCAGAAAAGCCAAATGTGCGTAGTTTTGTAGGTATATCAGAAAAATACTTCAAATTTTATTAGTGTTTGCAGGGCATTAAAGGGGTTGGTTGATTTGTGTGAATACAATATGATTTTGCACACTTTAACATAACATTCTTTAGAACTTAAAAAAAAAATTGGGGCTAATTGATTTAAACCGATAATAGCTTTCAATTTTTCAATAGGGATAATCAAATTACCAATTTTCGTTGACCATAATATTAAGAAGCATTTGAAGAGGCATATATGGTAACTTGTAACATTGAAAGATTTAGATGTATTGAAAAAGTTTCGCGTAACACAAATCAAAAGAATATGTATTTAATAGTGCCGTTAATAATAAAGCACAGACGCGGTATCTAGCCGGATTGTTCAGGGTCCTAGGGAAGGGCTAGTTTGCGTCTCTCCATGGCATACATTAAAGAGCAGCACACATCTAATAGATAAGCCGACAAGTAAAAAGATTCATGTTAATTGTAACAGTAACTTAACAAATGGTTTGATGTTATTTTTATCGCAAGCCATAGTTGGTATTTGGAAACACAAGAAACACAATATCTAAGACTAAAATAATAGTGTTAGTAAGGCATTTCAGGAATTGTTTTGTGCGAATCCAACATTTTTTATTAAAAATATTTCCAATAGAACCCCCCCCCCCCCCCCCCAAAAAAAAGGGGTATTCTACATGAAGTAATGATTACCTTCCAACTTCCAACCTACAAACCGAAATCGGTGTCAAAACTGGAATCCGGTATTCCGGTTTTCGTTTAACATCCCTAGTTAGGGCATAATTTCCTATTTTCTAAGACAACTTAAATAAAATACACTTTGCCTTTCGATAGGCCTATCTAGTAATTAATTTGTCCATGCTAGTAGCACGCAGAAGTGCTATTAAACTTTAATATAGTTTATATTTTTCAATCCCCTAATAAAAAAAAATCCTAAATTTTGCGTCCCCAAAAATTTTGCGCCCTAGTCGGCCGCCTAGTTCGCCTGTTTGGATGAGCCGGCCCTGCCTGACCGTGTAGCATTTTTAAACATAATACGCTCTTACTATAGGTCTAGTGTTAGACAAGACTTGACAGTGAATTATAATGGCATCCTTGTAAAATAAACATACCTAAAATGTATGACTGCTCTAGCTGAATTGAAAATAATTTTTTTGTCATGCATTTATGTTAGTATCAATTGAGTGTCATTGTATGCGGTTGTTATTTGTTCTAATTTTGGCTTTTCATATAAAAGTTCTTGAATATCCTGTCTGAGTCAGTATTGTGTTATATTTTTAGAACAAAATTTTAGAAAAAAAATATACATTTTCCTCTGTCAATTTTTGTTTGTTTTCAAATTCAAAAGTTCAGACTTTCTTTGAATTATTTAATTTATCTACAAACATTCAAACGCCCCGCCCCATCAAGCAGTCAATTAATGCAGAGTTACCCAAACTAAGTAAAATAACAAAAGAACTAGTTCTTTGGAAGTGTTGGGCAACCAAACTGACCTATGAAAATGCAGGGCTATTGTTGTGAGCTATTTAATCTGAAACATTGCTCTATTATTTATTATGAGCTATTTTTTTTTATGCGTAATAATAATCTCTAAGCGATAAGTCTGATGTATGACGTGGTTGTGAGTTACGGAAGTGACGTCAGAGTCTTGTGTTTTTGTCCAGGAATAAATGACGTGTTGATTTCTTTGTAATCGCATAGATAGTGATCACCTAATTTTTTCAATATTAGAATAATAATAAAGTTTGAAGTATTTTAGTTGTCTTATCTTATACATTACGAACGCTCCTTCTATAAAGCATATTTTTGTGTCCTACGCTCATCCGTGGTCCGAGTCTAGTTTTGCAATTGTATTAATGTTTTAAATGATGTTAAGTTACTGGTTTTCTTGGTTTGTTCAGGTAACCCGTTCCACGCCCGAATGCCACTCGGGAAGAAAGAGTACTGAATTCTGAATTGTATTTACTCTAACAGCTATCTAACTATTGGACAACAACTAGACTACATTACGAAGACATAATTTGAAATATATTAAAAATCTACCATTAACATTTTGTCCGAGTGTCATTTAGTATTTACTGAATTTATTTCACTTATTTACCTTATTTTACCACACCTGCCTATTCCTTGTGCGACAGCGGCTCTGAACCAAGCGATGAGGAAGAAGATGACGACAGCGTTAGTCACATGTCCAAGCCTGGACACAGGACTCTCAAGTATGTGAAACAGTTCGACGACAACACTAGTATCAACAGCAGCGATGACGTTTTGAACACAATGAGGTAAAATATCGCTTGAATACTTGTTGTTGTTTTTCATTTTCATTAGACTGAAAGTTGTCACCTTTTTATTTATAGATACATAATATCTCATTATGTGAAACCAAAGACTATTATAAGATTGATCATTTGCTTTGATATTTCTGCTGTTTGATGACTTGAGGCACTTAAGTTTTTGAATTTCCGATCGCACTAAGGCCTCTAGATTTCCGGTTGAGTAATTCGCTTTGATTTTCTCAATGGAAAATTAAGATTAAAATCAAAAGTTGTATACAGCGGAAACCTTTAATGCAATCGTAGGAGCGTAGAAGACATTCATGACAGCCTTATTCAAACTTATCGGTTGCGCACGGAAAAAATAGCACATAAAAGCTCTAAAAATAGAGCATCTTATTACTGGCTAGTCCTTGGTGAAACAATTAATTTAAAAAAAAACTTCCATTGGAAGAGCTCTGGGGTTGTAATGTTTGACGAGCCTGTTGTGAGCCACTTGCCGACTGTTGCACACTGCTAGTCTTTATTGTACCTGGCACAAACATATTATTAATTATTAGTATGCGGACATTTTTTATAGGGTAACTCATCCGTGGTATGTTTTCTAAACAAAAATACATATTTAGTAAGAAAACAAAAAAAATGTTAGGATCTTATTTATATTTGTGTGTGTGTGTGTATATACATTAGGCCATTCAACTAACCCCTTAATCTAATCTCATCCTACATTTCTCACATAAAAAACACACAGCGTCACACATTTTTGTAAGGCCACATATCAACCAGCCCACGCTATATGTTTGACATAAAAATATCGCAAAATTTTAATGAACTTATTGCAATGTAATGTATTACACTTTAATTAAAAAAAAACTTTTAGACTTATACATTAAATATTGTGTGAGTTATAACGCTGAAACAAAAATCCAAAGCTTCAACAACGTAAAAAAAATAATAAGTAAAGTACCCTTCGGACCATAGGGCTGGTGAAGCAGCGTTCACCAGTTTCTGTGGCCACGGCATACAAGGGGATGTGTGGCCAGCACAATGCCCAGCCGCCTTTACTTCACCCCAACTAAGGTGAGGTACCCATCAGAGCTGGGTAGACTCAGGAACACCCTCAAGTCCTGAGAAAAATCCCGGCTTCACCAGGATTCGAACACAGAGGACCTTCGGATCGCCAGTATAACGCGCTGCCCCCCCCCCTACCAAAAAAAAAAGAATTAAAAAATATAAATGGAACAAAAGGTTTATTTAGTAAAGTCAAGTGTCTCTATAGAATGTGACTCACCCTCTCCTCTAACTGTGCAGCACCTTATGCTGGCGTGCTCAAATTTAATGAAAAAGACCTTCCATTTTTTTTTTTTACATTTCGAATCTTGATCTGATCGTCTCATGATTAAAAAAAAATCAAGTTATTTCTTGCTCGTAAACAACTTTTATCACTGAGCTATATATATATGGAGTGCTCAAGCAAGTAAATTGTCGAAGAAAATGCGGACTTTTAAATAATATATACATGTCTAAATAATACATATTCTAATAAAAATAATAAATAAATAAATATTCATTAAAATTACTTACTCAGTTAACATATATATGTGGTATTCAAAGCATTTATCCATAAAAATCATCAATCATTTCATCTTTTGACTTCGCCATTGATATTCTGTTTTTTTATGGTTTTGGTTTTGGTTTTTTCGACAACATAAAGTTTCTCCCCCGCAAAGAACAATGCACCATTTTCCAGTTAACAGGACATATACCTCAACCTACCTTTACCAACACATTATATAGCAGTATTGAACAACTGAAAAATACTTGTAAATATGTTTGTCTGGCATTGACTGCAAAAGAGCAAACAGCTCTGCAGACTGGCTAATAGTAGAAGAAGAATAAGAAGACTTCGCCATTAACTTAATGAATCCGGTACTCATTAAAATTAACACAATGTACTCGTATTATCATATAATAGAGTATAAGCTTATATATGTATATATAATGGATGTTCAGTATAAAAGAGTTCATTTTTATCAAATTTCAATGACGCAATTACGAAAAGTTTTTAAATTTTTGGTACTTCCATGTTTATATAACTCAGTGCCATACAGTGCGCTTATCTATATTTAAAAGTCCGTAATTTCTCCTCTTTTAGGGTCTCCATTTTAATTGCTTGAGCACCCCATGTATATATAGCTCAGTGACTTTTATGCTAACGGTAGCCTACATACTTTAGTCTAAAGTCTAAAGTGATCATTTCCTGTTCTAAAAGTTCATGCCCCTATCTTTAAACTCCAGGTACCAGCCGAGAGGTCCAGTGTCTAAGACTGCCAGGAGGGCACGACTCTCATCGGTAAACGCCAGACTTAACAAACAGAAAAGGATTCGGGCAGCCAGAAGACAAGTACAGGTAGGATTACAATTTTACCCTTTCTAAATTGTCAGATCCACACACACACATTGTTTTGTACGGCTCTGGTGATTTTCATAAAATAAAAAAAAACTTAATTTTAATGTCTTGATTGATTTGGTGCGTCATTGACAAGTCTTAATTAGACGTGACCTTTTGAACTGGGGTGATCGTGAACTTCCGGTTCTATTTTTAAATGTTTAATTATTTTAGGCATTTCCGTCAACAAAAAAGCATGCATGACAGTTGATTTCAACCTCGACGGCTAGTTCTAGTCTTTTAGAATTATACAAAGGATACAATATTTGTTTTGAGGAATCCGTTTTTAACATCAAAAGTGAGTAGGCGATAATTAATACTCAAGTGTTAGTCGCATGTAGCTTGTTTATAAAATAAATTAGTCAAGAGTTGCGTTTTCTTGGTTATTGAAAAACAAAATGCGTAAATTCATAAAAACAAATAACAAAAATTCTTTTCCATTAAGCAAAAAGTTTGATATTATAAAAAGGTGATTATTCACTTCTGACTTTCACAATACATTGTTTTCTTTTGTAAACATGTTTTGGAAATGAAAGAAATTTTAATCCCCAACAAATGTTCGTACAACCAGTAACCCAGCACACAGACATGTTTCGAATAAAATGATCGTATTCGACCGGAAATGTTTTTTCTTGTGAACTTTTATGCATGCATACACGTTAAGACTTGTCAATACGTTGTTCGGGGGCTGTAGCGTTGATAGCATCTTTTCTGCTACTTTTTGGGTTACTTAAGTTTTCAAACTAGGTGTTGTCGACTCAAACGTAGTTTCCTTTCCAACCATTCAACTGTTGTGAGCTATTTTATCTAAAACATTGTTCTTCTATTCAATTTGTTCTATTTTATTTATTATTTAATGCGTATTAATCTCTAAATGATATGTTTGGTGTATGACGTCATTGTTAGTTACGGAAGTGGCGTGAGTCTTGTGTGTTTTCGGGTGTTTTCGGGGTGAATGGCGTGTTGTTTGTTTGTGATCGGACGCATAGTTAGTGGTCTCTTGATTTTTCTGCACTGAATGATAATAAAGTTAAATTGTTGTATTGTATGCGGGGTTCTGAATTATATTACCTCAACAATTGGCACCTAACGTGGAACTCGAACCCACGACCCTGAGATTAAAAGTCTGATGCTTGCTATAAGTAGGCCACTCGTTTCTTTGCAGCACTCAATACTGGTGTTTCCCTACAGTTCAAAGATATTATCAGAGCCACTTGATATCTAAAGTCTAGCCCAGGGATCGGCAACCTTTTGATAATAATGTGCCAAATAATCATTTTTAATTCATTCAGAGTGACAACATTCTAAAATTCAACATCCACCCCCAATCAATTTCTTATATAAAAGACTTAAATTGCATTTTCGGGGGTCATCCACGTGCCATTGAGATTTGCTCCTCTATGTGCCAAGTCTGGCACGCGTTCGTAGGTTGCGGAACCCTGCTCTAGACCTTTCCATTGTGGATTGCCATCTTGGACTATTCTCCTCTCAATGCATTTCCTCGGTAGACTACGGAGTTCACTCCACCATTACATAACGTTGGTTAGGATTGCTCAACCGTTTTTTAGGCCGACCAGATTTGTGTGCTTATTTATTATCCTTAAAAAAAAATAATTGAAAATGAAATATATTTTAAGAACTAATAGATAAAAAAAATTACCTAAACAAAAGGCTTAAAAAAATCAATATCGATTTAAATCGTTTGCATATTGTGTTGCTAGTAGTTTGTCTAAATTTGTTTCAATTTTTGTTGCAAAATACTTAGGTCTCCATTCTTTACTATTTGCAGCTTGTTTTTATTTTTTTGACAACCAAATGGTATTAGCATAAAATCCACTTTCCACAAAAGAGGAATGCAATACTAAAATTGTTGCCAAAACTCACAGACCTAGAGAAACTGATTGATTTTCTCCCAGAGAATCGCATTTGCTTTTAAAAACTCGAGCACCGAATCCAAGTCTCATATATTATATTTCAACGATCATCTTCTGATAACCAACCTCTGTGTCTCTGTGTGAGGTAGCCATCGCTTGTAATCCTCGTCAATGAACAATATTTATTTTGTAACATAGTACATTAGTACAATAAAGACATAGATCTAGTCAAAGACATAACAAGAAAATTAAAAAATTAGCAAACAATAAAAAATTATATCGAGACAATAATAGTACTACATATATTAATAATAATAATGATGTAATCTACATCAGGGGTCGGCAACCAAAGGCACGCGCGCCTAACTTGACATGCACGTCGATTTTCAGTGACACGCGAGAGACCTCCAAGAGGTGTTTTTATTGATAAAAACAACAACAACATTTTCCTGTAATGAATGAGGAAAAACTGACTGTTGAAACCGATGTTTCTGATTGAGGAAAACTGACTGTTGAAGCCGATGTTTCTCAATGAGGACATTTACATTTGCACTGGAATGGATTTGCATTGAAATTGGACATATCTTGCCCTAAAACAATTTCAAAACACTTAACTACATGTACATCACTATGTTCAAGTTAAAGAATATATTAAGATAGATAGTTGGGCTTTTTCAGAAATACATTGATGCACTCAAAGCGGAGTTTTTTTAATCAAAGGCAAAACTTTCATATTGATGGACACATTTTTTTATACAACACCAAGCCTAACTTGTTTCATAATACTACAACTTTCTTAGATGCATATCTTTTTTTAAGTGAATGAATATTGCCGAGATTAAAACGGAGCAAGTTGAATTTTAAACATTAAAAAAATGACCATCCAAATGTGTGTCTATTTGCGGAAAAAATCTGGGAGGAAGCTGCTTACGAAAGTCATCTGCTATTCTCAACTGATTGGCATTCGCTCCTTTACTTTCAGCTTTTGGTTAAACTTACGCATGTGAACAGATTTCATCGCACATCAAAGTTGTTTTAAGCATACAAAGAGGTCACCTACACTTGACCGCTTATTAAATGATACAGACTAAATACATTGAAACGAGTTTTTATGCTCAACTTCTTTAATTAAACATAAATATAATTAATTCTAAAACACATTTATATGTATTATTAAATTTAGAAATATAAGAGACTTATTTAATAGCACTATAGTACGTAATTTCTGTAATTATTAATGTTTAAAATATAAACTCCTTAAATGGACATACAATTAATGTAGGAAATGTTTATTTAGCCTACAACTGTTTAACGTAAATTATTTTAATCCTCTAATAATTAAATCTTTTTATGAATACCATAATGTTACATTTATATAAAGAAATAATAACTAGTCAGTAATATTTGTTAAATTACAAAACATAACTTGTTTGGCATCACTATTGAATCAAATGTGGAAACATTTTTTTAACTAAAGGGAGATAATTAACCCATTTCATTTGAGCTAATATTTATAATGTTTTTTTTTCTTTTATAAAAAATAAATGGCTTACAATTTATAACTTTAAAATGATCAAACTATAAAACGTATTTGAAAATTACGTATATAAATATTATATGACTAAATTATTTATATGTATACTTTTAAACATTACAGTAACTACCCAGTTTGTATGATTACTACGTATCTTATTCCGCTATAAAAGTAGTAAATCAGAAGACAAAAAGTTCCAAATATCTCAGTAATACTTAGATCAAAATATCAATAATATTATTACCTAAAGACAACACAATTTTCTTTATAACTGGATGAGTACATGCTACCAGACAATCAAGCTTTACTTTTAGCTTACGATTATTTGAGTACATGAATAGGTCGGCGGTAGGGATAGAACCCATTACGTGTCCTTTGACAGTCCGATGAACTAAACACAGGACCAGCCGGCCGCACACCATACTTGTCTAATACTGAACCCTACTTCTTCGAAAAAGTCCATAAGATTCCTATTTCTTATTAGTATAATAATATGTAGGGTTATGTTTGAGGATATCAGATATTTAGCATCACTAGCGTTTACATCAAAAAAATAATCGATTCAAATAGCTGAGGTGTTCAAATTATATCAAGTATGTGTGTACCGCCCACTTGCCCTTCACCGCCCCCTTGGAACGTCAGCGCCCCTACATAGTCAGTTAAAAAATATAATGATGTGAATGCTAACAAAATGTATACATCTGTTAACACTATTATCTAGTTAAAATATTGTTAGCATATTATAATATATAATATACTCAACAAATAAAAAAAAAAAGAAATGTTAAATCCTCGCATTCGAACCTATGGATTAGATCATGTTTTTCAAAAGAATTTCAAAATACCTTTAAAACCACATCAAAAAATACCCGAGAAATTAATAAACACAAAAGCCAATTCAAGCGAACAAGCAATAAACTTTACTTACAAAGAAGAACAAAACATCACTCACTCATCAAAGTTGTTAGCTCTCGGTGTCTGGAAGGAGGGTGGGGGGGGGGGGGTTGGAGTTGTATATCAACAGTTACTTCGCTACACCCTTGAACAATCATATTATTCACACACTTGTCCTAACTTTCAACTTACAAAAACGAACGATGGAAGTTGTATAAATCCAGTTAACAAGGATTATTTAATCCAATTCGACAAACAGATACATCAAACCATTTTTAAAAGTATCTATCATAGGTTTCAAATTAAAGTGTCGTAACTCTAAAACTAACTCTTGACTGACCCACCTCACAGGAAGAACACACTCTATCCAATCCCGTGACCGGTCTGACCAATCGAACAAGGGTAGAGTTCAAAACACAAAACCCTAAAGGCTAAGCCACACTATAAACAAAATCAGTGATTCGCTGAATAATGATTACAGTAAAAACGTGATTCTTGAGTATAGTGTGGCTTTACCATGACGAACACGAGTTAACAAGGGAGGTAATACGTATTTTTTATTATTATTTTGATAGTTACAGTGTAATGTTTCGTTTAGAATGACTAAACCAAAGCAAACAATGACTTATTTTCCCCACCACCAATGTAATATAAATCTGACAATTCAACTGTCAAGTGTATTTTGTGACAAAATATTATATTAATGTTTTTATGAGGGATATGCGTCTATTGGAGGTCTTTTTAAAAAAACAAAAATGCCCTTTTCCATCTGTGCTGGGTTTCATGTTCAACTCACCAATAGCTCTAGAATGCAAAGGACAAGAGTATGTTCTTATTTACACACACAAAAAAATAATAATTTTTTGCTTTAATCCACACAGGTTGAAAACGAATGTTGCCCACCTGGCCTAACTTAATTTAATCCTGTATATCTCCATAGGAGCATTGGGCCGCAAATCCAATTTTCCATTGGTCTCAGTCTTGGGTGGCACCCTTTTTTTTTGTGCCCACTAGTTTAGCATCAATCTTGATGAAGCTACCTGGGCGGGTCTTTTTGTTTTACTTAGCGCTATACACTTCATCGTAACCATTGCTGATCGATTCTTATCTTTTCTGTAGTGCATAATATATTCGCCACCAAAATTAAATAGATTTGCACAATAACGCCCCACAATTTTGTATTTTAACAAAATAAGTTTTAAAATCCTTTTCTGCCCCAAAGTTCTTTTCACTTATGTCATACAAAATCGTAATAAAATCATAATGACATGTAATGTTGTTAATCACAAAGAACAGTTTTTGTACCGCTTATAACGATTCACAATTGCAACAATTTTGCTGTAAAACAATTGTCATGTTTTTTTTAAAAATAAAAGTCGTTTGTACCCTTCACGTTGTCTACTGTGTGTTTAGATTTAGGGATTCTTTTACTGCTAAACAGTAACTGTAAAACAGATATTATTCTGTTTGTTTCTTTTTTGCTTATTTTTTTGCCCGAAATTTAAAAACAGTAAACTGCTGCTTTTTTTTTTGTGTGTTTGTCTGTTTTACTGTTGTTTTATTTGTTTTTAAATGCATAAAAAAATGTACAGTTTGAGCCTTCACCTTGACGTAATGGAAGATTGGAACCTTATCAGAATGTTTGAATATTGTGCACAGGCAAAAGAAAAAAGAAAGGGAAATGATAGTACCATAGTAGGAACAAGTTCACAATTTCTATCTTAACTATTTACTAATTGTAGGGGCGTGGTGGCTGTGCGTTCGTTTATTGAGCCAAAGGTCCCAGGTTCAAATCCTGGCGAAGGCCATGATTTGCTCCCGGGTGTGGAGGGTGTCCCTGAGTCTACCCAGCTCTGATCGGTACCTGACCTTATTTTGGGGTAAAGTAAAGGCGGCTTGGCATTGTGCTGGCCACACAAATCCCCCTTGTAAGCCGTGACCACGGAAAATGGTGAACGCAGCTTGATCAATGTGGGTTACACAAAATTGAATATTTTATCTCTTTATCAATACTTCAAAAACTTACTATTGAAAGCTAGTTAAATGAAAAAAAATCTAGGTTTCATTTGTAGTTGTCCTAAGAAAAATAAAGTATAAAAAATTACACAGCATTGGACATAGGAAAAACAAAGATGAAATATGTTCCCAAACATTTCCATAAAATACTAAACTAAATCACAATAAATTTAGAACAGTATAAATTGTTTATTATTTAATATTTAAAAAAATACGTCCTACATGGACAGTTAAAAAATATAATAATGTATATGCTAACTAAATGAATACATTTTTTAACACTCGTATCTGTCTATGGAATAGTTATAATATTATTATCATTTTATAATATATAATATACTCAACAAAGAATTAACAACAACAAAAGTTTTGTTGAAAAATCCTCGCATTCGAATTCAATTGCCCGTCTTGGTTACGCCTCAATACATCACGAAAATAAGCTACTGACAGTAAAATTATTGAAAATATGGTAAAAGTTTAAAAAAAAAACTGTTAATTGTTAATAGATGTTGCTATAAATATTGAAAACATTAAACAGCTCTATTTTTATAAACGACTGTTTCTCAGAATTCTTCCTTAGATCTGAATGTATTTAGGTACATAAAAGGCAGCACTCACTGTTTGTGAAAAAGCGCCCTCTAGTTATTTGAAATAAAATTGCCGTGACCATAGCGCGTGAATAAAGCAATATTTTCTTGATGTTTTTAATGTGTTCCAACAGTTCCAGTAGTGGTTTCTGTAGTCTTATTAACTCCCTTGACAAAACACTGAAGTCCCATGGCGTAGCTATCTGTAGTCTTATTAACTCCCTTGACAAAACACTGAAGTCCCATGGCGTAGCTATCTGTAGTCTTATTAACTCCCTTGACAAAACACTGAAGTCCCATGGCGTAGCTATCTGTAGTCTTATTAACTCCCTTGACAAAACACTGAAGTCCCATGGCGTAGCTATCTGTAGTCTTATTAACTCCCTTGACAAAACACTGAAGTCCCATGGAGCAGCTATCTGTAGTCTTATTAACTCCCTTGACAAAACACTGAAGTCCCATGGAGCAGCTATCTGTAGTCTTATTAACTCCCTTGACAAAACACTGAAGTCCCATGGAGCAGCTATCTGTAGTCTTATTAACTCCCTTGACAAAACACTGAAGTCCCATGGAGCAGCTATCTGTAGTCTTATTAACTCCCTTGACAAAACACGTAAGTCCCATGGAGCAGCTATCTGTAGTCTTATTAACTCCCTTGACAAAACACTGAAGTCCCATGGCGCAGCTATCTGTAGTCTTATTAACTCCCTTGACAAAACACTGAAGTCCCATGGAGCAGCTATCTGTAGTCTTATTAACTCCCTTGACAAAACACTGAAGTCCCATGGCGTAGCTATCTGTAGTCTTATTAACTCCCTTGACAAAACACTGAAGTCCCATGGCGTAGCTATCTGTAGTCTTATTAACTCCCTTGACAAAACACTGAAGTCCCATGGAGCAGCTATCTGTAGTCTTATTAACTCCCTTGACAAAACACTGAAGTCCCATGGCGCAGCTATCTGTAGTCTTATTAACTCCCTTGACAAAACACTGAAGTTCCATGGCGTAGCTATCTGTAGTCTTATTAACTCCCTTGACAAAACACTGAAGTCCCATGGCGTAGCTATCTGTAGTCTTATTAACTCCCTTGACAAAACACTGAAGTCCCATGGCGTAGCTATCTGTAGTCTTATTAACTCCCTTGACAAAACACTGAAGTCCCATGGCGTAGCTATCTGTAGTCTTATTAACTCCCTTGACAAAACACTGAAGTCCCATGGAGCAGCTATCTGTAGTCTTATTAACTCCCTTGACAAAACACTGAAGTCCCATGGCGCAGCTATCTGTAGTCTTATTAACTCCCTTGACAAAACACTGAAGTCCCATGGAGCAGCTATCTGTAGTCTTATTAACTCCCTTGACAAAACACTGAAGTCCCATGGCGTAGCTATCTGTAGTCTTATTAACTCCCTTGACAAAACACTGAAGTCCCATGGCGTAGCTATCTGTAGTCTTATTAACTCCCTTGACAAAACACTGAAGTCCCATGGAGCAGCTATCTGTAGTCTTATTAACTCCCTTGACAAAACACTGAAGTCCCATGGCGCAGCTATCTGTAGTCTTATTAACTCCCTTGACAAAACACTGAAGTCCCATGGCGTAGCTATCTGTAGTCTTATTAACTCCCTTGACAAAACACTGAAGTCCCATGGCGTAGCTATCTGTAGTCTTATTAACTCCCTTGACAAAACACTGAAGTCCCATGGCGTAGCTATCTGTAGTCTTATTAACTCCCTTGACAAAACACTGAAGTCCCATGGCGTAGCTATCTGTAGTCTTATTAACTCCCTTGACAAAACACTGAAGTCCCATGGCGTAGCTATCTGTAGTCTTATTAACTCCCTTGACAAAACACTGAAGTCCCATGGCGTAGCTATCTGTAGTCTTATTAACTCCCTTGACAAAACACTGAAGTCCCATGGCGTAGCTATCTGTAGTCTTATTAACTCCCTTGACAAAACACTGAAGTCCCATGGCGTAGCTATCTGTAGTCTTATTAACTCCCTTGACAAAACACTGAAGTCCCATGGCGCAGCTATCACTTTGTATCTGTGCTAATTTATTATTATAGTTACGTTTTTTTTAAATTTAATAAATTCATTTTTTTTAGTAATGTTTAGTGTTGAGACAGCGTTATTGATATCAATAGATGCTAACTTTATATCATTGCAGAGTTATTATTACTAGTTTATATAAAATTTAACGTCTGGCGAACGAACAAAGATGTTATACAAACCAGTGTGTAGTCTGGACGAGGGGGTTTCTCTGAACAGACCAGTCCTACTTATGTCGTACACACTGAAATAATAAACAAACTTTAATGTAACAGTAAAAAATCATTTAAGTAGAATTGATGCATTAGATCTAAGTGTTGCGTCCTTGGTTATTAGAAATGCGTAGATTCATAAAAGCAAAAAAAATATTTTGCATCAAGCAATTAGTTTGGGATTATAAGTAGGTGATTTTTTACGTCTGAAATTAACAATCTATCGTTTTCTTTTGGCAACATTTTTTTGAAATGATATTCTTTTTCTTCTATTAGTCATTCTGAAGAGCTGATTGCTCTCTTGCAGTCAATGCCAGACAAACATATTTACATGTCTTTTTCAGTTGTTTTCAATACTGCTATATAGTGTGTTGGTAAAGGTAGGTTGAGGGGAGAGCAGAGTGTATCTGAGGTGGGTTAGCTCAGGGTGGAAATGATATAAAATCTAATCCCCTACATCCCAGTAACGCAACACACAGACATGTTTTGAAGCAAATGAACGAATGGGACCGGGAATGCTTACACTTCACCCTTTTTATTGCATGCATAATATTTAAGACTTGTCAATTGCACTACGCTGGATATCACTGCAGAGATTCGTCGAAATAATGTTAGAGTAGAGCTGAGAGTTGAAAGTTGAGAGTTGAGAGTTGAGAGTTGAGAGTTGAGAGTACTGAGAAATATGAACATTATTTTCACCCAATAATATTATATTCCATTGTAAGAATGTGAACTTTAAATCTAAACACAATGACGACATCGTAAACCCTTGACTGTAGGCTATAGCGCATCATTTTTGTTGGACGGTTAATTGACCAGAGCTGCTCACTTTTTAATCTGCAGTCTTGGGTAACAATCAAGGCGTTGATGGTGTGACATATCTGGTAGCTTGAGCTCACAAAAGACACACAGTTGTATTCGGGAAACAAGCACAGCGATTTCCTGGATGATTTTTCAATCTTAAGACAAAATCAACAAGCAATCATATAGCTTGACATTAGAACAGAGCATTAAATCAATCGTAGCTCATAAAAACTATTTTTGTTATGCATAAAACTTATCACATTGAGACAAAAGCTTTTAAAATACACTACTTTTTTTTATTTCGCCCCGAGCACTGTGACATTTTCTTAATGCAAGTTCGACAACTGTAGAATTTATGAAGGGCATGTAGATTAAATCTTCATTACCTCCCTTTTCGTTTAATTGTTGTCATTATTATTGGTATTGATAATAAAAACGTACATATTGTGTTACCCATGTCCCATACATTTTATGATCAGCTTGGTCGGCTGGTAAGGAAGACACTAATGCGATGGCAAGATTGAGCTAGAGACACAGCAATATAAACGCCTTCATGGCTGGGTAGGGGAAAAAAGTGAAAAACAGACATAGATCTATAGACAATGTATGGCTGATGGCTGGATATTTTAAACTATGTTATCGATGTACATTTGAAACGTATATCGCCTTGTGGTTTATACTTGTAAACTCAGTATATCTGTATCATTATATAAAATGTAGACTGTGTGACAATGTGTGTGCGGTTTCCGATTCTCATTGGTTAATTTAAAGACACGTGACCTTATTATCTCATATTTTACCTTGCGATCTGGCTTCAGCTATGTGTATTTCTTAGCTGAATGGTTAGCCTATCCTACTGCCTTGCGGACGACCTGGGTTCAATCCCCACTTAAACTGTTTTTTTTTTCTTCTACTTTTTTCCCCATGAATATTACTATTTTGTTTAAAAGATGATAAAGTGTTTTCAGTAAGTAAAATCTAAACATTATATTTTAGACGCATGCGGGAGACGGGTGTTCGATTCTCAGCCAGCCAGGGATATTCCAAACTTTTTTACCTAGATACTATTAGATATATATTACAAAAGATAATGCCACATGAGTAGTTTTTTTTTTCCTTATTCCCGACTGGTGTCTTCCCTTAAATTAAAAACAAATGCCCTTTTTTAAACCGGATTACAATATTTATAAGTCCTTTCCTAAATGTTTTCAGTAAAAAAAGTATTATTTTTCATTTGTTATAGATTGGTTATTTTCATTGAGGTTTACACATTTTTATCTGTATCTTATTTAGACCTAGACTAGATTTTATTTCATTTTTTCCCCGGGCTATGACGGGGAATTTAGCTTGTTTCTAATGTCTTACTTATAAGCTTATGTTAGGTCGGTTAATGCTTCATTTATTTGACTTGTCCTATGATTTGTAAAGTTTTAAATCATCAATTAGCTTTAAATTTTTTAGCCTAGAGATTCTATCCGTGTTCTTAGTTGTATGTTAAATGCGCTCTGAGCTTACATTATGTTTGTTTGCAGCGCCATAAAAATATTATTATTATTATTATTATATGGTCTTTTATGGAGAATTAACGTTAATGGTTTAACTACAATGTTTTATAGACATTTAAATTGCACTTAATGGAGTAAAAGTAAATATAAAAATAAACATTTGTTTTGATTTATTTTAAACTTATATCAATAATAGAGTGTTAATATTAAAACGTAGGATGGACAAATAGAAAAGTAATGTTTTCGATGATCTTGGAATTTAAAGGAAAAATATAATTTTAAAAGTGTATTTTTTTGTGCAATTTTTTCGGGTGGACTCAGGGACACCCTCAAATCCTAGGAAAAAATCCTACCCTCAACCAGAATTCGAACCCAGGACCCTTGGATAGCCAGTCAAACGTGCTCCCCTCGGCTACCGTGTCCCATATAGCCTACACAAATGGGAATTTATATAATTCAAACCTGGTTACACAATAAGAGTGCGCAGCAGAAAACGTAGAATCATTAAATCAATGTATCTATCGATAAAGGCTACTTATCAATCTGTCATTCAACCATTAATTCAATAGTTCTATCTATCGACCTATCACTCTCTCCATCTGTATCTATTTTCTTTATGTCTCTCCCCATCCTCTCTCACCTTTCTCTCTCTCTCTCTCTCTCTCTCTCTCTCTCTCTCGAGAGAGAGAGAGAGAGAGAGAGAGAATGCTTAATCGAAAGGCCTGGTTTTTAAACCTGTTGAAGGCTAGGGTTTGTTCCCGGGTCTAGAGGCAGACTCTATGAGTCTACCCAGCACTGATAGGTACCTGACATTCGTTAGATATAAGCTGGACATTTTACTGGCCACAGCAACTTGTGAACGCTGCTTCACAGGCTTTATATAACGAATTGGTCTGAAGGGAATAATTACTTTACGTATATACAAATCTATTTATAGAAACCGGCGTATAATAATTATATGAACATTTTTTAAACAAGTTTGTAGCTTTTCTCTGTTAACCTTGAGGTTTTTTTTCCCTCTTTTTAAAAAAATGTCAATTATTTAATTACCTATCAATTAATATGACAGGTCAACTTGTGATGAACTCTGCAATGTGTAGGGTTGGCTTTGGGATGTGATATTTATTGTTGATATCGACTGGCTGCGGTTTATCGACGGTTCTTCATCTCTCGTACCAGTAACCCGACTGATAATCATCTTGATCTAAAATAAATATAGGTCCTCTATTTTGACGGGTACTAATTTAAAAAAGAACTGTTTGCTATTCATGCTTTTATATTTCTTAGAGATACGATAAGATCGTGCTCTCTTTCAATTCAGGGTTAGATTATTGCTACCACTGAGACCATGTTTCACATGATGCATAAACTGAGAAAAGAGCAATACATATTGAACAAAAAAAATCTAGATCATTCAACACTTTAAATATAATTTAATATTAATACAGCTAACTAGACATATTTTTTATGGTTCTCGATTTTGTGACAATACAGCTGGATAGCAGGCGTAGCCTCGCATAATAAACACAATACAGCTGGATAGCAGGCGTAGCCTCGCATAATAAACACAATACAGCTGGATAGCAGGCGTAGCCTCGCATAATAAACACAATACAGCTGGATAGCAGGCGTAGCCTCGCATAATAAACACAATACAGCTGGATAGCAGGCGTAGCCTCGCATAATAAACACAATACAGCTGGATAGCAGGCGTAGCCTCGCATAATAAACACAATACAGCTGGATAGCAGGCGTAGCTTCGCATAATAAACACAATACAGCTGGATAGCAGGCGTAGCCTCGCATAATAAACACAATACAGCTGGATAGCAGACGTAGCCTCGCATAATAAACACAATACAGCTGGATAGCAGGCGTAGCCTCGCATAATAAACACAATACAGCTGGATAGCAGGCGTAGCCTCGCATAATAAACACAATACAGCTGGATAGCAGGCGTAGCCTCGCATAATAAACACAATACAGCTGGATAGCAAGCGTAGCCTCGCATAATAAACACAATACATATAGATAGATAGACATGAGAACATATTATTTAAAAAAATAAATGAATAAATGTTCAATCCACCAGTATAAGCCAAACATAATTTATGTATAGAATGTTCAGATAGAATCACGTATACGAAAACACTCGAAAACACTCGAATGCAAACATTCAAAACGAGTTGCAGGCTTTGTGTGAATGTGGGCAATGTTGCTTTTTTTTAAAGAAAAAACTTGGTAGGACAATGTTATAAATGTAGTTTCATTAAAAAACAACTACACGCTCTTTAAAGGACTTGTAAAAAAAATCATGTAGAGCGGCTTAAAAAAAAAAATACTTATCAAGCAGGAAAGATTTTATAAAGTAGCGTTTCCATATGTGTGCCGACATTTAAACACGTGACGGATAAACACGCGAAAGTTAAACACACGGAAACTTAATCACATGACACTTGAACATACGGACGTTTAATCGCGAATGGTTGTATTTATTTTACGTAAAATCAAGGGGTACGGGAGATTAAAACAAAACAGGTTTTAGGAGGCTGTATTAGACAACTAACGTTCATGAATTAACACAAGTTATTCTTTTTTTATAAGCTTAGGCCTGTAATACAGACTCTCCTTCTATAAAGAAGACTATTGCGTCCTACACTCATCCGTGGTCCAAGTTCTAAACTTGCATCTTTATTCATGTTTTAAATGATATTAAGTTACTGGTTTTCATGGTTTGTCAGGCAATCGATTCCATGGCCGAATGCTACTAGGGAAGAAAGAGTACTTATATACATTTGTTCTCGCGTAAGGGCCAAGAAAAGTGTTTTTGTCTTTAATAAACAAGGATACAAGGTTAATGTAGAAACAAAAACAAGAAGATAAAAAACTAAGGTAAAATTTTTAATCGACTAAATAAACACATTGAAAACATAAGATATTATAACTATTGAAAGAAACTATTTTTAAATAATTTATATTATGTTCATTTAGAACGCTATGCCTTTATAGCTAAATAAATTCACTATATTATATCTAGATCTAGTTATTTATCAGTTTATCGTAATAGAACACGATATATTCGAAATAGTATGCCAATGTGACGTATAAAGTCTAGCAGTCTAGCGAGAATGTAACAGAAAACTTACCAAAGTAATAATAGTGTAGGCCTATTTCTTAATAAGAACACAAAGGCCAGTTTGGTCCAGAATGCGAATATGACGTCATTAGAGACATGTCTAGACTTCGTTTACACATGGCTTATATTTTTAAATTGTTAAGTAGAGCAGTTGTTTAAAATTAGATTTGGCGCCACCCCAAAACCTTCCAATTTTACTTTTGACAAAATTTCAATTTTTTTTCTTTTTTTACCAGATCCTAACTATTAAATATATGAATAGTGATATTTTAAAATATATTAAATTTAGTAAAGAGTTGTCATTCTATTGTGATTTGTTAACCTAAATATGAGATTGTTTATACAAATTGGTTGACGTGATGTGATGGCCAATACAATGCCCAGGCGTCTTTACTTTCCCCAAAATGACCTTCGGATTAAGGTAACGTCGGTTCATTTAAAACCGTTATTTCAAAGAAGCATAGATATGCGTCGGTAGCAAAAAAATCAACAACGAAATTCTCTTAATTTGAAGCCTCAGCAAAGTAAAATCAGATGGCGTCTATTGCCCACGAGATGCAAGTCTTGGCAAAAATAATATTGCTTAAAAGTTTAATTCTTGCATTTAGGCCAGCTTGATAGATTGATCAGTATATCTTATACCATGAGGTAAAGGGCATAGTAAAAGAGTAATACAAAGTAAAGTAATGTACACTTCGGACCAAACTGATCATAGGGCTGTTGAAGCAGCGTTCACAAGTTTCTGTGGTCACGGCATACTAGGGGATGCGTGGCCTGCACAATGCCCAGCCGCCCTTACCTTACCCCTAGTAATGTCAGGTACCCATCAGATCTGTGTAGACTCAGGGACACCCTCAAGTTCCAGGGAAAAAGTCTTAGCCTGCACCATGATTTAAAATCAGAACCTTCGGATCGCCAGACTGAACGCGCTGCCGCTTGGCCACCGTACAAGGAGAAATAGAAGAAACAAAATGGACGGGGAAATAAAAGCTGTAAGCAAGACGATTGGTAACACCTCCCCCAGATACGAGAAGACCACCATTCATAGACTTCAAATAGGACACACAACACTGATAAACAACCATAACCAAGTTGGACTAATTAAGCCATGTGGGCCTGGACAAGAGAAATGGGATCCAAAACAGGACCGGCTCATCCATATAGGCAACCTAGGCGGCCGGGGGGGGGGGGGGGCACAATTGACGATTTGAGGTTTAGTACTTCTGCGCGCTACTAGCATAGACAGAATAATAACTGGATAAAGAAAGGCGAAGGGTATTTTGTTTAAGTTGTCTTAGAAAATAGGAAATTATATCCTGACACTACTCAGTTTCTCTTCTTCTTGCCGAAGGCTTTTTAAGGCACAGAATTTGTTTTCGCCTAGGGCGTCAAAAACCCTAGAGCTGGTCCTGATCCAAAATCAAATGTCACAAAGACAGACCTGCTCATTAGAGACACAGAACTGGTAGTCTCAGCTGCAAAAGGAAATTCTACAAGGTACGCAGAAGATGAAGTAAACACCTTCTAGATTCTAGACATGGAAACATATCGTTACAATGTTATTTTAAGAACGAATGTTTGTTTTTTTCATTTAATTGAATCTTAGAATATTGACCAAGTAAGGACAGAAAGGATTCCTTGCATTGCCCCGATATGGTCACCAACGGGAAAAAAAGGAATATTGGAAGAAAACTGGGAACATGGAGAAGAACCACGGAAGACGAAGCGAATGTCATTAACAAAACCTGGCATGAAGGCATGGTGGAGATTTGCTGTTGACTTGTGCTCCAATGGGAGCAACAAACAATACGAGAGCAGTGATCTCTTTGGAGTTGAGGAGATTGTCTGGCCTGTACTACATTCAAAAGCCTTTTCTTTCCCATTAGCTGATGCCAGGTACGAACTATGCCCAATTACGACTCGCGGTGTCGACATTGCAGGGAAGCAGAAGAGACGGTTGAGCATGTGCTTTTAGACGACTCTGCCTTGCAGGGGCATAGCGTGGATGGGAACGGTCAACTTTGCACCGAACCTATATGGTGACTTGGCTTCACTGCGTAGCACAAGTGTGTTTGTCCTCCGAATCCAAAGAGATTAGTCTAGGTTCGTACTCACTCCGGGGAAGTGAGGTTTAATTCTGATGCCAGGTGCCTATCAAAACTGACTAGACTGATAAAAATTATCTAGTTAGGAAGGATAAAAACCTAGTGTTTTTTTTTCTAAATCTCGATTCGAACCTCTACTACTGTAGTACTGCCCCTAGACCACCGAGCCATATAAGCAAAGAATAAGTTCTTTATACCCCTGCCCTGATAATTTACGTAACATTTTTCCTAAACGACTTTTCACGTAGAATCCACAGAAAGTCAAGTGGTAAGACATTGCGGACAATGATGCTAATGGGGCCGCATATTTTAAACCGGGAATGTGACAGAATTGTGACAGTATTGTGACAGATTTTTTTGTGTGTGTTGTTGTTGTTTTTTTGTTTCAATTTGCAGTACGCTGACTTTATTTTTAATATGTGTCGTGCTACCTGGTTGTGAATTTCCACTGCAGACGACATAATTTAATAATATGTATGTAGACAGACGTTTGTAAAGTTATATTTCGATTCATTGTGTGTGTCACCGTCAAATTTTACACGTGGAAAATGGCTGAGACAAAGTTTTTTCTATTAACTCGAGTGAAGGTGGAGCTTATACTTGTGTGTGGGCCGAGATATACGTGGGATGGCTGGACCATCACAATACACTAACCGTTTAATTAATGAAAATTGAAGCATGACAGCTAAAATGAGAAATGAAATTAAGAATTATCCCATAGGACCTAATTGGTCCATAGGGCCGGTGAAGCAGCGTTCAACAGTTTCTTTGGCCCGGAACCTTCGGTACGCCAGTCGAACGCGCTACCGCTCGGCCAATGTGCTCCATAAAAGGCGAATTATCAAAACTTTAATTAACAACAAAACCTATCCGGTTTACAATTTGAAACTAGCGTACATGTCTCTTTGTGATAATATGGCAATTAATCTAACTAATAGTAACTTTATAGTAACCACCTCTTAAGGTAACCTACATATCTATCTTTACTTTAAGTTATCCGTATGTCTTTTAGCGAAAACAACTGAGTTCTATGGACAGTTGATATTAAAGATTCACCAATAGCTTTATTGCACTACTTAATGGCCAACGAATGGGCTTTGATATAAATTATAAATATTACCCAAACGTAGGAACATCAGTTCATATTTTATTAAATTTACTCAGGCTAAAATCTTAAGTCCTTAATTTAAAGCCTACATGTATACTAAGACATTAAATTTTAGAAAAATGCCCAATTTGGCATTGGTAAGGCTGTACACTGTCTATGACTATTGATACTCACTGGACAATAGCTTATAGGAGGCATTTATATTATAAGAGAATAATTTACTATCAAGATCAGATTATTTAATCCACTCTATCACAAAGTAAATAAACCAACGCAAAATAATCTTGTAACTCCGTGTGCTTGTCATGGTGATTGCCGTTGCCAGGCAAGTCGTCATAACATCCGGAAATGCCATTGCTCTAAACTCTAAACGAAGCGGAAACACTTTTTAACACGTGCATTTGATGGTTTTATGCTGTTTGTAATACATGAAATAATGGGTGAGTGGATAGTGTGTGCGTGTGTGCGTGTGTGTATACGTATAGGGTTATTGTGCGTGTATAGGAGCATTAGGAGTGTGTGTGCTTTGTTTTTGTGTGTAAGTTCATGTAATTAATTAATCATCATTTGAGTCTTGGTTGCCCGCGTACGCCGGGAAACAGTTGGGGGGATACCATTACAATAGTGTCTCTCTCTCTTGGCTTCGGTTTATGCATGATTGATGGGGGCCAGTCTAACAACGCAGCAGGCTTAAGACATGGCGTTTCATACAAGACAATAAGTAACGACTTCATTGTGTAATAACATTTTAAACCGGACTGTAGTCAGTGTCTTTTGCATGTGAGGTCATTTTCAGTGTACTATTTAGTTTAGTGTGTGTAGTGTGTAGTTTTATTTCTATTAACAATCATTCTAAAGTTGTCTGTTATGAGTTCAGTGAAATAATTTAAAAAAATATAAATATAATACTACAAAAAATGAAAACACTATTGAATATTGTTATAGTTTTGAGAACAAAACAAAAATCCATTTATTTAACGATTTTAACATCGATCTCTGAACAGCGTCAATGATATTTCTTGACACAAAAGCAAACAGTCGATCTGGTTGTAGGTGAGTATGAAAAATAAATGCTATAGTCTTTTGTTTCCTTTGCATCGCCCGTATTGGATTCTGAGGTATAAGTTGTCGCTGCTGAATGCAAAATGCCATGGTCGCCGATTGATAATGAAACAATCCATGCGTAAGGAGAAAACATAATAAGGTGAAACTATGGCAACAAGATGGGTTTGTGACAGCAATCAAAACTCGGAGACCGTGGCCTCGGGTGACAGTCGGCAAGCAGCGAACGCCGGAAGACACCGTGTGAAACGGTCGAGATCTAAGCTGGACATTCTGTCGCGGGGGGCATCCTCCTTCTCCTCCCTGGTCGACGACGCTGATGATGAGATTGTAGCAATCGGGGACGTAGGAGACAGCGTTGACCAGGATAATTATGAGACTTTCGCAGATGTTTCTCTGAACCAGAGCAAGGTGTTTTCGAAAATGTACCGGACGAAAAAGCTGTATAAACGCCAGGTCAGTGGTATAAACTATAAAAACAAAGGGTTGTATAGTCTTATCTTATATATTACAGACGCTCCTTCTATAAAGAAGATTATTGCGTCCTACGCTCATTCGTGGTCCGAGTCTAGTCTTGCATCTTTATTAATGTTTTAAATGATGTTAAGTTACTGGTTTTCCTGGTTTGTTCAGGTAACCCATTCCCTTATTGTTGATTATAACGTGGTGGTCTGTTCGCAAAGCTTTATTTAGAAAACTTGCATTACACCTCTTGTTATAAGTATAGTTCTTTTATGGAGTTGAAAATATGCAAATAGACGGAGCAAGTCAAATTTCCAATAGTTTTGCTCAATAAGCATTCTTATCTTATCTTTTATATTATAATACCATAGACTATAATACACATGGACCGCTTGCTTAAGTATTTCTGCTATATGATGACTCGAAAGACTGCTTTTCGGAATTTCCGACTCGTTGTTTCCTTTGCACTTCCGTTTTATTGAATCGCTTCGATTTTCTCAATGAAAAATTAAAATTAAAATCGAAAGTTCTATACAGCGGAAACATTTAAGAAACAACGAGGAGCGTAGAATTCATTTAAGACAGACTTATCGGTTGCGCACGGAAAAAAAGTACATATAAGCTCTAAAAATAGAGCAAGCGGTCCATCTTATTATAGTCTATGATAATACGAGCTTGACACCATCTTAATATCTTTAGCATTTCAGCACCAATTGGAGCTTCCTAGACGCCAGATATAAGGTGACAATTTGTTTTTATAAAAGAGAAATACTTGAGACACTGCGCCCATTCAAAAGCTTTGTTGGTGCATTGACACAATTTTCGCATTTGCTTTGATGTTCATTTCGTTCTCTCTAGTTCAGTTAGTAAAAAATAAACAGAGAACACGATTAGCGCAAGTCTCTAGCTCACACGTTAGGAATTGATAAATCGATATTCTTCGCATACATCCTTTTGTTATTGTTGCAGCTGTGTGTGTGGGGGGGGGGAAGGGTTAAAATGTAAGTCAAATATAATATTAAAAAACGTGTCAGACCCAATTAGAACCATGGTCATTTGGCAATTATATTATCTGTTTCTCTACCAGAATTTTGTACCAGTTTATGACTGTCTTTTTTCTGTTTGGTTTTATCTACATAGTATAATGTGCATTTTTTTTCAAGCTCTTGAATGTTTGTTTGTAAGCGAGTTTATGTTATTTGATTAACTCTTTAACTCTCTGTTGACCAGTTTAAGCAGACTTATTTTTTTACCACTAACCAATTTATCTCTAAGATTCATGTTAATAGATGTAATAAAAAGATGTGTACATAATTTGTATATTAGCTGGTGTTGCTTTTTACTTAGCAGTCTTTAGAAAAGAGAGAGAGAGAAAGAGAGATGGTGGGTGAGAAAGACAGCGAGACATGAAGAACGAGAGAAAGAAAAAAAGAAAGAGATGAAGAGAGAGAGAGAGAAAGTAAAAACGAGTGGGGGAAGATATTGTAACTATTTAATCGCTACCGCTTCTGTGAATGAATTAAACAAACCGGATTGAGAAAGGACAAACACAAAAATACATGAATATTCATGTTAGCAATTTCAATTTCATGTATAATGTGAAATCTTGTGAGTTCGATCTAAAAGACTTTTCAGCAGCATTATGAAGATATCTATAGCTTCCAATAACAAACTATACAAAGATGAACCAAAGACTATAATAAGATGGACCACTTGCTCTAAGGCCTATATGTTTCCGCTGTATACAACTTTCGATTAAAATCTTTCATAACGATTAAATGAAACTGAAGTGCACAATACAAAAGGGAATCTAGAATTCCATAAAGAAGTCATTCGAGTCATCAAATAGCGAACATATTAAAGCAAGCGGTCCATCTTATTATAGTCTTTGTATGAACTACTGCCATTGGTTATGACATGGGTCGGCAACTTACGGTACCAGACTTGGCACGAAGTGCGATTTACAATGGCACGCGAAAGACCCCTAAAAAGCCAATTCAAATTTCTTGTACATGAAATTGAGTGCTAGAGCTGGTTGACATTTAGGATGTTGGCACACTGAATGAATTAGAAATCCTACTTTGGCACACTATTACCAAAAGGTTGCCGACCCCTGGGTTATGGTATTTGCTATATGATAGCAATATGATAGACCTTTATGATATAACGTTTGCATTTTTTGTTTATTCATCTTTAGGTCATGCCCCAAAAACGGTTGCCTCCTTTACCGGTCAGCGATGACGAAGACAACTCTTCACTGAGTGACAGCACGGAGCAGCCGAGATCCTTTCAAAATTTCCTCCGGGACAAAGTGCGATACGAGGAGTTCAAAAACCGGGACTCCTCCCTGGGGCGGGGCCCTCAACAGCCCCTTCAAATACGCCAGCAGAATGACCTCTACGAGTCCCAGCCGCAGGAAGAAGGCGTCGGGGCCAAGAAAGGCCGCAGAGTCATGTTTTTCAGGAACGGAGATATTCATTTCAAACCAAAACAGGTGATTTTCTTTTTCATGTAAAAAAACAAAAAAAACAAAAATTGAAACGTTAAATTAAAAAAAAAACATACTGTTACTATATCCAATGGCGTAGCCAGGATTCCACGGTGAAGGGATTAGGATTGGGGAAGGGGAGTTGAAAAAGAGGGGAGGTAGGTGACCAAGCGAGGTAAAGGGGGCCAAAAGTGTAACGGGGGACAATAGAGACGGTAAGGTATATAGTATATAGTGCAGAGTACTAAATGCGAAGCTATTGCAGGCACAATTTCACCAGAAACTTTTGCAAAGTTGAGGAACACTGTGGCCTATCGACAGCGCTCTCCTTTAGGCATACCGAAGATCCGAGTTCAAATCTTCGGGTTTCTTTCCGGATCTGGAGGGTGTTCCTGAGCCTACGGAGCTCTAAAGAATACTTGACAATATTTGGGGATGATTCCATTGCGTACTACGTAATACTATTTTATGTGTCGTGAATAGTGTGTAATGTTGCTTATATTTGTTTAAACGAAGAACGATAGATACCCTTCTAAGATGCATTTTGTTATCATAGTCGTTTCAAAGTCACTACACACATAAAGGTTTCTTAGTTTATTTCTACAGCTCTATTTCTTTTTAATCTGACAGTTTCAAATTAATGTTGACCTTGCATAGCTGCATATAGGCATGTACAAACGTACATAAAGGAAGAATCTCACAAAAGTGGATATTGGTTAAAAAACAATATTTCTTCATTGAGATTGGACTTTCTTTGAAAGAAAATTAAAACTGTTGTTATATTTTTATGTGATCATTATTGCTGATCAATGGTGTAGTATCCCGTCGGGCCAAATTGATCCATTTGCCAGTGAGGCAGCGTTCACCAGTTTTTTTGGGCCACGGCATACAACGTGATTGTGTGGCCAGTGCAATGCACAGCCGCCTTTACCTTACCACAACTAAGGTCAGGTTCCCATCAGAGCTGGGTAAACTCAGGGACACCCTCCAGACAAGGAAAAAAAATCTTAGGCCGCACCAGGATTCGAACCCAGGACCTTCGGTACGCCAGTCGAACTCGCTGCCGCTCGGCGGCCGTGCCTAGTGACCAATGGTCTGGCTATGGAAAAAGCTTCTTGTGTCAGGAGGTGGCGTTCATGGCACAGCGTTCATGGCACGGCGTTCATGGCACGGCGTTCATGGCACGGCGTTCACGGCACGGCGTTCACGGCACGGCGTTCACGGCACGGCGTTCACGGCACGGCGTTCACGGCACGGCGTTCTCGGCACGGCGTTCACGGCACGGCGTTCACGGCACGGCGTTCACGGCACGGCGTTCTCGGCACGGCGTTCACGGCACGGCGTTCACGGCACGGCGTTCACGGCACGGCGTTCACGGCACGGCGTTCACGGCACGGCGTTCATGGCACGGCGTTCATAGCACGGTAGTTTTAATTTACTAGTAAGTTAAACGTAGAGGCTAAAAAGATACTGGTTCGCTGAAACCGTTGCGTTACTTATGTCGTCCCCCCCCCCCCCCCCGAGTGTCAGTTAAACGCAGGACCGCCTCTAGGGCTTTTGACGCTAAAGGCGAAAACAAATTCTGCGCCCCCATGATAAAGTGCCTTCGGCGGGGAGAAACTGAGTAGTGGTAGGGCATACTTTAGTATTTTGTAAGACAACTTAAATAAAATACCCTTCGTCTTTCATTATCTAGTAATTCGTCTGCCTATTCTAGTAGCGCGCAGAAAAACAAACTTTAAATTAGTTTATAATATTTTTAAATTCCCAAATAATAATAAAAAATCGTCCATTATGCCCCCCCCCCCCGTCCCAATTTTGCGTCTTTATTAGGCGATCGCCTAGGTTACCTATATGGACGAGCCGGCCCTGGCTAAGCGCCTATTCAAACTTTGCTACCTCTAGTTAAGCTACCAATGCTGATAGAGCTATTGCCAAACATCAGCAATTCTTACAAATTCCGCACGAATTCTTATTGTTATTATTGTTGTACTAACTCCCCCAGGTTTTGATCAACCAAAAAACGTACGCCAACTTCGAGAAGCTGTTGGTGGACTTGAGCAGCATGGTGGAAACATCGACGGGGGTAAAACATATCTTCTCGTGGCCTGACGGGCGAGAAATTAAGTCCATCAAAGATTTCGAGAACGGCAAATACTACATCTGTTCCAGTACTAGCAAGTTGCAGGTAAATAATAAAAGAGGTATATGCCTTGCAGTGCCCAAGGGTTAACTTAATAGTTTCTTTAGCCATACACTCGGATTGATTGGCCTGATCAATGCAAAGCAGACTTTAAACTCCAATTGTAAATATTTAAAAAGTGCCATAAAGAATTCAATGATGCGATCTAGAATACAATCAATAAACCAATTATAACGAAAATTTCTGGCAATCAACAGAGTTGAATCCAATACTCTTGGACCATTGATATACCAGTATATATCTATACCACTAAATCAATGTACCACTAGATCACTATACAACTAGATCAATATACCACTAGGTCACTATACCTCTAGACCACTATATCACTAGATTTCTATACTACTAGATTCTTATACCAATAAATTGTGTTACCACTCCATTCCTATACCACTATATCACTCAACCACTAGATTACTATACCTCTATATCAGAGGTCGGCAACTTTTTGCTAACAGTGTGCCAAACTAGGATTTCTAAACCATTCAGCGTGCCAACAGCTTTAAAGTCAACCTGCTCTATTATATATTTTTTAGTTATTTTTATAGGACTATTAATTTAACTCCGCAGCAAGACGAAGGCCGAAATCAAGGCACTGTCCATAAAGTACGTCACGCTATTTTTGACCAGTTTTAACCCCCTCCCCCTTCCCTGTCACAAACTGTCACAAATCTCGGACCCCCCCCCCAAAAAAAAAAAAAAAAAAAAAAAGTACGTCACACTTTCGAACACCTATTTAAAATTTGTATCTAAAACACACTTTACTATTTGTCTTATAAGTTTACAGACGTTCCTTCTAGATAGAAGATTATTACGTCCACTAGGCCCAAAACTCCTGCAGGGCGTCAGGGATATGCCTGTGGCAGGGTTAGAACCCGCGACCAGTCAGTTGGTTTTTATTGACAGTCCGGTGAACTAACCACTGGACCAGCCGGCTTCACTACTATTAAACAGTATTAAAATATAAAATTTTCATTTTAAAAATAAAATAACTTCAATAGCAGAAAAGTTAATTGTCAGCAGTTGTCACAGTTATTGATTGAAGCAGTAAGTCAATCTATATTGAATTTGGCAACAGTAATTGCAAAAATTAGACTAGACACTAGATTATATAACACACATTATTATTTCAGTTAGGCCTACAATAGGTGAGGTCAAGTTTTACATAATCTCCCAATTATGCAATTTTTTTTTTACACAAGATAAGAAGTATATTAGCAAAACTTGACCTCACCCAGTGATTAAATAATAAAAAGGAAACAAAAAAATGGACTAAAAAAAGACTGGATTGACAAATTATGTGACAAACTCTTGTGCTACATTGAATCTGTTTATTATGGGTCTGTGAATTATGTTTAATTTAAAAATATCACTGGACATCATCCATCCAGGGTGACGTGAAGTGTTCATCCATAGTTACGATTGGCATCAATCTTTTACCATCATCCTTTCCTGGAAGGTTAATTGCAGACAGATCAACTTCATCCTCATCTAGCCACTCAACATCCTCTGAATGTGCATTTTCTCTTCTGGCAATAACTGCCATGAGCTCTCTTTGCCTTCTAGCAGCTATTCTCAAAGGACGGATGTGTTTTATCTGAGTTGATTCTGAAACAGTTTGGGTTGGTACATTCTCCCAAGACAGAGCTCTGTGTGTCTCTGCATGTTTCTTCAACATTGTTTGTGAGGCAAAGTATAAGTGACACACTTTGCAAATTAAATTTGATCAAATAAGCTGGTCTGCAAAGATGGACAATAAAGATCATATGGTTGTACTTTGAAAACACCTGTCGATCTCGGCATAATGTAATCAAATTTGAGAGTTTGTGCCACAAACAATGAATGAAATTTATGATAATCTGCATCGGCTCTTTCTGACACTTTGAGTCCATCAGTTGTTTGGTTGTTTGGGATTGGAGGAGGCAATAATCTCAAAAGAAAATTATTTTTAAAACTATTAAATTATACTTAAAAAACAACAACAAATAAATTAGAAATAAAATTAAAATAAATAAATGTGTGACGTCACACATGGTCGGAACCCCCTCCCCCTTGTCACAAACTGTCACACTTTCTTACACCCCCCCCCTTGTCACAAACTGTCACACTTTCTTACACCCCTCCCCCTGTCACAAACTGTCACACTTTCTTACACCCTCCCCCTGTCACAAACTGTCACATTTTCTTACACCCCCTCCCCCTGTCACAAACTGTCACACTTTCTTACAAGCCCCTCCACCCTGTCACAAACTCCACCCCCTGGAGCGTGACGTACTTTATGGACGGCCCCAAAAGAGATTTATAGAAAAAATCGTTAAAGCGTCTTATATTTAAAACACAATTAACGTGTTTGTGATTATCATCCTTTTTTATTTGCATTTACATCAAAAACAATATTTTATTAGTAAACTTTCATATTCAATGGTAATTAATGTCTAAACATTATCATTTGTTAATGAAGATGAGGATCTAATACATGCAAATATTTTTTGTTATCTCAGTTTAACTGAGAAGTACTTTTTTTTTTTTTTTTTTTTTTTTTTTTTTTAAGTTGTCAAAATATGTTTTAGTAATAGTTATAATAATGAACCTGGTATATTTATTACTTAGATCTCAGCCTAACTGAGATTACCGATAATATATTATTATTTTTTATTTTCAAATATGCTTATTCAAGATTTTACATGTACAATCTCATATA
Organism: Anisus vortex; assembly: GCA_949126835.1. Classification (NCBI taxonomy): domain Eukaryota; kingdom Metazoa; phylum Mollusca; class Gastropoda; family Planorbidae; genus Anisus; species Anisus vortex. The sequence goes on from OX421507.1 coordinate 26,955,168, forward strand.
TTTTACAATGAAAAAAAGAGGATAGAAGAACAGTACATACATAGTTAAGGGAATAGAAGACAAAATAATTTACGAGACAAAAAGTTTTCTAACTTTAAATTTAAATTCATTCATTCTTCTTTTTTTACATTCATGCTTAACATCCATACATATTTAAATTAGTTTAAACATATATTAAATGTAAACATCCATTATTAACTGTAAGATATTTAAAACAACGTAATATGGAGAAAAATTAAACAAAGTGTGGTAGAAATTATGTACATTTCATTTCAATTGTTCTATCCCTTGGGATATATATTTTAATTTCAACCAACAAGCGCGATCTTAAAGAACAAAGAAAGGGTCACATATGACAAAGGAAAGTGAAACACCTATAGAAGTACTTTAATGTGATTGGGAGAATTCAAAATGACAAACAATCGTTGTTAAGCAGAATAGATAAGTTGCAATTATACGAACTGGGTATTTAATTAAATGTTTGATAATATACATATAATATAATATAATATTTATATAATTTTCAAATACTTTTTACAGTTTGAACATTTTAAAGTTATAAATTTTAAGCTATTTATGGTTTAAAAAAAAAAAGAAAAAAAATCATATTAGAAATATGAGCGCAAATAAAACGGGTAATTTATCTCCCTTTAACTAAAACAAACGTGTCCACATTGATTCACTAGTGATGCCGAACAAGTGATGTTTTGTACCATAACAAATATTACTGACTAATTATTCTTTCTTTATATAAGTCCAACATTATAATATTCATTAGAAGATTTATTTATGATTTAATTATGATAGGATTAAAATAATGTAGGCTACATTAAATTGTTGTCCATTTAAGGAGTTTATATTTTAAATATTAATAATTAGAGAAATGACATAATATATGAAACAATTGTTAGAAAACTCCGCTTTGAGTGCTTCGATGAACTCCTGAAACTATCTATCTAAAAATATATGCAATAATATAGGGATGCACATGTAGTTAAATGTTTTGAAATTTCACGGCTTGATATGTCCAGTTTCAATGCAAATCCATTCCAGTGGTCCTTGTAAATGCAAGTTCAACTCACTTAAATGTGTCGCTGTGTCGTTCAGAAGCATTGGCGTCAACAGCCAGTTTTCTTCATTCAGGACCGGAAAATGTTCATGTTTTTTTATCAATAAAAAACACCTCTTGGAGGTCTCTCGCGCGCCATTGAAAATAGCTCTGCGTGCCAAGTTTGTCACGCGAGCCTTAGGTTGCGGACCCCTGCTCTAGATCACATACCATTAGATCAATATACTACTAGATCCTCATACCAATAAATCGTTTTATCACAGAATCATTCTTCCATTTGATCACTATACAATGGATCGTTATAACACTAGATAATTACACTACGAGATCTGTATACCCATATATCACTTTACCATTGGATCACTAAACTACCAGATAGCTAAACCATTATATACAAAAACAAAAACTGGATGTTCCTTTTTAACCCCTGAAATTATTTTATTCCCAGACAAAGTCTTTAGTACCGAACGTGATTTTTGTTTCAGTCAAATCTTGATGAAACTTAGCTGAATAATAAATAAAATAATTCAATATTTTATGCACAATCATCAGTGAACACAATTTAACGGACTTTGGGCTTTCGCCAAGCCTTATTTGCCGAAGTCATGTTTAGTTGCGAGGAAACCACAGCGCCGATGAAATATTAACCGTTATATTGATTTAGTGTTTTAAATCAATTTCCATAGCTTTTAGCACTTGTAAAATATGATTTAATTTGAACGTGTAAAAGCTTTATTGAGATTTTGTTTGATGGAATTTGGGCATCATGAGAAATCTCGGAAGAAATGTGAACTCATTACGTCTACATTATGAATAAGGCCTATACTACGTGGGCTAAATAACTGATTTCAGTTAAAGAATATGCCTAATAGGCCTAAAGAATGTCTAGTCTTTGCATTAACCAGAGTCCAGCGGTCGGCTAAGTGTGATTTCTAATTCATTCCGCGTGCCCAACAGCCTAAGAGTCATCCTGCTCTAGCACTCAATTTCTTGTAGAAGAGACTTGAATTTGAATTTTTTTAGACCTCCGTGTGCCTTTGAAAAAAGCTCTGCCTGCCAAGTCTGGCACGCGTGCCATAGGTTGCCGACCCCCGAACTACACCACCCCTTCGTCGCTATTTATTTGCAAGAAAATTGATATAATATACCAATCGTTATACAGACAATATTTCTAACACATATTTTATCATTTAATTATAGGTCTTCACCTTTAAAAATTCCAATTGTTTTCTTTTCTTTCAGAGAGTAGATTATGGCAACAGTAAGGAAAACCATTGGAAAGGCGGGAAAATTGACAGAAATGAAAAAATCTTGTTCCAGCAGGTAGGCCCACATTTCCGTTTTGCTATAGTAACTGTGAAACTGTTTATATAAATATAAATAGCTAAGATTAAATTATTTTTTTCTTATCTTTCATGTTACAGACAATCCTTCTATAAAGAATATTATTGTGTCACTAAAGTTTGAGTCTGGTCTTGCGTTTTTATTAGTGTTTTAAATGATGTTTAAGTTACTGGTTTTCCTGGTTTGTTCAGGCGACCCATTCCATGCCCGGATGTCATTCGGGAAGAAACAATACTTAGTAAAATATTTTTGTTCTTGCATATGTGATACGAAGAGTGTTTTTGTCCTTATGTTTATCTGAACATTGTAATAGATTGTTATTGATAGATTTTACTTGAAGGCTTACACATTAATAAGGAATTTGGGTATATGTCATTTTGCATAAAAGTTAGAACCATGTAGCATGTCGATAGTCGTCAGTGACACATTATAGATTAAAAAACAACAACACATCACATCAATATGCTATTCTTTGCAATCGGTCTGAGAAGTATAAAAAGTAATTTTTGGGTTGTTTTGAACGATGTGGATGATACTTCAATTTCGGGAATATATTCTACACCTATATTCTGTTTAATATCTTTTTTTCCTTTAAAAACTATCTTTCCTGGTTACATGACGCGACAATCTGTATTAGTATCGGTTACGAGCAGTTGGTTACAACAGCACGTGCTGTTTGCCTTGCAGGATTTCACAGGAGCGGCCAACCGATTGTGCCGAACCCTTAAGGTCATACATCCGTGTTGCGTGATATATGGCAGAGTTTCTTCTCCGAGTCCCAAGAGAGTAATCTAAAAAAGAAGTGGGATTTAAACCTGGTTACAAAATAGGTGATTGTTTATTGTTCCGACATACAGCTTAATTGTAGGTCGTATTCGCCGAGCTTGGTAAATGATGAATTTCCGATCATGTTGTATGTTAGTTACTAATGCAATAGTCCACCATCAGGATGGCAAAGTGCAGTCACCACTGAGGCGTCCCAGAGTACTCACCATCATCAGCAACATGTACAGAGACAGCAGGGAGAAGCTCATCTTGAACACAAACTCCCAGATGAACTTCGAGGACATCCTGAACGATATCAGCAACATGGTGAACATCCCGAATCCACCCGTTAGGGCGCTATACACAGAACGCCCACCCCACCAGAAGGTAAGAGTTGCAGCTATTCAAATGTCATCATCTTGCATGGGTCTGAAGTTTATTGTCGAATCTTTCGTTCAGAATCAAGGGGGTCTCAAATACGCAACCCTGTGGGCCGTTCACAACGAACAAGTGCATGTGGGTGTTTTGCGAAGCATTCTGAGATTAAAAAAGAATGTACTCTTTTTTTTTAAAGCTTTTAAGTTTGAACTTTAACATTAGCGCCTATTTTTAACATAAGCATTGTTTACTTACTTTTTCAATTACTTAACAAATAGTCCACGGGAACTACACCCACCCTACAAATTTGTTTTACTGAGGGGGCTTAAACCATTAAATAAAATTGTATTTACTTCAATCATTTTTAAAGTTCACCCGATGATACGGCCTTTGGGTTTCTTTACCAGTCATCGTCTAGCCCTTAGGCCTTATAGCAATATGAGCTTAAGACCTCTGATCTCAGGCACTACTCTTGTAAAACACTCCCTGTCTGTGTTGTTCTTACATTTACTGTTCAAATCTCCTTTTTTTGTCAAACGTTCTTGCAATGGACCTTATTAAAAAAAAACAAGTACCAACCCTAATATCATGTTTGAGAATCACTGACAAGGGTATCCTTCATTCACAGGTTGAGAGCTACAGCCAGCTGATCAGAGAGTTTGCTGACCATGACAATTTTCTTGCCTGTGGGGAGGAGATTTTGCCGTTTGAGCTGATGCCCAAGAAGCCCGTTTCCATGGAAGCTTCGGGAAAACCCAAGAGAAGTGTCCGGAGGACAACGAAATGTAGGTTCTACTTCGACGTTGCTAACTTTGTTCTCCTTTTTTTAAAAAAGAGGCTTTTAGAGTCTTACTACCTTTGTAGCAGTGATGAATTGCTGCCATTAAAAATTAACGACATGCCAACAGAATCAATAGTCTATAGTCTATAGGTCTAGAACAGTTTATTGTTCGGTGACTTCTTTGTAGATAGAGGGTGGCTAAGAGAAGATAAGAGCTTAACTAACTTTGGTCAAATATATCCTTGATGCTTAAAACAAAAAGCTGGTTTTTATTTTCATTACCAATATTTCCATTCATGATAAAATGTCGTTAATATCGACTGCTTATCTTTGTCATTAAGTCCAAATATAAATAATTGACAGATGACAGATGTGACATCAAGATTCTTATCGAATGAGGGACACTGCTAAAGATCTAACCAATTTTATCTATACGGTTATGATTGTTTTTTAAGGTTTATGTTATTGTTACTTGTTTATATTACGTGATTATATTTTTATTTATATACTGTCTCTCTTCAGAGGCAAACACGAATTGACTCAACTGTTTTATATAGTCGATGACGTTGTTTTATTACAGTCACATAAACAATATAATAAAAAAATTAATGAAATTATAAATTTATTCCTACTATCACCCTTCACAACGTCTTTAAAGTTATACTATCAATATATATTTTCATCTTCATGTCACACTGTAAAACTCCTCACTGAACACATCCTTTAAAAAACTAAATCTACATATTTAGACAAAAAAAAACTTGGACTTCCTCTCCTTGGAAAGTCCTTACAACAACTGACCAAAACCTCTTCTTACTTCCCTTTGTTAACGCTCTTAATATCACTCGGTACAAATTCACACTTTACACAGTTCTCCCTGTGTCACATTCTTTATGACCTATATACATGTATCCAACTATTGAACCTGTAACAGTGTTACTAATTATTGGGCTTTTCTACTATCAACACCCAGATCGTCTCGTCCCCCCAAAAAAGTTCCTTTTATGGTTTGGTATTAATGTATTCCTAGCTACACTCTAGACCGATCCACACTGTAGGATTCACCATCGGGCATTCTTTGCATGTTTCAGCTGAAGCTAGTAGATTTTCCAGAGACCAGAGCTCCTCCCCTACGCGGGATTCCGAAGACACAACGATACAAGAACTAGGTCAAGACAAGTACAGCACGAGATTTGTGAAATCAAAACGAAACAAGACAGATTCCATCAGAGTAGACATCAATGGAAAAATACGAGGTAGATCTACCTTTAAGAAAAAAAAAGACCTATTGAAAATGTTTACAAAATCTTTTTGTGTTACGAGGTTAGGGCATTTTGTTTGTATCACATAGATCCGATGGCGCAATAAATGCTATAACAGTTTTATTCTATTCATAATTATCCGTAGATCCATAGTACAATTTGTTGTTTTATTCGGCTGATGACCGATAATTGAAAAATTAAAGAGTATCTATGCATATAATCTATTAGTGAAAGCAACCATAAGCAACTTTTCACATGTTTCATATTGTTCTGATCGCAAAATTGAAAAACTAAACTGAATTTACAAAATAAATACATATTCGTCTGCTAAAACTTGAAAACCGTATTTATCTCTCATTTATATTTTACGCGAATATTGACAAGTCTTAATGATTATGCATATACTAGGAGTTATGCCCCGTCAAACTGACAAAGAAACGAAAGATTACAATGTTTTTGTTAAAAGAGAAAGAAAAAATAACAAACAATATTAAAATAAAAACTGTATTGAGAACGTTTCTTTCGGTATTTAGATTTTGTTTTACTGTAGCCTACCAAATTAAAAGGTCTAAAAAAATAATAAAAAATACGGACGAGCCGGAAGGGCTCTTGAGTCCAGGGCGTGAATTATCGTGGTGGCCCAATGTAAAACAAATCCTATACTATAGGTACAGGCCGGGCCGTATTTTGGACTGTGGAGGCCCTGTTCCCAAATTTATGTGGGGGCCCTGTTCCCAAATTTATGCAGTCGCCCCTCATGGCCTCGCCCCTGCCTTCCACATAGGCATACCTCAGAAAAATACCGTTAATTCATGTTAGCCTATATTCTGTAAAATCATAAATTGTAAAATCATACATACTTTTTATGTTGCGATTAGCTTGGTTGGAATGGAGCGCTTAAAATTGTAGGGGAATAAATGACAATTTTTACATTTTAAACGAAAGAATGGGGATGTCACTAAAATAAATATTTTTGTTACGTGGGGGCACCTATTGTGTGGGGCCCCTGTTCCAATGAAACATGTGGAGCATGCCTAAATACGCCACTGGGTACAGGCATCCAGGCACCGGGTGGTTCGTGAGACGGGATTGCTGCGTCCATTGCTTCCTCCCCGTCGCCTCTCGGCAGTGCTATGAGTCTCGGACCCGCAGCGGGAGCTGTCCGTCCCCCAATGCGTTCGCCCGCCGGTGTAATCTTAATGGGACCGTATCGGCGGTTTACACACATTGCCAGTCTTTGAGGCCCACCGGTGCAGAAGTGTTTTTACTGTACCAGAATTAGCTAACGAAAGCGATATTTTTACCTTTTGTTGTTTAGGATATTAGACTGGACACTTGGGAAATGACTTTACGTTAGACATGAAATAAAAAGTTGTTGTTTATTTTTTTTTTTAACCTTTCAGAATTCTTCCCACCAACAATACCGATGGAAGACGAAGATGGTCGCAAACCTGACAAAAAATTAAAACTCGACTGGGTGTATCCTTTAATGTTTGACAAAATTTTATATTAGGTCTATTTTCTTTTGGAATAAGGTTAAAGTATAAATTGGTAAAAAAAAAATCTATAACATTTATAACATCTTGCAGTGTACATTTTTAAAGATTTATTAACAAGCCTGCCTAATTAGTACTGTTAGATTTCCTTAAGTGTAGATCAGTTACGGGTTTAGAGGCAGGGATGTGAAACAGAACCTGACCGTCCTGCCGTCCAGTGGTCAGCTTGTTTACTTTGTGGCTGCTGTCGTAGTGCTGTATGACAAGAAGTTCATCACTCAAAAACATTACCTGGGGCACTCGGAGGAAATTACATGGTACATATTTCATTTGTTTGTTGTTGTTGTTTTTGTGTACCATTAATGTTAGGGAACATCCACATATGGTGACAAGGGGGGGGGGGGAAGGTACTTCGATAAAATCTATAGGCTTATTTATGTAAAAAAAAAAACAAGTTGACATTTGTACAGATTGTGTTCATACACAATTTATGTATATTAAAAGAGAAATAGCGAGTTCAGCAATAGGGAAAAAAAAAAACAAGCAATAGGGAACATAGCAAAAAATCAGATTGTATAGTAAACATAACAACAAACTACAACTAATGTTTTGAGCAAACAGAATGATATATAACAGCCCCCCCCCCCCATTTTTTTCAGTTATAAAAATAACAGGAAAATTGTCAAAATTGTATTTAAGGGTTTTTCCCGGCTCTCCCTCCTCCCCAACCAGTGCGTAAATACAGATGAGCTTATCTGCTGTTTGAAAAAAATTATTAGCAAAAGGTTCTAGTTACATAAGGCATTTAGTTTTCTATGTGTAATTTTGTTACATTGTTTTTTTTTAACTCACTTTGTATGAATTTTATTTTATTTTATTTAAGAAATTGGCCGAGAATAGAACATTTCAAATTTGATTGTCTTGAATAATTGACAAATTAGAACATTTCAATGAAAGAAACGTATAAGCATACTGTTTACAAGACATATATAGGCCTATAGCTCATAAACCGATCAAACATGAATATGTTTTAAGTACTGATTGTCGTAATGTATTTGTTTTGGGTCTAAATCAAATAATAATTAATTCCGATTAATTTAATAATTGCATTTATAACTGCAATTATTGTATGCCTAGGCCTACATCATTCTTGTATTAGACTAGTCTTTCTAAAAAAAAACAACGTTTGCAGCTGTTGGTTTTCACAAATAGGCCCTACAAGCGTGTGAACATTTCGTGATCCATTGCCTTCCCGTAAGCAAGTAATTGTGTTTAAAACTAACTTAATGAATGTGATTTAAAATAGTATTATGCCCAAGCCGTTGCAAATTTTTATTTTATTTTTAAATACGTAGCCTACGTCGGCTCAACGCATTCAGACTAGCACCCTAACCTATTCTGTGCCCTAACCACATCCCCACCCATCAAATCTCGCCCATAGGCCTGCTCATCCGTAGACTACGCAAAAAGCCCTGAACACCCCCCCCCCCCCTCCGCTCAATGCGTACGAAATATCTGGAAGACCCCCTTATTGCAAAAGTGCAATAGTTAAAAAAAATATATATATAATCATTTAAACAGAAACGTTTCGGCTGTAGTAAAATATATTTATTGTGCTCTCTGAGATCTATAATATTTAGTTCAGTGAGTTTGCTATAGTCAAAGGGAGAGAATTTCCAAGTGTGTTTGCTGTGTTGGTAATGATAAGTTCTTACATATTTGCAAATCGTAAAATGTAATAATATCTAATATCAATAGTTAAAGGACTAAATCTAGAAACACCAGAGAGCAGGAGCAAAGTATTAATAATGCATAAAGCAGCGTTTCCCGAATTCCAGGTCAAGACACTGCACTGGTCTACAATAAGTTTTAATAACCAAATTAATCAGCCGTAGCAAAAATACTAAATATTTTTTAGAAATTCGTATAGGCTAGTGATGGACAATTTACATTTTAGTTGGCCAGCTAATAAAAAATATATAAATGATTGAAATCACGAAAAAATGTGTTTATGAAAAACTGACATAATTTAAAGCATTAAAATTATAATTTAGAATTACAACACAACAAAAATATATTGCCATGCTCAGATAGACATAATCTATAATGACATAACTTTGACATAAGGCATAATTTAAAGGATAAAAACGTTTTTCTTATTCCATAAAAAATAAGCAATAATTTTCAATACATGTTATGAATTTAAGTTAAATGTCAAAGTTGAATAATGAAAAGCAATTTTCAATTATTGAAGAGTTCTAAATAGTTATATTTTAATAATATTATTATATAAGTTATAACTTATAAGTATAAGCGACGCAGAGTCGTAAACATAAAAAGTCGACTAAAAAGCGAGGCGTTATAATAATATCATCTTATATATCGTTGCAGTTGTGAAGCGTTTTGTTGGTGAAATGCGAATTACTAATGCCTTTTGGATTATCAAAATGTGTGTCTTTCTTGGGAAAAAAGGATTTAGCTACTTCTTTTAGACTAGTAGAGTAGGCTAGTAGGCCTATGCCCTATGCCTATAATATGGCCTATTCTATATTAGCTACTGCTAGTATATGTAATATGTAGCCTACATTTAATTTGTATATATATTTATTTTTAGGAATGAGGCCTCGCGGCCTATTATATAGTTATTACGGTACTTTATAAGCTAATGCTAATGCATTGTAACTCATGATTGTTACCATTGCCATTGTAATTGTAGTTTATGATAATCTGGTCCATAGGTCCATAGACATAGACTTAGACTTATAATTGAATGTAGGCTATTTAAAATAAAACTTTATTAAAAGATTAAAAAATTATAAAAAAAAACAACAACTTTTTCAGTTTAACTATCCATCCTAATGGACGATTCATAGCCACTGGTCAGACTGCTGGTAAAACTCCAGATAAAGGGGTAAGTAATAAGTAGCAGACTAACTAAAAGTAAAAGGTTAGTTCATTGAATAATCTAGTATTTCTCTCAATTCTAATGATAAAAAGGGATAGTCTCTCCTTAGGCTACACCATAAATGTATGAGCAATAAAAGCAGCTAGTTAGGACTTTGGTAAAACTGATCAGTATAGATTATGTATTTAATGGTTTGATATTCTTATAAAAATAATTATAGAAAAGTATTTGTAACTTTTTGTGTCCATATATATTTGTTGAGCAAACAGGGCAGTAAAATGCAATATTTGGTCAAAGAGAACATGCTAAGCAATTTCAGGTTACTCCCTAATTATTGCTATAAAAATGTATAATGGCTACAGTTAAAATTTAAACTTTTTTTTTGTATGATAATTTTTTCTTATTGTTAAAGAAAGTTTCCTTTAAACCCACATTTTGTTAGCGTCCCACTTATGTCACACTATACAAAAATTTCCTTTAAAAAGTTAATCATTTTGAAGTCTTACAATATAACCATACACATTCTGTTCTAGGCCCATGTTCGTGTTTGGGATGGTACTTCTCTTTCAACCTATGCTGTCATAGGGCTGGGGACTTTTCAACAAGGCATCTCCTGCGTCAACTTCTCTGAAAGAGGTCCACAGACTGGTGGTAGATCTGACTCGGTAAGTACAGGTGTCAGTTTCAGTTTAGTGTGCAATTACCTATAATAAGTGCTCAAGCAATAAGATTATATTACAGTTTTATTACTTAATTGCCAAGGTTTTAGTTTGTAACTCATTAACTTCAGACTTTTTCTTATCTTATAAAGTTAAATGTTACCATGCTCCTATTATATAGAACCTTATTACATTCATGGTCTAGTCTTGCATTTTGATTTGTGTTGATTCTATATATATATATATATATATCTTGTTTCAGTCTATCATAAAAACCTTTTGAATGTTGAGGTTCTTATCAGGGGCGAAGCCAGAAATTTTTTCCAGGGGGGGCTGAACTTTCGCGTGACAAATATTTACCAAATACCAGGGGGGGGGGGGGCTAAACTTTCGCGTGACAAAGATTGACCAAATTTTTAGTAAATTTAGTGCATATTTTAAAACAATCAGTTGAAAAAAATATTTTTTAAAAATTCCAGGGGGGGGGGGGGGGGCTTAGCCCCCCTCAGCCTCCCCTGTGGCTTCGCCCCTGGTTCTTATATCTAAAACTCCCCTCCTTCCCTTGTTTAACAGCCACTGTCATATTTTGCATACAACCTTCTTGCAACCTAATTCCTTATTTTAGTTCTAAATAAACATAATTAATAATGGGCAACCCCTAAAGACACCAACATACAATTTGAAACAAATTGTTACATTGAAATGGTTAAAACTGATGCTCTGTAGAAATAATAGTTTGGTGTTATCTTTATTTCTTTTGATCCATGCATGTTCTTTGAATGAAAGATGTATTCATTCCTATGAGTATATCGATATCTTTCATTTCATTATCAAACATAGACATATGGTGAACTTCTTATGGCAATAGATGACAGTGACAGGCACCAACTGACTGTCTGGGACTGGCAGACAGAAAAACTTCTTGCAAAAACAACGGTAAACTATGTAACAAATATATCCTTACTTTGCATAAAAAATTGAACAAGTGGCAAAACATATTTTATCGAGTGGTCAAAAGATAAAATGTTAACATATGAAAATAGAGATATTTGGCTGTCAATTATAGTTTTATTTAATGGACTGTTGCTTACTTTATATGTTATATTTTAAACATCACAAGTAAAATGATTCCCTACTTACACTTAATGCTAAAATCAAATTTTTTCAAAATAAATATTAGTCACTGTTTTTTACCATTATAAAAGTCACTTCTATCTAAACACAAGTATAATTTGTTGTGAAGGGAATGCATGCTTGTAGAATAAAAAGTAAAAGTTAGGGAAACATGAGAATTGGAAAATTAAAAAGATATAGATTGATAATAGTCTAATATAAATTTAAACAAAGAAGTGATGGGATTGACCAACTCTTCTTTCCATATTATATTTGCTTTTTTTGCTATCCACTGTATATATACATATATATATTTTTTTTCTTTATTGTTTATTAATACAGGACAGGTTATAGTAATTTATAGTATATTTAAAAAGAAATCAATTTATTATTATGATATTGCAACAGATTATGTACATTTGTTTTTTTCTGTGCAGACCAGTTCTGATCCAGTAGTTTCAGGCTGCTTTTACCCACAAGATGAAACAATCCTCATCACCTACGGGAAAGAGCACATCCATTTCTGGAAGATGTTTTTGGAGAAAGGGAAAAAAATCATGAGAGATAAGCTCAGCGGAAATTTTGAGGTGAATAAAATAAAATGTTGAAAATATTTTCCATTTTTTCTTTGCTAGGGGGAAGAAAAGCTCACCATTTTATTGTGATTATCAATTTTCAAGTTTCATTTAAGTTTAAAGAAAGGCTAACAGCTTTTTTAAAAATAATTTGTCCAATTCATGGGATTCTATTATATTCTATAGAGTTAGTTAAGTAGTGCACATAATTTTTTTTGTAAACACGGCATTAGAGGGCCTTGTGTGGTTAGCACACTGATGTCCCTGGCTAGTTTAAGGTACCTATCAAAGTTAGGTGAACTCATGATGTCATCAAGACCCAAGAAGATGAAATACCACATAATTAATTGGAGTTATAAGCTCTGGAACTGCATAAGAATCAGGTTGTAAATTTAATTTAACATACTTTTTTTTTGGTCAGTTGATAGATTCTAAATTTTTAATTTTTTTTAAAATACATAGTACAATCTGTTTATAAATCTGTTTTATTCCTAGCAACAAAGGATGATACTAAAGGTACCTTGTAGTTGAATTAACCTTTGACTGTTTAATTGTACCCTGCGGCAGTCATATATTTAACAGAAAGCTGGTAGTGAACAACCATGAATCTTTTGTTGGATCACAGAAGTTAAAACAGTTTAAATGTCACTATTTTTATTTCATTGTCACACTCAATTGTCTTATAAGATTCGAGCAAGAAAATGATTACATTCATTACCCAAACCTCAAAAGGGTGTTATGGATGGACGACGGTAGAGTTAGTACCCGGGTCACTGTGTCGACAGTTTGACATATTTATCATAGTACAATGTAAGATAATCTTATATAAGGAAAATTCAAAACAACTCTAAAACATAAACAGAAAAAAAGGCAAACGGAAACAATGTAACATGTTATTAAATACTTTTCTTTAACGGAAAATTGCTAAGGTAAAAATAAATCCAACTTGACCAGATTAATACATGTGCGATTTATTGAAACATAATGTATTTAGTATTGGGATTCAAGGTAGCAGTTACATTTATATAACAGTGAAGAGCAAATGACTCATGCATTCATCTTTATATATATATCTTTTTAAACATATAAACATTGGCAGGATACTACGGAGGTCGCAAGTAGGAACACTAAATTCAAAAGTAATATATAAAACAATAATAATAAGATCACATGTCTTTAAATTAACCAATGGGAATTGTAAATGGCACATCCTTTCACATTTATTTAGATAGATAAATATATTAACACTGACCAACATCACTCAGGAAAAGTAACTCTTCTTTTGTTGATTTTTTTTTTCATTTGCTTAAGCACTTCTTATCCCTTGTTTAAATTTATCACTTATTTGAAATGAACACTTTTTCACTGAAATTAAGTTGTAAGTTCAAAAGAAACGCTGAATCAACTGTAGTGTTAGATCATTTGTCTGTGAAGCTGACACTAATTAACTTCATAACATCTTGTAGGAACATTTATATTAGTGTTTTCTTTTTCAGATTAGATGAACTTAAAAAAAACTTAGTAAATGATTAAAAAGATTGACTGAGCTTAATATGAAATCTATAGAATTCATTTTACTTGTCTTTCTTTTAATATTTTTCTTTTTGATCTGTTACAGGAGAGTGTCCCCAAGTTTGTTACCTCAGTATGTTTCTCCTCATCTGGTCATGTCATTACTGGAGACTCTACAGGGGCCATCTTGATCTGGTCACATGATGAGAACAATGTGTTTACCATCAATGAAGAGTTATCCCAGCACACAAGAAAAGCCCACAAGGTCAATGTCTCACTAAGTTTTCTGTTTTGCTTGCTACAAACCCTTTTGCTTATTGCCATTTGTTTTCTTTTAGTGTTTTCATGTCCTACAGCAACTAAGCCAGCCTATAAATAAATAATTAATGTAATAAAAACAAACTCAGGTAGACTTAGACAAAAAAAACTTTTCTTAATCCATCAGCAACAATAATTTCATATGAGTGCCTTTGCTTATTAGTTTTCTAAACTAGTCAGGAAAAACAACAACTTAAATTAAAAACATATAAAAAGTGTACAGTTAACCTAAAACCTTGGATAAGCAAAAAAATTCTTCTATACAGAAAGGAGGGGAGCAACATAAAATCAATCAGTCAATCTCCTGTGAGTCCTTGGTTGGACATAGGGACTCCACTCTATATTTAGCCCCTCGTTTCACCTCTTCATCTCCTGCCACTTTATACCAGATTTGTTCCTTTCTTTGTCCTGTGTTCTCTTCCAGCTGATGCCAGATAAAATAAGTAAATATGTCTGTGGGGTTCAAAAGACAAATAGCCCGAATATAAGTGGCCCCCTAAAAACAAGCGACTAGCATGTCCAGCATAGTGCTGGGTCATTGTTTGTTACTTATAATGATATAGGTATTATCAAGCTGATCATGCAGCCCAGTTATAATAATTCCCAATTGCTAAGCCTTGAAATTTTTTAGACATGGTTACAATTGATAGCTGCTGGTCAAGTATAAAACTCATGTTATAGAAGTACCAAAAGTTTTAGGTCTAATACACATTTTTTTATTCAATTTATTTTCAAATAAGAAAATATTGTAGGGGCTAATGAAAACAAAAATTATCTCTCAAATGACTGCATTTTTTTTCAGTTGTTTATTATACAATTAATGTTTTTTAATTGTGACTAAATTTTTTAATTTGTATGAGAGTATTTAAGTATTTGGTATCATTTTGTTAGAAAATGAATATCTTTAATGTTATTTGGAAAAAAATCCAATATATTTTAGAAGAAAAAAATATGTATGAAAATGTAGGCAAAAATATTATTTTTAACAAGATTTTATTTTAAATTTCATCCGTTATAGTTTTTATAATGTTGTTTAATTATATAAAAAAAATATTTCTTAAGTTTATTTTATATGTGTTTTATTTATGGTGCACCAGAGTACCATTTCTTTATAAGCTGTCGATTAAGTGTTAAAAGTATATTTTGTTTTACTTTAAACCATAATAAATTTGACTATATAATTTGCTGAAATATTTTCACAGAAGAGCGTATCCTCTTTGTGTATGCTGGGAGATGGAACTCTTCTGTCTGGTGGTGGAAATGAAGTCAAAGCCTGGGACTCCATCAATGGCTACTCACCTGTGAAAGAAAGAATTGTGAGAATTAGGATTTATAACTAGTTGGAACTAGTTGGAATATTTAGCTTTTTGTGCAATCCTGGGTGACAGATAATCCTAGTTGAATTTTTAAAAAAGTTTTCCCTTTTCTCTTTTCTACATATTTTATTATAAACAATTTCACACAAGTGTAAACTACTCTCCACTCTGTAAACTACTCTCCACTCTGTAAACTACTCTCCACTCTGTAAACTACTCTCCACTCTGTAAACTACTCTCCACTCTGTAAACTACTCTCCACTCTGTAAACTACTCTCCACTCTGTAAACTACTCTCCACTCTGTAAACTACTCTCCACTCTGTAAACTACTCTCCACTCTGTAAACTACTCTCCACTCTGTAAACTACTCTCCACTCTGTAAACTACTCTCCACTCTGTAAACTACTCTCCACTCTGTAAACTACTCTCCACTCTGTAAACTACTCTCCACTCTGTAAACTACTCTCCACTCTGTAAACTACTCTCCACTCTGTAAACTACTCTCCACTCTGTAAACTACTCTCCACTCTGTAAACTACTCTCCACTCTGTAAACTACTCTCCACTCTGTAAACTACTCTCCACTCTGTAAACTACTCTCCACTCTGTAAACTACTCTCCACTCTGTAAACTACTCTCCACTCTGTAAACTACTCTCCACTCTGTAAACTACTCTCCACTCTGTAAACTACTCTCCACTCTGTAAACTACTCTCCACTCTGTAAACTACTCTCCACTCTGTAAACTACTCTCCACTCTGTAAACTACTCTCCACTCCATTTTGCTTTTCCCTGTACTTTTCCTACACCTTCAACATGAAATACTGAAATACTGAAATACTGAAATACTGAAATACTGAAATACTGAAATACTGAAATACTGAAACACTGAAATACTGAAATACTGAAATACTGAAATACTGAAATACTGAAATACTGAAATACTGAAATACTGAAATACTGAAATACTGAAATACTGAAATACTGAAACACTGAAACACTGAAACACTGAAACACTGAAACACTGAAATACTGAAATACTGAAATACTGAAATACTGAAACACTGAAATACTGAAATACTGAAATACTGAAATACTGAAATACTGAAATACTGAAATACTGAAATACTGAAATACTGAAATACTGAAATACTGAAACACTGAAACACTGAAACACTGAAACACTGAAACACTGAAACACTGAAACACTGAAACACTGAAACACTGAAATACTGAAATACTGAAATACTGAAATACTGAAATACTGAAATACTGAAATACTGAAATACTGAAACACTGAAACACTGAAACACTGAAACACTGAAACACTGAAACACTGAAACACTGAAACACTGAAACACTGAAATACTGAAACACTGAAATACTGAAACACTGAAACACTGAAATACTGAAATACTGAAATACTGAAATACTGAAACACTGAAATACTGAAATACTGAAACACTGAAATACTGAAATACTGAAATACTGAAATACTGAAACACTGAAACACTGAAACACTGAAATACTGAAATACTGAAATACTGAAATACTGAAACACTGAAACACTGAAACACTGAAATACTGAAACACTGAAACACTGAAAGACTGAAATACTGAAACACTGAAATACTGAAATACTGAAATACTGAAATACTGAAACACTGAAACACTGAAACACTGAAACACTGAAATACTGAAACACTGAAACACTGAAATACTGAAATACTGAAACACTGAAACACTGAAACACTGAAATACTGAAACACTGAAATACTGAAATACTGAAATACTGAAACACTGAAACACTGAAACACTGAAATACTGAAATACTGAAATAAGAAATGATGATCTTTGAAATACATCTATTAAAGTAACAAATAACTGCAAAGTCAACATTTTCACTTTCTGTGAAAGTTTTTGTTGGTCAATTAATAATAATAATAATTGTACTTGTATGAACAAATTGTTCAAAACCAATACTGTATTTTGGAAACCTGGACATCTGCATTTGACCAGTTATAAAATACATAATTATTATAGCTATATATTATTGTTTTTAATAGCTTTGTATGACAAGGTTTGAGAAAATTAATAAAAATTGAACAAAGTTTAGGAAAGTTTGTGAAATTTGCTTTTATGCAATAGATAAAGCATTGCGAAAATTGTTTGTTAAAAAAAAAAAAAGATTAATAATTAACACATAAAGTTATAAAGTCCTTTTTTTTTTTTAAAATGTTTTTGAAATTTTTCAAGACCTGTTTCTAGGAGTACTGTTTACATTCACACAAATAATGGTCTACCTATATACACTGCTGGTTAACATTAATTGTTTGTACATACCAGTAGATATTTGTTTGTAATTTTGTTTGTAAGGTTTGTTAAAAGTTTGAAAATGTAGGAAATTGTATAATAAATTAATAGGGTCTTTAAACGCTTTATATATTATTATATACACTAGTCTCATAATTTTATAATGCTGTATTGTAATAATTATGTAATACTTAATGCTTTTTAGTAGTGTATTGTGAATGCTGTTTAATACATATTTGGGTTGGTAGGGATAAATATTTTTCTCTGTAGATCAAGGGCCGTCAAACTTTTATTGTACCAGAACATTTGTACAAGTTTGCAAACCCCCTGCTTGTAGATCAACTAGTTCTGTTCTGTCAGCCATGTGTCTGAAAGTTCTCTTGTATTTCACAGTTGCCATCTACCGCCGGCCATGTCAGGAGCATAGTGCCCATCAATAAAGGAGGGCTGGACGGATCTATTTATGTTTCAACCACCAGAAATAAAGTGCTGGAAGGCAGCCTGCAGCTGAAGTTTAAATTTATCATCCAGGTAAGCTTTTGGTTTCCCCAGACTTAGTAAACAGTATTAGTGAAAAGTCAAACTAAAGTACCCTTCGGACCGAACTGATCATAGGGCTGGTGAAGCAGCGTTTACCAGTCTCTATTGCCATGGCATACAAGGGGATGTGTGGCCAGCACTATGCCCAGCCGCCTTTACTTTACCCCAGCTAATGTCAGGTACCCATCAGAGCTGGGTAGACTCAAGGGCACCCTCCAGACCCGGGAAAATATCCTAGCCTGCACCAGGATTTGAACCCAGAACTTTCAGATCACCTATAGAACGCGCAGCCGTGCCCCGGTATCAGTATTGCCTTTTTATGCCTTCAACAAAAAATTTTTTTGTCACCAAATAGTTTCAAAGTTCAATACATTTCATCTGTTTTGTTTGTGTATGGCTTTGAGGAGATTGTGTGGTTAGAAAAATGAAGGCTACCACTAACATGATCACAGATATTCTACAGACCATTAGTCTTTCATTGACTGATAAACTTTAAAATACACCAACATTATGTATATAAGAAAAGAGCATTTTTAAATTAATTATATATTTCTAATCATATTATGTATATATATATATATGACCCATATTCACAAAATTGTATATAAGTATTTTTCTATCACATTTTGAGTAATATATATAGTTAGAAATGTCTTTAAACAGGCGTTAATTTGGTACAAAACTGAACAATATTGTTACATTTCTTACCTTTTTGTAAAACCTTAAAGTCACTAGAAGTAATAGTTTTGGAAAAGTCTTCAAGTATTTTAAATATTATGTTAATATTCCTGAACAACACTAAAAGTACGTTATACTGTTAAAAAGGGCATTAAAATTAATATTATCAGGAAAGGTGGTGAGAGATTTCATATTGCTATGAAGCTGGGGGGGGGGGGGATAAGGTGGATTGTGTTTTGGGAGGCATGTAACATACAAATATCTCCCTTCCTTAAAATCAACTTTTAAAAATAGTTATCTATTATCTTATAACTCAACAAATGTAGCTGTTTTTTATTATCACTTGTTAGAGGTTAACTTTCTGTTGCTCTTTCTGTCAGGAATGATGGTGGGGGAGGGGGGGGGGAAATATTTGCTAAAATTATCCATAGATTTTTTCATTTTATGTAACTGGTTAGTCTATAAGCTTAAAAATTCTGTTCAAAACTGTTTAAAACATTATATATATATTTTGGGGCAAAAAAATGTCTTTATGAGTGTCATCGTTTAAATCTGGGGCACCTGCACTGTGGAACAGCTTGTCCCAGAATTGTGAGACAAAGGAGTTCATTAAGAAGAGTTTCAAGACCTTTATCTTTTTGTGCTTCCCAATCCAAACATTTGCAATCTATATGTAAACTATATCTATCTATCTAGCTATATGTAAACTATATCTATCTAGCTAGCTATATGTATACTATATCTAGCTATATGTATACTATATCTATCTATCTAGCTATATGTAAACTATATCTATCTATCTAGCTATATGTAAACTATATCTATCTATCTAGCTATATGTAAACTATATCTATCTATCTAGCTATATGTAAACTATATCTATCTATCTAGCTATATGTAAACTATATCTATCTATCTAGCTATATGTAAACTATATCTATCTAGCTAACTATATGTATACTATATCTAGCTATATGTAAACTATATCTATCTATCTAGCTATATGTAAACTATATCTATCTAGCTATATGTAAACTATATCTATCTATCTAGCTATATGTAAACTATATCTATCTATCTAGCTATATGTAAACTATATCTATCTATCTAGCTATATGTAAACTATATCTATCTATCTAGCTATATGTATACTATATCTATCTATCTAGCTATATGTAAACTATATCTATCTATCTAGCTATATGTTTACTATATCTATCTATCTAGCTATATGTTTACTATATCTATCTATCTAGCTATATGTATACTATATCTATCTATCTAGCTATATGTATACTATATCTATCTATCTAGCTATATGTAAACTATATCTATCTATCTAGCTATATGTTTACTATATCTATCTATCTAGCTATATGTATACTATATCTATCTATCTAGCTATATGTAAACTATATCTATCTATCTAGCTATATGTATACTATATCTATCTATCTAGCTATATGTATACTATGTCTAGCTATATGTCGGTATATATATATATAATGCTAAAATAAATTTCTCTGTAACCAGGGTCATGTTGAAGAACTGTGGGCAGTTGAAAGTCATCCCTTGGAGCCAACCTTTATATCTGCTGGACATGACCAGACAGTGGTCAAGTGGTCAGCCACGTCACATACTTCTGTGTGGAAAGTAAACGTCGAGGTATGCAATACAAAGGGAAGCTTTATTAAAACCTAGGTCGGTTTTGACATTTCATTTGAATGATTTGTCTGCTTGACATAGACATTGTCTTCAGAGAAGCACATTGAGCCGATTTGTAGGATTATTGCTATCTGGGAGGTTTCAAATTAACAGAAGGATTTTTTTTTTTACTAATTCCCTATCTAGCCATTTTTAGACAGGTCATTGCTTAGTTTACAGATTTGTGAGATACGTAAACCCAATGTTTTAAATATCAATATAAGCAGAAGTGAAAGACATTCTAGAATATGCTAATAGAATATTTTATAATTTAAACAAAAAATGGTTAAATACAGTTGACAATGAGAATGTTGATTTGGGGATTGTGAACTTTATATATTGAATAGGATTTGGAAACGATAAAGATATAAGTATTTCTCATGATTACAGAACACATGTGAGGGTAGTTAAAGAGTTAATAGTAGATGGTTTAGTCATACTAAATCTAAAAAAAATCTTTTATGATTACAATAAGGATATGAATATAAGCCTTTCTCATGATAACATAACACAGCTGGTGGTAGTTAAGGAGTTAATAGTAGATGGTTTAGCCCTACTAAATCTAAAAAAAAGTGTTGTATGATTACAATAAGGATATGAATATAAGACTTTGTCATGATAACATAACACAGCTGGTGGTAGTTAAGGAGTTAATAGTAGATGGTTTAGTCATACTAAATCTAAAAAAAAGTGTCGTATGATTACAATATTTCTGTGCCACCTTGCATATAGTCCTATAATAATTTGTAATCGTAAACAACTTTTAGTTAAGAGATAATCAAATGAATTTAAAATCATGACTTACAAACAAATAAAACAGTAACATACAAGTTGTAATTCATTGGTCCATTTTATATCACCAAGGCTGTTTATGTTGTTTTATTCTTACAGAATCCATGTACATGTATTAGCATTGACCCCAGTTTTATTCTTACAGAATCCATGTACATGTATTAGCATTGACCCCAGTTTTATTCTTACAGAATCCATGTACATGTATTAGCATTGACCCCAGTTTTATTCTTACAGAATCCATGTACATGTATTAGCATTGACCCCAGTTTTATTCTTACAGAATCCATGTACATGTATTAGCATTGACCCCAGTTTTATTCTTACAGAATCCATGTACATGTATTAGCATTGACCCCAGTTTTATTCTTACAGAATCCATGTACATGTATTAGCATTGACCCCAGTTTTATTCTTACAGAATCCATGTACATGTATTAGCATTGACCCCAGTTTTATTCTTACAGAATCCATGTACATGTATTAGCATTGACCCCAGTTTTATTCTTACAGAATCCATGTACATGTATTAGCATTGACCCCAGTTTTATTCTTACAGAATCCATGTACATGTATTAGCATTGACCCCAGTTTTATTCTTACAGAATCCATGTACATGTATTAGCATTGACCCCAGTTTTATTCTTACAGAATCCATGTACATGTATTAGCATTGACCCCAGTTTTATTCTTACAGAATCCATGTACATGTATTAGCATTGACCCCAGTTTTATTCTTACAGAATCCATGTACATGTATTAGCATTGACCCCAGTTTTATTCTTACAGAATCCATGTACATGTATTAGCATTGACCCCAGTTTTATTCTTACAGAAGCCATGTACATGTATTAGCATTGACCCCAGTTTTATTCTTACAGAAGCCATGTACATGTATTAGCATTGACCCCAGTTTTATTCTTACAGAATCCATGTACATGTATTAGCATTGACCCCAGTTTTATTCTTACAGAATCCATGTACATGTATTAGCATTGACCCCAGTTTTATTCTTACAGAATCCATGTACATGTATTAGCATTGACCCCAGTTTTATTCTTACAGAATCCATGTACATGTATTAGCATTGACCCCAGTTTTATTCTTACAGAATCCATGTACATGTATTAGCATTGACCCCAGTTTTATTCTTACAGAATCCATGTACATGTATTAGCATTGACCCCAGTTTTATTCTTACAGAAGCCATGTACATGTATTAGCATTGACCCCAGTTTTATTCTTACAGAATCCATGTACATGTATTAGCATTGACCCCAGTTTTATTCTTACAGAATCCATGTACATGTATTAGCATTGACTCCAGTTTTATTCTTACAGAATCCATGTACATGTATTAGCATTGACCCCAGTTTTATTCTTACAGAATCCATGTACATGTATTAGCATTGACCCCAGTTTTATTCTTACAGAATCCATGTACATGTATTAGCATTGACCCCAGTTTTATTCTTACAGAATCCATGTACATGTATTAGCATTGACCCCAGTTTTATTCTTACAGAATCCATGTACATGTATTAGCATTGACCCCAGTTTTATTCTTACAGAATCCATGTACATGTATTAGCATTGACCCCAGTTTTATTCTTACAGAATCCATGTACATGTATTAGCATTGACCCCAGTTTTATTCTTACAGAATCCATGTACATGTATTAGCATTGACCCCAGTTTTATTCTTACAGAATCCATGTACATGTATTAGCATTGACCCCAGTTTTATTTTTACAGAATCCATGTACATGTATTAGCATTGACCCCAGTTTTATTCTTACAGAATCCATGTACATGTATTAGCATTGACCCCAGTTTTATTCTTACAGAATCCATGTACATGTATTAGCATTGACCCCAGTTTTATTCTTACAGAATCCATGTACATGTATTAGCATTGACCCCAGTTTTATTCTTACAGAATCCATGTACATGTATTAGCATTGACCCCAGTTTTATTCTTACAGAATCCATGTACATGTATTAGCATTGACCCCAGTTTTATTCTTACAGAATCCATGTACATGTATTAGCATTGACCCCAGTTTTATTCTTACAGAATCCATGTACATGTATTAGCATTGACCCCAGTTTTATTCTTACAGAATCCATGTACATGTATTAGCATTGACCCCAGTTTTATTCTTACAGAATCCATGTACATGTATTAGCATTGACCCCAGTTTTATTCTTACAGAATCCATGTACATGTATTAGCATTGACCCCAGTTTTATTCTTACAGAATCCATGTACATGTATTAGCATTGACCCCAGTTTTATTCTTACAGAATCCATGTACATGTATTAGCATTGACCCCAGTTTTATTCTTACAGAATCCATGTACATGTATTAGCATTGACCCCAGTTTTATTCTTACAGAATCCATGTACATGTATTAGCATTGACCCCAGTTTTATTCTTACAGAATCCATGTACATGTATTAGCATTGACCCCAGTTTTATTCTTACAGAATCCATGTACATGTATTAGCATTGACCCCAGTTTTATTCTTACAGAATCCATGTACATGTATTAGCATTGACCCCAGTTTTATTCTTACAGAATCCATGTACATGTATTAGCATTGACCCCAGTTTTATTCTTACAGAATCCATGTACATGTATTAGCATTGACCCCAGAGGTAGAATCGTTGCTCTTGGAACTACTGCGGGGAAAATAATTGCCCTTAATTCTTTCAATGGAGCCATCCTGACCACGCTGCAGTGTGGCAATGCTCAGATCAACGCACTTGGATTCTCCACAGGTATTATTTCGCTTTAATAATACATTTAATAAGGCATTAAACTCTAATTTAGAAATACAACCCATAACAACCTGTTTAAAAGCTCAGATAAACATAAAGACAAAAAACACTTTCCTTATCCCTTATGCGAGAACTAATTCATATAATTACTCTTTCTTCCTGAGTGGAATGGGTTGCCTGAACAAACCAGGAAAACCAGTAACTTAACATCATTTAAAACATTAACAAAAATGCAAGACTAGACTCGACTTGCGTAGGATGCAATATTCTTTTTTATAAAAAGAAAAAGCGTCGGTAATATATAAGATACTCTTTTAATAACAAGCTAAATTTCCCGGCCCAGCCGTTGCCCGAAAAAAGAAATTATGAAGGTCTATAAAAGCTAGATATCAAATTTGTATAAACTTCAATGAACATAAAGCTATAATCATTTTTTACAAATATTTTTATTATTTACTGAAAACATTTAGGTTAGAATTTTTTTATATTTATTTTGTAATCGGGCTAGAAAAGGGCATTTCTTTTTTTTTTAAACAAAAGTTTGGAGTATCCCTGGATGAGAATCAAACACTCGGCTCCCGAGTACGTCTAAAATATAATTATTACATCTTCACACACACAGTGAACTTTATGTACATAGATTAGATTAAATACTACAAGTATTGGTACTTTTTTAAACATTAATAGATCATGTGATAAGATACCAGAAGTATGAAATTGTCTTCTTAAGTCTTGATTTTAAAGAATTAGACATCAATATAGTTTCTAAGTTTTTTGCTAATTGCACAATCACATCATGTGCCCAAGTCATGAAACTAATTAATTATGGTTTTCTACTCTCAAGATATGTTGATTTCTTACTGTCTATCTTGTTGGCATTCTAGAGTCTTTTAACTGGACTAGGATCCAGGTGTAACACAGAGGTTGAGAATTAAATGTTCTGCCCACTTATATGGGCATGTCACATGTTTGGAATATGTAGTGCATCCTATGTACACCTCAACTATCTGCCTAATGTATTAATGTGGGGAGATACCAAATCATTTATAGATGTAGTCATTTATGGACGTGGGGGCTGTGGGTGACTTGTATACCTGTAGTCCACCCACTATGTATGATGGACCAAGCACCCATCTGTATTGGTTACAGTAGCCTCTTGGTCACTTGTCCACCAGGCTTTGGACACATTGTGTCCTTCCTTAGACCACATTTCCCTAACACTAAAAGCCCTAATTACTTCGCATAAGGCTTCCCCCAGGCTGATGGGTTACACAAGTAATCAGCTTTGAGGCTCATTAATTGTCCATGTTTATTGGAAATAATGTTTGTATTTTTTATCAAGAACTATAACTGTGATTTTCATTCAATTATACTACCCTTGATCTTTAATTGGGTTATCTCTCTTTCTACTGGGGGAAGTCATTGTATGAAATGAATTATTTTTGTATTCTACAAACAGATGGCAGGTTGTTAGGTGTGGGCACCTTTGATGGATTTATCCAAATATACCATGTACAAGATGACGGGCATCAATTTTTCAAAACACATACCACTTCTTTTAAGGTTTGCTATTTGAGGCGTAGTGTATATTCTACAAATTGTACGGACTACAACTTTTAAGATTAGCAAATAAAGTTCTTTTTAAATATCTATTCTAACAGACATCCATGTCTTTTTATTTCTATAATTTATCATTAGATGATTATTATTAATCTTATATCTACTAATTATTCTTGGTCAGTAATAAAATAGATAATTTTTTTGGTTATTCAAAAGTTGTGCTCATTTTTCTTCAAATATGTTTTCAGCACAACAATATATTCATCATGCATCTTGATTGGTCCATGGATTCACGGATAATACAGGCTGTGCTTGGAGATTACGAAGTAGTCTATTGTAAGTAGAATTGAATGAAAGACACAAATGATTACTATTAGACGCAAGTGTCATGACCCTTATTTTGTTTCAATGCCAATTAATAAAATCAACAGGGGACGTTACCTCAGGTCAGAAAATCAAATCACCCAGATTGGTTAGAGACGTAAAGTGGGCCACACAGAATTGCCCGATTGGCTATCCATTAATCGGTAAGTGCATTCATTTAGACATTATAATATACATTTGTTTAATTAAAATGACCACAAAGAAACACAGCTTTTATACTATATTTGGCAATATCTCCATTTTCTATTGTTCTTCTTCTGACAAGACTGCAGAGCAGTTTCAACTCTTGCAGTCAATAGTAGACATATTTATTATTATTATTTTAGCTGTACTGTGTTGTTATAGATTATAGAGTGTATTGGTAATGGCAGGGTAATGAGGCAGTAATGTAGGCTGTCTGATCTGAAACTGGTTAGCTTCTGTACCCATGCACCAGTCGAATGCACTGCCGCTCACCCATCGTACCCTTCTTTTCATTGTCTAGTATACCAGTATGTCCTGGAATACTTTGTAAAGATATGTTGATTTTTGTTTTCATCTATAACTTAGTCCATTCTATTAAGGTGAGCTGTTCTTCTTCTTCTTCTTCATAATACTGTGGAGACCCTGTTAGAACCGAGGAAAGAGTCCACAATTTAAATACACATAAAATAAAAAGCATCACAAACAACAATTATAAACAGATGACAGAGTGTCACTTTAGGTTTTTAGACCAGCCCTTCAGTGACGATTTAAAAGCCTGAACTGTAGGGGCAGTGATGGAGGCCTTGTCCAGGGTGTTCCACAGCCTAATGGCTGACGGATAAAAATAATATTTGTAGACGTGGGTGCGTGCATGTGGGACATGCAGCTTGAGCTGTTTTAAGCCTGATGAGGCTCTGTTGGTTATTTCTTGGAGTGCTGGTTAGGAATCTGCTAAGATAACTATATCTGTCTCTTTTGTTTTTGAATTGTGTGAAATTTGTTGTTTTGTTTTTTACATTGAAAAATAAAAATATTTATTTAACATATTCATCAGGTGCATGGCAAAATCTGGAGCGTGGTGATGTCATCAATGTAGCGGCCAGGTCACAGTACCAGGATCTCATGATTGTTGGGGATAGCAAAGGACAGCTCAGACTTTACAAGTGGCCAGCATTTTCTTTAAAGGTTAGTGACACAATTAGATTATGTTAATGTGTTATAGTAATTTGCAGACGGATTTTATCCCAATGAAAAGGGTAAAATGACAATCGTCTGCTTTTGGCAATGTGTTTGATTGCCATTAGGAATCCCTTTGGTTCAAATCCTATTAAATTGTCTTGTTTTGTTTTTTTCATGTTTATGCAAGAAGCTTCCTGAAAAGGACACAGTAAACATGCCCGCATTGCCCGCTTTCTGCGATGATATGTGTTAAACCACTTCGCCCTAATGCATTACTATTATTTAGCCATTAGTTCCCCACATCTCACCACAATAGAGACAATATCCTTAATTTCTTACTTCAGAATTGATGGATTATGCCCCTTTACCGGCACATTATTTTGTTTCAATTCTGGGACAATAGCAACATTTTTTTTACTGGGCAATTACTGAATTGCTTGTATTGAACTGACCCATTTTGGCTGTATAAAAGTTTCCCTTTGAGACCATTTTGTCCACAGGGCAAGTGAAGCAGCTTTCACAAGTTTTGGCTGTAGCAACATGTATAATTACATTTTTGTTTGTCTCATCACTATAAACCATTGTAATAGCACAATGTTTCCAGGGATGATCTAATTATAGTAGTGTGCAAAGGCATAACATAATGTTCCAATTTGATGGATCTATATATAATATAATATAGTAGTGTGCAAAGGCATAACATAATGTTCCAATTTGATGGATCTATATATAATATAATTTGGGGATGTTAACATGTGTTTGCTCCCCAAACTTATTGTTCGTAAAAATGTAATTATCATGTTATGTCCGTCATAGCCTACCATATGAAGAAAATATCTCACTTGACTTCTCATGTCAGGAAAGCAAAAACAATTGCGATAGCTGGAATTTGACAAATAAACTACTTCTAAAATAGACTAATTAGTGTTTACATGGCATTTCATGATTTTTTTTTGGTGAGAATCCAACTTGGTTTTTTAAAAATCTTTCTTTGGGAACAAATAAAGTTTTTAAGCCACAATATGTAAATGATCATCTTCCAACAAAACCATAAACCCTTTCCAAACCAGGTTATTGCTTTCAAAACTGATAACTGGATTTCTGATTTAACATCTCTAATTTAACTTCTTTTTGTTCAAATATATATTTAATGTGACTTTTAAAGATTTTTTTATACTAATCCCACAGGCCAGCTACAGAAATACCAAAGTCTTCTCATCCAACGTTACCTGTGTTGCATTCTCTAATGAAGACAACTTTGTGATCGCCTCAGGAGGAAACGACGCAGCTCTCATGCAGTTTTCTGTCCTTGACCCAGTCAACACCAGATGATAAAGATTTTGCAAAACCATCCCGTGCGCACAATATAATTTGACAAATATTAATTAAATTGTTGGAGCTGTTGTTGTTTTTTTGGGGCGATGAAGTTTATTCTGAAAACTTCAGTTTATTTGACAAGCCTTACTAGAAGGAATTGATAAATCTAAAGTAATAGATTTTTAATGTGATGCCTTAAAAGTAAATTCAACTTTTGTATTGGCTAATCACTATGCAAATATAACATATTTTAAAAAAAATGAGAATAAGATAATAATATAATAAGAACATTATGGTTTGAATATCAGAGTTTGTTTCAATTCTTGTATTTTTCCATTGTATTTAAACATCTGATAAGAAAAATAATACAGATGCACTAAAGTTCTTGATGTATAATGTGTAAGTTTCTAAAATTCTCATGAATGAAATAAGCATTGATCATAAAGTCAGTAACTTTATATTTTAAAAAGTTTATGTAGTATTATTAAGGCATGAAAACTTAGTTTATCAGATAATATTTTCTACAACAGCCTTATACTTATACTTACTGTACACATTTGTAATTTTCTTATATTTGTGTATTATTTCTCAATGTTTAACAAACTTTCAATAATTACCTCAAACTGTTTGGGATTTTTTTTAACTTATTTTGGATAGGCTAATACAAGTTTTTTCATAAATACAGAGTAGCCTATCAACCTAAAGACATTTTTAAAAAAAATTGACTCAAAGTCTCTATTCATGCATCTCCATTAGAGGAATTCAAATAGTTAAAATAGATTCCGTAGGAGAACTAAAAAAAATTAACACAATACTCAGAACCAAAGAATTCAAAACCTTGTTTTTATTACTGCTTTTGAAAAAGTTAATCCATAGACAGTTTCTTTCAAGGGTTTGGAATGGGTTGACCAAAACTAGTCTGGAAAATTAACAATTTAATATCATTTAAAACTTTTTATCAAACGCCAAAACAAGCGAGCTGTGGATATAAATAGAAAGTAACAATGTTCTCTTCAGAATGCCCCTATGTAATGATAAAAAGATAATACGAGTCAGATTAGAACACTTCTTTAAACAGTTGAACTAATTGCTCTAGTCTGAAAGGAGTTGAAATGTATAACTTAAGTATTCCTAAATGTATATCTTAAGTATTCCTAAATGTATATCTTACCACCTCTACTCTAAGGTGGTAGAAAGAGAAAAAAACAATGTTAAAATTTCTGATATGTAGGTAGGTGACAATACATTAATTTCCACTGAGCTCTAATATATGGAGGGCTCAAAGGAAGTAAATTGTAGGAGAAAATGCGGACTTTGTAATATAGATAGGTGCACCGTAGACTGAACTATATATAAATTAGCGTCTAAATAATACATATATACTATTATATACATTAAAATTACTTACTCAGTTAACATATATAAGCGTGTGTGGTATTCAAAGAATTATTCAGACAAATGATCAACCATTTCATCTTTTGACTTGTCAAAGAAATGAATCCGGTACTTATTAAAGTTAACACAACTCTCTAGTGTAAGAGAGTATATAGAGTCTATAGAAAATAGTTCATTTTTATCAAATTACAATGACGCAATTACAAAAAGGTTTTAAATTTTAAGTAATTTTATGTATATATAGGTCAGTCTACAGTACACCTATCTGTATTAAAAAGTCCGCATTTTCTCCCATTTTTTCTTCTCTATTTTAATTGCTTGAGCACTCCATGTATATATAGCTCAGTGTTAATTTCTATAAAAAAAAAGCATGTACAAAACATATTAAAAAAACATAATTACTTTTCTCAAGGCTTATTGTTGCAAGAAAACAAACTTTATACCACAAATTAAAATATAAATACTTCCTATCCTATGGGGCGCAGTGGCTGAACCGAAGGTTTTGAATCCTGGTGCAGGCTAGAATTTTTTTCCCAGGACTTGAGGTTGTCCCCGAGTCTCCCCAGTACTGATGGGTACCTGACAATAGTTTGGGTAAAGTAAAGGCGACTGGGCATTGTGCTGTCCACACATCCCCTCGTATGCTGTGGCCACAGAAACTGGTGAATGCTGCTTCACCAGCCCTATGATCAGTTTGGTCCAATGGGTACTTTACTTTACTGCCTATCCTATATCAAGAGTTATGGCAGAGATTAGTGACTAGCATATACTCCAATGGGAGTGAAGTAAATAATATGGAACCCTGATTTGATCACTTTGTTGACTGTTTATCTGGTCTTATTTATAATGTCTAATGTTGTGTTTGTTTACAAGTGTGTAAATAAAACTGTTAACCAAAGTTACAAACACCATTTTTTTTTCATTGTAATTTTAAAAATACATAATTGTAATTGTGTTTAATTTTGTTACATATTTGTTATTAAGATTTATATATAATGTTTAACGTTTAATTATATGGCCATTAACAACTTTTAAGCAATTCAACTTAATATTTTTTTTAATGTACATTAAATTATTTATTGTATTTCTAGTGGATGTTGTGAAAAACTATATCTGAAAAAAAAATGAACTGTGATATTGTTTCTTAACAGTCAACACTGCACTATATAAAGCCATGTGCGTTATGCAAATAATGATATATACGTTTTGATGTTTCATATTTATTCAATATTTTTGTATGCATGAAATCAATAAAAAATATTATTTAATTTTTTTAGTTGAAATTTCTACTTGCACTTACATATATAATGACTTTGTTGACTATGAATTATTCTAAATAAATATTTTTTTTAAATATGAGAGTTTATGACTTTATACTTTCTTTACTATAAAGGCCTAGGCCGCAGTCAATATGTTTCTTTCGGTATTTAGTTTTTATTTTATATATTGTTGCTGTCAATCTTATGGTACCCGGTATTTGAAAGTAATCATTTATAAGCCTAACTTGTTTTTTTATAATTCGTATCATTTAATTTATAGGGTGTATAAAGTCGCCTTTTAAAGGATATTCTCCAATAACAACGTAAATCCATTAAATAATTAAAACATTTGGTTACTTTTACTTAAAAGGATAATGCAAACATCAATAATGAAAAAATAATTTCATAGACATTACGTCATACGCTAGTATGAGAACAAAAATTAAATACCGAAAAAATCTTTCTCACTTTAGTTTTTATTTCATTGAAATATTATTTTCTATTTTTTTAAAATATTTTTTACCTTTTTTATTGTTTTGTATTTATGTTTTTTTTCTTTCAGATCATCATCATCATCATCATCATCAACATATATAATTACCGTGAGTTTGTTTATATGTTTGTTTTATATATATATATATATATTTATATATATGTTTGTTCGCTATAGGCTCCTAAGCCGTTTGACTATTCGGGCCAAAAATTAAATGTATAAATTAAAAACGTCCTCCAAAAGATAATTTTATTTTATCACTTATAATCATAAATGTGTTGATTTAAAAAATCCAAAATGTCATATCCATCTATGCAAATAAATATAACGGTACATAGCAAATGGCCATTTCCGTTCATTTACTATATTGAACGCGACATTCACTATGTTGAACGCGAGGGTCTTTCCGGGTTTTCCCAATTCTACTGTTGTTTTTTTTAATGTGGCGAGACCTTTTTTAAAAGCTACGCACTGCAATTTGGCTTAGAGAGTTTCAATGGTTTACTTTAAACAAAATACTAGCGTATGACGTAATGTCTATGAAATTATTTTTTCATTATTGATGTTTGCATTATCCTTTTAAGTAAAAGTAACCAAATGTTTTAATTATTTAATGGATTTACGTTGTTATTGGAGAATATCCTTTAAAAGGCGACTTTATACACCCTATAAATTAAATGATACGAATTATAAAAAAACAAGTTAGGCTTATAAATGATTACTTTCAAATACCGGGTACCATAAGATTGACAGCAACAATATAAAATAAAAACTAAATACCGAAAGAAACATTATCAATACTGTTTTATTGATACAATAAGCAAGAACAAAAATTAAATACCGAAAAAATCTTTCTCACTTTAGTTTTTATTTCATTGAAATATTATTTTCTATTTTTTTAAAATATTTTTTACCTTTTTTATTGTTTTGTATTTATGTTTTTTTTCTTACAGATTGTATATTATTTTTAATTTAATATAATTAATAACAAGTCAAGTCAACACAACTGTTCGCTACATTTTAATATCGAATTTTAAAGTCTCTTTAAAAAACCCGGACTAGCCTTTCGGCTCTTGTGTCAAGGGCGTAACACTTAGGATTGAGCAATCTCTGTCCAGGCCCCAGCCACCCAACGACACGCCCAAGGCGTGGCGTGCCGTGTAACGGGGAAGGTTTCCGCAGCCCAGCGATCGTTCACTGCGGTTCCCCTAAGGATCATTATCGTAGTGGCTCGCCCGTATACCTGCACTGTCACCCGGTAGCACAAATCCTATACTATAGGTACATGCATCCAGGCACCGGGTGGTTCTCGAGACGGGATTGCAGCGTCCATTGCTTCGTCCCCCTGTGCCCCATGCGTTCGCCCGCCAGTGTATTCTTAATGGGAATGTATCGGCGGTTTACACACTACGCCAGTCCTTGAGGCCACATTTCTTATGCATATGTCAGGTTCAGGTCGACCAGAAACAAAAAAAAAAATAACAAAAACTAAATACCGAAAGAAACATTCTCAACACTGTTTTATTAATACAATAAGCAAGAACAAAAATTAAATACCGAAAAAATCGTTATCACTTTAGTTTGTATTGTATTGAAATATTATTTTCTACGCTTTTTTTATTATTTACCTTTTATTGTTTGGTATTGTGGTTTTTTTTTCTTTTAGATAGTATATTATTGTTAATTTAATAGGCTATTTTTAATAACAAGTCAAGTCAACACAACTGTTTGCTACGTTATAATATCAGACGCTTGACAGTTACAATTATTATGCATATGCCAGGGTCAGAAACAATTAAAAAGAACAAAAACTAAATGCCGAAAAGAAACGTTCATTTTAATAGTCTCTTTTCTTTCTCTCTTAACATTAATATTAACTTAACTTAACTAATATTGTAATATTGTAGTCGTTCGTTTCTCCGTCATTTTGACGGGCATAACCACTAGTGTAATAATAATGATTGTTCACTTTGGTATAATTCTTTGTCTAAATAAATAATTGTAAATTGGCATATTATTAGTGATAAGCAGTAAAATGAGTTAATGTATGAAGTTATTTTATTTATTTACTAGGGTCGGGTTGTTTGAAGGGAGGGGGTACGGCCCTTGACACATCTCTTGTGATAAAATGACACCATGCCTTCATACGAGTTTGAGAACCCCTGCTTTAGCCTCTTTCAACATTTACAAACCAACGCATGCAATTAAAAGGGATTATCAAGCGGGATTGATTAGATAATTGAATAAGCTTACACGTGCATTTTCTTTCTTCTATATTCAGAGCTCTTTGTTATATTTAATGTTTGGATACAACATGAACAAGACATTTTATTTTAAACCTAAAGATTTAATTTGCTTTGTTTACAAAGTCGATCGTGTAGTGGTTTTATGAATCCGCCCGACGCCTTTGATGCAAAATGGTCTTAATTATTTTCAAGTAACAATAATATTGTTCGCACTTATCTTATAAGTTTACAGACGTTCCTTCTAGATAGAAGATTATTACGTCCACTAGGCCCAAAACTCCTGCAGGGCGATAAGGATCGGTCGGTGGCAGGGATAGAACCCGCGACGTGTCAGTTGGTTTTGGTTGACAGTCCGGTGAACTAACCGCTGGATCAGCCATCTACCAGCTGCAAGTCAACACACATGGACTTTTTTTTTATAGACGCTCTATTTCGTTTTGGGGACTGGGAAAATATAAGATTGTACTATTGGTCTAAGCTAATGGACATTAGTTTGATTCCGCTTGATTACAAAGTGAGTATGCATGCAGTAGGTCTATTTAAACAATTATATCTAGCCTACAACATTATAAGAAGCAATTATTTTATTTAAACACGGAATTTTAAATAGGCCTAATTTATTAAATAATTATATAGACAATCTGTCAAATCGGTTCTCAAACTTGGCTTTTCCTTGCCCCGTTATTTCTTATACTAGGCCCTACTTCATTTTTATCACCTATTCCAAGGATGGGCCAACTATGACCCGCGGGCCGCATGCAACCCAGCAGCTGATACTATTATGCGACCCGCGAGGGCATTTAGAAATTTTAAAAATTTACTCCGTTTTTATGTAATTTTGATGAAATTTACATGAACGGTTTTGACTGTTTTAGCATTTTAAATACAATTTCTTTATAATTTTCTATTTTCGTAAATAGTCCTGGTCGATTTGAATAAAAGTATCCCGTCGGAACAAGTTGATTCATAGGGCCGGTGAAGCAGCGTTCACCAGTTTCCGTGGCCACGGCATACTAGGTGATTGTGTGGCCAGCACTATGCACAGCCGCCTTTACTTTACTGGGTAGACTCAGGGACACCCTCAAATCCTGGGATAAAATCCTAGCCTGTACCAAGATTTGAACCCAGGACCCTTGGATCGCCAGTCGAACGCGCTGCCGCTCGGCTACCGAAAAATATTAATTGACATGTAAAAATTTAATGTAAGGATGATTTTAAAAGAAAAAAAACACATATATTTATCCAGTGAATAAATAATCATTTATTTCGCAAAAAAATATCACATGTAAATGTTGTTATGCTGTTATTAGTGTCATGTATTTTTTTCCCCGATTTACGATGTTCAGAATAATTTTATTTGTTGTAGTAGTCCAAAGACTAGCCTATAATAAGATGGACCGCTTGCTTTAATATTTATGCTATTTGATGACTTCTTTTCGGAATTACCGATTCCCTTTTGTATTGTACATAGACAATAATACAAATGGACCGCTTGCTTTAGTATTTCTGCTATATGATGACTCGAAAGACTGCTTTTCGGAATTTTCTATTCGTTGTTTCCTTTGCACTTCCGTTTTACTGAATCGCTTCGATTTTCTCAATGAACAATTAAAATCGAAAGTTTTATAAGCTTACACCGGAAACATTTAAGAAACAACGAGGAGCGTAGAAGTAATTTAAGACAGCCTTGGTTGCGCACGGAAAAAAAAAGTAGGCCTACATAAGCTTATAAGTTCTCAAAATAGAGCAAGCGGTCCATCTTATTATAGTCTATGGGTTGACCTAAAATCTCGTATATTCCTGAAATTTAAACTTAACTCCTCCTATTTTCTGAATATTTAATATTCACACACAGCCGGAAGTAAGTTTTGTTTCAAGTCCTTTTCAAACTCTCAGAATGTTAGTCTAAAGACATTTTACAATGACCCTCCAACAATGTTTGTCACTAATAAATGGAAGATGGAAGAGGAATGCATTGTTTTTAATGATGAATGGACAACTAAGTGATGTTTTATAAAAGATGTTTACGAATCCGTATGCTTGTTGTGTCTTGAATCAGTGGCTGTCTTCAAGAAGTAGGCCTACGATCTAAAAATACGAAACTAAATATTCCAATTTTAGATTTAATTTAACAACGTAAGAGGAGGAAAAATGAGTTAATTAATAAGACATTCCCCATTACACAGTAGCCGAGCGGCAGCGAGTTCGACTGGCGATCCGAAGGTCCTGGCGAAGGCTTAAGTTTGTTCCCGGGTCTGGAGGGTGTCACAGAGTCTACCCTGCCCTGATGGGTACCTGGCATTAGTTGGGGTAAAGTAAAGGCGTCTGGCCACACAATCCCCTAGCATGCCGTGGTCACAGAAACTGGTGAACGCTGCTTCACCGGCCTTATGATGAAGATGCTCATTCTGTCATGTTACTCTATATTTTCCTTTTTGTTCTCCGTGCACCTGGTCTTATTATTGATAAGTTTCTACCAAAATAGTTTTATTAACAGATGTGTACAAAACAAAAACATTAATTAAAGTAGACTGAATCCTCAGAGATAAGGTTTTTGCAAAATGAGTTTTTAATCAAATACCTTTGATTTAAGACAAATTAAAAAATGATTCTAAGATTTAGCTGTTTAATAATAATTCCGTTACATCCGTTTGCAACGAAACTTTATATTCTCTTTTTATTAATATATTTTTTTGTTTAAAAACATTATATTGTATTTTTATATTATATAGATTATTTACTTTAAAGAAACTTAAAAAAAATATTTTTAAAGTTCAACAAGTGCACTATATAAGAGCATTATAAAAATAATGCATCTACATTTTGAGTCTCCATTCAATAACATTTTAATGTTTGAAAGCAACGAAATATCTATAATATAAGAAAATGATTTTCTTTGTATGAATTATAAAAAAAATATTCTTAAATATCAGCAATTTTCTTGTAATAATTTAAGCCTATATAATTAATATGCTTAGTTTCCATAAGAAAGATGAAAGAAGAATAACCGAAAACATATTTCTAGAAGACTCTATACTTATTCTGTATTACTGTTGCCGGTGTCCCTAAGGCAGTACGCTTTCTGCTCGTCACGTAGCATACTGGCAACTCCTGCGACGCAACTGATGCCAAGTTGTATTGGCTAAGCCTTTCCCTTGTCTACATCTGATGCGTGGAGAGAGGGGAACTAATGCATGGGCAACATCAGCCTCTCCTTAACACAATGCCCAGGCTTGCGCCCAGGAGATGACACTCCAGCTTTGCTATTTAGCGTCGACAAAACACGGAAAGCGGCAGTTACCGGCTATAAGCCATCGAAGAGGCTGGAAGAGCAGCGAAGAAAATTAAAGAACATATGCCTATACTGCCCCTGACCAGATCCAACGGTTCACTTTCATGTGCCAGTGATGCGACAGAACCCAATGAGAGGTCCTCACAGACACAGTTAATGCTGCGGGGCTGGCGATGTCACAGGAGCGCAAATCTAATTGTCTTCCGAGACTAAGGAGCCAAAGAAGATTACTGTTGAGTTATAACAATAAAAATGGTCATTTTTTATAGCGCTTCTATCCATGCTACTAAAAAAAGCATGCTTGGTGTGCTCTTGGTGTTAATCGTAGTGGCAAATTAGTATGCAAGGCACAGCATTCACTAGCCAAAGAGAAAGGTCTTAACGTTCTCCTGTCTCAGATTCTCTCAGTGTATGAAGTAAACTGTTTCATGTTCAATGTTGCCACACTAAATATAAACATCAGTTAGCTGATTATAGGTTTGAATCTAAACTAAATAAAACAAACATTTCATATTATTAAAAAAAAATTTATATCATATTTTTGACATTATAAGCACCTTGTTTGAATGCCCAGTAAAAAGTCCACGTTGAAATAATGTATGTAAGAGAATTGTATACACATTTACAAAATAGGCCTACAAATGATACAGTTTTAATATTTGCGGAAAAGCAATACCTTTCTAAGTGTATCTCTAAACTGTCGATTTAAACCAACATAAACAACAAAGTTGCTCGAGCTGTTGATGCAGCAAACAGTATTTACCAATTGATAGAACAGCTTTCCAAGGTTCGACGGGGACTCGTCTGTCAGCGAGTAGGAGGCATATTCCGGAGGGAGGTACAGTGGCAGAGAAAGAAAGGCTGCAGCGACGCAGTACACAGCACAGACTGCCAGTAACGTTCTGGTCGTCCGCGTCATAGAACGCACATTTGACGTCATTTTCTTGCGTTTGACTGACGCGCACTGAAGCTTGACACCAATGACGAGACATCCGCTGACAGTGAAAACAGGCGGGATAACCATGCTGGAGTATATTATGAGGTCCTGAATAGTCGCCACTGCGTTAGGGTTTTCGTCATAGAACGAGGATCTTTTAATCAGCCCGTAAGATACATTCCTGTTTGGGTCGAAATTGTACTCTATAACCTGCCAAAAGCTGCTGTAGACAAACACCCAGAGCCAGTAGAGAGCCACGCCCACAGCCGCGAGCCACGTCCTGATCGGGGTCAGAACTCGGTCGAAGTTCAAAGGTAAAAATATGACCACAAGTCGCTCTGCGGTGATCAACATAGGCAAAGTCAGCCCCATGAGACCGAACGTATAGTCCAGCAAAGTGAAAACGGTAAAGAGAATGAACAGAACATCACAGCTTGACTTTGAGAATCCATAATATTCGTGGTTCCAGACGGCCTCGTAGATAATCTTCGGCACGCTGTTGAAAGATATCAAGAATGTAATGTCGGAGAAAGCCAGAACAACCAGGAGAATGTTGGAGCATTTCTCCAACCCGTGCTTCCGCAAGACAATGATGCTCAGTATGTTGCCAACTACACCAAACACAGAAATAGCCGGAGTGATGCCAAACATGAGGATTTTCATTGCCAGCCACGTATCTTGGTCACCGATAAATTCTGACCTGATACTGGAAGTGTCATTCCACATTTCGAAGTTCATTATACAATGATAAGCCTATTCAAGTTTTTAGATATTCTCAAAAATCGATGTAATAATATTAGTTCCAAAATGTATGATACATTCAGTAAAATTATTTGACAAGTATTGAAGAATCATTCATCCACGGTAACTGCTACCTACAAAATGTAACAGGAGTTGTCTTTCTCTAAAATATAAATGGTTATAAATGGCTGTAATAGTCCCAACGCATGTGAAAACTGAGATTACTATAACTTGTTCAACTTTGATAATATCATGCGTAAAACGAGTTAAAATGATATAATTAACAAAGAATTCGCTGCAAAGGTGTAGGCATTAATAAGACTGAGCGTCAATGAGAAAGAAAAGCTGCATTTGAATGGATATGGATCGAAATACTGCATGATCATGTAAAATCAATGTTTACTTAGGCACCTTATTTGTACGATTTTTCTAGCTATGAAATTATAAAGCAATCTTTCAAAATGGTGTTATCTTTATGTTCCATACGGAACGGCTATAATGGTTGGCAAATAGTAAAAACATTTCATCATATCATCGTCGTTCTCATAAAACAATTTTAATATCGATTCCTAGACTGAAATGCTTGTTTCAAAGAAAGAAGTTTGGCGTAAATAGTATCTCTAAGGTCCGCTGTTTTCCCTGAAATAGATAAAAAAAAGTTATTGAATATGCTGAAGACCGTTTCATAAATTTTTTCATTTCAGTTTGGTTGATGCCATAAGTGTAAAGAAAATCGATATTTGGGTTGCGCAGAAAAAGGCTTAAAGACATTAAGAATAATTTAGACCAAAAATCATTTGCCGGTGAATAAATAGTTTATTTTTAATGGGAAAAAAAGATTA
Organism: Anisus vortex; assembly: GCA_949126835.1. Taxonomy (NCBI): domain Eukaryota; kingdom Metazoa; phylum Mollusca; class Gastropoda; family Planorbidae; genus Anisus; species Anisus vortex. The sequence continues at coordinate 26,995,082 of OX421507.1, forward strand.
CCGTATAGATCTATAGTTTGTTCAAAGTTTGGGTTATGGAAAGAGGGGGAGGGGGGTGTTGGTAGAAGGGTTATCGACCCTGCCCATTAAATAAACTGCTGAAAAAAAAAACGAGAACCAAATGTTGAAAGGAAATTGATTGTACCGTGGAAAATATTGGCTCGTATATGGGGAAATGAATGAAGGCTGACAAAGCCGTCTCGAATACATCGGGCTAACAACTCTCCTCTCCAATTGAGACCACCGCCTGTTTAGGAGTCTATGACACGTTATAGAACCTTCTTTGAAACATACGTAGAAAAACAGCTGACATTCCTGTACACATGGGCCTCACCACCGATACGCTTGCATCGAGAGCACGCCGAAGACAAATTGAAGGAGAAAAAAAAATCAGGCGCCGGTGGTTAACCACTAATCTCCTTAAATACTGTTTCGTACTTGGCGAGTTCAAAAGTACACTTTCTAGCAAGTTTTAGAACTAACAGGAGTAAATTGGGGAAAAGTTAAAGGAGATTCTAACCAGTACATGTCAGGTAGTGCTAGGTCACTAATAGCACAAACATAAAGAGTGGACTTGAGCGGAAAGTGGAAAATCCACTAGAGGAGAAGAAACAAGGTAAATGTATTTAATAGTAATGGTAATGGTAATTTATATAGCGCTTCTATCCATGCTATTTTAGCATGCTCAGTGCGCTCTAGAATACTATTAATCTGTGAGAGGTTTCACTGCAGCCGGTTAAGCGCTCGTGATAACAACTCAATATTAACGTCATCTAGTCCCAAAACTCCTGTAGGGCGACAGGGATCTGCCGGTAAAAGCCCTACAATATATACTGCATCACACACCTTCAATCCAAGAGAAGTCATTAAACCAAAGACTAAAGCCTAATAAGATGAACCGCTTGCTTTAATATTTCTGATTTGATGACTCGAATGACTTCTTTTTGGAATTACCGATTCTTTTTTGCACTGGACACTTCCGTTTATTTTAATCACTATGATCTTCAAAATGAAAAATTAAAATTAAAATCGAAAGTTGTATACGTAGGAGCGTAGAAGTAATTTAAGACAGAGTTATTGGATGCGCAAGGAAAAAAAAGAACGTATCAGCTCTAAAAATAGAGAAAGCGGTCTATCTTATTATAGTCTTTGATTAGGCAAGGCGGAAGAGCTAGACATGATACCAACAGAAGCATTGAAAGCTTAAGACGAGCACTGACTTGATCTTCCAGCTACTTACACAATTATTCTAGAAATAACAAATACCAACATAATGAAAATGGAGGCACCTCATAAAACTACACAAAATGGTGACCTTATTTCCTGCTCCTAAAATAATAACGCTCCCATTTATCCATCCCTGTCAAAAGGTAGGCCTATATGAATAATTTAAAGATCAGTATATTCCTCCTTAGAGACCTACTAGAAAAGGGATCCTTTCGCTAACAGTGTGCCAAACTAGGATTCCTAGATCATTATGCGTGCCAACAGCCTAAAAGTCAACCAGCCCTATTACACTTTTATTAAAATTATTTTTATAGGACGATTAATTTAACTCCATAGCAAGGCCAAGGCCAAAAGAAAAGGAGATGTACAGGGAAAGCGTTTTATATTTAATACAAATTTAACGTGTTTGTGATTACCATGCTTTTTTTTAAAATGTCAATATAATAAGCTTATTTATTATTACTAAACTTTCACATTTATTGTAATTATTGTCTAGACCAGGGGTCGGCAACCATTTGATAGTGGCGTGCCAAAGTAGAATTTCTAATTCACTCGGCGTGCCAACAGCCAAATAGTCAACCTCTGCTACAGTTTTTTTAAATAATTGTTAACTGTATGTATCATGTTATCATGAAAAAGGCGCTTTACTAAGAAACCGTACAAAAGTCAACACAGATTAGTCACATATTGCGATAATAACAACAATTACGTAATATAATTCTCGTATATACCCTTAAGCTGTTGGTGTTTTTTTAAAGTTAAAAAAAAAAAATTGGATCTCGAATTATTTTGTATGCTTATTTAAAGAAGATAAAAACATTTGAATGCAATATGTCTGTATTAATTAATGTGAGCCTTGCTTAATGCTTCAAGAGTTAGGCGACTTTCTTATGGGATTAAAAAAGTTTTATTGTATGAGAAAATCTTTTATGAGAAAATATGTTTACAAGTGTAAGTTGGGCCAATAGATGAAAGTAAAACAAATGCAACGTTTTTCAAACAAATGAATGGTTTAAGTATAGATCTAGCTGACGAGATTTGATCGCAATGCGGCAAAATTTGATGTCCATAAATCGGGATGCTTTAAATTCAATTTGCTTCATTTCAAAATAGACTTCAGCCAGAAAACTCCGCTTTGAGTGCTTCAATGTACTTCTTAAGCTAATTTATGTGTAATGAACTGAATCTAAATGAGTTTTAACATAGGGGAAGTACTATAATGTTTTAGTAATATTAGTTTTAGTAATATCACGGATAAATATTATGTCCAATGTCCAGTTTCAATCCAAATTCTTTCCAGTAAAAATGAGTAACCAAACAGTTCAAGAATTGTTCGGTAATGTCCTTGTAAACACAAGCTCAACATTTAAATGAGTAAAAATGAGTCAATGACTCTGTTAAAAACATCAGTTTCATCAGGCATTCTTCATCGTTCGATTCTGAAACCAGCGAAAACCGCTATGCAACAGCAGATCTACATATTCACTTTCAATTTCTTGTAGTAAAGATTTGAATTGCCGGTAAATCAACGAAGAGTGGGAAACTATAAAGTTGACTTTTTTAAAAACAGTTTCCATTACGGAGGGCAAGTCCAATAAAAGGATCTTTGCACACAAACTTACATGGTGTATAATGCAATGGAAGCTTAACAGCAGCCTCCCAATGTGATTTACAAGAAATTTGACAAATCTTTTCTGTTTGCCAAACATCGCAGCAGGTTTTTGTCATTTTCTGACATTTTATGGGCACTTACACTTATATTTTTGATATATACCGCCGCATAATATTTTGAATAATTGTAAACGTTTTCAATACAGGCCTACAGATATGGTGAAATTATATTAATTTGGGGGATATCCTCTTGTTAAGATAAATTGTAAATATCAAATCGGAAATCTGAAATCGATCAAGGTTGTTGTTTATTTTTTATTATTCGGGGGAGGGGGGGGGGGGGTAATTTCGGTGGCACGCTATTTTTTTTACGTTAAACTGAAGGATATACTTTACAATAACATTTTATTGGAATCGCGAAAAACAATTATTCAGTTAATGGTTTGCAGATAGGCTACTAACCACTTGTATTCGATATTTTTTGGCTTGCGATATAATACAAACAAAACCAACCAAATGTAGAATAGTCGGCACATTATTTTGATATAGCATTCTTTGATGTAAGCACAGGAGACGCAAAGACTAGTTTTTATTAACTGAAACTGAACGCTTTCGAACAGGCAAACGGCAGAATAAATTATTTGAAAAAGATCAGCGAGATGTAATTAAAAAAAAAGGACATGGCACGCAGAAGCCATTAAAAAACACAATTTTTTCGGGGTCCTTCGCGTGCCAATGAAAGGGGCTCCTGGCACGCGTTCCGTAAGTTGCCGATCCCCTGGTCTAGATAGTATCATTTCTTAGTCAAGATGAGGATCTTGCACCTACACATTTTAACTTTCGATCTCAGTTTAACTGAGATATCCTTATATGTGCTTTAATATATGCTAAACAGTTCAGCCAGGGCCCTCGAGAGAAAAAAAAAGATGCCGGTACGAAATCTTTTGTGGGCCCCCTTTCCCCCCCGCCCCCCGCCAAAACCTTTTTTTTTTTTTTCTAACAGTATTTATATCTTGATGATTTATTTGTATTAGGCCTACATACGTTTGAAAAATCACGAATCTTTTCAAAAGGTCTGTGGATCATTTTGTGAAACTGCCATAAGTGTAACCATTTACCATTAGAGTGTAATAATTTCAATCATAGCCTTACAGGTCTATTACAAAAATACATTAATCAAGTATTCTTAAATTAAATTGTTGTAGATCTAATTGGTCCTCCGCTTCAGTATTGATCAGAATTGATCTAATTATTTACAAAAATATACCCAAATCATTCATCTTTTGAATGCTTACTGTTTGGTGGAAAGAAATAGTCAACAGAAAATACATCAAGAGGCCTACATGAATGATAAAAAAAGACAGAGAAGAAAAAGACTAGTTTTATTAAAACAGGGCTAACTTAAATTGCGTGCCTTTTTCTTGGCAAAACTACGAATTACTGTGTCAAAGTTTATTGTCTTGCAATGCCAGACTCAATACTGAGCCTAGCCAAGTTGTGCAGGCGATCCTGACTCATGGTGGACCTAAGGCAATTTTTGATGAGCTTAAGTTTACTGAAGTTCCTCTCTGCTAATGCTACTGGACTGGTGATGTAAGAAACATCCTCGAACTGACACTTATGTTATGAATGTAAGCTCGTGCCAGAACACACCGTACAAACTCAGGAAGGTGAGAAGGGTAACGTTTATTTATGCATGAATACAACCGAAAACCAAAAACCCAACCAGTCAACTAGTGGAGACTAGTGCAAGCTTTGCTTTATAATGAAACACTATTGTATCGACATTTCATTCGCACTGAAATCAGACAACTGGACAACGCATTTGGAAAACGGGGAGTTCACTCTAAACATAAAAAAGGGGGGCCAGCAAAACAAAAACATACATTCGCACTGACGAAAACAAGTTAAAAAGGCCACTGGCCTACATGAACAATATTTTCTAATTTGGAATTTACCAAAACATCAGTTCCAATGCACCCAACTGTTCTTTACCAACATTTGCATTGTGAACCATTGTTAGGTGAATTATTTCCTGAAGAAAGTCTTCACAACTTATGATATTATAATACTTTTCTACTAAATTATTAGCTTTATACTTCAAGTCTTCTTCTGACATCTTTTGGCAGTTCCAAAGAAAGCTGAATGACTGAATTGAACCGAACTGTAAACTGTAAGCCCTCCAATAACACTATCCAATACAACATAAAATAATGTGTTTTCGAAAGTGGGCTTCCTCAGGGCATTCTTCTGTTTCGTTCATCTCATTCACATTTTCATCAGGTGTATCCTCATCATGGAATCTTGTTTTTTTTTACTGGCAGTTGTATTAATGTTCCTAAACTATTGTACTTCTATCTGCAGGTGGGATTCAACAAGCTTAGCTTCATTCCACATTGCTTTTCAACTGTTTCGCAAAGCCCCTAGTTGTGCATATTAAAAGCTTTCTATGTTTGCAACTTCCATATCTATAATCGCATCACAAGCTTGAATGACTTTGTTGCAGAAGCCAAAAGAGACTAGTATACTGTGCCAAACGACTGACATTATAATGCTAGTGAAAGAACCGACAAAACATATACATTTCATGAATTTCGTTTCTGGTTTTCGGAGTAAGATTCAGCTTTAACAGGTCTTCCATAGCCAACTCAACCAGTGGTAGATGAGCTACAAATTGTTTTACATTTTCAGTTCGATCTGACCATATGGTGCTAAAAATGCCATGAAGCTTTGACAGTATTTTCCAACTATTGAGGCTGCAACTGAATAATATGTATTTATTTTACATTTGTTTAAAATTATGATTACTTCAACCTCCCCTCGTGGCTACCGCACAGGAGATCATTAAAGTGTAAAAGAATCGACTAACTAGCTTTGACTGCCGTACTAGTAAGCAGCGACATAGAGTATGTAGGCCTAGACTACTAAGCTAACAGGGAGAACTGTAAGCCTTTAAGGCTCATAGGTCTATATCTGTAATCGTCCTGCAGAAAAATAATAAAAAAGAGATAAGAAGATATAAAAGAATGGGCATTTCCTATTGCGCTTCTATCCAAGCTAGTAAATTAGCATGGTTATTGCGCCCTGGGTTTGATTTGCAGTGGCAGATGTATTAGCCAAAGAGAAAGGTCTTTAAGTTCTTTTTAAAAAATTCTCTTTGTCACAGATTCTCTCGGTGTCTGAGGTAAATTGTTCCATAAAGAAGGCACAACTGATTCAAATGAGCGCACTTCCAGGTACTTGGAAATAATTTTGTGCTCTATTCGCTTTATCACCGGGAGCCAGTAGAGATCCCTCAGTGTCGGGGAGATATGATCTTGCCACCTCACCCCCAAAACAATGCGTGCAGCGGTGTTCTGCACTCTCGGTAATCTCTGCAGTTGGTTCTGGGACTAACCCCACATGCAACTATTGCAGTAATCCAACCTTGACTGGATAAGAGAGACTGCTACGGTATTGACCGTCCTTCGATTGAGTTGAGGTCGCAGCTGACCCAGGGCGCGTAGATGAGACTAACAAGGCTTAACCACAACAATGATATGTGGAACCATTGATATTTTATTATCAATAAAATAGCCAAGGTCTAACCGTGTTGGACAACGTTATCTCGGAAGCCCCAACCTTGATCGTAGTAATAGCTATTTTCCGAAGACTGACACCAGAACCACAGATAATTGCCTCTGTCTTGTCATCATTTAATTTAAGTTGTTTGCAGCTATCCATGCCTTAACTATTTGACAGCACTCCTCCACATTACCAACAATATCAGCGCAGGCAGACGAATCATGACGAAAACTAAGATCCTAAATGCTATCGGGAATAATTAGGCCCTATATTACAACTTAAGGATTTCATTGCATATTTAACAAAATGTTCAAGTACACATTCAAATAATATAAAAATTATGGGCCCCCAGCGCCACGCGAGATTGTAGAAGTTTTGGGACATCTCCTCTTAGCTTAATAGCAATAATTAAAAAAATACTTGCGTAATTGCCAATTTCATTTTAAATTTTAATATTCATGGGCTTCATGGGCCCCCCTAAACTCTCATGGGCCCCGGTACGGCGTACCGGCTGTGCCCCCCTCTCGTGAGGCGAAAGTTTAGCCATCATCATTAAGTAGAAGCGATACGAGGTCATCATACAAACTAAATAGCTAATGTAATGTTTGAAAGTAAACATATACATTCTTTAGTCATGTATAATTTATATAATTTTTAAATACTTTTTCCAGTTTGATAGTTTCAGAGTTATAATTTGTAAGTTATTTATTCTTTTATAAAAGACAAAAAAGAAACATACTAAATATTAGCATTAGAAAATGTACCTAAAATGAAACGGGTTAATTATCTCCCTTTAATAAAAAAAACAAAACATGTTTCTACATTTGATCCAATAGCGATGCCAAACAAGTTATGTTTTGTAATATAACCAATATTACTGGCTAATTATTATTTCTTTATATAAATCCAACATAATGGTATTCATTACAAGAACTAGATCTAAGTATTAGCAGATTGAATTAATGTACGTTAAAAGTTGTAAATAAACATTCCCTGCATTAATAATTTGTCCATTTCAGTAGTTTATCTTTTAAACATTAATAATTACAGAAATTACATAATATAGTATTAAAGAAGTCTCTTTTATTTATTAAATTAATAATACAAATAAATGTGTTTTAGAATTACTTATATTTATGTTTAATTAAAGAAGATGAGCAAAAAAACTCTTTTAAATGTAATCAGACTGTGTGAATAAATGAGCGGTCAAACAGCTTTCTTGTGCAATCAAATCTGTTCACAAGAGTAAGTTGAACCAAAAGCTGAAAGTAAAAGAGTGAATGTCTAGCAGTTGAGAATAGCAGATGGCTTTCCTAAGCAGCTTCCTTTCAGATTATTTCAGCGAACTGGCACATTTGGATGCTCATTTTTTAATTCTTTAAAATTAAACTTGCTGCTGCATTTTAAAATCGCCAATATCCCTCCACTTAAAAAATAGATCTGCATCTAAGAAGGTTGTAGTAATATCAAACCAGTTAGGCTTGATGTGATATGAAAAAGGGAGTCCATAAATTTAAAAGTCTTGCCTTTGAAGATTATTCAGAACCGGAAAAAGTTGTTAAAACACAACTTGGAGGTCTCTCGTGTGCCATTGAAAATCGTTCTGTGTGCCACTTTTGGCACGCGTGCCTTAGGTTGCCGACTCCTGATCTATAAGGATTTAAAAAGGAACAGATTACACCCTTACGAAATGTTCTGGTATAATCCTTACAATGGAACAATTATATTTCAACTTCATAGATTTTGAGAAGGCGTGCGGCAGAATCGATGTAAAGACCTAATGGGCATTGTTAAAGACATTATGAATTATTACATAAAAATGGGTTATGATCATGATGATCATGCTTTAATTAGGTAAAGTACACTTCGTACCAAACTGATCATAGAGCTGGTGAAGCAGCGTTCACCAGTTTCTGTGGCCACGGCTTACTAGGGGATGTGTGACCAACACAAAATACCCAGCCGCCATTACTTTACCCCAACTAATGTCAGGTACCCATCAGAGCTGGATACACTCAGAGACACCCTCATGTCCCTGGAAAAAAAAATCCTAGCCTCCACTAGGATTTGAACCCAGAACCTTCGGATCCTCAGTCGAACGCGCTGCCGCTTTACTATTTTTTGTTTGAGGTCGAAAAATTTTTATTAGATAATTGCATGAGCTAAATTAATTCCAAAATAAATTATTAAAATCTAGAAGTATGATTTATTGGGTTTTAAACTGTTTAGAAACTTCGTGCAGATACAATTTATTAGAATCTAGAAGTATGATTTATTGGGTTTTAAACTGTTTAGAAATTTCGTGCAATACAATTTATTAGAATCTAGAAGTATGATTTATTGGGTTTTAAACTGTTTAGAAACTTCGTGCAAATACAATTTATTAGAATCTAGAAGTATGATTTATTGGGTTTTAAACTGTTTAGAAACTTCGTGCAAATACAATTTATTAGAATCTAGAAGTATGATTTATTGGGTTTTAAACTGTTTAGAAACTTCGTACAAATACAATTTATTAGAATCTAGAAGTATGATTTATTGGGTTTTAAACTGTTTAGAAACTTCGTGCAAATACAATTTATTAGAATCTAGAAGTATGATTTATTGGGTTTTAAACTGTTTAGAAACTTCGTGCAAATACAATTTATTAGAATCTAGAAGTATGATTTATTGGAATTTAAACTGTTTAGAAACTTCGTGCAAATACATTTTATTAGAATCTAGAAGTATGATTTATTGGGTTTTAAACTGTTTAGAAACTTCGTGCAAATACAATTTATTAGAATCTAGAAGTATGATTTATTGGGTTTTAAACTGTTTAGAAACTTCGAGCAAATACAATTTATTAGAATCTAGAAGTATGATTTATTGGGTTTTAAACTGTTTAGAAACTTCGTGCAAATACAATTTATTAAAATCTAGAAGTATGATTTATTGGGTTTTAAACTGTTTAGAAACTTCGTGCAAATACCATTTATTAAAATCTAGAAGCATGATTTATTGGTTTTTAAACTGTTTAGAAACTTCGTGCAAATACAATTTATTAAAATCTAGAAGTATGATTTATTGGGTTTTAAACTGTTTAGAAACTTCGTGCAAATACAATTTATTAAAATCTAGAAAAATGATTTATTGGTTTTTAAACTGTTTAGAAACTTCGTGCAAATACAATTTATTAAAATCTAGAAAAATGATTTATTGGTTTTTGAACTGTTTAGAAACTTCGTGCAAATACAATTTATTAAAATCTAGAAAAATGATTTATTGGTTTTTAAACTGTTTAGAAACTTCGTGCAAATACAATTTATTAAAATCTAGAAGTATGATTTATTGGTTTTTAAACTGTTTAGAAACTTCGTAAAAAAATACAATTTGCACCCGTAGCAATAACTTAGTAGACTCTATCTAAGTCTTTTTCAAGTTTTATAATAAATGTTTTCTTTCATCTGTCATTTTTTCTTGTTATTCTTCTGAACATAACAGACAAGACGCAATGGATATTTTCATATGGAATGGAGGCAAGCGAGGTTTGCTCTGTTGCATAAAAGGTACGTTTGTTTGTAGGTATAATATTCTTAATTATTATATACTATCTTATCTTATATTATTACAGACGCTCCTTCTATACAGAAGATTATTGCGTCCTACGCTCATCCGTGGTCTGAGTCTAGTCCTGCATCTTTATTAGTGTTTTAAATGATGTTATGTTACTAATTTCCCTGGCTTGTTCAGGCAACCCACTCCACGCCTGAATGCCACTCTGGAAGAAAGAGTACTTATATGCATTTGTTCTCACATAAGGGATATTGAAAGTGTTTTTGTTCCTATGTTTATCTGAGCATTGCAACATGTTGTTATTGGGCTGTATTTCTAAATTAGAGTATTATGACCTATTACAACTTCTATCACGCGCACCCCCCCCCCCCCACATAACTTCCATAAAAATTATTATATTAAGCGATAATTTAGATTACCTTTACCCGCACCCAAACACCAGACACATACAGACACGTACACCCCTTAAACATTGTGTAGTGCAGGGGTCGGCAACCTATGGCACGCGTGCCAAACGTGGCACGGAGGGCGATTTTCAATGGCACGCGGAAGACCACCAAAAACGCAAGTCAAGTCTCTAATACAAGTAAAGAGCATTATGACTTTGTATGCCGTTGGCACATGGCACGCTGAATGACTAACAAATGCTACTTTGGCACACTAATATCAAAAGGTTGCCTACCCCTGGTCACTGTAGTGGATACGCATAGCGTTGCATATAATTTTTGTTTTAATAAAATGGAAACATTTCTTTAAGTACTAAACATCATTATAACAATGATTACAAATAATGACATCTGTCTACATGTGTGTGGTTTTTAGAATGTTGAAAGATTGTATATAATGTAATCACAGACAATGCATGTCTATAGATGTCCATTAGTAGGTTTAAGGGATAAGCTAAAGTAAAATATGTCTTGCAACTAGGTATGGTCTTCCTGGAATTTTCTGTCACCTCAGGATCCATCAATCTGATTTTGCGGAGAGTCCGATCGAAATTCGGTTTCGATTTCGGCGCCGAAAGTAGACAAAGGGCCTCTTTCGGCGTAGTATCGGTTTCTGCCGAGGCCGAAAAGTTAGCGTTCAGTTTGCTTTCGGATTCGGCCTAAATTTATATTGACTTTCGGTCATCAGCCGAATAACTATTTTAACTTTCGAAATTCAGACTGTAATGCTAGTGTCGCATCTATTATTCTGCTTATTGATAATTCTGAATAAATTGATATATAATACATGTATATACAACTGTACATTACATCTTCTAAGGTTTACTGAAATAAAGTACCCACAAACTAGTTAATATTACACAAAAAAATGTGAATGTTTACAAAATCTTCTGTTTGACCATTTCGGTTTATCTTTCGGTTTCGACAGAATGTGTAGTGAATCTTTCGGTTTCAGTTTCGATCAAAAGTACATTTGTATGTTTCGGTATGGTCTCGTTTTCGGCCTTAATTAAAAATTTGGTTTCGGTCGGCCCTCTAAATTTTGCGCATATTATTTGTTTTTTTTTTACATTTTTTTTTCCAAATAAAGCCATAGGCTGCATAGGCCTAGCCACAATTAGACTCTACGTCTAAATATCGTTTAAAATAAGTGATAAACGCAAGGGGTAAACGATCAACTGTAGCCATCACAGTTGCCCATTCTTTGTCCATTTCAATAATAACTTGATTAAGTTTGTTTAGACAAACTGAAATTAAAGGAATGCCCATGTAATTAAGTATTTATAGAGATGCGACGTTTTACATTTTGTTTATGCCAGTGAACTATTGCATAGTCTAATTCAGGGCACGGCAACCTTTTGATAATAGCGTGCCAAAGTAGGATTTCTAATTCATTCAGCGTGCCAACAGCCTAAAAATAACCCTGCTCTACCACTCAATTTATTGTAGACAGAGACTTGAATTGCCTTATTTTAGGGGTCTTCCGAGTACCTTTGGAAATAGCTCTGCGTGCCAGGTCTGGCACGTGTGCCATAGGTTGCCGGCGCCTGGTTTAATAAAGCGTTACAGCACATAGTATAATTTATATAGGTCAACATTTGTAGGGGATGGTTATGCACAACTTATAACATTGCCGAACCCCGTGCTGCGATTATGTCTTTGAAACCAAAACATACTTTGGGCGCGAAAGGGTTATTTGGTTACAGATTTTACCGTCGGTGAAACTCTTCGCACTCAATTTCTACCCATTCAACCGTCACATTTGACATCTTGACCAATGAGAGGAAAGCACCCTGCTGTCCGGACTGTCAAATTTGTATCCAATCCGGGAAACGTGTATGCTTCCCTTTCCCCTACCCACAAACCTCTTCCGCATAGGGGCGTCAACACATCAGGTAGCACGAGAAGGGATTTTCAGTTATTTTTCTGTAACTCACTCTTAGCCGTTTAAGAATGATGACAACTTTGGAAATTATTAAACACACTATGTATGTAAGTATGTAAGCTTACAAGTTTGATGATGGCGGTTTTTTATATAGCATTTCTCTCTACGCCAGGGATCGGCAACCTAGGAAACGCGTGCCAAATTTGGCACGCAGAGTGATTTTCAATGGCACCCGAGAGACTTACAAGTGGTGTTTTTTTATTGATGAAAAAACAAACATTTTCCAGTTCTTAATGAGGACAATTGACTGTTAAAGACAATGTTTCTGAATGACAGAGCGACACATTTCAATTAGTTGAACGCATTTACAAGGACGGGTTAAATCAAGGAGGTTAAATGGACAAACAATTAATGTAGGAAATGTTTATTTACAACTGTTTAACGTAAATCAATGGTATACCTCTAATAATTAAATATTCTAATGAATACCATAATGCTGGATTTATAAAAAGAAATAATAATGAGTCAGTAATATTTGTTATATTACAAAACATAACTTGTTTGGCATCAATATTGAATCAAAATTATAAACTTTATTTGATTTTAAGGGAGATAATTAGCCTGTTTTATTTAGACTATTTTTTCTAATATTGTATTTATTATTTTTCATTTATAATAGACTGAATGTTCTACAACTTATAACGTTATAATGAACAAATTGTAATATGTAGTTGAAAATTATATAAATATTAGATCTATATGACTAAATTATTTCATGCACATTTTTTAAACATTACATTAACTACCCAGTTTGTATGATTACTACGTATCAATGCCGCTCTACTATAGTTGTTTCACAAGATTATTTAGCATTGAGCAAATTAAAGACAATCTCAGTTGAATATAGAATAAACTATCATAAATTTTAATATTATCAGTTGCTAGATCCTTATTTGGACAACCAAATGATCACCATCATCATCATCATTGGCTCCATAGTCTTATAAAAAAAAACAAGTGTAATAAAGCAGGTTGACTTTTAGGCTGTTGGCACGATGAATGGTTTAGAAATCCTAGTTTGGCACACAATTAACAAAAGGTTGTCGACCCCTGCTCTACGCTATTATATTTAGTTTTGTTGAACGATAATGCTAAGATAAACATTAAGACAAAAACACTTTCATTATCCCTTATGCGAGAACAAATGCATCTTTCTTCCCTAGTGGCAATCGGGCAAGGAATGGGTTGCCTGAACAAATCAGGAAAACAAGTATCTTAACATAATTTAAATTATTAATAAAGATGCATGACTAGAATCGGACCACGGATGAACGTAGGGCGCAATAATCTACTTTATAGAAGGAGAATCTTAATATATAAGATTGAGATAATCTGTATGTCCCGAAGGCCTACTCATGATGGCTTGCTGACTTGCGTTATTCTTATATTTTTTTGTCATTATTTGTATGCGATAACATTTGACAACAAAGAGCTTCTTGATGACATAACAAATTATCGCCAGAATCAATCATATCACTTAAAGAAAACAAAAATTAAATAGTTAAGACATGTTTTCGTCTTATTGAATTGATAAACAAGAATGAATGTTTAATGACCTATAGGCCTACTGACTTATTCAATAGGCAGCGCGTTCGGCTGGCGTACCGAAGGTCCTGGGGTGAAATCTTGCTCAGGAGGGTGGGTGTCGCTGAGTCTACCCAGCTCTGATGGGCACATTATAATATAGTTGGGAGTAAATTAAAGGCGGCTAGCCATTGTGCTGGCCAGCCACATAATCCTCACCGGCCGTTTGGATCAATTTGGTCTGACGTGATACTTTACTTTTTTACTTACTTATTAAATAATAAATAAAATAATTTACAAACTCAAATTAACAAAAGAAAAAGGAAAAATTATATCCCTTTTAGATCGATTTGGTCCATTTAACTAGTAAACAGGTTTGAAGAACTGATTTAAAAGAAATGGCTTAGCTAAGTGTCCCGCTGGACCAAAATGATCCATAGGGTCGGTGAAGCAGCGATCAACAGTTTCTGTGTCCACGACATACTAGGGGATTGTGTGGCCAGTACAATACTAAGCCGCTTTTATTTTGATTCGACCCTCAAACTTTCAAAATCGCCATTACACGCTGCTAGTTAAACGTATCACATTAATTAATATAATTGTAAGGACTCAGTCACACTAATTAATTTGCCATGTTTTAAAAATATACAGTGTAGGAGTAAAATAATTCGTATAATTAGCAACTAGATCTAAGAGTGCTTATACACAAAACAATCATACAACCTAATCTTAATTACATTAAAAAAAATAAAATATTACGTTCAAAAAATCAATAAATTGATCGATAAATTGATCCATAAGGTTGGCTCACCAGTTTGTGTGACCAGCACAATCCCCATCCGACTTAACTTTACCCCAACTAAAGTCAGGTAGAGCCTTCCAAAACAGAGCTGTGTAGTATCAGGGACACCCTCCAGACCCGAGAACAATGTATAGCCTTCACCAGAATTCGAACCCATGACCTTTCATCTATTAATTACAATCGTGTTTTGTTATTGTTGTTTTATTAATTTAAAAAATAAAATTATTAAAAGTATAAACCATTGTTACGTCCACAATCCCCTTGTGGCCAGAGCTGTGTAGATCTTGCTGATAATTCTCGTTAGTCCTAGGGGAGACTTTAATTATTAGTATTTATGTTTCAGTATTACACGAACTCTTCTTATAGTCCTGGGCACAAACTCAGTATTTGTATTCCAACATTTCCTTTCTTGGGCATTAGAGTAGTAGATAAATGTTATAGTAATGTATACAACACAATAGAATAGTAACTTGACAAGGAAGCTTCAGTGTAACTGTTGTTGATAGTTTATTTCAGGTGATATGTTCAATATATACAATATATCTATTATGTACAGTTAGAATAAAATAGTGCAAACACAAACGTTCTCAAAGGAACATATTTTGAAACTCTCTGTCTTTCAGACAAAACAAATCATTAAATACTATCCGAGTGGTGCAAGGGACAGACCCATTACCAGTTGGGGTGAAAATCATGGTATCATTACTAAACTCATAACAAAAACGATAGGAACTTCCCCTATTAAATAATGAGTCGTTCCCAGACCCTGAGAATTTGAGATCAACACAGAATCCCAACATTACCTAGAATCTTTCGTTTTCCTACTAAACGTCCTAATATTGTGTGTAGTGAGAAAAGAGAGAGAGAGAAGAATAAACATTGCGTGTTCCGATTCTTGGAAAAACAATATACATGACACGCCCCCACCCAATGAAAGAAATAATGTACCATAATTACCTAAGTAATACTCAACATGGTACATTTTTCGTACTTAACACTATCGTTTTAACAACCATCAATCAATGGAAGATTATAAGACAATTTAAGCAAGCATGGCTCACTGGCACAACTAAATTATAAAAAGTGTCACTACCCAATGGTAATTGTGATTATAACGTGATGGACAAAAATTTCCCCGTTAATATTAATATTAACTAATGTCTCAACAAGTACAAATAATTCCAAAATATTCTAGTCATTCTTATTTTAACTATGTACAGTTGTGTGGATTTCCACAAAAAATTAGCAAAAAGTTTTAATCTATTTAAACAAATATAACATTGCTCAAACTCTGTCAATTTTCAACAGTTTACTTCTAATATACAAACCAAAAGATAAGTAATACGTAACTCGATTCAAACTATAGGTTACTTCCCCTTTAAATTACAGTGTCAACTTGACATTAACAGGGTTCATACCTAAGATGATGATACTTCCCGTTTTCTCAAATTTGAGGAGAAAATACGCTCTAGTTACGATTACTACAGTAATCTCAATATTAAAATGTTATCCACTATTATGCGTTTTTGGCAAATTTGAAAGTTTAATATAAAAGTTTGTTCAGGGTTGAATGAGTGTACACCTTTAGGTACCTTTGTTTCCCTCCGTTCCTGGATATATGGAATATATAACAACCTATACAACATAGTGAATATCCACTAGTTTTTCCCATTCCATTACCATGATAAAACAATTTAGCAATAGATTTCCAATATTATCTATTAATTTATACCAATTGATATTACATCTCTTTCTAAGATAAAAATTGTACATATTATTATTTAGTTCCATTCTGTAACTAAAATAAAACAAGATAATAAATCAACTAGCTCAAAGTTTTCCCACTTAATTGCATGTGATGACAATTACTTTTATCTATCCATATCAAGTAAATACGTGCATATTTATATATTTCTTGCATCATGCATTAACATTTAACTGGAATTTCTTTTCCATAATCAAATGAATTTAAAATATATCAGAACATCAATATTATACATGATTATAAAAATTATTAATACTTTCAAAAGACTTGACTTCTGTATGATACAAGTATTCTATAGGTATTCCATAATCAAAATTCAAACGAATGATAGGTTATCATGACACATTCTTAATGAATAAGTGAGATGATCTGAAAAAAAAAGTATAGGGTTATTCAGTCAATCATGTAGCACCCGAGATAGAGTATCAGCTATGACCTTGTCTCTATCTTGTCGATGATACGGGGAATGGGATACCAGTCGGTCTTTGTAAAATTACTTAATTTCCCAAGGTCTCTATAAAACCGCAGTGTGTGGTCGGCTTTTGGTACCATCACACAGGGTGTAGACCATTTGCTATCACATTTTTCTCCTATGTCATCTTCTAACATATACTTTACATCTAATTTAATATGCTCAGGTCTGATGGGGTCAAATGGATGCTGTTTAATAGACCTGGCACTATTGGTTAACACTACATCGTGCTCTATGACATGTGTCCTACTGGGAACATTTGTAAACATTGACTTATTTTCATGTACCAGCTCAATAATCTTCTCCTTATCTTCTACCGGAAGATGTTCTAGCCTTGTATCTAAACTCTTAAGGGCATCTGTATTATTAAGTTTACTTTCTGCAAACTTATATTCTATCCTAGATAAGTCCGTCGGGACTCTAGCTAATGAAATCATGGGGACCTCCCGTGGTTTACTCTTTTCCCTTGAAACATAGGGCTTAAGCAAATTAATATGGCATACCCTCTGCTTTTGTCTCCGGTCAGGAGTCTTTATCAAATAATTGACCTCGCCAAGCTTTACTCTATCTCATAGGGTCCACTAAACTTTGCACTTAAAGGCTGATTTTGCAAAGGTAGAAACACAAGAACTTTGTCACCTGGTGCAAAAGTTCTAGCTGTAGCTTTACGGTCATAGTTCTGTCTCATACGCTCCTGCATCTGTGGAAAATGAATCTTCACATGGTTAAAAGCATGATAAAGCCTATTTTTAAATTTATCTACATATGACAAAAGTCCAATCGGTTCACTGTCCGTTAGCCAAGTTTCATGTAGAAGTTTCAACGGACCTCTGACTGAGTGTCCATACACAAGTTCGAATGGGCTAAACCCCAGGGATTCCTGAGTGGCCTCCCTTGCAGCGAACAGTACATAAGGCACACCCTTATCCCAGTCTTTCTCGTTTTCATAACAGTACTTTTTAAGCATCGATTTTAATGTCTGATGAAACCTTTCCAGAGCTCCATGGCTCTCAGGATGATAGGCACTTGATAGCCTATGGCTTATCCCTAATTGTTCCATGACTTGTTTGAAAATGTTCGAAGTAAAGTTAGTCCCCTGGTCGGACTGTACTGTCTTCGGTAGGCCATAACGTGTGAAGAAATTTGTCAGGGCGTCTACCACCTTCACTGTTGTTATGTTCCGCAACGGAATGGCTTCCGGGAAGCGAGTGGATGAACACATGACTGTCAGCAGGTATTGGAAACCGGCTTTTGTTTTCGGCAACGGGCCCACGCAATCAATGAGTATATGACTGAATGGTTCGTCGAACGCTGGTATCGGCTGGAGTGGAGCGACAGGAATTCGTTGGTTAGGACGTCCTACCATTTGGCATACGTGGCAAGTCTTGCAGTATTGTTCGACATCTCTTCTCAGTCCTGGCCAGTAGAAGTAAGGGAGGATACGGTGGTGCGTTTTTCGGACTCCCATGTGACCAGCGAAAGGAAGATCATGCGCCATACGCAGTATATCTTGACGATAGCACTTAGGTATTGCAATCTGGTGAATACTGTCCCACTCGTTTGTACCTGAGTTGAGCGGTTTCGACTTTCTCATCAACACTTCATCTTTCATGTAGAAACATTCCGCCATTGCATCTGCAGTCTTTTCATCAACAGCTTTCATTCTGAGTTTGCATTATTACTTCGTCATTCAATTGTTCTTTCACCAATTTCTGCTTTGGTGACAAAATGTTATCGTTCTCTGTTGCATCACCAGTTGTTAGTTCAGCAAAGAACGTAGCACTTAAATCGATGTCAGGTGTTTCTGTTATCACTGTTTCATTCGCATGTGTGTCTTCAGAACAGACAAACACATCTTTCGTTGCACTACACGGCGTAGCAGGAGTCTTTACCGACATCTTTTTCTGCATTGCTCTTGTCAGTGCACATGTTGGGCGTTCATTGGCAGGACGTAGGTTTTTGTCCTCCGCCATCTTTGTCTCCAACACTTCAACCATGGGCTCGACAGTGACTCTGCCGCCCATAATGTCATTTCCTAATATCATGGAAACGCCTTTGACGGGTAGTGCGCGCCACACTCCCACTACGATGTTACCTGTAAAAATATCCGACTCGAGTTTTATTCTGTGCAGTGGAGCTTCCACAGCCTCCATACTAGCACCTCTCAGCACAACAGACTCACCGGTACTGGTGGCATCCGTTAACGGCACACTGCCCTCCAGGATCACGCTGACAGCAGATCCCGTGTAACGTAATATCTGTATTTTCTTCTTGCTGAGTACATCGACTTCTGTCGACACTGTCCCCGTAGACAAAGGGTCGAAAATCGGATAGGTCGTCCTCTTCCGGGACTTCAGGAACCATCTGTTCCTCACGGCCTTCTGAAAGCATAATAGATTGAGTACAGCTATTCTCTTTTACCTTAGATAGACTGTTCTCAAAAACCATCGACTCCACAACTATGGGCGATGCCGGCCGCATTTCTTTTGAGTTTCTTGACCCTGTGTTGCACACTTCTTCTGTCTGCTTGCTGTCTTTCTGCACTCTGGCACAGTGTAGAATAGCATCTTGCTTCTTGGTAAGGATCCAACAATCTTTCTTCATGTGGCCCTCTTTCTTGCAATTGAAACATACCACCTTTGCTTTATTTACATCTGTCTGCTTCCTGAAATGAACTAAGTTACTATTATTATTTACACCACTTTTCTTATTATTGTTTTAACTTGTCTCTTTTGGTTTACTAGCCTCCTTGGGCTCTGGTTTGTGCACTTTGGGTTTGTCAGCATAATATGGCTTTATGCTGGCGTGAATTATGGCATAGTTATCTGCCAATCTAGCAGCTTCATGCACATCTTCAACCCCTCGGTCTGAGATGTGGGTTTTAATATCCACTCGAATACAATCATTGAATTCCTCAAACAATATTAGGTTCTTGAGTTTATTAAACTCACTTACATTCTGTGACCTTAGCCACTGTTCTAACGTTTTCTCCTTTTGTCTCAAAAAGTCTACATGAGTTTGATCATATGCCTTCTTTCTGTCTCTAAATAGCTTTCTATATTTTTCTGGTGTCAGGGAATAACTTTTTAGCACCCTATCTTTGATTACTTCATAGTCATTTATTTCCTCGGGTGTTAAACTCAACACTACGTCCAATGCTTTTCCTTTGTTGAGAGTTGACCTTAACAATAAAGCCATCTTATCATCAGGGAACTGATAATCTACAGCTATCCTCTCAAAAAGCAAAAAGAAATCTTGAACATCTTCTTCTCTGAATATAGGCAAGTGTTGCTTCATTGCGCTAATATCCATACCATTGCTGTCCCTACGATGGTCAGGTCTGTTCATGCGTGCCATCTCTATCCTTTCTCTGCTTTCAATTTCTATCCTAATTCTTTCCAATTCCATTCTCTTCATAGCTAATTGGAATTTTAGGTTTTCACTCAACCCTTCATCTTCATCATTGTTTGATGATCTAGATGACATATTTCTTACCTCGTCTCCGTGGGCAATTACCTCGCCCCCACTGGGAGCTACATAACCTTCATTGATATCGTTCTGTCCCACTTCAACTACATTACCAGTGTTCATGGCATTCTGCCCGTTCAAACATGTCATAATTTCTTTGATCAAACGATTACGATTAGGTCTTGCCTGTCCTGCCTCAATCCCAAAGGACTCAGCTAATTCTTTTAGTTCAGCAAATGACATGGCATTAAGTTCCTCACTTGATATATTCGAAGCCATAGTATAGCGTTCGAAATATTTGTGATAGTAGAGTAGTATATATTGTATAATAAAATATAAAGTTCCAACTTACGATTTGTCCAGAAATTTGCACAATATAATATTACACACTTCGTGGAATCTTCACACTTCCCAAGGAATAAATACGCAAACCAGTTCTCTCCTCTTTTTAAAAAGAATAGTTTCACAGTCCTAGAAAACGAAACACAAATATGCCGCTCTCAGTACTACTAATGTCACAAAATATTTCTAGGTCAGGAAAAATATAACTCAAATTTTCCAGACGAGATCAACAAATATTTTCTAATCCTAGATCAGGAAAAGTAGAACTCAAATATATCGAACGAGACCACTAAATTTTGTTAATCCTAGGTCAGGAAAAGTAGAACTCAAATATACCGGGCCAGACCACCAAATTTTGTTACGTCCACAATCCCCTTGTGGCCAGAGCTGTGTAGATCTTGCTGATAATTCTCGTTAGTCCTAGGGGAGACTTTAATTATTAGTATTTATGTTTCAGTATTACACGAACTCTTCTTATAGTCCTGGGCACAAACTCAGTATTTGTATTCCAACATTTCCTTTCTTGGGCATTAGAGTAGTAGATAAATCTTATAGTAATGTATACAACACAATAGAATAGTAACTTGACAAGGAAGCTTCAATGTAACTGTTGTTGATAGTTTATTTCAGGTGATATGTTCAATATATACAATATATCTATTATGTACAGTTAGAATAAAATAGTGCAAACACAAACGTTCTCAAAGGAACATATTTTGAAACTCTCTGTCTTTCAGACAAAACAAATCATTAAATACTATCCGAGTGGTGCAAGGGACAGACCCATTACCAGTAGGGGTGAAAATCATGGTATCATTACTAAACTCATAATAAAAACGATAGGAACTTCCCCTATTAAATAATGAGTCGTTCCCAGACCCTGAGAATTTGAGATCAACACAGAATCCCAACATTACCTAGAATCTTTCGTTTTCCTACTAAACGTCCTAATATTGTGTGTAGTGAGAAAAGAGAGAGAGAGAAGAATAAACATTGCGTGTTCCAATTCTTGGAAAAACAATATACATGACACCATGCTATTGCCAAAATACACACTTGCATGAAATTTTGATTCATTTCTACTGCACCCCATTCGAGCAGGATGTGTCCCTAACCAGATCACTGTGCATTGTTTCACCTGATCAATAGCATCTTCATGTTTTTGCCATGGTTAACTTTCCTGGTAATTCTATGGTATTTCAATTGAACATCCCACCATTTGTTCGTTAACAATTTTCAACTTAATCCACTAATGTAACAACTGTTTCGTCAACATAGTCCAACATCTGGCGGACGTTAAAACATTTTACTACTGGGATGAGCGGGGCTTCTCAATTTGTTTCTTTGGTGACCCGTTTATATCTATACAAGCACAATAACAAATTTGTACTTTTTTTGTGTGTAGGATTAAGATGTCAATGTCCACGTTATTATTATTATCCTATATAATTCGTATCATTTATAGATGCATAAGTTTGCATATCTTATACATTACAGACGCTCCTTCTATAAAGAAGATTATTGCATATTGACGGATGTTTTCAATAGCAACGTGTATTGAAAAGATTTGACTACTATTAGTTAAAAAGATGTAATAAGCCAAAACATCTAGCAGGGAAAAAAACAAGAATGTTATAACATGTTTGAAATTGCACAATTTCTTTGTCCAACTGCAGACGGGTTAAATTAAATATGACTGACTACCAGCGGCTTTTGTCCGCTTCTGTTCTTTAGCAATTAGATTTTTTTTCTTACATAATGCCATCATAAAAACGCGGTTTATATTTAGACCTTTATTAAGATTTTACTTACTCACCCTGTTTATGTGTCTGAGTTCAACACATATATAAAAGAATTATTGTAAATCTTTTACAAAATGTAATTCAACGTTAAACCTTATATATATGTATTTTAGAGACTATACTACAAATTATGTTAAGTACCTATAGTACAGAGATTGGCAAACATTTTGTAGTTTGGGGCCACATTGACATACTTTAGGCGGGCCGCATATATAGCCTATGATGTCCTATTAGTTTGCAGCAACCCATCACATTAAGTAATCATAGGTTATTAAACCATTATTTTATTTTTATTGTACCTATATACTTATGCATTATATTTTAAGATTATTTTTTATCATAATAAAATTATTCATCAATGGCTTTAATTTATACACACATCGACTAAATGGTCGCTACAAAAATTGATTTCTAACGAGAAGTACCATCTTACATTTTATTCTTACAATATTCTTTCAATTTTAAAAAAAAAAAAATGTTAAAACAATCATAAAGCTATGTGAAATTTTACAAAATTAAACTAAATAAAGACAAATAATTTTTCCTAAAAAAATGCCCTAGGGGGCCGCATAATATCATTTGCCGGACTGCATGCGGCCGTAGTTTGTCCACACATGTTATAGTAGAATGTGAGAAGACTATAATATGAGTGAGCTGTGTAAGAAAGAGTATGTGTTGGTGATTGTTTCATTATGAAACACGTAAACTGTGTGATTTGTGAACATGTTTAAGTAAAACAATAAACAAAAATAAAAGTGATTAAAATCATTTAAAAATTTTTATTTGCAGACCTGGAAAGCCTATACATTAGATCTATAAACAAAAGGTGCGGTTTAGCAATCGAGCGATTGCAATCACGTGACAAAAAGCGCGTGCTGTTTGTTTACTTTGTCTAGTGATGATAATAGGCAGCCGTACTACTATAGCCTTTAAAAGGTTTTATTTTTAAATGTGATCATTTCAACAATATAACGTAAAACATATAAAACACTGTTAAGCGATGTAATTTAACATTCAAATCTCAAATTTAAACCATTAACAATCAATGGAAAAGGTTCCGTAAGTGCCGAATATTTAATTGAAGATGTCGATTGTCGAAAGTTAGCCTATTACTTACTATCTAAAAGGTAGTAAAAGTAAAGCATAAAGCAAAATGTAGGCCTACAATATTTCAAAAGAGCTATTGAAAAACTATAAAAGCCTACTTGTTTATTTCGTGGACGGACTACTAAGGACTAGTATCACAGTTAAATATTTAGATTTATGGAAACTAATTTCTTATATATTTTGGTTTAAAATACACAATGTTTATTCCCCATTAATGCCATTATCATCAAGATGGCCGCTATTTACACAATTACGTCACTAAAAAACCTAAGCCACGCCTATTGCAATCGCTCTATAGAGTGTTACTTTGCTTTTTTAAGGGTCAAATCTTGGTTTAAAAAAAACAAACACATGATGCTTTCTTATCGCCGATTTAGCAGTTTCTCTTCGATCATTCCTGGCTTTGGTGGTTATTCTTCATCTGTCGTGATACGAAAAGTCCGCTCTGTGTTACATGAGCCACACGATCCCATCCCATGGCATTGCCGTGAGAATGAACAAAAAAAAAAGTTATGTACTTCTAAAATACACATGTAGATATGTTTTTTTATAATAAAGATTAAAAGATTATTTGTTTCATTTTTTTCAGTGAATTCATCGCCCACTAGTTGATGTTTGTTGCACAGGAGAAAATGAGTCCAGAGAATGTACAGAGACTCGGAGCTGAAGCCCTCGGCGATGATTCGGAAACTAAAACTGACAGTGACGCTGAAATTGAAGACATGTCTTTTCATAGTGGCAAGGTTGAACCGTGTGACAAAGCTGTAGACACACATCAGAAGCAGGCATTAGGTTCCAGTCTTCCTCCAATTTCTTCAAGCTCTGAAATGCTTTCTCCAGTTCCCGCATCTTTATGTTCAATTGAGATTGAACCAACCCCCGTTGCATCCAACTTTGGGCAGTATTGTCAGTTGACAATTTCTTCAACATCTAACAATAAAAACGAGCTTTTATCAGATATCAGTTCTGGAATAAATCTAAGCTCGTTGGACGTGCTACCGCCCAACGGAAGTCCTCCTCATGAAACACAAACAGTAGCAGATTATGATAAAATGAGCCAGGCACTAAATTCTAACAGATCCTACCTTGCTAGCCCCGTTAAAGAAACACATAGGGGCTACGGTATTGCTAAATGTAAATTCAAATTGTTTCGCCCCTTTGAAAGCAGAAAAAATGAAAGCAATATACGTTTATCGACGTATCCAAATCTCAAACATTTCAC
The DNA here is from genome assembly GCA_949126835.1 of Anisus vortex. Taxonomy (NCBI): domain Eukaryota; kingdom Metazoa; phylum Mollusca; class Gastropoda; family Planorbidae; genus Anisus; species Anisus vortex. Next base: position 27,019,934 of record OX421507.1, read on the forward strand.
ATCTTCACCTGTTAATCAAACAATAGACACTAATCACTCGGGAATAGTCTCGCCAAGAGATGCATTAAATGGATATAAAGAGATTCCATTTTCTAGAAAAAGTGACGTAGACGCGCTTGGAAACAAATTATCTGGTGATTATTTAGTAAGTTCTAGCTCTTTAAGTAATGGAACCACTTCCGGTCACAGTACCAGGTTTATATGTCATTTTCTGTGTGCATGTTGTGCTGTGAGATGTCAAAATTCTTCCTCCAAAAGTAGTTTCATAAAGGCAATGGACAGTACAGAAGACACTGACCACAGGATGCCTCTTTCCTTAATAAAGCACCAAAGACACGACACCGAAATTTCACTTCCTGTCGCTGAAGACAGGTTTGATTCCAACGCTGGGTATTCTTCCACGAGTGTCGCTGGTGACGTTCGCGAGGCCCCTCAAAACTCACGCGCAAGACTCAAAGCAGACGCCATGGACACAAACGGCAACGTCATAAAATATCCGAAGAACTCGCCCGTCACAGCCTCGGCGGCTGAAGACAGTTCAAACGAGAGTACGCCCAGAAATGGCGAAGATATATCCAGCCCCACCTATCTCGGTACAACGACGTCACCATGTGGTGCCAATGTTGACGTGACGTCGAAATCACCACTGTGTCCTGCAATACTGGATCTGACGTTCATGGGGTTCACGAGTCCTGTTTGCCACGGGGACGTGCAGAATGCCGAGCTATTTCGTGACAATAACATGAACGGCGAAGGAAAAGATGAAAATACGGATTTTGTATCTGATGAGGAAAACGACAGTTTGGATTTTGACACAGGTAGGCCTAAATCAAATGTTCATTAATCAATTCAGTATTAAACATTGCATAAGGCTAGTCATATAAAACAACAAATCTTGAGACGTGATGAACAAGATTAAAAAAATTTTCTAAATAATTATCTAGCTCAGTAGAGAGTAGAGAAGTGGCATAATAAATTATAATAAAACAAACCCATAAAAACCAAGTTTTTATTATACTCCCTTTCTTTGTAAATTAAGTTTACCATCATGTAATCAAATAATTGATTGACTACTGGAAATGAAACATGTACAGAAAAGTATCTGTGTCACAATTCTTAAAAATATCTCCTTACTCCGTATAAACATTGCCGCAAATTTTATAATACGACACGAATGTTAACGTGAATTATTTTTTTCCCTTCATTCACAAAGCTAGAGTTCAAAGTTTGATGATGTCATAAAAATAATCTCAGCGCATCCTTTTTTTTCTAGCTTTACGACGAAAAACCATAAAAGTTAGACAGGCAATTTCAACGTAAAACTAAAACAAACCGTTAAATTTAAAAAAAAAAATAAAAAAATTATAGTATAATTAAGTTTGTTAACTGAAAATTTAGTAGAATGTAATGTTAGTCGCCACAAGTCTGCTGCCCAAGTTTCAGCTCGATTGGACGACGGGAAGTGGTCAAAAAAAATCGATGCAAAGTTTTACAAGCAGATTAAAAGCAGACAGACAGACAGTATGAGCTAAGAGAAAGGAAGTAAAAATAGTAAATTTGTTCATAGGGCCGGTGAACCAGCGTTCACCAGTTTCTGTGGCCACGACTTACTAGGTGATTGTAGGGCTAGCACAGTGCACAACCGTCTTTACTTTACCCCAACTAAGGTCAGGTACCCATCAGATCTGGGTAGACCCAGGAACACCCTTCAGTCCCGGGAAACAAAAATTCTAGCCTGCACCAGGATTTGAACTCTGGACCTTCGGTACGCCATCCAAACGCGCTGCCGCACGGCCACCGTGGCCCCAAAAAGTTCCAAATGGCGCCTTGTTAAGAATAACCCAGATAATAAACAAAATTTTTGTTTTTTTATTTGTGACATTCAGTGTAACTTGCTAAAGGCGCCACCAACCATAGGGCCGACACTGAACATCGTTCTTCCAATAATGTATATCTTAAAGAATGTATTATTTCTTTATGTAGCATCAGGAGAGTATAAAAAGCACAGACGCAACCGTACCATCTTCAGCCCGGAGCAACTGTTGGAGTTGGAGAGAGCGTTCCAGAAGAACATGTATCCTGACTGCACCACGAGGGAAGAAATGGCCCACAGACTTGGACTGTTGGAAGCCCGAATCCAGGTGAGAGATGTGTATACACAGAGCTGGCACGCAGAGCAACTTTCAATGGCACGCGGAAGACCTCGAAAGGCTATTCAGGTCTCTTTGTACAAGAACTTGTTAGGGTAGAGCTGGATGTCTTTCAGGCTGATAGCACAAAGAATAAATAATAAAGCCTACTTCGGCACACTATTGTCAAAAGTTTGATGACCACCTACTGTGTATATTGTATAGGTGTATAGAGTTACGGTATTATACATATATATACTATCTAGGAATGTATAGATGTACATTCTAGTGCTGTATGATCCTTTGATTTATATTTCATAGAGATTTGTATTCTCTATTGACCGTTTGAAGAGTTAGAAAAACAAATTAAGTAAAAGATTATGATTAAAGGCGGCCGTGGGCAGCGCGTTAGGCTGTTGTACCGAAGGTCACTGGTTCGAATCTTGGTACCGGCTAGGGGTCTACCCAGCTCTGATGGTTACCTGACTTAAGTTGGGGTAAAGTGAAGGCGGCTGTGCATAGTGCTGGCCACACAATCACCTAGTAATGCCGTGGCCACGGAAAGTTGTGAACGCTGCTTCACAGGACCTAGAACTATGGATCAATTCGGTACGACGTGTACTTAACATTCCTGATTAAAAAGCACAAACTCTAAAAATAATAATAATATTGTTTCGGTTAAACAAAAATGGAATTCTTTAAGGCCCTGTGAGGAGTGGGGGAGGTAGAGGGGTTCTTGAATAACACCCTTTAATTAAGTTAATTTTAAGGCTTACAATTTTATCTGTGAAAAAGTCCTGGTCTTGTATCTGCAAAAGCCTTCACCATGAGAAGCATTGTGTGTGTTTCCCCGCATCTAACAATACAAGGAGGATAAGTGAAAAGTTTCAACTCAGGCCGGGGGTCCGTCAGCCCTAACACCCTTCTACCCTCTTGGTCACGCCTATGAACCCAAAGAACTCAAAGTATTTGAAACTATGATCAAATAAAATCCCTCCCCATTTTTTTATTATGCATTGTCACCTGGTTGTTATCCGGCCACTTAATCCCATAGTTGGTTCCGACGTCAGTAAAATAGCCAGATTCCCCCAAAACTAATAGGGCTACTTAGTCTTCTAACTGCCGCTTATTTATTCTTAAGACTTCTGACCAATGTTACTAAAAAAAAAAATCCCTTAAAACCATCCGATCAGAGCCTCGTTTTTTTCTTTAAAAATTCCCATTACCCCTGACCTTTGACCCCCTACCCTAATCTCCCACCGAGTCGCACCTCAGATTTGTCGCTCTTGAGCCAAATAAGTGGGGAAATTAGCCGTTTTTCAGTCTCAATAACTCTGCGATGGATTTAAAGGTACGGGTGGGAGGAGGGGGGGGGGGGATAGTTAAAGAACGGCCACTCGAGGTAAACAAAAAAAAGGGATCATTTTGCCCCCTATTATCTCCCTTGCAAATGACCCGAAACACTGGTGAATGAACACAATAGTAGACGAGAAGTGGGTCCGTTTCTACCTGAAAACAAATTTCATTGTTGTAGAATTGAACACAATATTGAGGAGGGATTAACGATTAAACTGTTGAAAGCCTTTAGTTTGTATTGTATGAGTCAAGAATGTATCCGCTATAGTTTTTTGTTTAGGCTCCTTTTAAAGACTTCATTCTCTAACATTCATTTTTGTGTCCCGCAAAGACTTGCCGATGAATGTCACAAAATACAATACCGAATGGATACTAGTGTAAGGAAATGTTCAGCAAAGAAAGACTGTAAAAGTCAAATAAATTTGTTCGTCTTTAATATAAACCTAGACACCCTTAAAGTTGCAATTCTCACAGTTTTATAGAAATCATCATTACTTTGCAAGTGGAACTGTTAAGTCGAAATATATTTTTATTTAGGGCCTAACCTATTAGAGGATTTTCACTAAGTATCGTATTATATAATAATATATAATATATTTTATTATATGCAGCCGACCTGGGTTCGAGCCCCATTGATACTTTTTTTGTTTCTTTTTTTTTCTACTCTTTAAATATATTTCCATTAATATTCCATTTTTTTTAAGATTGTAAAGAATTTCGGGACTTAATCTTTCCCGAAAATTTTGTTCGGTAAGTAAAATCTAATAATCATATTTTAGACCCATGTGGGAGACGGGTGTTCGATTCTCATTCCCATGGATAGTGCTAACTTTTTTTTATAATAAGAGACATGCTGTTTTTTTTAAACCCGATTACAATATTTATTTTAAATTACTTTCCTAAATGTTTTCAGTAAATAATAATTATATTCAATTAGCTTGTTGGAACAAAAAATAGTTAATTTTTAAATTGTTTACTATTAGTCTGTGTATTAATTGCTAGGCTAAGGAGAATATCCGAGGCTATTTTCGGTTATCCCTTGCTTGTTTTCTTATATAATATCAGGTAGGCCTACGCCTACATATCTGAGCTTGTCATATTAGAGTATAAAACAAACAAATTAATATCTTTTAATTAAAAAGTCTTTTTTATTTATTGAAACACAAGACTTTATATGCTAAGTATTCAATAGGCATTTATAAAATATTATAATCTAAGTATAAGAGGGGAATAAATCTTTCATTTAAAACACATAAAAGACCGTAATTAATTGTAAGCTTATTCAATTATAAAGGATATAACGGATGTTGAGATAAATTATACCATTAAAACATTTGCCAACAGTAGGAAAAAAATTGGCATTACGACTAGGATTTTAGTCTCTATTTCCACAAAAAAAAAATAGATTCTATTCTTGGACAAAATATATAGGCCTACTGTGTTATAAATATAGGCATATACAGTGTTGGATTTGATAAATGCGTCAAGTAAATAATTTTTAGTTTAGGCCAATGTTTTTGTGCTGGCTACACAATTCTCTTGTAGGCTATACCGGAGCTAAAGGAAAACGGATGAGCGCTATTTCGCTAGTCCTTCGGCTAAGCATAAATTGGTCTGCAATTCGTACTATACTTACTACTGTGTCAAAATAATAGGAAATATTATTGTATATGTATTACACTTTTCTTTTATATCGCTGTGTTTAAATTTTAAAATTATATGTTTGTTTCTACCACATTTAGTGTTTAAAAACATATTCTAGAAATTAACTTCATTCAAATCCGTATGAACTCATGTTTTTCCATTCACTCTTCCACCATTCTTTCCAAACTACCGGAAAACAAACGAATCTCTTAAAAGGATACCTCGCGGAGCTCACAAATAATACAGCCAATAACCCGTACAATAGACCTATTGAATACCTAGTTGATCCTAACCCCACTTGGGGGGACCGGACAGGTGCTTGTTCCCCCTAAGGCACACATCTGATGAGCTTAATACCGAGTGCCCACCTCAGGAGAACTGGACAGTAACACAGTTAACTGTTGAGATTAATCCTGACCATTCATTTAAACCCAAAGTTGTATTCTAATTCACTCCCTTTCAGCGTGTTCTTTTTAATAAATAGTTGATCAGAACAACCAATGAAAAGAGTTTTTATTAAAGCAGTACGGGACTAGAATGTATCAGAAGATTAACCGAAAAATCGTTAAGACAAATGGTTTTTCAGAAAAGTATAGATATAGGCCTGTTTATTAGAACGTACATGTATTTCTATTCAATTGGTTTATCTAATATTTATATCAGTAAATATTAGTAACGTCCTTCAATTTACGTTTTAAATCTTGTTTTCGGCATTGAAGTTACGAGTTGTGTACTATAGAGAGCCAATGTGTTATTGGGACTTAGACAAACGAGATAACACTTAAGCGATTGAAACTGATGTTATTTCGGTTGAGATAGATTTTGTTTTATCGTGGGGGATGCCAACCCAACGCCTATAAAAGTTCCTGTTTCAGTCGATTCTGCGAGACTTTTCTTATATATTACAGACGCTCCTTATATTTAGAAGATTATTGCGTCCTACGCTCACCCGAGGTCCGAGTGAAGTCTTCATTACTGTTTTAAATGATGTTAAGTTACTGGTTTTCCTGGTTTGTTCAGGTATTTCCTTCCATGTTTGAATGCCACTCTGGAAGAAATAGTTTTTATAAGCATTTGTTCTCGCATAAGGGATAAGGAAAGTGCTCTTGTCTTTATGTTTATCTGAGCTATTATTGCGTTGTTTTTCTAAATTAGAGTTTAATGCCTTGTGTATTATTACTACTTTATATAGGCGTAAATTGATTTACTTTTCTTGCTTGCTTTTAAAACAAAAAGTGGGGAGTAAAAATAATTGGGTAATAAGTTGCATTTTCAATTTAGTAGAAACAAATAGATTGTTGCTAAATTTTGAAATATATAAAAAATCATTTAATTTAGGGACATTTCAGGCAGCTTGGTTAGATTTATGTTTCTAGGTTCCCGGGTGGTATCCAGGTTGACGAGATATTTTTCCCCATATTCTGGAGACTACACAGCTCTGATTGGTACATGACTTTCGTTGGGGATAAGAAAAGGCAGCTAGAAATTGTGCAGTCCTTTTGTATGCCGCAGACAAGACAGCTTGTAAACCCACTTTCAATCAGCATGTTATGTTTTTACGGTTTAGGAAATAAAAGTCAAAAGCACAATAGTTATAATACATTAAATGGCAACTTTCTAACATATTCTGTATTGTTCTCTAGGTGTGGTTCCAGAACAGACGTGCCAAGTACAGAAAACACGTTAGAATTGTGACTGGGCACACGTCGGCATCATTAGCAGGACTAACGCCATTCAGCTACCCGTTTGAACAACAAGTCAGCGGCGGAGCTCCCATCCCTGGCGTGTACTCCAACGTCCCAATCAACCCCATGACGGTCTTCCAGCCTAGCCTTTTCAACCTATACGCCCATTCGCAAAGTTTGCTACGTTTTCAGAGTCAGTCGGACCCAAGAACAAGTCCCACAGCAGCCATATCAGTCCAGAGAAGGCTTTCAATGACAGAAAGACAAAGTATGAGATGTAACATGAACTTATTCAGCTAATGAAAACAATTACTTTCTTATATATTACAGAGTCATCTTCTATACATTTAGGTCAAGATTATTCCGCTCCATGATTATTCTTGGTTGGATTTTGCATATTGATTATTCATACGTTAAGTAATCAAGGGGAACAAATTGATCCATAAAGCCGGTGAAGCAGCGTTCACCAGTTTCTGTAGCCACGGCATACTAGGTGATTGTGTGGCCAGCACTGTGCACAGCCGCCTTTACTTTACCCCAACTAAAGTCATCAGAACTGGGTAGACTCAGGGACACCCTCCAGACTCAGGAAAAAATCCTAGCCTCCACCAGGATTCGAACCCAGGACCTTCGGTATGTCAGCCAAAAGCACTGCCGCACGGCCTTATTATTGATTATTCATACGTGTTTTATAGTATGTTAGATTGCTGCTTTTTTACACTAGCTTAGGCAACACTTTCCATTCGAAAGAAATTCAAAGAATCCGTCCTTAAATGAAGAGTTAGAAATGTGATTTTTACCTCTCTGTTTATAATCTAATGATGTAGCAGGTCTATTAAAATACCGCTTTTTTAACCCATTATTGACTAACAGGACAAAATGTTAATACAATTTTAAAATTCTGTTTAAGTAAATATAAGTATTATAATGAACATATTGTTTTTAAAACTTAGCGATAACAAAAGCAAAACTCTATTAATTCAAACATGGTATACGAAGAGCTACTGTGAGATGAAATGCAAGAAAAAACTGTAGGTACTTGAAATGATGCATGAGAAATTGTTTGTATTAATAATGATGACATTTTCATTCAGTTAAAATCACATACATTAACATTTCCAGATTGACATTTTCTTTTTGTATCGAGTTAAGGCTCTTTCTGTAACTTTTTATTTTGTGTTATATTCTTTAAAAAAAGAGTCATTTTTCTTCAAACTCTATTTTCTACGTCATTGTTATTTAACAAAAAATCACATAATTATCTCCGATTCATTCCACATATGTGATATAGCCTTAGTAAATACGACATATGAGTGCGTTTTGTTTATCTTTACAGTGCCAATCAGTTGTGAAGAACCGCACATAAAGCATAATACAATCGATGGTCTAAGTCGCCACACAGAACAGCCAATCAATGGCTTAGGTCGCCACACCGAACAGCCAATCAATGGCCTAGGACGCCACACCGAACAGCCAATCAATGGTCTAAGTCGCCACACAGAACAACCAATCAATGGTCTAGGAGGCCACAGAGACCAACCAATCCAAACATTTCTCAGATGACAACGATAATATAACAAACACAGAAAGAACAAACAACAATAAAAAAAACAACAACAACAAAATGAACAACTAAAACATAATTTTTTTCTACAGCTTTTACATATTGCAGAAGTGCGAGTGGTGTGTTTAGTACAAACAAAAACAATTAGTGAGACTCTTAAATTACTTTTTCACTTATTCACTTATTGGCATTACTTTATCTTATGATTTTTTTGGGTAGTAAAGTAGCTGAGACACACTATGTATATCCTTTGCATATCTTATCGTAACGCGCTCCATCTGCACAGAATATTATTGCATCCTTCGCTTATCCGTAGCGTAGTCTAGTCTAGCATTTCGATAAGGGTTTTTCTTTAAACAGGTTAACTTGTTGGTTTTCCGAATCTTTTTAGTAACGTAATTCATGCCCGGGTCCACTCGACAAGAAATAGAAAATATATTTGTTTTGGAGTTTTGCATATAGAATGTAAAAAAATTTGTATTCTTATATCTTCCTGGGCATTGTAATAGATTGTAGTTGTGTTGTATTATAAAGTTAGATTTAACGCTTTATGTTGTTATATTACTACTTTGCAATTTTTTCTGACTTTCCTCTAGTGCAGTGTTCGGCAACCAAAGGCACGCGTGCCAAACTGGGCACGCAGGCTATTTTCAGTGGCACGCTAGAGACCTCCTAGAGGTGTCTTTTATTGATAAAAAAGCAACAACATTTTCAGTTTCTAAATGAGGAAAACTGTCTTTTGAAGTCGATGTTTCTGAATGATACATTTCAATGAGTTGAACTTGCATTTACAATACAAGGACTACTCGAATGGATTTGCATTGAAACTGGACATATCTTGCCGTGAAATCGACTTCAAAACATTTAACTACATGCACATCCCTATAGTAAGGCATATATTAAGACATATAGTTGGGATTTTTCAGAAGTACATCGAAGCACTCAAAGCGGAGTTTTCTAATCATAGGAAAGCCTTTCAAATTGACCTTAAATGGACAAAATAACACTTTAATGAAGAAAATGTTTATTTATAACTGATCAACGTAAATTATTTTAATCCTCTAAAAATTAAATCTTGTAATGAATGTCATAATGTTGGATAAAGAGAAAATAATTAGTCAGTATTATTTGTTATATTACAATACATAACTAGTTTGGCAACACTCAATGGCATCCTTCCGTCTCGCGAGACGATGGTGCATCACCGTGATTCGAGGTTGCACTTCCTCGTGTGGCTGAGCAGGCCTATCCTTGAATGACAGTCTTTTTTACAGCCTTTGCACACGTGTTCTGTGGGTCCTATTTTTTCCGCTTTTCTTTTAGCCCTTTTATTTATGCTCTCCTCCATTCTATTTTCCTCTGCCGTTTTAACCCCTTTCCTGACAGCAGTGCGCCAGGTGGACCGATCCTCTGCCTTCTCCTCCCAGTCACTTGTACTTATTCTGGCTGCTCTCATGTCTCTCATACAGACATCTTTATAGCGGAGGCGTGGGCGACCTGTCTTTCTCTTCCCAGATGCCAATTCTCCATATAGGAGGTCCTTTGGGATTCTGCCTGGACTCATTCTTCTTACATGTCCTAGCCATCTTAGGCGCCTTTCACTGAGGACTGCGAACATGCTTTGGGCGCTGGCGCGCGTCAGTACCTCACTGTTAGGGACTTTGTCCTGCCATTTAGTGCCAAGAACGCGACGCAGACACCTCAGGTGGAAGCTATTTAGCTTGCGCTCATGGGACGCATAGGTTGTCCATGATTCGCTACCATAAAGCAGCGTGCTGATGACGCAGGCCTGGTAGACACATAGTTTGGTCCTTTCTGTCAGCCTGGTGTTTTCCCAAACCCGTTTACCAAGTATAGCCATTGTGGCAGCTGCCTTGCCGATTCTGCTATTTAGTTCATCCGCTATGGACAATGAGCTGGAAATCTTGGACCCCAAGTAGGTGAAACAGTCCACAACTTCCAGGTTTTCGTTTTCTATAGTAATGATAGGAACGGAGCATGTGTCTTGGGCCATGATATTTGTCTTCTTTATGCTCACCTGCAGGCCGAATTCTTTGCAGGCGTTGGCGAAGCTTGACACAAGCTGTTGTAGGCCTGTTTCTGTGTGTGATATCAGGGCCGCATCTTTGGCAACACTATATATGTAGAAACGGTTTTTTAATTAACAGGAGATAATTAACCCGTTTTATTTGAGCTAATATTTCTAATGTATCTTTTTTTTTCTTTTATAAAAGAATAAATAGTTTACAATTTATAACTTTGAAATTATCAAAAATTACAATTATATAAATATTATAACTCTAAAGAATTTATATTTATTATATTTTTGAACATTACATTAACTACCCAGTTTGTATGATTACTACGTATTTATTGCGCTTAACGTCAGTAGCTAAAACTATATACTGGTTGACATTAAATATATACTCCGAAAGGGATATAACAATTGAAGCGAAATGTACATAATTTCTACCAAACTTTGGTTTATTTTTCTCCATTTTATGTTGTTTTAAATATCTCACAGTTAATAATGGATGGTTACGTTTATTATACGTTTAAATATGTATGGATGCTAAGCATGAATGTCAAATAAAAAGAATAAATGAATTTAAATTTAAAGTTAGTTAGAAAACTCTTTGTCTCGTAAAACATTTTGTCTTCTTTCCCCTTAAATGTGTATGAACTGTTCTTCTATTTCCTTTTCTTCGTGTAAAATATATGAGATTGTGCAGGTAAACTAAGTATTTAAATATTCTCTGCTGTCTTCTATCTATTTGGAATTGTAAAAATGCAATAAATGTCTCCTATCCCTTTTTTTCTCTGTGTAAAATAATAATTTTGGTAATGTAAATGCAATTTTTCATGAATAAACATTTTTGGAAAAAAATAAAAAATAAATAGACTTCTCAGTTAAACTGAGATCATAGTATAATTAACATTTGCAGGTGATAATTCCTCATCTTGACTAACAAAAAATAATAAAGTTAAGACACACATTTTCGTAAATTTGAAAGTTTAGTAATAACATATTGTATTTGATATAAATGAAAAAAAAAGGATGATAATCACGAACACGTTAATTTTGTATATTAAACGCTTTAGCGATTTTCTCTCTATATATTTTCCTTTGCTTTTGGCCTAGGTCCTGCTAAGGAGTTAAATTAATTGTCCTATAAAAATAATTTTATAAAAATATAACAGATCAGGTTGACTTTTAGGCTGTTGGCTGAAAGATTTAGAAATCCTAGTTTGGCCACTGTTAACAAAAGGTTGCCGATCCCTATCCTAGTGTTTCTAGGTGTTTCTTTTGGTGTAACACTTGTCAGCTATGACTATTCACTATAAATGAACCTTGCGCACTTATCTAAATAGGTTTTTTTTAAATGTTTTTTTTCAGGGGTCATGGAGGCCGAGCGGCAGCGCGTTCAGCTGGCGTACCGAAGGTCTTGGGTTTGAGTCCTGGTGCAGGCTAGGAATTTTATCCTGGGACTCGAATGTGTCCATGAGTCTACCCAGCTCTGATGGGTATCAGACAATAGTTGGGGTAAAGTAAAGGCGGCAGGGCATTGTGCTGGTCACACATCCCATTGTATGCCGTGGCCACAGAATCTGATAAACGCTGCTTCACCGACCTAATGATGAATTTGGTCCGACGGGAAACTTTACTTATGTTATTTTCAGTTTATGAATCTTACTAATGTTAGGAAGTATTTAGTTTTACGTTCTTGTAATATTTGCTAAAGAAACGAGAAAATCTTATGAATTCTAATGTTGCATTAAATTTATTTAATAATTCATACAAATTTGGATTCCATTTGTTATTACTGCCAAGTATTTTATCCATGAATAAATGTAGGACCCCATTTCTTTGTTGTTTTTTTTTATACTCCTAACAGTTGGCATTTTTCTGGGTGGAAAGACATAATCCATTTAATTAGGCTATTATAAGTGATACTATGAAAGACATTTTAAAGTTGAACTGCAGTCTTTAATTGAATGTTGAGTGCTTTACTGCAGTCATTAGTTGTGATCGAATGTTGAGTGCTTTACTGCAGTCTTTAGTTGTGATCGAATGTTGAGTGCTTTACTGCAGTCTTTAATTGTGATCGAATGTGGAGTGCTTTACTGCAGTCTTTAGTTGTGATCGAATGTTGAGTGCTTTACTGCAGTCTTTAGTTGTGATCGAATGTTGAGTGCTTTACTGCAGTCTTTAGTTGTGATCGAATGTTGAGTGCTTTACTGCAGTCTTTAGTTGTGATCGAATGTTGAGTGCTTTACTGCAGTCTTTAGTTGTGATCGAATGTTGAGTGCTTTACTGCAGTCTTTAGTTGTGATCGAATGTTGAGTGCTTTACTGCAGTCTTTAGTTGTGATCAAATGTTGAGTGCTTTACTGCAGTCTTTTGTTGTGATCGAATGTTGAGTGCTTTACTGCAGTCTTTAGTTGTGATCGAATGTTGAGTGCTTTACTGCAGTCTTTAGTTGTGATCGAATGTTGAGTGCTTTACTGCAGTCTTTAGTTGTGATTGAATGTTAAGTGCTTTATAGTCTTTAATTGTGATCGAATGTTGAGTGCTTTACTGCAGTCTTTAGTTGTGATCGAATGTTGAGTGCTTTACTGCAGTCTTTAGTTGTGATCGAATGTTGAGTGCTTTACTGCAGTCTTTAATTGTGATCAAACGTTGAGTGCTTTACTGCAGTCTTTAGTTGTGATCGAATGTTGAGTGCTTTACTGCAGTCTTTAATTGTGATCGAATGTTGAGTGCTTTACTGCAGTCTTTAGTTGTGATCGAATGTTGAGTGCTTTACTGCAGTCTTTAGTTGTGATCGAATGTTGAGTGCTTTACTGCAGTCTTTAGTTGTGATCGAATGTTGAGTGCTTTACTGCAGTCTTTAGTTGTGATCGAATGTTGAGTGCTTTACTGCAGTCTTTAGTTGTGATCGAATGTTGAGTGCTTTACTGCAGTCTTTAGTTGTGATCGAATGTTGAGTGCTTTACTGCAGTCTTTTGTTGTGATCGAATGTTGAGTGCTTTACTGCAGTCTTTAATTGTGATCGAATGTTGAGTGCTTTACTGCAGTCTTTTGTTGTGATCGAATGTTGAGTGCTTTACTGCAGTCTTTAATTGTGATCGAATGTTGAGTGCTTTTCTGCAGTCTTAAGTTGTGATCGAATGTTGAGTGCTTTACTGCAGTCTTTAATTGTGATCGAATGTTGAGTGCTTTACTGCATTCTTTAGTTGCGATCGAATGTTGAGTGCTTTACTGCAGTCTTTAGTTGTGATCGAATGTTGAGTGCTTTACTGCAGTCTTTAATTGTGATCGAATGTTGAGTGCTTTACTGCAGTCTTTAGTTGTGATCGAATGTTGAGTGCTTTACTGCAGTCTTTAGTTGTGATCGAATGTTGAGTGCTTTACTGCAGTCTTTAGTTGTGATCGAATGTTGAGTGCTTTACTGCAGTCTTTAATTGTGATCGAATGTTGAGCGCTTTACTGCAGTCTTTAGTTGTGATCGAATGTTGAGTGCTTTACTGCAGTCTTTAGTTGTGATCGAATGTTGAGTGCTTTACTGCAGTCTTTAATTGTGATCGAATGTTGAGTGCTTTACTGCAGTCTTTAGTTGCGATCGAATGTTGAGTGCTTTACTGCAGTCTTTAGTTGTGATCGAATGTTGAGTGCTTTACTGCAGTCTTTAGTTGTGATCGAATGTTGAGTGCTTTACTATAGTCTTTAGTTGTGATCGAATGTTGAGTGCTTTACTACAGTCTTTAGTTGTGATCGAATGTTGAGTGCTTTACTGCAGTCTTTAGTTGTGATCGAATGTTGAGTGCTTTACTACAGTCTTTAGTTGTGATCGAATGTTGAGTGCTTTACTACAGTCTTTAGTTGTGATCGAATGTTGAGTGCTTTACTACAGTCTTTAGTTGTGATCGAATGTTGAGTGCTTTACTGCAGTCTTTAGTTGTGATCGAATGTTGAGTGCTTTACTGCAGTCTTTAGTTGTGATCGAATGTTGAGTGCTTTACTGCAGTCTTTAGTTGTGATCGAATGTTGAGTGCTTTACTGCAGTCTTTAGTTGTGATCAAATGTTGAGTGCTTTACTGCAGTCTTTTGTTGTGATCGAATGTTGAGTGCTTTACTGCAGTCTTTAGTTGTGATCGAATGTTGAGTGCTTTACTGCAGTCTTTAGTTGTGATCGAATGTTGAGTGCTTTACTGCAGTCTTTAGTTGTGATTGAATGTTAAGTGCTTTATAGTCTTTAATTGTGATCGAATGTTGAGTGCTTTACTGCAGTCTTTAGTTGTGATCGAATGTTGAGTGCTTTACTGCAGTCTTTAGTTGTGATCGAATGTTGAGTGCTTTACTGCAGTCTTTAATTGTGATCGAATGTTGAGTGCTTTACTGCAGTCTTTAGTTGTGATCGAATGTTGAGTGCTTTACTGCAGTCTTTAGTTGTGATCGAATGTTGAGTGCTTTACTGCAGTCTTTAGTTGTGATCGAATGTTGAGTGCTTTACTGCAGTCTTTAGTTGTGATCGAATGTTGAGTGCTTTACTGCAGTCTTTAGTTGTGATCGAATGTTGAGTGCTTTACTGCAGTCTTTAGTTGTGATCGAATGTTGAGTGCTTTACTGCAGTCTTTTGTTGTGATCGAATGTTGAGTGCTTTACTGCAGTCTTTAATTGTGATCGAATGTTGAGTGCTTTACTGCAGTCTTTTGTTGTGATCGAATGTTGAGTGCTTTACTGCAGTCTTTAATTGTGATCGAATGTTGAGTGCTTTTCTGCAGTCTTAAGTTGTGATCGAATGTTGAGTGCTTTACTGCAGTCTTTAATTGTGATCGAATGTTGAGTGCTTTACTGCATTCTTTAGTTGCGATCGAATGTTGAGTGCTTTACTGCAGTCTTTAGTTGTGATCGAATGTTGAGTGCTTTACTGCAGTCTTTAATTGTGATCGAATGTTGAGTGCTTTACTGCAGTCTTTAGTTGTGATCGAATGTTGAGTGCTTTACTGCAGTCTTTAGTTGTGATCGAATGTTGAGTGCTTTACTGCAGTCTTTAGTTGTGATCGAATGTTGAGTGCTTTACTGCAGTCTTTAATTGTGATCGAATGTTGAGCGCTTTACTGCAGTCTTTAGTTGTGATCGAATGTTGAGTGCTTTACTGCAGTCTTTAGTTGTGATCGAATGTTGAGTGCTTTACTGCAGTCTTTAATTGTGATCGAATGTTGAGTGCTTTACTGCAGTCTTTAGTTGCGATCGAATGTTGAGTGCTTTACTGCAGTCTTTAGTTGTGATCGAATGTTGAGTGCTTTACTGCAGTCTTTAGTTGTGATCAAATGTTGACTGCTTTACTACAGTCTTTAGTTGTGATCGAATGTTGAGTGCTTTACTACAGTCTTTAGTTGTGATCGAATGTTGAGTGCTTTACTACAGTCTTTAGTTGTGATCGAATGTTGAGTGCTTTACTGCAGTCTTTAGTTGTGATCGAATGTTAAGTGCTTTACTACAGTCTTTAGTTGTGATCGAATGTTGAGTGCTTTACTGCAGTCTTTAGTTGTGATCGAATGTTGAGTGCTTTACTGCAGTCTTTAATTGTGATCGAATGTTGAGCGCTTTACTGCAGTCTTTAGTTGTGATCGAATGTTGAGTGCTTTACTGCAGTCTTTAGTTGTGATCGAATGTTGAGTGCTTTACTGCAGTCTTTAATTGTGATCGAATGTTGAGTGCTTTACTGCAGTCTTTAGTTGCGATCGAATGTTGAGTGCTTTACTGCAGTCTTTAGTTGTGATCGAATGTTGAGTGCTTTACTGCAGTCTTTAGTTGTGATCAAATGTTGACTGCTTTACTACAGTCTTTAGTTGTGATCGAATGTTGAGTGCTTTACTACAGTCTTTAGTTGTGATCGAATGTTGAGTGCTTTACTACAGTCTTTAGTTGTGATCGAATGTTGAGTGCTTTACTGCAGTCTTTAGTTGTGATCGAATGTTAAGTGCTTTACTACAGTCTTTAGTTGTGATCGAATGTTGAGTGCTTTACTGCAGTCTTTAGTTGTGATCGAATGTTGAGTGCTTTACTGCAGTCTTTAATTGTGATCGATTGTTGAGTGCTTTTTGTGACCTCGATGTTATAAGAAAAAGAGCATTGAACTGACTTTCCAGAGTTCAAATCTCAGATATATTTTTTCCCAGGCATAAGAAATGTCTAAATTGACCCGACACTACTTACAACCTTATCTTACATATTACAGACGCTCCTTCTATAAAGAAGATTATTGCGTCCTACGCTCTTCCGTGGTCCGAGTCTTGTCTTTCATTTTTTTTATGTTTTAAATTATGTTAAGTTTCGGGTTTTCCTGGTTTGTCCAGGCAACCCATTCAATCCCCGAATCCCACTCGGGAAGAAAGAATACTTTTATCGTAAAACCATAGTGTTGATATCGAAGGCTGCAAGTGATTAGTACAAAAAGAGTTCTAGATGTATGTGTAACTGAAATATTTTTGGGGAAAGAAATACGGCCTAACATTGTATTGGTCACATAATCCCCTTGCGGCCATTTAAAACGAAACAACTGGTATCTAAATCAACCTTTGGGTATTATAATCAATAATATTTTTTATTTGATATGACTAATTTAACAAAAACGTCCTTGACAAATATCTTATCCTATATAAGAAACGCGACAGCGCGTTTGCCTGACGTACCGAAGGTCCTGGGTTTGAATCCTGGTGAAGGCTAGTATTTGTTCCCTGGCCTGGAGGGTGTCCCTGTCCACCCAGCCATGATGGATACTTGACATTGGGGTATATTAAAGGCGGCTGGGCATTGTGGTGGCCACACATCCCCTAGTATTCTGTGCCCACAGAATCTGGTGAAAGCTGCTTAACTGACCCTATGACCAGTTTGGTCCGATGGGTTATTTACTTATTCTGTCTTAGTTCATTGTTTAATGTATGCAACAGAAGAGCAAAAGTCAGCATCACCTTTAGTAACCTTCGGGAAAATCCACCCAATGAAACGTTAGCAGTGCTTTGAAGGTTGCTGTAGGCAAGTCAAACATAGATAATGTGTAGTCGATATGCTACTCTACAACTTAATCAATCCCATATAAACTGTCTCAGCAAACTACTAAACTTCCAGTGGCAAGATAAGGTCCAGGAGTTCTAGATGCAATTAATTATAAATACGATTATTTCATGGTTCTGAATGTGTTTTCTTCTAGATTTTTTATGTGCAAAGCGTTAAAGTCGTAGAATGTTTCAAACCTATGATTAAAACAAATTGTTCTCAAGTAATATAAAAAAACAAAAATGGAATTCACACGTCCCTGAAACCCTTTATTGATAATTTGTACGTGCTAATCTATTAAATCGGGGTTGTCTTTCCTCTTAATTTGCCTGCGCGCGAGAGAGAGGAGAGAAAAACTGTAATAGAGTATTCTCCCATCAGGCCTGCAATAAATCGATTTCTGTCTCGATAGAAATGGGAAATGGAATAGGGATTGCGGTGTTCGCAGCTATTATATATAATTTCCGCTTGCATTTTTTTTCCTTAAAGTATATTAACTTGCATATGATAGCTATTAAAAACAAACCAATAATTGCTTGACATGATTAGATTCTGTTATTATTATTATAATCAGCTACAAATTCTTTGATCAAAGTAAACTTGTTTTGATAATGTTGTTTATATCTTTATGAAAAGTAAAATTACTTACCTGTTTGTCTGTTTATTTGGCAGCTGGATGTGGAATTATTTATCCAAATAAGCGATTGCGAATGAATATACATGAATCGACACGTAAATTGACTTTATTAGGATACAAAAGAAAAGTGTGAAGGGGTTGACCTGTTTAAAATGTAGGAAGTCTTAACAGCTCACGGTAATCATTGTTGTTAACAGTTATCAAACTATCTAAATAGACTGGTGCCACTTGGCACACAATATGGAGCCACTTGGCACACAATCTGGGAAGCCTTCATGCTTTAATCCCTTAAATAGAACACGGCAACGCGTTGGATAGTCGTCCCTAATGTCTCAGGTTCGAGTCCGAGTAAAAAAAAATGATATTATCTCCCCGAGTATATCTAGTTATTATGATAGATGCATGCCATTAGTTGGGGGGGGGGGGAGTAAAGAGTGGTTAGGCATTGGCCACACAGTCCCCTTGTATGCAATGACCACAAACATTGTTTCTACAATGGTCTCAGAGAGGCGATTCAACATTTTGTTTTCTACTTTACATTCTAAATTCAAACATTCACACAGCGTCACACATGTGTCTTCGGGTTATGGCTTATTTGTTACAGACCGCACAAAACTACGAGCAAAAAAAGAAAGAAGGGGGAAATGATATAGAAATGAAACGATGATGGTCTAAATTAATGAGATTGCCAGTGAGATTCTGATATCACGTCCATGGTTAGACATCCAATCTTCAATATTTGGATAACCAGATGTTAGTTCCTGTGTGTTATATTTTTCTTTGTACAAGACATAGCCGTGTGCTAGATGTTGTTTTTTTTTTTTATCAAATCCGTTTTCCCATTGCCAGCTATTGGGATCATCAGAGTTGTCTTTATTCTTAGTCGGTAGTGATAATACGGTTTAGTTGAACTATGCGGATCTGTGCCTTGATTTAGACTTTAAGGATGGCGGTTGAAGTTATTCTGTGCAGTTCAACCATCATCAAGGCCGGTTTTGTATATTCTGTGCAGTTAAACTATTAACTAGGACTGTTTGTTATATTCTGTGCAGTTAAACTATGAACTAGGCAGATTTGGTATATTATGTGCAGTTAAGCTATGAACTAGGCAGATTTGGTATATTATGTGCAGTTTAAACTATGAACTAGGCATATTTGGTATATTATGTGCAGTTAAACTATGAACTAGGCATATTTGGTATATTATGTGCAGTTAAACTATGAACTAGGCCGATTTGGTATATTATGTTAAGTTTAACTATTAACTAGGACGGTTCGACCTATTATGTGTTGTGAACTGTGGCACTTATTAAGTTAACTACCATTAAAGAACAAAAATGTTCATGACAAACTTTATATTTATATCTACATAAAAGTTTAATTAAATGTAAACAAAAACAACGTTAAACGTTAATCTAAATCACGATTAATTGTTATACTTCTAACAGGAAGAGAATCATAGATACGTATGCAATACAAAAAAATTACCGATTTAACTTATAAATATATATAGATTACTCTGAAGAATAAAACAAAACGAAAATTGCTCCATTCGAAATGCAAGCTTTACTTTAAAATCTTACTCTTTTTTATGGTGATTGTATTCTGAACAATGCAACTGGTATAGTTTGTATTTTACTAAAGATTGTACCGAGCTAGGTTCAGGAGGTTAAAGGTCGAAATGAAATCTTGCATTAAAAAAACTAGACGGTTTCTCTCGGTGGTCAAGGCTTTGATTAGCCGAGGTCTTTTCGTCCTCCACGGACTTTTCTGCATCTGGCGAGTGACAGTGGTCAAGCGGAACCCACTGTTCTGGTCACTTAGCGGAACAATTCCTTTCCTTGTGATGGAATCGTTCTTTACCTTATGTAAGAAGAAGGGCAGAGAATGGAAGTGGTAAGAGACACAATTTATCTAGCTAGCTATTTATTTTTTTAAACTATCTATTTATCTAACTATCCAAATATTTACCTAACTATCAATTTATCTAACTATCAATCTATTTATCTAACTATTTATTTATCTAAATATATATCTATTTATAGATATGTCTATTATCTTTGCTCTAATATAAGCGGTTCATTTTATTATAGTCTTTGGATAAACTAAAGAATTTAAGAATTCTCCCTCTGTTAAAGAATATTGGAATAAAATGTAGATAAACTGAAATATAATAATATTTGTGAATATGTGTTTATTTATATATATATTGCTACAATAATAGAAGAGTTACAGGGATATATCGCCAAGTATCGAACATACGTGAGTATCTTATGAATCCCTTACAATTTTCTCTGCTTTTAAACACCACGGCCCTACAGGGTGTGTCCCAGTGTCGTCTTGTACCTAGCCACTGCCATACCGGCCATTTGGTTCCTGGAATTGGATTTGATGGCCCAGAGACTTAGAATCCACTCCCGGCGCCCTGTTGTGAACAGCTCAGCTGAGGTCCTCGTTATCAATGGAAAAGTGGTAAGTATCCAATACTGGCTGTTGGCTAATAGTTACGAATGCATTCCTAAAGCAGGGGGGGGGGGGGCATATCTTCAATACCCTACCTTTACCAAACCATAAATGCATAAGAGGTTAAAAATAAAGTAAAATATTCCTTGCGGATCATTTTTTTTTATATATGTGCAAGTGAAGCTGTGCTCACACGTTTACGTGACCACGTCATTAAAAGGGATTGTGTAGCCTGCATGAGGCTCGGCCGCTTTTACCTAGTGTCAGATACCCCATCAGAGCTGTGGAGACTCATTAGCCATGATTCGTTTTAAAGAGCTTGAGGATTGCTATGCACTGTTTATATTTTCAATGGTCTGAAGAGATAATCTGAACACGGCTCACTATTTCTATCAATTCAATCTTCGCTTTAGTATTACGACAAAGAATGCCTCTATATGGGTGTTAAGTATGAATGTGGGAATTCTGGTCTTGCCACGGTGCCGCTATTGGTTGAGTGGGGGGGGGGGGAGTTGGAAGGTAAAGAGCATGGGAGCATCTTGCCCCCCCCCCCCCCCCAAACAGAACAAGTTTGACTTCTTTCAATTAATTCGTTCTGCGACTTTAATGCTCTTATCACGATTTCAGAGCTAATATTTTATAGCTGTAATACTGTAAGGGATGACTAATTTAAAAAAAAAAAGGTCAGACCAAATCGATCCATAGTTCTGATTAAGCATCGTTCACCAGTTTCTGTGGCAGGAGCATACTAGGTGATTGTGTGGCCAGCACTATGCACAGCCATCTTTACTTTATCCAAACTAAGGTCAGGTACCCATCAGAGCTGGGTAGACTCAGGGACGCCCACCAGACCCAGGAAAAATCCTGCCGAACGCACAACCGCACGGCCACCGTGACCCAAGAGTAATCCAAGGTCACCGTTTAATTGGAAACAAAAAGCATGTCCATGCAACTTATAATGTTTAGATTCCCTTCTCTTTTATTGAAGACACAATCAAGCAGTAACATTTGTAAATCAGCTAATAGTAGTACACGAATATCTAATGCGGTATTGAAGAAGTGCTGGACTCACCAAATCTCACTGTTTAGACTAGGGTACGGCAACCTTTTCATTATAGTGTGCCAAATAATAATTTGTTAATTCATTCAGCGTGCCAACATTCTAAAAGTCAACATTCTACACCAATTAATTTCTTGTATAAAAGATTTGAATTGCATTTTTTGGTGTCTTCCGCGTGCCATTGAATATCGCTCTGCGTGCAAAGTTAGGCACGCGTTCCGTACGTAGGTTGCCTAAGCCCTGGTTTAGCGTACATCGTATAGGTTTAAACTCCGAACCTACTAAAAGCAATGGAACTCCCGTCTTGTTTCACAACTCACAGTTAAACAACTGCACAGATGCTCACAAGCAAACAAATCTTTGTTTAAGCTAACTGATGATTCATTGAGTTTTTTTTTTAACGCCCCCTGTTTTTCTTCATCAGATACATATTGCAATATCCCTGGGGTCCGAGGAGTGGTGTAAAATTTTGGAGCAGATGCTTCTTTTGATTCTCATTATCGGCAGATGGCTGTTGCCTAAAGGGGAGATCACCAGGGAACAGCTATCTCAACTTCTCTTGGTCTACATTGGAATGGCGGCCGACATCATTGAACTGTTTGAAGCTTTTAAGGTTCCATTTCTTTTTTAACCATTGTAGAATGTAAGACGGCGATTATCAATATTCTCTCAATAGATTGTTTATATTTTATCAAAACATTAAAGTTTATTATAAAGATAACATTACTATAATATGTAAGAAACGTAAAGTACCCTTCGGACCAAACTGATCATAGGGCTGGTGAAGCAGCGTTTTTCCAGTTTCTTTGGCCACGGTATACGTGGGAAAGTGTATCCAGCACAAGGCCCAGTCGCCTATACTTTACCTCAACTAGTGTCAGGTACCCATCAGAGCTGGGTAGACTCAGGGGCACCCTCAAGTCCCGGGAAAAAAATCCTAGCCTGCACCACGATTCGAACCAAGAACCTTCGGATAGCCAGTCGAACGCGCTGCCGCTCGGCTACCGTGCCCCATGTAATATGTGTTAGAGCAGGGGTCGGCACCTTTCGCTAACGGTGTGCCATACTAGGATTTCTAAATCATTCAGCGTGCCAACAGACTAAAAGTCGACCTGCTCTATAATACTTTTGAAAATTATTTTCATAGGACTATTAATTTTACTCCATAGAAAAACCAAGGCCGGAAGCAAAGGAGATAAGTTATAGAGAAAATCGTTTTATATTTAAAACAAAATAAACGTGTTTGTTATTATCATCATTTGTATTTGCATTTAGACTTCTTTATCAAATACAATATTTTATTACTAAACTTTCACATTTATGGTACTTATTATCATTTGTTAGTCCAGATGAGGATCTAGCACCTGCTTATATTAATTATATTTTGATCTCAGTTTAACTGAGAGGGCCTAAAATATATATTTTCATTAAACCAACGTTCCTAATATCATTAAGTGGAATAGATACGTAGTAATAATAGAAACTGGGTAGATAACGTAATGTTTAAAAATATTCATATAAATTCTTTAGTCATAGTATATATATATTTATATATTTTACACATAATTTTTTAAATTTGATCATTTATAAGTTATACATTTTAAGCCATTTATTTTTTACAAAAAACAACATATTAGCGCAAATAAATGCGTTCAATTATCTCCCTTGAATTAAAAAACCCGTTTCCAAAATTGATGCAAAAGTAAAGCTAAAACAAGTTATGTTTTGTAATATACCAAATATTCCTAATTATTATTACTTTATATAAATCCAATATTATGGTTTTCATTACAAGATTTAATTATTAGAGAATTAAAATTAATTTACGTTAAAAAGTTGTAAATAAACATTTCCTGCATTAATTGTTTGTCCATACTCATTTGCTACTACTGCGACTCAATGCGACATACCCCCCTCCGTACTAATGCGCCCTAAAGCGGCCGCCACGTGTGTGACTAACCTATTGTCGTTTCTTGATTTTTCGCCATGTGTTCTGGTTTTTTTTTAATGCTGCAAGCACGGCTTTTAAAAAGTAGGAATATAGTCTGTTTCGTTAATAAAAACCGGATGTTTTTATCTAGTTTCGTTTTTTTTCGCTGCGCGTTGAAAATACGGGTAGTTTTCAGTGGCCTTTCGTCTTGTAATACTTTTTTTTATAGCCTTCGCTTTTAATTTTTTACTTTATTTATTAATAGCTCTATACCTCCAAATATAACATTTAACAACAGTTCTGATAATAAGGATGCTGCAGATATAGACTTAGATGAATTTCCATTACAACTCGATTTTTGGGCTTTATTATACTTTATCGGACTTTGACGGTAGGGCTAGCGAAAATATTTAGTAGCCAAATCATAGGGTCTCAACATTCAGCGAATGATTCTACCGATAATTCGGCATTTTTTATGTATAAAAGTATACATTTCCAGAAAGCTAAGATATTTATCTATTTTATGATGTAATTTTTATTCATATGGGGAATATTTAGTCAATAAAAATAAATATTAAAAAATAATTCACTAAATTTAATTCGGAGTTCCTTCCCTTTGGCTAGTACTTTCCCGGGTGTCATTGGAAAGTAGGTTAGTAGCAAATGAGTTAAGGAGTTTATCTTTTAAACATTTATAATTACAGAAGTTATATAATATAGTGCTATTAAATCAGTCTCTTATAATTATTAGATTAGTAATACAAATACAATTGTTTTAGAATTTTTAAGAAGATGAGCATAGAAACTCTTTTAAATGTAATCAGTCTGTATCAATTATTGACTGCTTTGTCTTGAATGCTCGTCGCTAATTGTGTAATGTCGATAATATAAATATACATATTTAGTAACTTCTGAGTGATTAAGTGTAGGTGACCTCTTCGTATGCTTAAAACAGCTTTCATGTGCGATAAAACTGTTGTAAATATGTAAGTTGAACCAAAATCTGAAAGTAGAAAAACAAATGCCTAGCAGTTGAGAATAGCATTCCTAAGCTGCTTTCTTCCAGACTTTTTTCCCACAAATAAGCACATTATAATGCCCATTTTTTAAATTCTACCTGCTGCATTTCAAAATCGCCAATATCCCGCCGCTTAAAAACATCTACATCTAAGAAGGTTGTAGTAAGATCAAACCAGTTAGGCTTGATGTGGAAAGAAAAAATAGTTAGATAACTCCGCTTTTAGTGTTTCGATGTACTTCTGAAAAAGCCTATCTATCATAATATTTGCCCTAACATAGGGAAGTACGTCACAGTACGTGTAGTTAAGAGTTAAGTGTTTTGAAATTAATTTCAAGCCAAGTTATGCCATGTTTAAATGCAAATCCATTCCAGTGATCCTTGTATATAAAAGTTCAACTCACTGAAATGTGTCGCTATGTCATTCAGAAAAATGGTCTTCAACAGTCAGTTTTCCTCATTCAGAACCGTAAAATGTTTTTGTTTTCATTAATAAAATATTAAAAACACCCTTTGGTGGTCTCTCGCGTGCCATTGAAAATCGCTCTGCGTACCATGATTGGCCCGTGTGCCTTAAGTTGCCGACCCCTGGCCTATAGGACTATACACCTTTCGATTTTAATTTTTATTTGAGTTATAATCTTATATATTATAGACGCTTCATCTATAGAAGCATTCTTATACAATTGACGAGTCTTAAATAGGCAATTTGGATGCAAATTCATTTCCGCTATATTTCCGTAAACAATTGTATAATTATCTTTTCGGCATATTTCAAGTGCATTGTGGAACTTCCGGTTTCATTTTGTTTTGCTTACAATGGCAACCATTACGATTGCAAGCAGAGATTTACGCCTCGCTACTGACTTAACATTCACGGATGTTGAGAAATTCATTGCACCTTCAACTGCAAGTTCAGGCCGACTACAAATAAACAAAGGCTATAAGTATTATTGTGAGGACTCTGTCTTCTATATTAAAAGTGAGTATACCAGTATTTATAGCAGTAGGCAGCCATTTTTTTTTAATCAAATTTAGCGAATAGGATCGGAAGTGAAGTTGCATCCAAAACGTATGCATGCATAAGATTTAAGACTGGTCAATTCTATATGAAAAGTAATGAAACGACGTAATTTAAAAAGGAAAACATTTACGTTACAAATACATTATTTAAAAGTCTTAATTCACCTTAAAAACATTCCTTCAAATTCTCCAACAACAACTAGCAACGGATATAGCCATGGTTTATAGTTTTCCATTGATAAACTCATAGCGAATTACTAAACCGGAAGTTTATAAGTCAGTTTGTGATCGGAAATTTCCGAAACAGGAGTTTTCGAGTCATCGAATAGCAAAAATATCAAAGCAAGCGGTCCATCTTTGCTCAAACATAATGAAAATTACATCATAGAAAGAGACAAATTTATTAACATCCATTAAAAATTGTATAAATAGGGTTTGGTCGGGTAGAGAATGGAGGAGTTCATTGCTTAAGGTTGTAATCTGCGTCATCTCTCTCTCTCTCTCTCTCTCTCTCTCTCTCTCTTTCTCTCTCTCTTTCTCTCTCTCTATCATCCAAATCTATCTATCCATACATCTCTCTATAGGCCTATATATAAAACAGTGCTAGTTGCCATATTGGATTATATATAATTTAAGATACTCCTATTCAACGTCACACATTTTCCTAATAGAATAGACTACAGGTGTCGGCAATAGTGCGCCAAAGTATGATTTCAATCTCATTCAGCGTGCCAACAGCCTTTAGTTCATCCTGTTCTACCACTCAATGTATTGTAGAAGAGACTTGAATTGCCTTTTTTAGGGGTTTTCCGCGTGCCATTGGAAATCACTCTGCGTGTCAAGTCTGGCACGCGTGCCATAGGTTGCCGATGCCTGTGTTAGAGGGTGTTCAAATATATGAATGAACATCATTAATACATTTAGATTTTTATTTTATTTTCTGATTTCTCTTTTTTTCATCAGGAGAAAACCGTCCGTGAAAATCCACTGCTGACCATCGTGATCCTATCTCTCTGGACGGCCAGCCTAATGCAGTTTACTCTGGTAGTTACAGCCACAAAATCGAAGAAGTCCAGGGCCTCTGTGGCTACACAGGCATCTGCTGAAGGATGCTGTCCAGTTGAAGTAAGTCATTCAGTCCAAACGATAGCCCACTGTTTTCCCTCTCCTTTAAAAAAAAAATTATTTACACCTCGAGACAATTCATTTGTACGATAAAAAATCTATTTACAAAAGAAATTGTTCGTTTCGTTTTTTTAATTCTCTACAATCGAGCCTACTGTGTTTTTACAAGACTATATTATTATAATAAGATGGACCGCTTGCTACATTTTTAGAGCATATAATAATGTGTTCTTTTTTTTTCCGTGCGCAACCAAAAAGTCTGTCGAATGACTTCTACGCTCCTACGATTGCATTAAAGGTTTACGCTGTATACAACTTTTGATTTTAATCTTAATTTTTCATTGATAAAATCAAATCAAATTACTAAACCGGAAGTGTAGAGGACTTAGTGCGATCGAAAATTCCGAAACTAAGTGTTTAAAGTTATCAAATAGAAATATCAAAACAAGAGGTCCATCTTATTATAGTCTTTGGTTGTTTTAAATAAAACTTGTAGTTAGTCTTTGGTCATATCGCTTTTCCTTTAATTTAATATATTATTATGTCTTTCATTTGTACAGGTAATTTCTATCTTTATCAGCGTTCTGCTCCAGGATGGCCCTTTTCTTGTCTTACGGATGTTACTTATCTTTCGTTACGACGTTCTCAGCTATACAAATATATTTTTTACATGCAAGAACTCGCTGGTGTTAGTTTTGCAGGTAAGTACAGGTAACATAGACTTTTTTTCTGCTATTTACTGAAAGAAGAAAAAATCATGCAGTTCAATATCCCAGTCCACCGTCTCCCCCCTCTCGTTTTTGTGATACCTTGGATGACTACGTACAGTGACATCCCTCCATCGGGTATATTGAATGTTCCAATACAGTTTATGTGTCTTTATCAGTGTTGTATATAAGTTTTTCTTTGCAAGTTATGACTACTATTTGGGTCATGATATAATATCGAGAATATGATGGTCATCGTTTTTTGTTTTGATCACGTTTTATCAGAGTTGTCTTAGCGTTATTCCACACAATTGCAATCTTCAGTATGTGGGGACAAGTCATTAACTGCGGCTGTTCGAATTCGGGTCCCTTTAGAATTAAATTGCTATTGGCACCCATTTTCAGTCGGAATTCATTATACCCCCCTAAAAAAAACAAAAAAAAAAAACAACAACAATATTTTATAAGAAATATCACACAAAAGAACAAATATATGCCTATTCTATATAACCTAACCGATACTAACTCTTACAAAAAATACTACAAAGCCATCCCTACGCTATAAACTAACCGAAAGTAGCCCTAACTAGTGCTGTCTGTTGATTTCAATAAACATTTCATTCATTATGTTATCGATTACTCAGTCTATCGGGTCCGAATAGCCATTTCCTAAGCATTTATTAATATTTCAATTTAGTTCTCAGTCCATCCAAACATACACAATTATTGTTAATCTGTTTTAGAATATAAATGAGCGTTAAACGAAAGTTTGGCCATATATGTAGGACTATGCGCAAAAGCCCTCAAGAAAACCTTATGAAAACAATCAAACGGCGCAAACTGACATAGCTTGGTCATGTGTTGCGGCATAATAACTTGCCAAAAACTATCCTCCAGGGCACGGTAGAAGGTGGACGTCGGAGAGGCCGTCAGCTGGTTCGACAATGTAAAATATTGGACAGGGCTGCAGTTGACTCAACTATTGACAACCGCTCAAGATGGGCAAAATAGGGCACGGTAGCCGAGCGGCAGCGCGTTCGACTGGCGAGCCGAAGGTCCCGGGTTCCAATCCTGGTGCAGGCTAGGATTTTTTCCCGGGTCTGGAGGGTGCCCCTGAGTCTACCCAGCTCTGATGGGTACCTGACCTTAGTTGGGGTAAAGTAAAGGCATATGTGCATAGTGCTGGCCACACAATCACCTAGTATGCCGTGGCCACAGAAACTGGTGAACGCTGATTCAACGGCCCTATGGGTCAATTTGTTCCGACGGGATACTTTACTTTTACTCTACTTTACGTCTTGTACGTACTCAACTAACATCATCTATAAATAAGTTCGTACTTTTTTTTTAAATTAATTAAAACTGAGAATTGGTGGTCTAGTGTGGATATTGCCTTTCCTAAGAATAATAACCTACTTCATTATTTAAATCTAAGTTGGGTATTTATATTGAAACCTATGTATTTGTTTCATTGATATTTTTTATATTCATTGCGAGTTATTGTCAGTTTAAATCCAGATATGTTTATCAGAAAAAATATAGAAATGTGTATTAGTCGTCTGCAAGAAATAATTTCCGACCAATAGAACAGTGCTCCCAACTGACTCTCTGAAGGTATTGGGTTCGGATTCTGGGGGGAAAACGTCAGGAAAGTGTCATATATTAGGTGCGAGCCTCGACCGTGATACTCTGTTTGTTTACATTCCAGATGTACAGACTTTTTGTGCTGTTTACTGAGAGGAGAAAAAATCCTGCGGTCCAGTATCCGAGTCCGCCGTCTCCCCCGTCTCGTTTTTCTGATACCTTGGATGACGTAGTATCTACGTACAGTGACATCACTCCATCGGGTATGTGGAATGTTCCAATTTGCTTTTTTTGTCTCTGACTATATCTGTTTTAATGCAATTTAACTTGTTTATGTGTACTCTATTTAAGTAAACCATAGAACATGTTAGATAAAGTTAAAATAGATTTTCGGCTGATGACCGAAAGTAAAAATCAGTTTCTGCCGAAACCGAAAGCAAAGCGAAAGCTAACTTTTTGGCTTCGCCTGAAACCGTAACATCGCCGAAAGAGGCCATGTGCCTACTCTCGGCGCCGAAATCGAAACTGAAGACGAATTTCTTTCGGCTTCTATTTTGTATCTATATATTTATATATCTATGGATCTGTCTATCTATCTTTATGTGTATCATGTATCTCTTTATCTATCTATCTTTTTTTATCTATGTATCTTTGCTTCTATGTATCTACTTTTCTATGTACTTGTGAATGTAATGTGTCCATATGTATCTGTGATGTGTTATAAGCCAACCCATTCCATGCCCGAATGCCACTCGGGATTAAAGAGTACTTTTATGCATTTGTTCTCGCATAAGGGATAAGGAAAGTGTTTTTGTCTTTATGTTTATCTGAGCATTGCAACAGGTTGTTATTGTGTTGTATTTCTAAATTATAGTTTAATACCTTATGTATTATTACTACTTTGCTCTTTGCCCTTCTGTCCTAGTTAGTTAATTTGTAATAAATGTGTATAATGGAAGAGTTACTCATTTCACTATAATCAGAATCGCATAGAGCATATCCAATAATGCTGACCTGTATATAATTCTGTCCAGAGGTCAGTGTAGACGACCAACCCTGTGAGAGAACAATGCGTTATAACAAGCGACAGGCTACGGCCGTTGTAGTGGGGCCGGACATCATGGATTTCGTTCATTGGTAAGTAATGACCGCCTCGTCACTGACTCTTTAGTAGGATAGGATAGTGTCTCTGTCAAGTGTGGCCTTACCATCAGCTTTACCATCAGCGTTACCATCAGCTTTACCATCAGCTTTACCATCAACCATCTTAAAAGGGTACACTAATCTATTTATGAAAGTCCACATTTTCTTTGCATTTTTATGATTATATCCAACTAATGAACGATCAACGGTAGATAACAACAAACGAACTTAGAACAATAGTATTTTTCTTAGTTATTTCCCTTTAATAATCAAGTAAACACTAATCTATATAATAATTACCCAAAGAAATGTATCTGTGTAGCGGAACGCTTAGCGATTTGGTTTTGAGAGTATAGACATGACGGATTATCAAAGACTATAATAAGAGGACCGCTTGCGCTATTTTTAGAGCTCAAGAATCATGTTTTCGGTGCGCTTAAGGAACGTGTTTTCAGTGCGCATCAAATAACGCGTACTCCAAAAGACTTCAGCTGTAAGCAGCTTTCTATTTTAATTAGAGTTCTATTCTCATAACTTATTACATAATCTTATAATATATTATAGACGATCCTTCTATAAAGTATTTGGCCTATTCTACAATTTCTACATGAGACGTAATGAAACGAAGAAATTGAAAAATTAAAACCTTTACTTTTACAAATACATTATTTAATCGTTTTAATTTGCATCTATTCATCGGCATTTTACGTCTCTAATATTCCTTTAAATTCTCAGACAATAACTGTCAACTGGGATAAGTAAAGTTTGTGATCCTACAACCCAAAAGTTACTATATACTAAGTTTTTAGAAAGAGTAATATAATAGCTTTATAACTGTCTTTAGAATTATTAATTTATTATTTTCTAATCCCCACTTTGCCAACATGGAACAAAAAATGATTTTGATGATATTGGATAAAAAGTACAGATATTTAAAGCATTTAAAAAGAAAACACAACAGATTAAGAACAATAACTTGGTATAAAAATGAATATTGTTGTTCATGGACAAATTTTAGCCCATATATTAGTCTTGCACCCACACACACACACACAAACACACACATACACATTTCCCTAAGATTATAATGACTGGCCTCACGCGAGTTGTCGTAAAGTATCCCCGTTTGACCAAATTGATCCACAGGGACCGTAAAGCAGTGTTCACAAGTTTCTGCGGCCACGGCAAACTAGGAGATTGTATGACCAGCACAAAGTCCACAACGCCCAGTCTCCTTTACTTTTCCCTAACGAATATCAAGTACCCATCAGAGCTCAGTAGGCGTAGACAAACCCTTCAGAACCTGGAACAAACCCTAGCCTTTTTTCAGGATTCATACTCAGAACCTTCGGTACGAACACTCAAGCTCACAAACATTTTTAATAATGCCTGGTATTAAAGTAATTTTGATAAATATGACACGAATGGTAATGCCTGGTATTAAAGTAATTGTGATAAATATGACACGAATGGTAATGCCTAGTATTAAAGTAATTGTGATAAATATGACACGAATGGTAATGCCTGGTATTAAAGTAATTGTGATAAAAAATGACACGAATGGTAATGCCTGGTATTAAAGTAATTGTGATAAATATGACACGAATGGTAATGCCTGGTATTAAAGTAATTGTGATAAATATGACATGAATGGTAATAATGTCTTACACCAAAGACGACCGCAATAATGATAATGTAATCATTATGCTTCTGAGAAATCTCAATCCAAAGATTGTCTTTACAACGGCTATTGATTCATTGCAAAGGAAATATTTCGCAATTTAGACTCTCCAGAAAATCTTCTCAAAATGCAGCTAAGCTGAAAGCCCTTTAAATCCAAATTTATCAACTTTGTTCCTCAACACTTAAACTATCCTATTATCTATGACGGCAACAATTTCCAATAATTCTGCTTTTGTTATAGCGATTAACAGAAGTTAATAACAGACATTCGATCATGTCGAAGTTTTCATCTATGGTCAATTTTGTGTCGCTTTTTAAGGTCAAAAAGTCCCAAACATATAGATAATAAAATTCAAACCACAACTAGGCCCGACACAGGGTGAACAAGAAATAACACTTTATATTGCTCTTAATGAACATTTTTATCTGAATTTTTTTAGAGTGAAAAAAGACATTTAAATAAAACAATGTTTATGTTTTATTTATCTGTCATTCAATAAAAATTTAAATATCACCAATTAGATTCGTCATTTCTTAAATTTAAAATCACGACTTAGGCCAACTTTACGCCAAGCTCCTGTTTCCCGACTTTGAAAAAACAAAACAAATATATAAACCCAATTCTAAAAATAATAAACACACATGAAATACAATTCTTTACCCCCGTGTTTTCCACACGTGCTATTTCTAGTAATTTATAACAATATAGTATCATGCCAAATGAGCAATTTCTAATTTAAGAGCAATGAAAATACATCCAGAATTACCGGTGTTATATTTGATCTAGCCCCATAAAATTTTGTGAATAATATTGGAAACCTAACATTCTTGATAGTGTGTTTGGTGATTTACACAAAATAAAACGAACAATAACGAATAAGATAATCGCTAGCGCAGCTATTTAGAAAAATAAATAACAACCAAACACACCAACATAACAACATAATCAGTTATAGCGGACAGTGCTGTTTGTACAAGAGCAGCTATGTAGGGCCTGTTATTATTAATTTAATTTCACTTTTGACCCAGTTTTTATTATCTGTATCATTTAGATCTAGCGTTTTTTATAAATAAAAATAGCTTAGATGTTAATTAGATGGTACAGTAACCATTAAAAATTAATTTGGTAGCAGAATTGTAATTGTTAAAATGTATGGTTTTTAAATGTGTTTTTTTGCGTGACATATTGTAAGGACCTCTGATAATAATCACAATTTATAATAATGTCGCCTGTCTTTTTCTTATATAATGCACCGTTTGATTTCCAGATAATTAGATTTAATAGATTAAATAACGTGTCTGTTTAAGTATATAATTAATTTAGTAGATAATGTGTATGTTAATTTAAAAATTAAATTTCTTTCATAACTTTCTGTATGTATATTAGATTCCTTGTATCTATAATGTGTTATAAACCTCAGTAATAGAATAATAGGGAAATAACGCAGCCCGCTTCAATTGTCCGTAATATAAACTAATTCTAAGTAACAAATATAATCTGTAATCGTATGTGCGTCTTGCCCCAACATCTTATTTTCTCTCCTGGGCCCTGGTCTGTATTATAGAAGAGTTAAACGTTTAGAGTTTTAGAGGCTTATTACATGCATTACTGTGTGTTGTTGCTGTTGTTGTAGTTTTGCATAATTTAGTGTGTTTATTTATTTCACAATTTAACGTGTCTATTTTATTACATAATATGTTATTATATATTATTATATGTCATTACATAATGTGTCTGTTCATTATATCATATATTGTGTATGTGTATCAATTTACTATACATTTTCTTTTTTCTATGACTCAGTCTTATGATGTCCTGTTTTGTTACATAATAACAATTTCTCTGCCTCGATGTCCATAAAAACCATCCTTCCTTGTGTCCACTATCACCAGCCAGGACACCGACAGAAGATCTATGAAAACCCCAACGCCCAAACTGAAACGTCACGGAGTCACGCGCCCCAGGTCGCTGGACCAGGACTCGGAAGAAAAGCCCCATAAATCCACACGTCGCAAAGCCGGAAAGGAGGACCCGAATTGTGACGGCGGCGAGCAACCGCACTCGGAAAAAAGCACGAAAAAGATGAGGACGAGAGGGGGAAAGGGCGGAGAAAGGAAAGGGGGAGGCGAGGTGAAGAAAAAGGTCAAGGCTATTGAAACCCAATATCAGGTTATTGCACATTTTTTATTATTATTTTAAACATTTATTATAATGCAAGACTAGACAGAAAAATAAATGCTAAGATTTAGAACGAGTATTATGTAATGCACTTGATTACAACCAGCGTGTGTACCGGTCAAAATAAGACGTTTATGATCGCGCGTCGGCGGGTATGGATAATTTCATTAAGCGATTAGTTTCCAAAGACTATAATAAGATGGTCCGCTTGATCTATTTTTAGAGCTTATAATATGTTTTTCTTTTCTTTATTTCCATGCGCAACCAGTAATGCTGTGTTAAATGACTTCTACGCTCTTACAATTGTTTTAAGAGATTTCTGATGTATACAACGTTCGATTTTAATCTTAATTTTCCATTGAGAAAATCATAGCGAATTACTAAACCGGAAATCTAGAGGACGTAGTGCGATCGGAAATTCCAAGTTTCAAGTTATCAAATAGCAAAACTCCAAAGCAATCGGTCCTTCTTATTATAGTCTTTGGAGTTTCTAATATCAAAGTTACTTTCCGAAGACAGTTTCGGTGAGTATTATCTTTATCACCAGTTGTGTGTGAGTGAGGCGGGAGGGGGGAGAAACTGTCATAACGACCTACGAGCGCTATAAAAGACTCGAGGAAAGCGTCACAACCAGAGTGTTAGTAGACACCTGGAAGGGTAGGAAGAGAATAAAGATGCAGTCCTTTATGCACCACGCAACAAGGCTGTCATCCGAAATCGACCTACCCGATACAAGGCTGCCTATGCAAAGGTATTCGAGTTTCTCTCCGGGGAACACGCCAATGCTCCCCGAGCCGGAGGACACCTCAGTTAGCAAAACGTCCGACCCAAAACTACTCAGAAAAGTAGCCATGGACACGCTAAATGCCCTACCGCCCGGGGCTGTCCATGTCTACACTGACGGGTCGGCTAACGCAGACACCGGTACCGCCGGTTTTGGTGTTTACATAACGTACCCCGGCAACCCGAATAGAGACGAACTATGGGGGCCTTGCGACGGTCTCTGCAACTACGGCGCCGAGATCGAGGCCATCAGTCGGGCTCTGGAGTGGATCCGCCTTCGCCACGTCGAAGGCGCCCTCGGCTCTACGACCGTCATCATCCTGACTGATGCGTTGTCGGTGCTGCAGGTTATTGAGAATCTGAGCAACTGGCCCCCTCAGATAAAGACAATTCTACTGGCTTCAGACGAGCTAAGCCAGCGCTTTGGAGACCGCGTGCTACTGCAGTGGGTCCCAGGGCATACAGGCCTACCTGGCAACGAGAGAGCAGATCACCTTGCCAAAAAAGGTGGACTGAGCACACGCCCTGCTCCTTTGAGAAAGCCCGTACATTGATCCGAGGTGGGAGACAGAAAAGTGGAACGAGAGCTGGGACAGCTCTGACAAGTTCCGAGAAGTCTGGCGGCATTTGCCCCGCCCTAACCGCGCCGACCCATGGTGGTGCCTAAATAGGTCGGAACAAAGTATCATATCTCAATTCCGCACTGGCCACTGCCACATTGGGGCATACTTCGCCAGGTTCCGGCCTAATTACGACTCGCGGTGTCGCCATTGTGGGGAGGAAGAGGAGACAGTGGAGCATATCCTGCGGGAGTGCCCCCGTCTCGTCGATCGAGGAGATGGGACGGGTGACCCACTATCCACTGACCTCTACGGAGATAGAGCCGTGCTTAAACGCACGGCTGAGTTCTTGTTCAGAGCTACAAGGGAATAATACTCCCAGCTCTCGCTTCCAATAGGAGTTCTCGTTATTTAGGGGGAGAAACTAAAGAAAAATAATTGTTTTTCTCTTTTTTTGCACAAATTTGATTATTCGATAAAAAAAGAGTTTTAAAAGCTCGGATTTTTCTGCACCTGGAGAGTAAGCCTACCCTGTAGAGTAAGCCTACCCTGTAGAGTAAGCCTACCCTGTAGAGTAAGCCTACCCTGTAGAGTAAGCCTACCCTGTAGAGTAAGCCTACCCTGTAGAGTAAGCCTACCCTGTAGAGTAAGCCTACCCTGTATAGTAAGCCTACCCTGGAGAGTAAGCCTACCCTGTAGAGTAAGCCTACCCTGTAGAGTAAGCCTACCCTGGAGAGTAAGCCTACCCTGTAGAGTAAGCCTACCCTGTAGAGTAAGCCTACCCTGTAGAGTAAGCCTACCCTGTGGAGTAAGCCTACCCTGTAGAGTAAGCCTACCCTGTAGAGTAAGCCTACCCTGTAGACTAAGCCTACCCTGTAGAGTAAGCCTACCCTGTAGAGTAAGCCTACACTGTAGAGTAAGCCTACCCTGTAGAGTAAGCCTATCCTGTATAGTAAGCCTACCCTGTAGAGTAAGCCTACCCTGTAGAGTAAGCCTACCCTGTAGAGTAAGCCTACCCTGTAGAGAAAGCCTACCCTGTAGAGTAAGCCTACCCTGTAGAGTAAGCCTACCCTGTAGAGTAAGCCTACCCTGTAGAGTAAGCCTACACTGTAGAGTAAGCCTACCCTGTAGAGTACGCCTACCCTATAGAGTAAGCCTACCATGGAGAGTAAGCCTACCATGGAGAGTAAGCCTACCCTGTAGAGTAAGCCTACCCTGTAGAGTAAGCCTACCCTGGAGAGTAAGCCTACCCTGTAGAGTAAGCCTACCCTATAGAGTAAGCCTACCATGGAGAGTAAGCCTACCCTATAGTCTAAGCCTACCCTGTAGAGTAAGCCTACCATGGAGAGTAAGCCTACCATGGAGAGTAAGCCTACCCTGTAGAGTAAGCCTACCCTATAGAGTAAGCCTACCATGGAGAGTAAGCCTACCATGGAGAGTAAGCCTACCCTGTAGAGTAGCCCACCCTATAGAGTAAGCCTACCATGGAGAGTAAGCCTACCATGGAGAGTAAGCCTACCCTGTAGAGTAAGCCTACCATGGAGAGTAAGCCTACCCTGTAGTGTAAGCCTACCCTGGAGAGTAAGCCTACCCTGTAGAGTAAGCCTACCCTGTAGAGTAAGCCTACCATGGAGAGTAAGCCTACCATGGAGAGTAAGCCTACCATGGAGAGTAAGCCTACCCTGTAGAGTAAGACTACCCTGTAGAGTAAGCCTACCCTGGAGAGTAAGCCTACCCTGTAGAGTAATCCTACCCTGTAGAGTAAGCCTACCCTATAGAGTAAGCCTACCATGGAGAGTAAGCCTACCCTATAGAGTAAGCCTACCATGGAGAGTAAGCCTACCCTGTAGAGTAAGCCTACTCTGTAGAGTAAGCCTACCCTATAGAGTAAGCCTACCCTATAGAGTAAGCCTACCCTATAGAGTAAGCCTACTATGGAGAGTAAGCCTACCATGGAGAGTAAGCCTACCATGGAGAGTAAGCCTACCCTATAGAGTAAGCCTACCCTATAGAGTAAGCCTACCCTGTATCGAACGAAACTTAACCAGACGATGTAAAGACATTTTGGCCGCTGTGCTTCCTAACCAACTCGAACTATTCCAATGTCCATAGCCAGTCCAAATTATAGAACTTATAAAATCTGCAACACTGGTCCTCTGGGTCGATAATGTATTTCATTTGCCATGACCTTGTCGGCACTAGAGTTTTATGGCCTACAAATGATGGGCTTTAGACAAAAGTATACATATTTAGCAAGTGTGCTAAATACTTAATAAGCAATGGTCTGCTTTATAGAATGAGCGTCTGTGAATAATTAAATGATGCCTAGGATGTGCCAATTTAAACAAAAAAATTTGATTCATATCGTCTTTATATCGTAGCCATTCTGAGCTTGGGGCCTAGTGATCTATTCTGTACATGGGGCAGTAGTGATCTATTCTGTACCGGGGCCCTAGTGATCTATTCTGTACCGGGGCCCTAGTAATATATTCGGTGCCGGGACCCTAATGATCTATTCGTTGCCGGGGCCCTAATGATCTATTCTGTACCTGGGCCCTAGTGATA
Source organism: Anisus vortex (assembly GCA_949126835.1). Taxonomy (NCBI): domain Eukaryota; kingdom Metazoa; phylum Mollusca; class Gastropoda; family Planorbidae; genus Anisus; species Anisus vortex. The sequence goes on from OX421507.1 coordinate 27,057,835, forward strand.
TATTCTGTACCTGGGCCCTAGTGATCTATTCTGTGCCGGGGCCCTAGTGATCTATTCTGTAGCTGGGCCCTAGTGATCTATTCTGTGCCGGGGCCTAGTGATCTATTCTGTACCTGGGCCCTAGTGATCTATTCTGTAGCTGGGCCCTAGTGATCTATTCTGTGCCGGGGCCTAGTGATCTATTCTGTACCTGGGCCCTAGTGATCTATTCTGTGCCGGCGTCCTAGTGATATATTCTGTACCTGGGCCCTAGTGATCTATTCTGTACCTGGGCCCTAGTGATCTTTTCTGTACCTGGGCCCTATTGATCTATTCTGTGCCGGGGCCTAGTGATCTATTCTGTATCTGGGCCCTAGTGATCTATTCTGTGCCGGGGCCTAGTGATCTATTCTGTGCCGGGGCCCTAGTGATCTATTCTGTGCCTGGGCCTAGTGATCTATTTTGTACCTGGGCCCTAGTGATATATTCTGTAGCTGGGCCCTAGTGATCTATTATGTGCCGGGGCCTAGTGATCTATTCTGTACCTGGGCCCTAGTGATCTATTCTGTGCCGGGGCCTAGTGATCTATTCTGTACCTGGGCCCTAGTGATCTATTCTGTGCCGGGGTCCTAGTGATATATTCTGTACCTGGGCTTTCCCTAGTGATCTATTCTGTCTGTACCTGGACTTAAAAGGCTTTCAAGATTATATTCGACTAGTATTATAAAACCGATGACGCATTGAATCATCCCAGCCCAGTCACCCGCCGCAGGTCAGTCGCGGTTTAACCTAGTTTCCAACACCTTGTTTATTTCCCTCCCAACACGATGTAGGTCAGAGGTGCCCGAGACGTCATGTCCAGCGACTCGGAGGGCAGCGACAACCCGGGCTCGTCCCGCCATGACGTCATCTCGGCGATCGACCAGAGCGCGACAGACAGAAGGAAAAGACTCAAGGCCAGCGGAAAGAGCATCGAGAAAGGTCAACGTGTTGTGAGGTGACATAGTTAGCGCCCACGGCCGTTATTAAGTACCTCCCCCCCCCCCCCCACCACCATTCCTACTTCCCCATAGAAATATTTTGTATTTGACTACTGCTTGTGAGGTACAAATACAAATGTCAACACGTTAGCCAAACCACAAAATCGTAGTCACATATTGTTATGTTTCAAATGTTTCGCTGAGTCGCCGACTACATAGACAATTGAAAGTAGAGTAAGACAGCTTAGGCCCAATTTGGATTTAGAAGAAAGTGGGTGGTGTTATTAGCATGTTCCCTATTCCCTTGGGGATATCTTTTTATTAAAAAAATCACTTTTTATGCACTTTAACAAATTTACCCCAACTTACATAAATAGCCCTAGCAATGACATGTTTTGGATTTAAAGGCTTGGGGAACAAGGAAGAGTGGGTGGGGGGGGGGGGCTAAGAGAATTTTCATACTTAAGTGTATATCTAAGCAGCGTTCACCAGTTCCTGTGGCCAAGGCATATTAGGGGATTGTGTGTTCAGCACAATGCCCAGCCGCCTTTTCTTTACCCCAACTGAAGTCAGGTACCCATCAGAGCTGGGTAGACTCAGAGACACCCTACAGGCCCGGGGACAAATCCTAGCCTTCACCAGGATTCTTACCCAGGACCTTCAGTACGCCAACCAAACTCGCTTCCGCTCGGCCACCATTCACTTATCTTTGGACAAAGCCAGCACCATATTGTTCTATACCAGAAGATTGTATGCATAAACCCATAAACGCACGATCTTCATCTGCTTTCTTTTAATTGACTCTTAAATAGAAATTACCAACTTTTGTTTAAAATACTGAATCTATTCCTTTTCTATATCCCCAGCCCAAGACTAGGAGGCGGTGGCCACAGAACTGACGACGGGGGCTACAGGGGCCACTCCAGGGACAAGCCTAAAGGAGGACAGACCAGAGGCCACGATCACTGGAAGTCGGTGGAGAGAGACATCAGGGCAGCCATGTCATTTGCCAACGAGAGAGCCCAAAAGCAAAACGCCGAAGAGTATAGTACTAGTGATCCGGATGTCTAATGATCCTGACATCAGTGGTTAACATTAATAAAAGAACATTTTTTTTATGTTCAAAATAGACATTTAACGTTTGAAAAATAACAACATTTCCGTTATAATAACTTGAAATTAACTCAACATAATGAAAACTACAAACAAACAAAAATGTATCTTGCATAATAGCTTTTCCATTATTGCAATAAATTTTAAACGTTTATTTTCCTGCACTTGAAAATATGGCAATAAAATTTTTAATTTAATTTCATGTTTATTGATTTTGTGTTGTTAAATGTTTTTCATTAAGTAAGTATAGATCTAATTATGGTTTGTCCTGTCCTCTTCCACCCAGTGGAACTAACAATAAAAAAAAAATGTTCACACCATGCAATAAGACAATTAGAGACAAACCGAAACCAAATTTTTAGTTTCGGCCGATAACGAAGACATACCGAATATTATACATAGACTTTTTGGCCGAAACCGAAGCCGAAACCGAAGCCGAAACCAAAAGTTTAACTACAACTTCGGCCGGAACCGAAAAATAAACCGAAAATGCGAAACAAATGATTTCAAAAGACTGAACATTTTATGTGTAATATTAACTAGTTTATGGGCACTCTAATTTAGTAAACCATTCTTTGGAGTGATTAAATAATCCGTTATTATTATCTTCAGTCTTCTATTTCCTATTAGGGATTTTAATATCCTTTTTTTTTCTTAACATCTATTTTCGGTTCTAAATATCCCATTTGTTACCCATTTTCTGTTCCCCCTCTCCGCCCCCGGGCAAAGCAAGTTATAGTTTGGAAAAGACAAATTTGCATTGATTATACCATAGACTATAATATACATGGACCGCTTGCTTTAGTTTTTCTGCTATATAATGACTCGAAAGACTGCTTATTTCGGAATTCCCGATTCTAAATGAAGTAATTGTAATACAAATTCCTTTTTATTGAATCGCACCATTTTTTTAGAAATTTTGTGCGTCAATCTATGACTAAGATATGGACGCTATGGATGAGGAAGTTTTTGTTGATGAATTGAAAGGCATACTGGAGGTAAATGTTCAAATTAAATAATTATTTATTGAAGAAGTATGGAGTTTATCTGTTAGACTCATGTTCGGTGTATATTATAGTCTATGGTATTTCTGCTATATGATGACTTGAAACACTGATGATCGGAATTCCCGATTCTAAATAACGTAATTGCTATACCGGAAATAAAGTTATTGATATACAAGTTCCATGATTTTCTCAATGAAAAATTAAAATCGAAAGTAGTACAGAGCGGAAACATTTATAGATCAGTGTTGTGTGCACACAGAAAAAAAGAAAATAAGCTCTAAAAATAGAGCAGGCGGTCCATCTTATTATAAACAATGATATATTAATAGGCCTACAAGTATTCATTTAAAGTCGAAAAAAATGCGATTTAATAAAACGGAACTGGTATTACAATTACTTCATTTAGAATCGGGAATTGCAAAAAAAAACAGAAGATAATAGCATAAAAAACTAAAGCAAGCGGTCCATGTATATTATAGTCTATGATTATACTAAAAAAAATAATGCGAAGGGCATTGATCCTTATAAGGTGGTGAAATCTTTGTAAAAAAAAAACATAGTTGATTTTGGATTAGAAGAAGTCAAAAGCTGTAGTGTCATGAATTTAGACCTTTATAATTATAATATAAATCAGTGGATGTTAGATCTATATGTTACACCAATTAAAAGAATATTTGTAGAATATGAATAAAATTCCAGACACATCTATCTAGGGTTGATAGACGTCCGGCAAGAAAATTAACAGTTTTTGAAAAGAACCTTACATGCTCTGCAAAATAGTTTTTTTTAATTGCCCAAGCTGCTTCTCAGTCTACATTAAATAAAATGTTGGGTCAGTTTTACTAATATACAATTATTGACAGCTATTGTAATAAAACTGAACTGATTGGGGATTGTGAAACACTAAATATGTCATTCTTTTTGTCTCTCTATGTCCTCCTTTTAAAGTCCAAGTATCTCGCAACCTTACGTCTATCGGTCTGTGTGTCTGTTAAAGGAGCGTTCAGCATCAGTGTGGAAATTCCATATGTGTTTGTTTTCGAATACGTAGATCAAATCAAATCAGATCAAATGCCTGTACCGACGACTAGAGTTAACATCTGCGTTATCTGTTGTATGTGCTTGTATCGCAAATTCACAAGCAATATTCGGAATTCGAAAAAAAAAAGAGAAAAACATATAAGTCGCCTCTGACAAACGAGTGATTGCAAGGAATATAACGATAAGGACATAGACTATAATAAGATGGACCGCTTGCTCTATTTTTAGAGCTTATATGTACAATAAGGCTGTCTTAAATTACTTCTACGCTCCTCGTTGTTTCTTAAATGTAAATAGAACTTTCTATTTTAATTTTAATTTTTCATTGAGAAAATCGAAGCGATTCAATAAAACGGAAGTGTAAAGGAAACAACGAATCGGAAATTCCGAAAAGCAGTCTTTCGGGTCATCATATAGCAGAAATACTAAAGCAAGCGGTCCATTTGTATTATAGTCTATGATAAGGAATTGTTTTGTGCTAGTCAAACAATGTTTACAAATATTTCTTCAGAGAAAAAGATAAATAAACCGTGGGACACCATTATGAATGTTTTCCTCCCGTAATCCGGTTTTTGTTTAACATCCCTACTTCATACAGAGTTAATTCGCAACAGTTTTAAGTAAATGAAAATATCAATAAGTAGAGTAAGCGTAATAGATGCAACACTAGCGTAGCATTTTGAACTTTGAAAGTTAAAATAGATATTCGTCTGATGACCGAAAGTCAATATCAGTTTCGGCCGAAACCGTAAACAAACCGAAAACTAACCTTTTGTCTTCGGCCGAAACCGAATCCACGCCGAAAAAGGGTTTTTGCCTATTTTCGGCGCCGAAACAGAAGTCGAAACCGAATATCGGTCGGTCTCTAAAGACAATTAAAACTAATTTAAAACTTATTAAGTTACATTGGTCTTTAAAATAGGCACCGATATTTTTGTGTATTTTAATGGAACCCTAGGCGGTTTTTATTACGGTCCTGCATTGGGTGTCTAAATGTTAACATTGTAGACAATCACTTTGGTATTTAGGCGCCTTTCTAAGTCAGTGAAGAGTCAGTCTTAAGTTACGTCTGGGGGCACGGTAGCCGAGCGGCAGCGAGTTCGACTGTCGATCCGAAGGTCCTGTGTTCGAATCCTGGTGGGGACCTGACATTAGTAAAGGTGGCTGTACATTGTGCTGGTTACACATTCCCTAGTATGCCGTGGCCACAGAAACTGGTGAACGCTGCTTCAAAAGCCCTTTGATCAGTTTGGGTCGAAGTGCTACTTTACTTTAAGCAGTGCCTTTACAAGCTTATGTGGAGCCCCAAGGCAAACATTTCAGCGCCGCCCCCATGCATACTGCAACTGCTTGTTTAGTGCTATATTTGCTATATTTAGACTACATTTGCCGCCCCCCTGGAAGTGCCGCCCCAGGGCAAATGTCCGCCTCTGCTATGTGAAGGCACTGACTTTAAGTAACATATAATCTAATAATTTACAGAAACGCCCTCTAAATGTAAGATTATTGCATTCCAGTTGTGTTTGTCTGTGGTTTAAAGTCTTGCATTTAGAGAAAGGTTTTAAATAATGTCAAAGTGTTGATTGTCTTGAAAAGTTCAGGCAACTTATTCCATACTTGTAATTTAAGCACGAAGAAAGTGAACAGTTTCTACCGCAACAGCCCCACGTTTTTTAAAAGTCCCACGCGTGTTCCATTCCCGCACAACAAATTAAATTCCAGTAGTCTTTCAATAACAGTTGATTGTTGAAACCATTTGACGCACGGGAAACACAATTTGCCATGAATTTGAAGAGAACTTTTGATGTGAATGTATTGAGCACTTCCGCTAGTTGAGCCACGCAAACATGCATAGGGTACTCAAGTGAATACTTCAATCGAGTCAGAACTAGGTTTTCATTGACGATTGCTTTTAGTAATAAAAACAAATGTGATTGTTATTGGATACATTACCACGTGTCACGGATACAGTGAAAAATACAGCTTACATCTTCAAACAGCGGCGAGTTTTAATTGTTTTGGCAATGTAATTGCTTTCTGCGATTCAGCCATTCTGTTGATGTCTATTATGTCTAGATACGGTCTGAAGACTTGGCCTTATTTCTAAAAATAATATGCACCATACTGTGACCAAAAGCAGCTCTTGATTAAATCCTCGATTAAAACTTCTTTCGTTTCATAATTTTTTTTATTGCAACAAATAATAAATAATTTTCATAATACTCTTATTAAATGAATGTATAAAGTCATACATATGCATATTTATATATCCAACTATTAAGATGGCCAGAAAGATACATGAGTAAATCCAAGAGATCCTTTTTATCACTTTCAGCTAGAAGTAAACAACGTATAACGTTTAGCTTAAATTTGCTTCTCTTTTCTTCTTGACCTTTTGACGTATATCAATCTACACATCCATCTACCTACATATCACGTAGTCCAGGGCTCGGCAATCTAAGCACGCGTGCTAGACTTGGCACGCAGGGCGATTTTCAATGGTACGCGAGATATCTCCACAAGAAAGACATTTTTAATGCGCCAACAACGTAGCCTACCGGTACGTTAGCATAATTAATGGCTGCTGCGGGATAAACTGGGGAAGAAAATCGCAATAATGTATGCTGACTGTTGAAAGTTCAGGAAAGTTTGTGTGCAAGTTTGTGTGCAAATATTTCATCATTGGAATATTGAAATATTTCATCATCTGTTATTGAATCGTTTGCAAAGAAAGTCGATTGTATAGTATCTCGGCCTTTCTTGATTTACATGCAATTCAAATCTCTTCTACAAAGAAAGGATACGGAATATAGAAATCTGATGTTGCACACAGTGGTCGTTGGCTAGGACGAGGTTAAGTCTTGGGTATATTCGTTTCTTGTCTTGATGCAATTAAGGTGTTTCTTGATTAAAAAAACAACATTTTTCCGATATTGAATTAGGAGAACTGACTGTTGAAGAAGCCGATGTTTCTCATTGACAAAGCGACACATTTCAATGAGTTGAACTTGCATTTACAATGAAGGAGTTGGAACACAAAGGATGGATTTGCATTAAAACTAAATATATCAATTCGAAATAATTGAACAACTTCCTTAATTTAAGGTATATTAAGATAGATAGATGGACTTTTTCAGATATACTTTAAAGTACTCAAAGCAAAATTTTCTAAACAAAGGCAAGACTTTAAATTCTTGGATTCGTGTTTTTATACCTCGTTAAGCTTGACTTGCTTGATCTTAAAACAACCTACTTAGTTCTGGTTTTTTTTTTTAATGGACGGATATTTACAATTTTAAAATGCAGGAAAGAAAATTTTAAACATTAAACAAAAATATAAAAATATCCCAATTTACGGGAAAGTCTGGCAGGAAACTGCATAGACAAGTCATCTGTCATTCTCAGCTGCTAGGCATTCACATTACAGGCAATTAAACTCAATAATGCTTTGAAGGAAAAGTTTCATCTAAAATTATATTACAGTTAAAAAAGACAGTTAAATGAAACTATGCTTATGTTTTATTTATCTCAGTAATTTGATAAAAATTTAAATATCACCAATTAGAATCGTCATTTCTTAAATTTAAAACCATGACTTAGGCCTAATTTACTTCCAGCTCCTGTTTCCCGACTTTTTAAAAAGCATACCAAATATATAAACACAATAACCAAAAATAAAATAAAAACATAAAACAAGTCATCACTAAAATCAAAATTAACTTGGGAAATTTAATTTAAAGGGAGATAATTAATCAGTTTTCTTTGCGTTAAAATGTTTTAATATGCTTCTACTTTTTTTTTTAGAAAAGAAATAATGGCTTACAATATATAGATCTAGCCTTAAAATTATCGTACTATAAAAGATAATTTAAAATTATATACATATAATTTGACTAAAGAATTTATATGTACACTTTTAAACATTACCTTAACTACCCAGTTTTTATGATCACCACGTCTCAATTCCGCTTAATTGTACTATCTCTTGAATTCGAATACCAAAATCTAAACATAGTAAAGGAGATCTCCATCTGAGATCTAAATATAAAGATCTAATAATAGATGTTCGAATTATTTTTTCTCAGATCTAGATCTATATTAAAATTACTAGAAATAGCCCGTGGGGAAACCACGGGAGGAAAGAATTTTGTTTTATGTGTTTTTATTATTTGTAGAATTGTGATTATATTTAATTTTTGTTTTGCTTTTTCAAAAGTCAAGAAACAGGAGCTGGAATTAAACAGGTCCTAAGTCATGGTTTTAATTTTAAGAAATGACGATTCTAATTGAGAATATTTAAATTTTTATCTAACGATTGAGATAAATACAAAATTAAACATGGTTTGATTTAACTGTCTTTTTGCACTGCAATAAATTAAATTCAGATGACAATTTTCATTAAAAGCAATATTCAGTGTTATCTCTTGTTAACCATGAGTCGGGCCTATTTGTCTGTTGAGTGTTATTTTCTACATGTTTGGGACTTTTTGACGTTAAAAAGCTACAAAAATTGGACTATAGGTGAGACCTACGATATGATTGAATGTCTGTTATTAAAATTTGTTAATTGCTATCACAAAAGCAAGAATTATTGGAAATTGTTGACGTCATAGATCAGAGGGTAGTGTTTAGTGTTGAAAAACCAAGTTGATAAATTTTAATTAGTGTAAAAGTCTTTTAGCTATTGCATTCTGAGAAGATGTCTGAAGTGTTCACATTGATATGTATTTCCTTTGCAGTGAATCAACAGCCGTTGCAAAGATAATCTTCGGATTAGGATTTCTCAAATGCACAATGATTAAAAAAATTTTTATTGATGTCTCCTAAGAGTCTCGTTTGGTGTAAGACAGTATTACATTTAGTTTGATACCAGACATTGTGAGCTCGATCGTTGGGGTGACTTACCAAAAGTTCTGAGTATGAATCCTGATAAAGGCTAACGTTTTTCCCGGCTCTGAAGGGTGTCTCTAATCCTACCGAGCTCTGATGTGTACTTGACATTCGTTAGGGAAAAGTAAAGGGGACTGGGGGCTGTAGGCTTTGTGCTGGTCATACAATCTCCTAGTATTCCGCGGCCATAGAAACTTGTGAACACTGCCTCACGGTCCCTATGGATCAAATTGGTCTAACGGGGATACTTTACTATTACTCGCGTGAGGCCAGTCATTATAATCATAGGGAAATGGGTGTGTGTGTGTGTTGGGGGGGGGGGAGCAAGACTAATATATAGGCTAAAATGTGTACATGAACAACAATATTCATTATATACCACGTTATTATTGTTTTTAAACTGTTGTGTTTCCTTTTTCAATGATTTAAATATATGTACAATTCATCCAATAACCCCCTCCCCACCTTTTTTTTTTTCAAAATCAATATTTGTTTTATGCTGGGAAAGTGGGGATTAGATTATATTAAGTTGATAATTCTAAAGACAGTTATAAAGCTAATTATATTACTCTTTCTAAATACTTCGTTTTACAAAGATAGAAAACCTAAATGTTTTAAGGTTTTAATTTCTGAACACAAATTTCAAAGAATTGTCAAAGTTTATGGAGAAAAGATTGGGTGAAAGGAAAGTATTAGAAATTGACTATATAAAGACCAACATGTATTTATAATAAAAGCTTAGTTTTATATTTGCTAAATTAATTGATAAAAGAATAAAAGAGATAATAAAGTATAGAGTTAGGGATCGAACTTTAGAGATTTTATTAATAGCCGTTTTATATTTTCTAAAAAGTATGTTTTGTTCTAATCTTGCATATATGTTTGTGTGTTTGCGTGTGTTTGTGTGTATGTATGTGTAAGTGAGGCAGACAGATAGAAAGGAAGAGGATTTATTTAGTAGAGACCTATTAAAATGCAAAGGTTGAACGTCATCTTCATTTTTCAATGCAAGATTTGCATACTCTTAAAACCTAATCGCTATGCAATTTAAAAAAATTAAGCTGAAATAGCCAAATCTAGGGGCCTTATACAAAAAAAGTGTAGACATACACATGTAGGCCCTCGGGGCATATTAATATTGTTTAGATATTTCCAAAGACTGTAATAAGATGGACCGCTTGCTTTAAATATTTCTGCTATTTGATGACTCGTAAACTTCTGTTTCGGAATTTACGATCACAAACGGAATTATAGACCTAGTGTTTAATAAATTCGCTTTCATTTTAGAATGGAAAACTATAAACTAATACTTATCCCAGTTACCAGTTATTGTCGGATAATTTAAAGGAATATTATAGACGTCAAATGCCGATGAATAGATGTCAATTAAAACTATTAAATAATGTCAAATGTATTTGTATAAGTAAATGTTTTAGTTTTTCAATTTCTTCGTTGCATTACTTCTCATGTAGAAATTGTAGAATAATATTTTATAGAATGATCGTCTGTTATCTATATCAGATTAAAACTCTAATCATATCATATATCATATCATATATCATATCATATCATATCATATATATATATCATATCATATCATATCATATCATATCATATCATATATATATATAAATCTCAAAAGGAATATGTGGCTGGCTGGCTGGCTGGTTGGCTGGCTGGCTGGCTGGCTGGCTGGCTGGCTGGCTGGCTGGCTGGCTGGCTGGCTGGCTGGCTGGCTGGCTGGCTGGCTGGCTGGCTGGCTGGCTGGCTGGCTGGCTGGCTGGCTGGCTGGCTGGCTGGCTGGCTGGCTGGGTATGTACATACCGCATAATCTTTTTAAATACTGGACATAAAAACGTGAAATTTGCTACAAATATTCTTTGCGTTACGGCGGTGAACACTGTCAAGGTTTAAAAAAAATTAAAATGACCGCAGTGGTCAGTTTGGTCAAAAAACGCGAATAAAACACAACTTTTGATTCACATTGTCTTTGCCAGTACAACTTTTTATAGTTTTTCGTCACAAGGTTAGAAAAAAAAAGGATGCGCTGAGATTATTTTTATGACGTCATCAATCTTTGCGCATGGATTTTATAGCAATGAAGGGACATTTTTCATTCATGTTTAAATTGACGTCATCAAACTATGTGCATGGATTTTTATCTCAACTCAATGACGGGAACAAATTTTCTTCATGTTTAAATTGTCTACGTGGCGTAAACAACATAAATTCTTTACACTACCAATACTGTAGTTGATTTTCTTAATCTATCACTACTTTAATACCTTACACTGTGAATACATGACTTAAAGCTAATTAATAATTTAAAACTTTACAAACATAGGACAAAGCAAATAGATATAGTATTTTTTTTTCTGTTTCGGGAAGTAATACCGACGCCTTATTAAGCATATTTAAACGCAGTGGTCCTGGTTACACTCTATATTAAAGCTTATAATTATATGGCGTCATCAAATTTTGCGTATTTATGCGTTTAAGAAGTTGTTTTAATTTGCGTCGTAATTTGTAGAATGCAATATTTAAATGGAAGACTATTGTTTATAACTCCATGGGTTATTTTATCCAGTTCCGAGAACTGGGCACCTTTAGGCTTATCGCCTTGGTAACGGCCATTGTTTAAATTACCGGGCAATGTTTAAATTACCGGGCAATGTTTATAATACCTGGCAATGTTTAAATTACCGGGCAATGTTTAAATTACCGGGCAATGTTTAAATTACCGGGCAATGTTTAAATTACCGGGCAATGTTTAAATTACCGGGCAATGTTTATAATACCGGGCTATGTTTAAATTACCGGGTAATGTTTAAATTACCTGGCAATGTTTAAATTACCGGGCAATGTTTAAATTACCGGGCAATGTTTAAATTACCAGGAAATGATTAAATTACCGGGCAATGTTTAAATTACCGGGCAATGTTTATATAACCGGGCAATGTTTAATTTGCCGGGCAATGTTCGAATTGCCGGAACTAACTTTTTAAAGTTTTAATTCGTGTCGTATACGTTTTATAAACATTATTTCATATGGGTTTCATTTGTTATTGTTTTACATGTTGAATAGAAAATTTAATTCTAAGTTTGCTTCCAAAGCAACAATAAATAAATAAATAGCAAATAAACAAAAACAACACAACATAGGTCTGCGACTTAATGTTTGTCGTAAAAAAATATATCAAACAATCATTAAAAAAAAAAAAAAGTACTGTCGAATGTTCTTTATCAATGAATAGAACAAAATATATTCATGTTTTAATTTGCGTCGTAATTTATAGCGGGCAATTTTGTAATTGTTATAATGGGTGATGAGTAATGATTTTAACGGGTAATTCATGTTGTAGCGGGCAAATAAAAAATTACCTCACGTTTAAATTCGTGTCGTAGGTCATGCGGGCAATCTCATTATAACTGCCTGAGTAGTTAGAGTGTATGCAAACATAACTTTTAGCCGGTTCGGAGGACCGGGCACATAACAGCTTGTATATATATAAATCTCAAAAGGAATATGTATGTATGTATGTATGTATGTGGCTGGCTGGGTATGTACATACCGCATAATCTTTTTAAATACTGGACATAAAAACGTGAAATTTGCTACAAAAATTCTTTGCGTTACGGCGGTGAACACTGTCAAGGTTTAAAAAAAAATAAAATGACCGCAGTGGTCAGTTTGGTCAAAAAACGCGAAAAAAACGACATATTTTGGGTTCATGTTAAAATTGCAGTTCCAACTTTTTATCGTTTTTTCATCGATCGCGCTAAAAAAATAAAAAAAATGATGGCGTTGAGATTTTTTTTAGGATGACGTCATCAAAGTTTGCGCAGAGATAGCTAGCCGGCTTTTCGTTATGACGTCATCAAATTTTGCGTATTCATTTAAAATTAACTTTGCTTCAATGTTTGCTAATGTATTTTATGAATGAATAGAACAAAATATATTCACGTTTTTATTCGTGTCGTATACGAAATATAAACTTTGTAGTTGTTGCGTGCAATCTCATTATAACTGCTTGAGTAGTAAGAGTGTATGTAAACATAACTTTTAGCTTTTTCAATTCGTTTGAAGCGGGCGTATACGCATTAAAATCTTTCTAGCGGGAAATATTTCACGTTTCAATTCGTTTCTAGCGGGAAATATTTCACGTTTCAGTTCGTTTCGGTTGTAGCGGGCGTACAAAATGTCATTCACATTTAAATTTGTGACGTATACATCGATAAACTTTTTAACGGGCAGGGTTTTATTAATTGCCGTATATATTAACTTTGTAGCGGGCAATCTCATTATAACTCCATGGGTAGATAAAGTGTATGTAAAATATCATTACATTTAACACAATTTTTTTTTTTTAAAGTTTCTTCTTTGTTTCTTATTGGTTTCATTTGTTATTGTTTTACATGTTGAATAGAAAAATTAATTCTAAGTTTGCTTCCAAAGCAACAATAAAAAAATAAATAGCAAAAAACAAAAACAACACAACATAGGTCTGCGACTTAATGTTTGTCGTAAAAAAATATATCAAACAATCATTTTTTTTAAAATAAAAGTACTGTCGAATGTTCTTTATCAATGAATAGAACAAAATATTCACGTTTTAATTTGCGTCGTAATTTATAGCGGGCATTTTTTTAACTGTTATAATGGGTAATGGGTAATGATTTTAACGGGTAATTTATGTTGTAGCGGGCAAATAAAAAATTACCTCACGTTTAAATTCGTGTCGTAGGTCATGCGGGCAATCTCATTATAACTGCCTGAGTAGTAAGAGTGTATGTAAACATAACTTTTAGCCGGTTCGGAGGACCGGGCACATAACGGCTTGTATATATATAAATCTCAAAAGGAATATGTATGTATGTGGCTGGCTGGCTGGCTGGGTATGTACATACCGCATAATCTTTTTAAATACTGGACATAAAAACGTGAAATTTGCTACAAATATTCTTTACGTTACGGCGGTGAACACTGTCAAGGTTTAAAAAAAATTAAAATGACCGCAGTGGTCAGTTTGGTCAAAAAACGCGAAAAAAAACACAACTTTTGATTCACATTGTCTTTGCCAGTACAACTTTTTATAGTTTTTCGTCACAAAGTTAGAAAAAAAAGGATGCGCTGAGATTATTTTTATGACGTCATCAATCTTTGCGCATGGATTTTATAGCGATGAAGGGACATTTTTCATTCATGTTTAAATTGACGTCATCAAACTATGTGCATGGATTTTATTATCTCAACTCAATGACGGGAACAAATTTTCTTCATGTTTAAATTGTCTACGTGCCGTAAACAACATAAATTCTTTACACTACCAATACTGTAGTTGATTTTCTTAATCTATCACTACTTTAATACTTTACACTGTGAATACATGACTTAAAGCTAATTAATAATTTAAAACTTTAAGCAAATAGATTTAGCATTTTTTTTCTGTTTCGGGAAGTAATACCGACGCATTACTAAGCTTATTTAAACGCAGTGGTCCTGGTTACACTCTATATTTAAGCTTATAATTATATGGCGTCATCAAATTTTGCGTATTTATGCGTTTAAGAAGGGAACAAAATTTTGTTTTAATTTGCGTCGTAATTTGTAGAATGCAATATTTAAATGGTTTAAGTTATCGGAAAATACTTTATCCCCGCTTAAGACTATTGCTTATAACTCCATGGGTTATTTTATCCAGTTCCGAGAACTGGGCACCTTTAGGCTTACCGCCTTGGTAACGGCCATTGTTTAAATTACCGGGCAATGTTTAAATTACCGGGCAATGTTTATAATACCGGCCAATGTTTAAATTACCGGGCAATGTTTAAATTACCGGGCAATGTTTAAATTACCGGGCAATGTTTAAATTACCGGGCAATGTTTAATTTGCCGGGCAATGTTCAAATTGCCGGAACTAACTTTTTAAAGTTTTAATTCGTGTCGTATACGTTTATAAACATTATTTCATATGGGTTTCATTTGTTATTGTTTTACATGTTGTATAGAAAATTTAATTCTAAGTTTGCTTCCAAAGCAACAATAAATAAATAAATAGCAAATAAACAAAAACAACACAACATAGGTCTGCTACTTAATGTTTGTCGTAAAAAAAATATATCAAACAATCATTAAAAAAAGATAAAAGTACTGTCGAATGTTCTTAATCAATGAATAGAACAAAATATATTCATGTTTTAATTTGCGTCGTAATTTATAGCGGGCAATTTTGTAATTGTTATAATGGGTGATGAGTAATGATTTTAACGGGTAATTCATGTTGTAGCGGGCAAAAAAAAAATTACCTCACGTTTAAATTCGTGTCGTAGGTCATGCGGGCAATCTCATTATAACTGCCTGAGTAGTTAGAGTGTATGTAAACATAACTTTTAGCCGGTTCGGAGGACCGGGCACATAACGGCTTGTATATATATAAATCTCAAAAGGAATATGTATGTATGTGGCTGGCTGGCTGGCTGGGTATGTACATACCGCATAATCTTTTTAAATACTGGACATAAAAACGTGAAATTTGCTACAAATATTCTTTGCGTTACGGCGGTGAACACTGTCAAGGTTTTAAAAAAATTAAAATGACCGCAGTGGTCAGTTTGGTCAAAAAACGCGAAAAAAACACAACTTTTGATTCACATTGACTTTGCCAGTACAACTTTTTATAGTTTTTCGTCACAAGGTTAGAAAAAAAAAGGATGCGCTGAGATTATTTTTATGACGTCATCAATCTTTGCGCATGGATTTTATAGCAATGAAGGGACATTTTTCATTCATGTTTAAATTGACGTCATCAAACTATGTGCATGGATTTAATCTCAACTCAATGACGGGAACAAATTTTCTTCATGTTTAAATTGTCTACGTTCCGTAAACAACATAAATTCTTTACACTACCAATACTGTAGTTGATTTTCTTAATCTATCACTACTTTAATACATTACACTGTGAATACATGACTTAAAGCTAATTAATAATTTAAAACCTTACAAACATAGGACAAAGCAAATAGATTTAGTATTTTTTTTTCTGTTTCGGGAAGTAATACCGACGCCTTACTAAGCTTATTTAAACGCAGTGGTCCTGGTTACACTCTATATTTAAGCTTATAATTATAATGGCGTCATCAAATTTTGCGTATTTATGCGTTTAAGAAGGGAACAAAATTTTGTTTTAATTTGCGTCGTTATTTGTGGAATGCAATATTTAAATGGTATAAGTTACCGGAAAATACTTTATCCCCGCTTAAGACTATTGTTTATAACTCCATGGGTTATTTTATCCAGTTCCGAGAACTGGGCACCTTTAGGCTTATCGCCTAGGTAACGGCCATTGTTTAAATTACCGGGCAAAGTTTAAATTACCGGGCAATGTTTATAATACCGGGCAATGTTTAAATTACCGGGCAATGTTTAAATTACCGGGCAATGTTTATAATACCGGGCAATGTTTATAATACCGGGCAATGTTTAAATTACCGGGCAATGTTTAAATTACCGGGCAATGTTTAAATTACCGGGCAATGTTTATAATACCGGGCAATGTTTATAATATTGGGCAATGTTTAAATTACCGGGCAATGTTTAAATTACCGGGCAATGTTTAATTTGCCGGGCAATGTTCAAATTGCCGGAACTAAATTTTTAAAGTTTTAATTCGTGTCGTATACGTTTTATAAACATTATTTCATAAGGGTTTCATTTGTTATTGTTTTACATGTTGAATAGAAAATTTAATTCTAAGTTTGCTTCCAAAGCAACAATAAATAAATAAACAGCAAATAAACAAAAACAACACAACATAGGTCTGCGACTTAATGTTTGTCGTAAAAAAAATATATCAAACAATCATTAAAAAAAAAAAAAGTACTGTCGAATGTTCTTAATCAATGAATAGAACAAAATATATTCATGTTTTAATTTGCGTCGTAATTTATAGCGGGCAATTTTGTAATTGTTATAATGGGTGATGAGTAATGATTTTAACGGGTAATTCATGTTGTAGCGGGCAAATAAAAAATTACCTCACGTTTAAATTCGTGTCGTAGGTCATGCGGGCAATCTCATTATAACTGCCTGAGTAGTTAGAGTGTATGTAAACATAACTTTTAGCCGGTTCGGAGGACCGGGCACATAACGGCTTGTATATATATAAATCTCAAAAGGAATATGTATGTGGCTGGCTGGCTGGGTATGTACATACCGCATAATCTTTTTAAATACTGGACATAAAAACGTGAAATTTGCTACAAATATTCTTTGCGTTACGGCGGCGAACACTGTCAAGGTTTTAAAAAAAATTAAATGACCGCAGTGGTCAGTTTGGTCAAAAAACGCGAAAAAAAACACAACTTTTGATTCACATTGTCTTTGCCAGTACAACTTTTTATAGTTTTTCGTCACAAAGTTAGAAAAAAAAGGATGCGCTGAGATTATTTTTATGACGTCATCAATCTTTGCGCATGGATTTTATAGCAATGAAGGGACATTTTTCATTCATGTTTAAATTGACGTCATCAAACTATGTGCATGGATTTTATTATCTCAACTCAATGACGGGAACAAATTTTCTTCATGTTTAAATTGTCTACGTGCCGTAAACAACATAAATTCTTTACACTACCAATACTGTAGTTGATTTTCTTAATCTATCACTACTTTAATACTTTACACTGTGAATACATGACTTAAAGCTAATTAATAATTTAAAACTTTACAAACATAGGACAAAGCAAATAGATTTAGCATTTTTTTTTCTGTTTCGGGAAGTAATACCGACGCCTTACTAAGCTTATTTAAACGCAGTGGTCCTGGTTACACTCTATATTTAAGCTTATAATTATATGGCGTCATCAAATTTTGCGTATTTATGCGTTTAAGAAGGGAACAAAATTTTGTTTTAATTTGCGTCGTTATTTGTGGAATGCAATATTTAAATAATATAAGTTACCGGAAAATACTTTATCCCCGCTTAAGACTATTGTTTATAACTCCATGGGTTATTTTATCCAGTTCCGAGAACTGGGCACCTTTAGGCTTATCGCCTAGGTAACGGCCATTGTTTAAATTACCGGGCAATGTTTAAATTACCGGGCAATGTTTATAATACCGGGCAATGTTTATAATACCGGGCAATGTTTAAATTACCGGGCAATGTTTAAATTACCGGGCAATGTTTATAATACCGAGCAATGTTTATAATACCGGGCAATGTTTAAATTACCGGGCAATGTTTAAATTACCGGGCAATGTTTAAATTACCGGGCAATGTTTATAATACCGGGCAATGTTTATAATACCGGGCACTGTTTAAATTACCGGGCAATGTTTAAATTACCGGGCAATGTTTAATTTGCCGGGCAATTTTCAAATTGCCGGAACTAAATTTTTAAAGTTTTAATTCGTGTCGTATACGTTTTATAAACATTATTTCATAAGGGTTTCATTTGTTATTGTTTTAAATGTTGAATAGAAAATTTAATTCTAAGTTTGCTTCCAAAGCAACAATAAATAAATAAATAGCAAATAAACAAAAACAACACAACATAGGTCTGCGACTTAATGTTTGTCGTAAAAAAAAATATATCAACCAATCAATAATAAAAAAAAAAAGTACTGTCAAATGTTCTTAATCAATGAATAGAACAAAATATATTCATTTTTTTATTTGCGTCGTAATTTATAGCGGGCAATTTTGTAATTGTTATAATGGGTGATGGGTAATGATTTTAACGGGTAATTCATGTTGTAGCGGGCAAATAAAAAATTACCTCACGTTTAAATTCGTGTCGTAGGTCATGCGTACAATCTCATTATAACTGCCTGAGTAGTTAGAGTGTATGTAAACATAACTTTTAGCCGGTTCGGAGGACCGGGCACATAACGGCTTGTATATATATAAATCTCAAAAGGAATATGTATGTATGTGGCTGGCTGGCTGGCTGGCTGGGTATGTACATACCGCATAATCTTTTTAAATACTGGACATAAAAACGTGAAATTTGCAACAAATATTCTTTGCGTTACGGCGGTGAACACTGTCAAGGTTTAAAAAAAATTAAAATGACCGCAGTGGTCAGTTTGGTCAAAAAACGCAAAAAAAAACACAACTTTTGATTCACATTGTCTTTGCCAGTACAACTTTTTATAGTTTTTCGTCACAAAGTTAGAAAAAAAAAGGATGCGCTGAGATTATTTTTATGACGTCATCAATCTTTGCGCATGGATTTTATAGCAATGAAGGGACATTTTTCATTCATGTTTAAATTGACGTCATCAAACTATGTGCATGGATTTTATTATCTCAACTCAATGACGGGAACAAATTTTTCTTCATGTTTAAATTGTCTACGTGCCGTAAACAACATAAATTCTTTACACTACCAATACTGTAGTTGATTTTCTTAACCCTTTGTTGCATGAGGTATGAAGGAGTCGAAATACAGAGTTGATTTTTGGTACACAGCCTTCTATCAACATAAAAATAACTCTGAAAAAACAATTTTTGACCTATCGTGCCCGTGGGGGTGGGGTCAGAATGTCCAATATATTGGACGCCATGAACGCCAGGATCCATTTTGTCCTCATAAGACGAAATAGACAAATAATTTTATTTTTAGTAGTTTCTAAAGTATAATCATAATTTGACTACATATTTTGAAAGTTTTTATAATTAGCAATTAAACACATGTAAATATAGCATGTATCAGTTTGTAAATTATACATTTTATAATAAAAAATGAGAAAAATTAGCAAAGCCAATAAAGTAATATATTTTTTAAACGTTTATTTTTAATTCATTGTATGCTTTTTCAAAGTTTTTAGGTTACATTTACATTATATTTTTAATATAAGGTTTCTTTTGAGCTTTGTACAATATAATAAAATAAACATTCTTCTCTTTTGTCATTCTATTTGATATCTACATACATACTACATTTTTTTTATATTCTACCAATACACTGTAAGAGTCCTCCTATGCATGGCGTCCAATATTTTGGACAACCCAATAAATAGTACTTCCTCCTTGTATGCATGGTGTCCAATAAACTGGACATGGCACTAAAAATCATTCTGACTTATAAATATCAAAATATATACGCTAGAATATGTTTAGTTATGTAGCTGTAACATAAATACACACTTACAATAGATTTTTAAATTATTAGATGTATTGTGTTGAGTACAAAAAAATAAAATGTCCCTTTCCTCTTAAAGGCTTTGAACGTCTTCCATTGTAATTGTTATTGAAAAAAAAAGTAGTCAAGAGTACCGGCTCTTGGCTATTAAAAAACATGGTCCATAGAAACATTAAGACACAGAACAAAATATCTTTTGCATAAAGCTAAAGGTATGGGAATTAAAAAATTCGAAAAAGTGTCCAATATATTGGACGCTATGCAACAAAGGGTCTATCACTACTTTAATACTTTACACTGTGAATACATGACTTAAAGCTAATTAATAATTTAAAACTTTACAAACATAGGACAAAGCAAATAGATTTAGCATTTTTTTTCTGTTTTCGGAAGTAATACCGACGCATTACTAAGCTTATTTAAACGCAGTGGTCCTGGTTACACTCTATATTTAAGCTTATAATTATATGGCGTCATCAAATTTTGCGTATTTATGCGTTTAAGAAGGGAACAAAATTTTGTTTTAATTTGCGTCGTAATTTGTAGAATGCAATATTTAAATGGTTTAAGTAAAAAAATTAAGTTAGCGGAAAATACTTTATCCCCGCTTAAGACTATTGCTTATAACTCCATGGGTTATTTTATCCAGTTCCGAGAACTGGGCACCTTTAGGCTTATCGCCTTGGTAACGGCCATTGTTTAAATTACCGGGCAATGTTTAAATTACCGGGCAATGTTTATAATACCGGGCAATGTTTAAATTACCGGGCAATGTTTAAATTACCGGGCAATGTTTAAATTACCGGGCAATGTTTATAATACCGGACAATGTTTAAATTACCGGGCAATGTTTAAATTACCGGGCAATGTTTATAATACCGGGCAATGTTTATAATACCGGGCAATGTTTAAATTACCGGGCAATGTTTAAATTACCGGGCAATGTTTATAATACCGGGCAATGTTTAAAATACCGGGCAATGTTTAAATTACCGGGCAATGTTTAAATTACCGGGCAATGTTTAAATTACCGGGCAATGTTTATAATACCGGGCAATGTTTATAATACCGGGCAATGTTTAAATTACCGGGCAATGTTTAAATTACCGGGCAATGTTTATAATACCGGGCAATGTTTATAATACCGGGCAATGTTTAAATTACCGGGCAATGTTTAAATTACCGGGCAATGTTTATAATACCGGGCAATGTTTATAATACCGGGCAATGTTTAAATTACCGGGCAATGTTCAAATTACCAGGCAATGTTTAAATTACCGGGCAATGTTTATAATACCGGGCAATGTTTATAATACCGGGCAATGTTTAAATTACCGGGCAATGTTTAAATTACCGGGCAATGTTTAATTTGCCGGGCAATGTTCAAATTGCCGGAACTAAATTTTTAAAGTTTTAATTCGTGTCGTATACGTTTTATAAACATTTTTTCATAAGGGTTTCATTTGTTATTGTTTTACATGTTGAATAGAAAATTTAATTCTAAGTTTGCTTCCAAAGCAACAATAAATAAATAAATAGCAAATAAACAAAAACAACACAACATAGGTCTGCGACTTAATGTTTGTCGTAAAAAAAATATATCAAACAATCATTAAAAAAAAAAAAAAGTACTGTCGAATGTTCTTAATCAATGAATAGAACAAAATATATTCATGTTTTAATTTGCGTCGTAATTTATAGCGGGCAATTTTGTAATTGTTATAATGGGTGATGAGTAATGATTTTAACGGGTAATTCATGTTGTAGCGGGCAAATAAAAAATTACCTCACGTTTAAATTCGTGTCGTAGGTCATGCGGGCAATCTCATTATAACTGCCTGAGTAGTTAGAGTGTATGTAAACATAACTTTTAGCCGGTTCGGAGGACCGGGCACATAACGGCTTGTATATATATAAATCTCAAAAAGAATATGTGGCTGGCTGGCTGGCTGGGTATGTACATACCGCATAATCTTTTTAAATACTGGACATAAAAACGTGAAATTTGCTACAAATATTCTTTGCGTTACGGCGGTGAACACTGTCAGGGTTTAAAAAAAATTAAAATGACCGCAGTGGTCAGTTTGGTCAAAAAACGCGAATAAAATAACATATTTTGGGTTCATGTTGAATTTGCCGTTCCAACTTTTTATAGTTTTTCGATCGATCGCGCTAAAAAAAATAAGAAAAAAGGATGCGCAGAGATTATTTTTGTATGACGTCATCAAAGTTTGCGCAGTGTTAGCTGGCTGTCTTTTTTTTATGGCGTCATCAAATGTTGCGTATTCATTTTAATTAACTTCGCTTCAACGTTTGCTAATGTACTTTATGAATGAATAGAACAAAATATATTCACGTTTTAATTTGCGTCGTAATTTATAGCGGGATATTTTTAAATTGTTATAATGGGTAATGATTAATGGTTTTAATGGGTAACTTACGTTGTATCTGGCAAATAAAAAATTCCTTCACGTTTTTATTCGTGTTGTATATGTCCACAGAATAGGTATAAAACAGAATGCGCAATCGCATTTTTTTTCTGTTTTGGGCAGTAATACCGACGCCATACTAATTTTATTTAAACGCAGCGGTCCTGGTTACACTCTATATTTATGCTTATTTAGCCTACAATGTCTTTTTCTTCAAATCTACAAGTTTGAACAAGCAAAGCTAATGTTTCAGGTAAAATGTGGTAAAACGGTTGTGTAATAAACTACAACAATGATGCGAAAACGATTGATTATCGTAACAACAAGCATATCAAACTGCATGGCTTTCCTGACTCCATAAAGGATAAACAACGGGATAAACAACCTCATATTAACCCATTATGAATTATATTACAATTTCCCTCTATAATTTTAAAACATTATTTTGGTTTACAAAGTATATATTTATGTACCGGTAGCCGTAGCAATTTAGTTATCGGTATAAGCCATTTTTTAAAATCAGTAGGCCCTACCGGGTAAGAGGACCTATATTTTTACATCATATTGGCCTAATCCTATAATGTTGAAAAGAAAATTGGTAATTAAGTCAAATTTATATAAAAGTAAGCCTATAATGAAAGATAATGTAGGCCCCATATATATTTTGTATATATTTATGGTAGACTTAGATTTCTTTTCTCATTTTACTATAGTAGCGTCTCTAGCGACCGCTGCATTGCCCCAAAAAAAATGGCGGAAGCGAGCTTCACTTTTATTGACTGCGTACATAGGAATTGCGCATTCAGTTCTATACCTATTCTGTGTATAAGTCTTATAAACTTTATAGCGGGAAATTGTTTAATTGCCGGGCAATGTTTAAATTGCCGGGATCAATTTTTTAAAGTTTTAATTTGTATCTTATACGTCTTATAAACTTTGTAGCGGGAATTTTTATATTGCCGGGCAATGTTTTAATTTGCCGGGACTAACTTTTTAAAGTTTTAATTCATATCGTATACGTTGTATAAACTATGATTCATATGGGTTTTATTTGTCATTGTTTTTCCTGTTGAATTTAAAACTTAATTCTAAGGATGCTTCCAAAGCAACAATAAATAAATAATTAGCAAATAACACCAACAAATACACAAAAAATAAATAAATAAAATATTGATCTACGACTAATGTTGTCTCAAAAAAATGTATCAAATAATCATTTTCAAATTAACATAACTTTTTAAATGACATGTGAGTTCTGTTTTACAGAAAGAGTTTAATTACCCAATAAACTCACACCATTACATAAAAGTGGTCATACATTGAGCAAGAAATAAAAAAAATGATTCTTATTTGTTTTTCCTTTTTAGTTGTATATTGAATTGGTGTATTTTAAAGTGTGCAAAACAACAATATATAAAAAAAAATACTGAACACAAAAAAACAACATACTACTTTATGTATGTTGCAAAAACAAAACTACAAAACTATCATGTGACAAGTCTTTTTTACATAAAGCCCGTTCGAAGAATCGGGCACATACCGGCTTGTTTACTATATATATAAATATCAAAAGGAATATGTATGTATGTGGCTGGGTATGTACGTACCGCATAATCTTTTTAAATACTGGACATAAAAACGTGAAATTTGCTACAAATATTCTTTGCGATACTGCGGTGAACACTGTCAAGGTTTAAAAAAAATTAAAATGACCGCAGTGGTCAGTTTGGTCAAAAAGCCCGAAAAAAACACAACTTTTGATTCACATTGACTTTGCCAGTACAACTTTTTATAGTTTTTCGTCACTAAGTTAGAAAAAAAAGGATGCGCTGAGATTATTTTTATGACGTCATCAATTTTTGCGCATGGATTTTATAGCAATGAAGGAATATTTTTCATTCATGTTTAAATTGACGTCATCAAACTATGTGCATGGATTTTATCTCAATGACGGGAACAAATTTTCTTCGTGTTAAAATTGCCTACGTGCCGTAAACAACATAAATTCTTTACACTACCAATACTATAGTTGATTTTCTTAAAAACTTCTTTAAAACTTTACACTGTGAATACATGACTTAAAGCTAATTAATAATTTAAAACTTTACAAACATAGGCCAAAGCTAATAGATTTAGCATTTTTTTTTCTGTTTCGGGAAGTAATACCGAAGCTTTACTAAGCTTTTTTAAACGCAGTGGTCCTGGTTACACTCTATATTTAAGCGTTGCGTATTTATGCGTTTTACAAGGGAACAAAATTACCGGGCAATGTTTATATTACCGGGCAATGTTTATATTACCGGGCAATGTTTATAGTACCGGGCAATAATTATATTACCGATCAATGTTTATATTACCGGACAATGTTTATATAGTACCGGGCAAAGTGTATAGGCACCTTTAGGCTTATACCCTTGGTAACGGCCATTGTTTAAATTACCGGGCAATGTTTATATTACCGGGCAATGTTTATATTAACGGGCAATGTTTATATTACCGCGCGATGTTTAAATTGCCGGGCAATGTTTATATTACCGGGCAATGTTTATATTACCGGGCAATGTTTTAATTTCCGGGCAATGTTTATATTACCGGGCAATGTTTATATTACCGGGCGATGTTTAAATTATCGGGCAATGTTTATATTACCGGGCAATGTTTTTATTACCGGGCTATGTTTATATTACCGGGAAAATTGTTGATGTCCTTTTTATTGTTGGTACATCAATTTATATTATTAGTCTCTCCAGAGTATTTCTGCTACAGTTGCTGAATTATTTGCTATCAAACATTGAAACAGACGACTTCGCCACAATATATATTTGAACTTGTAAATCAAATAAAAGAACGCCTTGTTGCAGCATCTGTAATTTATTAATATTATTAACTGTTCACTTCACATCCATGAAAACAAATATAGATTATAGTAGCGATATAATATACATTTTTAATAATGGTCTCTGAGTCTATATATATAACGTGCGTTCCTTACAAGCTATCGGTGAGACTCCTGACAGCATGGACAGTCATGTGACTATTCACTTCCGATATATTTAGTAAGACTCTAGGTTTCTCTTTTATTTTATATTCAAAGATGGGTTTTATTTCGAGTTTTTAATTCTTACTTGAGTCACTACCCTTATATTATTTACTTGCTCCATAGCATACCCCCTATACCCAGAGAAAAAATAATAATTTATTATTATTTTTGATACGAAAAATGTTTACAACATTGAAAAAAATATTTTATCTTAATGTCAAGTATCTTAATGTTAATTAATGCATATAATAATTCATTTAATAATACATAGAAAAAAAATTCATTTAATATATGTACAAACAACAAAAAAAAAATTCATAGGCACAAATATAATCAAAAGACACAAAGAATAATGTCTAATGTTTATATGACAATTAGTCATAGACAATTATCTTTTTGAATTGTCTAATCAACTTCAGTAATACTGAGATAAATTATTGTATGTCAGTGATGTGTATCGACAACCTTGACAGCACATCAGGTAAATGGTTATCTTTTCCTACAATAATTTTTATCTGAAATTTGTAATCTGATAGAAGTAAAGCATATTTATTTATTCTTTTGTTATTGACATTAGATACATTAAAATTCACAAGTGGTTTATGGTCTGTGAGAATTGTGAATTGACGACCCAACAAATAGTATTGAAACTTAAGTACAGCATAGACTATACACAAACCCTCTAATTCTATGACACTAAAATTCCTTTCACTTTTAGTCAGTGCACGACTTACATAAAAGGCAGGTTTATATACTATTTCAGAGTCCACAATGACCTTTTTGTAAATACAAGCCCCCAAACCTGACTTTGAGGCATCACACGCTATAATGATGTCATCATCTTTTTGAATTGTTTCTAATATTGGTTCCTTAGAAAATGCATCTATTAGGATTTTAAATGATTTTTCACATTGGTCAGTCCAATTTACAATATTGGGTTGATATTTTTTTGTGAGATCTATAATAGGTCTGACTATTTGACTGTAGTTTGGAATAAATTTACTGTAATAGTTAAACAATCCAAGTAATGCCCTTACATGCTTTTTTGTTTTAGGCGTCTGTATTTCTAGAATTTTCTTATGTAAGTGTTGTGTTGGCTTGACTTGGCCATTTTCAAATTTATGTTTTAGAAATTCAATCTCAGTTTTTCCTATTTGTAATTTTGAAGGAGATACAGTTAAGTTATTGTCTTTCAATATTTGCAACACTTCTTCTAATAGAATTAAGTGTTCATCCCAAGTATTTGTGAAGATACAAATATCATCCACATAGTGAACTATATTTTTATTGTGGGGTAAAATATGTCTCATTAGTTTAGTGAATGTAGCAGTACTATTGACCAAACAGAAGGGCATGACGTTCCAATTAAATACGCCTTTATGTGTAATAAAAGCTGTATAATCCTTTGATTTCTCATCAAGAGGCACTTGTCAAAATCCTCTTGTTAAATCTATGGTAGTAAATATTTTACCTGTGGCCATAGTGTTAATGATATGTTCTATATTAGGCAAACCCTCTTGATCAATTTTAGTTACATTATTAAGTTTGCAATAATCACAACATAATCTGATAGAACCATTTTTTTTTCTCACAATCACCATGGGTGATGAGTACTGAGACATAGATTATTCTATTATCTTACTTTCTATGAGTTGGTCTAATTCCTTTTCTACCTTTTCAACAAGCATTTGAGGAATATTATATGCTTTTGAACTAAATTGTTTTAGATCAGTCAGTTCTATTTTATGTTCAATGACATTTGTTAATCCTGGTTTCTCTGTTATTGTTGCTTTAAATTTATTCAATAAATTTAAAATATTGTTTTTAACCATTTCATTTTCAATATGGTCTAACTGTATTTGATCTATTTCATCATTGGCTGGTGTGGTTATACCACAAAAATAGTCAATGTTTGGAATGTTTTGAACATTGTTATCTTCAAAAATTATGATATTGTTATTTTGTATTTTGCTTTCATTATCTGACTGACTGTCATTTATTTGGTTTTCCTCATAAGCTCTTAAATTGTTTAAATGGACAATTTTTTCTTTATCATTGATGTTCACTTTGTAAGTTACATCAGATAACTTATGTATAATTTCAAAACGTCCTTTCCATTCCATAGTATTGCCAGTGCCAATTGGCAAATAAACAAGTACTTTATGACCAACTTGTAATTTTCTCATATTCTAATCAATATTTTCTCTGATTAAAGTTTTAGACTTTATTTCTTGATTTTTTTTGACAGCAAATTCATAAGCTGTTTTCATATGTTCTTCAGTTTTATTGACTAAGTCAAATGGAGACATTTTTTTTTCTTTAACTCCTAACAATTCTGATTTGAAATTATCCAATGGTCCATTGGGATTTTTGCCAAGCACTAATTCAAATGGTGAAAAACCTGTGCTTTCATGAACAGATTGTCTATAAGCAAACAAAATAGCAGGAAGGTAATCATCCCATTCAAATGGATGCTCTTCACACACTTTTGTTATCATTTGTTTTATTGTTTGATTAGCTCTTTCGATCATACCATTAGATTCAGGATGGTATATAGAACTAAAAATTTGAGTGATTTTAAACATTTGTGCAAAAGCTTGAGTAAGGTTTGATTTGAATTGAGTTCCATTGTCACTCAATATGAACTTTGGAAACCCGAAACGACAAAAGATAGGCAAAAGAGCATTACAGACCCTTTCTGCAGTTATCTCTCTTAAAGGAAACGCAAACTTTGCTTTAGAAGTTTTGGTTTGTTTCATGGGCCCAATTATGTCAACTGCAATTTTATAAAAAGGTTTATCTATTGTATCAGTCATTTGTAATGGAGCCTTATCTTTAGAATCTTTCTTATTATGTTTAAGACAGGTAGCACAGCTTTTAATAAAGGTTTTCAAATCTTTTTCCAGTTTTGGCCACCAGAAATTTTTTTTTAAGTTTACAACATGTCTTCTTACTACTCAAATGACCTGACAATGCATTGTTGTGCGAAATTTGCATTACTTTGATAGTTAATGATTTAGGTATAACTATTTGAGTTACATCTAATTTATTATCCTTTCTACAGAGAATGCCATTTATTATTTCCATGTTTTTATTTTTTAACCTGACCTTTTTCAATTTCTGATACTATTTTAGTTATGTATTGATCTTCTTTCTGTTCTTTTTTTAGAGTTTGTTCATCAAAAGGCATGTTTACTAAACTGATATTTTCTGTTTTTTTCATGTGGGTTTCCTTTTTATGAGGACTATCAATGTATGCTAATATCTCAGTCTTCATTTTCATTTTAGTAAAATCAGATATTTGATTTTTAGCAATGTTGAATATTTGTTTATGACCTTCTAAATGTCTACATAGTGAAATAGCATGTAATTCTTTTGGTACATTGTTTATTTCACATTGATTTTCAAATTTGTTTACATATTGTTCTAGTTTTTCTGTTCCATTCCATTTTGGAATAGGATTATCCTTTTCATTATTTATGGATAAGTCAATTTTAGGTGTCTCATGGAGAATATTATTTTCAGACTTTCCTATTGTTTGTAAAAAATTAAAAGTTTGTAGAGCAGGGTAAAATTATTGTTCTGCTATATCTACTAACTTTTCATTTTGCAATAGAACAGGTTTCAAATTTAAATCATTGGATTTTTCATTCATCCATTTTTGAAAAATGTCAAAACTATTATCATGTTTGACATTGAAAGCATTACCAATAATTAGAGGTGCAACACAGTTTTTCATTATGGCTGCCTCTTTTTTTCCTGTAAGCCAAGGACAATCAATGTCTATTATAGTGACAGGACAATTTACAGTAGAACCATTTCCAAGTTTTATAGTATCCACTCTTATAATATTGGTGGGTTTCTGATTTAGAATGATACTTTCATCTACGCATATTATACTGGACCCTGTATCCCTCAAACAGTATGTAGTCTTTCCTTCCACATAAGCAGGAAAAAGTATTAATTGACCCCTATTTTCAAATATCACATTATTTGTTTGAGATGTGGAATTGTTAGGTTTTCCTCTATTTCTTCTATTTTGAAAATTTGATTGAGGTCTATTTTGAGTATTAGGAAAATCTTGCCTTCCAAAATTTTGATTTGGCACATTGTGATTGGAAAAATTCTGATTTGGCAAATTTCTGTTTTCAAAATTTGAAACATTCTGATTTGGAAAGTTTCTATTATCAAAATTAGAAAAATTTTGATTTGAAAAATTTCTATGATCAATAATTGATCTATTGAAGTTTGAATTGAAATTTCTCCCTCTTGCATTGTTATTCCTGTAACAATATTCTGATGAATGGTTTGTACCATTGCAAAAAATACATCTGTAATTATTAGATTTTGGTTGATTACCAAACTTTTTTCTATTGCCAAATTGATTATGCCTAGACCTAGGAGGTGAATAACTTCTTCTTCTATGCTTAATTGTATTTAATGTTTGATTTTGTTTAGTCAGTTCTACATTAGGATGACAATCTTTAAAATTTGAGATGGCATCTATCAAATTTTCAACTGTCTTTACTTTTTTTTCCATAATGTGAGTAAACAATGGTTTAGAAGCTTGTTCTAATACTTTATCAACAACCATGATTTCTATAATTTCATTAGGATTTTTGGTATCTATTTTTACTAAGTCTAACCATGTAAGTAAAAATGTTTTCACTTCAGACACAAAAGCTCTCGGTTCTATCTTGTCTGTTAAGATAAAGTTGTGGAACTTTTGTCTATAATAATCCTCAGAGTGAATAAAGAATTTAATTAACTGTTCTTTGATAATGGCATAATCAGTTATTTCTTTATCAATATGCGATAGTGCTTCCCTACCCTTATCTTTCAATTGTGGAATAAGGTGAATGTAATATTCTGAAATGGGAATCCCATATCCCTTACATGTAGCTTCAAAAAGATTAAGAAAATCTACAATTTTCTCTTTTCCATCAAAAGGAGGCATTTTAAATCTTACACCATGTTTAGATTTTTCATTATTTGTTTGCTCAACTTTAGTATTTTGTAATTTAGCCAACTCCAATTCATGGTCTAATTTTAATTGAGTTTCTTTCAATTGAATTTCTTTTTCTTTATTCAATTCTAGTGCTTTCAATTCTTTTTCTTTATTTATTTCAAGTTCTCTTTGTTTAATTTCATTATCAAGTTCTCTTTGTTTAATTTCATGAGCCCTTAATTCTGCTCGCTCATCTCTTTCCTTATCTGCTAATTCTTTTTTCAATTGCTTAACTTTATTTTCAACAAATTCCTGATATTCTTTCTTATCAGTAATACCATATTCTTTTGCTAACAATTTAGCCTCATCATAGAGTAATTGAACCTTTGACTCCATTATTGTTTATTGTGAATGTCAAGATTTATGATCCTATAGTACAGTACAATTTTTTATATAAGGCACTATTTTATAATACAGCACTCTTATAATCCTATGCTATAGTAAGATGCTTATAATGCTAGATTGCAAGATGCTAGAATGTCAACATTTTTTAGCTATGCCAAGACATATTTTCTATTCCAACTATTGCAACTGTCACTTAACAATATTTTATTATTATTAGCAATTTTATAGTAGAGTTGAATGCAAGTCAAGTCACTTTTGCTATTATGACTTATTATTTCTTATTATTACTATATAGGTTGCAACAATTATTTTTCGCAAAGCAACGTACAATATTATTATTACCAATGGTAGCACATATTCAATATTATTATTATTATTATTAATGGTAGAACACAATACCATTAGCAGAAATGATGGCATATAACAATTAGACTAATGTTATTATTATAAGCAAGTATTCCATTCTTATTTATTGAAATATCAATTAGCAAGTATTCTATTATTGTTTATTGCAATATCAATCTTAAACAATACTATTTGATTAGCACTGCACAGCACAATATTATTGTCATATAGGCTATGTCATTTGTTATATTGTGTATGTATTGTAGTTACATGTATTAGATATCAACTATTATATTGTTAATTGTAGTTACATGTATTTGGGCACTACTTAAATCATATAGTTATGAATCTGATTATTCATATTATTATTATATTGGTTTTTACCATAGACCATTATACTCAGAGATCATATTGAATATCTCAAAAACTAACTAATGCATATTAATATGTCATTAAAGGCTGGATTAATATGAGTTCAGGTCTTCTCTTATCCTATACATTACAGACGATCCTTCTATAAAGAAGATTATTGCGTCCTACGCCCAAGCGGTGGTCTTGCTTTTTCATTAATGTTTTAAAAAAAATTAGGTTAATGGTTTTCATGATTTGTTCAGGAAACCCATTCCATCCCCGGATGCCACTCGTGAAAAAAAAGATTAGGCTACTTATATCTTATATGCATTTGATCTCTTTGCCCAAAGGAGTAAAATAGTTTGAAAAATCTGAAGATACGCATACTTTAATTCATAGAGAATAAATGAGAGAGAGAGAGAGAGAGAGAGAGAGAGAGAGAGAGAGAGAATGAAATCATGTTAAGTATAAAAATCGATTTTAAAGTGGACGAATCTTTGATCGATTATGAAATGTAGCTACCCTTTACAATTGCCAAGAGTAACAGTCTGACACTATCAATAGGAAAGTACATATAGTTTAGATTAGTATTCAAAAAGAAAAAAAAATAATATCAAGTAACAATATAAAAACACAATCACAATATTGAAACACACTAATGCTGCTTGGACCACAAGAAAGAGGAATTTTTGACAAAGAATCACAACATGTATAACATTGACAAAACTATAGTAATTTTACTTTAATAATTCTTAACAAAAAACAAACAAAGTCAAGACAACTAACAGAAATAACCCTAACAAAGAATCATTTCTAATCAATCTCTTTTAAGAAACAGAAATAGATTATAGACAGAATAAGAATAGACAAGAGATTTATTTTAGAAACTACCGCCATCCAAAGCCCACTTTATACATATATATATATATATATATATATAATTCATACACATGAATATGTATGTAAAGAATATGATTAAAATTAATAAGACTAATTAATAATCCAAATGAATACACATTCACTGTATGAAATCACTGCAATGTAAATCCAGAGTAGAAATCCAGGAGAAACTTAATTAATTATTTAATAATCCAATGAATGTTTACACTGTTTCAAGTTGAGTTGCTTCAAGTTTCCACTTCAGTATGGTATAAGTATAATCCAAGTTTAGAATTAACACAAGAAAAAAATGTATACCATTAATTAATATTAATGTCAAATGTCTTTGGTATACACATTAAATATTTAATTTTTTAAAGTTTTTTTATTGTTAATTATTTATATTCCGGTAAGCACATCGGACTTCAACATGTAAGACATGTCACATCAGACTTCAACATATTGGATATGTCACATCGGACTTGAATATATATAGTGTAGGTTCATTGTTGACAACATGTGTTAAGGAACTTTTTCCGGTTGCAGCAGTGATGTAAAATAATGACCTATATATAGTCACTTTATTCGATTTTTGTATCGAATTTTTTAATAATGTAATTTTTGTCATCGATGGACAAATTTTATATTTTCTGAGAGCTAGTATGTTGCTCAATCAGATTATTAGAATATGGATGTAGATTAATAGACTCAGACTTCAGTTTTGAAATATTTAAAAACCGGTATACTCACATAATATTCCATGTGGTTTTTTTAAATGTCTTGTGGTTCGAAAAGTCTCGAATATTGAATATATTGTATATTTCAGCATGATTTACTGTTAAAACCGCTTGCTGCCACCAAATCTGTTGATGTCCTTTTTATTGTTGGTACATCAATTTATATTATTAGTCTCTCCAGAGTGTTTCTGCTACAGTTGCTGAATTATTTGCTATCAAACATTGAAACAGACGACTTCACCACAATATATATTTGAACTTGTAAATCAAATAAAAGAACGCCTTGTTGCAGCATATGTAATTTATTAATATTATTAACTGTTCACTTCACATCCATGAAAACAAATATACATTATAGTAGCGATATAATATACATTTTTAATAATGGTCTCTGAGTCTATATATATAACGTGCGTTAGTAACAAGCTATCGGTGAGACTCCTGACAGCATGGACAGTCATGTGACTATCCACTTCCGATATATTTAGTAAGACTCTAGGTTTCTCTTTTATTTTATATTCAAAGATGGGTTTTATTTCGAGTTTTTAATTCTTACTTGAGTCACTACCCTTATATTATTTACTTGCTCTATAGCAGCAATGTTTATATTACCGGGCGATGTTTAAATTGCCGGGCAATGTTTATATTACCGGGCAATGTTTATATTACCAGGCAATGTTTAAATTGCCGGGCTATGTTTAAATTGACGGACAATGTTTAAATTGCCGGAACTAACTTTAAAAAAAAAAATACTACTTTATGTATGTTGCAAAAACAAAACTAAAAAACTATAATGTGTCAAGCATATTCTAAAAAAAAGCCCGTTCGAAGAATCGGGCACATATCAGCTAGTTTAAGATAAAATAGAAAGTTTCATACAGTGGAAGTCTTTTAGAGTACGCGTTATTTGATGCGCACCGAAAAACACGATTCATTGAGCTATAAAAATAGTGCAAGCCGTCCTCTTATTAAAGTCTTTGATATTACGTCATCTGTCTGTACTCTCAAAACCAAGTCGCTAAGCGTTCCGGAATGATACATTTCTTTGGGCTATTATTATATAGAATTATACACAAACATTTTATGTGAAATTAATATAATACATTTTCTATAGACCAATGCAAAATATAACAAAAGATGACTATCACAAACACGTTCATTTTTTATTAAAAATAAAACGATTTAACGATTTTCTCTATGAAACTCCGTTGCTTTTGATTTTTGGTCATGGTAAAGCGCTGAAAAAAATTGTCTTAATAAAAAAAAATAGAGAGCATGTTAACTTTCAGGCCGTTGACACGCTGAATGATTTAGAAATCCTAGTATGGCGCACTGTTAGCAAAGGTTGCCGACCCCTGCCGTAGTCTGTTGGGGCGCCACATAAAATATGTACAGTGTACACCAGCCTCTCTCATCCCTCCCGTCATTCAGTCCTTCTCAGAGCATCGCATAACTTTACTCCCGTCCACTATCTGATGTGTCCTCAAATCTTTATCTTTATCGTCCTCTCTTCCCCCCCCCCTCCCTCTGGTGGTGCCCTACAGAATGGTTTTGGTAAGCCCGTTGGCTCTTGTTATGTGACCATGCCATTCTAGCTGTCTCTTCTTTAATTTATATCAAAGCAGACGATAAATGTTTGCATTATCTGTTCTTCCATAGGAAGCTTCCAAAATTAACATCCGGCGAATCGGTCGTCTGTCACCATTACTCTGAACTTACACAACTGGACTTGCTTCCGGTTTGAGGTTCAAGCCTTAAAGGCTACTGAGCCTACTCTGTTCTCTCGTTGGCTCTTCTGTATGGTCATACAGGACTAGAGCTGATCGGCACTGGGCTCTTGACATTCATTGTGAAAAGTAATGCTGTTTAAAAACTAACTGTGTGTGACATCACCATCATGGCTGCTATTTACTTAGTTAAGTCATCTAGATACCTAAACCACGCCTGTTGCAAATGCTCTATTAGCTGTAACAAAGAAAATGTTTAAATGCTCACACATTTCTATTGGCAGGAAACATTTGTTAATAGAAAAAAGCCTCGAAGTCATGTGATTATAATCTCTAAAAAAACAAAGAAATAAAAACCCATCAACAAGATTCATAAAATGTAAATGTATATAATATCACACATTTTATGCAAGTTAATTTTTCTCCTGAGGGATAAGATCTGATGTTTTTATTTCTTTATAACTTTACGTTTGTGTGTTGCATTAATTACTTCTTCTAACGACATGGTAGATGTGAAGTATTTAGACTCTAATTTAATTAAATGTTATGGATAGGAAGTCTCGAATGAATAAGTTTGGTGTAAAAAATAAAAATGCTGAGTAGTAAGCATGTGACGTCAGTTGGAAACGGAAGTTAGTACAGAAAGTAATAAAGGAAATGATGGCTGTTTTGTTGATATAATATTATAATAAGGAACTTTTACAAATGTAATAAGAAAATAAAACTAAAATGCTAGCTATCTCACATTAGTTAGACCTATACTAGATTATGCAGGATCTGTATGGGACCCATGAACTAAAGAAAACATAAAAAAATTAGAACAAATTCAGAAAAAGAGCTGAAAGGTTTATTACTAGCGAATATTCACAACTTACAAGAGTAACACCATTAGTCAAATCACCAAACCTAGAAACACTTGAGGACAGAAGGGCAAAGAGTAAAGTAGAAATAATATATAAGGCATTAAAATTTGATTTAGAAACACAACCCCATTACAACCTGTTGCAATGCTCAGATAAACATAAGGACAGGAACAGTTTCCTTATCCCTTATGTGAGAACAAATGCATATAAGTACTCTTTCTTCCCGAGTTGCATTCGGGCATGGAATGAGTTGTCTGAACAAACCAGGAAAACCAGTAACTTAACATCATTTAAAACATTAATAAAGATGCAAGACTAGAATTGGACCACGGAATGCGTAGCACGCAATAATCTTCTTTATAGACGGAGCTTTGTAATATTATTGATTAACGCCAGGTATGAAGATTATCTATATTGGCCTACTCATGGAGACAGTGGTTGGACTAGAGAGTGTAGCGATTGACTGGAACTTACCAATCAATCCAATTCCTTTGGGCTCTCGGTTAAACACAGGGCCTCAGTTAGACATAGGGCCTCAGTTAGACATAGGGACTCAGGCATAGGGCCTCAGTTAGACAAAGGGCCTTAGTTTGACAAAAGGCCTCAGTTAGACAAAGGGCTTCAGTTAGACACAGGGCCTCAGTTAGACGTAGGCCTCAGTTAGACATAGGGACTCAGGCATAGGGCCTCAGTTAGACAAAAGGCCTAAGTTAGAAAAAGGGCCTCAGTTAGACAAAGAGCTTCAGTTAGACATAGGGCCTCAGAGATAGGGCCTCAGTTAGACATAGGACCTCAGCTAGACATATGCCTCAGTTAGAAAGGCCTCAGTTAGACATAGGGCCTCAGTTAGACATATTGCCTCAGACATAGGGTCTCAGTTAGACATAGGCCTCAGTTAGACATAGGCCTCAGCTAGACATAGGGACTCATACATAGGGACTCAGCTAGACATAGGCCTCAGTTAGACATAGGGCCTCAGTTAGACATAGGGCCGCAGTTAAACATAGGGTCTCAGTTTGACATATGGCCACGGTTATTGTTTGTGCCCATATTATTATTATTATTATTGGTAGCGTGTTATGGGCATCATAACATTATAATTTATTATTATTCAGAATTCAATTCTTTTTCAGTTCCAACAAACAATGTGCGATTCAGCATCCAGGCATAGGCAAACTTGAAATGATGAATAAACAACCTTCATTACTAACTTCAATATTTTATTTATTTACACAAACACGGATATGTTCTGGTGATACAGGAAATTACAGTTCACATTTAATTTATTAACACTCAATGTATTTTAATTTTATTTAGCTTCACTGAATATTTTACGCCATACTGTCTGGCGGAAGTTCTCAACTTAACTTGCAGACGATATTATTGTATGCCGGTATATCATAAGATATACTGGTCACTGACATGTATAATATTCTAAGTGGTAAGAAGTCACACTAAATATTAAAAGATGCAATAGCAACTAAATGCAAACATTTAAATATAAATACCAAATCAAATGACTGATCTTATAATTATTTAAGTGAAAGACAATATCCACAATCCACAGTTATGTTTGTCCTATCCATTCAGTCTTGAGACACTCTTTTCATCTCTTGCCATTTCATTTTTTTTAATCCTTTGTCTTATCTTTTCTTATCTTACATAATATTACAGACGCTCCTTCTATGAAGAAGGTTATTGAGTCCTACGCTTTCCTCTTCCCATATCCACCCGAAAATGTCATGGTGCATTGAAGCTTAGTTTCTGCACTACGATACACTGAAAACTCTTTCCCAAAATGTTTTTTATTACATCTATATTATTATGCAAATGCAGATTTTCTGAAAATTGAGTTTGTCGAAAGTTTGAACAAATCTTACATGGGGAAAACCCATTTTCTCTTGGGAAAAATGGGAAAAATTCGTAAGGAAAATTATATTTATATTATTTTTTACACGCAGTCTAGAAGTAAGATGCTTGCCTATTGTACATATGTGTTTTTTGTGTGAAGTCTTGAATTTTGTCAAGTTTTTTAAATACTGTTAAGTTTATAAAAACCTATTCATAGAACGAATGCTACTCAGGAAGACTAAAACAAATAAATCGTATCTTATCTTTTACATTACAGACGCTCCTTCTATAAAGAAGATTTTTGCATCCTACGCTCATCCGCGGTTTGATTCTCCTCCTACTGCATCTCTATTAGTGTTTTAAATGATGTTAAGTTACTAGTATTTCTTATTTGTTATGGCAACCCATTCCATGCCCGTTGGACACTCGGGAAGCAAGAGTATGCAGGGATAAGGAAAGTGTTTTTGCCCTTATGTTTATCTGAGCATTGTAAAAGATCGTATTTTGTATTTTATTTCTAAATTAGAATATAATGCCTTATGTATTATTACTACTTTACTCTTTGCCCTTGTGTCCTCTGGTGATTAAACTATTGGTGCTACTCTTGTCAGACGTATATTCATATGAATATTCACTAGTAATGAACCTCGCAGCTCTTTTTTGAATTTGTTCTAGACTAATTGATTTATGTTTTCTTTAGTTGATGTGTCCCATACAGAAAATGAATATTCTAGTATAGGCCTAACTAATGTGAGAAAGCATTTCAATTTTATGTTCTTTAGACCTTTGTAAAATCTACTTTTATTTTGTTAGTAATGGACCAGTCTAGTGGTCAATTGTGTGCATATAACTGAGCATTAACCTTTTTTTCTCTGTTGTACTTATTCCTTTTTTCTCTGTTGTACTTATTCCTTTTTTCTCTGTTGTACTTATTCCTTTTTTCTCTGTTGTACTTATTCCTTTTTTCTCTGTTGTACTTATTCCTTTTTTCTCTGTTGTACTTATTCCTTTTTTCTCTGTTGTACTTATTCCTTTTTTCTCTGTTGTACTTATTCCTTTTTTCTCTGTTGTACTTATTCCTTTTTTCTCTGTTGTACTTATTCCTTTTTTCTCTGTTGTACTTATTCCTTTTTTCTCTGTTGTACTTATTCCTTTTTTCTCTGTTGTACTTATTCCTTTTTTCTCTGTTGTACTTATTCCTTTTTTCTCTGTTGTACTTATTCCTTTTTTCTCTGTTGTACTTATTCCTTTTTTCTCTGTTGTACTTATTCCTTTTTTCTCTGTTGTACTTATTCCTTTTTTCTCTGTTGTACTTATTCCTTTTTTCTCTGTTGTACTTATTCCTTTTTTCTCTGTTGTACTTATTCCTTTTTTCTCTGTTGTACTTATTCCTTTTTTCATCTGGTTTGCTCGCGGTGTAGAATTAAAGCCTCTATAAAATACAAATGAAAACAACAATACAACTTTTCTATAATATTAGCTATACACAATTATAACAATTTACACTGAGAAATTATCAAATAGATTCATGATTTGGCGTCCAAGTTTGTATTCAAATTAAAACAAATAATAATATTTGTTACATTTCTAGCTATCTGTAACCTTACATTAAACATTAAATATTAAACATTAAATAAACGTTCACTTGTACATACATACATTTTCGTCTGTTCTTCGTTGTCCCTACTCTGTCTGTGACTGTCGTCAGCGCATAGAGCTGTCCTCAACAGGATAAGTGCTATACAAAAATTATTATTATTATTATAGTATACATAACATTGCAAAGATTGGCCATTCATTTTATTTATATTTCAAAACAAAAGCTAACAATAAACTCTCGAAACCCAGGTTAGATTCTCTTCTTGTTGTGTCACGTGACCAATTATCAAAGCAGACGCAGGTTGTTGTTTTATGATTTTTATTTGTTTGGAATGAATACATATCCGGTGAGGAAGAGAAACACACAAAAGGAAATTGTTACAAATAAAAAACATTGTGTCCCATCATGCACCAGCTGTTCTCAGAAAGAAAAAGCTGAGCGTCACGTGATAAAGGCCAGAAAATTCAAGTCTCTAGCCAGTGTCGTAGCCTGGTTTTGACGCTAGGGGGAGCGAAATTTTAGGGAAAAGGACCCACTTTTAGCATTTTTTTCCAGATTAATAGAATAACTAAGAATTTGTACGTATCACGTGTTATAAGAAAACCCTGGATCTCACGATACACACTGTTATGGACTGTCTCTATGATGACTATTATAACGACTCGTTAAATCGGATTCAATGAATATAGTTGTATCTTTATTAGAAGTCTCTAGATTATGCTAATCTGTAGCCCAAGCTAGGGGTTCCTTGACTGACAGGTCTATGCAGTAATGTAGTTATATTCGGGATAATTATCTTCAACACCTTTCTCAACAATGATAGATCAAACAACTCCAGTTGTTGAATAAACAATTTTATTTAAATTGTAGACTCAATATAAACTTTAAATAAATGCATCAACTGATGGCAACATAAGAGTTTCATTAAATGGCATAAAATATACAAGTATCAATATAGCGACTTCTCTCTACAAACTTACAAACTGAACTAACTTTAAGAAGGTAGGGACTTTATACAGAAAGCTATTATCGAAGATTCTACAGGGTCTTAATACGCATTTCAATCTCACTGGTCTATAGGATACTGCGATCCAGAATTAACCTTCAATTTCCACGGGGTTAGACGAATTATTTTATTTAAACTGCCCTCAGGGCATAAAGGTCAAACCTTGGACTCTAATACGCACTTGCTAAGAGGTCAATGCCTTATTACGTCATTCCTCTATGACCGATATTCGTAACAACACACTGTATAATAGTGCAGTTTAACCATTCACGATTCTTTTTCTAGCAGCTAATAGTGATGGGAATTTCTGCAAAATTGATTACATCTACTGATCAATTTCGGGATGAACATCTAGGATCGAAAAGTATTTATAGAATCAATGCGAATGCTCTATAGCAGGGATCGGCAACCTAAGAAACGCGTGCCAGACTTGTCTATATTTTATATATATGTGGTATTGTAAAATTCAATCACATATAACTATGATATAAGACTATGCAAGAATGTACTAGAAACGTTTTATAAACGTTTTCATTTACTAACTTATTAGCTTAACTAAGGGGCACGGTAACCGTGCGGCAGCGTGTTTGGCTGGCGTACCGAAGGTCCTGGGTTCGAATCCTGGTGCATGCTAGGTCTGATGGTTACCTGACTTTAGTTGGGGTAAAGTAAAGGTGACTGTGCATAGTGTTGGCCACACAATCCCTAGTATGCCGCCGCCACAGAAATTTAATTTAGTTGGGGTAAAGTAAAGGCGGCTGTGCACAGTGTTGGCCACACAATCCCTAGTTTGCCGCCGCCACATAAACTTCATTTAGTTGGGGTAAAGTAAAGGCGGCTGTGCACAGTGTTGGCCACACAATCCCTAGTATGCCGCCGCCATAGAAACTTAATTTAGTTGGGGTAAAGTAAAGGCGGCTGTGCACAGTGTTGGCCACACAATCCATATTATGCCGCCGCCATAGAAACTTAATTTAGTTGGGGTAAAGTAAAGGCGGCTGTGCACAGTGTTGGCCACACAATCCCTAGTATGCCGCCGCCATAGAAACTTAATTTAGTTGGGGTAAAGTAAAGGCGGCTGTGCACAGTGTTGGCCACACAATTCATATTATGCCGCCGCCATAGAAACTTAATTTAGTTGGGGTAAAGTAAAGGCGGCTGTGCACTTTGTTGGCCACACAATCCCTATTATGCCGCCGCCATAGAAACTTAATTTAGTTGGGGTAAAGTAAAGGCGGCTGTGCACAATGTTGGCCTAGTATGCCGTAGCAACAGAAACTGGTGAACGCTGCTTCACCGACCTTATAAAATTTACTTTTACTGATATTGGGCAAAGTGATCTATTTTTAGCGATTATCCTTTTGCTTAATTGCTTTCATATATGTTGATATCTGTATGATTTTAGTTTAACGACGTCAATTCAAATTCAGGTTTTTTTCGATGAATATTAGCAGCCTACATACATGACTAAAGATAAATCTATTGGGGGGGGGGGGGGGGGGGGAGGCTATTCAATTAGAATAGGTCAGAGACAGACAACCGTTTCCGGAAATCAATTAAAAAGAATACATGATATTGTTGACAACCAGAGTCGTAGCCTAAGTCAATTTGGACTGGCGGATATATAATGAATTATATAATGTCATGTTAACTCTTCCCGTACCGACCTACTTCTATCTATTCTGCCTTCAGTTCCGCTATATACGCGCCCGGGACTGTAAGGGTTAATAGTATTGTATTATTTGCATGCTAGTAGGCTATGTCCATGAAGTATTATTCAACTCAATTGTATTTAATTTAAGTCATTAATATACCGAATTGTGAAATAAATTTACGTAACTTTCTACAAATGTACCACAATGGCCTTCACTGGGTGCCTTAAAAGGAACTTTACCCCAACTAAATTCAGTTTCTGGGGCCACGGCATACTAGGGAGTGTGTAGCCAGCTATGCACAGCCGCCTTTACTTAACCCCAACTATTGTCAGGTACCTATCAGAGCTGGGTAGACTCAGTGACACCCTCCAGACCCGGGAAAAGCCCTAGCCTGCATCAGGATTCGAACCCGGGACCTTCGGCTCGCCAGTCGAACGAGAGGCAAATATTTCTTTTAATTGCAGTTCATACAGCTGATCTCTCTTACTCTCTCTCTCTCTCTCTCTCTCTCTCTCTCTGTTTATATATATGTCTATATTTTATATATCTGTGGTATTGTAAAAATTATTTATTTTTCCGAGTTCTTT
Organism: Anisus vortex; assembly: GCA_949126835.1. Lineage (NCBI taxonomy): Eukaryota > Metazoa > Mollusca > Gastropoda > Planorbidae > Anisus > Anisus vortex. Next base: position 27,100,419 of record OX421507.1, read on the forward strand.
TCGTGGAATGTCTGTTAGTTTATATATATAAGCATAGGCCTACATTAAAAATCCTTATAGTAAAACAATCGTATTACCACAAAGCAATAGAAAAAAATATATATATAAAAGGGAACATTCTAGATATCTACTATATTTATTCTCACTAGCTGCTGCGGAGTTCCAAAGGGAGGTTACTCCTGTAGACACAACATTTAGTCGTCTGCCCGCGCTTGCCACCACCCCGTTACGTCTGGGACTAGCTTTTCTCGCGCCAAGTGTAACTGGCACAGGAACTCAAGTACTACATACAAATAAATCTCCGACCAAGTAGAAATCAAATAATAACATTGAAAAAAAATATTTCTGAGCGAGGTTGTTGTTTTTTAATTTGCATTTTTTTCCCTCGTATATTTCTTTTCATCATTTCATGCTTTCATAGATTTCATATCAAGGCTAGCAGAAGTGGGGGCCATTTGTGTATTTCTTTAAATTTAATTTTGTTCTTGAAAAATCAATGCTAGATTTATAAAAAATAAAATACATATTCCAGTTCCTGAAGGAAATATAGTCAGCTGTGTGTTAACCATCAGGGAACGATACATATTTTTAATGATTTGAGACAGCGTTTTTATATGATCTTTGATTTTGATTCATACAGTTTGTTTAATAGATAATCTATACAGAACATTTAATATTTACCTTCGAAACTTTCGGGTTCATACTTTTCTGGATTTTTTTCCATCGTAATCTAAACAGGTAAATAAATGTTATTTTATTATTGTTGTTGTTGAATGGGATAGCTGTGCCGTTCAGTCCATTGTTGAATGGGATAGCTGTGCCGTTCAGTCAATGCGTTAGAACTAGTGTGTTGTGATTTCTTAACTTCGTATGTGTTGTGTATGTGTGTCTGTTTGTGATTGTGTTTATGGTGCCCTGTTAAATAGAAGCATGAACAAAACAGATTCGTATTCAGAAGTAAGATAGTCTAATGCAGCGGTCGGCAACCTACGAAAAGCGTGCCAAACTTGGCACGCAGAGCGAAATTCAATAACACGCAAAAGACCACCCAAAAAACAATTCAAGTATTTTCCGCACAAAATTTAGTGCTAGAACAGGATAAAGCATAGGTTCTTGGCACGCCGAATAAATTAGAATTCCTACTTGAACACACTAATCTCAAAAGGTTGCCGAATCCTGGTCTAATGCATGAAGTTTAAAATAATCCAATGACAGACTAAAGAGGAATGATACAATTTGAAAATATATTAATGATAATAACATTTGAATGCAAAAAAAAAAAAAAATTGTTACTAATAGTCAATTGCATGGATTTGAAAAAAAAAAGAAAACAATGAGAGTCAATTGCATGGAATTTAAAACAAATGTTTATTAAAGACTGGATTATATCACAAAATAATGTAATTGGTTACGATTGCATAACATTTATAATTATATATCAGTACTACTTTACGTCTTTCTATATGATATATATTTGAATTTTAAGTATATGGACGGTGTCAGAAATACGCCCAATGCCGAAAATATAGATAGACTTAACCCCTCTAAACAGTAATTATCACTAAAATTGATTAATGTATATTACATGTAATATATTCCAAAAACCATTCAATACCTTATAGCACAATTGCAAAGATTGTTTCAGTTGATGCAAGGGATGTAGCGACAGTACAGGGGATTTATGTTGACGACTTCACCTAGTTGTGAGTTTCAAGCTTTGAAATAAGTTCTCTTTCAATTGGACTAAGTGGAACAAAATTCTTTCAAAACAATTTTATAATTGTCTTACAAACAACGGACGGATCAAGGTGGATCAAACGGGCGGTGCCGGTGGGGTGGGGGGAGCTAGACACCCGCGTAACACGGTTATTGCCTCTGCAGTACATGTACTACACTTCGCCACCCCCCTCCCTCCCCACTTCCACCTGCGGAATTCCGCTTGGATCATTGTCGCTGCGGATAGCCCCGTATACATGTTATGTCGCTCTGTTAGCACACATTCCAGGTTATAAGAAGAAGAAGAAGAATGGGCATTTCTATAGCGCTTCTATCCATGCTATTAAATTAGCATGCTCAGTGCCTGGACAGCCAGTTAGCAGGGAAGGGTTGAAACGGGCTGTTGCGCACATTGCACATTGCTCCCCTCTCCCCAACTGAGTCTCGAAGCCTCTCGGTAGTGTAGTGATCCACGGACGCGCAACAGGGACTATCTCCCTAACCGTTAGTCTACCGGTTATGTACTATTTATGGGAGCGTATCGGTGGTTTACACAATTCGCCAGCTTTGGCAGTACAATGGGCCTCGGACCTGCAGCGGGAGCTGTCCCCCCCATGCGTTCGCCCGCCAGTGTAATCTTAAGGTAATCGTATCGGCCGTTTACACACTTTGCCAGTGCTTGAGGCTTCCGTAGCCCAGCGATTGTTCACTGCGGTCCCCCTAGGATCATTAGCGTGTTGGCTCGCCCGTATTTTGCAATGTCACCGGTAGCACAATCCTATAGTATAGGTACAGGCATCCAGGTACGCGAGTGGTTCGAGAGACGAGATTGCTGCGTCCATTGTTTCCTCCCAACCGAAGCCGGGGTTCTCTCGGCAGTAAAATGGCATCGGACACGCAACGGGAGCAGTCCCCATGCGTTCGCCCGCCGGTGTAATCTTAAGCTAATCGTATCGGCTGTTTACGCACTTCGTCAGTCTTTGAGGCCCATGTGTTGACGAATTTACTATTGAAACACTGTTCACACGTGTCTTTAGCAACGGCAAACAAGGGGATTTGACTGTGTAGCCAACCCAGCGCCATTTACGGCAACCCATCACAGCGATCGTAGACTAAAACAGGGATCTCCAACTCGGATGAAGGCATATGCCCATTTTATCACATCAATGATTTGTCAAGGGCAGCACCCCCCCCCACCGCAACCCGACCCTAGTAAACAAAAACACTTTATTACAGCCAATATTGGAATAATGGTTTATTAACTACAGCTGCATTTACTTGTTTAAATCAGATTTTATTTTAATAAGTAGTATACTTATATACAATTGGATGTGTATCAGTACTAGCTGTCTGAATTTTGCGAATAGTACATTTTTTGTAAGCTTACTGGCGGGCCACGGAAATCCAAATGGTGGGCCGCATGCGGCCCGCGTGCCGTGTGTTTGAGACCCCTGGATTAAGTGATGACAATAAAGAACTCATTTGTAGTTTACTTGGACTAGTACTTTCAAAGAAAAGACGAATCAAAGTTTACTTGTAGCTTTCTTTGCCCAACTATCTACATTGCATGGTTCACAAATCTCAATTTGTCTGTAAGGTTCTTCTCGTTCTGGCTTCCATGATTAAATCGCTTTTAAAAAAACATTTTCCCCCACCAAAGTAAACACTACAATTCATCAACAATAACAAACCATTTAAACTACACTTCGTAAAGACAAAATATTTTACTTAATAGACTCTAGATCCAAATTACTTTTCACTATTCTTCAAAAAAATCTTTTGTTTCCTTATTGTATCTAAAACTTTTCTGAACTTTTGAAAAAACCTCTTTTTCCCCACGTATTTTATTTCGTTCTAAATTATTTCACAAGTTTGTGACTTCTAATTCCAGAAGTATGAAGAAGCTTCAGCCATCCCTGTAATTACGAGGCCTTCAGTGAAGCTATCAATTTGAACGTTGAGGACAAAGCTGTGAAAAGAAAGAAGGGGGTTATTACTTGGTGGTGTGCTAAGTCGATGTCAATTGGAGGGAAAGACAATTGTCTTCTTTTTTTTTCTCATTTCTAAACAACATTAAAATTTGTTCCCCTCGACGCCATAGGAGATGCTATTATGAGGCTGTACTGTTTAATTATAGATAATCACGAATGACCTAATAATACAAACTTTGAAGAAAAGAAAAGGAAACACTAGTATACTAAAGTAAAAAAATATATATATGTTGTCATGTTTGTAAATCATGTACGGTTACATAATTTCATCCATTTTTTTTTCAAGATGCATTTGTAATCAGTGATACGTTCCACATATTCCACTGGAACAGGGGCCTCCACACAAAAGGAGCCTCCACACATCCCTAAAATATTTTTTTGTGTGACATCCCCATTATTTCGTTTAAAATGTTACATTTAATTCATTTATTCCCCTACAATTTTAAGAGCTCCAGTCCAACCAAGAAATGCGCAACATAAAATCTATTTATGATTTTACATAATGTAACATGAATTAACAGCATTTTTATGAGGTATGCCTATATGGAAGGCAGGAGCGAGGCCAGGAAGGGCCCCCACATACATTTGAAAACAGCCCCCCCTCATAATGCTGAATACGGCCCTGTTGGTAATGCCTACCAAAAGGTACCGAAAAAAAAAAGCCTATTCAGACCTATAATTCAACAACAAAAGTAGAATTGATTCTGGTTTTAAAATTATGCCTATGCAAATATTGTTTAGTCTAATATGTAGATTATGTTGCTATCTCTGCCCATGGTGCCTGCGTATCAAAATGTAAATTCTGTAAAGTGCTCTTTGCTGCTCGTGCTGACATACCTACAAATGTCAAGACAGTTAAATGCAAACTATTTCTGTATTTTGAAACTTGAAACCAAGCCGCATAAACACCCACTCATGTTTGAATATGCATATCTCAGTTCTACTATTTATTTACTCTTATTATTAAACCTACATATCTTTCAAATAAGTTACCAGGCTATTTAAAATGCTGTTATCTTATCTTTTACATTACAGACGCTCATTCTATAAAGAAGAGTATTGCGTTCTACGTTCATCTGTGGTCCGAGTATAGTCTTGCATCTTTATTAATGTTTTAAATAATGTTAAGTTACTGGTTTTCCCGGTTTGTTCAGGCAACCCATTCCATGCCCGAATGCCACTCCACATAGAATGGAAGCGTACAGCGAAAGTCCAAAGTATATATATTTAGATATAAACCATACAATATATATTTCTTTAATAAAAACCTATAAAGTGCTACTCAATTTCGACTTAACTCAGAAAATATAAGATTTCACATTCAACTTAACCCTGACCGGCCTACTTCTGGTCGTGAAAAGAGTATCTACCGCCACTCTAGGAGGCCAAGGGGTTAATGCATTTTACAAGTGCCTGGCTCGTGTGATCCTGATTGATGGTCGAAGATTGTCGACGATTCTGGCCCTGCGGTGGTCTGATGACCACTTTATAAGTCACGCAACTCACCCTGGAGTAGTACCGTAGGTCCAAACCACAAGTCAATAAAAATCAACAACAACGTCTGACAGCCATGACCCTGAAAATTGCGTAATTCCATTCCGCTGAGCACGTAACAGCATCACACACTCATACAAGTGACAGAATTCAACAGTATATTACGTACACTTCGTCAATATAATGACCTATGGCACAGAATTAAACACAGTTTTACGTACACTTCGTCAATATAATGACCTATAGCACAGAATTAAACACAGTATTACGTACACTTCGTCAATATAATGAGCTATAGCATATAATTCAACACAATATTACGTACATTTCGTCAATATAATGAGCTATAGCATATAATTAAACACAGTATTACATACACTTCGTCAATATAATAAGCTATAGCGTATAATTAAACACAGTATTACGTACATTTCGTCAATATAATGAGCTATAACATATAATTAATTACAGTATTACGTACACTTCGTAAATATAATGACCCATAGCACAGAATTGAATATCAAAAAGTAATTTTCCTATTTTTTAGATTAAAAACCTGACTGGTTATATCACTATAATGTTCTCCATTCTTGACACACGTCTATTATTAGTTTAATTACCTATCGCATTCAAAATTTAGTATCCCAAATTAATAAAAAATATGTCTATGTAATTTTTAACCTACTACGTTCATTTCTAAACGCTTTTTATCTTCAGTTATGTACAAACATTAAATGCTCACAAAGAAACTCATTAAAAATATTTGGCTTTCGTCTGCAGATAATACATAGATCTGATTTCATCTAGTAAGAATAACAGCAAATAGTCCACTAATTTATTCAGATATTTGTTATGTAAAATTTGCTTTGGTTCTCACTATAGTAAACATACATAATTTATTATATAGATAGATAGATAGATTTACAACAAAAACATTTAAAAATACCTTTCACGTTTTGTTCAAATGTAAATGTTTAAAGAGACACCGACCAACAGGGGCCATTCAGAAACGACTTATTATGCTCTTTCCGGCACTTTAAAAATAGAGTAGTTAGTTCTTTCTCCCTTTTATATAACAGTTGAATATTGAAATCTTTCTCTTCTAGATAAACCCTAATCGTTTGGTTCCTCCCCTTATAGTGAATACTTTAAAACATCTAGCAACATTAATACAAAAGATGAATAAGAAATCAGTTGAATACTTATTTAAACTGTGTTCTTACTAAAGGAAAAAAAATGTAGTGAAATGGTGAAATGGAACTATTACCTCATTTAAAATCATAATAAAATGTCAATTTATGGTCTGACTTCATATGTGGACGACCCTGCAAAGAATTTTTTTTACTTTTAAATTTCACAACATCAAAACATTTTCTGAATTTGTTCTAAGCTCGTGGTATGTCTCGTAAATTCTTTTAACCCCTCCCCCCCCCCCCCCCCAAGCTTTGTTACCGTGTCTGAAAGTCTCTTTTCCTGTCACCACAACTCCCTTATGGTGAAACCTTAACAACCTACTAGTTTTAAACAACAACAAAATAGAAGCCCCCTTCTTTGCAATTCTAAACTCCTGTAGTAAAGACATTTTGGTGAACTTTACAAAAGGAACAAAAAAAACGTTGAACGCGCGCACTATGAAAAGCGAAATTTTTCACAGAAGGTTCAAGAAGACCCTTGCAACAAACTGCACATTCCCTTGTAGCATTGACTCCTTTGTGCAGTAACCGGCAGAGATTTCCTGAACCACAGAAGTTGAAATAGTTTAAATGCCACCTATCGACTTTCTATTACAGAGCCTATTCAATAATGCGTGACCCCAAAAAAAAAATATATAAATTTGCTACGAGCTTTCTTTCGTCAAAGCAAAGAATTAACTTGTGACTATTTTTAGACTTTACAAATGCTTTTCATTAAAGAAATAGCCAGCCATGGGCTAAGAAAAAATCTTACATTACTGTATCAACCCAAATAGGCGTTTAGTAAGCGTGCTAAATACTATTTAGTGATTGTCTCGAGCAGTTTAGAATAAGTGCATTACTTCAAAAGAAATCTTATTGAAGCTAATGCTTTGTGACTGAACAAATAACAAATAATTGCTCAAATCAATTACAATACAGGGGAGGGGGTGAAACAGTAGTATACAGTGATAAAAAAGCCAAAACATGTACATATTATTCACTGCATTTATTATACAAACAAACGAATGTTGCATATTCATGTAATAAGAAGCATGTTTAATAAGGAACACATGTAATAAGAAGCCCTAATCCCTCAGGTACTCAAATTGCTTGCCGTCAGCTTTTACACACTCCTCTAATTGAGAAAAAATCATCATGCACACTCTAGAATCTAGGACTTTATCAGCATCAATTTCCTGACAAACTTCCAAAATTAACGAAATCCTGTCTTCAACAGTGCGGTTTTTGCGTGCAGAAAACTTACCCAATACAGTGCCCCCAAAAAAGAAGTCCATAGGAGTTAAATCTGGTGAGCCAGGTAAAGGTTTAAGATATTTCCCTTTTACTTCAATATAATATTTCACTAATTTCACTAGTGTGTCACTACTGATAAGCAACTTTTCTAACCCCCTGTATGTGCCTATAAAGTGTTAAACGTTTAGCAATTAGCGCTAGTTTGTTATTGCTAGTGCTGAAATCGATGATTGAAACTCTTTATTTCCACCGTCTTCTTCTACTACTTCTTCATTCTACTGTGTTAGAAAAAGGAAAAAGTCCACAATTTCAAGACTTGATTTGACTACCCATACTCTGGAATCAAACGGGTGCATTAACTACTTATAAATATATTAGAACATACACACACAAGTTATAAATAGACGACAGAGTTTCATTGGATACTGGAGAAATGTTAAAATTACTAATTACTGTCAATTTTCAACCGTCTGTACAAAGTGCTAACATTAAAATTTTAATCTTTGAATCGTCTACAAAAAAATGTATAATTTACAACTTTCCAGTGGGAAGGTACACACATTAAATTTCCTCTCATAAACATAAAAAGAAAGTGCTTTGCTCGTTGCGTAATTAATTTGTCATTACTTTATTTTCTTCTGATGGGGCGTTAAATCAAACCGCATTGCTATGCTCTCTCACTCGCTTTAATGTCTCTCTCTCTCTCTTTCTCTCTCTTTCTCTCCAAATGTCGTTCTTTTTTTAAGCCTCTCTATGTCTCTCATTGAATGGGTTGCCTGAATAAACCAGGAAAACCAGTAACTTAACATCATTAAAAACATTAATAAAAATGCAAGACTAGACTCGGACCACGGATGACCGTAGGACGCAATAATCTCCTTTATAGAAGGAGCGTCTGTAATGTATAAGGTAATATAAGATTCTATGTCTTTCTTTATATTGATGTATGTTTATCTCTTTCTTTCTCTCTCTCTCTCTCTCTCTCTCTCTCTTTATGTCTATTTATTTTTTTATGTCTCTTATTACGTCTATCTTCCTTTTTGCCTCTCTCTTCATATGTCTCTCTCTCTTTCTTTGTACTCCCATCACCGTGCCCCCCCTCTCTCTCTCTCTCTCTCTCTCTCTCTCTCTCTCTGTCTCACTCTCTCCATTATTTATTGTCATCCACTATATATTCAGATCAACACTTCAGCATTTCTATTCCGTCTTTTTTTTTTATAATGACGTAATCAGTGTGACCTTACTGAATTAACTTGTATAAGTTAACATTAACTGAAACGACCGTGAATGCTATGTTTCAATGTTTCAATATCCTGCCTTGCGCTGCCATGGAAAGTCTACAAAGTTTCTGAGTACCTTATATAATATAGAAAAATACTGTTACCATGAATGTATGTAGTTGTATACTTATTAAAAAATACTTTCGATAGATTGATAGAAAGACATGCAGCCAGATAGACAGTCAGACAGAGAGTTAGATAGACAGATAGGTAGACATATTGATAGATTCAAAGATGGATAGATAGATAGATATATAAATAGATAGATAGATATATAAATAGATAGATAGATAGACAGACAGAGACATAGATAAATAGATATCTAAATAGATAAATAGATATACCGAAAGAAAGACTGTCAGACAGACAGATAAATAGATAGATAGATAGAAATACAACGCTAGCACATTCAAACACTTAGTTATTTAACATCAGTTATTTCATCTTTTTAACCCCGTTTCCATGTTATATTATTTATATTCACCTGTTAGTCCAGTTATATTCGTATTATTATTAAACGTACACATTATAGTTATTTGGTGAGCACTAGGCCTAACCTGCTTATACGTCCTTATATTATGTAGACCTATAAGAAAGTGCAACTTTTTCACACAGCATTGACGATTTAGACAGTGCTGTATTTCAACACATCGTTAACCTCTTATAATGTGTTAATATTAGCGCAACGCAAACAATTTAGGGAGCGCTAAAAGTATAGACAGTACTACAGTTTGGTTCACTATATAGATTCCTTATGTAGGTTTCCTAGGTGGAATTTTATTTATTACCGTAATTCCCAATGCACACCTTGAGAGACATTTTTTTGTTCCTCCTTAACATTTGTGAACTACCTCATGAACATTTTCATTTGTGAACTACCTCATGAACATTTTCATTTGTGAACTACCTCATGAACATTTTCATTTGTGAACTACCTCATGAACATTTTCATTTGTGAACTACCTCATGAACATTTTCATTTGTGAACTACCTCATGAACATTTTCATTTGTGAACTACCTCATGAACATTTTCATTTGTGAACTACCTCATGAACATTTTCATTTGTGAACTACCTCATGAACATTTTCATTTGTGAACTACCTCATGAACATTTTCATTTGTGAACTACCTCATGAACATTTTCATTTGTGAACTACCTCATGAACATTTGTAAACTACCTCATGAACATTTTCATTTGTGAACTACCTCATGAACATTTGTGAACTACCCCATGAACATTTTCATTTGTGAACTACCTCATGAACATTTTCATTTGTGAACTACCTCATGAACATTTTCATTTGTGAACTACCTCATGAACATTTTCATTTGTGAACTACCTCATGAACATTTTCATTTGTGAACTACCTCATGAACATTTTCATTTGTGAACTACCTCATGAACATTTTCATTTGTGAACTACCTCATGAACATTTTCATTTGTGAACTACCTCATGAACATTTTCATTGATAATTATCGGTGGATTTATTTGTACAAAAACATTATATAAACTTTATTGTATCTTGTGCTGTTCTTCCATTTGTGAGTTATGTTAAGTGAGTGAAAGGAAGTAGGACATCAACAGCACTCACGTGCAACAGTGATACGCATAATATAGACCAATAGATCAACTACTCGTAACGTTTACAAGCCCATCTAATCATCGTCTTGATGACTTGGACATGTTTAGTTGAGAAATGATCCCTTTACACACGTACACACACACACATACGTAAGCACAAATACACACTTACACACACACACATGCACACGCACATACGCAAACATACACACAAACACACACACATATATGATTATATATAACACCCCAGGGCAAAAGTTTCAGCGACGCCCCCTTGCATACTGTAACTGCTTTTGTCTAGTGCTATAGTGAGACTATATTTGCCGCCCCTAGAAGTGTCGCCCCCGGGCATATGCCTCGGCTGCCCCAACTCCCTTTTGTACTGACTCTCACACATCTGCAGACACACAAAAACACACACTGCCAGTGTCTTGCCTCTCTTACTCTCTGTCTCTCTGTCTTGATCCGTTCACCCATATCTTTCCTTCTCTCTCTCACTCTCTCTCTCTCACTCTCTCTCTCTCTCTCTCTCACACTCTCTCTCTATCTCTCTATCTCTCTAACTGCCGTTTTACCATTTTTACATTTAAAGAGGTTGCTATTGATTTCATTATCTCGTTTATTAGATAAACTAGGTTATCAAGAGCACCCCGTTTATTAAAATTCCATTTCCATATCTTAATGCAAATCTATTCTGCCAGCTCAGATTTTCGTCTTCTTTTCTTTTCTCTTTTCACAAACACTTTCTCTCAGAGAACATGAAACAAAACACTTTCTCTCAGAGAACATGAAACATATACAAAGTTATGCACACCTCTCCCCCTCCCCCACCCCACTCCTTTTTCCGCGTCTTGCTGTTTTCTCATTCGACATCCCAGTATTATTGCTTTCTGGTATTTAATCGATATTGATGCAATAAGAATCCTGATATGACGAAAGAACAGCTTCCGGTGAAACGGCTTATTAATTTTAGTATTGACTGCATTCCAAACCGGTTATGGCGTATATTTTTTTAGAGCTGCATAGAGATTTTATTATTTCGACCTATAAAAAAGTAAAGTATCCCGTCCGATCAAATTGATCCATAGGACTGATAAAGCAGCGTTCACCAGTTTCTCTGGCCACTTTTACTTTACCCCAACTAAGGTCAGGTACCCATCAGAGCTGAGTCGACCTCAGGGACACACCTCCAGACCCGGGGAAAAATCCTAGCATTCACAAGGATTCGAACCAGGGACCTTCGGTATGCCGGCCTAACGCGCTGTCGCTCAGCTACCGTGCCCCTTATTATAACCTATTAAATAAAATGTTATTCTTTCTGTCTTAGAAATTTGAATAAAATAAAGCTATTTCTTTACACCACCGCAACTTGTAAAGATTAAATGTCTTATTTATTTTTACGATAGTTTCATATTTGTAAAAAATATTAAAAATTGCGAACATTATATACTTTATAGCGGTGTTTCACGAAATATTTTATATATTAAAAGATGGCCGGCATCGGGTGAAGGGGCACATAATAGTATGCAAGGGAAATCAGATTTTGTAAAGTTTTAGTCACTGTTTCAGAGTAATTAATCTGTTTTTTTTTACTAACATGGACGCTTTTGTATTTTGTAAAAGAAATATGTCAACAAATAGTAACCGCTGAAACAAAAAATTGCATATAAGTCAATACATTCTCTAATGTACTTTCTCTCCAGACTCCATGTTCATATAATGGAAGTTGTAAAGAAGGTTTGTTTAAAATGTCCACATAATTTAAAAGCGAAATCCAGGGAGCGAAAATTTATGAGCTTATTGATTGTTACAAACGCAACAAACAAACAGACAAACAACAACAAAAACAAAACAACTATTAAATGATAACTTCAAAACAACAAAGGCATTATATTTGTTTCTTCGATTCTCTTCGGTGCCAAATTCAGATGACAATTTCTCCCCAGACTTCCGGTCTAACTATTCGGTGGTTATATAAATATAATTCAATTGAATAGATGCGTCAAAAGCAGGTCCCTTAACTCGCATCATTCGCCCCCCTCCTCTTTTTCTATTGTTATTAATATAATGGGTTGTGACGGTACAAACTGAAATAGGCCTACAGTCTATTAAATGTTGTTTGTGTATTTTGTTGGTGTTGGTTTCGTTAGACTGAATGGAGAGATAATTATAATATATACAATAGAAAAAAATAGACGAGATTGTTCAGTGTATGGGAAAAAGAAGTGCTTTATTCCCATGGTATACATACAAGAAGGGCAGACTGAGGTGGGCAGGCCACTTGGAATGTATGACAGAAGACAGAGCAGCCAGAACAGTACACCACCAGAGACCAAGAGGAAAGAAGCTTAATGGGCAGACCAACATAAAGATGGCCGGAAGCTGTAGAGGCAGACCAACACAAAGATGGCCGGAAGCTGTAGAGGCAGATCTACACAAAGATGGCCGGAAGCTGTAGAGGCAGATCTACACAAAGATGGCCGGAAGCTGTAGAGGCAGATCTACACAAATATGGCCGGAAGCTGTAGAGGCAGACCAACACAAAGATGGCCGGAAGCTGTAGAGGCAGATCTACACAAAGATGGCCGGAAGCTGTAGAGGCAGATCTACACAAAGATGGCCGGAAGCTGTAGAGGCAGATCTACACAAAGATGGCCGGAAGCTGTAGAGGCAGATCTACACAAAGATGGCCGGAAGCTGTAGAGGCAGATCTACACAAAGATGGCCGGAAGCTGTAGAGGCAGATCTACACAAAGATGGCCGGAAGCTGTAGAGGCAGATCTACACAAAGATGGCCGGAAGCTGTAGAGGCAGATCTACACAAAGATGGCCGGAAGCTGTAGAGGCAGATCTACACAAAGATGGCTGGAAGCTGTAGAGGAAGATCTACACAAACTTGTGTGTGCGGGCATGGCGGAGGAAAGCCAAGGATAGACCCTGAATGGAAGGAGGTGATGGAGCAGGCCAAAACCTTACATTGGCCTTAGCGCCATATGGATGGATGGATGCATAGCTTTTTTGACCTGTTTTATGTGCGTAATGATGCATAGATGATATTTTGGCTTCCATTCTTAGTCTTACTTCGTTGATTTTTGTTTTATTTGTTTAGTTTTGCAGTTCCATTGACTTAGAGCTGAAAAGCTCGTCTGCTTTATTAGAGAAATACTTTAAACAAACCGACCTTCATTGTGATAAAACGTTCTTACTTTCTGCTGGTTTATCTGAAGTTTTTCTTACTTTCTGCTGGTTTATCTGAAGTTTTTCTTACTTTCTGCTGGTTTATCTGAAGTTTTTCTTACTTTCTGCTGGTTTATCTGAAGTTTTTCTTACTTTCTGCTGGTTTATCTGAAGTTCTTCTTACTTTCTGCTGGTTTATCTGAAGTTCTTCTTACTTTGTGTTTCTTTTTTTTTAAATCATGACACATTTTATCTACACACTGTAGTTATCAAAACCCACATCTGATATAAACAAACTGTAGGAAATATTGTACTGCCCGCATCTGACATAAACAAACTGTAGGAAATATTGTACTGCCCGCATCTGATATAAACAAACTGTAGGAAATATTGTACTGCCCGCATCTGATATAAACAAACTGTAGGAAATATTGTACTGCCCGCATCTGACATGAACAAACTGTAGGCAATATTCTACTGCCCGCATCTGATATAAACAAACTGTAGGAAATATTGTACTGCCCGCATCTGACATAAACACACTCTAGGAAATATTGTACTGCCCGCATCTGATATAAACAAACTGTAGGAAATATTGTACTGCCCGCATCTGACAGAAACAAACTGTAGGAAATATTGTACTGCCCGCATCTGACATAAACAAACTGTTGGAAATATTGTACTGCCCGCATCTGATATAAACAAACTGTAGGAAATATTGTACTGCCCGCATCTGATATAAACAAACTGTAGGAAATATTGTACTGCCCGCATCTGACAGGAACAAACTGTAGGCAATATTCTACTGCCCGCATCTGATATAAAAAAACTGTAGGAAATATTGTACTGCCCGCATCTGACATAAACACACTGTAGGAAATATTGTACTGCCCGCATCTGATATAAACAAACTGTAGGAAATATTGTACTGCCCGCATCTGACATAAACAAACTGTAGGAAATATTGTACTGCCCGCATCTGACATAAACAAACTGTAGGAAAAATTGTACTGCCCGCATCTGACATAAACAAACTGTAGGAAATATTGTACTGCCCGCATCTGATATAAACAAACTGTAGGAAATAGTGTACTGCCCGCATCTGACATAAACAAACTGTAAGAAATATTGTACTGCCCGCATCTGATATAAACAAACTGTAGGAAATAGTGTACTGCCCGCATCTGACATAAACAAACTGTAGGAAATATTGTACTGCCCGCATCTGATATAAACAAACTGTAGGAAATAGTGTACTGCCCGCATCTGATATAAACAAACTGTAGGAAATATTGTACTGCCCGCATCTGACATAAACAAACTGTAGGAAATATTGTACTGCCCGCATCTGATATAAACAAACTGTAGGAAATAGTGTACTGCCCGCATCTGACATAAACAAACTGTAGGAAATATTGTACTGCCCGCATCTGATATAAACAAACTGTAGGAAATAGTGTACTGCCCGCATCTGACATAAACAAACTGTAGGAAATATTGTACTGCCCGCATCTGATATAAACAAACTGTAGGAAATAGTGTACTGCCCGCATCTGACATAAACAAACTGTAGGAAATATTGTACTGCCCGCATCTGATATAAACAAACTGTAGGAAATAGTGTACTGCCCGCATCTGACATAAACAAACTGTAAGAAATATTGTACTGCCCGCATCTGATATAAACAAACTGTAGGAAATATTGTACTGCCCGCATCTGACATAAACAAACTGTAAGAAATATTGTACTGCCCGCATCTGATATAAACAAACTGTAGGAAATATTGTACTGCCCGCATCTGACATAAACAAACTGTAGGAAAAATTGTACTGCCCGCATCTGACATAAACAAACTGTAGGAAATATTGTACTGCCCGCATCTGATATAAACAAACTGTAGGAAATAGTGTACTGCCCGCATCTGACATAAACAAACTGTAAGAAATATTGTACTGCCCGCATCTGATATAAACAAACTGTAGGAAATATTGTACTGCCCGCATCTGACATAAACAAACTGTAAGAAATATTGTACTGCCCGCATCTGATATAAACAAACTGTAGGAAATATTGTACTGCCCGCATCTGATATAAACAAACTGTAGGAAATATTGCACTGCCCGCATCTGACATGAACAAACTGTAGGCAATATTCTACTGCCCGCATTTGATATAAACAAACTGTAGGAAATATTGTACTGCCCGCATCTGACATAAACACACTCTAGGAAATATTGTACTGCCCGCATCTGATATAAACAAACTGTAGGAAATATTGTACTGCCCGCATCTGACAGAAACAAACTGTAGGAAATATTGTACTGCCCGCATCTGACATAAACAAACTGTTGGAAATATTGTACTGCCCGCATTTGATATAAACAAACTGTAGGAAATATTGTACTGCCCGCATCTGATATAAACAAACTGTAGGAAATATTGTACTGCCCGCATCTGACAGGAACAAACTGTAGGCAATATTCTACTGCCCGCATCTGATATAAAAAAACTGTAGGAAATATTGTACTGCCCGCATCTGACATAAACACACTGTAGGAAATATTGTACTGCCCGCATCTGATATAAACAAACTGTAGGAAATATTGTACTGCCCGCATCTGACATAAACAAACTGTAGGAAATATTGTACTGCCCGCATCTGACATAAACAAACTGTAGGAAATATTTTACTGCCCGCATCTGATATAAAAAAACTGTAGGAAATATTGTACTGCCGCATCTGACAAAAACAAACTGTAGGAAATATTGTACTACCCGCATCTGACATTAACAAACTGTAGGAAATATTGTACTGCCCGCATCTGACATAAACAAACTGTAGGAAATATTGTACTGCCCGCATCTGATATAAACAAACTGTAGGAAATATTGTACTGCCCGCATCTGATATAAACAAACTGTAGGAAATATTGTACTGCCCGCATCTGACATAAACAAACTGTAGGAAATATTTTACTGCCCGCATCTGACATAAACAAACTGTAGGAAATATTGTACTGCCCGCATCTGACATAAACAAACTGTAGGAAATATTTTACTGCCCGCATCTGACATAAACAAACTGTAGGAAATATTGTACTGCCCGCATCTGACATAAACAAACTGTAGGAAATATTGTACTGCCCGCATCTGATATAAACAAACTGTAGGAAATATTGTACTGCCCGCATCTGACATAAACAAACTGTAGGAAATATTGTACTGCCCGCATCTGACATAAACAAACTGTAGGAAATATTGTACTGCCCGCATCTGACATAAACAAACTGTAGGAAATATTGTACTGCCCGCATCTGACATAAACAAACTGTAGGAAATATTGTACTGCCCGCATCTGATATAAACAAACTGTAGGAAATATTGTACTACCCGGACGACACAGTTCACCCTTATAACGCTGCCACCATTACTTGTAAACTTGTAATTCCTTGTTCTATAGATCTCGTCAAAACGCTTAACATTAAAAAAAAAATGAAAATCCTCATCACTATTAGATCCAGGACACTTAGTGCTAAGTGTGGCTAGTTGCGGCTTAATGTGGCCCGATGTGGCTGAATGTGGCTTGACATTTTTTATGTTTTCCGTCAGCGCCCATGCAAATGAAATGGCTTCTGATTCTATCATACTCAGTTTCGTCTGGTTCAATGGGACATTTAGCTGACAAAGAAACTTGCCAATTTTTATGTTAATAAACACAATTTATGTTCTGCTTCTTTTGCTTATTTTTACAGTGATAGCAAAGTTTTATTGCTCATAAAAAAAATTCTGCCTTTGTGTAATTCGGACATTGTATCTGATTCTTATACAAGGTTGAACAATAACGACAAATAAAAGTTCTAGATATATGAATTCTTGGCACATTTTGTAGAAAGTTATTTAACTTGTAATGTCCATCAAGAACTCCATATCATTAAATATATTACCAGCCACTCAGGATATATAGAATCTATTTCCCATTCCAGTAAAGCTTCGCTTCAACGAGTACTCGCTCGAATTCGTCCATAAAGACGAAGGATGTTAAACGAAAACCGGAATTCCAGTTTACGGTTTTGAAACCGAAAATCGGTTTTAATCTTCAAAACTGATTTTCTTTTTTTTGGTTGGAAGGTAATTATTTAGCACACAATTTTTGGGTTCTAATGGAAATATTTTTAGAATATGATGCTGGATTCGCACAAAACAATTATTGAAATGCTTTTCTCATATTCGTTGGTGTGTTTTTTCCAAATCCTAACTATGGCTTTCGATATGGTAAAAACAACATCAAACCAAGTGTTAAGTTACAATTAACACGAATCTTCGGCTCATTCTTTTGATGTACGCAACGGAGACGAAAAACTAGGTTTTATCTGCGTCTCTGAACTATTTGGCTAGACACTGAGTCTGTGCTTTTAGGTATGTTATTTCTAGAACCGAAAACCGGATTTGAAAAAAAAAGGTATTAACATTCTTAATAAAGACGATAAAGTATCATAAAGCTTTCAATATTTACTTTATGTCAATTTTGGTCAATGCCTATAATGTAAGTAAGTATTAATCCCGTCATACCAAATTGATCCAAATGGTTAACCAGTTTCTTTTGCCACGATCTTCTAGGGGATTGTGTGTGGCCAGTACAATGCCCAGCCGCCTTTACTTTACTTCTACTTAAGTCAGGTACCCATCAGAGCTGGGTAGACTCAGGCACATACTCCAGACCCGGGAACAAATCCTAGCCTTCACCAGGACTCGAACCCAGGCCCTACAGTACGCCAGCCGAACGCGCTCTCGCTGGGCCAGTGTGCCCCCGCATATAATGTACCTACATGTTATTGTGACTTAGATGTTAGGTGTCGGCAAACTTTTGCTAACAATGCGCCAAACTAGGATTTCCAAATCATTCAAGGTGCCAACAGACTAAAAGTCAACTTGCTCTATTATACTTTTTACCCATTATTTTTATAGGGCAATCAATTTAACTCCGTATCAAGACCAGGGCTAAAAGAAAGGGAGATTTAGAGAGAAAATCGTGTAGGCCTAAGCGTTTTATATTGTATACAAAGATAACGTGTTTGTGATTATCGTCATTTTTATTTGCATCAAATACAATATGTTATTACTAAATTTTCACATTTATATTTTATGATAATTATTGACTACACATTAACATTTGTTAGTCAAATTATCTATCTAACACCGATAAGTGTTATTATATTTTGATCTCAGTATTACTGAGAAGTAATTTATTGGTTTTATACTTGTGATCGTTTCGTAACAATTGTCGTCAACAGGAATAAATACTTTGTAATCATACAAACTGCGTAGTTAATGCAATGTTTGAAAATATACATATAAATTCTTAAGTCATATAATATTTATATAATTTTCAAATACTTTTTACAGTTTGAGCATTTCAAAGCTATACATTTTTAGCCATTTATTCTTTTATAAAAGGGAAAAAAAATAATTGGCAAAAAATTAACTCAAATAAAACGGGTTAATTACCTCCCTTATATTGAAAAAACGTTTCCACATTTAATTCAACAGTGATGCCGAATAAGTTCTGTTTTGTAATCTATTAAATATTACTGACTAATGATTATTTCTTTATATAAATACAACATTATGGTATTCATACAAGCGGTAAGTAGAAGATTAAAATAATTTACGTTAAACCGTTGTAAAAAAACATTTCCTTAATATTCAATTATTTAAAGGACTTAATATTTTAAACATTAATAATTACATGATTTTCATAATATAATGCTAATAAATAAGTCTCTATTGTTAACTTAACTCTTCCACTGTTTAACTCTTCCACTGTTTAACTCCTCCACTGTTTAACCCCTCCACTGTTTAAATCCTCCAATGTTCAACTCCTCCCCTGTTTAACTCATCCACTGTTTAACTCCTCCACTGTTTAACTCCTCCACTTTTAAACTCCCCACCTGTTGAAATACTCCACTGTTTAACTCCTCCACTGTTAACTCCTCCACTGTTTAACTCAATAAATGTTTAACTCCTCCACTGTTTAACTCCTCCACTGTTAACTCCTCCACTGTTTAACTCAATAAATGTTTAACTTCTCCACTGTTTAACTCCGCCACTGTTTAACTCCTCCACTGTTTAACTCCTCCACTGTTTAACTCCTCCACTGTTTAACTCCTCCACTGTTTAACTCCTCCACTGTTTAACTCCTCCACTGTTTAACTCCTCCACTGTTTAACTCCTCCACTGTTTAACTCCTCCACTGTTGAACTCCTCCACTGTTTAACTCCGCCACTGTTTAACTCATCCACTGTTTAACTTATTCACTATTTAACTACGCCAATGTTTAAAGCCTATAGTGTTTAACTTTTCCACGGTTTAACTCCTCCACTGCTTAAGTCCTCCACTGATTAACTCCTCCACTGTTAAACTCCTCCACTGTTTAACTCCTCCACTGTTTAACTCCTCCACTGTTTAACTACTCCACTGTTTAATTCCTCCACTGTTTAACTCCTCCACTGTTTAACTACTCCACTGTTTAACTCATCCACTGTTGAACTCCTCCACTGTGTAACTCCTCCACTGTTGAACTACTTTACCGTTTCACTCCTCCACTGCTTAACTCTTCCACTTTTAAACTCCCACTCCTAATTAATTCCTCCACTGTTTAACTCCTCCACTGTTTAAACCCTTAAATGTTTAACTCCTCCACTGTTTACCTCCTCCACTGTTAAACTCCTCCACTGTTAAACTCCTCCACTGTTAAACTCCTCCACTGTATAACTCCTATACTGTTGAACTCATCCACTGTTGAACTACTTTACCGTTTCACTCCTCCACTGTTTAACTCCTCCACGTTTAAACTCCCCTCCTGTTCAACTCCTCCATTGTTTAACTCCTCCACTGTTTAACTCCTCCCCTGTTTAACACCTTCAATGTTTAACTCCTCCACTGTTTAACTCCTCCACTGTTTAACTTCTCCACTGTTTAACTTCTCCATTGTTTAACTACTCCACTGTTTAACTCCTTCACTGTTTAAATCCTCCACTGTTTAACTCCTCCACTGTTTAACTTCTCCACTGTTTAACTCCTCCTCTGTTTAACTCCTCCACTGTTTAACTCCTCTACTGTTTAACACTTTAAATGTTTAACTCCTCTACTTTTTAACTCCTCCACTATTTAATTTCTCCACTGTTTAACTTCTCCACTGTTTAACTCCTCCACTGTTTAACTTCTCCACTGTTCAACTCTTTTACTGTTTAACTCCTCCACTGTTTAACTTCTCCACTGTTTAACTCCTCCACTGTTTAACTTCTCCACTGTTAAACTCTTCCACTGTTTAACTCCTCCCCTGTTTAATTCCTCCCCTGTTTAATTCCTCCACTGTTTAACTCCTCTACTTTTTAACTTCACCACTGTTTAACTCCTACACTGTTTAACTAACTCCTCCACTGTTTAACTCCTCTACTGTTTAACTAACTCCTCCACTGTTTAACTAACTCCTCCACTGTTTAACTAACTCCTCCACTGTTAACTAACTCCTCCACTGTTTAACTCCTCCACTGTTTAACTCCTCCACTGTTTAACTAACTCCTCCACTGTTTAACTAACTCCTCCACTGTTTAACTCCTCCACTGTTTAACTCCTCCACTGTTTAACTCCTCCACTGTTTAACTCCTCCACTGTTTAACTCCTCCGCTGTTTAACTCCTCCACTGTACATGTATTTTAAACTAGGGATGTAGTAATGAAATTTGTGACAACAAGCCCCTCCTTCCCCTACTTCCTGGAAAAAAAAAATTTTCAGATACTTTCCAAATAATATACAAAGCGAGCCACAACAACGGCACACAAGGAAAAACAAATTTGTTGTTGATGGTGATACAATAGTTCGATTATAATTTCCTCACAATTTGTGCGTATGGTTGTGTACGCGTGTGAGGATCGGGAAAGGGAAAAAAGTGTGAGAGTGTGTTGGGGGGGGGGGGGTGCATGCACAGCTTTTACAGATAATCTCGATGTAGTTTCCTGCATGCGCTGAACGATTGTTACTGATAATAGTTTATTGATAAATAATTGCGATAAAATAAAAGCACAAAAAAAAAAGCGTGGAGGGGGAAAATACACATCAATAACATGACATTGAGTAGATCCATTTACGTATGTAATGATACTAAAGTTATCAACATGGTTTTATCGCAGTATTGATTTTGACTCAAATGGAAACGAAAACAAACAAAAACTAAAAAAAATATATACATGTCGTATGTTCTGTGGATAGAAATTCGCAATACACAAATTGACGACAAAAAAATCCTCATAGCGACGCAATTTCTTTGGATTCATTTGGACATAAGTTAAATGTATTATTATTATAGAGATATCACTAAAAATAAACATGGAATGTGAGATACGGTTGTTGTTGTTGTTTTTTAATGCTGAAGGTAACGCTAGATTCTTGCTAATAAATGTATTAGATTACACTTAAGTTTTAGTTAAACGTAAACTGTAGTTGACGTTGTCACGTGTGTTTTACAGTTGACGTTGTCACGTGTGTTTTCTACAGTTGACGTTGTCACGTGTGTTTTCTACAGTTGACGTTGTCACGTGTGTTCTACAGTTGACGTTGTCACGTGTGTTCTACAGTTGACGTGTTACATGCGTAAGCGCCACACACACATACAAACACACACAAGGAACTAGATTAAGACTTTCATGACGATGTTATCACATTTATCGTGCTATCCTTCCGACCAATCCAATTATCGTTTACGGCAGACATTCTAGTTTGACATGTAACCACGTGACTTTTGCCTTGATTTTTGATAGTTATGGCCCTTGCATTCAGGGAGTTTATGCTTGACATAATATGTTTTGAAAACACAATATAAGACCAATATTCTTACAGAAGTTTCACTTTCATTTACGAATTTTACATTTAGTTTCATATTCTCTATAAGTAACTATAAAACGTCCACTAGATCTATAGATAAATGAACACGTTTTAGTACGGCTCGACAAATCAAGTGAGTTATCGGAAGATTCGATTCCAGATTTGGAGGAAGTAGCAAGTTTTTTTTTCAAAGACTAAAATAAGAAGGACCAGTTGCTTTGATATTTCTGATATTTGATAACTTGAAACACTTAGTTTCTGAATTTCCGATCTCACAAAGTCCTCTAGACTCCCGGTTTAGTAATTGGCTATGATTTTTTCATTGGAAAATAAAGGTTAAAATCGAAAGTTGTAGACAGCGGAAACCTTTAATGCAATCGTAGGAGCGTAGAAGTCATTCAAGACAGCCTTATTGTTTGCGCACGGAAAATAATAACATAAAAGCTCTAAAAATAGAGCTAGCGGACGATCTCAGTATAGTCTGTGATTTTTTTGTTTGTTTGTAAGTAATATGTTAAACTTCGCGTTCTTTGTAAACACTTGCTTTAATAAACCTGTTCTAATGCTCAGATAAACATAAAGACAAGAACACTTTCATTATCCCTTATGCGAGAACAAATGCATATAAGTACTCTTTCTTCCAGAGTAGCATTCGGGCATGGAATGGGTTGCCTGAATAAATTAGGTAAACCAGTAACTTATCATCATTTAAAACATTAATAAAAATGCAAGACTAGACTCGGACCACGGATGAGCGTAGGACGCAATAATCTTCTTTATAGAAAGTGCGTCTGTAATATATAAGATAAGATAACAAAAATAATTGTAAAAAATGAGTTTCCTTCCTAGTTTCTCACTCGTTATTGTAACTTGATTAATCGGTATTTGGGTTAGTTTGTATGTGTGTATGTGTGTTTGTGTGTGAGTCGATGTCCCTCGGTGTCAGTGACCGCATGATTGTGTCAATACGCTGAGCTACCCAACTCGTGTCGTTTTGTCAAACCAAGACTTCCATTGACACTGGAGGCCAGTAGAAGTACATGTGTAAAAAAAAACTGGAGGGTGTAGAGATGAGGGGGTTCGAGAGGAAGATGGGGCGCGATACAGTTAAAACTTTACCACAATGTATGTCATTAGCGTGAGAAATCAGTTTGGGAGAGTGATGGGGGTGGAGGGGGAGATAGAGTTGAGGTCTTGTCTGTTGACCTTTCACCTTTTGTTCCATTGACCGGGGGCCACATTTTAGTGAGCGCTCGTGAAATAAAAAACCTACTCAACAAATTTTGTTTACGATCCACACAATAAATTGTGGGAAACGAATAACTTTCAAGCAGGGCGAAACCATAGTCCATAAATTTAATTTACAGTGTTAGTGGCCTGACCTACCACTACTACTGCTGCTTAATAGAGCAATTGGAATCACTACCGAACGTTATTGTCTAATTATTAGAGCAATTGGAATAACTACTGAACGTTATTGTCGAATTATTAGAGCAATTGGAATCACTACTGAACGTTATTGTCGAATTATTAGAGCAATTGGAATCACTACTGAACGTTATTGTCTAATTATTAGAGCAATTGGAATCACTACTGAACGTTATTGTCTAATTATTAGAGCAATTGGAATCACTACTGAACGTTATTGTCGAATTATTAGAGCAATTGGAATCACTACTGAACGTTATTGTCTAATTATTAGAGCAATTGGAATCACTACTGAACGTTATTGTCTAACTATTACAGCAATTGGAATCACTACTGAACGTTATTGTCTAATTATTATTCACCTGATCGTAGTTGGGGTTAAAGCAAAGGCGGCTTGGTGATGTGCTGGCCACACCATCCCCTAGTATGCCATGGCCCACGGAAGCTGGTGAACGCTGCTTCACCGGCTCTATGGATCTTCTAAGTCCGACGGAATACTTTACTTACTTTGTATATTTTTTTATATATTTTGTAAATGCTCTATAAATCAGAAAAAAAACAATCGTCTTATTTTATTTGCAAGAACTACTGCATATGTTTTCTCTTTTTCTTCCAGTTTGGCTTTCGCAATTGGGTAAATTTAACCAGTCGCCCAGTAACAATAGAACTAAACATATCTTTTGTTTAAATTTAGTTAGCATTACATGTTAAAACAAAATATTGTGTACTGATATAAGTTAAATATAGAAAGAAAAAATTAATGCAGTATACAAAGTACCCGTCGGACCAAATTAATCCCAAAGGGCGGTGAGGCAGCGTTCACCAGTTTCTGTGGCCACGGCATGCTAGGTGCTTGTATGGCCAGCACTATGCACAGCCGCCTTTACTTTATCCCAACTAGGTTAGGTACCCATCAGAGCCAAAACGCGGGAAAAAATCCTAGCCTGCTCCAGGATTCGAACCCAGGACCTTCGGTATGCTAGCCGAACGCGCTACCGCACGGCCAACGTGCCCCACAATGTAGTATATGGGTTTTCAAACAATAAATTTTGTAGCCTTAGAATACGTTTCTCTTGCCACTGTTATCTGTCGTAACCTTTACAGTTCTTGGACAACTTTAAGCTGCAAATAATTAAACTATTAGACAGCCGCTCAAGATAGGCAAAGTGGAGTAAACTGACTGCTGAGGTGTCCAATCGCTATCCCGCAACGACCATAACGGTCAAGGGTTTGATGATGATGATATTAATTTAAAAAAAAAGATCGTATCCCTTATACATTTAATTAGCCCCAGAGAAATTGACATAACTAGACTTGAAAACACATGTACACACACACACGAGATAAGACAAGTAAAAGAAGAAACAAGCCATTAGTGGATAGTGGACAGTGACGTTGGATAGTGACGTGTTCGCTTCCTTCCTGGACATACGTCACACCCTGACTGGACTAATGAAGATCTATGCTCCCATAGGAGTTGGCTACGTGACGTCACTTCGCGACCATTCATTTCTGACCAATGGGATTTTTTACTTGAAAAATATTTTATTCCATTACTTATATTCTTATATATATATATATAAAAATATATATTTATATATATATCAACATATATAATTGCCGTGAGTTTGTTTATTTGTTTATATATATACTAGTGGTTATGCCCGTCAAAATGACGGAGAAACGAACGACTACAATATGTTTTGTTAAGAGAGAAAGAAAATAGACTATTACAATAAATACAATGAACGTTTCTTTTCGGTAATTAGTTTTTGTTCTTTTTTATTGTTTCTGACCCTGGCATATGCATAATAATTGTTGACTTGACTTGTTATTAAAAATAGACTATTAAATTAACACAAATATACTATCTAAAAAAAAACACAATACCAAACAATAAAAAGGTAAATAATAAAAAAAGCGTAGAAAATAATATTTCAATACAATAAAAACTAAAGTGATAACGATTTTTTCGGTATTTAATTTTTGTTCTTGCTTATTGTATTAATAAAACAGTGTTGCGAAGGTTTCTTTCGGTATTTAGTTTTTGTTATTTTTATTTGTTTCTGGTCGACCTGACCCTGGCATATGCATAAGAATTGTGGCCTCAAGGACTGGCGTAGTGTGTAAACCGCCGATACATTCCCATTAAGAATACACTGGCGGGCGAACGCATGGGACACAGCCCCCGCTGCGATCCGAGGTCCATTACACTGCCGAGAGGCCACTGGTCTCGGGGGGGGGGGGAGCAATGTACGCTGCAATCCCGTCTCGAGAACCACTCCATGCCTGAATGCATGTACCTATAGTATAGGATTTGTACTACCGGGTGACAGTGCAGGTATACAGGCGAGCCACCACGATAATGATCCTTAGGGGAACCGCATTGAACGATCGCTGGGCTGAGAAACCTTACCCGTTACACGGCACGCCACGCCTTCGGCGTGTCGTTTGGGTGGCTGGAGCCCGGACAGAGATTGCTCAATCCTAAGCGTTGCGCGTTGGACACAAGAGCCGAAAGGCTAGTCCGGGTTTTTTAAAGAGACTTTTTAATTCGATATTAAAAGGTAGCGAACAGTTGTGTTGACATGACTTGTTATTAATAATATTAAATTAACAATAATATACTATCTGAAAGAAAAAGACATAAATACAAAACAATCAAAAAGATAAATAATATTTAACAAAAATAGAAAATGATATTTCAATGCAATAAAAACTAAAGTGAGAAAGATTTTTTCGGTATTTAATTTTTGTTCTTGCTTATTGTATCAATAAAACAGTATTGAGAATGTTTCTTTCGGTATTTAGTTTTTATTTTATATTGTTGCTGTCAAGCTTATGGTACCCGGTATTTGAAAGTAATCATTTATAGGCCTAACTTGTTTTTTTTTTTATATAATTCGTATCATTTAATTTATAGAGTGTATACAGTCGCCTTTTAAAGGATATTCTCAATAGCGATGTAAATCCATTAAATAATTAAAACATTTGGTTACTTTTACTTAAAAGATAATGCAAACATCAATAATGAAAAAATAAATAATTTGATAGACATTACGTCATACGATAGTATTTTTTTTAAAGTAGCCTACACCATTCAAACTATCCAAGCCAAATTGCGGTGCGTCACTTTTAAAAAAGGTCTCGCCACATAAAAAAAAAACAACAGCACAATTGGGAAAACCCGAAAAGACCCTCGCGTTCAACATAGTGAAACTCGCGTTCAATATAGTAAATGAACGGAAACGGCCATTTGCTATGCACGGTTATATTTATTTGTATAGCTGGATATACTTTTTTTGATTTATAAAATTAACTCAATCATGATTATAAGTCATAAAATAAATTTTTCTTTTGGATGACGTTTCCGATTTATACATTTAACTTTTGTCCCGATTAGTCAAACGGCTTAGGAGCCTATAGCGAACATATATATATATATATATATATAAACAAACAAACAAACTCACGGCAATTATATATGTTGATGATGATGATGATGATGATGATATATATATACCAGTGGCCTCTCGGCAGTGTAATGGACCTCGGACCCGCTGCGGTGGCTGTGCCCCATGTTTTCGCCCGCCAGTGTATTCTTAATGGGAATGTATCGGTGGTTTACACACTACGCCAGCCCTTGAAGACACAATTCTTATGCATATGCCAGGGTCAGGTCGACCAGTAGCAATTAAAAATAACAAAAACTATATACCGAAAGAAACATTCTCAATACTGTTTTATTAATACAATAAGCAAGAACACAAATTAAATACCGAAAAAAATCGTTCCCTCTTTAGTTTTTATGGTATTGAAATATTATTTTCTACGCTTTTTTTTTATTATTAGCCTTTTTATTGTTTGGTATTGTGGTTTCTTTTTCTTTTAGATAGTATATTATTGTTAATTTAATAGGCTATTATTAATAACAAGTCAAGTCAACACAACTGTTCGCTACGTTTTAATACCAGAAGCTTATCAGTAACAATTATGCATATGCCAGGGTCAGGGCGACCAGAAACAATTAAAAAGAACAAAAACTAAATACCGAAAAGAAACGTTCATTGTCTTTATTGTAATAGTCTCTTTTCTTTCTCTCTTAATAAAACACATTGTAGTATTTCATTTCTCCGTCATTTTGACGGGCATAACCACTAGTATGTATATAAAAAAGTAAAGTACCTATCGGACCAACATGATCATAAGGCTGGTGAAGCAGCGCTCACCAGTTTCTGTGGTGACGGCATACGAGGAGATGTTTGGCCAGCACACACACACACACACACATATATATATATATATATATATATATATAAATATTGCCCGACGAAAACATTATATATGCCATTCCGTTATATCTTCTAGTATCTTCCTTCTCTAACTTCCTCTGCATCTCTTTCCCTCCAGTTTTCCAGTTATTATTATGTTTTTTAAATGTTATCCTTTCTTATTATGTGGCCTACTAACGTTGATTTTCTCTTCATGATTCTCTGTTAGGATTTACATTTATTTTGAGCACCTCCACATTAGATATTTTCTCTGTCCAGGCCACTCGTTGCATTCTTCTAAAGAGCCACATCTCTGCACTTTCCAAATATGCAGTCATTTTTTTACTATTGTCATTGCTTCGCAGCCATATAATAAAATTGGTTCTATGTAGAACTTTAGTACCTTCTTCCTTGAATCTATCTCTAATGATTTGTTTCTTAATATAGTTTTTATTTTCATGAAGGCACTTTTGGCTTGAGCGATTCTAGCTTTGATTTCAGTTTCACAGCGCCCTTCTGGTGTAATAAGCGTCCCCAAGTATTTGAATGTATCTACTTGCTTTAATTCATTGTTGTTGATTTTTACTTTGCATACTGGGTTGGTGGCCTGCTTTGATATCAACTTTGACTGTACGTTGTGATAAAAAAAAAAGTAAACATGTTATACATAATTTAAAAGAATTGGATGTGTTTTAAACCACTTGGCAAGCATGTAGTTCTAGATAAAAGCCATGGCATGGTTATACTGTATTATAATGCATTTCAAATAGATTGTGGTGTAGAGTTGCTTATTGTTATATGGTTTACAGTAACGTTAATAGATTCTACTACGTCGGCGCAGGCCTTTAATGTTTTTAATGACACACCAATGTTAAAATGACATGTTAAGTGAAATAAGACACTTACATTTGAATACGCCTGTGGGAGTGACAATAGTTCTATCTAACTTTACATTCTATCTAACTTTACATTCTATCTAACTTTACATTCTATCTTAGAAATAACGAATAAATAATGAAACGAGACTTTAAAAAAATCAGGCTTAAATTTGAAAATGTCACTGTGGACCCTAAAGTCGTAGTAATATTATGCTGCACAATAGTTTATTTTTATACATAAAACCAAAGACTATGAATTGAATTGAATTTTTGTATTTCCGGCTCATCAACATCGAAGGTTATATAAGGCCATTGTTGTTGTCAGTTTTTCTTTTATCCATTTTATTGTTCTTATATCTTTAAATTATGTAGTACAGTTGGATGTCCTTAATATAGTGTATTATATATTTTGGGTTGATTTTGCTGAAAAGTTCATGAAGAGTTCTTCAGTAATAGTATTTCCGTCAAATTTCACTAAATATATTTCGTTCCATCATCATGTGAGAAACTGTTAAGTTGACAGTGCAGAAAATGGACCGCTTGCTTTCATATTTCTGCTATTTGATGACTCGAATGACTTCTTTTCGGAATTTCCGATTTCCTTTTAAACTGTACACTTTCGTTTTATTTAATCGCCTTAATTTTCTCAATGGAATATTAAAATCGAAAGTTGTATACAGCGGAAACATTTAGGCAAACATAGGAGCGTAGAAGTCATGCAAGACAGCGTTATTGGATGCGCACGGAAAAAGAACATATAAGCTCTAAAAAAAGAGCAAGCGGTCCATCTTATTATAGTCTTTGATAAGACGAACGTATTGACTATTTTATATAAAGGGAGACGTGCACGAAGTAAACCGTAGTACGAAAGCACAGTCAACACACAAAGTCACGGTTAATCAGGAATTTTTCCAACGTGCAGCACAATACTATCTTATCTTATATATGACAGACACTCCTTCTATTGATAAGATTATTGCATCTTTTGCTCAAACATGGTCTGAGTCTAGTCTTGCATTTGATTAGTGTTTTCAATGATTTTAAGTTACTGGTTTTCCTGGTTTGTTCAGGCAACCCTTTTCATGCCCGGATGCCATTTGGAAAAAAAAGTATTTATATTTTTTGTATGCATTTGTTCTCGCACAAAGGAAAAGAAAACTCAATGGCATCCTTCCGTCTCGCGAGACGATGGTGCATCACCGTGATTCGAGGTTGCACTTCCTCGTGTGGCTGAGCAGGCCTATCCTTGAATGACAGTCTTTTTTACAGCCTTTGCACACGTGTTCTGTGGGTCCTATTTTTTCCGCTTTTCTTTTAGCCCTTTTATTTATGCTCTCCTCCATTCTATTTTCCTCTGCCGTTTTAACCCCTTTCTTTGCAAAAGAAAACTATGTATATATATATATAATAAAGAGAGAGAGAGAGACTTTCTACAACGTCATTATTCTACTACTATAGTTGCTCTGCTGCATGAAAGTCTTCACTTATTTGAATTTTCTTAAAGTTGGCGTAATTTCGTTACAGTTCTTTGAGGTGATTGGTGGGGAGTGGATGCCTCAGTTATTAAAAAAAACTGTAGCGTTTTGCATTGGTGGAGAAATGGAATTCAAGCGATAAAACCAAAAGGTAGACGACTCTTCCCCCCCCCTCCTCCCCCCCCTCCCCCCCCCCACCCCCGCCCCAACAAAAAATATAGAGTAATAGTAAACAAAAATGCACATATATTATATATATTTTTTTACGATGGTGTTTCAAACCAAGGGAAAAAGAAATTCACGCTTATTAGGTAGATGAAAGCTCCAATATGAAGGCCGTGTGTCTAATTTTAGCATCAATAACGCTTTACACAAAGTCTTATTTGAAGTCTTATTTATAACATGCATTACCATCGTATTGCCATTTGTATTCAAGCAAATTATCTGCCCCTTTTAATACTGATGACATTGTTCCTTCTGTTATTTTTACCTCCCCCTGATCTATGAAGTTGAGACGTAGAGAAGATGAAAAAAAAAGGAAATAATGATACAGTAAAAGTTTGTTTTGCGTCGGTGTTAACATTGTAATTGATTTCGCCCATGTGGATTCTTTATAGGTAATCGGGTATAGTCTTCACGCTACATTTAAACAAGAAAAAAAGGAAAAAAATTATGAAGGATGTATCGATCTTTCACTTTTCTGGTCTAAAATTAAATATTCGATTCCGTCCACCCACACATAAAGTGTAGAGATTCAGAAAACAAGAAATTGCTTGCATGTGCAAACTCGGTGCTTTTGAATCTAGATCTAGTCGAAGTTACTCGCACTTGTTTGATACTTTTTTTTCTCTAGGCTCGAATAGATTTATACACCCTTAAAAGTTGTGCTTGGAAGTCATGCACGGCAGTGCTTTTGGTTGGCGTAACGAAGGTCCTGGGTTCGAATCCTGGTGCAGACTAGGATTTTTTTTCAACGTGTCTGGAGGGTGTACCTGAGTCTACCCCAGCTCTGATGGGTACCGGACCTTAGTTGGGGGTAAAGTAAAGGCGGCTGGGCATAGTGCTAGTCACACAATCTTATATTTATCAGTTTTACAGACGTTCTTCTAGATAGAAGATTATTACATCAAATAGTCCCAAACTCCTGCAGGGCGGCAGGGATGGGTCGGCGGTAGGGATAACCCCATGGATCAATTTGGTACGACGGGATAATTTTTGACTGGTAAAATATGGATAATATCACACCTGTCATTTAACATAACTAAATGACTTGATTCGTTTTTGTGGGTTACTTTAGCAAGTTATGTCCAAATTTTTGATTGAATAATATCTATTATTTTATTGAATGGAGTTCTTTAACAATATGTACTCATCTGATTTTCATCTTGACATATAAAACATTTGATAGTCAGTATGATGCGCTTATCATATAAATTTCATTTCTGTAAAAATATCAGATTCTGTTGAATCAGCACGTTTTGGAAACTGACACCTCATTTATAATCTAGAAACTTTGACTTGTTAGCAGAAAAGGATTTATACGAGAACAAAAATGTCTAGCTTTGTTGTGAAACTGACTCTCATGGCAGCGATTATTTTGGCATTGTGTTGTTCACACACTCTCCATATTACGTTTTAAGCACAGAAATTAATTAAACACTTGCATTTTTTTTTATAGTTTTTTCGGCTACGAAACTTGAAAGTGACAATATTGTTTTTGCGGCAAAAGCCTATAAATAAAATGTGTGTATTTGTGTATGTTAGATCTACATTTTTGAAATACATTTTATATTTTGTCATGCGCTATGTTATTATTGTTTGTCTTTTTTTTTTAACCGGGCCCTAATAAACAGACGTTAAGTGATTATTTAAAAAACGAAAACAACTAGAGGATATTACGCTATTAGCACAATTAATGTGCACGCTGGTCTTCGAGACACACACAATAATTGTTTATACACGCTGCAGCAGGGCTGAAGATTGCATTGTCACGAAATATTGAGCCAATTAGTCACATGGTGTTGGGTTACTTAATTGTTACATCTTTTCTTTACGCCGAAATCATCCCCCATTTCCTTTTTTTTCTCTCACTCTCTCTCTCTCTCTCTCTCTCTCTCTCTCTCTCTCTCTCTCTCTCTCTCTCTCTCTGTTTCTCGTTCTTTATTTCTTGCCTCCATAATTTTATACTCACTTCTCTCCTTACAGCCTACCTCTCCGTCACCGAATCCTGGTGAATGCTAGGATTTTTTCCCGGGTCAGGAGGGGTGTCCCTGAGTCTACTCAACTCTGATGGAGGTACCTGACCTTAGTTGGGGTTAAAGTAAAGGCGGTTGTGCATAGTGCTGGCCACACAATCACCAAGTATGCCACGGCCACAGAAACTGGTGAACGCTGCTTCACTGGCCCAATGGATCAATTTGTTCCGACGGGATACTTTACAAACTCTCCGTCCAAATATTTTTTAGTAAGATTTATATTTCTTCATTCTCCATTCTTCTCTCTCTCCTGTTCTCTCTATAATTATATTTTTTATTATATATATATATATATATATATATATTATATTTTTTTTCTACGTTAAAGCTTCGTTGGTGTAGGCCAGTAGTTTAATATTGTTTTAGGTATGCTGAAAGACGGAATTTATGTGATCAAGTTAAATTTCCATTTATTTGGATCAATAAAGCAATCTTATCTTATCTTATCTTATCTTATACTCGCAGCCCTCGTATAACATTTAATAAAATATATTTGATCGAGTTCATTTTAAATACCATTGATTAAAGTTTGTTGATAATTTAAAAAAAAGCTTAACAAAAAGACAACCAGATTTAGTAATTGATGCTGTTAACACGTTGTAAAACATGCTATGCAGAGAAAATATCTATATTTATATATAAAACAATTGTCCCTATAAGTTATTTTCCAGCGAGCATCAAGGCTATTCTATTTCAAAATGAAGTTCGTCCAACTGTATATGTCAGAGAATGACCAAGACGACATTCAACAAACAAACACAACAAATAACAGACATTCATCAACGTGTGTCCTGAGTGTCGTTCTAACTCTATATACCTCGTGATGAGAGATTATGTCGCCTGTAGGATGCAGTAGGATATCACTTGTCAGATTTGTGGTAATAAAAGATTTTCCTTTTGTCATATTTTAGAGACTTAACTTCTTGTCATATATATATACCGATACCCCACCTACCTTTTTCCACACGGGAAATGGCAGTGAATCGAGGCCGGATCTCACGCCCGTGAGTGCAGATCTGGCTGCTAGCACCTCTATGGAAGTCTTGGGTGATGTTGGGAGTGATCATTTGCCCGTGTTAATCACTATCAATATAGGAAAAGCAAGTAGTGAACCTTCCGGGCCTAGGAAGTGGATCTACTCGAAGGCACGATGGGACGAGTACAGAGTGCGCAACGATCGCGCTCTTGAAGAAGTGCTTATCGAGAATGGGTCGATCGACTCAGTGTATGGTACGATGGTAAAAGCCATACTAGGGGTTGCCAGAAAGACGATACCAAGGTCCCATGAGAAGCGCAAGTTCAGACCGTTTTGGACAAAAGCAATAGGAGAGTTGGTCCGCAAAAGGAGGGCTGCTCGCAAGCTCGCGAGCAGGCGGAAGACGCCAGAGAGTCGTCGAGAGTACAACCGTTTAACGGCGGAAGTGAAAGGGGCTATCGCGGAGGCTAAGTTGTCAAAATGGACTGATACATGTGCTGGATTGGACCTTGCCGAAGGCCGGCAGGCAAGGAACCTTATCAACCACCTTGAGCGAGCTGAGGTAGCTAGGAAAGCACCAGCTTCGTTGTTGTCATTTTGCAGTGGATTCCAGGTCATGCAGGAGTCGCTGGCAATGAGATAGTGGATGCCTTGGCCAAGAAGGGATCCCTGGTACCCACTCCGGAGGGTCCGTCCAACTTTGAGAGTGCCCGCAGATCAATACGTGAGTGGGAGTCAAGACAATGGTGGAAGAATTGGGACGAGTCTGACAAGGGTCGAGGTGTGTGGCAGCAACTAAAACGGCCAAATCGAGCTGATCCGTGGTGGAAGCTCCGCAGGAGAGAACAGGCTACGATAGCCCAGTTCCGCACAGGGCACTGCCCTATTGGCGGCTATTTCGGACGATTTAGGCCCAGTTTCGATTCGCGGTGCCGACACTGCTTTGAAGCAGAAGAGACGGTCGCGCATTTGCTTTTCGACTGCCCTGCCTTGCAGGAGGAAAGAGTAGATGGGAATGGTCAACAGTTTACACCATCCCTTTATGGTAACCTGGCTGTGCTACGTAGTACAAGTTTGTTTGTCATCCGAATACTAAGAGATTAGTCTCGATTCGATCACTCCGGTGAAGTGAGGTTTAAAGTCTGGCTGTGCTACGTAGTACAAGTTTGTTTGTCATCCGAATACTAAGAGATTAGTCTCGATTCGATCACTCCGGTGAAGTGAGGTTTAAAGTCTGTACATCATGGTGGCTTTGTGTTTGTCGCTCTGCAATGTCGTAGGGGCTGAATATGGAGTTTTGGCCACTAGAGCAGATGCGCTTTGTTTTTAGGCCGTAGTCCTGTAGTGTAAGACGTAGTCCTGTAGGGTAAGACGTACTGCACGTCGTTGGGTCATTACCAGCGTGGATATCAGGTGTTTGTTGGTGGGGATCCCGCACCGTCGATGCGTACTCCAGGATGGGTCGAACTAATCTCTTTTATCAAATGGGTCTGGATCCTTGTGGAGCATCCCTTGGGGTTCCTATAGAGGTCTATAGATGTATAGCCTAATGAAAACAAAATCTAGTTTTAAACGCACACAAACTCGCAATGTTGTATATTTATAATCTCTTATCAACTATAAAGGTTCTTTTGCTTTATTTAAATTATGTGTCTTTTCTTTTCTTTAATATAGCCTATTTCTTTTTCTTACACATAGACCATCTCTCTCTCTCTCTTAACCACATAGAAGCGTAGGATGCAATAATCCTCTGTATAGAAGGGGCGTCTGTAACATATAAGATAAATCTCTATCCCGGTTATCTGTGCGTGTTTCTCACTGTGTTTATTCTAACGCTATGATTTCTCTTCATTCTTCTATATTGTTGATTTCATGTTTTCTTGTTCAACTTTAACACTTTCTTTTTCTTTCTCAATACAACCATGACAAGAAAACTTGAGAATTTTCTAAACATTTTTGTATTTTTATTTTCATTGTTTTCTTAAATGTTTTTATTTCCCTTCTGTCCTTCTCGCCCATTCCCCCTCTCTCTCCCTCTCTCTCTCTCTCTCTCTCTCTCTCTCTCGCTCTCTCTCTCCCTCTCTCTCCTTCACTCTCGCTCTCTCTCGCTCTCTCTCTCTCTCGTTCTCTCTTTCACTCTTTTTCTCTTTCATTCTCTTTCTTTCTCTCGCTCTCTCTCTCTCTCGTTTTCTCTTTCACTCTTTTTCTCTTTCATTCTTTTTCTTTCTCTCGCTCTCTCTCTCTCTCGTTCTCTCTTTCACTCTTTTTCTCTTTCATTCTTTTTCTTTCTCTCGCTCTCTCTCTCTCTCGTTCTCTCTTTCACTCTTTTTCTCTTTCATTCTTTTTCTTTCTCTCGCTCTCTCTCTCTCTCTATCCGTCCTTCTGTTCCTCCTGGTCTCACAACCAATCCCATAGTGAGATCTACTCTATGCCCACACACGGTCCTCTCCGCCATTTTGTTTATTATATTGCCATTGTCATCGTCTGCTTCTTGCATATTCAATTTCATGCAGACGTTTATTTCTTATGCTCAAACCCAACTAACTACACCTCATTTCCCAACGCTCTTTTATATACCTCTCCCCCCCCCCACCCCTCCCCATTTCACAGCATAATAAACCCGATGCATTGCCCTCTATATATATTATTCTCTCTCTCATTCTCTCTCTCATTTTCTCTCTCATTCTCTCTCTCATTGTCTTACACACACTCTCTTTCTCTCTCTCTCATTATCTCTCTCATTCTCTCTTTCATTCTCTTTCTCATTCTCTTTCACACTCTCTCTCTCTCTCGTTCTCTCTCTCTCTCTCATTCTCTCTCTCCCATTATCTCTCTCTCATTCTCTCTCTCATTCTCTCTCTCATTCTCTCTCATTCTCTCTCTCATTCTCTCTCATTCTCCCTCTCATTCTCTAATTCTCTCTCATTCTCTCTCTCATTTTCTCTCTCATTCTCTCTCTCATTCTCTCTCTCATTTTCACTCTCATGCTCTCTCTCATTCTCTTACACACTCTCTCTTTTATTCTCTCTCTCTCATTCTCTCTCCCATTATCTCTCTCTCATTCTCTCCCTCATTCTCTCTCTCATTCTCTCTCATTCTCTCTCTCATTCTCTCTCTCATTCTCTCTCTCATTCTCTCTCTCATTTTCTCTCTCATTCTCTGTCTCATTCTCTCTCTCATTTTCTCTCTCATTCTCTCTCTCTCATTCTCTTACACACTCTCTCTCTTATTCTCTCTCTCTCATTCTCTCTCTCATTCTCTCTCATTCTCTCTCATTCTCTCTCCCATTATCTCTCTCTCATTCTCTCTCTCATTCTCTCTCATTCTCTCTCATTCTCTCTCCCATTATCTCTCTCATTCTCTCTCTCTCATTCTCTCTCTCATTCTCTCGCATTCTCTCTCTCATTCTCTCTCTCATTCTCTCATTCTCTCTCATTCTCTCTCTAATTATCTCTCTCATTCTCTCTCTCATAGTCTCTCTCATTCTCACTCTCATTCTCTATCTCATTCTCTCTCTCATTCTCTCTCTCATTCTCTCTCTCATTCTCTCTCTCATTCTCTCTCTCATTCTCTCTCTCATTCTCTCTCTCATTCTCTCTCTCTCATTCTCTCTCTCATTTTCTCTCTCATACTCTCTCTCATTCTCTCTCTCATTCTCTCTCTCATTCTCTCTCTCCTTCTCTCTCTCCTTCTCTCTCTCATACTCTCTTATTCTCTCTCCCATTCTCTCTCTCATTCTCTCTCTCATTCTCTCTCTCGCATTCTCTCTCTCATTCTCTCTCATTCTCTGTCTCATTTTCTGTCTCATTCTCTCTCTCATTCTCTCTCTCATTCTCTCTCTCATTCTCTCTCTCCTTCTTTCTCTAATTCTCTCTCTCATTCTCTCTCTCATTCTCTCTCATTCTCTCTCTCATTCTCTCTCCCATTATCTCTCTCAATCCTCTCATTCTCTTACTCTCTCTCTCTCTCTCTCTCTCTCTCTCTGTGTAGAGTCTATCTGTCTTTCTCTCCTCGTTGTATGCTTCTTCATCTTTTCACCCCCCTGATAAGCGGCTTCCTCGTTTCTGGCACATCTCAATTAAATTCTTGGCCGGGCAGACGTGTTAATTTAATGAAATCGTCTGCACAAGGATCATAAAGTGATCTGTTTACCCCAGACTTTTATCCATTTCTCACCCCTGAAAAAATAAGTTATTTCTTTTCTTTTCTCATGGTATTCATTTCTGGCCAAACTTCAGGTCTTTATATTTGTGTCCCTCTAGTAAGGATTTTTTGAACACTGTTTCAGTGCGGTGTTATAATAATTAAGTAGGATACAACATAGAAAGAAAAAGGTAACCATCTGTAGTGGTAACTCTTTCCATAGGGCATGGTGGCCGAGCGGCAGCGCGTTCGACTGGCGATCCGAAGCTTCTGGGTTCGAATCCTGGTGCAGGCTAGTTTTTTTCCCCGGACTTGAAGGTGACCCTGAGTCCACCCAGCCCTGATGCGTACCTGACACTTGTTGGGGTAAAGTAAAGGCGGCTGGGCATTGTCCTGGCCACACTATCACCTACTATGCTGTGGCCACGGAAATTGGTGTACGCTGCTCCACCGGGCCTATGATCAGTTTGATCCGAAGGGTACTTTAATTTACGTTCCTTTACTTATATAATTTGTATGTTTGTGTCAATACTATTCTCCATTGGTCAATATCAAGACACGTGACTTCATTGCCGTAAAGGCCTGATTAACTAACGCGATTTTTTTTTTGTTCCTACGCGTGTATTCCATTGTATCGTGGTTAGAATCCCCTCATGTCACCCGGGGGGCCTGGGTTCGATTCTCCTGAAGATATTTTTTAATGGAAATTTTAGGCTAATTATTATCCCATGCAACACCGGGCAAGTGAGCTAGTTATTAACACAGTGATCGTAAATTATCGCAGTTAGAACCTCTTATTGGGCCACACTAAAACTTCTAAAAGGCTTGGAGGGCGAAATTGTAGCCGACGGGCCGTCTGTTGCACACCCCTGTTCTATAGAGTTTTAAATAATAAATTTTTGCTTGTATAGTGGATATGAAACTAGCCATCTGTGTTAATATATTATATATTTCTTGGATGTATAACATAATCTCTTTCTCTTTCTATCTATTAATCTATCTATCTGTTTATCTATCAATCTAGCTATTCATTTATGTATTATTCTATTTATCTATCTATATTCTATATCATCAACATCATGATCATCAGACACGTGACTTTTGTCTAGGGGGTGCTACGAGTCCCGGTCAAGAGCCGTTTGCAGAAGCGTACTCAGTGTAGTTCGGTCCACTCTTTCAGATTGTCCAACCACTTCTTTTTCTGGCGACCTTTTCTGCGTGTTCCTTCCACTGTACCTTGTATGTTGGTTTTGGCTTATCTATCAACAGGCCTCTATATTTCTATTAATTTATCTAGCTCTAGCTACCCATCTATTTTCGAGTTGCTTCATGTATAAAATATTTGAACTCTATGGGAAATGGTCTAAGGCAGGGAGCAGGGGTCGGCAACCTTTTGATATAGTGTGCACATTAGGATTTTTAATTAATTTAGCGTGCCAACAGCACCAAATTCAGATTGCTCTTGTTTTGTAGAAATGACTTGACTTGCTTTTTTGGGGGGTCTTCATCGTGCCATTGAAAATCGCTCTGCTTGCCAAGTCTGGCAAGCGTGCCGTAAGTTACCGACCCTCTGGTCTAGAGAGTGTAGTGTTCCGAGTGTTTTGTTGTTTATTTAATTATTTAAGTGTATATAACAACAGACAATCGTTTTAGTTTCAGACGCCATTTAATTTCTTAATACAAAAGCAACGGTGTCGATGTTTGACAATGCACCGATACACTTTTACAAATACATACACTTTTACAAATACGGTGATACACCACAGAGAGTACGATTCTTCACATAAATCTTGCCTTGAACGTTAACTTTAGTACCTTGAAAAATCAAGTTGTCTAAAATTATTTCACGTTTTTACCAAACTAGGTTATCTTAAATGACCCAATATGTTATCCAGACAGTTCCATTACTGCGCAAATCATTAAACTATTTTCCATTAAAACAAATATATCGTGCAGCAAATCCGGCATCACCCAAAGATAAAGTTCAGCTATTATATACTCTTGAGACAAACCACGAAGCACTAAGGTCAAGAAAACTGTGATATCAAGTTGCGAAACATAAGTTTCTCGAAAGACAGGTAATTCACATAAGATTTCAGCCGGGATAATGTCCCTTTGCATGCTGCGTTCTGTTCTCGCAACCAATGAAATTCTCGGTCGAAAAACAGCAGCCATCATTTAGACTACGTGCAGATGTAATAATGTGGGAAATTTGAAACAGCAGACGATCACCTCGTACAAGCACTCACACAGACACATGATTCACAAAGTTTAGGGCAATTGTATATTTCTGTGCGTTTTTTTAACATCCTTTTTCCCTATATTTGTTTAAATTATTTTTATTATCGTATCCTTACGTCGTAATCTCTGATGTTTATGTTCTACCAAATGAAATATTGGAGGGAACGTGGCCGAGCCGTTCGACTGGCGTACCGAAGGGCCTGGGTTCGAATCCTGGTAAAGGCTAGGATTTTTTCTCGGTATTCTAGGGTGTCCCTGAGTCTACCCAGCTCTGATGGGTACCTGACATTTGGTGGACAAAGGCGGCTGTGCATAGTTCTGGCCACACAATTACCTAGAATGCCGTGGCCACAGAAACTGGTGAACGCTGTTTCGTCGCCCTATAGATAAATTTGGTCTGACGGGATACTTTACTTTTTTACTTTTAAATGAAATATTATTAAGTTTTATTATTTACTTTTAAATGAAATAAAGAACAATGTACTACATTCTAGTTGAGAACAGGACATATAGCACTCAACTCACACCTAAATAGAATAAACCCAACTCACCCACCTAACTACAGACGTTGCCCCTGCCTACAAGAATTTGTGGACCACTTCCTGCTTGAATGCCCTGAGCTAACCTACCTCAGATACACTCTGCTACCATTACCAAAACACTATATTATAGAAGTATTGAACAACTGAAAAAGACATGTAAATACGTTTGTCTGGCATTGATTGAAATAGAGCGAACAGCTCTGTAGACTGGCTAATTGAAGAAGAAGAAGAAAATGAAATATTAAACAATTTATTTTAAAAAAACACACATAAAAAATAACATTAAATCTGATATGTTGGATTTTTATTGTTATACTTGTTAATGAAGACTTTTTATCATCCTAATAACAATTGTTATACAAATGATCACACACAAAAAATGGTGCTAACATTTTCGTACACAAATTATTGTTTATAATATGAATAAAACAAACATGGCGGCTGTTACCGTAATGTTCATGGTCAAAATATTTTGTTGCTTAAAAACAATCAACCTAAAAAAAAACTGTTTTCCTTCCTATTGTCACGTGCGAAATCAGCTACTGACGTTAGATGATATTTTTAGTAATGTATTATTATATATTCTTTTGATCCACATCCATCTTGGATCTCACAAGGTTGTATAAGAATTTATATTGATGTTATTGAATTAGATTTTATGTTTATTTGACTCGTTGCGATGTGAATCTTTTGTGTATAAAGTGATTTAGATAAACTGTACCTTAATATATAGGAAATCCACAATCCTGTTTGAAATTGAACACAATTTTATTCCAACAAGTTGAGATGATAAAATATAACAGTACCACAGAATACATATACCAGTATTATATAATGAAACTTAATCAGTTGAGATTCTTCTATATCGTATTAAGCCGTAATCCTATCTTTAAGAAAGAAAAAAACAGTCCTCACACATTAGCGCCCAAACTAGAACTAAACTAACGGTATTCAACCCTCGTGCATATGACGTATTTTATTGCTATGACGTAGTGTCTAGACATATACATGTTTTATTCCTAACACGGAAACATTTCGGGTTTAAGATTATTTCATTTTAACTTTAGTTAATAATAACAGAACCAATATAATTATGGAAATAAATCTACTCGTAACACTCGCCCCCCCCTTAAGACACAAAGGAATTACAGACAGCGTTAAGTATGGAATTCTTTGTAGAGTACCCATAAAATGAACCGAATTCCCAAACTATTCGTAAGATTTAATTGACTATTGGACAATCTTTTTAAGATTAAAATGAACCATATATTACATATCCCCTTAATAACAAAGTCGCTATTATGGAATCCCTTATCACATTATTCTATCAATGATTATTAATTAAACATTTATGTATTAATTAATATTTACAATTATGATTATTGTGTGTACAACGTTGACCATAAAACTATTACCACCAATAACCAATTCCCACAGAATTGTTATGAATCACCCAAATAAGTGGAACCGATTAATAATTGATAGATAATTCTTTAGAAAGTTCAATTTATTATAACCGATCACTGTATCATTAACTAATGATTTTCAGTTATTATATTATTATGATGTCTAAATTATGACATCAAGAATATTTAAAAATGTTATAATCTCAGCTGA
Source organism: Anisus vortex (assembly GCA_949126835.1). Taxonomy (NCBI): domain Eukaryota; kingdom Metazoa; phylum Mollusca; class Gastropoda; family Planorbidae; genus Anisus; species Anisus vortex. The sequence continues at coordinate 27,142,800 of OX421507.1, forward strand.
TTTAGCTTTTACATAGCATTAAATAAGACATCCAAATTATAACATGACGACATAGAAACAAACAATTTGCAAAACACATCAATAATCAATTGAACAAACACAAGTGTGAATGTATTCAAGTTAAATACCGGTGTGTGTGCAATTGATGTATGCAATAGTTACCTTTTACCTTACAACGTATGATTGTTTCTAGTAGAATTTGAAGTTTTGTTCTGTAATGTTTCACATTGTAATATTTCAAAACATAGTTTATTTATTGTCATATTTACAATAATATAAATGTTAATCAATACAATGAATGACATAAAAGAAAACATTTAATGAGAAACTGACTTTATCTTCTGGTTCACCAGTTATATGCGCGACAACGTGTTAGCGACCACATTTTGTTTACCTGGTAAATATACCACATTTAAATTATATGCTTGGAGAAAAAAGCTCCAGCGAATAATTCTTTGGTTCTGTTTAACCCTGGAAAGGAAAACTAAAGGGTTATGATCAGTTAAAATATCAATTGGATATGGAGAACCATTGATATAAAAATCAAAATGTTTCAATGCCAGAATTAATCCTAAAAGTTCCTTTTCTATCACACTATAGTTTCTTTGATGCTTATTAAATTTTTGAGAGTAAAAACTAATCGGGTGTTCCAATGAATCATCACCCTTTTGAGAAATGACCGCTCCCATCCCTGTATCACACGCGTCAACGGTAATTTTAAAGGGTTTACTGTAATTGGGTGTTACTAATACAGGTGCCTCAGAAAGAACATCTTTTAATGTATCAAAGGCCTGGTGGCATTCATTAGACCATTTGAAAGTGCAATTCTTCTTTAATAGATTTGTTAATGGACATGCAATGGTTGAGAAATTTTGACAGAACCGACGGTAGTACCCCGCTATCCCGAGAAAACTGCGGAGTTGTTTACAGGTTTCAGGAACAGGGAACTCACGAATAGCCTTAACCTTTGCATTTAGTGGTTTTACCAAACCATTTCCCACTATGTGACCTAGATACTCGATGGTTGCATGGCAGAACTGACTCTTAGTCAAGTTAATGGTGAGATTAGCATGAGTCAATTTCGTAAATAACAAATGCAGTTGATCTAAATGAGATTTAAAATCGTCACCAAAGACAACAATATCATCGAGGTATGCATGACATTTAGGAATGTCCTGAGTTATGGTATTTATTAACCGTTGAAAAGTAGAGGGTGCATTAACCATACCAAAGGGCATGACCTTAAATTTGTACAGTCCGTCAGGGGTTACAAACGATGATATCTCCTGAGCCCTCTCCGTCAGTGGAATCTGAAAATACGCCGTCAATAGGTCAATCTTCGTCACAAACTTAGCATTACTCACTTGATCTATTAGATCGTCAATTCTCGGTATTGGATAGGAATCAGTTTTTGTCACTTTGTTTACCTTACGGTAGTCCACACAAAACCTCATGGATCCGTCGGCTTTGGGTACCAATACGCAAGGGGAAGACCAGTCACTACTACTAGGTGTAATAATGTCATTGTCAAGCATGTAGCGAACCTCTTTACGGATGCATTCTAACTGGATAGGATTTGACCTGTATGGATGTTGTTTAATAGCTTTAGTATTTTCATCTAAAATAACATCATGCTTAACTACACTAGTTCTACTAGGTACATCTCCAAATAAATGGATATTTTCATTAATTAGACCTTTGATAGCGGATTGTTCGCAATCAGGTAAATGTGCCAATTTTTCATTTAGGTTTTTCAGAGCCTTTGTATTTTGCAGTTTGCTTTCTGCCACTTCACGCTCAATTTCGGGTGAATTATAACCGACTTTAATAACAGTGTTTACCGAGGCAACAACTTTTTGTTCTTCTCTGGTAATGTATGGTTTCAACATATTGATATGGCACACTCGTTGCGATTTCCGTCTATCAGGGGTCTTTACAAGATAGTTAACCTCACTAAGCTTAGCCATAACCTCGTAGGGTCCTGTAAACTTGGCACTCAGGGGTTGACCAGACAGTGGCGTCAGCATGAGAACCTTATCACCAGGTTGGAAGATACGGGTTCTTGCGTTGACGTCATAATAGACCTTCATCTTGTCTTGTGCCTGCAAAAGATTAGATCTGACAACTTTTAATGCATTATACAGTCTATTTCTAAAATTTTCCACGTATGTCAGTAGACCAGTGTCTTCAGTGGATGATAACCATGTCCCTTGTAACAGCTTTAGTGGTCCACGAACTGTGTGTCCGAATACCAGTTCAAAGGGACTGAAACCAAGAGATTCTTGTACAGCCTCTCTGGTTGCGAAGAGTGCGAAGGGAATACCACGATCCCAGTCGTCGTTATGCTCGAAACAGAAAGTACGGAACATATTCTTCAATGTTTGGTGGTATCGTTCCAGTGCGCCTTGACTCTGTGGATGATATGCACTCGATACTGCATGACGAATACCCAGCCGTTCTAAGACTTGGCGAAATAACTTCGATGTGAAATTTGAACCTTGATCTGACTGCACGGTTTTCGGAAGACCATATCGGGTGAAGAATCCGATAAGTGCATCAGATATTTTGTCGGCATTGATGCTACGTAGAGGAATGGCCTCTGGAAATCTCGTTGCCGAACACATTATAGTGAACAGATACTGGTGGCCAGCCTTAGTTTTAGGCAACGGACCGACGCAGTCTATAATGATGTGACTGAAGGGTTCTGAGAATGCTGGTATGGGTCGTAGAGGAGCTACCGGAATGGTCTGATTCGGTTTGCCGACCATCTGGCAGACATGACATGATCTGCAAAACGATGTGACGTCACGACGTAGGCCAGGCCAGAAGAAATATGGAAGAATCCTGTCGAAGGTTTTCTGTATCCCTAGGTGACCAGCATACGGTGAATCATGGGCCATATGTAGTATGTCCTTGCGGTATACATTGGGTACCACGATTTGATGTACTTCGCTGCATGTTTCATCGTCGTTTTCTTTCCCTCTCCATTTCCTCATCAACAACTCGTCCCTCAGGTAATAACCTGCGGCCATTGTTTCTAACTCTCCTTCATTCTTTGCTTCCTCTTTTAGCTTCCCGATCTCTGGATCTTTGCCCTGAGCAAGAATGAGTAGTTGTCTAGGCGACAAATTATTTTGATCAGTATGACTTGAGTGACCACCTAGAACATCTGCCATGAAGGTTGCTTGCAAGTCAATCTCTGGTGTTGGTTCTGGTTTCTTTGTCGATTCATTAGTCATCTGCTGTTTCTCCATAGCTCTGGTGATAACGCATACTGAATTTTCAGTATTCTTACACTGAACAGAGTCTTTGGTTTCTTTAAATACAGGATGTACCTGATTCTTGGCAATGTCACTTCCTAAAAGTAATGAAATGCCTCTGTAGGGAAATTTCTTCACTATCCCAACAATAACAGATCCAGTGAAGTAATTACTCTTCAACTGTATACGATGTAACGGTGCCGTAAGTGTTCCAGCCATAGTACTGATCAAGGCATACTGGCATGTATGAGTCAATTTCGACGTTGGTACAGTATTCTTCAACAGTAGAGATATATCAGCACCGGAGTCACGTAGAATTTTAATCTTCCGTTCTATAGCTTGATTATCTATAGGTGACACATAGCCCTCGCTAACATCCGATAGCATGCACTCGGGTAGTTCTCTGCCTACTGAGTTTCTTGCTACACTACTGCCTCCATAAGTAAACGTTTTATTTACTGATTGTTCATCTGTCACACTCCCTTTGGAGTTGAAACTAGAATGTTCAATAGCCTCGGTCTTCATTTCAAAGACTTTTTCCGACTTTGAGCAACTTGGACATGCGTGTTTCGCCATCTCCTCATGACTAACATCAGATGTCTCTCTTTCAGCTTTAATTCTTTTGTTGGCAGTTTTATTTATGTGAGTTTCAGTTTGTACGGCGATGTGTGATAAAACCACGTTGTTCTTGTTTTTAATGGGTCTTTTCTCTTTATGTAGACTCCAACAATTCTCTTTGATATGTCCATCTTTCTTACAAAATGTACAGGTAATTCTCTTTTGTACAAAACTTGAATTCTCTTGTTTATCGGCTTTTTGTTTACTTTTATCCTCTGTCGATCTTAACTTCCTCTCTGTATTACTGTTTTGAGTCCTCAAACTTGTTCTGTCATTTTGAACATAATGGCTATGCGGGTGAATAATGACGTATTCATCGGCTTTTACTGCTGCTTGTTCTGCTATTTCAATACCACGATCAGCCAAATGAACTTTTATATCAGTGCGAATCTTCTCAGTAAAATCCTCCATCAGTATGAGATTATATAGTTTTTCATAATCTTTATTCACATTCTTAGAACGTAACCATCGATCAAGATACTTTTTCTCTAATCTCAGGAAGTCAACATGTGAAACTTCTGGTTCCTTCTTGTACTCACGATATAACTTTCGATACTTTTATGGAGTTAGAACATAACTCAATAGTACTCTGCTCTTTATTAGTTCATAATCATTGCATTCCTCTGGAGTCAAATTCAATACAACATCTAGAGCCTTGCCTTTTGTTAGAGCTGAACGTAAAAGTACGGCTTTCTTATCTTCAGGAAATTTATAATCGATCGAGTTTCTTTCGAAGACCATAAAGAACTCATCAATCTCTATGTTCTCCATGCTTGGGACATGCTTTTTAAACTTATATAGTTCTACATTATTTGTTTCCTGAATCGTATGAGTTGATGAACGAGACTTTGCTAATTCAATCCTTTCATTACTAGCGATTCTTTCTTTTTCCAATTCTTTCTCTTTCAATTGTACTTCTATTCTTTTACCCTCTAATTGTACTTCTATTCTTTTACCTTCCAATTGTAATTCTAACTTCTTCATTTCTAACTGGAATTTCATGTCCGCACTTAGTTCATTTCCATTCATTTTAATATCATGGTTATTTATGTCTGTTTTCAGGGTTTCTGATACATTGAGAACCACTGATTCTTCATTATTCATAGTATTTTCTTCAAGCATTCTACCATGTCTTTTCAAACAGTCCTTAATATCTTGAATCAATTTACTCCTTACTGGTGTAACTTCAGTAATGTCTATTCCCAGAGAGTTTGCCATCTCTTTTAACTGGGTTAGTGACATGCTATTTAACTGTTCTGACGTGATAGCAAAAATATTCAATTGCTCCAACGTAAGATTAGCTTCCGCCATGTTTTATATTAATGACGTAAATAGAAGATAAAAAATTTCAACTTTACCTTTTATAAAGTCCTTTGAAATATTTTACACCACTGTTAATTTGTAGAAGATAAATTTTAAGGATGATTGTGTACAAAGCTGAAAACAGTATGTCCGAACACAGACAGTGCCTCCCACGTAGACAAAATTTGAATAAATATTTGTTGTAAATTGTTTTCACTAAAACAGTTGTATATTCTTAATTTCTTATACATACAAACTTTAGATCCAGGACGCAAGCCCCCAATCTTTTGTCACGTGCAAAATCAGCTACTGACGTTAGATGATATTTTTAGTAATGTATTATTATATATTCTTTTGATCCACATCCATCTTGGATCTCACAAGGTTGTATAAGAATTTATATTGATGTTATTGAATTAGATTTGATGTTTATTTGACTCGTTGCGATGTGAATCTTTTGTGTATAAAGTGATTTAGATAAACTGTACCTTAATATATAGGAAATCCACAATCCTGTTTGAAATTGAACACAATTTTATTCCAACAAGTTGAGATGATAAAATATAACAGTACCACAGAATACATATACCAGTATTATATAATGAAACTTAATCAGTTGAGATTCTTCTATATCGTATTAAGCCGTAATCCTATCTTTAAGAAAGTCAAAAACAGTCCTCACACATTAGCGCCCAAACTAGAACTAAACTAACGGTATTCAACCCTCGTGCATATGACGTATTTTATTGCTATGACGTAGTGTCTAGACATATACATGTTTTATTCCTAACACGGAAACATTTCGGGTTTAAGATTATTTCATTTTAACTTTAGTTAATAATAACAGAACCAATATAATTATGGAAATAAATCTACTCGTAACACTATAAATAGCTAAAGAAATTACTTTCAATGTATATTTAAAAAGTTGTTTTTTTTTTTTTAAAGTTGAAAATTTTATTTAAGAATACGATTTTTAGATTGATAACTCAGATTCCTAAACTGTGTTATGCTTAGCCAATTGGGAATACGCGTAGGGGCTGGTTGGTAGAACGCGAAAATAACTTTCGTGATAGCCAAAAAATTGACAAGCAAAAAGAGAGTTTAAAAAATAATAATTTCCGAATGGGTAAGTCTAAGTGATGTAAAAATGATAAATTATGGGAGCTGATATCGAAAATGCAAAAAAAAATATTTTAGATTCTTACCAAAATGGTGGAAATAAGTCAATGAGTCTGTTAAGCTAATGAGCTGGACCGGCTCATCCATATAAGTAACCTAGGCTCCCGCCTATGGCGAAAAATTTGGGGGTTGGTGCGCATAATTCAGGATTCGTTTTAATTTGGGGATTTAAAGATATTTTTTTTCAATTAAAGTTTAGTACTTCTGCGCGCTACTAGTATAGAGCGTTCTCGGTAGGCGGAGCTTAAGTTTTTTTGTGTAAATTTAGTGACGTATTTGTGTAAATATAGAACCCACTTGAGGTACAAACATAACGTGGTGAAAGTGAAGTACTTCTTTATCATGCAAAATTCACATCTGAATATTGGCTATCCTACTCAAAAATAAGGAGGTAAATAGTAGTACTGTAGATTAATTGATTAATGTGATTAGGCTAGGGCCGGCTAGACCTATTTATACTTTCAATTTCACTTTATAGGCCTACACTTTTAATGTTTCGTAGGCTAGGCTACGATGTCAAGCGATATTGTTGGTAAATAGGCTATCTAGTCAAGTAACTATTAGGCTCACATCGTCTATGATCTATGTCTATGATAATAATAAAATAGCCTATTTTATTTAACATGCATAATACAGCTTAAATCTTAATAAGACTTAAAACACAACACATCATTTAGAAAAAGCTCGAGCCTATATGAAACTTTATTAATACAGCGGCCATATTTAATTGTACACCATTACTCAAAGTAAACACAAATCACGTGCTTTTTGTCACGGGATTGCAAACGCCCTATAGGCAGACGATTTACTAGGTAATGAAAGGCAAAGGGTATTTTATTTAAGTTGTCTTAGAAAATTGGAAAGTATGCCCTAACACTATTTAGTTTCTTTCCGCCGAAGGCACTTTAATGAGGACGCAGAAAATGTTTTCGCCTAGGGCGTCAAAAACCCTAGAGCCGGTCCTGCTTATGTGGACGCATGTCGTATTATAGAGAAAGTCGCTTCGGCCTTGGCATAGTGCTGACTATACAATCCCATTGTATGCCGTTGTCACGGAAACGTGTGAACGCTCATTCAATTGATCATGAAGCTGCATGCTTACTTTACTTATTTTAGGCAGTGTTTAACGTTCTAAATTACCGGAACATTATTTCCCGGTACAACGCATAAAGAACACTTTTTGTATTGTTCTCTTGATAAAGTGACAGAGTGTCAAACCCAAAGTTTTTACTCGTGTTAGTTTACTTGGTGCGTAGACAAACTATCTACGCTTATTACGGTTTGTAAGTAAAGTACCCGTCGGACCGAATTGATCCATAGTTCCGATCAAGCAGCGTTCGCCAGTTTCTGTGGCCACCGCAAACTGGATGATTGTGTGGCCAGAACTATCCAAAGGCGGCTGTGCATTACGGTTTGTAGAAGCAGCGAAATGCATTGTGGTGGGCCCAGTGCCCTGATATGCATAGCTCGGATTTAATTTTGAAAATAGCTAATCCTCCCATTTCTTTTGACGTTCGAAACACTACTGTACCCATGGGCCTCAAAGACTGGCGAAGTGTGTAAACCGCCGATACATTCAGATCAAGAGTACACCGGCGGGCAAACGCGTGGCGGGGGGGGGGGGTGGGGGCAACAACCCCAGCTGCGCGTCCTAGGTTCATTGCACTGCCGAGGCAGCAATGAGTGCAGCAGTCCTTCTCAACCTCCCTCTTCCTGTGCCTGGATGCCCATACCTAAAGAATGGGGATCTGTGCTACCGGGCGGCAGTGCAGGTCATCGAGCGAGACACAACGTTAATGATCCGAGTGGGAATTCCGCAGGTGGGGAGAAAAGAGTGGTGCTTGTACTGCGGAGACCTTACCGTATATCTGTTATTTTTTTTATTAAAGATACGCATATATAGATCGGCGGTAGCTTTCTTTACTCGATGCCAAGTCCAGATTGATTCAACAGTTTTGTACCTCCACTGTGTACTGTGTACTGTGTACTGTGTACTGTGTACTGTGTATTGTGTACTGTGTACTCTTCTGCGTGAACAAAATTGATGGGTATAATAGTTTTATTAGGAACAAGGTGGCAGTGGCAGCGCGTTCAGCTGGCATACCGAAAGTCCTGGGCTCGAATCCTGGTGCAGGCTAGATTTTTGTTATCGGGTCTGGAGGATGATGGGCACGTGACCTTGGGGCTGTGCATAGTGCTGGACACACAATCACCGTGTATGCCGTGGCCACAGAAACTGGTGAACGCTGTTTCACCGGTCTTATGGCTGGATTCGGTCCGACGGGTACTTTACTTTTTTTTTATACTTTACTAAGAGTTTTCTTGGAATGGTTCTTATATAGCTTTCGAGTTTAGCCGATGTAATTCTTTTGCTTCACTGATTCCTCCACTCCCTCCCTTTTAAACCCACTCCCCTTGCTCTCTACATCAACGTCACAGGAAACACGTTATTGAAAAAAAAGAACTGAATGAGCTAACGTAGACTTTAAAATTACCTGGATGTTCGATCTCATTCCCATCCTAGTTGTAATTTCAACTCCCACATCCAAACATTGGATAAGATAAACATTGTAAGACATTCTTCTCAAATCAATATTGACTTATTTCAGCTCCACCCCAAACCCCCTTTTCCACTATCTTTTTTTTTTCCTCCCCCAGTTCTGAAAGGTTGGGCTTGACGAAATGTTAAAAGAGAAAAAAAGGAATAAATTAAAGAAATGTTAGGTTATTAGCAAGTTTAGTTGAGCGAGTCTGTGATTTTCGTCTTCATTCCTTTTTCACTCCTGGATATCAATAATTGTATGGCTATCTGAAAAAGAATGAAAAGTGTTGGAAAAGTGAATATGAGTTGGCAAGTGTGATTACTTGTGAGAATAAAAAAATACTTTTAAGGCGATGGTCTAGCCCTTCCGGTCTGCGTTGCTTTTTGCTGAAATAACAATAATGATGTAATGTAATGTAATGGCAATTTATATAGCGCTTCTATCCATGCTATTTTAGCATGCTCAGTGCGCTCTAGAAGACTATTAATCTGGGAGAGGTTTCACTGCTGCCGGTTAAGCGCATGTGATAACAACTCAATATTAACGTCATCTAGTCCCAAAACTCCTGTAGAATGGTTATGAGAATAAATGATATGCTTTGCCATATTCAAATACACATTTACATACCATTTAGAAATACAACGCAATATTACCCTTATGCAATGCTTAGATAAACACAAGGTAAAAAACACTTTCCTTATCCCTTATGCGAGAACAAATGCATATAAGTACTCTTGCTTCCCTTTTGGCATTCGGGCATGGAATGGGTTACCCGAACCAGGGGAAAACCAGTAACTTAACATCATTTAAAACATTAATAACATAAGATAAAATATCAAACAATGACAAGAAACAAACAAACAAGGCTCTATACACATCCCCTCGAATGCCTTGGCCACAGAAACTGGTGAACGCTGCTTCACCAGCCCTACGATCAGTTTGGTGCTAAGGATAGGCCTACTTTACTTTATAATGGCACACTACAATCAAAAGGTTGCCGACCCCTAATCTAGACTATATGTTCATTTAACTTTGACACCATTGTAAACAACACATTACCAAGATTGTGTGTACGGACCTGGAAGGCCACCCCTTGGGGTCTAGACAGCTCTGATGGAAACATGTTATTATTCGGTGTTATGTTTGTGAAGGGGGAGGCAGTTTATAAAACAGAATGGGCCACAATCCCCTCCTATGCCGTCCACACATTTAAGTAGTGAATTATGCGTCGACCCCAAATACAATTGTCTTGAAGAACCTTACAGGGGTGAACAAACTACGGCTATTGTGATATTATACGGCCCTTGAGGGAATTTAGCTGAGTTTTACAGAATTTCATTTAATTGTTGTAACATTTTTAAAAAAAATTGTAAGAATATTGTAAAAATTGCAATCACTTAGGCCTACAATCTCATTAGAAATCAATAATTGAAGGGACAATATAATTGACAGTGTCTAAATTATAGACGGTAGCTCATTTTAATATAATAATTATTTTTGTACTATCTTCATAATCTTGTTAACAAATTAATAAAAAGTTTATATTGTAAAATATAATTTATAAGTAGACATCTATAGGATCTATAAGCAAAATAAAATTGCAATAATTGTTACATAACTTAGGCTATTAATAACTCATTATTACTTGTTGTGATAGGTTGCTGAAAACAAAGTGGACATAATATATATGCGGCTCGACAATAGCTTTACATGTGTCAATGTGGCCCCTAAGCACAAACAGTTTGCCCACCTCTGCTTCAGACCAATAGAAACGTAGAGTAACTACTCAGCTATTTAATTAAACAGAACGCGTATAAGGCACGTAGAGTCTTCGTCAGTACAAACATTTGCTTCACGGGAACACGTTAACTAACATCTCTCTATATAAAAAACAAAACAAAAAACAATATCTGTGGCCGTCATAACAATGAGTAACTCGTGGCAGCCTCCCTCTCCCCACACTCCGCTCCGATGACCTCTTCAGCTAGCCATCTCTCTCTCTCTTTCTGTCCATCATAAAGATGGGTCAAGAAACGGCCCGAGGGTTGATAGCGACCTCTTTATGTCATGTCATTTGTTCGGCATAGAAAGAGAATGTGTTATTAAAGATATCAATGGAAAGAAGTTCGATAAAATAAATTAGATTTTTGTTGTTAAACGTATTAAGTGTATTACATTCGCTGAACACGATTAAACAGACTCCTCATTATCTTATCCTATATATTACAGACGCTTTTTCTATAAAGAAGATTATTGCGTCCTACGCTCATCTGTGTTTGAGTCTAGACTTGCGTCTTTATCAATGTTTTAAATGATGTTGAGTTACTGGTTTTCCTGGTTTGTTCAGGCCACCAAGCACAAGCACAATTTAATAAATTCACTTTGGACCAAAGCATTATTATAAGAAAAAATGGTTATTTATATAGCGCTTCTATCCATGCTATTTCAGCATGCTCAGTGCGCTCTAGAAGATTATAACGTCCCCTTGTCCCAAAACACCCGCAGGGCGGCAGGGATCGGTCGGTGACAGGGATAGAACCCGCCACGTGTCAGTTGGATTTTGGTTAACAGTCCGGTGAACTAACCGCAGGACCAGTTAGCTTCACGTTTGATTCCAACGTATTGTCTGATAAATTCAACAATCACTGATAAAATCTAGTTTACTTTAAAGCAATTAAAAAAAGGGCGACACTAAAAGCAATATCAACTATAATAAAAAAACAACTAAAAACATGTTAAATATATTATTCCAGGAAAAACCTTACCAAGACACAATGTACAAGTCTTAATGAGGCATGACCTTTTCAATAGGTCAACCTCGACGGCCATTTCTGGTCTTTTAGAAAAATATAAAGGCTACACCACTAGTTATGAGTTATGAGGAATCCGTTTTGAACATCAAAAGTGAGTATGCGATCATTAATACTCGAAGTAGTTAAGAGTAGCGTTACTAAAAAAACACAATCAGTAGATGCATAAAAACAAAAACAAATATTTTGCATCAAGCAAAAGTTTGGTATTATAAATAGGTAATTCTTCACTTCTTACGTTCACAATACATCATTTCCTTTCGGCAACATCTTTTGGAAAAGAAATAAAATTAAATCATCTACATCTTTTCTTGCTCGCAGTACAACCAATAACGCAGCACACAGACATGTTTTGTTAGCAAATGAACGAATGGGACCGGAAATGTTGGTACATTATGAACTTTTAGGCTCACCTTGCATGCATAATATTTCAAACGTGTCCATACATTTTGAAAAGTAAAGAAAGGAACATATTTAATTAAAATACGGTTGAGTTATTTCTCTTTGTTGAACCACATCCGCGGGGCCGAGAGAGGATAGAGAGAGAGAGAGAGAGAGAGAAGAGTTAGAGACAGAGAGAAAGAAACAGAGAGAGACAGAGAGAAAGAGAGAGAATGGGAGGGGGAAAGGCCTCCGATAAAACGTTAGTCAATAAAAAAAAGTTCTCTATCTCGTCGGCCAGATATAATGATTATTGATTTACGAGCAAGTCTTGACCACAGGCGAGATGACTTCTGTTCTTGTCAGCACCCCGTATGTGTGTGTGTGTGTGTGAGAGTTTGCGCGTGTATATGGTCTTACTTCCATAGAAAATCACGCGACCCTAGACTAAAGTCTTGAGGAAACAAAAGATGAGGGGTGGGAGTTGGGGCGGTCTTGACTGTAGGATCTCATTGTTTTATTATAGCTTCTTCCTATGTTCGATTTCCATTGTTAAGTTTAGGGTTAGAATAGAGTCTTGTGATTGGCTCTCAATACAAGTTGTCCACGAGTTCGGATACACTACGTCTGTTGACCTCAAGTAGACTAAATGTATTTTCTATTGTTTTTGTCATTTGTTCCACTTTCTTATGTCAAACTTCCTCATTTTTGTTATGTCAGATTTTTAGTTATTTGTTATGTCAGACCTTTCCTCGTCTGTTTTGTCAGACCTTTCTTCATCTGTTTTGTCAGACCTTTCTTCATCTGTTTTGTCAGACCTTTCTTCATCTGTTTTGTCAGACCTTTTTTCATCTGTTTTGTCAGACCTTTCTTCATCTGTTTTGTCAGACCTTTCTTCATCTGTTTTGTCAGACCTTTCTTCATCTGTTTTGTCAGACCTTTCTTCATCTGTTTTGTCAGACCTTTCTTCATCTGTTTTGTCAGACCTTTCTTCATCTGTTTTGTCAGACCTTTCTTCATCTGTTATGTCAGACATTTCTTCATCTGTTTTGTCAGACCTTTCAGTTCGGATCTGACCAAGTAAATTTTACGATTTATTAGTTGCATCCGAAAGGTCTTTGCTCCAAAGACCCACTCAGAAAATTGAGTTTTACGTTGACCATTTATTGGCCCATCAACATTAGCGGTTCCCTCCCCTACTGTGACTCTACATCTGATTTTACTCATTTCTTTTTTAAACAATTTTAGTCATATAAAGGAATGCTCTCATTGGCTAATTCTGTTTTAATCTTTTTCTTATTCCTTAGGTGTACAAGTTTGTGTAAAACAGGAACATACGGATTATTACATGACTGAACCGCTTGTTGTCATTGGACGAGCATCAATAATGGTGAATGACTGAATCGAGAAACTCGTCGTGAAACACGCCACGTTGAAATATCGGAAAACTTAAATTTATGGAAACCGGAAATACATTATGAAGGATCTGATCTGCTCCAATTCAATGGTATTCAGAAAAAGAAAATGGATATGTTTACTACAATAGAAACGGAACTAGATAAAGACTTCCGGTGACATACTGTAACCTTAAACCTTGTGCGCATGCGTGGATTTTACAAAAATTGGAGTTTCACAATTGATTGAAAAAGGAAGAAAACAATTTAGCTATTCACCTTTCTTTAATACCAGTAGTGTGGTAGAGATTATCCAAAGTGTTCAAGTGATTTTTTTCCGTTCAAGTGTGTTGTGTAAAGTGTATTTTACCTATTCGAGGGTGTTACTATGCCAGGTAATCTCCTGGCCAAGTACCTACCACCGCAACGACAGCAGGACACTTTTATAATGAACGGCGGGATACACCACGCCGCCGCCCACAAGATGGCGCCAACGCACAAGGGCTCCACGGCAACCAACACAACGACGACGTCCTCCAGCCTGGACGATCCGGAGACGCCCTCGGATCCTGCTCAGGTCAGTAAGGGTAGCTAGCTGTAGAACCGACCACACATACACTAACACACATACTTAGAATCACACACAGAAACATTCAAATTCACCCGAACATACACACAAAACAATGTGGAAGACCTTCAGCAACATCGGAAAATTTTGCGTAGAGCGAATCCTTCGGGGAGTTCTGTCATCCGCCATCCTGTATGACATAGCCTAACCATTTGAGACAGCTTTGGCGGAGAAGAATGACATTGCCTAGTAGAATACACCATTGTTGGTTTTGATGGTCATTTGAGAAGACGCCAAGTATCCGTCTAAAGTAGCCGCATGTGAGCTGAGTATATTTAATTGCGAGGCGTATAGGCTCCAGGTTTTTGCTTGCGTACGGATGTCCATGAATCTACCCTGCTCTGATGGGTACCTGACATTAGTTGGGGTAAAGTAAAGGCGGCTGTCCATAGTGCTGGCCACACAATCCCCCAGTATGCCGTGGCCACAGAAACTGATGAACGCTGCTTCACCGGCCCTATGATCCATTTGGTCTGATGGGTATTTTACTTTACGGGAGACCTAGAATATCATGTCAACAGTTGACCCTTCTGAACGAAATCCACACTGCGATTCTCTGTACGTTCTGCCTGCAAGTTTAATTTCAGTAGCCTGCTAAGATCAGCCGTGGAAAGAACGTGCTTACACTGTTGTCGATTGAAATCGATGTAGTAGAAGCAAAACATAGAGATATAAACTAACACAAATAACAGCTCTTTAGGCAAACACTCATTCAAATACATAGACATAGCTAATGGATGATTTATTTATTGTGTCGTTTACGAATACAATGTTTTACAAATTAATAGGCTTATCATGCGTCATATCAATCACATATAAATCAACATTAAAAAAATAATAATTTATGTTTCTTGTATAGAGTTCTATCGTTTTGTTTCTAAAAGCCGACAATATTGACACTTTTAAAACAAAATTAAAAACACACGTTTTCGATTTCTATTAAAAACACATGGTAAATGTACAGCGCATTCGAAGACTTTGTTATGAATAGCGCTATTTAAATATGCAATATAATAACAACAAAACTACAATTCAAAATACAAATAAATGCTTTTGTTATACATTATGAAATGTAGGTCAAGTTTTTCCCCAAGACTGAGAGCCAGAGGTCAGCGCGGAACTGGTTCAGGAGATGGACGAGAAGAGAAAAATATCTGATGATCTTCTGCAGCTGCCTGTTTCTTCTTTGTATTATTTTTGTAATCGTCGCCTTCACTAGAGATGTCCAGTACAGGGAACAAATTAAACGTAAGTCAACATGCTTTATTAGCTTTTACCATTACAGACGCCCCTTCTATAAAAATGATTATCGCGTCCTATGTGTAATGTCTAGAGTTTAGTTAATGGTTACTCCCCTTTGATAATATTAATATCCCAGAATGCATTGGAGCGTAAATTAAGAAACGAGGCTAAGCAAGCAATACATGTTGTCTATTCACTAAACATTGTATTTGTAAAAACGAATATGTTTCTTAAGTAGGCTATGTCTAGTCAACAAAACAATACACAATAAACAAAAAAAATCATTACACTACGCTCGTCATGATGTGACATTGGTTATAGCGTCATAGTTTAGTACATATAATTTAATACTATAACCTTTGTATGTAGTTAGGTAGGCAGGGCGTAAATCTCCCCCTCAACACCCTCGTTGTCCCTCCCCACTCCGGTGGCGGGATATCCCATGTTTTTCCTTTGTGTCAACACGGACCTGGTCAAGGGACTACCGCTCCCCTGTCTTTCCTTTGTTTGAGACGGACCTCACGCCGGGGCTATCAACTGCATATTGCCTTTTGTTAATCTTAGAGAGTTACCTGCCCTTTGAGTTTACCGCCTTACGCTTGGACCTATTAAGCGCCTTTGTCTAGGTGGGGTAGAATATAAAGATACCTTACAGATAACCGTTAGGTATGTCTGGGGGGCGAACGACTCGCGTGAAGCACACGAGATATACAAAGATAGGGGAAATGTGGTAAGAGGTGTGACCTGAGCGTTTGTAGATGCCGACCGAGTAGGAGACAAGACAAAGGGACATAATAGCAGTGGTCAGTTCACGCCCCTGAGATAGTGGTGATTGACAGATGACTGGTCGATGAGTGGGCGTGCACATTTGTAATGATTGGACCAGCGGTTGATGACGACACAAAGGACCGACCCTGACTACCATTGTATTCCTATATATATATTGTGTAGACTTGACTCTAGTCTGACACACAGACAGTCACGGACAGATACACGGGAAGCCATTTTTAGCTATGACGTGTGACTGATTTCGGATTATCTTGAATACTGTGCTAATATCATTCTGTGTACTTATTATTATTTCTTACTAATTCATGTTCACTCTTTGGATATTTAACCTATACGTAGACTCTTCAGAATACAGTTGTCATTTGGATTGATGTGTCTGATGATTTATTTGTTGATATCTACATGTGATTACGGATTAAACGTATGGTCTATTCACTTAAACTGATAGTCTGTTTTCTTAATTCGTTTGTCATTGGGGCGATTGTGAGAGAAGATACTTAATCTGCTTAATAGTAGTACGCAAATAAAAATATCAAGCAATGTCTACGGAATATTGCCTGGTCTGAAACACTGCCATCGACCTCTAGACCGACGAACCAAGTGAGGTAGGGGACTCAACGTGTGCGTATTACAGTCACGAGAGCATCGTACTGGCCGCACTATCCCGCATCATCACAACGCTCATCCTACGTCTGAGTCTAGTCCTGCATTTCTATTAGTGTTTTAAATGATGTTAAGTTAATGATTTTCCTGGTTTGTTCAGGCAACCCATTCCATGCACGGATGCCACTCGGGAAGAAAGAGTATTTGCATGTATATTGTTCTCGCATAAGGGATATGTATGCCTTCTTTTACAAAGAAGTTATTTCAAATCTGTTTTTGTAACTGCTTTGAATTTATATTATCTATTTCTCCATGCATGATTTTCCTGATAGATTTATTATTTTAAAATATATGATTTTTTTACGAAAACTGCACTAAAAAATTGCATATTGACACATGAAAATTCAAGAATAAAAAGAGTACTCAACGAATCGTCATGCATGGGATTAAGGAAAACATGGTGATACAGAAAACTGCCGAATTTCAACCTTGTGCAATGAATAGTTACAGAAGGAAAATGAGAAAAAAAAAACAATAATGAGGAAAACCAGGCAAGGAAAGAAAATCGTGCTCTGAAATGAACTAAACATGCATGTTTCAACTCTGAAATGAACTAAAAATGCATGTTTCAACTCTGAAATGAACTAAACATGCATGTTTCAACTCTGAAATGAACTAAACATGCATGTTTCAACTCTGAAATGAACTAAACATGCATGTTTCAACTCTGAAATGAACTAAACATGCATGTTTCAACTCTGAAATGAACTAAACATGGATGTTTCAACGTGTAACATAAGGCTTTTGAAGCTCAAATCTTGTGAAACAAATTTTTAATTATTATTAAGTCAATTGCTAAACTGTCTCAATATGTAAAAATCTCGAATGCGCTAAAACTTTTTTTTTTACTCATAATTAGACAGGTGCCTATCGCTAATTTCATAAGTTGCGGATTCAGTAGTGTGGTATAGTTTTCATACAAACAGTATTCTCCCCCTCAACCTACAATTACCAACAGTGTGAGAAGAGATAAATAACACATTTTAATTTGTTTGCCTAGTTTAGACTGCATGGAAGCGACTACTCTGCAACATGGCATTTAACAGAATTTTTAACATGAAACTTGAAAACTCGGAAGAGCGATTTTTCGAGATTTTTACTGTATCTGATTAGCAGCGTAATTATAAAAAAAAAAAAAAAAAAAAAAAAAAAAAAAACACCATCCAAGCGGAATAAAAATAAAAAGATGGGATATTGTCATGGTGACCCAAATCAGTAGTTAGGTTTTCGTGCGTGATTGCCAGTTAATTAAATGTTGAGGCGTGTGCACCCGACCGCCTTTTGGTTCTAATTTCCGTTGCACAGACATACAAGCACTAACACACGCACAAACGCATACGCACGCACAAATACACACATACAAAATCCCACGATAAAATATGCACACAAACAAAAACACATACAAACAAACAGGCACAAACACACAAGCATAAACACACACGCACAAACACACATGATTAAACACACACCATTTAACACGCTGGCCCAAACACACACGCACAAAACAACAACAAACTGTATTCATCATCATTTGTTCCATGGTCTCGGAAGACGATTAGATTTGCGATCTTGTGATTTCGCCAACCTTGCAGCATTGGCTGTGTCTGTGGAGACCTACCCTTGAGGGACCGGCTCTGGCACTTGAATGCTTGACCGTTGGAATTAGTCAGGTCATGGCTCTTCACGTTTATTCGCTGCTTTTTTTTTACAATCGCGATAAGGCGAAGTCTGCCCTCTGCTGTATTAGTACGGTGTGTAAGGTACTTCTCCAACTACTTCTGTTCTAAGCCAGGTTCTCCCAGTTTCCGATCTCTACATCTATAGCCTTTAGGTCGCGCTTGCAGACGTCATTGAACCTAAGATGGGGAAGGCCATCAGCTCAATAGCACTCAGTGAGCTCAGCATATTATAGCAGGTCTTTTCTTTTTTTTTTTGTGGATTCGCCCATCCTCCATCCTGGAAACATGGCCAACCCATCGGAGACATCGTAAGCGAAGGAATATTACAATCGCAAATCCTTTTTAATTGAGTTTCAGGGCAAGGAGTGGAGATGCGAAAATTTCACAGTGTAGGCTATAATCAGATTAGCAATGAGCTAATAATAAATGGACTTTTTCTGTTTTATGGCTCATTGCGTGAGAGCTAATTTATAAATTCATAAATAAAATTCCACTTTAAATATGTATAAACAAAAATGCACAACAATATTGAATCACTGTAATTGATTTCACGTTTTCCTACAAAAAGTCGAATAAAACCCGCCGTTTTCTGTGTTGTTGTATTTAGTGACGCGACACCCCCTTGACGTCAGTTCCATCTAATGGTATCGATTAGAAATAAGCTGCAAGCGAAGACATTTTTTGTTGGGAATTTTTTAGAACGGGAAAAAAATGTGGTAAAAAAAATTCAGCAAAAAATTTTAACAAAAAATCATATTTTTACCGTATTTAATAACATATAACACAACACTGTCTGCCACTTGAAGAGACGATTATTCCGCAACGTGATGTAGGAATGACAAATTGGCAAACTTAGACCAATACATTTAAAAAAAATATAAAAACTTAGCCTATACCTAAACTAAGCTATCCATAATTTTAAACAATATAAAACAACTATGTGTACTTAAGCACAGAAATATAATTATAAAAAAGTAACCCATAAAAACAAAGCTTTTATTATATTCCCTTTCTTTGTAAACTAAGTTTATATTTAATTTATATTTTGATAGATTAAAATAAATATAAGTGATATTATATCTTATGAATTTTCACACTAAAATTTTGCGCATCCTTTTTTTTCTAGCTTAGGCCCGCTAAACCTATAAAAAGATAACTCGCTTTGTTTCGGCTACAATGGGTCGTTTTCATTCTTTTTATTTCGTAAAAACTAACATAACCGTAAAGGTTATTTACTTCCGTCTCTTCCGATAGAGGCAGCCATGTTTTACGTAAAATTTTCTTCGATTCGCAAATTGGTCGAAAGTATCAGTAACTATTCTAAAGGCTATGATGCTGACAATTTGATAGAATGTATTATTAGTCGCAAGAAGTCTGCTGCCCGAATTTCCGCTCCATTGGACGACGGGAAGGGGTCGAAAAATCAATGCAAAGTTTTCCAACAAGCAATCAACCAAGCAGACAGACAGACAGACAGTACGAGTTAAGAGAAAGGTAGTAAAAATAGACATTCACACACACTAGCCTATCACACATTTTATCATACAAGACAAAGTTCATAAGTAGTCAGCTATTGTAATTTGGCTGACTGAAGTCTTGACGATATATTTCTTGTTACGAATGTAGCCCTAATCCCTAAACTAACCTTACCATAATCCATAAACTAATATAACCATAAAGATAAAAAAAAAAAATCATTAATGCATTAACGAATAATAATATTTTTTTGCTCTCGAAAATGGGCAACGCTTAATTAGCTTAATCTACTGTCGTGTGAATGGGACTTAGTATTATGGGATACAATTATAAAAGGAATAAAGTTACAAAAGGGAAAGCACTCATATATAATTTAAAACTATTGTAACACATAACAAATAAAAAAAAAAATTAATTATAATTAAAAGCTTAGAATCGTTACCATGAAACCCATACAAATTGTTTCGTCTCCAGAAAAAAAAGTTGAATTTTAATTTGACATAAGACCAGAGACTATAATAAGATGGACCGTTTGCTTTAATATATCTGCTATTTGATGACTCGAGTGACTTCTTTTCGGAATTCCCGATTTCCTTTAGTATTGTACACTTTTATTTAATAGATATGATTTTCTCAATGAAAAATAAAAATAAAAATCGAAAGTTGTATACAGCGGAAACCTTTAGGCTAACGTAGGACAACCGCCTTATTGGCTGCGTACGGACAAAAAAAGAACATTTAAACTATACAAATAAAGTAAGCGTTCCATCTTATTATAGTCTTTGATGTTACACAAACAATATCCCTTAGGTTTCTATACTAATAATCGTTTTCCAAAGGCAACTATTTTTACTTTGCAAATATTTCTCATGTTATTTTCATTTTCTTTCCAGAAATTACTTCAAATAAAGTCTGTACCACAAAGTCCTGCGTTTCAACTGGTGAGTAGTTCTGGGGGGAGGGGGGGGGAGGGGGGCGTATTTCCTGTCAGCTGTTGCAGACAACTCTCTTTTGCAAAGATGCGTGACTCTAATCTCAAAGAGATGCATTAAATCTAATTAGGTCGCACGTGAAGTGAAAAGTATTTCAAAATACGCAAATCATCTACGCGGAATTAGATAAAAGAAACAACATTTCATTCCAATGAAATTTTAAAACAAACTAAAGAGTAGGCCTAAGCAGAGATTTAATTTAGAAATGTTAAACATTTTTAAAATTGCAATTTGTTGCTTGCCTATAACATTTTGTGCAAAAACTATGTACCAGTTAACCGTTAGCTTACTGACTGTGCATTATTTCTGTCACTGTCTAATATTGAAAAAAAATGGTTTAGAAAGTTTTAAATGATTTATAGCGCTATGGCTTGCTTATTTGTTTCTGGTCTTCTACCGGATATTACTTTCGAAATTAGAAGAACAACAACAATAGACCTAAATATGTTCATTGACCCTCTCTTCAGCTGCTCAAATTATGGCCGGCATGGATTTCACGGCTGACCCTTGCAACGACTTCTTCCAGTACGCCTGTGGTCAGTGGAACAAAGTGCACGTCATTCCCGAGGAGAAAGCCGCATACACAACGTTTGATAAACTACACGACAAGAATCAGATCATTATGAGAGGTGAGTCGCAGAATAGAGAAAATAAATAGAAATAATACAGCACATACAAAATATAGAGCGTGCATACTGAAGAATATACAGAATATATAATATACATAATATACAACATATTGAATATAGAACATACAAAATATAGAACATACAAGATGTGGAAACTGGAGAATATAGGATATACAGAATATAGAACATACAGAATATAGAACAAACATAATATAGAACATACATAAAAGAGAACATACAGGATATAGAACGTACAGAATATAGAACATACATAATTTAGAACATGCAGAATATAGAAAAAATACAATGTGCATGTTTAAAAAAAAAAATTCTGGAAATTACATATTTTTTAATGTAAAAAAAAATCTCTATTTATTCATCCACTCCTCTAATTTTATATCAATTTAACTCTGAAACGCTTTTTACATATGTATGTGTATCTGTATATCTATCTGTCTTGCCATGCATCTACGAACCCATTCATTTAACTATCTATTTTTATAATCTCCGTTCGTTCGTTCCTTCACACATCGGTGTACCCCGCCATAATTCTATACATCTTATTTCACAGGATTTTAAAAATCTAGTTTCTATCTTTCTTTCTTCCTATAAATCGTATAACCATCACTGTCTTCTTTTCCCATATCTTACCTATATGTATATCATCCACATTACCAATGAAATCAATTTCTCTCTTTAATACGTCTAGCGCTACTGGAAGAGCCAATAAAAAAAGAGGAGGGCGAAGCAGTGATGAAAGCTAAACTGTTGTACCAGTCGTGCATTAACATATGTAAGTAGAACAATTGATGAATCCATTACAAAGCAAGCATACCTTAATGAATAGAAGATAGCAGCAATAGTAAAACGATTCAAAGATGCCATTATCTTTAGTATGGTCAACTGTAACATCTATAGTATTTGTATAATGGTGTCTGTATATATATTTCATCTGATGAGCTTATTATATTATACAGACGCTCCTACTATAAAGAAGATTATTGCTTCCTACGCTGATCGGTGGTTCGAGTCTAGTCTTGCATTTTTATTAATGTTTTTAAATGATGTTAAGTTACTGGTTTTCCTGATTTGTTCAGGCAACCCATCCCGTGCCCGAATCCCACTCGGGAAGAAATAGTACTTAAATGTATTTTACATTATTTGTCCTCGCATGAAGGGATAAAAAAAAGTGTTTTTGTCCTTGTATATTTATCTGAGCATTGCTCCAGGTTGTTATTGGGTTGTATTTCTAAATTAGAGTTTAATGCCTTATGTATTATTACTACTTTACTCTTTGCCCTTCTGTCCTCTAGTGTTTTCTAGTTTTAGTGATTGTTGTTAAAGTTTATGTGTCTGGAGTCTTCACTACTGTCTGACTGAGCAAGAGACATATAGATTAGGGGAATCCTTTACAGATAATCCTAGATAATCCTGCTCCAAAGCGTCGGTTAAAACCTTGCCTTCAACAGACGTGACAATACAGGAATGGACTAGATTATAGACAGAATTCTTCCAGGGGCTGTTGTTATTACAACGTCCCCAGTGCATATCTTGAAGAAAAATATATACACTGACCAAAAAAAGTTTACAAGTTTCATTAAATACGGCTTTCGTGCGGATTGTGTTGACACTACAGTGCTTGTTCTTTACTTTTCCCAATAAAATATGGGCACCTGTTGGAGCGGGTAGACCGCCCTCGGGACCACGAATAAAAAGATTTGGCCTTACGGGATTTGAACCCAAAAACACAGGTAGTGGTATTGTCTCGCTCTGCCGATAGACCACCGCCACGTCTGTAAAGGGAATGAACCGACAAAGACAACTCCTGAAATACTCCGAACATAGTAATGGTAAATTTATAGCAATACATTACCTCTTCACTGGCTTACCTTGGTAAACATTTCTTAGACAACTGACCTAAAAAAATCATAATGGATTCCAAGCTCTTATAATCAGCATTCTGCAAAACATATACTTATGTAGAAACATCCGGGCCGTATTTAGGATAGTGGTGGCCCTGTTCCCAGGGGCCAAATTTATGTGGGGGCCACTCGTGGCCTCGTCCATTCCTTACGACATTGCTGTGTTAGCCTTGTGTTTTGGGATGTGTGGGGGCTCCTTTTGTGTGGGCCCCTGTTCCGTGGAACATGTGTAACATGCCGAAATACGCCTCTCAGTCACATCAGTAGATTTACTTTCTCAGACAGTCAATAAAAAAAATATAGTAAATATACAGAAAAAAAAATCCTGTATAAATTCTGCTAATATTCAAGACACGATATTGTATTTTTTGAGTAAATTTGACTCTTTTTTAAGTCATACGCACATGCTCTTTATCTAATAAAAGCATGTTATCCTACTTTAATACTACTTACGTTTATCGTTCCTGCCATGTCAAGTTGATGCAATTATCTCCCTGCCTCTTATACTTAAACAGCTTATCTTTCCCTGAATTTCCGTTCTCATCTTGTATGTCAGCACTTGTGATTATTTATCTTTATTTTAAAAAATATTTTTATTAAAAAAAAAACACGCATCATTTTACAGCTCATATAGAATCGAAAGGAAGTGAACCTTTAAAAGAGGTCATTCGCGATTTGGGCGGCTGGCCAATCCTTGACCACTCCTGGCCAGCCGAGAGATTCGAGCTTGAGAGAGTCCTCGGCAAGATAAGGAGCAAATACAACGGGGTGTATCTGTTCAACTGTGTTGTTGGCGCTGATGACAAGAATTCCAGCGTACATATCTTACAGGTAAAATATTAATTTAATACGCTCTTTATACCTTAAAGTGTAATTTGGTGTAAGTAACATTCATATTTTACAGGTAAGTCTAGCTTTAAACTTAGCGTTAAATCTGATGTTCCCATATAGCTCCTGAGATGGTCACTAACGTTAGGCTATTAAATATATACCTATTTTATAACAGTAAAATAAACGCTATATCTTTTTTACCTAAAAATTCTATAGCTTTAAATCGGCATATAGTCTAGTTTTATTAGCAAATAAAGTGTATATATAGTACAGGTAGATAAATATGTAACTAAATATGCATTAAAACTATTAGGGGTCAGCTTAAAATTTGAGGCTTAAAACTTTAAGAATGGTATAGTCTTTTTTTGTATAATATGTCAACATAACCGTTATATAGCACGGGGACCGAACGGCAGCGCGTTCGGCTGGCGTACCGAAGGTCCTGGGTTCGAATCCTGGTGAAGGCTAGGATTTTCCCCGTGACTGGAAGGTGTCACTGAGTCTATCCAGCTCTGATGGGTACCTGACATTAGTTGGGGTAAAGTAAAGGCGGCTGGGCATTGTGCTGGCCACACACTCCCTAGTATGCCGTGGCCACTGAAACCGGCGAACACTGCTTTACCGGCCTTATGATCAGTTTGGCCCGAAGGGTACTTTACTAATTAGATATGTAGTTAAATATGCATGAAAATTATTAGAAAGCAGCGTTAACGTTTGAGTCTTAAGACGAAGAGATGGTATGGTCTCCCTTTTTAGTTTTCGTTTTATACTATGTAATATATAACCGTTATATATATAAGACTTAGTAATATTTTTCAAACAATCTCTGCCCCGTAGTTACATATGCATACATGATTACTGTATTTAATTAAAATATCATAATGTGCTGCCATTGTATTTTGTCTGAAATTTTTATCTCTATTTGTGACAATTTTAGATGGATCAGGCTTCATTGGCTATGCCCAGCCGAGAGTATTACTTCCTAAAAGAACACGCCCATCAGAAAGCTGCTTATGCGTATGTACAGTTTTGCTAAATGAACTTTTTTTTATTTTTCATAACATATTTGTCATCTAAAGAGATTTCGGTAAAGGTAACGTAAAAGTATCCCGTCGGACCAAACTGATCATAGGGCCGGTGAAGCAGCGTTCACCGATTTCTGTGGCCAACGCATAGTAGGAGATTGTGTTGCCAGAACAATGCCCAGCCGCCTTTACTATACCCAAACTAAGGTCAGGTACTCATCAGAGCTGGGTAGACTCAGGGACACCCTCAAGTCCTGGGGAAAAAATAATAACCTCCACCAGGATTCGAACCCAGGACCTTCGGATCACCAGTCAAACGTGCTGCCGCTCTGCTACCGGGCTCCATAAAAGATAGGTGTGCGTGCAAAAGATAAATTAATTGGAAAGGGATTTAAAAGCGTCTCAAAGAAGAAGTAGGCTTATATTTTATTCATCTACTCGGACCTTTTTTTGCGAAATTGTGGGATGCTCTTTGTCTTCTACGCTGCACTGTACTGTGTCATCCATGAACAATGCAAGATTTTAAGCGCTGCTTTTTAGAGCAGGTGTCGGCAACCTTTGATAGCAGTGTGCCAAAGTAGGATTTCTAATTCATTCAGCGCCCCTGCAGCATAAAAATCAACCTGAACCACCATACATTTTTTCTTCTATAAGGTCTCGAATTGCCTTTTTGATAGGTCTTCCGCATGCCATTGAAAATCGCCCTTTTTGCCAAGTCTGGCACGCGTGTCATAGGTTGCCGACTCCTGCTCTAGAAAATATGCACTGAATTTCTTAGTCTAGTTCCACCTGGTCACTCAGGCTGTGAATTATACCAGGGCTCGTCAGCCTACGAAACGCGTGCCACACTAGGCACGCAAAATGGCTTTCAATGGCACGCTGAAGACCCACAAAAGTCCTCTTCAAGTCTCTTCTACAAGAAATTGATTGGGGGTACAGGTTGACTTTTAGTTTCCGGCGCGCTGAATGAATTAGAAATCCTACTTGGGCACACTATTATCAAAATGTTGCCGAGTCCTGTTTTAGACCATTTCGATATTGGTGATCTGAAAGTCCAGTGTGAGCAGAAATCTCGACTGAAATTACAAGAAATTATTTGTCGTGTGTGGGTGCTTAATACACATTTTTATGACATGGCCTACGTAATTAAACAAGTTAAACAAAAACG
Organism: Anisus vortex; assembly: GCA_949126835.1. Lineage (NCBI taxonomy): Eukaryota > Metazoa > Mollusca > Gastropoda > Planorbidae > Anisus > Anisus vortex. Next base: position 27,169,334 of record OX421507.1, read on the forward strand.
TCAAGCCGGATGACTGGTTGAAATCAAACACTTTAGATTACAATTACTTTTAGTCAAGCAAGCCGAAGATATATCGGTTGTTTGCAATTTATTTGATTGGCTACAAAAACATGTAAATTCGACTTATTCAAGATTGATCTGCAATAACTGGTTATTCATGAAACAATTTCAGTTGTTTTTTTAAATTAAAGAGAAGTACTTAGGCTAACCTTTAAGTCACACCAAATGTTCATGAATTATCAATACTTAAAACAGCTCATGTCAGAACTGTATGTAAACACACTTAGTTCCATGTCTTGAAATTATAATTAGTTCCCCTGTCTCTTATATTGTTCTATTCTATCAATTTTCGTATGCAGATGTTCATGACAATAAAATGGAACTGTTCTGTTGCAACTTTTCCTAAACATTTCTTGTTCATGACACGGTTTCTTATGGCGTAACAACCCTCTACATTTTATTTATACTAGCCTGAGATTAGCCCATATAACAGATGGGAATTTGACATATAATTTTCTAGACAAAACTTATAAGTATACAGAACTGCTGCAGGGCGGTAGGGCTAAAACCGGAAGTCATCGAGCTGACAGTACGGTGTGCTCACCGCAGGTCCAGCCGTAGTGTAAGGATGTAGCTCTCCTTCCCTTTCTCACTATTTCTTTACCTTACTCCCTTCTCTCTTTCTCTTTCTCTCTCTCTTTCTCTCTCTCTCTCTCTCATGTCCTAATCCAGTTAAACCAGTTCTTCTATTGAGTTGATATCATTACTCCATGTTCTTGTGTAACAAAGCAGTTGCTCTAGTAACCTGTCTTCGACTGTATCTATGCTTTATTTGACAGGCGCCTGATGCGTGAAATTGTTAGAATTTTGGGAGCTAGTGGACCGGAAGTACAAAAGCAGATAGATGACGTGTTGCTTCTTGAGACCAGAATCGCCAATGTAAGTATATTGTGATTGTGTGTTAATCAGCGATTGTAATTAACACGTGTTTCTGATAGGTCAATATGTTATAGTGTTCAGTACTTTTTTGTATAGTTTAACATGTACGAATCTTTATTTTGTATGGGTCAGTATTTTATTGGTTAGTTTTTCCTATTGGTCAATGTTGGTGAGGGGTAAATCTTTTTGAATTGTTACTATGTAGGCTTTGTGGAATATGGTATATCTTAAAATCAAATCTCCAAATATTCTATTACTTTGTGGAATATGGTATATCTTAAAATCAAATCTCCAAATATTCTATTACTTTGTGGAATATGGTATATCTTAAAATCAAATCTCCAAATATTCTATTACTTTGTGGAATATGGTATATCTTAAAATCAAATCTCCAAATATTCTATTACTTTGTGGAATATGGTATATCTTAAAATCAAATCTCCAAATATTCTATTACTTTGTGGAATATGGTATATCTTAAAATCAAATCTCCAAATATTCTATTACTTTGTGGAATATGGTATATCTTAAAATCAAATCTCCAAATATTCTATTACTTTGTGGAATATGGTATATCTTAAAATCAAATCTCCAAATATTCTATTACTTTGTGGAATATGGTATATCTTAAAATCAAATCTCCAAATATTCTATTACTTTGTGGAATATGGTATATCTTAAAATCAAATCTCCAAATATTCTATTACTTTGTGGAATATGGTATATCTTAAAATCAAATCTCCAAATATTCTATTACTTTGTGGAATATGGTATATCTTAAAATCAAATCTCCAAATATTCTATTACTTTGTGGAATATGGTATATCTTAAAATCAAATCTCCAAATATTCTATTACTTTGTGGAATATGGTATATCTTAAAATCAAATCTCGAAAATTGCTATTACTTTGCCAACCGATGCAAATTTCTCTCTAGGCAACAACTCCATCAGAACAGCGCCATGACACTGGTGCCATGTATCACAAGTTGACGGTCAAGGAACTGCAGCAACTCATGCCCAAGGTAGGCATTTTAGACACCTTATTTGTGACGATATTGTCATGTATATTGTTTTTCCAAGAATTGGAACACGCAATGTTTATTCCTCTCTCTCTCTCTTTTCTCACTACACACAATATTAGGACGTTTAGTAGGAAAACAAAAGGTTCTAGGTAATGTTGGGATTCTGTGTTGATCTCAAATTCTCAGAGTCTGGGAACGACTCATTATTTAATAGGGAAAGTTCTTATCGTTTTTGTTATGAGTTTTGTAATGATACCATGATTTTCACCCCTACTGGTAATGGGTCTATTCCTTGCACCACTCGGATAGTATTTAATGATTTGTTTTGTCTGAAAGACAGAGAGTTTCAAAATATGTTCCTTTGAGAACGTTTGTGTTTGCACTATTTTATTCTAACTGTACATAATAGATATATTGTATATATTGAACATACCACCTGAAATAAACTATCAACAACAGTTACACTGAAGCTTCCTTGTCAAGTTACTATACTATTGTGTTGTATACATTACAATAAGATTTATCTACTACTCTAATGTACAAGAAAGGAAATGTTGGAATACAAATACTGAATTTGTGCATAGGACTATAAGAAGAGTTCGTGTAATACTGAAACATAAATACTAATAATTAAAGTCTCCCCTAGGACTAACGAGAATTATCAGCAAGATCTACACAGCTCTGGCCACAAGGGGATTGTGGACGTAACAAAATTTGGTGGTCTCGCCCGGTATATTTGAGTTCTACTTTTCCTGACCTAGGATTAACAAAATTTAGTGGTCTCGTTCGATATATTTGAGTTCTACTTTTCCTGATCTAGGATTGGAAAAAATTTGTTGATCTCGTCTGGAAAATTTGAGTTATATTTTTCCTGACCTATAAATATTTTGTGACATTAGTAGTACTGAGAGCGGCATATTTGTGTTTCGTTTTCTAGGACTGTGAAACTATTTTTTTTAAAAAGAGGAGAGAACTGGTTTGCGCATTTATTCCTTGGGAAGTGTGAAGATTACACGAAGTGTTTAATATTATATTGTGCAAATTTCTGGACAAATCGTAAGTTGGAACGTTATATTTTATTATACAATATATACTACTCTACTATCACAAATATTTCGAACGCTATACTATGGCTTCGAATATATCAAGTGAGGAACTTAATGCCATGTCATTTGCTGAACTAAAAGAATTAGCTGAGTCCTTTGGGATTGAGGCAGGACAGGCAAGACCTAATCGTAATCGTTTGACCAAAGAAATTATGACATGTTTGAACGGGCAGAATGCCATGAACACTGTTAATGTAGTTGAAGTGGGACAGAACGACATCAATGAAGGTTATGTAGCTCCCAGTGGGGGCGAGGTAATTGCCCACGGAGACGAGGTAAGAAATATGTCATCTAGATCATCAAACAATGATGAAGATGAAGGGTTGAGTGAAAACCTAAAATTCCAATTAGCTATGAAGAGAATGGAATTGGAAAGAATTAGGATAGAAAATGAAAGAATTAGTATTGAAAGCAGAGAAAGGATAGAGATGGCACGCATGAACAGACCTGACCATCGTAGGGACAGCAATGGTATGGATATTAGCGCAATGAAGCAACACTTGCCTATATTCAGAGAAGAAGATGTTCAAGATTTCTTTTTGCTTTTTGAGAGGATAGCTGTAGATTATCAGTTCCCTGATGATAAGATGGCTTTATTGTTAAGGTCAACTCTCAACAAAGGAAAAGCATTGGACGTAGTGTTGAGTTTAACACCCGAGGAAATAAATGACTATGAAGTGATCAAAGATAAGGTGCTAAAAAGTTATTCCCTGACACCAGAAAAATATAGAAAGCTATTTAGAGACAGAAAGAAGGCATATGATCAAACTCATGTAGACTTTTTGAGACAAAAGGAGAAAATGTTAGAACAGTGGCTAAGGTCACAGAATGTAAGTGAGTTTGATAAACTCAAAAACCTAATATTGTTTGAGGAATTCAATGATTGTATTCGAGTGGATATTAAAACCCACATCTCAGACCGAGGGGTTGAAGATGTGCATGAAGCTGCTAGATTGGCAGATAACTATGCCATAATTCACGCCAGCATAAAGCCATATTATGCTGACAAACCCAAAGTGCACAAACCAGAGCCCAAGGAGGCTAGTAAACCAAAAGAGACAAGTGAAAACAATAATAAGAACAGTGGTGTAAATAATAATAGTAACTTAGTTCATTTCAGGAAGCAGACAGATGTAAATAAAGCAAAGGTGGTATGTTTCAATTGCAAGAAAGAGGGCCACATGAAGAAAGATTGTTGGATCCTTACCAAGAAGCAAGGTGCTATTCTACACTGTGCCAGAGTGCAGAAAGATAGCAAGCAGGCAGAAGAAGTGTGCAACACAGGGTCAAGAAACTCAAAAGAAATGCGGCCGGCATCGCCCATAGTTGTGGAGTCGATGGTTTTTGAGAACAGTCGATCTAAGGTAAAAGAGAATAGCTGTACTCAATCTATTATGCTTTCAGAAGGCCGTGAGGAACAGATGGTTCCTGAAGTCCCGGAAGAGGACGACCTATCCGATTTTCGACCTTTTGTCTACGAGGGGACAGTGTCGACAGAAGTCGATGTACTCAGCAAGAAGAAAATACAGATATTACGTGACACGGGTTCTGCTGTCAGCGTGATCCTGGAGGGCAGTGTGCCGTTAACGGATGCCACCAGTACCGGTGAGTCTGTTGTGCTGAGAGGTGCTAGTATGGAGGCTGTGGAAGCTCCACTGCACAGAATAAAACTTGAGTCGGATATTTTTACAGGTAACATCGTAGTGGGAGTGTGGCGCTCACTACCCGTCAAAGGCGTTTCCATGATATTAGGAAATGACATTATGGGCGGCAGAGTCACTGTCGAGCCCATGGTTAAAGTGTTGGAGACAAAGATGGCGGAGGACAAAAACCTACGTCCTGCCAATGAACGCCCAACATGTGCACTGACAAGAGCAATGCAGAAAAAGAAGTCGGTAAAGACTCCTGCTACGCCGTGTAGTGCAACGAAAGATGTGTTTGTCTGTTCTGAAGACACACATGCGAAAGAAACAGTGATAACAGAAACACCTGACATCGATTTAAGTGCTACGTTCTTTGCTGAACTAACAACTGGTGATGCAACAGAGAACGATAACATTTTGTCACCAAAGCAGAAATTGGTGAAAGAACAATTTAATGACGAAGTAATAATGCAACTCAGAATGAAAGCTGTTGATGAAAAGACTGCAGATGCGATGGCGGAATGTTTCTACATGAAAGATGAAGTGTTGATGAGAAAGTCGAAACCGTTCAACTCAGGTACAAACGAGTGGGACAGTATTCACCAGATTGTAATACCTAAGTGCTATCGTCAAGATATACTGCGTATGGCGCATGATCTTCCTTTCGCTGGTCACATGGGAGTCCGAAAAACGCACCACCGTATCCTCCCTTACTTCTACTGGCCAGGACTGAGAAGAGATGTCGAACAATACTGCAAGACTCGCCACGTATGCCAAATGGTAGGACGTCCTAACCAACGAATTCCTGTCGCTCCACTCCAGCCGATACCAGCGTTCGACGAACCATTCAGTCATATACTCATTGATTGCGTGGGCCCGTTGCCGAAAACAAAAGCCGGTTTTCAATACCTGCTCACAGTCATGTGTTCATCCACTCGCTTCCCGGAAGCCATTCCGTTGCGGAACATAACAACAGTGAAGGTGGTAGACGCCCTGACAAATTTCTTCACACGTTATGGCCTACCGAAGACAGTACAGTCCGACCAGGGGACTAACTTTACTTCGAACATTTTCAAACAAGTCATGGAACAATTAGGGATAAGCCATAGGCTATCAAGTGCCTATCATCCTGAGAGCCAGGGAGCTCTGGAAAGGTTTCATCAGACATTAAAATCGATGCTTAAAAAGTACTGTTATGAAAACGAGAAAGACTGGGATAAGGGTGTGCCTTATGTACTGTTCGCTGCAAGGGAGGCCACTCAGGAATCCCTGGGGTTTAGCCCATTCGAACTTGTGTATGGACACTCAGTCAGAGGTCCGTTGAAACTTCTACATGAAACTTGGGTAACGGACAGTGAACCGATTGGAATTTTGTCATATGTAGATAAATTTAAAAATAGGCTTTATCATGCTTTTAACCATGTGAAGATTCATTTTCCACAGATGCAGAAGCGTATGAGACAGAACTATGACCGTAAAGCTACAGCTAGAACTTTTGCACCAGGTGACAAAGTTCTTGTGTTTCTACCTTTGCAAAATCAGCCTTTAAGTGCAAAGTTTAGTGGACCCTATGAGGTAGAGTCAAAGCTTGGCGAGGTCAATTATTTGATAAAGACTCCTGACCGGAGACAAAAGCAGAGGGTATGCCATATTAATTTGCTTAAGCCCTATGTTTCCAGGGAAAAGAGTAAACCACGGGAGTGCCCCATGATTTCATTAGCTAGAGTCCCGACGGATTTATCTAGGATAGAATATAAGTTTGCAGAAAGTAAACTTAATAATACAGATGCCCTTAAGAGTTTAGATACAAGGCTAGAACATCTTCCGGTAGAAGATAAGGAGAAGATTATTGAGCTGGTACATGAATATAAGTCACTGTTTACAGATGTTCCCAGGAGGACACATCTAATAGAACACGATGTATTATTAACTGAGGGTGCCAGGCCAATTAAACAGCATCCATATAGAGTTAACCCCATCAGACTGGAACATATTAGAACAGAGGTGAAGTATATGTTAGAAAATGACATAGTGGAAGAATGTGATAGCGAATGGTCTTCACCCTGTGTGTTGGTACCAAAAGCCGACAACACATTGCGGTTTTGTACAGACTTTAGGAAATTAAATAATTTGACAAAGACTGACTCGTATCCCATTCCTCGTATTGATGACCTCATTGATAAGATAGGTGATGCGACGTATGTGACAAAAATTGATCTTCTCTCCGCGTACTTTCAGATTCCTTTGACGCCACGGGCACAGGAAGTATCCGCCTTTGTGACACCTGACGGACTTTACAGGTATAAGGTCATGCCATTCGGACTCCGTAATGCCCCTGCGACGTTTCAAAGGCTTATAAACACCCTCACTCGCGGTATCTTCCAGTGTAATGCCTACCTCGACGACATAGTGGTGTATAGTACAGATTTCAAGACACATGTCAGTCAACTACGACACTTGTTTGAACGACTTAATGACGCCAATTTGACAATAAACCTGGCTAAGAGTCAGTTTGGACATGCCACTATCGAGTATCTTGGACATGTAGTGGGTGGTGGAAAGGTTAAACCAGTAAATGCTAAAATAGAAGCTATTCAGAATGTCCCAGTGCGACAGACAAGGAAACAACTCCGTAGTTACCTTGGAATGGCCGGGTATTATCGTAAGTTTTGCCAGGACTTTTCTACGGTAGCTTGCCCCTTAACTGACCTACTAAAGAAGAACAATCGCTTTGTTTGGTCTGACAAGTGCCAAAAGGCGTTTGATGAGTTGAAGTTAAGATTATCCAGGGCACCTATTTTGGTGACCCCGCGTTTTGATAGACCCTTTAAAATTGCAGTAGACGCGTGCGATACTGGGATGGGAGCGGTGCTGACTCAGCAGGATGACCACGGAGAGGAGCACCCGGTGTGCTACCACTCACAGAAATTCAATATCCATGAACGTAATTATAATACAAGTGAGAAGGAACTTTTAGGGTTGATCCTAGCGTTAAAACAGTTTGATTGCTATGTAAACAGCTCTGGGTACCCGATAGAAATACTGACCGACCACAACCCTCTGACTTTTCTCTCCAGGGTCAAGCAAAACCAGAGGCTTGTTAGATGGAGCTTATTCCTCCAAGCCTATGACTTAAACATAAAACACCTGAGGGGTAGGGACAACGTCACAGCTGATACTCTATCTCGGGTGCTACATGATTGACTGAATAACCCCATACTTCTTTTTCAGATCATCTCACTTATTCATTAAGAATGTGTCATGATAACCTATCATTCGTTTGAATTTTGATTATGGAATACCTATAGAATACTTGTATCATACAGAAGTCAAGTCTTTTGAAAGTATAAATAATTCTTATAATCATGTATAATATTGATGTTCTGATATATTTTAAATTCATTTGATTATGGAAAAGAAATTCCATTTAAATGTTGATGCATGATGCAATAAATATATAATATGCACGTATTTACTTGATATGGATGGATAAAAGTAATTGTCATCACATGCAATTAGGTGGGAAAACTTTGAGCTAGTTGATTTATTATCTTGTTTTATTTTAGTTAATGAATGGAACTAAATAATAATATGTACAATTTTTATCTTAGAAAGAGATGTAATATCAATTGGTATAAATTAATAGATAATATTGGAAATCTATTGCTAAATTGTTATATCATGGTAATAGAATGGGAAAAAAACTAGTGGATATTCACTATGTTGTATATAGGTTGTTATATATTCCATATATCCGGGAATGGAGGGAAACAAAGGTACCTAAAGGTGGGCACTCATTCAACCCTGAACAATCTTGTATATTAAACTTTCAAATTTGCCAAAAACGCATAATAGTGGATTACATTTTAATATTGAGATTACTGTAGTAATCGTAACTAGAGCGTATTTTCTCCTCATATTTGAGAAAAGGGGAAGTATCATCATCTTAGGTATGAACCCTGTTAATGTCAAGTTGACACTGTAATATAAAGGGGAAGTAACCTATAGTTTGATTCAAGTTATGTATTACTTATCTTTTGGTTGGTATATTAGAAGTAAACTGTTGAAAATTTACAGAGTTTGAGCAATGTTATATTTGTTTAAATAGATTAAGACTTTTTGCAAATTTTTGGTGGAAATCCACACAACTGTACATAGTTAAAATAGGAATGACTAGAATATTTTTGAATTATTTGTACTTGTTGAGACATTAGTTAATATTAATATTAACGGGGAAATATTTGTCCATCACGTTATAATTACAATTACCATTGGGTAGTGACACTTTTTATAATTTAGTTGTGCCAGTGAGCCATGTTTGCTTAAATTGTCTTATAATCTTCCATTGATTGATGGTTGTTAAAACGATAGTGTTAAGTACGAAAAATGTACCATGTTGAGTATTACTTGGGTAATTATGGTACATTATTTCTTTCATTGGGTGGGGGCGTGTCATGTATATTGTTTTTCCAAGAATTGGAACACGCAATGTTTATTCCTCTCTCTCTCTCTTTTCTTACTACACACCATATTAGGACGTTTAGTAGGAAAATAAAAGGTTCTAGGTAATGTTGGGATTCTGTGTTGATCTCAAATTCTCAGAGTCTGGGAACGACTCATTATTTAATAGGGGAAGTTCCTATCGTTTTTGTTATGAGTTTTGTAATGATACCATGATTTTCACCCCTACTGGTAATGGGTCTATCCCTTGCACCACTCGGATAGTATTTAATGATTTGTTTTGTCTGAAAGACGGAGAGTTTCAAAATATGTTCCTTTGAGAACGTTTGTGTTTGCACTATTTTATTCTAGCTGTACATAATAGATATATTGTATATATTGAACATACCACCTGAAATAAACTATCAACAACAGTTACACTGAAGCTTCCTTGTCAAGTTACTATTTTATTGTGTTGTACACATTACCATAAGATTTAGCTACTACTATAATGTACAAGAATGGAAATGTTGGAATACAAATACTGAATTTGTGCCCAGGACTATAAGAAGAGTTCGTGTAATACTGAAACATAAATACTAATAATTAAAGTCTCCCCTAGGACTAACGAGAATTATCAGCAAGATCTACACAGCTCTGGCCACAAGGGGATTGTGGACGTAACAATATAGACTAGATTTGACTAGATGAATTTTGTCAAAATACTAGAGATCTCTACAACAGACCGAAAAATAGATAAATATAATGATAAATAGATCGATATATACATAGAATGACATACGGATAGTTAGTAGGCTAGTTAGTTATTTACATAGATAGATAGATAAATAGATAGATAGATAGATAGATAGATAGATAGATGAAGGGTTGGGTAGATGGATTATTAGATAGATAAATAATAATATATATAGATGCTTGGATTGATTAATATATGGATTGGATTAATAGATCAATGGATATATTGATAGATTAATTTATGCAGATGTAATTCAAATAATAAATAGTTAAAGGATTATGATGTAAAAATTTATGCATAAACAATAATAACAGACGTAATTAATATTTGTATGTACTTTTTTTTTCTCGTCAGTTCAACGTTCTAAAATATTTACGCGAGTTTCTGACTGATGACATCACAGAAGATGAACCAATCGTCTTGTTCGCCACACAGTATGTCAAGGACGTTAGCAAAATTATTGCAGAAACAGATAACCGGTACGATCTTTTGGTTTCTTAATTTTTATAGTAGGTATATATTGAAAGTGTATTCTAATCAGGGGTGACCTTCTCTGCTGACCCACTGGAACTTTCCCGCCAAAACGAAACAAATGAACAAGAATGTCATCATCTTTTGCTCCTAATCTCTGGTATCTTAGCAATATGACTTTAAAACTGTTAATCAAACACGAGACCTTTTTTATTATTATGGTAAGGGAAATTTCATTGTAAATTTTTCAGAACTGTGTCCAACTACATCATATGGCGTCTTATTGAAAATTTCATTGTAAATTTTTCAGAACTGTGGCCAACTACATCATATGGCGTCTTATTGAAAATTTCATTGTAAATTTTTCAGAACTGTGTCCAACTACATCATATGGCGTCTTATTGAAAATTTGATTCCTGAGTTTTCAGAGCCATTTTTAGAGGCACAAAAACAATTCAAGTTGGCAATACAGGTAAGTGCGAATTTTTAAATGAAATTTCTCATTATCTGTAAAGAGAGATAAACCACGACAATAGTGTTGTTCATCCCTATAATACTATGTAGATTTGAGATGCAGTGGATGGTCTACACTGGACTTGTGCCCTTTTTTTTTATACTGCACTCTATGTTTCTATCCCTGCCTATATTCCTCGTGTGATATGCTTCTTCGGAGCAATCTGCCAGGTCCAGTCTGTCCATACAAAAAATGACAGTCCCTACATGTTACAGGACATAGGCATGTTCACTTACACTGTGGCTGTTGATTTTTGGTCTCCCCGGGTTTTTATTATTTACCTTATTCCACTCTCATTTATGATGTGCATTCACCTATCCTTCACCTAGGGCAGGGGTCGGTAACCTTTTGATAAAAGTGTGCCAAAGTAGGATTTCTAATTCATTCAGCGTGCCAACAGCCTAAAATGGCATCCTGCTGTTTTATTGTAGAAGAGACTTGAATCGACTTTTTGTGGTCTATCGCGTGCCAATGAAAATGGTTCCGTGTGCCAAGTCGGGCACTCGTTCCGTAGTTGGTCGATCCCTGCCCTAATTTGCTTTTCAGTCAGTTCGAATAGTGCGTCTTTTACAGTGACCAAACCTTCAATTACTATACCGAACGTTTTAAGAATATTTTGTGACATAGAATTTTGTTCGACGAAATGTTGTTATGCGAGAACAAATGCATATAAGTATTCTTTCTTCCTGAATGGCATTCGGGCATGGAATGGGTAGTCTGAACAAACCAAGAAAACCAGTAACTTAACATCATTTAAAACATTAGTAAAGATGTAAGACTAGACTCGGACAACGGCTGAGCGTAGGACGCAATGATCTTCTTTATAGAAGGGAGTAGGTTTTCTTTTAACTGCAGAATATCTCTGTCATCATTGCATTCACGCATTTCTTCTAAATGCGTATATAATAGAGCATTTGCAATAGGCGTGGCTTAGGTTTCTAGACGTAACGAAGTAATTAGCAGCCATATGGTGATGATGTTGAATAACATTGTCATTTAACATGTCTATTTTACCCTCAAAATATAAGGAATTAGTTTGCATAAACCTTGATATTTGACTGGGATTCTAGTCCTTAGTAGTCCGTCCACGATGTAAACAAGATTTGAGGCTTTTATATTTTTCAATAGCTCTGGAGAAACATTTGACAACCTGCTTTATGCTTTACTTTTAGATAGTAAGTCTAACTTTTGACAACCGTCATCTTCAATTAAATATTCTGCACTTAAGGAACATATTCCATTGATTTTTAATCGTTTAGATTTAATATTTGAATGTTAATTTTAATCTCTTGACAGTGTTTTATATATTTTTTACGTCATATTGTTGAAATGATGATATTAAAAAAAACAACTTCTTAAGGCTATAGGAATATGGCTGCCATTTGTCACCACTAGATAAAGTAAACAAACGGCACGTGCTTTTTGTCACGCGATTCTATTAGCTTATTGTCGTGACTTTCTAACAATTAACGTCAAAAACTATGATCGTTATATATTTCTTTAATAGAAAACGTGATATACCTTTACCATTGAGTGTGTTTTTATAGTCTCCAAACATAGCATTGGCAAATAGATATTTATTATAGATGTAGTTAACATTAATTTACACTTTTCACTCATTTATAGTAGAAATAGTTTACTTAGTTATTAAGCATAAAACCGCAACAACGCTTTTAAACGCTTTTACGGTGACAGCTTGTCATGCACGTGAGAGCAATTAATCAAATGGAAACCACTTTCTCACGAAATACTTTGCTTTCGGGCGTATCTCTGTTAATAGTATTACCATTAAACGTTTCGTTAAACGTAGGACGCAATAATCCTCTTTATAGAAGGGGCGTCTGTAATATATAAGTTAAGATAAGCCTATATCAAATAAAAAGGCGCAGTGGACAGTGGACATAAAACCATATTGCATTGGGTCTTCTCCACAATTAGCATGGATTTCTGGGCTTTAACTGTTCGTGATAGACAGCCTTTGCTAATAGATAGTTTTGACTTAACAGATTTCTGTCATATATAGCCATAGCTATGGCTTTCAATTCACAGTTTGCTGCATAATACAACATTAACTGAATATAGATTTTTGATTTCTCGATTGCCCTGATTTCCAGTCATAGCTAAAGATATTATTGAATTCACCGTTTGATATGGTATACTGTCTTATCTTATCGTATACATTACAAACGCCCCTACTATAAAGATGATAATTGCGTCCTACGCTCACAAGTGGCCCGAGTCAAGTTCTGGATTTCAATTAGTGTTTTAAATGGTTTAAAAAACTGGTTTTCCTGGTTTGTTCAGGCAACCCATTCCATGCAAGGGAAGAAAGACTACTTAAATGCATTTGTTCCTCGCATAAGGGATAAGGAAAGTCCTTAAGTTTATCTGAGTATTGTAACAGATTGTTATTGTGTTGTATTTCTAAATTAGAGTATGTATGCCGTATGTATTATTAATACTTTACTCTTTTCTCTTCTGTTCTCTTGTGTATCTAGGTCATTTATTATTACTCCTAACAGTTCAGATTCTGAAAAGGTTTATATAGCAAAAATAGTTTTGATTTCAATGCCTACTGCAATAAGCAGCCTTAGCTAAATATAGGTTTTAATCTTCCTTTGCTGTGAAATACAGTCTGGGTTTAATTTAATATTATTCTACGACATCTGTACACATAAGAAAAAACTTTATTGTTGCACTAATAAATTCCACCATTTGATTTTATTTTTATTTATTCAGGGAGTGAACAAAATTGAGATCCGATGGATCAAGTGCGTCGAATATGTCAACCATAAAATGGGCATGGCTTTGGGCGCCATGTTCATCAAGGATAACTTCAAGAAAGAGAGTAAAGAAACGGTGAGTGAATGAGTGAGTGAGTGAGTGAGTGAGTGAGTGAGTGAGTGACTGACTGAGTGACTGAGTGACTGAGTGACTGAGTGAGTGATCGTAACATAGTTTTAACCCTACCCGCGTCCTTACCCCGCCCCTGTAATTTTACTCCGCAACAATTTGTTCTGAAACAATAACATTAGCCAGCATCAGATACACAATGTTCATGAGTTCATTCAATATGTAAACCATATCTATCCCATTCACCCTTAACCTTAAACGTCTTTGCGGCGGATCGAATGGACAATGGACACTGGGTGTCCATAAGTCCTTTCAGTGTGCTTAGTGGGCTTGGTAGACTTGGCGGCGCCCATCTCCTCTCCAAGTCAGCGGTGGATTTGATTTTTTAAATTTATGATTGACTGCATTTTTATGCGAAACCATAATGTCCAGCTTTTTGAGTCAAGCTCAATGTCGACTTTGCTATCCAGCCAGCATAAACCAGATATATAAAAGAATAGAAAGGCCAGTGATGACTGATGGCTGTGAGACATGAACTGTTACAAAAAAAGCATATTAAATACTTGGGAGAAAGCTCAGAAAGATGTCCGCTTGCGAATATTTTGACCAACTAAGGATAAATACGGATGGACGATGAACACCAAGAAAGAAGTGTTCGAATTGTACTAAGGTCACCTGGAAAGAATGACGAACAACAGAGTGTTCTTTTTTTATAAGTTTACAGAAATTCCTTCTAGATTGAATCTAGATAGACGATTATTACGTCCACTAGGCCCAAAACTCCTACAAGGCGACAGAGATCGGTCGATGGCAGGGATATAACCCGCGACGTGTCGGTTGACTGTCCGATGAACAAACTGCAGGACCAGCCGGTGAAAGTGATATAATCAATATCCTATAGCTAAAACAACCAAAAGGCAATGGCAGGTTGAGATGGTTGGATAATGTTGGATAACGTGTCCTATGACGCGTTTCATTCTGGGAATGATCTTTGGAACAATCTTTTCGCCGAGCTAGAATTCGGGTTTGGAAAGAAACAGAAATTTACTCCGATCAACATAAAAGAAAATACATGTTTGCTCCTAGCTTAATTAACTTGAATTTATTTTAACACATTTGTATAACACTCGAGGAGACTGTACGACAACAACTAATTATTGTAATTGCACAATTTCATCTACAGGCACTTGCGATGATTCACGACATTCGAGAAGCCTTTAACGAACTCTTAGAGGAAAACGATTGGATGGATGAGAAAACGAGACAATTTGCTAAAGAAAAGGTAAAAACAAATTCAATCAATATTTTTCTTTTCATTTATATCATTATTTTCTCATTACTGTATATGTACTTTATGGACGTTGTAACAGGGTCGTTTACAATAAGAAAACCTTGAATCGGAACGTTCAGTGACAACTAACATTGAGCTTGGGGCAATAAGTTTAATATCGCATAATTCAGACAACATGTAGTACATAAATCATAACAGCCTCGTCTCCCATCACATATATACCAATGTCTCAAGACTCTCAACTCTCTATTGCATTCCAGTCCGTTACGAATTCTCTTGTCGACTATCGCCTGATACTGAACTTATCTCTAAGCAGGTTTTTCTTTTAGTCTATTAGTAAACAACATGACGTCAGGAACTCACTTCCTGGTTACAATGTAAATTCACATATTGAAATAATTCAATATTAAGTATTTCCATCTACTTTTCACACCGAACAAATCCCTTACAGACGTACAGAAGTGTTGGATTAAAACTCCAAAAGTCTCATCGCCATTTTAGAAAACTAATTATAAATATTTTGTTCTTCAATTATCTATCTTATATAGTATAGTCGCCCATTCTATAAAGAAAATTACTGCGTCCTAAGCTTTTCAATGTATGTGTCTAGTCTTGCATTTTGTATTTGAGGTTTACCATAAATTTACCTGCTTAAATGAATAAAAAATAAATTGTACTAGCAAATGTAAGAAAAATAACATTGGACCAATCTGATCATAGGGCCGGTGAAGCAGCGTTAACCAGTATCTGTGGCCACGGCATACTAGGGCATGACCAGCCGCCTTTAGTGTACCCCAACTAATGTCAGGTACCCATCAGAGCTGGGTAGACTCAGGGACACTAGGTGATTGTGTGGCCAGTACAATGCCCAGCTACCTTTAGTGTACCCCAACTAATGTCAGGTACCCATCAGAGCTGGGTAGACTCAGGGACACCCTCAAACCCTGGGAGGAAATCCTAGCCTACACCAGTATTCGAACCCAGGACCTTTGGATTGCCAGTCGAACGCGCTGCCGCTCCGCTACCGTGCCCCATACTAGCTATTGCAATGGCCACACACTCTATTGCAATTGCCACACACTCTATTGCAATGGCCACAGACTCTAATTTTATATGTTAAAGATTATCTTTCTATATCCCTGACCAATTCTATTTAACTATTGTATTGTTAATGCGAAAGGTTTTCTATTAACACAGAAGGTGGACATTCAGAGTAATTAGAACTTTAGCCAAATGAATGTTTTTAACTTGTTTCTTAATTTACGTTGTCACAGGCTAACGCCATGGTAGAGAGAATAGGATATCCGGATTCCATTACTGACCCCAAGCAACTGGACGATAGATTCGATGCGGTAAGTTGGAACACAATAATACATTTACAGGGGTTTTCAACAATAGGCCTATTTACTTCCACTATAAGATTCTTTCGAACATTAATTTTTGTGGCTATTTGATTGCAAATGTAAATAAATAACTATAAACTGTTACAAAATAAAGCTAATGTTCAGAAATAATAACGGTTCAGAAAAAAAAAGGAAAACATTTATAGTAACTGTTAAAAAATTTCAATATTTAACCAATAGCAACTCTTAACGACTAGCAAATGTAAACCCATCGCTACTGTTAACAAATATAGCAAATGTGAATAAACAGCTACTGCTGTGATGTAGCAATCATAGTGCCATGCGTGAAGAAAGGAACCAGGCAAAATGTTTGGGTCAGGGGTGTTACATGTTGCTTTCATTAACCTAGCTACGCCACTCAGCTACTGTTAACAAATTGCAGACTGTGAACAAATGTCAACTGTTATACAAAGTAAACTAATTACAAAGAGCAACTATTTAAAAAGTCAACTGTTATACAAAGTCAACTATTTACAAAGAGCAACTATTTAAAATGTCAACTGTTATACAAAGTCAACTATTTACAAAGAGCAACTATTTAAAATGTCAACTGTTATACAAAGTCAACTATTTACAAAGAGCAACTATTTAAAATGTCAACTGTTATAAAAAGTCAACTATTTACAAAGAGAAACTATTTAAAATGTCAACTGTTATAAAAAGTCAACTATTTATAAAGAGCAACTATTTAAAATGTCAACTGTTATAAAAAGTCAACTATTTACAAAGAGCAACTATTTAAAATGTCAAGTGTTATAAAAAGTCAACTATTTACAAAGAGCAACTATTTAAAATGGCAACTGTTATAAAAAGTCAACTATTTACAAAGAGCAACTATTTGAAATGTCAACTGTTATACAAAGTCAACTATTTACAAAGAGCAACTATTTAAAATGTCAACTGTTATAAAAAATCTACTATTTACAAAGAGCAACTATTTAAAATGTCAACTGTTATAAATAGTCAACTATTTACAAAGAGCAACTATTTAAAATGTCAACTGTTATAAAAAGTCAACTATTTACAAAGAGCAACTATTTGAAATGTCAACTGTTATACAAAGTCAACTATTTACAAAGAGCAACTATTTAAAATGTCAACTGTTATAAAAAGTCAACTATTTACAAAGAGCAACTATTTAAAATGGCAACTGTTATACAAAGTCAACTATTTACAAAGAGCAACTATTTAAAATGTCAACTGTTATACAAAGTCAACTATTTACAAAGAGCAACTATTTAAAATGTCAATTGTTATAAAAAGTCAACTATTTACAAAGAGCAACTATTTAAAATGGCAACTGTTATACAAAGAGCAACTATTTAAAATGTCAACTGTTATACAAAGTCAACTATTTACAAAGAGCAACTATTTAAAATGTCAACTGTTATACAAAGTCAACTATTTACAAAGAGCAACTATTTAAAATGTCAACTGTTATAAAAAGTCAACTATTTACAAAGAGCAACTATTTAAAATGGCAACTGTTATACAAAGTCAACTATTTACAAAGAGCAACTATTTAAAATGTCAACTGTTATACAAAGTCAACTATTTACAAAGAGCAACTATTTAAAATGTCAACTGTTATAAAAAGTCAACTATTTACAAAGAGCAACTATTTAAAATGGCAACTGTTATACAAAGAGCAACTATTTAAAATGTCAACTGTTATACAAAGTCAACTATTTACAAAGAGCAACTATTTAAAATGTCAACTGTTATACAAAGTCAACTATTTACAAAGAGCAACTATTTAAAATGTCAACTGTTATAAAAAGTCAACTATTTACAAAGAGCAACTATTTAAAATGGCAACTGTTATACAAAGTCAACTATTTACAAAGAGCAACTATTTAAAATGTCAACTGTTATACAAAGTCAACTATTTACAAAGAGCAACTATTTAAAATGGCAACTGTTGCGGTTAAAAATAGTTCGCATTTAATCCATCATCGTAAGGCCTGTTTATATCATCTATCATCTACAGCTTAACGCCTTTCAGTACTTTTAATTACTTCCTTCCTATCTTCTCTTATCTTATATATTACAGACGCTCCTTCGAAAAAGAAGATTATTGCTTCCTACGTTAATCCGCGGTCCGACTCTAGTCTTGCTTTTTTATTGTTTTAAATTAGGTTAAGCCACTGGTGTTCATGGTTTGTTCAGGCAACCCATCCCATGCCCGAATGCAACTCGGGAAGATAGATTACTTATTTGCTTTTGTTCACACATAAGGGATAAGGAAAAAGTTTTTTATCCTTATGTTTATATGAGCTTTGCAAAAGGTTGTTTTTGTTAGTAAGTAAAGAAACTTCGGACCGAACAGATCATAGGGCTGGTGAAGCAGCGTTCACCAGTTTTATATGGCCACGGCATACGAGGGGATGTGTGGCCAGCACAATGCCCAGCCGCCTTTACTTTACCCCAACTTGTGTCAGGTACCCATTAGAGCTGGGTAGACTCAGGAGCACCCTCAAGTCCCGGGAATTAAAATCCTAGCCTCACCATGATTCGAACCCATAACCTTTGTATCGCCAGTTGAACGCGCTGCCATCTCGCCCACTGTTCCCTATAGGTTGTATTAATTTGAGAGACAAACCATCAATATTTTGTTGATGTCGAAAAAAAAACGTCATTGTCTTTTGGTCTTTGTATTTCAGCTGGTCTTGACCGACGACTTCTTGGACAATAACATCAAAATTCTGAACTTTCAGTCCAAGAAAATGGTCAGTAAGTTACGACAGCCTGTGGACAGAGAAAAGTAAGTTTGTGGTCAGCTTGGCTTATTTGGTAAAACAGCTAAATCAGCTTCATTATCATACTTCACATTTGATTTTTTGAGAAGCACAGATGGTATAGTTTAACAAAGATTGAAAGAAGACATGACAATGAAAAGACTTATGTTCCAACCTCAAACCCATGTATTTAAAAGAACCTTGCCTGTTATCTTTTGACATAATGTTACGTTTTCTATTATGGGTTCTTTATATTAAATTATATTTTAATTAATTCGTATAATATTAATGTGACTTTCTAACTGGAAAAATGTGGTGAAGTCTATCTGATCCACTTCCCTTGGTTCTAATTAGCAGAAACTTGGCAATATACTCGCTATCAATAACAAAACATTTTGTCGAATTTTCAGTCACATCCTCCTGTCACCAACCAGAAAATTCAGTTCTTCCTGCCGTCTTCTTTTTTTTTCATAACACTTTTATGGTGCGCCTTTTAAAATCCTTTCTATTAATTTTAAGCGTAGTTACATTTTCTTAAGGCTAATAATAAATAGTTTGATAGGTAAATTCAATAGGTGTTACCAAAAAAAACAACAACGCCCAAACATGTTTATACTTGGCACGAACAGCAATCTCCAATAGCACGCGGAAGACCCTCCCAAAAAAAAAGGCAAAGTCTCCTCGACATAAAAATTGAGTGCTAGAGTAGAATGACTTTTAGGCTGTTGGCACGCTGAATGAATTATAAATCCTACTTTGGCACACTGTGGTTTATACACCAAAAAGAAAAAAAAATGTTTTTATGTGTTTTATAATGACATTTTTGTTCTTATGGACAAGCAATTTTTGGAATAAGGACTCACATATATTCATGAAACTGGTGTAAACATAAAGGCGTAACTCAACTAAAGAGTTCTTTGTTTTGGGGTTATTTTACACTCTGAGGAACGATTGCTTTCCAAAAGAAAAAAACAATCACAAAAATAGATATCATATTTCGCTACAATCATTAACGATGTAATTACAGAAAAACAACATCCTACAAATTATTTCGCACTTTTGTCTTTTAAATCGTTTTTTTTTTCATAGCAATAATATCAGTTTTTTTGTATGTGAGATACAATTTTATAAAAAAGCGTCCCGACATAGCTTGCGGGCAACAGTTCTCAAATCTGAGCCTCTTGCATACCCCTTGATTAATTTGTTCTTACTGCACCTCTCATTAACCCATCCGTGTATTATTGATTTGTTGCCGCTTCATGACCGTTAACAAGTCTAGTTTTTGTGTGTTATGTTGCCTTCTGCCCACCTCAGCCACCCCTGCCACCCGAATCAGACCGTTACCTACGCCAAAGATCGGCAACTTGGGGCACGCGTGCCATACTTGGCACGAACAGCAATCTCCAATAGCACGCGGAAGACCCTCCCAAAAAAAAAGGCAAAGTCTCCTCGACATAAAAATTGAGTGCTAGAGTAGAATGACTTTTAGGCTGTTGGCACGCTGAATGAATTATAAATCCTACTTTGCCACACTGTTATAAAAAAGGTTGCACCCCTGACCTCTGACCTACACTACAGGATGAGAAGCCATGGCCCAGAGATCTGTTTAAATGAGGACTTAAAGGTCGTCGTTCGAAGTTTTTTCGTTTTGTCTTACAAAGTTCTTCACGCGCAAATCAGACAGACAAATAAAAACATAAATATAAACAAATTGAACAATCATATTTAAACATTATTTCAAAAAACCATAACGAAAAAATTGGATCATCAATGACGTTCCCAAAGAGAAATTTAATTTAAATTTTGTGTCTTTCTTTTTTCAGTCAATATCATTATTCATTTTTTTTTTAAATCACTTTGTTTCTTAGAATGTGAATTGCTTTTTTTCTGTCGATATTTCTGAGTTTTGGCGTGTTTTCGTTTCATTTAATTAATCAGAAACTCTTAATGCAACTTAAAATTGTATCAAATTATGCCACTATTCTTTATCCCAGTTACCTTTAACCCTAAAATTGTTTAAGATAATTATTAAATTTAAACAAAAAAAAATCAATCAAAAGATCTAATTTTAAATGTTTTAAAAAAATCTATTAGTGCTATTAGTATTAGTCTTGTAAACAAAGCAAATCACATCCGACTAATTTCCCTTCTTTTATTTTTGTATATGGGCATCTCTGGTGAGAATTTTATTGAATTTGGATTGTCACTCAAAGATTCCCAGCGGTCTTTTGATACTTTATTTCTATCGTGAAAACCTTTTGGGCGTCTAAATGAAGACTTCATCGTTTAATTAACATTGAGTGGGCAGTGAAATAGCCAATGATTCAGAGGTGGAGAAACAACAAGACTTAATGGAAAACAATGACCTTCTTTGTGGAAGGAGCCTAATGTAGCATGTCAAGCAAGAGAATTTTGATGTTTTAGTTCAGGGTTAGCCAACCTTTTGATATAAGTGTGCCGAAGTAGGATTTCTAACTCATTCGGCGTGCCAACATCCTAAAAGTCATACTGCTCATTCTCCTGTAAAAGATACTTAAATTGCCCTTTTTTATGGAGGGGTCTTCACTGTGCCAGTAAAAATTGTTCTGTGTGCCATGTCTGGCACGCGTTTCGTAGGTTGCCGACCCCTGTTTGAGTTAATTAGGTGACAACTGAATAATTAAGTAGGACTAATGAATGCGAAATTAGATTTTAGTATGAAAATTTAGTGAATAATTAATGGGAATGTAATGATTGTAAAAAGATAATTTGAGGTGCATGTTTCGAAAATGAGGTGAACAATAAGTTGAGATGATATGAGAATGTTGTGAATACTTAATGTCTAAGTAGTAAAAAAGGCCTTGAATCAGTCGAGTACAATTTTGTTGTTTTGAGTATGTAGTGAATAATTAGCCGAAATGTAGTCGCAAGTTTGTAGTGGGGTTGTAATTTATATGATTGGACTAAGGATGTAGAAAGTATGTATGAAAGTTGGGTTGTAATCGTTAGCTTCTGAGAATGTAATGAGTATATAGTAAAAGTAGTAGTAAGATATTGTCTTGTAGTAATAAGTAATAATGCAGTAAGATTGTTATATTTATAATATGGTTAGCATATGGTTATGTAGAGGTCGGAAACTGGGAGAACCTTGCTCAGCACAGAAATAGTTGGAGAGGCACCTTACACACCGGTATAAATGCGGCAGAGGGCAAACTTCGCCTTATGGCGGAGGCTAAACGAGCAGCGAAGAAAAGTAGGCTGCCCCTAACAATCTCCAACGGTCCAACTTTCAAGTGCCAGAGATGCGACAGAGCCTGTCTCTCAATGATAGGTCTCCACAGACACAGTCGATTTTGGAGGGCTGGCCAAACACAGGAGCGCAAATCTAATCGTCTTTCGAGACTATGGAGCCAATGATGGTTAGCATGCAAAAAATGATTACTGTAAAGTAAATCATAATCATAGAGTAAATAGTGAGTAGAAAATGATACAAAAATAACTAAGTAGTGGAATGTCTTGAAAATTTGGTGAGAACGTAATCAGTAAGCTTTGAGAAGAATATTTAGCAAATGTAATGTTGAGAATATATTGGGCGAGTGGAGGTAATGAAGTAAGAGGCTAGAATATACTGGTCCCATTGGACCAAATTGATCCATGGGGCCGGTAAAGCAGCGTCCACCAGTTTCTTTGGCCACGGTGATTGTGTGGCCAGCATTATACAAAGCCGCCTTTACTTCAACTAAGGTCAGGTAGGTACCCATCAGAGCTGGGTAGACTCAGGGACACCCTCCAGAACCCCAGAAAAAAATCCTAGCCTCCACCAGGATTCAAACCCTGGACCTTTGGTACACCAGCTTGTCCACCGCGCCCCCCCTAGCTTGTCCACCGCCCCCCCCCCTAGCTTGTCCACCGCCCCCCCCCAGCTTGTCCACCGCGCCCCCCCCCCCTCTGAAGTGGGTTGATAGTGAGAATGTAGTGATCGTGGAGGTAGTAACTGTAGCAAGTGAGAATATAGTGAGACTTTAGCGTGTCGTTAATGTGAATAAAGTGAGAATATGCTGACAATTGAGTGGTAAGAGATTATCTGTATAATATATATAAAGTAGACTGTGTTAGTGTTCAGCAAATCATATTAGTTTAATTTAAAGACACGTGACTTTATTGTCTCATATTTTGCGATTTTAGTTCGGACATGTGTCTTCGCTAGCTTAGTGGATAACGTATTGCACTCCAATGCTGGCGACCCGGGTTCAATTCTCCAGTTACTTTATACCTTTTATCTATATTTTTGTTTATTTCAATTAAAATTACTTTAAAAAAAAGATTGTAAATCTACGAGCAACACAGGGCAGTTTATATTTTTGTTCAATAAAAGACTTGTCTTTTTTTTTCACCCGATTACAATATTTATTTTAAATTACTTTTCTAAAAGTCTTCAGAAAGAAATAATTTTTTTTTTAATTATTAGATTTATAGCTTTCTGTTTATTGGGGTACATAAAAAAACTATATGTAGCTTCTATTGTACTACTTATATTGTACTACTTCTATTGTACTACTTATATTGTACTACTTCTATTGTACTACTTATATTGTACTACTTATATTGTACTACTTCTATTGTACTACTTATATTGTACTACTTATATTGTACTACTTATATTGTACTACTTATATTGTACTACTTATATTGTACTACTTATATTGTACTACTTATATTGTACTACTTATATTGTACTACTTATATTGTACTACTTATATTGTACTACTTATATTGTACTACTTCTATTGTACTACTTCTATTGTACTACTTATATTGTACTACTTCTATTGTACTACTTCTATTGTACTACTTATATTGTACTACTTATATTGTACTACTTATATTGTACTACTTATATTGTACTACTTATATTGTACTACTTATATTGTACTACTTATATTGTACTACTTATATTGTACTACTTATATTGTACTACTTCTATTGTACTACTTCTATTGTACTACTTATATTGTACTACTTCTATTGTACTACTTATATTGTACTACTTATATTGTACTACTTCTATTGTTCTACTTATATTGTACTACTTATATTGTACTACTTCTATTGTACTACTTCTATTGTACTACTTCTATTGTACTACTTCTATTGTACTACTTATATTGTACTACTTATATTGTACTACTTATATTGTACTACTTATATTGTACTACTTATATTGTACTACTTATATTGTACTACTTATATTGTACTACTTCTATTGTACTACTTATATTGTACTACTTATATTGTACTACTTCTATTGTACTACTTATATTGTACTACTTATATTGTACTACTTCTATTGTACTACTTATATTGTACTACTTATATTGTACTACTTCTATTGTACTACTTATATTGTACTACTTCTATTGTACTACTTCTATTGTACTACTTCTATTGTACTACTTCTATTGTACTACTTCTATTGTACTACTTCTATTGTACTACTTCTATTGTACTACTTATATTGTACTACTTATATTGTACTACTTATATTGTACTACTTATATTGTACTA
Organism: Anisus vortex; assembly: GCA_949126835.1. Taxonomy (NCBI): domain Eukaryota; kingdom Metazoa; phylum Mollusca; class Gastropoda; family Planorbidae; genus Anisus; species Anisus vortex. Next base: position 27,194,056 of record OX421507.1, read on the forward strand.
CTTCTATTGTACTACTTATATTGTACTACTTATATTGTACTACTTCTATTGTACTACTTATATTGTACTACTTATATTGTACTACTTCTATTGTACTACTTCTATTGTACTACTTCTATTGTACTACTTCTATTGTACTACTTCTATTGTACTACTTATATTGTACTACTTCTATTGTACTACTTCTATTGTACTACTTCTATTGTACTACTTCTATTGTACTACTTCTATTGTACTACTTATATTGTACTACTTATATTGTACTACTTCTATTGTACTACTTATATTGTACTACTTATATTGTACTACTTATATTGTACTACTTATATTGTACTACTTCTATTGTACTACTTCTATTGTACTACTTCTATTGTACTACTTCTATTGTACTACTTCTATTGTACTACTTATATTGTACTACTTCTATTGTACTACTTCTATTGTACTACTTATATTGTACTACTTCTATTGTACTACTTTTATTGTACTACTTCTATTGTACTACTTCTATTGTACTACTTATATTGTACTACTTATATTGTACTACTTCTATTGTACTACTTCTATTGTACTACTTCTATTGTACTACTTCTATTGTACTACTTATATTGTACTACTTATATTGTACTACTTATATTGTACTACTTATATTGTACTACTTATATTGTACTACTTCTTTTGTACTACTTATATTGTACTACTTCTATTGTACTACTTCTATTGTACTACTTCTATTGTACTACTTCTATTGTACTACTTATATTGTACTACTTATATTGTACTACTTATATTGTACTACTTATATTGTACTACTTATATTGTACTACTTCTTTTGTACTACTTATATTGTACTACTTATATTGTACTACTTATATTGCACTACTTATATTGTACTACTTATATTGTACTACTTATATTGTACTACTTATATTGTACTACTTATATTGTACTACTTATATTGTACTACTTATATTGTACTACTTATATTGTCCTACTTATATTGTACTACTTATATTGTACTACTTATATTGTACTACTTATATTGTACTACTTATATTGTACTACTTATATTGTACTACTTATACAGGCCTATTTTATTTTTCCCGCGTAACGCCGGACATTATAGCTTGTCTTATATATATTACAGACGCTCCTTCTATAAAGAAGATTATTATATAGTGAGACCTGAGTGAGTAGTTAGTATGTAGGTTAAAGATAATGAAGATAGGATGAAACTCTACTAACTAAGTAATGATATAATATTGTATCTTATCTTAACATTTGATTGTTTTTTTTTATATAAATTTTAAAAGAAAAAAATAAAACTAAATTGATAATGAAAAAAACAAATGAATGTGGTAAAGGGGTTAATTGTATACAACAGTTAGATAATAATTATGTCATTTATTTGTTGTTTGTTTTTTAAGGAAAGCAGTTATCTTTATATTGTTTAATAACTTCCCATAATCATTTCTCACAGAAATAAAAACTTTTTTTTAAAGTAAATTTACTTGTTTTATGCCTTGGGGGAAAAACATTTTAAAAAACGAATTATTATTTTGTTTGGTTAATGATAAAATATTCTAACACTTCTAGAAAATAGGACCAACGATAAGGTTAAAATTGTTTCTTGAAATTCAGGCGTTTTATGCTGAAACAAATCTCCAGTATTTCTATTTTTTTTAAAAGAAACCAAAAACACAAAACTATTTAAACGGTGTAAGATTTGTTTCGTTAAAAGTCTTCATCTTGTGTATTGTTGTTTTTTGTTTTCTTGAGAAGTCTTTCCAATACCGGACCGAGATGCTTGTCCCCTGTAATTGCTTGACCAACAAAAGGTCACGTGACCCGATTGTCGTACAACAGCTGTCGGTTGCAGACGTCGTAGCGAGACCGGGCTTCCGTTAGACTATTGTAATGTTGTTTGTTTATCCTCGGGGAGGCGAAAAGGAGGGGAGGGAGGGCAAGACATTGTATTATGTTTCGTTTCCGTTTGTGTGTTTGTGTAATTATTTGTGTGTTTGTGTAATTATTTGTGTGTTTGTGTAATTATTTGTGTGTTTGTGTAATTATTTGTGTGTTTGTGTAATTATTTGTGTGTTTGTGTAATTATTTGTGTGTTTGTGTAATTATTTGTGTGTTTGTGTAATTATTTGTGTGTTTGTGTAATTATTTGTGTGTTTGTGTAATTATTTGTGTGTTTGTGTAAATATTTGTGTGTTTGTGTAATTATTTGTGTGTTTGTGTAATTATTTGTGTGTTTGTGTAATTATTTGTGTTTGTGTAATTATTTGTGTGTTTGTGTAATTATTTGTGGGTTTGTGTAATTATTTGTGTGTTTGTGTAATTATTTGTGGGTTTGTGTATATATTTGTGTGTTTGTGTAATTATCTGTGTGTTTGTGTAATTATTGTGGGTTTGTGTATATATTTGTGTGTTTGTGTAATTATTTGTGTGTTTGTGTATATATCTGTGTGTCTGTGTATATATCTGTGGGTTTGTGTATGTATTTGTGTGTTTGTGTAATTATTTGTGTGTTTGTGTAATTATTTGTGTGCTTGTGTAATTATTTGTGTGCTTGTGTAATTTTGTGTGTGTTTGTGTAATTATTTGTGTGTTTGTGTAATTATTTGTGTGTTTGTGTATATATCTGTGTGTTTGTGTAATTATTTGTGTGTTTGCATATATATATGTGTGTTTGTGTAATTATATGTGTGTTTGTGTATATATCTGTGTGTTTGTGTAATTATTTGTGTGTTTGTGTAATTATATGTTGTTTGTGTATATATCTGTGTGTTTGTGTAATTATTTGTGTGTTTGTGTATATATATGTGTGTTTGTGTAATTATCTGTGTGTTTGTGTATATATATGTGTGTTTGTGTAATTATCTGTGTGTTTGTGTATATATATGTGTGTTTGTGTAATTATTTGTGTGTTAATGCACTTGTTTGTGCGTTTGTGCAATTATTTGTGTTTTTGTGAGTGTGTTTATTTTTCTAATTTTAATAGTTGGCAAAAGAAAAACTTGGTTAACCTCTTCATGTTGTTTTTTCTTTCTGTTATTTTTTTTGCTTTGTGTGTAATTTGAACGATTAAGCGCCGCAAGCAATTTAGCGTTACTTCTGTTATAGTAAAAAAAAAAAGATGAAGATTTGTTTGTCAAGGAAGGCGTTGGAGAATGGAACAAAAAAAAAACGTGGATTTTTTTTTACTTGTTATCCTTTTGTTGTTTTTTGTTCCATACACTTTTTTTTTACAATAAACTTACCGTGTAAGCTTACAATTTTGTCTTTCATAATAATATATGCTTAAGTGTATATATACATGTGCGTGTATGTGTGTGTGAAAGAAGGGGCATTTGCAATTGGTCACTTATAATAATAATAATGGTTATTTATATAACTCTTCTATCCATGCTATTTTAGCATGCTCAGTGCACTCTAGAATATTATTACGTTTCACTAGGCCCAAACCTCTTGCAGGGTAAAAAGGATCGGTTTTAACTATTATACATGCATGGTGAACCTAAAATGTTGATGCGTTCCAACACTTCCGGTCATATTCGTTAATTTACTAACAAAACATGCCAATATGCTGCGTTCCAACACTTCCTGTCATATTCGTTAATTTACTAACAAAACATGCCAATATGCTGCGTTCCTACACTTCCGGTCATATTCGTTAATTTACTAACAAAACATGCCAATATGCTGCGTTCCTACACTTCCGGTCATATTCGTTAATTTACTAACAAAACATGCCAATATGCTGCGTTCCTAGTTGTTCTGCGAGTAAGAAAAGATGTAGGGGATAAAATCATTGCCAAAAGATGTTACCGAAAGAAAGCGATTTTTTTAAACATCATTCGTGAAGAATCATTTATTTTGAATGCAAGATATTTTTAAAATTCATTTAAATATGTTGCCGGAATTAAATGGGAAGTACATGAATGTATTGACACTCAACCTATTTATTTTAGTATAGTGTATTCTAGTTGTAAACTAAAATAATTTTAATTAAAATTTAACGCGACTAACTATTACTTAACTGACTATTTATTATCGCATAATTACTTTTGATGTTAAAAACGGATTCCTTGTAACTAATCCTGTAGCCTTTGTATATTTCTAAATGCTATACTTGAAAAAAAGTCGAAAACATTATTTAAAGTTTGGTGCCGGAAATAAACAGGAAGTTAATGTATGCATTGAACTCAAACGGCCAGGCCTCAATAAGAGTTTTCAATACTTACCACCTCTATACTAATGTTTTTATTGTCTAATATTTTGTGTCTTTTCATTTATCTATCAATCTTTGAATAGTGATTCTGTTGCCATCTGTCTAAGCTTATATTAATCTTTATATAGTGTATCTGTTTTTTATATCATTATTAATCTTTGTATAGCGTTTTGTGTTGTTGTTTTTTTCTATAATAACCTATGCAATGTTTCTTATATGTGTGTCTCGACCTTATACTAAACTGTGTACAATGTAATTAATGTTTTTCTCTTTTCTCTCCTCAGCTGGGAGCAAGAACCTGTTGTCGTCAACGCTTTCTACAACCCAAACGCTAATGACATAGGTCAGTGTCGATGTCTCATTTGTGTGTTGGTCAGTGATTCTGTGTTGGTGTTATAGTGTCAGTCAGTTAGTCACTGTCATGCGGCACGGCTTATTAACGTGTCAGAGTGAAACCATTAATCATTAAACACGTGTGAATACACTACCTAATAGTTATGAATGAATTATTAACTAATACTCGAATCAAAATGAAAATAAGCTGAACGACTATTATTAACATTTTATTGTAAGTTGAGAAGAATAAAAAATTGAATTAGTCCTATAGTTTAATAAGAAATGTTTACATCATCAAGGATGATCAAATCATAATTTACAATATTTCTACAGTCAAGATCATTGTTAGTTCCAGTATAGTTTAATTTACCAATCATCGCACTTTTACGAATGAGCTTATAGATCTAGTAGGGTTATAAAACATACAATAAGACAGGGGTTGGCAACCTAAGGAACGCAGGCCAGACTCGGCACGCAGAACAATTTTCAGTGGCGCGTGAGAGACCTCCAAGAAGATTTTTTAATGCATGTCAAAACAACGTACGTCAGCATAATTAATTGGTGCTGCGTGGCGAATAACATGGGAATCACACTGGATTTCGACTATTTTAGTTCAGGAATGTTTGTATGCAAATATCTCATCATTGGATTTTTTTAGAGGAAAATTGACATTATTTTTCATTTTAAACATCCGAAAAATGGGCATCGAAATGTGACGATTTGCGGAACATCTGAAAGAAATAGCTACTTAGGAAAGTTATCTTTTGTCAACTGCAAGGCATTCGCTCTACTTTCAGCTTTTGGTTTAATTTACACTAGTGAACATATTTATCGCACATTACAGCTGTTTTAAGCATACCAAAAGATCACTTAAACTTGACCGCTCAGAAGTGGCTAAATATGTACCTGACATTGAAAAATTAGCGAAGAGCATTCAAGAAAAAGTCTCTCACTAAATGATACATGCTAATTACATTCCCAAAAGTTTTTATGCTCATCTATCTTAATTAGGCATAAATATGATTATTTCTAAAACAAATTTGTTTGTTTTATTAGTGTAATAAATATAATAGGCTTACATAATGTAACTATTGTAATTACTCATGTTTAAAAAAAGAAACTCCTTAAATTGACTTTGATAATACAGAAAATGTTTATTTACAACGTAAATTAATTTTATACATCTAATTACACAATGAAAAAAAAAAGAGCATAATGCTGAATTTGTATAAAGAAAAAATAATTTAACAGCAACACTAGTTCTATTTTTTTTTAAATGTACTCGTTTGTCATCACAAGCATCAATTTTGAAGAATTTCATAAATAATAATATTTGTTTAGCGCTGCCAACAAACATAATGTAAGCTCAGGGGCAACTCAGGGCGTATTAAGAATACGGTCTAAAGGGCGATAATTAACCAGTTTTCTTTGCGTTAATATGTCCGTTTCTTTTCTTTTTTTCTTTGAAACAAATTAAATGGTTACAATTTATAACTTTAAAATTATCAAACTATAAAAGATAGTTGAAAATTATATAAATATTATATGGCTAAAGAATTTATTTGTACGGTTTTAAACATTACATTAACTACCCAGTTAGTATGATCACTACGTAACTATTCCGCTTAACATTATTTCTTAACATTAATAAACAGGCCTCACCAGCAATAATATATACGCTGCAAACTCAGTTATGCAGAGATCAAAATAAAAAAAAATTTACTATCGATAATTAGAATAATATCTCTACAACTAAATTCAAATGTTGATACATTACCATTCATGTGAAAGTTGATAAATGAAATTCAAGTATAGGGCGTTTGCAATCCCGTGACAAAAAGCACGTGATTTGTGTTTACTTTGAGTAATGGTGTACAATTAAATATGGCCGCTGTATTAATAAAGTTTCATATAGGCTCGAGCTTTTTTTAAATGATGTGTTGTGTTTTAAGTCTTATTAAGATTTAAGCTGTATTATGTATGTTAAATAAAATAGGCTATTTTATTATTATCATAGACATAGATCATAGACGATGTGAGCCTAATAGTTACTTGACTAGATAGCCTATTCACCAACAATATCGCTTGACATCGTAGCCTAGCCTACGAAACATTAAAAGTGTAGGCCTATAAAGCGAAATTGAAAGTGTAAATAGGTCTAGCCGGCCCTAGCCTAATCACATTAATCAATTAATCTACAGTACTACTATTTACCTCCTTATTTTTGAGTAGGATAGCCAATATTCAGATGTGAATTTTGCATGATAAAGAAGTACTTCACTTTCACCACATTACGTTTGTACCTCAAGTGGGTTCTATATTTACACAAATACGTCACTAAATTTACACCAAAAAAACTTAAGCTCCGCCTACTGAGAACGCTCTATTACCTGTGAATGGAATTTTTAAAAAAAAATGCTTACAATAAACATGTTTATTTGTTATTAAATTTAAAACGGTTTAATGATTTCCTCTATTACGCCCCTTTTCTTTTGGTCTTGGTCTTGCTACGGCACAAAATAAATTATGTTATTAAAATAATATAGTTGAGCAGTTTGACTTTCACGCTGTTGGCACGCTGAATGATTTAGAAATCAAAGTTTGGCACACTATAGGCAAAAGGTTGCCGACCCCTGCAATAAGATGGAATAGATTTATTAACCCTTACAGTCCCGGGCGCGTATATAGCGGAACTGAAGGCAGCATAGATAGAAGTAGGTCGGTACGGGAAGGGTTAAAACTAAAATAAATTTAAAACAAGTTTTAGTCATTTGTTTCTCCATCATTTTGACAGGCATTAAAACTAGTTAAAAATATAATTGACAAACAAATAGCTTATTTTTGTTGACCTAGAAATTCCCTTTATCAAAGACAATATTACTACTACAAAGGGCCGCCACTCTTCCATCCTATCGACCTTTTAGAAAGTAGCACTGCTGCAAACTTGCCGCATTGCTAGAAAGCTTTACGCTTGATGCGGTTACACATGGAAGGTTGGGCTGAAAAGAATTTCTCAATTCACTTCTGAAAGGAGCAGATAATACTTAGTGAATCACTGAAATAATAACATGAATGTTTAAAACGTTTATGTTTGAAATTATTAAAATCATTTTCCGATTTCTTCAATTTAGTTTTTCCCGCTGGTATACTACAGCCTTCATTTTACAGTGCAACATTTCCAAAGTAAGTACCAACCTATAATTCCAGAGAAAGTATTATTCTAATTTTCCAAAGTAAGTACCGTCCTACATTTCCAAAATAAGTACCATCCTACATTTCTAAAGTAAGTACCATCCTACATTTCCAAAGTAAGTACCGTCATCATTATTCTAGAGTAAGTACCATCCTAACTATTCTAGAGTAAGTACCATCCTAACTATTCTACAGTAAGTACCATCATACGTTATTGGATGCGCACGGAATAAAAAAACATATAAGCTATAAAAATATTTAAGTCTTTGAATAAATCTAATTTCATCTCAATTTATGGTATCAGTGTGAACACACAAATTGACTGGTTCCAGTATACTGTATTATATTAAATATCCTATCTGTGCAGGTCACTCAACTATGGGGGAATCGGAGTTGTGATTGGTCATGAGATCACACATGGATTTGATGATAAAGGTCAGTACATAATAAAATACATATAATATATAAATATACTTTCTTTAATTTTTATATATTTGATAATGGGATTTGATTCACTACCCTATATAAACGTGTATCTCTCTCTATCTTTCAATTCTCTCCGTGCTGGCTGGCGCTTCAGGCGAAAGCCAAAGATCTCCATTTATCTCGTTCTGTTGCGGCTCAAGGTTCTGTTTCCAGGTTCAGACCTCTAGCCTTCAGGTCCCTTACCACCATCCTTCCCCATTTTACATGGTCTGCCTTTTGACCTTTTTCACTCGGGGGTCCATCTCAGACTCTCAGGGGAGGTAGTCAGCATACATTCACTTCCCTATATAAACGTGTATACACTACATATATAAGCTCTCTACAGTGGGCTCCGATTCAGTTATCTTTTGCAGAAGATTTTGTGCCATATAAAACCAATGAGGATGATCTTTTGTGAAACTGTTATATTTGTGAGGCCGTCCGGTGCTGCGGCTAGTTCACCGGACTGTCAACCGACACGTCGCGGAGCGGCTAGTTTACCGGACTGTCAACCGACACGTCGCGGAGCGGCTAGTTTACCGGACTGTCAACCGACACGTCGCGGAGCGGCTAGTTTACCGGACTGTCAACCGACATGTCGCGGAGCGGCTAGTTTACCGGACTGTCAACCGACACGTCGCGGAGCGGCTAGTTTACCGGACTGTCAACCGACACGTCGCGGAGCGGCTAGTTTACCGGACTGTCAACCGACACGTCGCGGAGCGGCTAGTTTACCGGACTGTCAACCGACACGTCGCGGAGCGGCTAGTTTACCGGACTGTCAACCGACACGTCGCGGAGCGGCTAGTTTACCGGACTGTCAACCGACACGTCGCGGAGCGGCTAGTTTACCGGACTGTCAACCGACACGTCGCGGAGCGGCTAGTTTACCGGACTGTCAACCGACACGTCGCGGAGCGGCTAGTTTACCGGACTGTCAACCGACACGTCGCGGAGCGGCTAGTTTACCGGACTGTCAACCGACACGTCGCGGAGCGGCTAGTTTACCGGACTGTCAACCGACACGTCGCGGAGCGGCTAGTTTACCGGACTGTCAACCGACACGTCGCGGAGCGGCTAGTTTACCGGACTGTCAACCGACACGTCGCGGATTCCTGTCGCCCTGCACTTCTGGAGTGCACTGAGCATGCTAAACAAACATGTATAGAAGGGCTGTATCAAAACACATTATTATTATTATATCCACATAAAGACATGATTCAGGGCCGTATTTATGTTTTGTTTTCCCCCCACCAGGGCGCCAGTACGATAAAGAAGGCAATATCAAACAGTGGTGGGATGATAAAACGATCGAGGCCTTCAGGCAGAGAGCACAATGTGTCATAGACCAGTATTCCAACTACACGCTGGATCAGATTAATGAATACGTAAGTAACCGATTGTAGCCGGCTGCATAATGTATATGGAACTCACCGGTTGTAGCCGGCTGCGTGATGAATATGTAAGTAACCGGTTGTAGCCGGCTGCGTGATGAATATGTAAGTAACCGGTTGTAGCCGGCTGCGTGATGAATATGTAAGTAACCGGTTGTAGCCGGCTGCGTAATAAATATGTAAATAACCGGCTGTAGCCGGATGCCTAATGGATATGTAATGGGAGGGTTGTAAGATTTTACTATGTGAATGTGTAATGTGGCGGATGGTTAGTTCGCCTGAGTAATGTTTGAGTAGCTGGTTGTAAGATTGCCCAAGGGCGGGTTGCTGTACACTTAAGCAGATCAAACTAAACATTACTGAAAAGAAGTAGATCTAAGTGTCGCATGACAGGAAATATTAAATATTAAACTATAAGAAGTTTAAGACTAAACATTTAAAAAAAATATTGGAAAGCGTTGATGAATGTTTATTGTTTCCTCTTACTTTGTCACACGTTCATTGAAACGAAGGGTCTATCAGGTAGGTTCTTTGACAAATAGGCTCATTGACAAATAGGCTCATTGGCAGATAGGTTCTTTGACAAATAGGCTCATTGACAAATAGGCTCATTGGCAGATAGCTTCTTTGACAAATATGCTCATTGACAGATAGGTTCTTTGACAGATATGTTCCTTGACAGATAGGTTCTTTGACAGATATGTTTCTTGACAGATAGGTTCTTTGACAAATAGGATCATTGACAGATAGGTTCATTGACAGATAAGTTCTTTGACAGATAGGTTCTTTGACAAATAGGGTCATTGACAGATAGGTTCTTTGACAGATATGTTCCTTGACAGATAGCAGATAGAAGTTTGACAGATATGTTCTTTGACAAATATGTTGTTTGACAGATACGTTTTTACAGATCATATCTTTAACAGATATGTTCTTTGACAGATATGTTCTTTGAACGATAAGTTCTTTGACAAATAGGTTCTTTAACATATATGTTTTTTAGACAGATAAGTTGTTTATTGGTTCTTTGGCAGATATCTTCCTAGACAATTACTTTATTTAACAGATTGGTTGATTGACAGATACGTTCTTCGTCAGATACGTTTTTTATAGATACGTTCTTTAACAGATAGGTTCTTTGGCAGATAGGTTCTTTGACAAATCAGTTGTTTGACAGATTGGTTGTTTGACAGATTACTCGTTTGACGGATAGGTTCTTTGACAGAAAGGTTCTTTGGCAGATTTCTTTTAACAGATATGTTCTTAGACAGTTAGGTTTCTTGACATATAGGTTCTTTGACACGTTGGTTCTATCGCGTATCTAGGAGAAAGACAAGCGACGAAATATAAGTATACATTATTGTAATTCAAAAAGATATGGAGTAAAAGAACGTATTTTTCTCACAGATGAACGGACGAATTACACAAGGGGAGAACATCGCTGATAATGGCGGATTGAAACAGTCATACAGGGTTAGTTCCCTTATCTAAATTATTAAATATCGTAAATAGAAGTAAAAATTAAAACTTTTCAACTGTATATAATTAGCCTAATACAAATTGTCATTACCTAACAGGCTTATATGAAATGGATAGAGAAGAACGGAGAGGAGCCCGCCCTACCTGGAATAGGGCTCAACCATCGCCAACTTTTTTTCCTTAACTACGCTCAGGTAATGATATAAGCATCAGGTTTTGTTTACGTTTCTGTTGCGTCCAAGTGTGTGTTTATTTGTATAGGCCTACTGTTGACTAATTATGACCTATTGAGAAAGAAAGAAACCTTTGCTTTGATCTTAATATTTGAGGATGTTATATATATATTGAAATTGTTGCACTTAGTCTGTACGCATTTTTTCTTAGTGCTTTTTTTTTCAGTTTTTGCCTCGGATTAAAATCATTAAAGTCCCTAAACATTTAAATTACTATGGTGCCCGATATGTATTCCATTTAATTTGAAGTGTTAGCCAGTCTGCAGAGCTGTTTTCTTATTGAAATCAATGCCAGACAAATGTATTTACATGCCTTTTTCGGTTGTTCAATAAAGCTATATATCATAGACAGAACTTTACATACAATTTAATTCCCAACTTGTAATTTTTATTTGTGCCACACTCCCCACTACTCGGTGGCCAAGATGCAGAGCGTTCGACAAGCGTACCGAAGGTCCCGGGTTCGATTCCTGGTGCATGCTAGGTTTTTTTTTATGGTGTCCCTGAGTCTACCCAGAGCTCTGATGGGTACCTGACCATAGTTGGTAAAGTAAAGGCGGCTGTGCATAGTGCTGGCAACACAATCCTTTAGTATGTCATGGCCTCAGAAACTGGTGAACGCTGCTTCACTGGACCTAGGGATCAATTCGGTCCGACGGGATACTTTTACACTCCCTCACCCCTCTATTTGTCTTCAATACTGCGCCATATGATCTTTGTGATTTGTGTTTTTCTTAATTTCTTGCCTTTGAAAAGTTATATGTCTTGCCCCACCTTCGATTAAATTCTGTTACAATGCTCAGATTAACATTAAGACAAAAACACTTTCCTTATCCCTTATGCGAGAACAAATGCATATAAGTACTCTTTCTGCCAGAGTGGCAGTCGGGCATGGAATGGGTTGCCTGAACAAACCAGAAAAACCAGTAACTTAGCATCATTTAAAACATTAATAAACATGCAATACTAGACTCGGACCGCGGATGAGCGTAGGACGCAATAATTTTCTTTGTAGAAGGAGCGCCTGTATTGTATAAGATCGCTGAGCACGTGCTTTTTTTTTTTTGCTTAGTGCCCTGTTGGTAGCCGCTATGCAAATATTTCAGTCTTTCATTATGATGTTGATGTCTCAAACGCGTGTAGCATTATTTATAATAAACAATAGCTGCTTTTGCGGCATGGCCACTGCATCATTAGGAGACTCTGACAGGTCAAATAGTTAGTATTTGTATATCATGGTCAGTGCACCAGAAATGTGAGCTAGCGTCATGAAAAAGCATGGCATTCGGCAATAATTGTATTTTACTGACAGGTGTTTCAAGTTATTTGGGGATGAAAGGATGAATGATTTAGTCAGTTAGTTGTGAGGAAAGGATGAATGATTTAGTCAGTTAGTTGTGAGGAAAGGATGAATGATTTAGTCAGTTAGTTGTGAGGAAAGGATGAATGATTTAGTCAGTTAGTTGTGAGGAAAGGATGAATGATTTAGTCAGTTAGTTGTGAGGAAAGGATGAATGATTTAGTCAGTTAGTTGTGAAGAAAGGATGAATGATTTAGTCAGTTAGTTGTGAAGAAAGGATGAATGATTTAGTCAGTTAGTTGTGAGGAAAGGATGAATGATTTAGTCAGTTAGTTGTGAGGAAAGGATGAATGATTTAGTCAGTTAGTTGTGAGGAAAGGATGAATGATTTAGTCAGTTAGTTGTGAGGAAAGGATGAATGATTTAGTCAGTTAGTTGTGAAGAAAGGATGAATGATTTAGTCAGTTAGTTGTGAAGAAAGGATGAATGATTTAGTCAGTTAGTTGTGAAGAAAGGATGAATGATTTAGTCAGTTAGTTGTGAAGAAAGGATGAATGATTTAGTCAGTTAGTTGTGAGGAAAGGATGAATGATTTAGTCAGTTAGTTGTGAAGAAAGGATGAATGATTTAGTCAGTTAGTTGTGAGGAAAGGATGAATGATTTAGTCAGTTAGTTGTGAGGAAAGGATGAATGATTTAGTCAGTTAGTTGTGAAGAAAGGATGAATGATTTAGTCAGTTAGTTGTGAAGAAAGGATGAATGATTTAGTCAGTTAGTTGTGAAGAAAGGATGAATGATTTAGTCAGTTAGTTGTGAAGAAAGGATGAATGATTTAGTCAGTTAGTTGTGAAGAAAGGATGAATGATTTAGTCAGTTAGTTGTGAGGAAAGGATGAATGATTTAGTCAGTTAGTTGTGAAGAAAGGATGAATGATTTAGTCAGTTAGTTGTGAGGAAAGGATGAATGATTTAGTCAGTTGTGAAGAAAGGATGAATGATTTAGTCAGTTAGTTGTGAGGAAAGGATGAATGATTTAGTCAGTTAGTTGTGAAGAAAGGATGAATGATTTAGTCAGTTAGTTGTGAAGAAAGGATGAATGATTTAGTCAGTTAGTTGTGAAGAAAGGATGAATGATTTAGTCAGTTAGTTGTGAGGAAAGGATGAATGATTTAGTCAGTTAGTTGTGAAGAAAGGATGAATGATTTAGTCAGTTAGTTGTGAAGAAAGGATGAATGATTTAGTCAGTTAGTTGTGAAGAAAGGATGAATGATTTAGTCAGTTAGTTGTGAAGAAAGGATGAATGATTTAGTCAGTTAGTTGTGAGGAAAGGATGAATGATTTAGTCAGTTAGTTGTGAAGAAAGGATGAATGATTTAGTCAGTTAGTTGTGAGGAAAGGATGAATGATTTAGTCAGTTAGTTGTGAGGAAAGGATGAATGATTTAGTCAGTTAGTTGTGAGGAAAGGATGAATGATTTAGTCAGTTAGTTGTGAAGAAAGGATGAATGATTTAGTCAGTTAGTTGTGAAGAAAGGATGAATGATTTAGTCAGTTAGTTGTGAGGAAAGGATGAATGATTTAGTCAGTTAGTTGTGAAGAAAGGATGAATGATTTAGTCAGTTAGTTGTGAGGAAAGGATGAATGATTTAGTCAGTTAGTTGTGAAGAAAGGATGAATGATTTAGTCAGTTAGTTGTGAGGAAAGGATGAATGATTTAGTCAGTTAGTTGTGAGAAAAGGATGAATGATTTAGTCAGTTAGTTGTGAGGAAAGGATGAATGATTTAGTCAGTTAGTTGTGAGGAAAGGATGAATGATTTAGTCAGTTAGTTGTGAGGAAAGGATGAATGATTTAGTCAGTTAGTTGTGAAGAAAGGATGAATGATTTAGTCAGTTAGTTGTGAGGAAAGGATGAATGATTTAGTCAGTTAGTTGTGAAGAAAGGATGAATGATTTAGTCAGTTAGTTGTGAGGAAAGGATGAATGATTTAGTCAGTTAGTTGTGAGGAAAGGATGAATGATTTAGTCAGTTAGTTGTGAGGAAAGGATGAATGATTTAGTCAGTTAGTTGTGAGGAAAGGATGAATGATTTAGTCAGTTAGTTGTGAGGAAAGGATGAATGATTTAGTCAGTTAGTTGTGAGGAAAGGATGAATGATTTAGTCAGTTAGTTGTGAAGAAAGGATGAATGATTTAGTCAGTTAGTTGTGAGGAAAGGATGAATGATTTAGTCAGTTAGTTGTGAAGAAAGGATGAATGATTTAGTCAGTTAGTTGTGAGGAAAGGATGAATGATTTAGTCAGTTAGTTGTTAGGAAAGGATGAATGATTTAGTCAGTTAGTTGTGAGGAAAGGATGAATGATTTAGTCAGTTAGTTGTGAGGAAAGGATGAATGATTTAGTCAGTTAGTTGTGAAGAAAGGATGAATGATTTAGTCAGTTAGTTGTGAAGAAAGGATGAATGATTTAGTCAGTTAGTTGTGAGGAAAGGATGAATGATTTAGTCAGTTAGTTGTGAAGAAAGGATGAATGATTTAGTCAGTTAGTTGTGAGGAAAGGATGAATGATTTAGTCAGTTAGTTGTGAAGAAAGGATGAATGATTTAGTCAGTTAGTTGTGAGGAAAGGATGAATGATTTAGTCAGTTAGTTGTGAGGAAAGGATGAATGATTTAGTCAGTTAGTTGTGATGAAAGGATGAATGATTTAGTCAGTTAGTTGTGAGGAAAGGATGAATGATTTAGTCAGTTAGTTGTGAAGAAAGGATGAATGATTTAGTCAGTTAGTTGTGAGGAAAGGATGAATGATTTAGTCAGTTAGTTGTTAGGAAAGGATGAATGATTTAGTCAGTTAGTTGTGAGGAAAGGATGAATGATTTAGTCAGTTAGTTGTGAGGAAAGGATGAATGATTTAGTCAGTTAGTTGTGAAGAAAGGATGAATGATTTAGTCAGTTAGTTGTGAAGAAAGGATGAATGATTTAGTCAGTTAGTTGTGAGGAAAGGATGAATGATTTAGTCAGTTAGTTGTGAAGAAAGGATGAATGATTTAGTCAGTTAGTTGTGAGGAAAGGATGAATGATTTAGTCAGTTAGTTGTGAAGAAAGGATGAATGATTTAGTCAGTTAGTTGTGAGGAAAGGATGAATGATTTAGTCAGTTAGTTGTGAGGAAAGGATGAATGATTTAGTCAGTTAGTTGTGATGAAAGGATGAATGATTTAGTCAGTTAGTTGAGAGGAAAGGATGAATGATTTAGTCAGTTAGTTGTGATGAAAGGATGAATGATTTAGTCAGTTAGTTGTGAGGACGCTCCCCTGCTGGGAGGTAGTCTATGGCAGGGGTCGACAACCTTTTAATTATAATGTGCTAAAGTATGATTTCTATTTCATTCCGTGTGCAAACAGTCTAAAAGTCAACCAGCACCATCAATTCATTTCTTGTAGATGAAACTTGCATTACCTTTTTGTTGGTCTTCCGCGTGCCATAGACAATGACTCTGCGAGCAAAGTTTGGCACGCGTGCCAAAGGTTTCCGACCTCTACTCTATGGTTTTAGTCCGAGAATAATATGTGGACTTGGTGACTTCTCATATGTATACTCTATGGCAGGGGTCGGCAACTTTTGCTTGTAGTGTGCCAAACTAGGATTTCTAAATCATTCAGCGTGCCAACAGCGTGGAAGTCAAACTGCTCAACTATATTATTTTTTTAAGACAATTTATTTAGTGACGTAGCAAGACCAAGACCAAAAGAAAGGAGCGTAATAGAGAAAATCATGAAAGCGTTTTTTAAATTTAATAACAAATTAACCTGTTTGTTTTTATCATCTTTTTTAAAAAAATCCATTCATAGCTAATACACAATTTCATTACTCAACTTACACATTAATAGTTATCAATTATCAACATTTCAATTCAGCTGTCAAGATATTATTCTAGTAATAGCTTTAAAGTCTTTATTGTTTGATCTCAGAATAACTGTGATTTATGTTATCATATTATTTTAATCCAGTCCGATGATACAAAACAACTGTGTGTTGTAAAACAGAAGAGATATGTAGTAATCATACAAACTGATTGGTTATTGTAATGTTAAAAAATTTACATATACATTCTTTAGTTATATAATATTTATATAATTTTCAACTATTTTGTGTAATTTCATCATTTTAGAGTTATAAATTGTAAGCCATTTATTTTCTGAAAGGAAACAAAAAAGAAACATATTAAAATAGAAATATTAATGTAAAGAAAACGGGTTAACTATCTCCCTTAAATTAAATTCTCCAAATTTAAAGCTAATAATAACAAACGAGTTAATTGTTTTAATAAAACAAGTGTAAGCTTACTTCTGAAAGGCTCATCTATCTTAATTTGCCTTAAATTAGGGAAAGAGTTAAATGTTTTGAAATTTCAATGCAAATCTATTCCAGTGGCGCAACACTTCCAGTGCTTTTGGACCCAGTCTTGTAAATGGAATTTCAACTCACTGAAACGTGTCGCCGTGTCATTCAGAAACATTGGCTTCAACAGTCCGTTCTCCTCATTCAATAACGATTTTTTTTTTCATTAAGATACATCTTAATTGAATCCAGCCAAGAAACGAATATATCCAATACTTTACCTATTATCCGTATGACTTTCTTCTAGAAGAGACTTGATAAACTATACAATTGACTATCTTAACAATAAATTCAATCACAGATCGCAAGTCCAATGATGGGAGCTTTGCATACAAACATTCCTGAACTAAAACAGTCGACGTCCAGTGTGATTCCCATGTGCTTCACCAAGCCGCATTCATTAATTACGCTGACATACGTTGTTTTCACTTGCATTAAACAATATTCTTTGAGGTCTCTCGCGTGCCACTGAAAACCGTTCTGCATGCCAAGTCTGGCACGCGTCCTTTAGGTTGCCGATCCCTGCTCTATGGATTCTTAAAATGCGAAATAAGAGTAAATTTAATATATACTGTTCATATTATTATGTTATATTCAGAGTACTATTAAAGATGTGAAGTAATACAGAAAAAACTATTTTACAGTACAGTTAATAGAATCTCAGCTATAAAATTAAAACGTTGTGTTATTAATAAATACCCCGAGCAGAGACAGAAAGCGTAATATATGAAATATCAACCCTTGCATTAATCAAGAACCATAATCCCATAACAGAAACATTATGTCCATTTGACTAAGCCTGCATTGTGATAATATAATATATGAAAATCTTGTATTATTTTCATTAATCAAGAACTATAATCCCATAACAGTAACATTACGTCCATTTGACTTAGCCTGCATTGTGATAATATAATATATGAAAATCTTGTATTTTTTTCATTAATCAAGAACTATAATGCCATAACAGTAATATTACGTCCATTTGACTTAGCCTGCATTGTGATAATATAATATATGAAAATCTTGTATTATTTTCATTAATCAAGAACTATAATCCCATAACAGTAACATTACGTCCATTTGACTTAGCCTAAATTGTGATAATATAATATATGAAAATCTTGTATTTATTTCATTAATCAAGAACTATAATCCCATAACAGTAACATTACGTACATTTGACTTAGCCTGCATTGTGATAATATAATATATGAAAATCTTGTATTATTTTCATTAATCAAGAACTATAATCCCATAACAGTAACATTACGTCCATTTGACTTAGCCTAAATTGTGATAATATAATATATGAAAATCTTGTATTATTTTCATTAATCAAGAACTATAATCCCATAACAGTAACATTACGTCCATTTGACTTAGCCTAAATTGTGATAATATAATATATGAAAATCTTGTATTTATTTCATTAATCAAGAACTATAATCCCATAACAGTAACATTACGTACATTTGACTTAGCCTGCATTGTGATAATATAATATATGAAAATCTTCTATTTATTTCTATCTTCCTGCAGATATGGTGTGGAAAGATGAGAGACGAGGAGGCGCTCAGAAAGATTCGAATCTCAACACACAGCCTGGGGCCCATACGTGTATATGGGCCCCTGTCAAATTCCAAAGAATTCGCTAAAGCCTTCAATTGTAACCTGGGCTCCAAAATGAACCCAGTGAAAAAATGTTCTGTCTGGTGATTGGTTCAGGCGCCCTTTACATGTTTGTTACCTTATTTGTGATTGGTTCAGACGCCCGTACATGTTTGTTACCTCATTTGTGATTGATTCAGACGCTCGTACATGTTTGTTACCTTATTTGTGATTGGTTCAGACGCCCGTACATGTTTGTTACCTCATTTGTTATTGGTTCAGACGCCCGTACATGTTTGTTACCTTATTTGTGATTGGCTGATAGTTGTGATCGACTTTTGAATTATAGTATTCATTTTTTTATACATGCCATTATTTGTATTATCCAAAAGTGCTTGAAATGACATGGGACATGTGTCATGCGTATTTATTTTGTTCATAAACATCTTTTTTCTCTTCTTCAAACAAGGAATTATTAGACCAAAAACACCAAAAAAACAACAACAAGAAATATATCACACATATATAGACTCTATATATATGTCTAAATATATGACTTTTTTTTATTTATAAAATTATTTTAAAATATATATAGACTCTATATATAACTTAAAACTATGTTGCATTTTTATATCACCTGTTGGCTTGTAGGCTAATTTTGTTTTTCTTTGGTGTCTTTCGTTATTTAGACGTTGTGATTGTATTTTTACAAGGGGATCACATTATGTGTATTGCTCTGTTCATTTGGTCTGTTGTTTATTCATATTATGTTTTTTTTTAATATGTACGTATGTCTGTATTGTATATGTGAGAGAATAGAAAGACTGTATGTATCTCTATGTTGACCATCGATTATTGCTTCCGCCTGTCTGCGTGTCCTTTTCTGGTGTCCATCCGTTCTACCTTGATTTTAGTCGACATTAAAACAACATTTCGCATCATACTAATTAATTTAAATATTGCTTATAAACTTTGTAAAACTACTTGTTTGTCATGCGTGTCACATTTTTGTCATTTGACACCTGCCATAACTGTTAAAAACTGATTTATAAAGATAAATAGAAACATTGTATATTTTAGAGGGATGCGGTCAAAGGGACTTAATTTGACTGTATTTTCATGTTGATTCAAATATTACACGGTTATTTTTCTTTTACTGTATCTCTCTACAAATAAACACTGATTATATTTATCTCCATAAATGCCATAACCCTTATCCGAGGACCGAGATTTCATCAAGTCCCTCAATTGAGCAGCTGGTATCTGGTTGCTGACAGTTAAGCTACGATCACTATCCTTACGCACCGCCAGCTATCATTATGCTGTGTATGTGTGGTTTATTTTATTACATTCTTATCTAAATGCCACTTGAACTCGGCTAGTTCTTCAATATTGGTATTTTACGTAGACCTATATTGGTTTTATAAAGATACTTTGCAGACGTTCCTTCTAGATAGAAGATTATTACGTCCACTAGGCCTAAAACTCTTGCAGGGCGGCAGGGATCGGTCGGCAGCAGGGATGTAACCCGTGACGTGTCGGTTGACACTCCAGCGATCTATCCGCAGAATCAGCCATATGTACCACATGTAAGACTATAAATCAGTCATTAAAACAATGCCCACTACAAAGTTTGTATTGAGGTTACTATTATAGGAATCAGTTCTCTTTATAAGTCTGCATGGTGCAGCGGTAAGAATTTCCCAATTTCCGGGATCCCCAATCTGGACTCGCGGGTTTTATCCGGAACTTAAATTGTTTATTTAAACAAAATTCATTGGCGGGTTGGCAAAACTTTGACATAATTCAAGAACAGTTTCGCACGAACCTTGATTGCTGATTCCACTGAGATGGTGGCCCAGAGTTTTAACAATGCATGTTCTGTGTAGTAGCGAAGCCATACTTAAGCCACTCGAATGATAGTCTCGATGTATACAGGGAAATTCGTATAGCCCGTTAAATTGAAACTAAAGATATCTAACATCCAAATCTGACAAAAGGCTAAAGCAACACATGTTCCGCAAACTACGAATCGGAGCAAGCGAAATGTGCCCCTGCGAAACAGCTCCCGAAACTGCGGAGCATGTCCTTCAGACCTGCCCTCTGTATCATTCTACCCGGTCAGCCATTTGGCCCCTGGGGGCTACCTTCAACGACAAACTGTTCGGTGGACTAGAGCAACTGACAGCCACGGCGCAGTTCATAACAACTATCGGACTTGTTGTCTGAATCCTTCCAATCATAACCTTTGAGAACGAAGAAGAAGAAGTTTAGCAATTTCAACAAAATAATTGTAGGCTAATATTTGTGATATTTGTGATATTTTTGTGCATATGGGCCGTGAATCATTGAAAATTTCTGCTATGGAAAGTTTCTATGATGCTCCTGTTTCCCTGGAGGCCCCATTAACGTTTACATAGTTTTGCTAAGTTGTTACTTTAGCCCTGATCACAACTGTACACATTGAATATTGTTCTGTATATTTCTATGATGTATGATTCGAAGCAAACGTTTGGTGCCGCTCTTTTGACGGGACCGTTTCTGTACAACCGTTTTGGCGCGGTGGCCGTTTTGATGCCGGAGTTTTCTTACTTTATATGTAAAAAATCAAAATGTATAATTCATATATTTCTGTTTGATTCTCTAAAAGTCACAACTAAACCGAACAAGAAAATACACCCTACCACTCATTAGACATAAAAATATCCAGCGCCAAAACGGATGTGCCGAAACGATGGCACCAAAACGCCACGAGACTTGCATAAATTGTTGTTGTTTATATATTTTTTTTATTAATCATCTTTGTTTTTGTTAAAGATAGCCTACTATAATAATTGTTCATAAAGTTTTGGAACTTCTATGTCCAACAAATATAAGCTTATTGGCCCAAATATGTGCCCAAGACTTAGAAATTGGTCTAAATAATGAAATGACAGCTTTGGGCCCCCATATTTGGCCTATATATATAATATATAGTTTAGGTTTATAAAATGATTTGTGATTTTTTTTCTATAAATTGAATACACTTCCTTCCCCAAGCCCCATATATTTCCTAACTGCGGCCCAATATTGTCCCTTCCACAGGCCCCCATATATGTTCCCTTCCCGCGGCCACATACTTCCCTTTCCCCCGGCCCCATATGTCCCTTCCCGCGGCCCCATACTTCCCTTTCCCCCGGCCCCATATGTTCCCTTCCCCAGGGTTCCCTATGTATTCTTTGTACTTTCTTTCTTTTTCTATTTCGACGCTACCAGTGAATACAGTCCCTGGTTATGAAGCGATGTGTATTTGTTTTATACATTGATCTATATAGTGACTATATATATATACATATATAATACATTGACCATTATTCTTTGTGTTTTATACTTTTTTATATAACATTGGCGTGTCACTGTGTCCAAGTCGGATCATACTCACCTCTCATCCTCTTTTTTTTTAATTAAATTTATTTTTGGGCAGAGTTAAAAACAAATTAAATAAATATTCAAAATCTCCCGGCATCTCTGTCTATTGAGAAATTTCACACATCCCTCTCTCTCTATAAATGTTTCAACAAGTTGTTCATAACTGAATCTTTTTTTAAATTAATAAATCCCCTTTATAACAAATTGTTCACCTTAGGCTTTTCTTTTTTTTGTGTGTGTGTTTATTTCCTTTATCTTCTTGTGTTAATCTATGTAGTTTTTAATTAATCACTTGGGTCTGTTTGTGAATCCCTGGATCTTTGAACGAATCCATTGTTTTTTGTATGAGCCCTCTTGTCATTGAATTACCGGTAATCACAGTTTTAATTGGAAACCTCTGAATCTTTACAACAAAACACAAAAAAAAAACGATATTATCCAAAGAGTTCAGTATTGGATGCTTTGTATTAATCTGTGTATTTAATATTTGTGTATTAAATCTTTGATACTTTTACTTAAAACTCAGGATTTTTTTTAAATCAACATCTGGATTCTTCCATTTAACAAATGAACATCTGGATTCTTCCATTTAACAAATCAACATCTGGATTCTTCCATTTAACAAATGAACATCTGGATTCTTCCATTTAACAAATGAACATCTGGATTCTTCCATTTAACAAATGAACATCTGGATTCTTCCATTTAACAAATGAACATCTGGATTCTTCCATTTAACAAATGAACATCTGGATTCTTCCATTTAACAAATGAACATCTGGATTCTTCCATTTAACAAATGAACATCTGGATTCTTCCATTTAACAAATGAACATCTGGATTCTTCCATTTAACAAATGAACATCTGGATTCTTCCATTTAACAAATGAACATCTGGAATCTTCCATTTAACAAATGAACATCTGGATTCTTCCATTTAACAAATGAACATCTGGATTCTTCCATTTAACAAATGAACATCTGGATTCTTCCATTTAACAAATGAACATCTGGAATCTTCCATTTAACAAATCAACATCTGGAATCTTCCATTTAACAAATGAACATCTGGAATCTTCCATTTAACAAATGAACATCTGGATTCTTCCATTTAACAAATGAACATCTGGAATCTTCCATTTAACAAATCAACATCTGGAATCTTCCATTTAACAAATGAACATCTGGAATCTTCCATTTAACAAATGAACATCTGGAATCTTCCATTTAACAAATGATCGTTTATTATAAAACTAAGAGCAGAAAGACAATATAATATATAGGTCTGTAGAATAAACTTCTGAGAATTATGATCAAGTGAAAAGAAAAAGGAAGTCGGACCAAATTAGTCCACAGGCCCGTTAAATCAATTGTTCATCAGTTGTAAATTATAAGATATTTACAGCGCAAGATGATTATTTAATTGTGTTAACCTGTTCATAATCCCATGGATTTTGATTGTTAGCTCCTTCAGTTTTTTGGGAGATTAATAAAAAATCCAATCAAAGTGTAATTGCGTTAATAGCAACGTTAAAAGTCCCCCCCCCCCTAAACTTTATTACAGATTAACCATCGAGCGCCAAGTCGAGGCTTAAAAGCCTCTCGTGCGATCTCACGCTGAATTCTGACGACTTCAAGAAATTCTAAAGCAATTCGAGACTATAGCGAAACATTTTGCTATGAAAATTGACTCTGTATCCCCCCAAATGATTTTCGAACAATAACAAAAAAAAAGAACCACAACCAGGCTACACTATCAAATATCAAAGGCATGCAGAATATATGACATATTGAAATCTCCAGTTTAATGGATCGTACAACAACGGTATCCCCCTTTAAAGCAACATCCGCATGCGTCTCTTCATCAGAAACATTTCAAAGCAACTATAACGTATGGTTCTAAGACAGGGGATAAAGAAAGAATGATGTCACTTCCTGTCATACCTGCCATCTTGTATTGCAGTTTGTTTTTTTTTGTTGTTTCCGTCATTTTAAATTTAAACCTACAATATCCGAGAGCGTGTTGATGAATGAAGCAAAACTAAAGGCTTAGAGGCCCAGACATTAATGTAAGTGCAAATACAAACTTTTTTTAAAGTATTGCCAGAGAAAAAAAACAAACAAACAAAGCTACAAGACCCCAAAATCAAGACTTTTCCCTGGGCCATACCATTTTTTTAAGGCCGTGCGTAAAAATAAGTATACATACGTTCTCATGGCCCAAAATATGTCTTTGACAAGCAAGGAAGTGACGTCATATGAGTCACAGCACACATTTTTTTTATTAGAACAGCGAATTCGTCATTTTGTTAAATTTATATACTAGATTAAATAGGCACTGATTAAACAAAACGGTGATCAACACAAGCTCCTTAATTAAAGACCAACCCTGGAGATTTGTCTAAAGACAAATTTCTGCAATTTGATGACTAGAATGACTGCTTTTCGAATTCCCGATTCCCTTTTGTACTGTACATTTCCGTTTTATTTAATCGCAATGATTTTCTCAATAAAAAATCGAAAATTGTATGCAGCGGAAATATTTAGGCAATTGTAAGAGCGTAGAAGTCATTTAAGACAGTGTTATTGGATGCGCACGGAAAAAAGAACATATTATAAGCTCTAAAAATAGAGCAAGTGGTCCATCTTATTATTGACAAGTCTTAATTAGGTGTGACCTGTTGAACTGGGGTGATCGTGAACTTCCGGTGAAATTTACCGCCATTTTCGTAAACAAAAACCATGCTTTTAGTGCTGTTCGACAATTGATTTCAACATCGACAGCCAGTTCTGGTCTTTTAGAAATATACAACGCCTACAAGATTAGTTATGAGGAATCCGTTCTTAACATCAAAAGTGAGTAGGCGATAATTAATACTCATAGTGTTAGTCGCGTTTGGTTAAATTTAGCTTTTGTTTATAAAACAAGTTAGACAAGAGTTGCGTCCTTGGTAATTAAAAAAACACAATGCGGAAATTCATAAAAAAACAACAACACGAAAATTCTTTTGCATCAAGCAATTAGTTTGGTATTATAAATAGGTGATTCTTCAAATCTGACATTCACAATCCATCGTTTTCTTTTGGCGCCATCTTTTTGGAAATGAAATAAAATTTAATTCTCGACATATTTTCGTAGCCTACAACCAGTAACATAGCACACATGGCAGACATGTTTTTTTATAATGTGATCGAATTTGACTGGAAATGTTTTTTCTTGTCAACTTTTATGCATGCATACACGTTAAGACTTGTCAATAGTCTTTAGTTGTTCTGATAGGGACTAGGCTTGATATAGCCTCATACCGAAGTGACGATTAGTAGGGGGACAAAAAATAAAAAACAAAGCATGACATACTAAATCTATATTTAACCATTTTTTTTTTTTTAGAAATAAGAACTGATTCAATATTTGAAACACGTGGCTATAGATTC
This sequence comes from Anisus vortex, assembly GCA_949126835.1. Classification (NCBI taxonomy): domain Eukaryota; kingdom Metazoa; phylum Mollusca; class Gastropoda; family Planorbidae; genus Anisus; species Anisus vortex. The sequence goes on from OX421507.1 coordinate 27,219,539, forward strand.
AAAACACGTGACAATATTAATTTTTCCTTGTCTAGCTCCCAAGAATGACGTCACGTCCCTCTGTTGCCGGAAATTAAACATCTCAAATGGCTACAATATTTCGATTCGTTCCCCACAAAAAAAACACAAATTTAAGTGGTAATATTAAATCAATTACTTAAAAGTCATGATTAATACTTTGTATAAAAAATTTTTATTCGCTTTTGGATACCGAATACACTATTTACTATCAAATTTAAACTGTTGATTCAATTTTGCTAAAAAAATCTTCAGTTGGTCTTTAAAACATTTAGCAAGATATATTTCATTGTGTTATTGTATGAGTATATTTATTTAATTATAGTGACTTTTTTAGTTTATTTTTATCTCCCTACTATTTCCTATCAGTCTAGCCATGGACTCTTGTTGATTCAACACTGTTGTTGTTATTTTATCATTTAGTTTTGTTATATTAAAAACCATCATCTTGAATTTTGTATCAAAAATCTGTTTTATTTCGTTAATATTGATTAGTGACGAACAATGACTGGATGCTTTAATATGATCCTCCAACACAAATTCAAAATTGTTTAGTGGTCAAAAGAAGAAAAATAGTAAAACTAATATCAAGGGACAAAAACATAAAACAAAAGAAAATATTATTTCCTATTTTGTGTTGTTTTTTCTCTGCCGACATATTAAAACTTTAAACATTTTCATCAAGGGCTCGTTAACTTGTTTTCATATGTGTGTGTGTTTGTTTGTATGTGTTTGTACGTCTGTGTGTTTGTGTGTCGGAGGAGTGTTTGCTTGTAAATTACCCGTCGCACCAAACTGATTCATGGGCCGGAAAAGCAGCGTTCACTATTGACCACGGCATACAAGGGGACTGCGTGACCAGCCATCACAATGCACTGCCACCTTTACTTCATCCCAACTAAAGTCTTGTACCCATCAGAGCTGGGTAGACTCCGGGACACCCTTCAGGCTCGAGAACAAATCCTAGCCTTCACCAGGATTCGAACCCATGACATTTGGTACGTCAACCGAACGCGCTGCTACTGGGCCATCATGTCCCCTTATAATTAATATAAACAAGGTTGCAGTTAGCTTAAAAGCAATGGAATTTGTACGCTGTGTGATGCACGGGGACCCAGCGCCACCCAGCGGTCAAAGTGAATCAAGGCTAACGTTGTTATTACAGATTTAGAATGCAATCAACTTTTAATCGCTTAACAGGCCCAGTGCTTTAAATTATGCTATCACATTTGTTATATAACCTCTGTAATGAAATTAGATTATTATCACCACTAATCCCCCCCCCCCCCCGCCCCGTCCCATTAAAATACAAATCTTTTGGTTGAGTCTCCCTGGAAGATTTAGAGAGAAAAAAACGAGACATCGACAGATTTAGTGTTTTATGCTTCATCATTTTCTTTAGATATCTTTTTGTTTTGATTGAATATTGGTTTCTTGGGACCTCAGAGTAATAGTCTGTAATACATAAACATAAACAATGCCATGAGCTTGACCAAGAAGCAAGGCAACATGTAATTCTTACCGACCCCCCCCCCCCCCCACTTCCACCACCACCAATCCATAAAGGACTATGAGCCTATAATATATACTCAGACGACCCAGAGGAAAACGATCCAGACTGAGAGGGTTGGACGATGTCTAGATGGATCTGCGACAGATCGGGGTACAGGCCTGGAAAAAAAAGAAGAGGCAATGGATAGGTCGGAGTGGGAAGAGGGGGTGAGGCAGGCCAGGGCCCTCCGTGAGCTGTAGCGTCAAAGATGATGATGACTATGGGCCTATAACGTAATCCAGGGAGGAATGACCGTTAATCACGTGCTAAGGGCATTCCGGGAAGAGGTTCAACATTTTTTTTCCATTTTTATTTTTCTTATTTTATTATAAATCGTAGCCTATAAAAAGCTGGTGCAATACTGCATCACTTCTGTACCCACTGGGCTACATCGCTGGCAAAGTGTGGAAACCACCAGTACGCTTGCATCATGAGCCCCTTGCTGCGCGTTCGAGGTCTCTGGACTTAAGAGCTCGTTCGTAATTTTTTAGTATGCAGTCCCCTCACACAGGGGAATGGGGCAGAGGGGGGCATATGCCCAGGGGCGGCATTTCCATGGGGGCGGCAAATGTAGTCTAAATAAAGCACTAAACAGCAGTTACAGTATACAAGGGGGCGGCGCTGAAAATTTTGCCCCGGGGCGCCACATAAGCTTGTAAAGGCACTGATAGTATGGTGCAATACTGCAAATGTGCAACAGAACCATTTAGAGTTTTTAGCAAAGAATGTACAATTTAGTGAGTAGGGGAAAAAGTTACAAGTAAAAAAGTGGAAGTAATAGATTATAACTTTTTATTCAACTTTCACGACAGGGCACGTTGGCCGAGCAGCAGCGAGTTAAACTGGGGTTCCGGAGGTTCTGGGTTCGAATCCAGGTAAAGGCTAGGCTTTTATTCCCGGTACAGGTGTCCCTCAGTCTACCCAGCTCTGATAAAATGAGATAAGATAAGATAAGATTGCTTTATTGATCCAAATAAATGGAAATTTGAATTGATTACATAAACTCCTCTTTCAGCATACCGGTACTTAAAACAATATTAAAGAACCATTTGTACTCAAACACAATAGACAGTCGCGCACACTATCATACCATTTATCATACAAGAAAAAAAGTATCATTTAGGAGTCAGCTATTGAGCCATTGTATTTCCTGGCTGACTGTTGATTCTATTGCAAGATTCTCACTGATAGTGGAACAAAAGAGTTCTTAAATCTCTCTGTGCACCTGACCATTAGTTGTGGTAAAGTAGCAGAGTCTGGTGAACGCTGCATCACCGGCCCTCCTATGACCAATTTGGTCCGACGGGATACTTTACATGTGTGAACATATTTTATCACATATGAAAGCTGTTTTAAGCACACAGAGATGCCATTTACACTCAATCAATCATAAGTAACTAAATATGTACCTAAGTAGGAACAATTAGCAAATAGCATTCAAGTACAAGGCGCTGAATAATTGCATAATACATTATGATTACATTTGCTAATCTTCTTTACTTAGCATAAATATAATTAATTCTAAAATAATTTTATATGTATTATTAATTGAAAAATATAAAAGCCTTATATACTAGAATTGTGTAATGTAATTGTTGTTGTAATTATTAGATTTTAAAAAACCTCCTTAAATCGATTTAAACATTTAAAGCGGGAAATGTTTATTCGCAACTGTGTAACGTAAATAATTTTATAACTCTAATTACCAGTTGAAATAAATACCATAATGCTAGATTTGTATAAAGACATAATAATTAAGAAGTAATGTTAGTTATTTTGTTATATTACAAAACATAACTTGTTTGGCATCACTATAATATAGGCCTTGTGATCAGTGCTATGATATCATATTTAGAAACTTTATTTAAGGGAGGTAATTCACCCATTTTCTTTGCGTTAATTTTTCTAAAAAATGTTCACTCGTTTATTAGGAAAATCCTAAATTCTAAATATTCTAAAAAATCTCAGGCCATGAGATTGAAATCCAATTATAGTGAATTTTAATCAGGTGCTGGAATTGAATCTTGACCACAACATTCAATTTTCAGACAATTGGACTAACCATTGATGTGAACGTTCAGTAATGAAATTTTGTATTTGCTTTTAAGGCAAAAAAAGAAACAAAATAATTCAATGATTTTCTCTGCCTTGGCTTTGCTACAGCGATAAATATAGAAACGAAGAATAAATATATAGTAGAGCAGAATGTCATTCAGGCTGTTGGCACGCTGAATGATTTAGAAATCCTAGTTTGGCAAACTATTCGCAAAAGGATCCCTGCTCTAAACTCTGGACTCTTGGCTGAAAATGATATGAAGCTAAATAATAATTTAAAACTATACCAACATAGAACAAAGCAAATAAATGTAGCGTCAACATAGAACAAAGCAAATAAATGTAGCGTCAACATAGAACAAAGCAAATAAATGTAGCGTCAACATAGAACAAAGAAAATAAATGTAGCGTCAACATAGAACAAAGCAAATAAATGTAGCGTCAACATAGAACAAAGCAAATAAATGTAGCGTCAACATAGAACAAAGCAAATAAATGTAGCGTCAACATAGAACAAAGCAAATAAATGTAGCGTCAACATAGAACAAAGCAAATAAATGTAGCGTCAACAGAGAACAAAGCAAATAAATGTAGCTTTAACATAGAACAAAGCAAATAAATGTAGCTTCAACATAGAACAAAGCAAATAAATGTAGCGTCAACATAGAACAAAGCAAATAAATGTAGCGTCAACATAGAACAAAGCAAATAAATGTAGCGTCAACATAGAACAAAGCAAATAAATGTAGCGTCAACATAGAACAAAGCAAATAAATGTAGCGTCAACATAGAACAAAGCAAATAAATGTAGCGTCAACATAGAACAAAGCAAATAAATGTAGCGTCAACATAGAACAAAGCAAATAAATGTAGCTTTAACATAGAACAAAGCAAATAAATGTAGCGTCAACATAGAACAAAGCGAATAAATGTAGCGTCAACATAGAACAAAGTAAATAAATGTAGCGTCAACATAGAACAAAGCAAATAAATGTAGCGTCAACATAGAACAAAGCAAATAAATGTAGCGTCAACATAGAACAAAGCAAATAAATGTAGCGTCAACATAGAACAAAGCAAATAAATGTAGCGTCAACATAGAACAAAGCAAATAAATGTAGCTTTAACATAGAACAAAGCAAATAAATGTAGCTTCAACATAGAACAAAGCAAATAAATGTAGCGTCAACATAGAACAAAGCAAATAAATGTAGCGTCAACATAGAACAAAGCAAATAAATGTAGCGTCAACATAGAACAAAGCAAATAAATGTAGCGTCAACATATAACAAAGCAAATAAATGTAGCGTCAACATAGAACAAAGCAAATAAATGTAGCGTCAACATAGAACAAAGCAAATAAATGTAGCGTCAACATAGAACAAAGCAAATAAATGTAGCTTTAACATAGAACAAAGCATTTAAATGTAGCGTCAACATAGAACAAAGCGAACAAATGTATCGTCAACATAGAACAAAGCAAATAAATGTAGCGTCAACATAGAACAAAGCAAATAAATGTAGCGTCAACATAGAACAAAGCAAATAAATGTAGCGTCAACATAGAACAAAGCAAATAAATGTAGCGTCAACATAGAACAAAGCAAATAAATGTAGCGTCAACATAGAACAAAGCAAATAAATGTAGCGTCAACATAGAACAAAGCAAATAAATGTAGCGTCAACATAGAACAAAGCAAATAAATGTAGCTTTAACATAGAACAAAGCAAATAAATGTAGCTTCAACATAGAACAAAGCAAATAAATGTAGCGTCAACATAGAACAAAGCAAATAAATGTAGCGTCAACATAGAACAAAGCAAATAAATGTAGCGTCAACATAGAACAAAGCAAAAAAATGTAGCGTCAACATATAACAAAGCAAATAAATGTAGCGTCAACATAGAACAAAGCAAATAAATGTAGCGTCAACATAGAACAAAGCAAATAAATGTAGCGTCAACATAGAACAAAGCAAATAAATGTAGCTTTAACATAGAACAAAGCATTTAAATGTAGCGTCAACATAGAACAAAGCGAACAAATGTATCGTCAACATAGAACAAAGCAAATAAATGTAGCGTCAACATAGAACAAAGCAAATAAATGTAGCGTCAACATAGAACAAAGCAAATAAATGTAGCGTCAACATAGAACAAAGCAAATAAATGTAGCGTCAACATAGAACAAAGCGAACAAATGTAGCGTCAACATAGAAGAAAGCAAATAAATGTAGCGTCAACATAGAAGAAAGCAAATAAATGTAGCGTCAACATAGAACAAAGCAAATAAATTAAGCGTCAACATAGAACAAAGCAAATAAATGTAGCGTCAACATAGAACAAAGCAAATAAATGTAGCGTCAACATATAACAAAGCAAATAAATGTAGCGTCAACATAGAACAAAGCAAATAAATGTAGCGTCAACATAGAACAAAGCAAATAAATGTAGCGTCAACATAGAACAAAGCAAATAAATGTAGCGTCAACATAAAACAAAGCAAATAAATGTAGCGTCAACATAGAACAAAGCAAATAAATGTAGCGTCAACATAGAACAAAGCAAATAAATGTAGCGTCAACATGGAACAAAGCAAATAAATGTAGCGTCAACATAGAACAAAGCAAATAAATGTAGCGTCAACATAGAACAAAGCAAATAAATGTAGCGTCAAGATAGAACAAAGCAAATAAATGTAGCGTCAACATGGAACAAAGCAAATAAATGTAGCGTCAACATGGAACAAAGCAAATAAATGTAGCGGCAACATAGAACAAAGCAAATAAATGTAGCGTCAACATAGAACAAAGCAAATAAATGTAGCGTCACCATAGAACAAAGCAAATAAATGTAGCGTCACCATAGAACAAAGCAAATAAATGTAGCGTAAACCGGCTTGATATACAAGTAAAACAGTAGGGGTTTAATATAAAAAAAATATTAATAAGTGATTTATATAGCGCCTCACTCCATGCTAATGCAAAGCATGCTCAGCGCGCTCATTAAAACGAAACGACAATAACATTCTAAAATAGTTAAAACAAGTTTTTGTGCCGATGGTGGTGTGTGAGAGACTTGATCAACTTAGTGGAAAAGAAATGTCTGTAAATTTTTTTTGAAAGACTCTTTTGTCGCATAGTTTTTTAGTGTCTCAGTTAAGCTGTTCCACAGTGAAAGCGCCACATATTCAAACGAGCGCACTCCAAGAGTCTTTTTCCTGTGACCATCCAAACATGGAATTCTCAGGAGAGACTGTGTTGATGAGCGCAGCATCTTTAATGGCACACACTTTGGTATGAGCTCATTGAGATTGGCAGGTGCTGTGCCTTCCACGCATCAATAGGCAAGGGACATAATCTTGTGATCGATGCGTTTCATCACAAGGAGCCAGTGGAGCTCTTTGAGAACTGGGGTGATATGGTCATTCTTCCTTACTCGTGACACAATGCGTGCTGCAGCATTCTGAACTTTCTGAAGTCTTTCCAGCTGGTTCTGGGGTAACCTCACAGGCAACTGTTACAATAATCAAGTTAATGAAGGTAAATATTAAAATAATGTGTTTTCAAGTTCTTTTTAAAAGCGACTATAGATATTGATCGCCTGAATTAGGAAGTGCATTCCATACTTTCGGGCCAGAAAATGAGAAGGTTCTAAGTACATCAATTGTCAGAGAGAAACGATGCACTTCCAGACGCGAGGAGTCGGCAGAACGTAGTGTTCTTTAAGGAATATAGGCTTTGATTAGTTCCTTGAGATAGGACGGCATATCGTTCATAATAAGGCACAGGCGTCAATGCACCGCTTTCTGGTCCTTCTGCTAGTTCACCGAGTCGTAAGGTCTCATAAAAACCAGACAAGCCCGAAGGGCTCTTTAGTCCAGGGCGTTACGTTTTAGGGTTGATCTCAGGGGGTGCACTCCAAAGCTCTGTCCGGTCTCCAGCCACCCCACGACACGCCAAAGGTTTCCGCAGCTTAGCTTGTTCACTGCGGTTCCCTTAGACCTAGACCTCTCGGCAGTGCAATATGTCTCGGACCCGCAGCGGGAGCTGTCCCCTCATACGTTCGACCGCCGGTGTAATCTTAATAGGATCGTATGGGCGGTTTACACAATTCGCCAGATTTGAGTCCTATCAGTACAGAAGCAGTGTTAGTTCACCAGACTTTGAACAAAACGGCCCTGGTTCTATCCCTGCCACCGACCGATCGCTGCCACCCTGCAGAAGTTTTTGCGCCTAGTGGACGTAATAATCGTCTATCTAGAAGTAACGTCTGTAAACGTATAAGTCAATTCTGTCTCTCACGGAGAGCCAATGGAGACAATGGAGACAATGGAGCCGGCGTAGGAGAACTCGCAGAATCTCGCCTTGACTTACGCATGACCAGCCGGTCGGCACTCTTTGAATAGGCTACTTTGTAATTTGGCTTGTATTCTTCTAATACTGCAATGTAATCAAACCAATTTTCCTTTTTTGGATGAATAAAGAAATCTTAATCTTCACTATCCCTATTAAGAAATCATTACAGTAGTCGAGGCGCGAGAGTACCTACAAATGCAGCGGCAATTTTCTTTGCAGAGTCAAACGACAGATAAAGTCGGGTATGACCAAGTCTACGCAGCTGTAAATAAAAGCCCCTTCATAGATTTCTTATGTCGTCGTCCAAAGACAACCGCGAGTCAGGGATAACACACAGGTTTTTAACCTTTCATACAAACGGGATATGGCAGTCCATAACCATCAGTAATTCCAAGCCCTCAACTTTAAAAAAAAAGCAAAGGCAGAAATTATAATAATTAATAAATTGCTTGAAAAGCATTTATGAGGAAGGGGGATAACAAGTCTAGCTTTAGATATTAATTTGTTTAGTTCGATTATTTCCCCCTTGCTTCATTTAACATTAGCAACAAAAGTAAAAAAAAAAAACCTTCACCTACCTATATCGATTTCATCCGAAACGCGCGGAAAACGATTGGCTAATTTTACAGCACACAAGGAAGGACAGTCAACGAGCGACTGTGCGACGGAACCTCCGAGAGCTGAGTGGGGAGAAAGAGAGAGAGAGAGAGAGAGAGAGGGGGTTATGGGGGGGATATAAACAGAGGTAGGGTGAGAAAGAAAAAAAAAATAGAATCTACAGAGAGTGCATTGACTGTGAAATGAAAGAGGGGAGCACAGATTCGGGAATACCACATGCTTTTACAAAACTTAGTTTCTATCGAAGTTTTTTTTATATTTTTAGCGAGGGTGAAAAAGGGAAAAAGGAAAAAAAGTATTTAAGTTAGAATGTTTACAAATGAATTCAGCTGTGGCTGTGCTTACCACTGTGTTGCATGTTACGATTTAACTATGTGGATGAACACTTATTTCTCGGTGTAATATGGATACTATCGAAGGTAAGTAGTGAAAGTAATTAATTTTTGTGAGCATAGGCCTAATGATTATTAATTGATTTCATACATTGTTTTTGCGAAGGCCTAGTCTACATTTGACGTTATAGGCCTGCGGGCCATACGTGTAGCTCCTACTAATAACTTTTAATAAGTGGATAAGTAAATTACTGTAGTAGGATACTGTAGCCTACAGGTAGGCCTACATTCTCTTCTGTCTCAAACTCATACAATTAATATTACGATTTATGCCTACTGCCTACTGATATTGTTACTATGTTATAAATAGAAAATATACTTTATAGTTTATGTAGCCTATATATAGGTCCGCTCATATCATTTAAGAAACCATCACGTTTTTGCTTATGAAAACTCAAACTAGTAAGCATAGGCCTATCTTGGTTTCTTTTTATATTAATTTATGTCAACCTACCTATTACAGGTAGGTGTGAGTATGAGGGGCCATCTGTGGGCAGGCGAGCTACGAGGGCTGGTGGGAAGGGGAGGGGGTAGGGGTAGGCTTACATAAGCTATTGCCTACTATTATAAATCTAACTGCATGATCATTCAAAACAGTTAAACCGAGGGCGAACTCATCATTAGATCGACGGTCTGATCGACCTCATATTAAGGCTACTCTAAATATATATAAAAAAAAGTTTATACCGGTATTTAATATTAGACCATATCTAGTTTTTGTTCAATTGAAACTTCGGAGTTTTAATTTAATGATAGGGCCCTAGTTGTGTGTTTAGTTGAATGAATAGGAAATATTTTTTCAAAGAAATCGGCGCTAGTGCATAGAGAGCATTGGAAGGGGGGGGGGGAATCAAACAGGTGTTTTATGGTAGGCTAACGTAAGGTGCTCATGGTATTTATTGGAACGTTCATATTTTTTCCTCTTATGTAATTCAACGCATTGGGGTTGGAAGGAGTGTGTCAGTAGTTATAATATAAATAGTCAGTCTGTGTTATTACATAGGTTTAAAAAAAAAATACAAGTTTTGAGAATTAGGTCTACATGTAGTTTAAAAAAATATAGGTTTCGAGAACTTAGCTTAGATCTACATAGTTAAAAAAATATAGGTTTTTAGTTTCGACAGCGTAGTCATATTTTTTGCCTATTTAGTGAGGTATACCAGGTATATGTTAGATAGAGTTGGTGGGTGCATGGCAGCTTGGCGTTGATTGGATTGTATATTATAATAAGCATGTATGTAAGTCTGTATGTCTGTGTGTATGTGTGTCTGTGTGTCTTTTTCTGTGTGTCTTTTTCTGTGTGTATGTGTGTCTGTGTGTATGTGTCTGTGTGTATGTGTGTCTGTGTGTATGTGTGTATGTGAATACACGGTGCGAGCTCGGCTGACGTATACCAGAGGGGCAGGTGAAGAAGCAGGGTTCACCAGTTTCTGTGGCCACGGTACACTAGGAGATTGTGTGGCCCGCACGATGTCAAGTCACCTTCATTTAAACCCCCGCTAAAGTCAGAGATGGGTAGACCCAGTTACGCCGTTATGAACCTTTTACCAGGGTCGAACCCCCGGACATTGGGTACACAAGCCGAACGCGCTGCCGCTCGGACAACGTGCCCCGTTGTACACAATACTATTGCGTCACTGCCATTGTGTGCTGTCACTGCCATTGTGTGCTGTCACTGCCATTGTGTGCTGTCACTGCCATTGTGTGCTGTCACTGCCATTGTGTGCTGTCACTGCCATTGTGTGGTGTGGTTAGAGTAAAACATGCGGTTTAAATTACATTAAGTTGTCAGTTGCCATTTCACCCATCCCTCCCCCCCCCCCCACATGTTCGGGAAAGGTTGGGGGGGGGCGGGGTGAAATGCAATAGATTTATGGAGGCTTGTCGGGGTGGTGGGGGGAAGTATAAACAAATGTGTAAGTGGGTCTTGATGAGTCCACTTTTCGCGATGCCTTAAAATAATGTACAACTTAGTACAACAGTAAAGTGTTTCCGTTATGACCACTTAGAAGGCTGCATCCATTCCCCTCACCACTTCTCAGTAGATGCACGCGACTAGCAGTTAGTGAGCAAATTCAACCTGACCAATTACATTCTAATGGGTTAACTGTATCCCAAAGAACAATTTGTGGACCTTGTAGTCTACATTGGGGTCGGCAAGCTACGGAACGCGTGTCATACTTGGCACGCAAAGCACTTTTCAATGGCACTCGGAAGACCCTCTTTTATTCTATAAAAAATTGAGTGCTAGAGCTGGGTAAATTTTAGGCTGTTGGCACGCTGAATGAATTAGAAATCCTTCTTTGGTACACCATTATCAAAAGGTGGCTGACCCCTAGTTTACATCACAGAATCACAGAGAACAATGTTTGGACGTTGTGTTTAAAAAAATGGCCTCAACATAGAAGAGGATTTTACTATAGTCTTACTTGTGTAAATAATGTTGACCATTTTTTTGAAACATATTCCAATATTAGACCACATATTTCAATATATATATAACCATTTTTTTTTACATAATTATATTCGAAAACATTACGAGAAAGACTTGTTTATCAAACGTTCCTGATATTTGATTTTCTGAAATCAATGAAATATTCTATATCCACTTCAACTCGTCGCTCGATGTATTATGTTTATTTACTATTTATATACAGTGTATTGATCTATCGACACGGCGTCGGTTTACTATTTCTTACGTCTCGCGTCTAGGAGAAGATAATAAATATAAAACCCTAGAAATGTTAGCCTGTGTTTCTGCCTAGACCAGGGGTCGGCAACCTTTTGAGACGGAAGAGCCAAAAGTTGCAATTTACAAAATTTCCCAGTTTTTAAAGAGCCACTAACATTTTTTTAAATATGGAATTTGATTAGAATTAAGTATATAAATTTGATTTTTGATTTAAAAAGCAATATGAAAAAATATTTATTCATATAAAACATACAAATGTTTCGCACAAAACATATTAAAGTATTTAAGCTAGACTTAGCTCTGCTAGAATAATACAATTAGTAATCAAATAATGTAACTATAATTATTGCATAATAGATAGTTACACTAGTTACATTAATGGGAGCATTGGCCTTGTATATGCATGCCTTTTGAAAGTTTGGTTAAATCTGGCTCATAACTTGTTTTCAGTTTCAAGCCTCTAGATTTGTATTTATATAAGCTTAGTTGGCTTCTTACTTTACTTTTTATTATAGCCATGCTGAAGTAATTGGTGTCAAAAGTTGCATGGGTTTCATCGCGATATTACTTCAGATTTTCGAAATGAAATAATTTACCGCTCTTCTTGTCTTCGACAAGAAGAAGTAATTTAATTTCAAAACAAGCCACTTCTTCAAGCAAGGCATAGGTTGGATTTCCCTTTCCTTGCAGTTTTACATTTAGCTCATTTAGTTTCTTTGTGATATCCACCATGAAGTTGAAGTTGAATTTTTGCAGCCATTTGTCTTCTTTCAATTCGGGATGGACTTGAAGAATGTTTGTATTTTACTCAAGCCAGAAGCAAAACGTTTCAATGCGTTACCCTTGGAAAGCCATCGCACTTTATTGTGCAGAAGTAGGTCAGAATACTGGCTTTCTTTTTCTTCAAGAAATTCCTTAAACTCGCGCTGGTAGAGTGCTTTTGCCAAAATGCTGTTAATGATCTTAATTACCAAGCTCATGATCTCAACTATTTCGGCCGGAAATGTTTGGGCACAAAGCGCCTCTTGTGGAATTATGAAGTGAAACTTTAAAATTTCGTGGTAAATTTTTTGCTGAAGAATTGTTGTTATTCCTTTATGTATTCCTGTCATACTTCTGGCTCCATCAGTTGCTATGGAATCGATTTTATTTATCTCGATTGCATAGTCTTTCAGGCATTTTTTCACAATATTTGCTATATCTTTTCCACGAGTTTGTCCTGAGAGCGGCAGCAATCCTAGCAGTAATTCTTTTGGACCTTGGGCTGATATATAGCCTACCTGACAAAAAGGGTTACTTGTGCCGTGCCTTTTATGTCACAAGATTCATCCATAGCAATTTGAATGTCTTTCACTTGCACATGTGTTACATTTGAAGACAGTTTAGCAGTTCTATCTTGTACTGTTTTAGCAGATAATGGCAAATCTTTGATTTTCTTCATGATTTCTGTTTTGTTTTTAAAATCACCAAACAGTTCTTCAGCTCCACATATGAAACTATTTTTGACGTACTCTCCATCAGTGAATGGTTTCCCTCTTTTTGCAATTTATAGTGATATTGCAAAGCTTGCCATAATTACATTATTTGAAGATTGCGCCCAGTTACTTAGCATAGAACTCAGCTGCTGTTTTTGAAGCTCTTTAACAGCTTTTTTCCGTGCGTCACCGGTTGGATATTTAGCAGGAAATCGGGTATGTTTTGTAGTGAAGTGTCTCTTCAATTTGACTTCTTATTGTGTGCAAGTTTTTCTTGGCAAATAAGACAAGTCGGAAAGTCATGTTGCAAATGAACGCAAACGACTCCGTCCAATCTTGAAACAACGGAACATTGTTGTTTCTCGCAAGCGATTTTATTTAAACACACGCAACCGTGCTTCAAGGAAGACTGAAGACTGAACCTACTGTCCGATGGGTTGCTGGCAGGGTGGTAGTAGTGTCTAGCGGCTGTCAGTCTACTTTCTACTCCACCTATTCTCACTGTTCTCTGTTGAGGGTTTTATCCTGTTTACAGTAGGCTATAGTATTTTTTTTTAGTTTTGAAAATAAAATAATATAATTATTAATTAATTATTATTAATTATTAATATTTGCGCATGGAACTGGAGAGCCGCATTTTGACATCGAAAGAGCCGCATGCGGCTCGCGAGCCGCAGGTTGCCGACCCCTGGCCTAGACTATTAATGATGTGTATAGGCCTATCCGACTAAAATGGAGAAAAATAAAGATGAATGAACGTTATCTTGGCCACGCAGTCCAATACTAACTTTTGTTCCATGACAAGAAGTTTAAAAAAAGGTCAACCGAGTGGACCGGCATGATATAAATCGGGTAGACTGTAATGTACTTGATACTTTATCAACTATTGATTTAAAAAAATACCTAGACCTACATAATCTATATTTGTATCAAGTGTTCAAAGTGGATGGAAATCTCAAGATCTTATTTGTGTTTATATTTTGCATGACCTAGTTTGTGATTTCTCCCCCCCCCCCCCTCCACTGGAGATCTACATAGGCAGGTGTGTATATAAAATCAAACAGATGTTATTCCAACGAAAAGTGTGAAGATATCTCGTTACTGGGTGAAATGTCAAAGGTGTTTGGGAAGAAATAGGGTAGGGGGGGGGAGAGCCGATGGTCCCAAATAATATTTGTGTTTGCTTATGTGATGTGTGACGTCAGTCTGCCTTCAGGGCGAATCTCCCGTTATGTTTTATAATTGAACGGATTTGTGTGTGGGATTTTTGTGGTTTGTTGTGCGGGTGTTGAGCCTGAGGTGGTAGATCACTTCCATTTTGTTTTTTGTTTTTTTTCATTTTTCAGTTACTCAAAACAATCAAACTATTCTTTTTTTTTATTATTCGGATTTCGCAGGCAACGAAATTAGATTATATAAAACATTCGCAATCTGTCACACTGTGAGTTTATTAATTTGGCAACATTGAGATGCTAAGAGTTAATGTCTTAAGCAATTTATTGAATGTCCCGTTCCATCAGAGTTAACATTTGACTTATTTTGTTTTCTTTTATGTTATTCTATGTATTAAATTGTTTGGAGTCGGATCCGTAAGAATATTTACGCGCTACACGAAAAACAACAACAATGAAATAACTACAAACAAACGCTACAATCTCATGATCCGAGTGTTTCCGCCTCCACAATCCTGTTCTTGAGCATTGAATATACATTCGAGTCACACATAATGCATAGGCATATATTCTTTTTATAAACATGGGGTTTGAAATTGTTTGGGTTGAAATGATTGAATTATGGTATTAAAGCCATAAATTAATAATGAATTATTTATATTAACTGATAATCTCTAACACGAATGAATGAATGGTTTATATGAAATGATAATCTCTTACACGAAAGTAAATTAAAAAGTAAAAGGAGTGACGTAGGCTATGACGCTAGAAAGTATGACGCGTTAGTTAGAGATGACGTTGGTAAGATATTTAGAAACGTAATAAGACCTTTGACTCAGGGAATGATGGGACATTTATTTTTGCTAGGCTTTAGACTTTAGACTGTCTGCTA
This sequence comes from Anisus vortex, assembly GCA_949126835.1. Taxonomy (NCBI): domain Eukaryota; kingdom Metazoa; phylum Mollusca; class Gastropoda; family Planorbidae; genus Anisus; species Anisus vortex. Next base: position 27,234,763 of record OX421507.1, read on the forward strand.
TTATTCTGACATATTATGTCGTTTGCTGAGTTCATTGTTCTTCAATTAAAGTATTTGAGTTCATACTTTCGTCGGAACATCATTTTATTATCATAAGGAGTGCAAGAATGAAATATTGCTGCATGCGTGGTCTGCCCTGAGATCATACAATTCAATATACAATATAAAAACAAACAGTCACGCTAACTAAAGGTTTTACCTGTAGTACGTGTCAGGGAATGGGTTATAGTTATAGTATCGTGTGATTGATGAGGTAATGTAATAGGGAGGGAGGGGTGTAACTGTTGTGGTCGTTTGGGATTGATAAAGCATGAAGTGTGGTCAACTGAATTGAGTTTTCAATTGATCGTTTTGTGGAGGTCCTTAGAGAAGGAGAGAGAGGGAGAAGTTTTATGTCTATTAGAACAGGCGTCGGCAACATAAGGCACGCGTGCCGGACTTGGCACGCAGGCCGATTTTCAATGGCACGTGGAACGCCCCCAGAAAGAAATAATCCATGTCTTTTCTACAAAAACATTGAGTGCTAATACAAGATGACTTGAATGAAGCTGAATGAATTAGAAATCCTACTTTGACAAACGGTTATCAAAAGGTTGCCATTCCCTGTAATAGAACACTTAGAATAATTTGTTAAAAGAAAATTCCGATTGGTTTAAATTTAACAGATATTTTGAGTGTAAGAGGATATGTATCAATAACTTGTTTTTGTGTACAAACTATTGAATACAACGTACAACCTATTGAATACAATGTACAACCTATTGAATACAATGTACAACCTATTGAATACAATGTACAATCTAGTTAGTGTAGCCTAATATGTTGAATACAATGTACAATCTAGTTAGTGTAGCCTAATATGTTGAATACAATGTACAATCTAGTTAGTGTAGCCTAATATGTTGAATACAATGTACAATCTAGTTAGTGTAGCCTAATATGTTGAATACAATGTACAATCTAGTTAGTGTAGCCTAATATGTTGAATACAATGTACAATCTAGTTAGTGTAGCCTAATATGTTGAATACAATGTACAATCTAGTTAGTGTAGCCTAATATGTTGAATACAATGTACAATCTAGTTAGTGTAGCCTAATATGTTGAATACAATGTACAATCTAGTTAGTGTAGCCTAATATGTTGAATACAATGTACAATCTAGTTAGTGTAGCCTAATATGTAGAATGTAGACCTTAACAGTCTTGGGACACTGCGTGTCCTTTAGTCCTTTCAGTCTGGCTTGGTTGACTTTTAACGGCGCCCATCTCTTCTCCAAGTTAGCGGTGGAATTTTTATTTCTTTTTGTCTGCACCTTGGGTTGAACCCATGTCGAGCTTGTGAGTCAAGCTCACTGTCGACTTTTCTATCCAGCCGCCCTTATACACTTATCCTCCGTCAAAAAAAAAAAAATAACAACAGTAACAAAATCCTTACAACCCAATAAAAATATATTTATAAACTTATGCATATAAAGTTTGGCGCAATGGTTGAGAAAGCATTGCCCTGAAGACTAATGTAGTGGCCTCAAATTTTCAAGGATCCTCAAACTCTTTTTGAGACCCTTTACGAAGATATTTGACTTACTTTAACATAATCCTGTAAATCTCCCATAGAAGCATGGGGCCGCATCTACACTTTTCCACCGGTGTCGGTCTTGGACGGCTCCCTTGTAAGGCCAACAGCCTTTGCCTCACACTACGACCGATCTCTTCCAAGTCTGCCTGGTTCTGCCCACTTTCCTTTTGCCCTGGGGATTCCAGTCAAGTGCTTGTCTTGCTACATTGTCTTCTGTTCTTCTTAAAGTGTGTCCAATCCACTTCCATCTACGGCTTTTGATGCTGTTGTCCATGGGTGTTTTTTTTTTGTCTGGTCTAATCACGAAAATATCTTTGTAAACAAAATTAGCACGTGTGGTCTTTTTCACTGTCCTAATGTGCCGTGAACTTCTCTAACTGCCGTGAACTCCTCTAACTGCCGTGAACTCCTCTAACTGCCGTGAACTCCTCTAACTGCCGTGAACTCCTCTAACTGCCGTGAACTCCTCTAACTGCCGTGAACTCCTCTAACTGCCGTGAACTCCTCTAACTGCCGTGAACTCCTCTAACTAAACATTGAGAATAACTACAGTTTTTATTTTCATTGTTTTTTTTTATCGTCTATGAAATCTTAACTCAATGTTAAGCACCTGCCTTGGACATGATAAGCAGTGATAATTACATGATAAGCAGTGATATAACTGTTTAAACTTGATGTAGACTTGCTGTGGAAATCAGTTCAATTAAAAGCAAGGCTATGTTTTAATGAGGTATTAAACGGATCATTCTATTCTTTCTTTGTGTGTGAGTGTGTGGCACGCATACACGTAAGGCGACCACCCACAAAGTGCTATGTTCAGTCGATGGAACGAATGTGTATCAAGCTAATCTGTCCGTGTATTTGTGTGAACATGCGCGACGAACGTGCGTGTGGTTTTAATAGATATAACATCTATAGATATAAAACTAAAATGCCATCTCACCTTAGTTAGACCTATACTAGAATATGCATCATCTGAATGGGACCCATCAACTAAAGAAAACATTAAAAAATTAGAACAAATTCAGAAAAGAGCTGCAAGGTTCATAACTAGTGAATAGTCACAACTGACAAGAGTAACACATAATAGTTAAATAACTAAACCTAGAAACAGAGCAGGGATCGGCAACCTAGGGCACGCGTGCCAAACTTGGCACGCAGATCGATATTAAATGGCACGCGATAGATCACCAAGTGTTTTTTTTTTACTGATAAATAAATAACAACATTTTACGGTTCTAATTGAGGAAAACTGACTTTTGAAGCCGATTTTTCTGAATGACATAGCGTTACATTTCAGTGGGTTGAACTTGCATTTACAAGGACCACTGGAATGGAGATGCATTGAAACTGGACATATCTTGCCGTGAAATCAATTTCAAAACATTTAACTAAATTTACATCCCTATATCAAGGCATATATTAAAGATAGCTGGGCTTCTTCAGAAGTACATCGGAGCAGCCAGAGCCGAGTTTTCTAATCTAAGGCAAGACTTTCAAATGAATGGACTCATTTGTTCATATCACATCAATCCTAACTGGTTTGATATTACGACAAACTTTCTTAAATGTAGATCTTTGTAAAGATCTTTTTAAACATGTAAAACAAATTAAGGTTAAAAGAGTTTCTATGCTCATCTTCTTTAATTAGACATAAATATAAGTAATTCTAAAACAAATTTATTAAGCTTAGTATTATTAATTTAATAAAATATAAACGACTTATTTAATAACACTATATTATTTAACTCTGTAATTATTAATGTTTAAAAGATAAACTCCTTAAATGGACAAACAATGAATGCAGGAAAGGTTTATTTATCTTTTCTTATACATTACAGACGCTTGTTCAATAAAGAAGATTATTGCGTCCTACGCTCATCCGTGGTCCGAGTCTAGTCTTGCATTTTTATTAATGTTTTAAATGATGTTAAGTTACTGGTTTTCCTGGTATGTTCAGGCAACCCATTCCATGCCCGAATGCCACTCGGGAAGAAATAGTAATATGCATTTGTTCTCGCATAAGGGACAAGGAAAGTGTTTTTGTCCTTATGTTTATCTGAGCTTTGCAATAGGTTGTTATGGAGTTGTATTTCTAACTTAGAGTTTAATGCCTTATGTATTATTACTACTTTACTCTTTGCCCTTCTGTCCTCTAGTGTTTCTAGGTTTAGTAATTTGACTAATGGTGTTACTCTTGTTAATTGGGAATATTCACTAGTTATGAACCTTGCAGCTCTTTTTTGAATTTGTTCTAATTTTTTAATTTTTACTTTCGTTGATGGGTTCCATACAGATGCTGCATATTCTAGTATAGGCCTAACAAATGTGAGATAGCATTTTAGTTTTATATTCTTATTACATTTAATTTGTAAAAGTTCCTTTTTATGAATCCTAATGTTTTGTTTGATTTTTTACTTACTTTATCAATGTGAGGGTTTCAAGATAACTTATCATTTATTATTACTCCTAGATACTTAGTACTGTTAGTTTGAGTAAGTTCTTTACCATGAATGAAGTAGTTTGCTATTATTTGTTTCTTTTTCTTGGATACCCTTATTAGTTGGCATTTTTCTGGGTGAAATGAGTCCCATTTTTTGTAGTTCATCTAAGTCTTTTGTAAAAGTTCACTATCTTTTCCTATCTTTATTATTCTCTAAATTATGAAATAATTGGCAAATAATCTTACTTTGGTTCCGGTGTTGATGCAATTTGGTAGATCATTAATATAAATTAGAAATAGTAGGGGTCCTAGAACAATTCCTTTACAATTTTTTTACAGCTGTTTAACGTAAATTATTTTAATCCTCTACAAATTAAATATTGTAATGAATACCATAATGTTGGGTATATATAAAAAAAATAATTAGTCAGTAGTATTTGTTATATTACAAAACAATTTGGCATCACTATTGAATTAAATGTGGAAACAGATTTTTAATTGATGGGAGATAAATAACTCATTTCGTTTGCGCTAATATTTCTAATATGTTTTTTTTCTTTTATAAAAGAATAAATGGCTTAACAATTTATAACTTTGCAATGATCAAACTGTAAAAAGTATTTGAAAACTATATAAATATTATATGACTAAATAATTTAAATGCATATTTTAAAACATTACATTAACTACCCAGGTTGTATGATTACTACGTATCTATTTAGCTTAACTATAATGTAGATTAACTTTAAAAACTACACACACTATATGACTTCACAGTTAATTAAACTGAGATCAAAATATAATTATCATTTGCAGGGGTATCTTATATACTAATCTTGAATAACAAATTTTAATGCTTAGAAAATAATTTCTATAAATCTGAAAGTTTAGTAATAAAATAAAATATTGTATTTGATACAAATGCACACAAAAAAGTATGATAATTACAAACACGTTAATTTTGTATTAAGTACAAGCGGAATTCCCCGGCGTTGCCCGGGGGAGGGGGGGGGGAATAAAACAGGCCTGTATTATCTACAGATAGAAATTGTATAAACAACAATAAACAGAAAACTGTAAATCTAATAACTTTAAAAATATTTTTTTTTTGCTGAAGACTTTTAGGAAAGTAATTTAAAATAAATATTGTAATCGGGAAAAAAAAGGAGGCAAGTCTTTTTATTGAACAAAAATCTAAATTGCCCGGATGTTGCTCGTAGATTTACAATCTTTTTTTTAAAGTAATATTAATTGAAATAAAAGAATTGAAGCAAAAAAGGTATAGACTAACTGGAGAATCGAACCCGGGTCGCCCGCTTGGCAGTCCGATACCTTAACCACTTAGCTAGCGAAGACACATGTCCAAAAAAGTGAAATCGCAAAAGTATAATATGAGACAATAAGGTCATGATTGGTTGAACCAACACACAGGCTACTTTATATAGATAGATAAAACACTTTAACAAATTTCAATATAAAAAATCTCTTTTAAATTTTGTCCTTGGTTTTGCTACGGAGTTAAATTAATTGTCCTATAAAAATAATTTTAAAAAAAGTATAATAGAGCAAGTTTACTTTTAGGCTGTTGGTACCGGCGAATGATTTAACAATCCTAGTTTGGCACACGGTTAGTAGAAGGTTGCCGACCCCTGCACTAGAGGACAGAAGAACAAAGACTAAAGTAATAATAATACATAAAGCATGAAACTATAATTTAGCAATACAACCCAATTACAACCTGTTACAGTGCTCAGATAAACATAAAGACCAAAACACTTTCCTTTTTTCTTTCTTCTCGAGTGGCATCTGGGCGTGGAATGGGTTGCCTGAACAATCCAGGAACACCAGTAAGTTAACATCATTTAAAACACTAATAAAACTCCAAGACTAGTCTCGGACCACGGACGCAATAATCTTCTTTATAGAAGGAGCGTCTGTAATATATAAGATAAGATTATTACAGTAACAACGACGATAAGACAACTAAAACAAAACGTAATATAACAAAATGAATGAATAGCTCAGCGGACACACCACGTCCTATTGACGGTGAAAAAAACGTGGAAACCACGTTTATTCCCCATCGATACGACGTGGTTTGCCCGTTGGGATATCGGTGCTAAAAGTCTGCAACAGAATCACGGTAGCTTTGGTTACACTAGTAAGTACAGACATGTATTACGATAGATTATGTCATGGGAGAGGTGGGGGTAAAGGCAGTGGGTGGCAGTCTAGTGAGCTTCCAGCGCCCAATATTTTTTTCCGTCAGGTTATCTACACACTGCTGGGCTCTTATATTTTTAAATCCTTCTCTACGACTTATTCTTTAGAAATCATATACTAAAAACTTGAATATTAGAATGCAGCCAAATGCTCTCTCTCTCTCTCTCTCTCTCCCTCCCACCGTGTCTAGTGAACTATTTACAATTGCCATTGGTTACTCTTATATATCGTGTCTATCAATGCTATGTGACATGTTTAGCATGCCCAGTGAGTTGTGCTGCCACGTTTCATTTGTAGATTTTGACTCCCTTTTTTTCTCGGATTCCGTCAACAAATTATTCCTGAATTAAATTTTTACTTACTGTGGGCAAAACCCATCACCCTAACCTCACCCCCATCTAAACACTTCACTAGCCTTTAGCATGGATTATATCATTACAATATATATATATATATATATATATATATATATATATATATATATATATATATATATATATATATATATATATATGTATAATACAATAATTCTTTTCTTAGAAAAACGTCTCTTTTTTATTGTAACAAGTAGACTATAGGCTAGTTTATGTATTAGCAATAATCGACTTTCCTAAAGCTCACGACATGCACGAAGAGTGGATTAAAATTTCGGAAAACCCCACCCTAAAATCACACACAAACACAAGTTGACGTCATGCGTGTTGTGTATACTCACGTACAGCACACAAACACGGCGCATACCTCGACCCGCCTTTTTTATTTTTTTCCATTTGACTGTTCCACTTCTGTTTGCTCCTGTTACACTCCTGTAACAATTAGTTTCATTATACATGTCAACGTATTATAATAATCTTTAGTTGGCATCGGGATGGCACAGAGATTTTGTGTCTCGGTTGGATCCAGAGGTCAAGGTAGCATACATCGTATACTAAGAATTTCTTTGTTATGTAAAATAGAATGTTATGTAGGAATGTAAAGTAAAAATCAATGGTTTGGCATGTAAAGAAATCATTAATCTACCAACATACAACATGCACAACTTACAACATACACTGGTAGGGATTTTGTTTTTAAAATGTTGGTGGCAGATGATAAAGAAATTGGGAAATAGTTACAAGAGATAGAACAGAAGATAGAACTGGAAGGGTGGAGGCTTTATAGGAAAGGTCAGGGTGATGGTTCGGTGTATTGGGTGCATTACATGAATTGGTCGACTGGTTGGGTGCATAGATGGTTGGGTTGGGTGCATAGGTGGGTGTATTGGGTGCATAGATGGGTGGGTTGGGTGCATAGATGGGTGGGTTGGGTGCATAGATGGGTGTATTGGGTGCATAGATGGGTGGGTTGGGTGCATAGATGGGTGGGTTGGGTGCATAGATGGGTGGGTTGGGTGCATAGATGGGTTGGTTGGGTGCATAGATGGGTGGGTTGGGTGCATAGATGGGTGGGTTGGGTGCATAGATGGGTGTATTGGGTGCATAGATGGGTGGGTTGGGTGCATAGATGGGTGGGTTGGGTGCATAGATGGGTGTATTGGGTGCATAGATGGGTGGGTTGGGTGCATAGATGGGTGGGTTGGGTGCATAGATGGGTGTATTGGGTGCATAGATGGGTGGGTTGGGTGCATAGATGGGTGGGTTGGGTGCATAGATGGGTGGGTTGGGTGCATAGATGGGTTGGTTGGGTGCATAGATGGGTGGGTTGGGTGCATAGATGGGTGGGTTGGGTGCATAGATGGGTGGGTGGTTGAGTGAATGTGTAGATGGGTAGATGGATGGATGGATTGATGGGTAGATGGGTGGATTAATGAGTGGATTGATAGATGGATTGGCAGATGTATGTGTAGATGAAAGTATTGGTATTTAGATGCAAGGATGAATAGATGAAAAGTCGAATGGATAGAAGGAGGAATAAACGGGTTGACAGTCAGGTGGATGTGTAGCCGAGAGGTGTGTGCTTAGGGCTTAGAGCGAGGGTTGGAAGGGCGGACGGAATAATTGATGGATAATAAATGTATAGACATATAATTATAGATATGTAAAAATAAAAATATACACTCATAATTTACTCATAAATGACCCATGGTCGAGTGTAAGGACGGATGGAGGGACATATACCATTCAAATAGAAACAAGATGACACAAGTAGCTTCTGTGTTTAGACAAAGACGCTTTAATATTTCTGCTATTTGATGACTCGAATGACTTCTTTTCGAAATTTCCGATCCCTTTTGCAAAGTACACTTACTTTTTTTTTAAGCGATATGATTCTCTCAATGAAAAATTAAAATTAAAATCGAAAGTTGTATACAGCGGAAACATTTTGGCAAACATAGGAGCGTAGAAGTCTTAAGACATCGTTATTGGATGCGCAAGGAAAAATAACATAAACTCTAAAAAACAGAGCTAGCGGTCCATCTTATTATAGTCTTTGGTTTATACACCAAATACAATTGCTCCATTTGTTAAGAGCTGAAAATGGATAGACCGAAAAAGATAGTGAGTTTCCTCCCCCTCTTTATTGTCTAGGCGTCGAGTCATTAATGGTCTCCCTTTTTCGTGGATCTCGCCCTGTGTTAGATTACAAGTTTAATAATAGGGACATCGCTGGTACCTTAGCGGGACTTAACTCCTTTTGTGCCCCTCCCCTACCCCAAATAATCCTGGCGTCCGATTTACCTGATGTCCGGTGACACGTGGATAATCGGGTTTCGTCTGCTGGTCATCCCTGTCCTACCCGTCAACAAGTCGCTTGACACTTCGTTACCGGTGGGTCCTTTCTGGGGCGTCCCGCGTAGATAGCTCGATGTGTGTTTAAAAACTGGCAATGGAAAAAATGTCACGAAAAAAAAAAGAGATTTTAATACAATGTTCGTTGTAAAGATTATTAGAGTGTAAAATACCACTCGAGGGGGGGGGGGGGGGGGGGGGGTTACGGGAAATGCGTTGATCTTCTGGTTAACTCTTTAGAAGGGTCCCCCATTTGTAACAAACCGCGCTTATCATAGTTTTATTTGGGACCCATTGCAAATCATTGCGATAGCTTACGTTTAACTAATTGTACATTTATTTGTTTATATTATTGTCATGAAGGGATAAAAAAAAATTGGAATTTTTATAAACAAAATAATTTTAACAATAAAACTTTCTCGGTATAAAAACAACTAATATTTTTTTGTCAAAAATGTCCGATGACGTCATTAAAGATTGTGTACAAAACGCTTTTCGAGAGACTTTTCAATGAATATATAAACGTTATGACTGGGTTGCACATAGGCCTATTTACAGCTCTCCCCTTTGTCTATGTAGGCTATATAGCCTGAATACTCTTTGTATGTGTGTGTATGAGAGTGTATGTGTGTATGGGAGTGTATGTGTGTGCATGTATGTATATGTATGTATGTGTGTCGTGTTTCCTTCCAGTTCAAGGGAGTCTACTCTAGCAACTAGACTAGCACGAGTTTTCACCATGAGCAATGTACCCAATGCTGTTAAGGCGGTTGCATTAGGTATTTACCGATTGTTTAAAAACATATTTTAAAAATAGTTTCTACATTTATTTTAGTATACAAAGCCCTCAAACAGTCTGTTAAAAAACATATTTGACTACTATGATATTTAAAGGGTAAAGAAAACCCGTAACTTGTTAAAAAAAATGCAACATGAATGTGGGACCATACAACTGCAACTTTGACAAACTTATTGAAGAGATAGCATTTTCTGATAATATTATTTCATTAGTTAATATTACACAAAAATGTGCATTTTGAAATTTAAAAAGAAAAAACCGTTGTTTGTCATTTTCGGTTTATTTTTAGGTTTCGGTCGAATTAGAAGTGAAAGTTTCGGCTTCGGCTTCGACCGATCGTCAATTTAAAATGTTCGGTATGGTTTCGTTTTCGGCCGAAATAAATCATTCGATTTCGATCGGCCTCTACTTAAAGTATAAAAAAAAACAGCTTCAGTCAGAGACACACATAACCAACTAAGTGTGAAAAAAAACACCTGTAGGGCCTATACTGAAGGCTGTAAAACTCAAGTGCGCGTGATTAAAATGAACATTTGGTTACTTCACACACGAGACCTGCGTGTTATTGAGTGCATGTCTTCAGAGGCGTAATATTATGGGCTACGTGAAAAGCTAGATCCTCTAACGAGCTTCCAAGGCCAGGGTTCGCTCGTATTTGGATGATCCATGATATCCCCCCCCCCTCCTTTTCCCATTGCCTTGTGTAATCAATCATGCTAATGTTGTTTTTTTTTTTTACAACATGACAGACTTACATTTTTTTTATGACGTCCTATCATGTCTAAACATCCAGTAAAAACGTTCTCTTATGAGGCGAAGCCTAAATAATTACCTTGGGGCCAGAATTAGTTTTGGGTGTGTATGGGAAGGGGTGGTGCATATTACAAGGACTACAGTTTCAGGGATATATAAATGGCACGAGGGTGGGGGTATGATGCGTACAGAGACACTAATTAATATTCAATTCGGTCATGACGGAAGGAGAAGTGTTGGGGGCCCCTCCCCTGTGGCTCTTCGCATAAAGCCCGCAACTGATCCCCAAATGATCTGTTATCCCACGCATTAAATGCCCCCAGGTTCATTTTCTCTTGATACGCTACAACGACGCCCCTCTCTTCTCCGCCACCTCCCCCAACCACCCCATTACCATTATTTTAAAAGTAGGTCAACCTTGAAAAGCTTTCATAAAGACCTGATCTACTATTAATGCAGTGCCATATGTCTTGTTCTCAGTATATAAACCGGCACTACATATACATACAGATGTTTCTTTTACTTGTCGCGATTGAGTTAATAATTCATGAAAGGCCCAAGTCACACACAGCTGAGAGTAAAAAAAACGACAACGCAACAACCTAACAACAAAAGAAAGGAAACACACGACTAAGATTGTGTGTAGTGTGCTGTAATGTAATGTTGAGCCAACGGTGTCCCTATGGACTCCGCGAAGCTTCTTATAGCACAGCCCTCTATAATGAGTTGGTTGGGCGTTCATTTATTATTTTTGATGTAATCGTTCAAGCGTGACAGGAATGTTGTTGCTTTTGAATTGAAATAAAAATTTTGAGCGTGACAGTCGTGATCTGTTTGCTGCGTAACATTTTATTTACTGATTTAACATTGCGCCTTGGTTTATAGAAAAGGTCGTTAGGCGTTAGGCATTTCTTTTAACGTAAGAATTCAAACAATTCAAGTGTCTTCTAAAAAATGTGGCATTTCATCCACTCATGGGCGTCCAGATGGAGGGGTGGGGTGGGGCATGGGAGAGCGAAATCTCCCTCATTCCTTAATTTGATAAAAGTTTTCCAATTAATTAAAAAATATTTTATCAAAATTGTGTCAAAATAATGTCACCTACTGGCATTTTCAATCTTCTAGAACTTACCTATCCCAGCGGGCATACCACGTCGTATCGACGGGGGGGGGGGACATGGAAACCACAAAACACGTGGAAACCACGTATTCCCACCGTCGATACGACGTGGTGGCCCATTGTTCACTACTTTAACTTGACATAATTTATTGATTTTAATATTTTGTGTTCGTGGATAGATTTCCCAAGCAAAAATGTCAAAGTGCTAAGTTCCAACAATTTTAACACACAAATTGGCATCGTTGCTTCCGACAGACAGAAACAGCCTGGCCTTTGAGTTACGCCGCAATGTAGTTTTTTTTCAGTGCAAGACGAATAGATGGCGTACTAAGGAACGATTCACACACAGAATAACACACAAACGCACACACCCATTCACACATACCACCAGGCGCACAATGTACGTGCTTTGTTAAAGTCTGGCATTGAGTCATATCTGGCTGGGTAATTTGGTCATTACGATATAAATGTACTTGCTCTCGCTCTGTCTCTCTTTCTCCCCCTCTCTCTCCCCCTCTCTCTCTCTCCCTTTCTCCCCCCTCTCTCTCTCCCTTTCTCCCCCTCTCTCTTACACCTCTCTCTTCCTCTCTCTATACTTCTAACTCTCTCTCCCCTCTCTCTATATCCCCTTCTCTCTCCCTCTCTCTCCCCTCTCCCCGCCCTCTCTCTGTATGTATATAGGCAATATTTGTATAGGCCCTATATATATATAGAGAGAAATAGAGATAAACTGTATTTTCATTTCCTGCTTTGTAGATTAGTTCCATGTTTTAAATCTTACTATTGTAAATTGGTTGTTGTTTTTTTTTGTAACATAAAATATATATATATATATATATATATATATATATATATATATATATATATATATATATATATTTAAAGATGCATTACTTCTGCTATTTTATTCAATAAACTAACAAACAAAAAAAAAAGAAGTTATAGAAAAAAATCTGCCATTTTGAATCATTGGCACGTGTGGTGGTGAGTTTTAAACCAATCCACTCGCTGTTTATTATCAAACTTACGGGGGCGTAATAAAGAGCTACGATTCAAATAGATTGAAACAACAACAACAAAATTGACAAAATCACGTTACATTATAGTAGCTCATGGTCGTTCTAAATGCGGGGTGTGGGGAAGTGAGGGGGGGGGGCGCCCAGTGTCGGGGAGATGGGTTCCCAGCTCGAATGCCTGATGTTTGTTTTAACTGGCCAAAGCCGAAACTATCTCCAATTAAAACTTCGCTGGCGGATATTTGAATCTACTTAGGCCCTGTTTCCATTTTTTACTCCCTTTCTATTAACTTGTATTTTCTGTCTGTCTGTTTGCTTGCTTGGATGTCTGTTAGCAAAATTTCGCATCGATTTTTCGACCACTTCCCGTCGTCCAATCGAGCTGAAACTTGGGCAGCAGACCTGTCCAGACTAACAATACATTCTATCAAATTTTCAGCATCGCAGCCTTTGGATTAGTCACTAATACCTTCGACCAATTTGCGAATCGAAGAAAAAAAACATGGCTGCCTCTACAGGAAGAGACGGAAGTAATACCCTTTTCGGATATGTTCGTTTTTACGAAATAATTAGAATGAAAACGACACAATATAGCTGAAACAAAGCGAGTTTTCTTTTTATGGTTTTTGCGGGCCAAAGCTAGAAAAAAAATGGATGCGCAAAATTTTAGTGTGGAAATTCATAAGGTATGATATCACTAATATTTATTTTAATCTGTCAAAATATAAATTAAATATAAACTTAGTTAACAAAGAAAGGGAGTATAATAAAAACTTCGTTTTTGTGGGTTAGTTTATTTTTAAGTCAGAGGGATAAAAAAAAGTTAGAATTGTATATCAAATATGTGCCCTGTTTGTGAAATCTGTAGTTTAATCTCCCTTAATCCACCCCGTTTTGTTTTTATGATATAAAGTTCTTGCATGACGCACAAAGTATATATAAAATTGAAATAATCCGAAAGTAATATTGTAATTTTTGTTACTTTATGGCAATAGGCCTAGGCCTACCCATAAATGGGCTGAAATAGGATCATTATTCAACTGAATCATAATCTAAATAAATAAAACACAACCTTTTGATAATATTGTGCCAAAGTAGTATTTCTTATTTATTCCGCGTGCCAAGATCTCAAAATTTAGCACCCGATTTCCTGTAGGAAAGACATCAATAGCATTTTTTATTAGGTCTTCCGCGTGCCATTGAAAAAAAAACTCTGCGTGCCAAGTCTGACACGCGTACGTAGGTTGCCGACCCCTGCCTGATTAGTATCTTACGCTTTTTTTGTGCTTGGAAGAAAAACGAAAGCCTAACTAAACGGAAATCGCCTGTACCCAGATGGAGGCTAGACAAGGGGCATTATCCTTAATTGACAGCAGTGACTCAACGCGGACGACAATTTCATCCAATTTATTACCGCCGTTAATGACAGGAGCAGCTCTTTCAGTCTGTATTCTGTAGGCTATGTCCTTATGACCAGAAAACTTTAGAACAATGTTAATATTGCAACAAACAGTGCAGCCTAGAAACACTAGAGGACAGAAAGGCAAAAAGTAAAGTAGTAAAAATACATAAGGCATTAACTCTAATTAAGAAATAGAACGCAATAACAACCTGTTGCAATGCTCAGATTAAAAATATGTAAGGACAAAAAACACTTCCCTTATACAATATACGAGAGCAAATGCATATAAGTACTATTTCTTCCCGAGTGGCCTTCGGGCATGGAATGGGTTGCCTGAACAAATCAGGAAAACCAATAACTTAACATCATTTAAAACATTAATAAAAATGCAAGACTAGACTCGGACCACGAATGAGCGTAGGACACAATAATCTTCTTTACAGAAGGAGCACAGAAGGAGCTTCTGTAATATATAAGATACGATAATTATTACAAAATCGTGCTTAGGATTGCGAAAAGTGTTCGCATACCCCAATGAAAGTCCAGCTATTGTATTTTTGTTAGCATAGAAAACTCTTCATTATCATTGCCCAATCAAATATTTGTTGAACCTTTATTTCACCCCGTGGTTGTTGACTTTGACAAAATAGTGCTTTCTTTAAAGTCACAATACCTTGTATGATGTTTAAAATACATTGCGTGCGTTTAACCTAGCTCTAGTGGAAAAGCTATTGTACTATTAAAATAACATACCCCGCCCCCCCCCCCCCCCCAAAAAAAAAAAAGTATAGCCTACCTATTTACACTACGCCATTCTCCCTTTACTATGTTATAAATGGATTTTCCCGAAAAGTCTGACACTTAAGTTATATAACAGATACTTTTAATTACCAGCGGTTTCTTTCTATATAACATTGGCTTACATTAGGTCTATCGTTCTTAGACACCAAATTGCCATATTTACGTATAGTATTATACGTATTGAATCCATATTAAAGGTGTCAATTTCAAATATAATATTTATATATGGACTTATACAAAACCTAGACTAAATGTTTAATTTTATGTGTGGATATTTTACAAGAGAGAGAACCTCTCTACTGTACCATTGTTTTGTCCTTATCTCGTCGCACCATTATTTACGTTTTGTGTATCTGTTGTGTGTGTGTCTGTCTGTGTGTGTGTCTGTGTTTTGTGTCTGTCTGTGTGTGTGTCTGTGTTTTGTGTCTGTCTGTGTGTGTGTCTGTGTTTTGTGTCTGTCTGTGTGTGTGTCTGTGTGTGTGTCTGTGAAGGGTATTAAGTTAGTATTAACATTCAGAGGGGACAAAAGAACAATGACTTTTGAAACCGAGATTCACGCAACATTAAATATAAGCTTACCATTGTTTTCACCGTTAATCTCCCGGAAGGTTCTCAAACTGGGGGAGGGGGGGGGGGGGACTGTGGGTAGGTATTGTTTTAGTGCTTCAATTCTCAAGGAGGGGATTCTGTTCACGAGTAAGGAACGAGTTGGGCTAACGACTGAGTTGACGGTCACGTGGTACCGCTGATCTCTTTGAAACTAGAAACTATTACCGGCGATTGGAAGAAAAACAAATGTTAGAGATTTATTTGTGTAGATTACGTTGGTTGAGTCACAGCTTGAAATATATAAATTACGTTGGCTGAGTCAGTCTAGGTTGCTAAAACACAATTTTTAAATGTCTGAATGCTTCTGGCTAGCTTATATTTTTTTAATGTTTTATAATTGTATGGTTGATAGTAAAGTACCCGTCGGACCAAATTTATCTTTGGGCCGGTGAAGCAGCGTTCACTAGCTTCTGTGGCCACGATATAATAGTGGATTGCGTGGCCATTTCAATGCCCAGCCGCCATAACTTTAGGCCTACTTTACAGCTTAAGTAAGAAAGTATGTTGCAATTTAAGTCAGATACCCATCAGAGCTGGGTAGACTCATGGAAGAAATCATAACCTTCACCAGGATTCGAACCCAGGATCTACAGAACGCCAGCCGAACGGGCTGCCGCTCGGCCACTGTAAGGTTTATGGTTGAAACATATCTTGAAATGTTCAAGATTATTTTGGTTGAGTCAATATTTTGAAAATTCTTTGTTATAATTACAGCTCAATTACAGTTTTAAAAGTCGAGGTTGTAATGGTTGGTTCAATAAGTCACATACATATTATACGTCCATACACAGTATTATATATTCAAAAATATATTGCATTTAATAGGATATTTTTAAAAAAGGTATAGCATGCCTATGTTACCCTAGTGACATTTTAAACAAAATAAATACATATATGTTGACAATGTTGTCATTGTTTAAGAAGAAGTCACACAAAGCAAAATGTAGCCTATCTTTATATTAATGTACGTTTGAGAAGTTGGCTATCGGCTTTGCATGTGTAAACATATAAAAGCACTCAACATAAGGTCGAAACACAACAAACAGCACTACAGCTTTTCAAAAAGGGAAAAAAAAATTCTTCATCTTATTCTAGAAGAGAATATGTTGATAATATTTTGTTAGTAGGTCTATACAGCATAAAAACATGTTTTCTTGTAGCATTGGAATGTCTGTAGGCCTTTTTGGCAATACGCAGTCGGTAGTCCAATGGTATGACGCTGTTTTTATAAATAATATGACGCCGGGTGTGACACAAAGTAATGAGGCGCGAGTTCTTTTATAATTGTTGGCGACAATTATAAATTATTGGAGCGTAACTTTGTAGAATTACGCAGGAATGCTTCGTGTACTTCTAAAAATATTTTTTCCAAATATGAAAATAACAATGAAGAATTTGCGAGGGTATGCGAGTGTACTTTTATAAATCTGTTAGAGATATTCAAGGGAGTGCCCACTAGGTACTTTTATAAATCTGTTAGAGATATTCAAGGGAGTGCCCACTAGGTTCTTTTATAAATCTGTTAGAGATATTCAAGGGAGTGCCCACTAGGTTCTTTTATAAATCTGTTAGAGATATTCAAGGGAGTGCCCACTAGGTTCTTTTATAAATCTGTTAGAGATATTCAAGGGAGTGCCCACTAGGTTCTTTTATAAATCTGTTAGAGATATTCAAGGGAGTGCCCACTAGGTTCTTTTATAAATCTGTTAGAGATATTCAAGGGAGTGCCCACTAGGTTCTTTTATAAATCTGTTAGAGATATTCAAGGGAGTGCCCATATTCAAGGGAGTGCCCACTAGGTTTCTTCGTTGCTCTGTATGCCAGAAATGCATGGAAAGAAATGACGCGCTATTCGATTTAGATCTATATAAATGTTGTGTGTGTGTGTTGTTTTTTTTCGTGTTAACGGATACTTTTTGTGTGTCTACCCGGTATTGAATTTCCGCCAAATTTGCTGGCATTTTTTAGGGCAGACTGTCGTCTACACACGATTTCAACATCTAAATTTATAGAGCTTCCACTTATGACTTGATTTGAATACTTTTCAAATACTAACACTACAAACAACTGAACTATGGATCTGTAACTCTCTCTCTCTCTTCTCCCTCTCTCTGTCTCTCTCTATATAAATAGACAGAGAAGGGAGGGAGGGAGAGAGAGAGGAGAGGGACAGAGAGCGAGAGGCCAAGAGAGAGGGAGAGAGAGGGAGAGAAAGAGGGTGAGACCGAGAGAGAGATAGGGATGAAGATGCCGAGAGAGGGAGAGATACAGGAAGAGAAAGGGGGAACGTGGGAGAGAGAGAGAAAATGAGAAATATATATATAATATTTACAGCAGTAAAAATATTTTCGGCGGGATATATAACAATGGCGTTCATGCATGAGGCAACAAGGGCGGTAATTCTATTGTTATACAATATAAAAGAGCCACATCATAATAATCCCACAGCATATATAATCCTACACAAATTCAAATTAATCATATTTACTTAGGTCTCTAGTGTAGCGTAAAGTGCACTCCTACGTATTGTAAGCCACGGTACCTCTGGTATTAGTTCCCTGCGGGCACACCACGTCGTATCGACGGGGGAAAAACGTGGTTTCCTCTTTTTTTTGTTGTGCTTTGCAAGTTTTTTCACCGTCGATACGATGTGGTGTGCCCGCTGGGTTAAAGGTAAGTTCAGAAGTGTAACTAGAGTGAGAGGTCGTAGGGCGGGGGGAGGGGGTTTTGGCCGCCCCTAGGTGCCAATGTTTGGATAGGCGCCAAACTGACACTTTAACCTTAGCTTACTAATAAATCCAAACTAACATTCTTAGTTGGCGCAAATTTTCAACCTCCCGCCCCCAGGCGCCATTACACCATTTACGCCTGTAAGTCAACTTAATTTTGAAGAATATAAATAGACTGCAGGGATCGGCAACCGTTTGTTAACAGTGTGCCAAATCAGAATTGCTAATTCATTCAGCGTGCCAACAGCCTAAAGGTCATCCTGCTCTTTTCTTGTAAAAAAGGCCTCAATTGCCTATTTGGCAAGTCTTCCGCGTGCCATTGAAAAAAAAATATAGCTTTGCGTGCCAAGTCTGGCACCCGTGCCGTGGGCTGCAGTCCCTTAATTACATTATCAAACAGTAATAAGGACAGCGATGGGAACCAGTCGTATTCACTGATAACCCATGTAACTATGTATGGCATTGCTCTAGATGCAGTTTTGATACATAATATAAAATAGTTTGACTTGATCCTCGCATACTAGGTGATGGTGTGGACGGAACAATGCTCAGTGGCCTTTACTTTACCCCAACTAATGTCAGGTACCCATCAGGGTACCAATAAAAAAAAATCACAACATACCAATACATGTTATTGTTGTAGTTTTCTACGTTGATCTCCCCTTCACCTCTCGTCGCTATTGAGTACTGTCTATTTAGTCTTTTGACTTGGTGGTGCTACAGCTATGACCAACTACAATGAGGCTTTAGTAGACAAACGGCTTACGTGGGGAAACTACTAAGTGCCATTAACATTAGACGTGTTGGGGGATTTTCTTTTTCTTAACGAAGTTCAATGTACGTTCAGAGCGACCTGTGAGTGTAACCAGGAACCCTTTTACTACTGATTACGGCCCCTTGATGTACACCGCTTAAAAAAAAACACGATCTCCCTGAAGTTCTGAGGACCTGTTATATGGCTCGGTGACTGTACACTTATCTTGAAACTGTGTTTCTTTCTTTAATGTTGGGTTTAAAACACGCATTGGCTCAATTTAAATGTTCAGTATATAAATAAATGGTCTGCCCTTTCACTCTGCGAAGCCATAAAAGAATGTTCGCTAAATATATATATATATACCTTCACTTATACCTATGGAAGTCAAAACATCTATAATATTTATTGAACACCTATAGTGAAATCACTAAATCTAGAAACACTAGAGGACAGATAAGCAAAGAATAAAGTAGTTGCTCCTTCTATAAAGAAGATCATTGCGTCCTACGCTGTTCTGTGGGCTGAGTCTAGTCTTGCATTTTATTAGTATTTAAATTATGTTAAATTACTGGTTTTACTGGTTTGTTCAGGCAACCCATTCCATTCCCGAATGCCACTCGGGAAGAAAGAGTTTATATGCTTTTGTTCTCGCATAATTAAGGGAAAAGGAAAGTGTCTTTGTCTTTATGTTTATCTGAGCATTGTAACAAATTGTTATTGTGTTGTATTTCTAAATTAGTAATCATGTATTATTAGTATTTTTCTCTTTGCCCTTCTGTCCTCTAATGTTTCTAGGCTTAGTGATTTGACTATTGGCGTTACTATTGTCCATTGTGAATATTCGCTAGTAATGATGTTAAGTTAACATCCTCCCGGAGTTTAAACCCTTATATCTGCAACATTTGGGCAATAATCAATCTACATATTAGATCTATATTCAACAACATTTGCAGCTTGTCGATTTCAGTTGTAAAACAAACGAATATTATGGCTTTAACATAGTAATCTATTTGTTTAATTCTTTCAGAACTGAACAAAATGTGTAGATTTTGATTAAAGAAACAATGGTCTATACAAAGAGTGACTCCATAGATTAGACAGAAATAATGTGAAGTTTTCATTGTAGGCTATTATATATATATATATATATATATATATATATATATATATATATATAGGCCTATATATAAAGTAGACCTTGTGTATGGTTTCCGATCCCAATTGGTTTATTTAGAGACACGTGACCTTATTGACTCATATTTTACTTTTGTCTCCCTAGCTGAGTGGTTAGGGTATCCAGCTGCCATGCCGGCGACCTGGGTTCGATTCCCCTCTGATACCTTTCGTTTTCCTTTCTACTTAAAAAAAATTCCCTTAATATTACTTTTTTTAAAAAAAAAGATTGTCAAGAATTTAATGACTTAGATCTAGTCTAGAGCTTTACTAAAATATTTTAAATTACTTTCCTAAATGTTTTTAATAGTTTTAAAATGATTAGATATAGATTATATCTTTCAGTTCATTGTAGTTTATGAAATTTTTATCTGTAGCTTATACAGGCCTATTTAATTTTCCCCCGGGCAACGCCGGGCAATTTAGCTTGTATCATATAATGATAGAGCTACTTCGAGTCAATTAAAATTACTTAGTATTCTGTAGGCCTACCAAGCCATACGTCCGTGGTTTGACAAGCTTCGCTTACACGTCTCGCTACTTGTGTTCTGTGTCAACAGCTCACTCAACCGAGACGAGGTGTAGTTCAAAACTTGACGTAGACTGCATTTTTTCTTTCTTTCGTTGTGTTATGTAACAGGTGACCTAATAAGTTCTATGTCAGTTCGTGCTGCGGAAGGCATATGAGTTTTGTCTGCCTGTCTAGCTGTCTGTCTGTCAGTCTGTCTGTCTGCTTATTTATCTTTTTTTCTTTGTATCTTTGTATCTATTTATCTATTCATCTATTCATCTATTTATCTATTTATCTAGTTATCTAGTTAACTAGTTATCTAGTTATCTATTTATCTGTCTATATGTCAATCATCTAACTGTCTAGCTGTCTGTCTGTCTGTCAGCCAACTAGTTAAGCTATCTGTCAAGCTGTTTGTCTGGCTATTTGTTCAGATGTAGGCCTACGTCAGGCTGTCTCGCTAACTATCCGTATATCTGTCTGTCTGTCTTAGCGTCCCTTTACCTATACATCTTTCTGTCTGTTCGTTTCGATCTTCCTGTTTTTATCCTCCAGGCTACACGTAGGACGTAGACTATATTTGCCAGTCTATTTGTCTTTCATCGCGCACTTAGAATTGAGTACCCCATCTGTCTGCATTTGTCCGATTCTCTTCTTGCCTTTGCTTCTGTTCCATGGTCATTCGCTCCTAGATGGTAGGCTCATGTGCATGCTATAATCAATCATCCACCTTCAATCAACCATCCCTCAGAACAATCATGTTTTAACTAACTCTTTCTCTTTTTTTCTCTTTTTTTTCTCCCTTTCTCTCTTTCTAGAGAAACGCCTCCTCTATCTCTATTTATCTGTTAGCCAATGAAATGCCATTGTTCAGTCTCTCCGTGTCATCGTTTTGCCTTTCGGTTCTCTTATTGAGCAGTGTTCCAGTGTTCCCATATGATACGCCCATACACTATCAGTATCAGTTTAAATGTTAAATGGTTGAAAGCATTTTGTTCAAGTTTCTACGTGATATTTTTAATTCACATGTATCTCTACTTTTCTCACTCCATCTCTTCTTACCTCACTTTCCCATCCCTCCCCCTCTCTCTCTCTTCCTCTCCCCCTCACTCCCCTGACTATTTCTCTCTCTTCCTCACTCTTTCTCTTGCCACGTTTCTCCCCTCATTAACATCTCTCTTTCTCCCTGCATACCTCTTTCTCCCCCCACTTCTCTGGGCATCTCTCGTTCTCCCTCTTTCCCCCTCTTTCTCTTTCTCCCCCTCACTCCCATCTCTCATTCTCTCTGCCTCCCCCCTTTCTCTCTCTCTCTCACTATCTTTCCCTCCCCCTCCCCATCTTTCCCTCTCTATAATTTGTGTCGTTGTTTTTTTTTTTTTAAAACCGATACAAGCAAAGGTCAGGTACCTTTCCGAATTCGACCATAAAATAAGAAGCCATTAGAAAACGTTTCGATGTTGGTGAAATAGGTCACGCTCTGTATAGATAACTAAGAACTGGGGGCGCCGTAAAGGAATGCTACAGACGCCCCCAGACACGACGGGTCTCCTTTCACTTTACTTTCAGAGTGTCCCATAAAACTGTCCAGGGCAAATGGACGTTACTGAGATTGATAGCCAGGGTGTGTGTGTGTGGGGGGGGGGGGCGCTAGGGCTGTAAAATGCGTCAATATTAATAAAGCATAAAATATGTCAAAGACATTCTGGAAATGAGTGAATAGCCTACCACATCTTTATATAATGTCACTTTTTTTATCTTGTATAGTTTTATGCTATATCTTTATTTTTCTTTTTGTCTCTATGTCACTCGCTGTCTCTCTGTCTCTGTCTCCCTGTCTCTGTCTCCCTGTCTCTGTCTCCCTGTCTGTCTCCCTGTCTCTGTCTCCCTGTCTCCCTGTCTCTGTCTCCCTGTCTCTGTCTCCCTGTCTCTGTCTCCCTGTCTCTGTCTCCCTGTCTTCCTGTCTCTGTCTCCCTGTCTCTGCCTCTCTTTCTCTGCCTCTCTTTCTCTGCCTCACTGTCTCTGTTTCCCTGTCTCTGTCTCCCTGTCTCTGTCTCCCTGTCTCTGTCTCCCTGTCTCTGTCTCCCTGTCTCTGTCTCACTGTCTCTGTCTCCCTGTCTCTGTCTCCCTGTCTCTGTCTCCCTGTCTCTGTCTCCCTGTCTCTGTCTCCCTGTCTCTGTTCCCATGTCTCTGCCTCCCTGCCTCTGTTTCCCTGTCTCTGTCTCCCTGTCTCTGTCTCCATGTCTCTGTCTCCATGTCTCTGTCTCTCTGTCTCCCTGTCTCTGTATCACTGTCTCTGTCTCTCTGTCTCCCTGTCTCTGTATCACTGTCTCTGTCTCACTGTCTCTGTCTCTCTGTCTCCCTGTCTCTGTCTCCCTGTCTCTGTCTCCCTGTCTCTCTGTCTCCCTGTCTCTGTCTCCATGTCTCTGTCTCCCTGTCTGTCTCCCTGTCTCTGTCTCCCTGTCTCTGTCTCCCTGTCTCTGTCTCCCTGTCTCTGTCTCCCTGTCTCTGTCTCCCTGTCTCTGTCTCCATGTCTCTGTCTCCCTGTCTCTGTCTCCCTGTCTCTGTCTCCCTGTCTCTGTCTCCCTGTCTCTGTCTCCCTGTCTCTGTCTCCCCGTCGCTGTCTCCCTGTCTCTGTCTGCCTGTCTCTGCCTCCCTGTCTCCCTGTCTCTGTCTCCCTGTCTCTGTCTCCCTGTCTCTGTCTCCCTGTCTCTGTCTCCCTGTCTCTGTCTCCCTGTTTCTGTCTCTCTGTCTCTGTCTCCCTGTCCGTCTCTTTGTTTCTCTCTCTCTCTCTCGCTGACTTTTCTGTCTCAATGTATCACCCAGCTTCTCTGTCTCTCTGACCCTGTCTGTCTCACGACATGGGACACGGTATCCGTCGGGCAGCGCGTTCGACTGGAGATCTGAAGGTCCTGGGTTCGAATCCAGGTGGAGGCTAGGATTTATTTTCCAGGACTTGAGGGTGTCCCTGAGTCTACCCACCTCTGATGGGTACCTGACATTAGTTGATGTTAAGTAAAGGCGGCTGTGTATTGTGCTGGCCACGCATCCCCTAGTATGCCGTGGCCACAGAAACTGGTGAACGCTGCTTCACCAGCCATGTGATCAGTTTGGGCCGAAGGGTACTTTACTTACTAGCGAATTTCAATGGCACGCAGAAAATCCCCGGAAATGCAATTCAAGTTTTTTATACAAGAAATTGATTGGGGGCGCATGTTGACTTTTAGAATGTTGACACGCTGAATTAATTTAAAAAAATATTCTTTGGCACACTTTTATCAAAAGGTCGTCGACCCCTGCCATAGATCATACAAATCCGAATGCATTGCCTTCCTTTCTCTCGCATACCCTCAAGCTAAACAATGGATGTTGCTATCTACAAAACCAATCTCCATATTTTAGTCAACTTTACATTTCATTTATTGGTGGTGTTAAACAAAATATTGATTTAATAACAAGCAAAAAAGAGATCAGTGTTAGTGTTAAAAATAAATATATTGTAGTGCAATTTTAAATCTGACCGTTACAATAACATTCTTATAGATAAGTAGGTCAAACATTTTTTTTCCAATTGGATATTCCCGATATACTTTAGAGATAGATTCACATTGAACCATGGATCTATGCATCTATCCCACAGTTGGTCATATGGTTGGATCGAATTAGGTCAAAACTTGATTGTATATAATCTAGTGGATATTTCTCAAATTTCGTAAAGTTTTGGTTTAACTCTCTACAGCCCAGCGAGCACACCACGTCGTACCGACGGGCGAAAAACGTGTTTTCCACCTGTTTTCGTTGTTTCAACGTCTTTTCTCCGTCGATACGACGTGGTGTGCCCGCTGTGTGCTAATACCTGATACCAGAGCAAGAAAGCAAAATCACCAGTTTGCAAATAGATGAAATTTAAAGTTCAAAGGTCAGATTACCAAGCGAGCCCATCGCGCACGGTGGCGGTCAGCGCGTTCGACTGGCGTTCCGAAGGTTTTGGGTTCGAATCCTGGTGAAGACTAGGATATGTGTATCCCAGGACTGGAGGGTGTCCCTGTGGCTACCCGGCTCTGATGAATACCAGACCGTAGTTGGGGTAAAGTAAAGGCGGCTGGGCATTGTGCTGACCAAAGAAACTGGTGAACGCTGCTTCACCGGCCTGATGATCAACTTCGGTCCGAAGGGTACTTTACTTACTACCAAGCGAGCCTGATTAGAGCTACATCCCTCGATTGTATACACCACTAGCAGATATGTCCCCGGTTCTCCAAACCAGCTAAAATTAATTTTTAAACACACTGTACTACAAAGTTTATAATTCGTATACGACACGAATTTAAACATGAATGAAAATTTTCCTCTTCATTCACAAATTAAAAGCGCAAAGTTTGATGACGTCATGCAAAATAATCTCAGCGCATCCTTTTTCTTTTGTCTAATTTTGTGAGGACAAATTATAAAAAATTGAACCGGCATTTTCAACGTAAAACCAAAGTTGTCTTTTTATTCCCGTTTTTTTTATAGTATAATGTTTATAAAATGTTGGGAAATTCAAATCTGTTATACGTAACTGATAGGCCATATTATATGTGATAAAACCGTTATGTAAACAGTTTAAGAAGTAGAATTATAAATAACCGTTTCACGTAATAACGAAAAAAGTTAGGGAAATGCTCCTTTGTTGTTTAGGCTATGTTTACAGACCTAAGTAGGTCATACCTTTGTTTTTATTCTTATTCATGTCTTCGATAATTCCGATACGCTCTAAAAATAATCTAATCCGAGTACCTTAGTCTACCTGCGAGTTAATCTACACGCTTGCTCTTTTATTGGTCTTCAAGCGATCAAAGCGAATGGTCCGAACTATGGACGCGTCTATTTACTTTTCTCTCCCCCCCCCCCCTCTCCGTACCTAATAAATTGCAGCCATGGATTGGAGGGTGATAATCTGTCGTGGTTTTGACCCCTGAACTTTATAAGGTCGTGGCTAAAGACACCGGCAAACCTTGATTAAGGTGTCGAGGAGGTCACGTACGGGTTGAAAGACCTCAGGGTTCATAAGGTAAGGTTTGGCAAAGTTTGGGGGAACCTGATTTAAGCAAGATTTGGGAAATTTTGTCAATGTCAATAAAATGGACCAATTGTGTAAAAAAGAGTTGAAAAATCTTTCATAAAACCCATTTCAAGTTTGTTTTCTTAAATAAGTATTTACTAAAACATCATTTAGCATTTTTAAAATTTAGACTACCTATATGCACAGGGCCTAGCGGCTGCGCGTTCGACTGGCGATCCGAAGGTTCCGGGTTCGAATCCTGATGCAGGCTAGGTTTCTTTTCCCGGGACTTGAGGGTGTCCTGCTGGCCACACACCCCCTAGTATGCCGTGGCCTCAGCCACGGATCAGTTTGGTCCGAAAGGTACTTTACTTTTTATACTCTGCCAGTTAACATTAAGAAAAATCACACATGGAGGTGCTCGTGTTGTAAAATTGTTTGTGTAAAGTTCAGTGAAATTTTAAAGAAGCGCGTTCGATCAGAGAACAGAAGATCCCAGGTCTGTAGGGCGTCCCTGACATTCTTTGAGAAAAAGTAAAAGTGGCTGGGCATTGTGCAGGCCCCACAATTCTTTAGTATACCATGGCAACGAGAACGCGTGAACGCTGCTTCACGGGCCCTATGGATCAATCACAAATAGGGTAGTAATCGGCACGGTACCCCCCCCCCCCTTTGGCTTTTGTTTTCATATACGTTTTTTTCTTTATTAAATACCTCTGCCCACCTTTTATATTAAAACATTATTAACAATAAAATAAAAAAATTTAAACAATATACAAATAATTTTAAGTTACTGCGCGCGGTCGATGCAGATAACGTAAGATTGTGTGGGTATGTTTCCGCTACTGCGTATTTGTGGGTGCTCGCGATTCTTGACAAAGGCTGAACAACCATTTAGAAATGGAAATGAGAAAAAAATATGAACAAAAGATTTCACATTTATTCACTGATAACTGATAACTTATATGCGTGTTGTCTGTGTTCTGTATACTGTGAATAACAACAAATGCAACATTTTTGCTACACACTTAAAGCATTCCACACTTTCTCACTCTCTCTCTCTCTCTCTCTCTCTCTCTCTCTCTCTCTCTCTCTCTCTCTCTCTCTTACACTCTTACATAACTTTCATATCTACCTACTATTCTCAAGTTATACTATAAGTATTTAACATTAATTGTATTCTGTCATAAAATATAGCATAGGCTTACATACACACATATATAGGCCCCCTATAACTTAATAATATAAAGTCACATTTTTGTTTACCGCCCGTTTACTTTTTTAAAAAAAATGAATCACGAAGAAAGTGAAGCACGAAGAAGACACAGAGAAAAAATTACCCAGGTAGTAATACGAATAAAATGGAATTCTGTCGAAGTACAACAAGAACATTGGAAAAGATCTAGCTATAGGTTTATTTAAACCTAGAAACACAGCGTCGGGACATCTATAGTAGGCCTATATATAAAAAGTTATGTGTGTGTGTTTAACCAATGAAATTGGTTTATTTAAAGACCCGTGACCTTATTGCAATTGGACTTAGCTTTGTGTCCTCGCTAGCTGTGTGTATAACGTATCGGACCCCGGTTCGATACTCTAGTTAGTCTATACCTTTTTTTTTTCTATAAAAAAATTACTTCAGTTAATATTACTTTAAAATAATGTGTAAATCCACTGGCAACACCGGGTAATTTAGCTCTTCGTTAAATTAAAAGAGTTGCCTGTTTTTAACCCGAATACCATATTTATTTTAAATTACTTTCCTAAATGTCTTCAGTAAAAAATATTAATAATTTTTAATTATTACATCTATAGCTTTATCTTTATATATAGGCCTATTATTATTCATTTTATTTTTATTAATTTGTTTTTTTTCTGCAACTATTACAGGCGTGTTTTATTTTCCCCCAGGCAACGCCGGGGAATTGAGCTTGTATGATTTAAAATATATTTGAAAGAAATGGCGACTCTTCTCCAAAATAGAATTCTTTCCTTTTTTTAAATCTTTTCAATGTTTTACTCAACTGACGGACGGTTCTACCATTGTGTTTTATTGGTCAATTTACACAAAGCACTTATTGACCTTAGTCCAGATATTGTAACAAGTCAGTAGACGGCACTGATTAGTGGTGTATAGCTATGATAAACGGTAGCAGATTATGATAGACAATGTTTTATTGTACAATTTGATGCATTAAAAAAATAACATTTAAAAACAAAACGACCATGAGTTTGAGAATGACTGCCTGTAAGAAACAATGGGGGCCATAGAAGAGATTCCTCCATCACAGAAAGACCACAGTTTGCCAAATGTTTATATATACGCGGGCTTAGAACTCTGGCAACGTTGCCGCCAAAAAAAATGAAGAAAAAACAAGTTAAACAACCCCAGCAGATGGTTTGATAAACATGCCCTAAGGTGACTTTAACTTTCTTGTGTCTCAGGACCTGGCGAATGAATGATTATGATGTTGTTTGGGCGTTTGTTTAGCTCCGTTAGCATAGTTTAGCTGTTAGAATAGTTTAGCTCCGTTAGCATAGTTTATCTGTTAGCCTAGTTTAGCTTCTTTAGCATAGTTTAGCTGTTAGCATAGTTTAGCTCCGTTAGCATAGTTTAGCTGTTAGCATAGTTTAGCTGTTAGCATAGTTTAGCTGTTAGCATAGTTTAGCTCCGTTAGCATAGATTAGCCGTTAGCACAGTTAAGCTCCGTTAGCATAGTTATGTGTTAGCCTAGTTTAGCTCCTTTAGCATAGTTTAGCTTCGTTAACATAGTTTAGCTGTTAGTATAGTTTAGCTCCGATAGCATAGTTTAGCTGTTTGTATAGTTTAGCTCCTTTAGCATAGTTTAGCTTCGTTAACATAGTTTAGCTGTTAGTATAGTTAAGCTCCGATAGCATAGTTTAGCTGTTTGTATAGTTTAGCTCCGTCAACATAGTTTAGCTGTTAGCATATTTTAGCTCCGTTAGCATATTAACTCCGTTAGCATATTAACTCCGTTAGCATAGTTTAGCTCCGTCGTCACAATTTAGCTCCCTTAGCATAATCTTACTCCTTTTTCAAAATTTAGCATTCTTTTTGCAAAGTTTCTCTTTTTTTTAGCATAGTTTAGCTCCGTTTGTACAGTTCAGCCTCGACTGTACAAAAAGCTTCATTCAAATTGCATGGATTAAATGCGCCAGTGCATTTTGACAGCCTGTATGTTCCGATTTTATGTTCGAAGATTAATGTTTAAAACAAAGCTGGCTTTGTATTATCTTTTTTAATCTATAGTCTAACAGAAAAAGTTGTTTACAAGAATTTTTTTTTTAGTTGGTATCAATTAGAATAAAGTCCTAAAGTAGCATTAAAATGTTGTAAAATCTGACTGATTCCGTGGTTACGACATAAAAGCAGATTGTTTGGCCTGGACAATAGCCATCCGAGTTTACTTTTCCCCAACGCCAGTTACCCCTCAGAGCTGGATAAACTTTAAAAAAAAACAACTTCCAGTTCCTGTGGTAAAAAATTATTGCATTTAACCTAAATTCAAACGCGAGACTTTCAGAATGACGATCATAACGTCTAAGATAAAATTGATATTTAGATGTAATGCCAGACTATATACTTAGCATTCCGAGCCAAGCTATGTATAGTTTAAGTCCAATGTACATGTCATAGGTCATAGTTACTTGCAATTTATGTCCTACCTACAATCTAGGTCTTCGCTACTACAGTCATAGTTCATCGCTTCTTGTAGTAGGCCCTATATGTCGTATCTACAGCCAGGGCCGTATACATTTTGTAAGGGCCCTGTTCCCAAGAGGCAAATTTATGTGGGGGCCCCTCCTGGCCTAGCCCCTGCCTTGCGACATTGCTGTGTTTGCCTGCGTTTTGTGATGTGTGGGAGCCCCAATTGTGTGGGAGGGGGCCCCGTTCCATGGAAAATGTGGATAATGCCTAAATACTTCTTTGTCTACAATGATAGGTCACAGCTACTTGTAGTTTAACCCCGATTTAATGGCTCGTTAACTTGCTGGTAATCAAAGTTGTTAATAGCGGTGCCCCGTGTAAATAGTGTAGTCACGGTATAAGAACATGCAAGAACATGTGGTGGATATACTAATGCATGCGTGTATTGAACTAAGCCTACATACTACAAATGCCACGGGGTTTCCAATAAGATTATTATGCGTGTGAAATCCACATGTAAGCTCTCTGTGTCTGACTGAATACTTACATACATAGGCCAGTGAAATGCCAACATTTCTCGTCAATGCACATAATTTATTGCTCTTTCCCGCCAATTCCCTCTCTCTTTCCTTCCTCTCCTATCTCTATCTCCCTCCTCTTTCTTTCTCTCTATCTCTCTGCACAGTTTACCTGCTCGTGCTGATCTTTGCCGAAAATAAACTTCCTCTCTTTAGTTCAGAAAACCGTAAACTATCACCCCCCCCACTCCCCTTCCACGACCTTCCTTTTCCGCCCCTTCTCTCGCACACACCACTCCTCTTACTTCCCAGCAGACACACACAGGAGAGAGCGAGTTGCATTTTTTTTCTTTCAGTACTCACATTTCATTTTTCGTTGTTTTTTTATTATTTAAAGCACTGCTCAAGATGACCCCCCCCTCCCCCCCCCCCCCCCAAAAAAAAAAAGTTGTATATATAGATTCTTGTTTTAAAGTGCTTTAGATGGAAGATTATGTGAAGGAAATAACTAAGACCTCTTTGGTCGATTCGGATGTTTTTTGCCTTCATTCCTTCATTCCTATAGTGCGTGTTCATTCCTATAGTGCGTGTTTTATGTGGTGGATATTTCCTTGTTCACGGAGACGGATGTGAAAGTTTTAAACACGCGCTTCTATGTAATGATAACATTCGACATCCGTAAGGATAACCCGTGTTGTTATATATTTTTTTGTTTGCACATTCATTACTATAACTGTGTGCAATGCTGAAACTACCAGTTGCTTCCTAATGTGGTATAGCATATGTCTCTTAACGTGGTATTGCATATGTCTCTTAACGTGGTATTGCATATGTCTCTTAACGTGGTATTGCATATGTCTCTTAAGGGGAATTGTTTTTGTTTTCTTTATTGTCAATTTCGAGGTGCAGTTTTGTTCATGTTTTTAAACTGTTGAGATACTTTCTGAATGCAGTAACGATAGCTTGTGTGTTTAATTTCGAATATTGCATGTATTTCTAAGAAATAATATATGAGCTTGAGGTTACACACAGTGGCAACTTCTATTTGTGTGTGTGTGTGCGAAAGGCAACTCATATTCGTGTGTTAC
This sequence comes from Anisus vortex, assembly GCA_949126835.1. Lineage (NCBI taxonomy): Eukaryota > Metazoa > Mollusca > Gastropoda > Planorbidae > Anisus > Anisus vortex. The sequence goes on from OX421507.1 coordinate 27,265,722, forward strand.
CACATCGTAGCATTTGCGTCATAACATGTGCCCCCCCCCCCCTCCCACCAACTACCACGTTTACCTCCCCTTATCAAAGAACCACAGATTAATAATATATTATGAATAGGACTACATTTAGAAAATAATAACGTGATGCCAATAAAAGAATTAGCTCTTGCTTCCCCCTTTTAAATTAAAGTATAACATTCAATATTAAAAAAAAAATTGATTATATTAAAATAACGAAAGGTACGTTCTCACTACCATTTTTATTGTAATAGTGTTATGTTATTTTTTTTCTCTGTCTTTTAACAAAACACATTGTAATCATTCGTTGTTCCGTCATTTTGACGGGCATAACCACTAGTATCAGACATATTAATACATCGAAAACTAGTTGAATTATAAAACACTTAACACATAATTGGGTTTAAATAAAAAATTATAGTATTATATAAACAAATTGTAGCATTCATTAACACAGTCAATAAAGAAGTAAAAACTAATTGACTTTCTATGAGTTATGAAATGGGTAATGGTGACCGAGCGACAGCGCGTTCGACTGGCCTACCAAAGGTCTTGGGTTCGAATCCTGGTGGAGGCTAGCTACTTTACTTTAGTGTGTTTTATTAAAACTCCAACATAGTCCGATCTTTCTGAAAAAAAACACGAAAACATTAAAAACGATAAAGAAAAACAAAACACACACACACACACACTCACAATATATACACACCAGTATTTATTCTTAATTACATCTCTTTGATAAGAAATGGCATGTATATATATCTATGTCAAATGATATTTAGCAAATGCTTCATTTATACATTAAACAAGTATTTTGGGCATTCGGTCAAAGACTATTCATTCCTAAACAGACTGTATAAAAATATATTTTCCTTACAACTTACAATGTAGATTAAATTTTTTATAAAAAGGAGAGACAAAAAAGAGAAAAAATAAGTTTTTATCTTAATTTGTTTGACATAATAAATGTAGTATTAAGTCTAGACTAGTCTAAAGTCTAGTCATTTTGTTCTACTAGTCTACGAGTTATGTTTATTTTACAAAACAATAATAGTATCATTAGACTAATTACCCGGCGGGCAGAATTTAGTCGTATTGACGGGGGAAAAAAACGTGTTTACCCCGTGTTATCGTGGATTCCACGTTTTCCCCCGTCGATACGACGTGGTGTGCCCGCTGGGAAATAACACACGCTTTTAAACACAAACACATACAGCACATATTGCAGACCTAGTACATAATATAGAACAGACAACGCCCTACACACTATGTGCAGCCATCACACATACAATGTATACACGTAACACACACATACACACGGTAAACATAGTACTCACAGTACATGTAGGCCTACCACACTAATCAGTCTGCACATACACAACGCAGTGTACGCACACTCATATACAACACGCCCAGCACAGCCTTTCATCTTATAACGCGTTACTCAAATAAATAATATTCTTGAACTAAATTGAAGTTCATGGATTTAGTTGTGTATGTTACTGAAGTGTTTTGATTGTTAGAGGGTGGGGTTTGGGGGGAAAGACACGGAAACTAATGCACCGTCCTTCACCCCATTCCCATTCTTTTCGTGGAAAACTTTACATAAAAACTTTTCTTCTAAGAAGTTACTTTCTGTTCTCGTCCATCTGTTGTGTATGTCTTTTCCGAGTGTTACTGTTACACAAGTCGTGATTTAACAGTTATCTCATTTGATAAGGAAAAAAGGGTGGCCGCAGGAATTTAGATGATGTGGGTGGGGAGCCTGGTGTGGTCGTCAGCAGGGGGTGAGGCAGGGTCAAAGGAAGAGATCCCCAGGCAATGAAGCGAACGACAGCACCGGATACTCTTGCGCATTGAAATAGTTTTTCCGATAGGGAGTTTATATCCTAAGCGTTCAATACCGCACGCCTCCACTATCTTCATTTAGATTTCAGATTTAGTTTAAATATTAATGGGTGATGCATCTGTGAGAGTGTGCAAAATAGTTTAACCCTTTGAGACCAGTGCTAGTTTAATTTAAATGAAATCTATGATGAAAATTATGGGAAAATGTTTACGTTTCAATATATATACTTTCTTATGGGCTTATTGTAAAACTTTCTCCTTCGCTCGTATCATTACGTGTTCAATGCTCATATTCGGGCCAAGGAAAAATTGATGAGGGTGCCACGTACATAATGTGTTCCGGGAGTTTTCAATGTCTCCACTTTAAATATCACTGCAGCCGGGATTGCTAACACGACACTCACACACAACTAAGCCGTTTGACATGCTTGCACTTGAGACGAGATCTAATTAACGTGACCGTTTTACATTGACCACTCGCTTATGTTCTTTTGTTGACCTTACTTGACTAATGAATATGTAAGTAGCCTTAGACCGTTGGTACACTTTATAGTCTGGTACTGGAAGGTTTAGACAAGTACCACCACTTTATAGTCTGGTACTGGAAGGTTTAGACAAGTACCACCACTTGTTGAAAACGTGTCTATAGAAGAGCTAAGTTCCTTGGATAAACAGAGAGAGAGAGAGAGAGAGAGAGAGAAAAGGAGGGGGGGGGGTAGAGATTTGTGAGTACCAGGATATGACGCTATTATTGTGACGTCTATACAGTAAACAAACATGAGTTTGTAGACCAGTAGCGTAGTTAAGATAACATAAAACATAACATAAAAAAGATGTTTGCTATTAATAACATCTATGTTTGTCTTATTATTACATGGTTACATGGGCCACACAATATTGTTATCCAAAATGTACATGTCCTTACTTCCTTAGGTCTTGCTAGCTTTTGGGTAGTTCCTTTAATTTACTCGAGGTTGCATTGCATTTAGTGCCTTACTTGAAAGTTACTTGTAGTACTTTATTTGTAATACAATCTTTGTAGCGCTTTACTGGTAGTCCCTTACACTATGTTGCGTTATAACTATAAGTGATACTTAACTTGTGGTATCTTAATTGTGATGCATTATTTGGAGTGCCATACTCTCTCTCTCTCTCTCTTTCTATCTTTTCCTCCTGATCTATATAAATGTGTATTAATTATAAATTAAAAGTATTAATGCCGTTTCTCCCTTATTGTAAAATCTTTCTTGTATAATAAAATAAAAAGTAAAAACTCTTCGGCGACGGAAGTTGCATATAACCAGTACAGACTTTTATAAAAACCTAACCATTATGGACGCTTCTTCATTGTAAGGCCAATGTTGGGAAAACGTAAACCCATTCTGAAAACAGCATTAATCCTTCTTAAGAATGCATCAGTTTCTCCCTCTGATACCATCATCGTCAACTCCGTCATCTGTGATGGGAGACGAGTAAGGTGGAGACCGGCTCTAGGGTTTTTGACGCCCTCTGCGAAAACAAATTCTGCGATATCATTAAAGTGCCTTCGGTTGGGAGAAACTGAGTAGTGTTATGGCATACTTTCCTATTTTCTAAGACAAGTTAAATAAAATACCCTTCGCCTTTCATTACCTAGTAATTCGTCTGCCTATGCTAGTAGCTCGCAGAAGTCAAAACTTTAATTTAGTTTTTAATTTTAAACCCTTAAATTAAAAAAAAAATCCTCAATTACGCCCCCCCCCCCCCAAAAAAAAAAATAATATAAAAATATAAATTATATTTTGCGCCCTAGGCGGCTGACAAGTTTGTCTATATGGATGATCCGGCCCTAAGTGGAGGTTTCGATCTGGCTGAGTCTTAGGAAAACCCTAGTACACATATACAGTATTTATATGCAAGTGCATTTGTATGTATACTCTCCAGTGAAGAATACGGCTAATAAAATTAGGTTGAGAAAGGTAGATGGCAGAATATGTTTCACGTCTAAGCACGTAGTACATAAAATATTTCAACAGGTGTTTATTTTTGTTGTACAACTTTGCGGTTGTAGGTCACGGGGTCACAATGTTACGTTTTTTTTTTTGTTGTGGTTGTTTTTGTAATGAAAATATAAGCTACTATTGTCTTTACTAGTATTCTCTATTTAAATTGAAACAGTCTAATAACTTTTCTGTATCGGTTTTCTATCTAACTAAAAATTATAGTATAATAGTATCCCGTCGGGCCAAATTGATCCATAGAATTGTTTACTGTGGCCACGGCATACTAGGTGATTGTGTAGCCACCACTATGCACAGCTGTCTTTTCTTTACCCCAACTAAGGTCAAGTACCCATCAGAGCTGAATAGACCGAGGGACATCCTCCAGACCCGGGGAAAAAAATCTTAGCCGTCATCAGGATTCGAACCCAGGACCTCCGGTGCGTAAGTCGAACGCGCTGCCGCTCGTACCTTCGAGTCGCTACTTGACCAATCAATTCCCGTGTTACTGCCATTTACATGCTTGCTGTTTCAGGTGTGTGTGTAAGCCTTTCTTTGTTAAACATGGGAGTACATTGAAAATATGGCATACAATCTGGTTTAAAATAGAACAATCAAAATGAAATGATACAATTAATAAACAAGTATCTCACTCTTGGATCAAGAAGTAATTGTATGTGTACTAGGGGTTTCTCCAGAGCTTCATATTTCAAAACTTTTTTATTCACTTTGGCTTCCTTTCTCTTTTTTTTCACTCAAGCTCTCTCCCTCTTTCTGTCTATGTCATTCTGACTTCTTTTCTCGATCGCTCTTTCGTTGTATTTGTGTATTGTTTAATATATACTCAGACATCGCTCTGTCAGTGTTACCAATTGTCTTAACATCTATGTATCCTGTTTATTAACTGCCTCAAGAATATATTCCACGGCGAATGGGCGACGTCCGGTTTCTGACAATGGAGATGAAAGGGCTGGAGTAGGGGTTTCAAATTCACAAATCACATTTTATATACATAGTTCATTTGTAGTTGTGTTGATTTACTTATTTTAAATTTTCAAATATTAGCTAGAAGATTATTGACTTGAGAAAGGGGCGCAAGATGTTTTGCAACATTCCCCCAACTGGAGCCCAATACTGTCGGCGTTAATGCTACTGTGTCCGGAAACCCCTAAGAGGCTCCTAAGTACAAGGGACTTTGTGCCCCCCCCCCTTTCCTGTTTTATTTGCTTTTCAGAATATCAACACGAATACAACATACACTGAACCTTGATTTGATCAGATGACATCGTGTGTGAAAAATTAATGCTAAATTTAAAATCCCATTAGAGTTACTATGCATTGAGGCCGAATGGGTGTCGTAATATGCGTTTTCAAGTATCCAAGCATATGTTTAGACATGGACATTGCTTCTGTGTCGAAAACACGTGTATTTTTATTTCTTTGCTTTAATTGTTAATCTTGCCCTGGGTAACCCAATGCCTGTTTTCATAACATTCTGTTTGCTTTATGCTTTCAACCAAAATATAGATCTACTACTGTTTTGTGTATGTACACAGTGAATATAAAAACAAAACAAAACAAAAACAATTATAAGCCAGGGATCCGTGAAAAAGAGATATATGTTACAGGCCCCTGTCTGTCTAGGTCATAGGTTCTCAACCTTTTTCGGCTCACCGCCCCCTTTTACATTTTTTTTCCGCTCACCGCCCCCCAACTTAATTTTAGCGGAAACGTTTGTTAATTAAAGGGAGATAATTAACCCTTTTCATTTGAGGTAATATTTAAATTTGTTTTTCTTTCATAAAAAACTTAATGGCTTGCATTTATAACTTTGAAATGATATGATAGAACTGTAAAAATTATTTGAAAATTATATAAATATTATATGACTAAAAAATTTATATGAATATTTTCAAACTTTTTAATAACTACCCAGTTTGTATAATTACTACGTATCTATACAGCTCAGCTATTGTGGTTACCTCTTTACAAATGATTCAAACGCTTTAAAGGACATCTCGGTAATACGAATAAAATTAGTAATAGTAACCGATGTTAAGGCGACAGTCCGGTGAAACAACCATAAGACGAGGCGGCCGCATAACATATTTGCTAAATACTGACCCTCTACTTCATCGAAAAGTGATTGCGATTCTTATTTGTTCAATAATATGTATGCCTACTGTTGGGGGATATCAGATATTTAGAGCACTTGCGTTTACATCATATTTCATCCAAAAACTACGATTCAAATAGCTGAGTTGTTGAAATTATAGCAGGTACATATGTACCGCCCACTTGCCCTTCATCGCCCCCCAATCGCCCCCGGGAATGTTATCGCCCCCCTAAAGCTTCTCATCGCCCCCTGGGGGGCGATATCGCCCCCGTTGAGAACCTATGGTCTAGGTCATCTAGGTTGTCCTGTTAACCGAGTTGACTAATCTAAATGAAAGTTATGGGCCTATATATGTATCAAGGTAACCTCATTTTATTTTATCCTTACATTTTGTCGTCTTAATTAAATACACTTGAAAGCCAGAAATTAAGGGGCTAGAAAACAGTTTGCTTGACATTTTATATAAATATTATGGCGTAATGTTTTGGTCATGTATTTAGTGATGGCGTTGCATTGTTTTTTGTCTGATGTACGATGTTCCGTTTTGGTCAGATTTATATTCAACTGTCACTCTTGTTTTTATTTTATAAACTATACATTTAGATCTGATTGAGATTTGACAAAGAGATGTATAGTTTATCAATCGATCGATCAATCTATCAATCTATTGATATAGCTAGCAATTTAGCAATCTACCTTATCTATCATTTATCTAATCTGCATCAATCAATATATCTTTCAATCAATCTATACAGCCAGTCAGACATTAATCCACCACTCACCGAAATATATAAAAAATATTTTAACTCATTTTAAAACTTATTGACAATAAGTAGTGTATGGCGCTCAAGTCAGGAATGGTACTGACTATTGTCAGTTATTATAGCTAGATATATACAATGGTATTTTTTGTTGTAAGCGATGCAAACAGTGTTATAACAAACACACATTAACTTTAAAAGAAAATCTAATTATCATTACACATTCTATTAAACATGAAAATGACCCGTATATGAATCCTTCGATCTTATCTTAACTTAGGCCTATATATTATGAATCCTACGATCTTATAAGTACATACTTATAAGAAACGCATTCTTAAGTACTTTTTTTTTAAAATACTACTGTAGCTTGTTAACTGTTTGCATTTCGTTTCATCAAACTTTAATGCACATTAATCACATTCTTAGCATACTTTTTAAAACTGTGTCTTTGAAATAGTATGTTTAATACAAAATAAAATCTCCACAAACTTCTAATAAAATAATGCAAGAAAATACAATAACCTTTGTTTACATTTCTCTTTGTTATTATTATTACGACATTCTTGTCTGCAATGTTTTGATTACACTTTTAATACAACGGCACTCGATCAAACTAAACATACAGCTCAGCGTTTGTAGGTCAGTGACTTGTACAAAGAAAAGGGGGGGGGGTTGGGGAGGAAGGTATAAGAAATAAAACAAAAACAAGGAAAAACGAACAAAGAAAAAAACAATAAACAAACACAGAAAAACATAAATGATGTAGATTCACTTATCTTCAAGTTACGCATGACAAATTCACAGCTGAAAAATAGCGATTTTTTATTAATCGTTGCTTTGAAGGGGCTATTAAAATGTCCATTATTTTTTTGAGCGTTCGTAAAACCACGAGAGCCTGAAAAACTTACTGTATTATCAGCTTCATTAGGCAAAGGCGAAGACAGGGTTTCAGTAAATGTGTGTGGGGAGACGGGGGGGGGGGGGAATAAATAGTGAAACGTAAGGCCTCAACATCACTTTATATTGGCCCAATATTCTGCCAACATTTAAATCTTAGTCCAATGCTGGACGGGTCAAGGTGACCAAGCAACGTTCTGCTGCCGTACGGAAGGTTCTGGGTTCGAATCCTGGTGATGGTTAGGATTTGTTCCCGGTACTAGGGGATTAATCTACCCGTTGTGATGGCCACAGTTTAGTCAAACGGGAAATTAACTACTGCTGGACCTATATCGCATCAAAATAGCGTGATATAAGGGAGGTTAGGTGCAAAAAGTGCAATGTAAGAAGAGTAATAGCTGGCGTAATCTAAACTAGTCCACAATTTCGACCTTTTACCAAAACCTAATAGGCCTACTTTATTTAATTATCATCGATTGAATCGTACGTGAACTCAAAAGTTTTAATGCCCACTCTCTGCGTGGACACACATTTATTTATCACAATTACATATCTTATTTTATATTTTATATACGCTCCTTCTATAAAAAAAAAAAAAATTCGCCCTACGTTTATCCATGATCTGAGTCTAGTCTTTCATTTTTACGGGTGTTTTTTTTTTTACTGATGTGAAGTACTGGTTTTCCTGGGTTTTTTTCAGGCAACCCATTCCAGGCTCGGATGCCACTCGGGAAGAAAGAGTACTTATGTGCATTTGTTCTCGCATTTAAGAAATTGTTTTGTCTTTATGTTTATCTGAGCTTTGCGACAGGTTGATTTTGTGTTGTATTTCTAAATTAGAGTTTAATGCCTTATGTATTATTACTACTTTACTATTTGCCCTTCTGTCCTAAAGAAAGATTCGGTGGGCGTTGTGCTGGCTACACAATCCTAAATTTGTTAACTTTGCTTCAAAACATCTTTTGGACCATTGATAAAAATATTGCCTATGTATGTGCGTGTTGTGGGATATAATAAGCTGGTCATGGGGGTAACCTGTGTATTGAACTAGCTGCCCACCTACCTAATTGTGTAAAATATACCCATTGATCTAACTATCAATGTGATTATTGAAATTATTGGGTATAGTTGAAAGAGAATAGTAAAGTGTTATCTCTTCGCCTTCTCACGACTTATTGATTTCAACGCAGACACAGATTATATAGGTCACTGTGTACTACAGTGAGGCGTGAGGCTGATTCTTTTACTTTGGTATCTTTTTCGCTGACTCCAGGATGCCTGCTTCAGTTGCATGACTCCAGGATGCCTGCTTCAGTTGCATGACCTTTACAAGGTGTAAACTTTAAAAGTTAACTAAAAAAAAAACAATTGAAAAGGACGTTGGATGTCATTGTGGCTGCCTTTGGTCCATATCCTGATCAAACGATGAATAGATAAATCTTGACGTAAATCATTTTCAAGTGTTGCTTTAAATCTTCTGTGAATCTTCATTTAAATCTTGTGTAAATACTGCAGTACATTTCGTTACAATCTTGCAACATATCTTGCACATATATTGCTGGAAATCTCGTACAAATATTGCTGCACATTATTACAAGGCAATTTATTCACTATAATAAATCATGGATGAGACCTTCCATTTATATCACACAAGTATAATTATAATTTATAATGTTATTACGGCTAGAGTCCCCATTCAGTTTATGAAAATAATAGTTATAGTGTTGTTATTGTTAGCGTGAGTATCCTTGTATTTAGTGAAGATCTTATTTGCTCAATCTAAAATTTGTTTATAGTAGTCTAGAGTATTCCTGGTTCTTCGTAATCCCCTGGTAATTCACATAACGTAGTTTAGAGTTTTCAGTTGATTTTACTTCATGTATAATTATTTTTGGCTCATATTATACAGCAAGAACCACGATGTTGAGTTGTAGTGTAGGTTATTAAAATAGTTATATAAATACTACACATACACACATGTATATAACTTTGATATATTGACGTTAACCAAGTTGTGTAGAAAGCAACGATAAATTTGGTTTAATTTACAAAATCAATCCAGTAGGAATCCAAATAATATTATATACACAGTTAAGAAATACACATATTCCAATTAGTAATGAATATCTTCAATGAACATATAGCATTGTAGCTAATAGTAGAATAATGAAGAATATTCCATAATACAAATCAAATAGGAACGAGACTCAGAGCTTAGAATCTTAGATGTTATTCGATCGACTGCACGCCAAGAACTAAACTAAAAATGTGCGTGGTTTCGCGTAGAACATTTTATTACGATCCGATATTGTCACCAAATACATGAGAGTACATTATAATATATAGTAAAATATTACCATTCAATGAAGTATCCGATTACCATTGATTATTGACATCATCCGCCATCTTGTCCGGACCACTAGATTGGAAATCCCAGATAACCTCATTACACGGGTGTCAAGCGACCTTGGCATGCTGCATGCGTGATCGGATAATGTCTTTTATTAAGGTTAAAGAAAAACAATCGTTCTAATTAAATTGGGGAAAACCTAAGACCTTGGTCTAAGAAATGTTTTGTATCGCTTTTACGGCAATTCGGATAATGATAAGTATTGGTTTATTAACAATGTAATGTATGAAATTTACGTTTCGTAACAACATCTTGTACAAATAGGCCTACTGCTGCAAATCGTGAACATATGTTGCTGCAAATCTTGTACAAATAGTGCTGCACATCTTGTACAAATAGGCCTACTGATGCAAATCGTGAACATATATTGCTACAAATCTTGTACAAATATTGGTGCAAATCTTGTACAAATATTGCTGCAAACCTTGTACAAATATTGCTGCAAATCGTGCTCAAATCTCGCAGTAAACGTTGTACAAATCAAACCGTGAACATTGGATATGTTTTGCTGTGAACATCGCCGTTTTCAAATGTATATACATATTTGTGAATATTGTATTACCCTCGCATGAAATTTTAAGAAAATACTGAAATAAGGTTACAGAAAATCTTGCAATAAATCTAGCAGTAAATCTTTTGAAAACTTAAAAGTAACATTGATTTTTGATTTCCAACATGTGCGTAGGCCTCTTTGATTTTAGCATGTTGATCTACACGTTTACATTAATTGTGTTTATAGGCTACAATTCTTTGCTTTGTCTCAATTCAATATAGCTAGTTATTGTACTCGTGGAGTTATAGAAGCTAACTAAAACGTCAGCCTGATATCACAGAACTCCGTAAACGATAGCATTGCCATGTGAAGTATTGTATTTGACTTTGCTGTGTTTTCACTAAGTCCTGGATTATGTCGCATTGTTCTGGGGTGTAACCAGATAGCCACGAGTCCTGTGTGGGATGTGTTTTTCTTGTAGAGGATTTTTATGCCTGGGCGTAAATATTTCTGTAAAGGAATAAGATACCACGTGTCTTTATGGCGACCCAGGAAGAATGTCAGAATGGCTTCAGAGAAATCAAGAACCGGAAGTTATGGTGTGGTATGTATCTTGATAGCTAATAAACTTGGTTCTCTGCGTGATTGTATCTGAAATGAGAACCAGAAAGAGAGAGAGCTTGAAGATGGAGAAGAGGGGAGTGATGAAATAGAGAGAGAGAGAGATAGAGAGAGATAGAGAAGGGAGGAAACTCAGGAAAGAGAGAGCGAGCATGAAAGAGAGTTTTGAACCAATTTCAGAAAGACTTAGGAATAAAAATGTCACTTTCTCCTTGAGTGGTATCTAATCATGGAATGGGTTGCCTGACCAAAGATAAGCCAACTACTGAACATCATTTAAAATCTTACTAAAAAAGAAAAAGACTAGACTCAAACAATGGATAAGCGTAAGGCGCAATCATTTTCTTTTTAGAAGGAGCGTCTGTAACAAATAAGAACCTTCCTGATAACACTTTTTTAAAATAAAACAACATAATAATAAAAAAAACGCAACAATTTTACTAAGTACATTTTTGCATAAATTTCAGTCTTGCTTGGCTTTATCTCGTGCATACAAAGTGATTATAGGTTGAGAATTTTTCAAATGTGGTAAAATTTGTAAAGTGGAAGGTTATAGAAATAGAATCAAAACTCTTCACTTGTAGATATTATGAAGATTGTTTTGAACAATTTGAATTGCCCCACTCAGTCCAATCTATATTTTTTTAATTTTTTTTTTCTCAGAAACAAATTATGGTATTATTTGTATCTCAGAAAAAAACTAGAGTGTTATTTGTATTTTAGAAACAGACGAGGCCTATAGAAAGAAACTATAGTATTATTTAAAAGGCATGCACATTTTGTGTGTGTGAAAAAAAAGAAAAAAAAGAAATTGGAGTCTGGTCCTACCTGTGTGTTAATTCTTGTCACCTGAGAATGTTTCTCTTCGACCCACATTTGCGTAAAGTATCCTGGTGAGTTTGAAACTTGTTAGTTCACGTTTCAATTTCCCGCCAGATATCGTATTCAGTACTGCATTTAGTGTTATTGTATGGCATGATATGCCCGAATATCACAATGGCAGCTGTGTGTTTGTTGACTACTTTATTCAGAGAATCAATCTGATGCAAACACGCATTTGCCTGGAAGACTTCCTTGATATTGTTATTTGTATTTGAATTTCGCATTGACATAACAAAAGAGAATGAGATAGAAAAAGTAGAATACAGACGCAGATAAACTAAAGAACAAATGAATTATAAACGTATAGTCGTGTGCTATTAAAATATAGTCTTATATAAAGAAGTACTTTTATATCACAATATAGTCTTATATCATAAATGGAGTTTTATATCACAATGTAGTCTTATAAAACAATGTAGTCTTATATCACAATGTTGTCTTATAAAACAATGTAGTTTTATGTTATTGGTATGGTTTCATGTCACAATTTATTATTTCTATTACAATGTAATCTGCCATATATTAAAACATAGACTTATTTTTATTAATGGAGTAATTTTCACCAGATAACAACCGATTGTAATTTCGACGTTCATAGAGGTCTAGTTTATAATATATTAGACTTGTTGAATTGTTGTGTTTGTATATGAGTGTGTGAATATACATGTTTGTTTAGGCAACCCATTACATGCCCGAATGCCATTCGGTAAGAAAGAGTATTTACATGCCTTTGTTCTCGCCTAACGGATAAGTAAAAAGTTAAAGTCCTTATGTTTATCTGAGCGTTGTAACAGGTTGTTATTGTGATGTCTTTCTAAATTAGAGTTTAATACCTTATGTATTATTACAACTTCTCTCTTTACCCGTCTGTCCTCAAGTATTTCTAGGTTTAATGATTTAACTATTGGCGTTACTCTTGTCGGTTGTAAATATTCGCAAGTAATGAACTTTTAAGAATTTTTCTCATTTTTTAATATTCTCTTTAGTTGATGGGTCCCATAGGCCTACAGAAGGCATATTTTAGTATAGTTCTAAGTAATGTGAGATAGAATTTTAGTTTTTGTTCTTATTACACTTGTATAAGTTCCTAATGTTTTATTACATCAAGACATTTGATAAAATTTAAAAATGAAATCATACATCTATAATTTGTTGTTAGTATCAACAAGCCCATTGGCTATGTATCTTAAAAATCTTCTTTGAATTACCGCGTGGTTTTAAGAAACGTTTGTTCTTTTTGGACACACTTGACCTAATTCGGAATACCGCTAATAGAAAAGGAAAATTATATATAGATCTAAAAAATGACACATTATGACATTGAAGTGGCCTAAATGTTCAGTTCACCTTTGTTTCGCCAGAGAAGATTAGTACGCTCAACTCAAGTGTCGTGGAAGTTTGAGGACACATACAAACTTGAAAAGAAAATAGTAAATAGTTTATTTACACAAATCAGTGTCTATATGTTATCTTATATGTGTATTGGAACAAGGTATCTTAGTTCAGGTTAGGTGACTCAGGGACATAATAGTTGAATTCACTGCTTCGACCTTTTTATAGATTTTTTAAATTTAGTATCATATTTTGACTGTTGGTCCTGATCATTTTAAGTTACTATAATATGTCTTAGTTGCATTTGTTATTGCAACCCGCAAGAACACTACAATAATAGTGTTGATTCCTTTCCTGTTAATTTCTGAGAAACACTTAATGTAACGTTATTTTTTTTTTATTATTATATTTTTGCGCTACTATAGGCCTAAGTAGCAAAATCTTTCCACATGTCTTCCCGTCTTCGTGTTAAACTAATTCAACGTTATCATTTCTGTTCTCGCTCTCAGTAAGCCAATGAAAATCTTTCCGTGTGCCATTCGTGTTGCGCGTACCATGGGTTGCCGATAACAAATCTTTTATTATTTGAACTTTGCCAAAATCTTCTTTTTAGAAGGAGCGTCTGTAACATAAAAGATAAGAATCTCTGGACTTCCATTTATTATTTAAATGTTCAAAAAATATTAATCTTAAAATATTATTTTTATACCCGATTAAGAAAATATACGTTTTGTTTTGCGTCTTTAATAGTCGATTAAACCTACAACATGCGTGCCAGACATAGACTTGGCACGCCGAGGGATTTTTAATGGCACGCGGAAGTCAATTCAAGTCGCTTCTACGAGAAATTTAGTGCTACAGCGGGATGACATTTAGGCTGTTGGCTGAATGAATTACAAATACTACTTTGGCATATTGTTCTCAAAAGGTTGGCGACCCCTGGTCTCTAGTCTATAGTCAATATTAAATTACTCTATTCCAAGACTATTCAAATATTCTGCGCCCACTCTTCATTTTTTACTATACGTGTGACGAATGGAAACGAATCGGTCGTCACATAGGCCGAATTTTATAACTGCCAATGTTTATAACAAATGTATTAGCATCACAACCATGTATGGTTTAGGAATATATGTACATTATTTTGATTAAGCGTAGGAGAGAGAGAAGGTTTAGAAATATAAATGTTGTTTGTAAATGTTAGTATATTACCTTGTTCCCATATAGCGGGGTTTCCCTGCCAAGTAAAATGATACTATACCGCCCTCTCCCCCCCCCACCTTCCCGTGTCACCTTTTCCACCCGCGACGTGGTTATCCCCCCTTACCTGTTAAGATAGGAATCATCTCCCTCCAACTTTGAATGGCGTACGAATTTAACGACCAGTGTCCAGATTGCAATTAAGGGTCACATAGTCTCGTGAATATCGCGCCCTCTTGCCCCCCCCCTTTTCCACCTTCCTGGGTGACCATATATTTCCTACCTTATCTTGTCACTGTTTCAGGAAATATAATTCCAGTTGATATCATTTTTTCTGATCGCCAACGGTGGACATTGACATTTTTATGCATAGCTCTGGCCTTCTGCAAATGGCCCATAATTGGGCGACTTTCTAAGGCCAGGGAGATCCTTCTGTTGATCTCAAAATTTAGTACCAGATGTCAAACCATTGGTATAGTTTACACTCCCCCTCTTCATGTCCGCTATATAAGTTGAAACTGTTCGCTGTAAATTTAGTCCTAGCGCCAGTCTCATAAGAAGACACACTTTCATTTTAGTTAGAAGTCAGATCTAACTATTGTAAATATTGTTCTACTCAGATTGTTTGATCCACCATTTTATATGCCAGTTAGTCACGAAGTTTTGCATTTTGTTGATGAATTGCCTGCATCTGCTAATAGTTTACCTTCATCATTGTATTATTATTGCTAGCCATTTTCCGCTACTATTGAATAAAGTCATACAGTTTTCTCTCATAAGACAACAGCGTTGGTTACTGTTTGGTTAGAACGTGACATTGTTGGTTAGACTTAGACGTTTACGAAGCCACGTCTAAGGAAAGGTGTCAAATATAAATTTGCAAACGTACAGTAGAGGCTGCCATCCGACTTCAAAAGATACCTCCAGACCAACGAAGCCAAGGGTGTGAGTTGAAACCTCCACCACACGTGTAACCGGGTCGAATCCACAACTACCGGGTTACATAATTGAGGTCTCGTCCGGTGATTCGAATCTGGGCACCATTTGAAGCGGTCCAGCTTGATTGTATTTTTGCTGGGGGCTCTTATTCACCTCTAACAGAAAAGCCACTGTCCTGACAACCCGGTGACAACCTGTATCAACCCCTACACAAAACACTGCCTGTCTCCTGAAGAAAGTCAACTAGACCTACCCTGCTCATTTCATTGAACATTGCTTGTTACCTGAAGAGTGTCAACTGCCAACCAGACAACCCTGTAGACAACCCTTTGCTACACGTTTATCCACCTGACACCGTAGATCAGCTTCAACGCCGCCGTGAGACAACACAGCTAATAGTTACCGAAGTCCACAAAGAACTATGGGTTAGACATTTAGTTCAGTCTCTAAGAGGCCAAGCTTATGAGGTTTACAACAAACTTCCCTCTAATGACAAGGGCAGTTATGAAACATTGAAAAATGCGCTACTGATAAAGTACGAATTGACGGCTAGATCATACAATAGGAAATTTAGAGAATCACAAATAAAAGAAGGAGAGACGTATGTTCAGTTTGCAGACAGGCTAAATTCATATTTAATCAAATGGGTAGAACTCGCATCGCATGAAAAAACATTTCAAGGACTAGCCGAGCTAGTCCTAACAGAACAAATGAGACATAATATGTCTTATAAAATGAAAGTGTTCCTGGACGAACGTAAGGTGGGTACCTTTAACAAATTGGTAGAGTTAGCGGATCGCTACGCCACAGCTCACCAAGAGGAAAATCTGACAACCCACCCCCCCACGCCCACGCCTTGATAAACCCCAGGTAGGGCGCCCCAACGGGCCTATAGATAAGAAAAACTCACATCGCTATCCGCCCCAGCACGAAAATCAGCAAACGCTACGCCCCTACCATCAAACAAATGGAGGGAGCAATCGCCTAGAGCACTCAAACCCTTTTCCGAGTGATAGGAGAGACCGCCCCACACAGGCCCGCGTGTCCTCCGTTGTAGTCCGAACCGACTCTGAGGAGCCGGAAAATCCAATGACACCCATTTATAATTTGGGAACCTTAGCTACTTGCACTAATGAGTTAGAAACTCAGGTGACTTTGATTGATGAATCGAAAACATCGCCTACCCCTGGGAGCCACAATGGCCCCAAAGAAACAGACACGGTTGAACTGAATGGGGAACCAGCAACTTGTCACTTTGATAGTGGTTGTCAATACGACTCCATTGTTTCCGCTTCGCGGATACGACCCGGCGACCTTACGGGTCAGTTTGTAAGCCTTCGAGGGCCATCCCTCTCTGCACCCGTCCAGAATCTTCCCATTGCGCGTATTCACATAAATTCTCCTTTTGTGCGTGGCACAATAAATGCAGCGGTCATGAAAGACCTAGTTTATGATGTTATTTTGGGATGCAAGTACGTTTTTCTAGCTATCCCACAGACCCCTATGATCCTGACCCCGGTTATCACCCAAGCCCGCCCCGAGACAGTGGACTCCACAGTAGAGCCTCCGCCCTCTCACCAAGATTTTATTAAAGCTCAGCAGGAAGACCTTTCCCTAAATTCAGTTAGAGAAAAAAACCAAACAAGCTTGCGCGATTCTAGAACAGCTTATGTTTTCTTTAAAGCAAACCTTCTCTATAGACAGCCTTGCGCTGATCAAGATGAAAAGCCCCAGGTAATAGACATAGCCCATGACTTTCATATAGGAGCCCACCAAGAACAGACGTCGACTGTTCAAAAAGTGAAACATGACTATTACTGGCCCGGTATGTCGGGTGACAGCAAAAGATTTGTATCTTCGGGTCACCAGGGCCAAGTCATGACAAAAAAACGCCTCACTCCACCTGTACCGTTAGGTGAGATCCCAGTGGGGGATATTCCCATTAAACGGGTGTCAGTAGACCTAATAGGTCCCCTCCCCCGGTCGCGGTATAAGGACGCTTATATCCTGAGTGTAGTGTGCCAATCGACTAAATGGCCAGACAGATTACCGTCCCTTCTCATTCATGGCTTCAGGCAAAATCTTAACCGCCGACTAATGGGACAGTCTCTGTCTTTGACCCTGTACATACCAGGACCCGAAAACTGCCTATCAGACTTCCTCAACCGCCACTCTATTGCAAACAAAACGGGAGAGGACTAAGAAGCCCTCCTGGTTTATTGTATCTTCTGTCATTATCATAAATCTGTAAGTATCTCAATTTATCTCTTAGTTTTTTTTTTTATAGACTTGTAACTTTTGGGGTGTATAATCTCGCGATTGTTCTCGTAATAGCGCTTGTTAACAGTTCTTATCATAGATAAGAACTTTTGTTGGTGGGGATATTGTGACGAATGGAAACGAATCGGTCGTCACATAGGCCGAATTTTATAACTGCCAATGTTTATAACAAATGTATTAGCATCACAACCATGTATGGTTTAGGAATATATGTACATTATTTTGATTAAGCGTAGGAGAGAGAGAAGGTTTAGAAATATAAATGTTGTTTGTAAATGTTAGTATATTACCTTGTTCCCATATAGCGGGGTTTCCCTGCCAAGTAAAATGATACTATACCGCCCTCTCCCCCCCCCCCACCTTCCCGTGTCACCTTTTCCACCCGCGACGTGGTTATCCCCCCTTACCTGTTAAGATAGGAATCATCTCCCTCCAACTTTGAATGGCGTACGAATTTAACGACCAGTGTCCAGATTGCAATTAAGGGTCACATAGTCTCGTGAATATCGCGCCCTCTTGCCCCCCCCCCCTTTTCCACCTTCCTGGGTGACCATATATTTCCTACCTTATCTTGTCACTGTTTCAGGAAATATAATTCCAGTTGATATCATTTTTTCTGATCGCCAACGGTGGACATTGACATTTTTATGCATAGCTCTGGCCTTCTGCAAATGGCCCATAATTGGGCGACTTTCTAAGGCCAGGGAGATCCTTCTGTTGATCTCAAAATTTAGTACCAGATGTCAAACCATTGGTATAGTTTACACTCCCCCTCTTCATGTCCGCTATATAAGTTGAAACTGTTCGCTGTAAATTTAGTCCTAGCGCCAGTCTCATAAGAAGACACACTTTCATTTTAGTTAGAAGTCAGATCTAACTATTGTAAATATTGTTCTACTCAGATTGTTTGATCCACCATTTTATATGCCAGTTAGTCACGAAGTTTTGCATTTTGTTGATGAATTGCCTGCATCTGCTAATAGTTTACCTTCATCATTGTATTATTATTGCTAGCCATTTTCCGCTACTATTGAATAAAGTCATACAGTTTTCTCTCATAAGACAACAGCGTTGGTTACTGTTTGGTTAGAACGTGACATTGTTGGTTAGACTTAGACGTTTACGAAGCCACGTCTAAGGAAAGGTGTCAAATATAAATTTGCAAACGTACAGTAGAGGCTGCCATCCGACTTCAAAAGATACCTCCAGACCAACGAAGCCAAGGGTGTGAGTTGAAACCTCCACCACACGTGTAACCGGGTCGAATCCACAACTACCGGGTTACAATACGTTTTAGGAATTTTAAATAAGAAATATTGCTTGTATTTGTTATTCTGTTTAGAAAGCTCTGACTTTTTTTTTTCTTTTCTAGAAAGCTCCACAGTAAAATAAAATTCTGGAAATCAGAAAAAGAATTGTGGAAATTAATACTGTTGAATCAGAACAGGTATATGATTTGGGGGAGATTTGCGGTGAATCTTCAACCGTCGTTATCTTCTTTTTTTTTCATTTCATTCGTAAGACCCCGTTGGCATGTTGCCAGGTCTGCAGGCATCAAACTTTCAGACTCGAAATCTCACGTCTGCAGAAATGCGGCAATACTTTATCACCGTCTCTATCAACCTTTTCTTCTTCCTTATTGTTTTTCTACTTTTTATATAAAATATGTTTTAAATTAAATTTAAAGCTTTAAAAACATTAGCGATAAATCTAGAAGTCCACAATTCACTATTTTTGAATTTCATCTTAACCGGTGTTGACTGATAGAAATATGCTCATTTTATCCAGCTAGCAGTTCTAGGAATAAAATTTAGGTATTAAAAACCAGGGTAAAAACTTTAGACTCCGTATAATCAATGTATATAGTATATGCCGGCCTACTTAGTAGCTTATATCTAAAAAAATATTTATGTTTGAAGCACATTTTAGGCAATGTGTTTAAACCACACAAAAAGATATTTGGGAAATTGAAGAGATCATTGAATGATTATACTGACGCTCCATTGAATATAAGCCCTGGGAGGGGTGGAGGGGCGGTTGGATAGCAAGTGGGAAGTAAGAACATTCGAGAACTTTGCAAATATGAATATGTAATGTTTGTTTGAAACACGAGTGGCAGTAACTTAAATTCATTTAAAACATTAACAAAAGATGCAAGACTAGACTTGAACTATGGATGAGCGTAGGACGCAATAATCTTCTATATAGAAGGAGCGTCTGTAATAAATAAGATAAGATAAGATAGCAAGGCCTTTGTGCAGAGCTTCAATAAATCAACAATAAGCTTCGTTTTCCGTGTTAGTGTAAGAATAACAATCTGTATTTAAATTTGTGTTTTTGTTTGGTTTTGCTTGTTTTGAAAAAAAAAAAAAAAAAAAACAAATAATTAATATTCAATATCAAGCTCTTTAAAACCAAGGTCAATTTCGTACAACGATTTATTTTGTTTATTCCTCCAGAGCTTTTACCTGGGATTGAAGAATTTCTAACCAACACCTTAGCTTCGGAAACCTTATCATCTTTCGCCGAGGAGAGGAGACAGTTTTTTATAGAATGTCTGGATATAGTTAAACTACCTCCCTCAGTGCCTCCCAGAGAAGGTAAGTTTTGAGCATACTTTACACTTTACACAATGATAGAGGGGGGGGGGGGTGGAGGGGGATTTCAGATGGAGAAGCAGAGAGAGGGGGGAGAAGGGGAGGAGGGGGTGGATCCAGACAGGAACAGGGAGATAAATTATGCCACATAGATAAATGGGCTATATGTAATAACGGTTTACCCAAATTTAAATTTACCCCTGTTAACAATGATGTGTACTTTGGGGCAGGATACTCCAAACTCCGGCCTGTAGGTGACATTCGGTCCCTGGGTTATTAACCCGCCTCGCCAGTGCCCGAGGTAAAACTTATGTAGGCCCTAATGGTAATTGGAATTCTTTTGCATATTTTTAATATTGACATTCAACATTGTCTTAAAGACTTTTTTTTTTAAAAAAGCTGGTCTCTATTATTACAGTTTGAAGACCTTATAGTTATACATATAGTTATTTAATGCCTGGAGAGACACACAAAAAAAAAATTCCATCTTTGTAATTTTATTTTTTTTAAATAATAAATTTAAACCAAACTAGGATATTTAAGTTGAGAAATGAGGAGATAATAATAATTGTATTTATTCTAGGCTTAAACGAAATATAAGACGTCAATTTAGTTGATTTCCTCCTAAATCTGGCTGGCTCATCTAGGAGAAATTCATTTAATTTTAATTGAGCAGTAAACATATTTATGCCTATGTTTGGACTTAAGAAGAATAATTCACGAACTCTAAAACGTATAGGGATCCAGGAAAAAAACTTTTTTTTTTGTAATGGACATGAATAATGTCATATATTTTCTAGACTAATATACTAAATATAAGCATAGGCCTGGGGGCACGGTGGCCGCTGGTGTACCGAAGGTCCTGGGTTCGAATCCTGGCGAAGACTAGGCTTCTGATGGGTACCTGACCTGTAGTTGGGGCAAAGTAAAGGCGGCTGTGCATAGTGCTGGCCACACAATCACATAGTATGCCGTGGCCACAGAATCTGTGAACGCTGCTTCACCAGCCCTATGGATCAATTTGGTCCAGATGGGATAGATTACTTTTTTTTAAAGCATAGGCTTACCTATACATACTACTCTTACATACTAACGTATTAAATGTAGCAAATAGGATTTATTTAAAAAAATGCAAATTAGGCCTATCTCTTTTATGGGGCAAAGGAAATATTTTCGTGGCCATGGCATACAAGAAGATTGTGTGGCTAGCACAATGCCCAGACACCTTTATTTTTTCCCAACTGATGTAAAAAAACAACAATTCAAACTGGTTAGACTCCAGACCAGAAAAAAGAAATATCGACAAACCTGGATTAGAACCAGGGAATTATGATACGGCATTGGCGCGCGCTATCACTAGACCACGGTGTCTAATAAATTTAGAAAACCTGCGCTTAAATATTTTTTGTATCTCTAAACAGTCTTTTAACTGTTTCATTCTGAAACAAAAACACGAAAGTCGGTCTTGTAAAGCAATACGACTCAATCCTGTTAACAGTGCCCGATGTTGAGATTCTTATTGATAGGCGGACACGAGGTAGCCCAATGTTTGCCCAGTTTCAAACTCAAACATAAATGTTGAGAATCTCAGATGCAGAGGCGGACCAAGTTCACACCTTCACACCTCTTTAGAATTTAGAAAGAAGTTGAAATCTCTTAGCATCACTTAAATACATTTCTTGTTCCGTGACCTTTCTTAACGCTCCCGTTTAGTCGTCTTCATAATACGCATCTGATCTGATGACGTTCACGGTCCGTTGACCACAGAAACCCTTTTGGGGTTAGGGCCTGTTGGAGTTTAATTGTTCTTTAATTCAAAGCAACAGAAAACACTCCAATCTTTATTATTGTTTATTAAACAACCAAGAGACCACTACCTATGCGATTATATAGAAGCTAGAAACCACCATACGCCATTCATCCCCAGACAACAAACACAAGACTCTGACGTCACTTTCTAAACTTAACAACCATGTCATACACCAGACATATCGCTTATACGTTATTATTACGCATAAAGAAAATAAATAAAATAGCTCATAATAAAATAATAAATAAAAAAAAACAATGTTTCATATACAATAGCTTACAACAGGGCCTACTTGATTTAGTTAAGCTGCTGTTAGTTTAATAATACAATACATGTATTTCAGTGTAGGCCTATAACATGTTCTGCCCTTAGACAGTGCGTTTTGTATAAATTCTGTAGATTATTTGCGGACTGCCAATTTTACAGTTAAAAAAAACAACATAATATTTAATTGCAGTCAAAACTTGGTTTAGGCTACATACGTCCACATGCTTCACCTGATTTGTGTTTTTTTTACGTCTTTTACTACTAGATCTAAGGAGCTAACCACTTCTCTCCTCTTTGCATTTACTGTCAACTCCCTCCGCCCCACTACCCAACACACACACACACACATCCACAAACCTTTCCCAGTCTGAGAGAAAGAAAAAACGTGTCAAGATCAAACTCGGAAAGTATTGACTTTGACACGGTTTTTAAAGTGATGCAACGTGTAAAAGGTTACACTCTATATCCCAAATGTCAAGAGAGTAATGTTTTGGCTTCTTGCTTCTTCTTTCCTAACTAGCTATAGATCTAGACTAGCAGCTGTAATAATCATCACATAATATATATACTTGCCTTTTTGTACGAAACATTCGCAATGTTACGAAATATTGACCTGTTTTTGACCCGGTTACGAAATTAGCCTACTAATTTGAGGGAAAGTAATAAAAAAAAAACACTCGGATATTTGAAAAAAAATGCTATTGTTGAAAGCTAAAAAGTTTTATAATTCCTTATGACGTTAGAATTTTAATAAATATTTGTTCGATATCTACATATACCTACATAATGGGCCGTATTGCTGCTGAGAGTTAACACCCTTGCCCCTTATACAAGTCAATATTTTATGACTGACTTGTAAATTACAAGTCAGTCATAAAAGATTGACTTTTATAAGGGGCAAGGGTGTTAATTCTCAGCAGCAATATGGCCCATTAGACTCTACCCTCTACCTAAAAAATGTAAAATAAAGTTAAATGTAGCCTAGGCCTATGCATTTCTTACTTTTAAATTGTAAAAGGTGCTAGATTCTAATATCGGCAGAAAAGCTTATATAATATATATAGGGCCTATCATCAAATATAGGCTAAATGTCAATATTATTATGCTACTTTAAGCAGCGGAAAAGTCTATGCTATAATGTGTTTGTTTGGGGGGGGGGGGGCACACATTGCAAAGTATAGGCCCCTATGGGATGCAGAGTGCAATTGTAAAAAAGGAAGAAAAAAAAAGGGGGGGGGGGGTTAAACAGGCTAATTCTGAACTAATGCACATTTTCACACTAGAAAATAAACAAAATACTAGTTTATCTAATTATCAAAAGTCTCAAGATAAAAAAAAATATAGATTATTTTACATTTTTTAGTTTTTTTTTGCTTGAATAAAAAAATGGAAAAAGCCAAATCTGCATTTATTTTCATGAATTAAGTTAAACAAATAACAGCTATTCAAACGATCTGTTGTAGATAACCATCGAGGCACATATAGGCTCTTGCTGATATCTTTGCATAAGAAAAAAGACTAAGCTGTCACAGACAATCCGTTTATTTTTATAGATGAGGTGCTATATTTATACACACCGGATCGTAGGCCTATATATATCATATTGTATATAGTCCCACCGCCCCCATCCCTATTTTTTTTTAAGGAAGCAAGGTATCCCCGGACCTTCTCAAGGCCACAGAAGAGTTAAGCGGCATTCCCGTTGAGCAAATCACGCTAGACTTTGCTGCGACGCAGAGAGAAATTTCCAGGTCATTAGCTGACCCCGTCACCAACCCTTACCAGGATGACTCCGCAGAGAACGACGATGACAGCTCATCAGAAAAGGTAACACTAGATTTTACTGGCATGGATTTCTTTTTTGTATCCCGAGATAATGGCTTTTTGAGCTGATCATATTCTGTCACCTGTTGTAAAAAGGCATTGTTTTTTCTCTTTTTACATCTATAATTTCATAAACCTGTAAATCGCATATTGATGAATATTCGGCCTACAAATCTGGGGGTTATCACGGATTATGCCAACTTTAATTGTTTCGTATTTAAATTTTAATTGGTTATTTTAATTTGTTTACTACTATGTACATTCGCTGAAGTGGGAAAGTCGGAAACTCGGAAATTCCGAGTAGGAATAAGTAAAAATAGTGATCCGTATTCTGACACTGTGCATTTTAAAACTGTTGGTTTTATCGATGCGTCATTAGCAACCTTGAAATTATTTTTTTTTTTAAAGATTTGTTAAAATTATAAATAAAGAAAAATATTATTTTAAATTAAAAAATATCATTTTAAATAAAATTATGTTTCAAAATAGAGTAAAAAATATGTTTGCATTATAAGCACTGATCTATATATTATTGTGAAATATAAGTTCTTCGGCTTATAACGTTTAAAACACTTATCTATATGGTAATGGTAATGGTAATTTATATAGCGCTTCTATCCATGCTATTTTAGCATGCTCAGTGCGCTCTAGAAGACTATTAATCTGTGAGAGGTTTCACTGCTGCCGGTTAAGCGCTCGTGATAGCAACTCAATATTAACGTCATCTAGTCCCAAAACTCCTGTAGGGCGACAGGGATCTGTCGGTGGCGGGGCTCGAACCCGCGACGTGTCAGGTGATATTTTGGTTGACAGTCAGGTGAGCTAACCGCTCGGCCAGCCGGCTTCACGATATATATGATATATGAGTTGAAAAGCCGTAACTAAGTGGACGTCCATTAATTACGTCAACCAAATAGGGGGGAGGGGTCTGAAAAAGTTTGACAATTGTCGACATAGGGGAGAGGGGAGGTCAAGAAAATTTGACATGCAACAATGTTACTTTTTATTACCTAAAAAATTATACAAATTTATTACACAATTCTACATGTGTCCTGTGCCACGACGTAGCCTACATAGGACATAGCAAACATGTAAAAACATGGTTTTACGTTAATACAAATATATCAATTATGGATTTGACATGTCCTTTTTGTGTTCATCTTGTTAGTTTTTAGATCTGTGTATGGACAGTTCAGTATTTACTTATAAGCTACACAAGAAATAACTTAGGGTTCCCAAAAATAAATTTTACGAGTGAGTAGGCCTAATTGTCATATATAGCCTACTAACCTACTTAAATATACAAAGTTTATCAAAATTATGGCACACTAAAGTAAGATACACAATCTTGGAGGATTTAAGAACTGCAGGGTACTTCAGTTTATCTGTAGATTCCACTACAGACCGGTCCCATATTGATCAGCTCACTGTTATTGTGAGGTAGGCCTATATAGCCTATATGTTTCACAAGATGATGGGCTCCCTATTGAACGTTTTCTAACTTTCCTAGATATGGGTAGCCACACAGGGGAAAATATGGCTAATATTGTGCACAACCACCATAAAATGAGTGCAAAATAGAATTACTTGCTGGATGAATTTCACAAGACCAGTCAATAGCTGCCAGACCCCCAAATTAGTCTATATATACTATATAGGCCTATATGTAGCCTTGTAGGGAATTGTAGGCCTATGCTTCACTTTCGCATTTTGTTGAAGGTTCCAGGGATATATGTTCGATCATTTTGAAGAAAAAGCAAAGGAAAAATTGCCTGTAGAAGAAGGCATATCAATGATTTTGAATGATGATGAAAAGGTCTATTGAACAATTAACATTGTAGGCTACCGAATGCTCATTTAGTGAAACGTAAAATTGGAAAAGATTAAATATTTCTATGAAAAGAACAATAGTAAACAGAGAGAACAGAACTATTGTTAAAATCCTCGGATTTGAAAAAAAATGTGGGAGGGGCGAGTTGGGGGGAGGGGGGAAGGATGGTAGGAACCATAGGTAAAAATGTACTAAAAATTGTAAAACGTAAATAATGGACATCCCCAAAGTAACGGTAACTCTTCTATTTTTTATGTTAATTTTCAACGTCGTCAAGGAAGATGTAATTAATTCACATTTTACATATTATATAGATAAGTGACAAAATATTATGCAAAAATGCACCAAGTTCGTAAATGGGAAAACTTCCTACTCGGAATTTCCGAGTTTCCGACTTTCCCACTTCAGCGAATGTTATATAAGTTTACCAAGACTAAACTGAATAAAACACAAGTTAAAAAAAAGGTAATGTTTCTTTTGTTGACCATGAAGGTCTATGCAGCTGGGGAAGGATATAGACCTATAGGCATAATATAAATCACCAGATTTAACAGGCCAATTAATACCAGGGGGATTGTGTGGTCAATATAAATGCCAAGTTGTTTTTACTTTCACTTGCTCTAGCCCTAACGCCTGCTAACACTATCACTAAGTCAGTAAGTGACTAACAGATATTGGAATTGGCACCCCCATGCCCCCATCTCCCACGCACCCACCAAGTATAGCATGGTACGTAACAGACACGTACACTTATAATGAAATGATAACCCATGGTAGGCTTAAAGGAGTGGTGTACGTATGACATGATTCGAACCATATATAAATATCCTATAGGCCTACCTATAGGCTTGAAGATCCATTAAAGTTAATCCCATGCACCGACCAGCTCAGCCGGGTATTATTGTAATGTATAATTGTATGATAATTGCACAAAAACAGTAAGCTTATTTTTATGTGATTTTCACTTTAGCATACCGTAGATCTAACTGGCATATATATGAATTAATAGGCCTACAGTCTGCAAATAATGAAGTTTCAACACAACTTATATTGCTTAGATGCAGACTTTTTTTTTTGAGTTTGTGGAAGTCGTGGAAAAATAATTATTTCATTATTTAAAATTCTGGTTCATAATTGTACAAACAGTCTATTTGGACTAAGCTTACACACCAACTGATTAATTATAGGATTTCCTATATAGCATCCAAATTAGAATCATGATTGGTGTTACTGTTAAACAACTAAATCCATCTGGTAACAGCAGCTGATAGATAATAATTATTTTTTTTGTTTTCCAGGGTATCAAGGTGTATGATGATATTGATCCAACAGATAGGTAAGATAACATGGATGTAGACTTGCAGACCTACATATATCTGTTACAAATTTTGTAGAAACATTCACAGCTGCTGGGTAAGATGGGTTTCCCAAAACAACCCACGCTTCATTTCCATAATAAGGATCACATTGCTTTAGCTATATTAATATGGACTCGTTATATCTGCTCCTTACTTTTCTACAGCAGTGATGCCCAACCTATGACAAGAGAGCCCAATTTAGTCCATAAATCTGTCTCACAAGGCCCATGCTCTTACATTTTTTCCACTCTAAAGAAACCTCCATCCTCACACCAGTAAAATATAAAGCAGAATTTCTTGATTTATCTTTTAGCTAAGCTTATATTGTTTTTGTGTATTTAGAAAGATGTATTTCAAACTATTCTAACTTTCCTGCAATGATCTAGGCTATAGCATATTGGGAATTGTCACTCCAACAGTTACAAGCTTAAACTTCATTAGCTGTTAATAGTTTTGCTTTGAGGTTTAGAACTAGAGTTTTTATATCCAAATGTCATCATGGGCAAAGAGTGAAGAAATGGTGAGGGGTGATGGACCCTGGTCTAATGTAAATTGTGTCATAAAGATAATGTTCTGTTAATGGCTTGTCACCTAATCCATCACTATAATGTAAGTAAAGTGCTAATTAAACAAAAAATAAAGCCACCATTTTTGTTACTAGACCTAGATCTACATGTTTGGTTTGCCACTAATAAAACTGTTTAGGTTATTAAGAATCTTATAATTAACAGTAATGTAAAACAGTAAATGTTATCAATGTCAAAATAATCACAATTTATTAATCTTAGCTTTATATTAGACAATGTCTTATTAACTCTAGCTATTAACTTATTTCAAATAACCGGTAGATTAACTCAATATGTATCAAAATAAAAATACACTAAAAACAATAATGTATTTTTTATTGATTATTATTTTATTTTTATGAATGGCTTAATTAAAACTATACTAACATTAAATTATCAAACAGACAAAAACAAAACATTTATATCTCTCAAAGAAATATTTCCTTAGAGGCACTAAATATTTTTTTAATTTTTATTATTAATTTACATTCATAATTAGTGTGTAACATAAGGGTAATTTATTTTATCAGGTTTTTAAGTTTTTAGAGCCGTTTTTTTAAGTTTAGTTGTTCACATCCATATCTTAATGAATCAATTACATCTGCTTTCACCATGGTGGCTGATTGCCAGGTGCCCTATAAATTAGAAACATATAGGACATAGGATAGACTATATATGTATGAGGTTGGCATTTCTGGCAGAGGTAAATTATTAAAACTATATTCCCTTTGCATTCATCTTGATATTACCATGGATTTAAATAAATGAACCGAATGATGTAATAAATTTGTTTGAAGAACATCACAACTGATCAATAAAGAGACAAATTAAAGATTTTTAAAGGGAATAAACAATTTCCAATGTCAGCTGGTCCATTAATTAAGTCAACAAAATTGTGTGCATGGGGATATAGACTTAAAAAAACAACAAAACAAATTTTAATAATTGAATATAAGACTAAATTCTAAATTCAATATTTGTTTAGAGCCTTCTGCAAGTCTAGACGACAACATTTCATGGCATTTAAAAAAGGCAAATTTATACATTTGATGTCAATTATTTAAATTCTCAAACATACAAAAAACAGTTTATATTATAAGCTAAATATTATGTGATAATAATAATATGTACATATTATTTATGTGAACCACAGTTTGAAAGAGGATGAAGCCAGTAAACCACATGGGAGTGAGGGCGATGACGATGATGATGAAAATGATCTCTATGAAATCCCAGTGGCCAGACAACAACTGACTTCAGAGGAGAACAGTTTATCTTGTGATGCCGAAGCAACTAGTGGTGCAACTATTGGCAGTGTTGAGGATTTCTCCGAGGACGCTTTGGATTCAAGTGCTCCGCCTCTGCCTCTCAGCCCTCCTCCTTTGCCTCCACGGAAAGACACAAAGTTCTCAGAGTTTGGCAGCAGGAATTCTTTGAACTCAGAAGAAAAGCCACCAGAATTGCCATTTCGACCACCACTTGCAAAGCGTAATGAGCTCTACGTTACACACTCAGAGAAATCTGACAGGTCTGGTGATAGGTCAGATCCAGAAATGTCAGGTACAGTTAAAAATTGATTATTGGCCCAAGATTTAGAAAGGTTTTTGATATTTCTTTTTGTCTTTTACGGTAGTAGTAGTAATTGTTGATTATTGTATCCATAACTAATATAGCGGATGGTGATGGTGGCGACAGCACAAGTTATGAGTCATTTGATGAATCTGTTGATGCACAGGACCTAGAATTTAGAGCCAAAAATAATATCAAATTACCCACGTAAGGTTTTCACTTTTCTATTAATGTTTGCAAGTTAGTATTCACAGTATTAAAGCAAGTTAGTTAGTATTCACAGTATTAAAGCAAGTTAGTATTCACAGTATTAAAGCAAGTTAGTATTCACAGTATTAAAGCAAGTTAGTATTCACAGTATTAAGGCAAGTTAGTATTCACAGTATTAAAGCAAGTTAGTATTCACAGTATTAAAGCAAGTTAGTATTCACAGTATTAAAGCAAGTTAGTATTCACAGTATTAAAGCAAGTTAGTATTCACAGTATTAAAGCAAGTTAGTATTCACAGCATTAAAGCAAAATTTCTTTCAGGGTTTCAGAATACTTTTAAAAAGGAATGGAAATAATTTTAGACTGAACGTTTAAAAATAGGCTTAAGAGTATTCATACCTTTATTTGTAGTGTATCAAAGCTTTTAGTGTAAAAAAGTGACCTCCCATTAAGAGCTGGGAAATACTAACCTATTTAAATTACAAATATGGACCTAAATATATTTTTATGCTTTTTTTTTATGTGCTTCTTAAAAATTGAAAAGGCCTTTTAAATCAAACGCCATCAATTCAACCAAAAACTCCATACCATGAAAGAAAGCAGTATTAAGTATCCCTGATAATTGGATCCCTGGGGCATGGGAAGCAGTGTTTAAAAGTTTCAGTGGATTTACTCAAATTACTTTGCCCCAACTAATGTCATGAGCTGGGTCAGGGACACCCTAAAGACCAAAGAAATATTCAATCCTTTTTCAAAATTCAACCCCAAGATCTTCAGAGCAACAATTAAATTGACTGCTTCTAGACCACCATACCCACAACCATACCCACAACCATACCCACAACCATACCCACAACCATATTATCATAACTTGTGTATATATTTATCAAATATTAGACTTATTATCTTTTCTTTTTTGTAATAATTGAAAATACAGATCCTTAATGATTTAAGTGCATGTTACTATAAAATTAAGCACACACAAATAAATGTAAAACAAAAGATACAAAAACTGTTAACTCTTACATACCAGGAAACCCAAAAAGAAATCAGGTCTTAGAAAAAACAAGAAGCTCAGCAAATCAAGATCCTCCTCGCAGTGGGAAATAAGTGTTCCTTTCCGGAAGCTTGAGAACATGTACCTCTCCGGTGAACTCTACTACAAGGGCAAGCTTAGCTGGAACCGCAGAATTGTGGCCATCAGTAACAGTTGCCTGGCTATGTACAAGCCTGACAAGGACGCCAGGCCTTCCCTGGTGATCTCCCTCTCTGGGTATGAAGCATCTGTTTTGGAAAGAGACGGAAAGAAAGGGTTTGAGGTCAAAATGGCTCACCCAACTCAAGACTCTCATACATTTTCAGTTGACTTCAGGGACTGGGCCTATTTATGGAGAGATGTGAGTTCTTTAGCCTTTTTATATCTTAGCTTTCCTATATCAAATTGAACTTAAATCTCGACAAAGTTTTGACGTGTTTTAAATTACTTTATGTAATGTCTAATATTTGGTTGCAATAATCTTCTTTATAATCTTCTGTAATCTATAAGCTAAGATATTAATTAATTTTATCATTTCCATAGCACATCAATGGTGTTTCTAAGGGACAGCCTTTAGCCAAATATGAAACTCATCTTGCCAGGTCTTTTCCTGGGAATTCAGACTACGGTACACACATGGGGAGCAAGGTAATGTTCAATAAATTGTGCCTTGAAAACTGTATTATGCATTATACCTATATGTCCATTAGTTCTATAAAAATATATCTTAGGCAAGCATCAACCGTGTATCAGATACCTGTTATACAAATATATATCTGTCTTGCCAATTTAAAATATGTATTTGTACACATTTATACTTTCAATAGATTGTTTAATGTTATAATAGACAAAGTCTGTTTTTATAGCAGATACAGAAGAACATATATAGCAGAATGCACTATTTCTGTATGCTACATTAAATATCATAGATCAGTTTTTATACAATAAATCAAAAATATCATCAGTTAAGATTTAGATTAAAAATATAATTAAATTATGAATAAATAATAATTTAACATCATCGCAGCTTTTCAAAGAAATAGAGGTCTATTAGTTACATATACATAGCTTTGCATTACTTAAGGTGTTGCCAATCTTAGAATAGCCTCTTGTGGTTACAATGAACATCTACAATATTCTGAAAGCATAAAGAATTAATTGTATAAATATATGACTCTGAAAGAATTAAAACAAATAAATGCTTAAATGCTTTTCTTCACTTCACATTTTTTTAAAGTATTCGTCTATGTGCATTCGTTATACATTTTTCCAATGTAATAAGTCTTATGTGTGAAAAAAAAAACACTTATATTCATAAACATTAGTCAATAGTGAAAAGCAAATGCTTTGAAGGTTTTTATTGAATAATTTCTCCAGCTAAAACATTATTTCCCTTGCTCTTTGCCCTCATGCTTATAGGATGGCAAAACTTCTAAAAATTTTGAAGATCTTGATCTTGATTATGATGAAGTTGGACCTTGTGAAGCAGATCTTGGGGATTTGTTCATAGATGAAGATGGAGATTCTGAAAGTACTTGTAATAGTTCAAACCCAAGTCAGACTGGTTCTGAACAGCCACTGCGCACCAAACTGCTGTCGAGGCATTTTAGAAGTGAGAAGTCCTCTTTATTTAAAAGCAAAACATTGGATTCTAGACCACAGGCTTCGACCAGTAGCTGCAAAGAGAAAACCTTAGGTTCTACCATGAAAGATATACTAAAAAGACGTCAGAAAGGAATGTATCAAGTGCAAGGGTCGCAGCTATCAGAAAAAAGTCAACAGCTGGCACCAGAGACAGTCTTGACGGGGATTCAAAGCAGGCAGCAGAATCATCAGGGCCAGCCTGCCCGTGAGCAAGGAAATCCAAGGAGCGCTACTCTTCAACCAGCTGCTTCTCTACCTTTGGCAAGGTGGGACTGGAAAAGCGTCTTTTACAGCTGGGCATTTCCACTTGATCAATTCATCCTTGCCATGAGAGGAGTGAGTTTCTTTTACAGCCTGAATTGCATCCTGGCTTTATGAATGTCTTTGTTTTGTGATCTGGCATATTATTGAAGACAACTAAGTAACTAATCTTTCAGAGAATGTTCTTCAAAGTTCTTGCCTGATTTTTCTCTAAGGCATGGAACCAAAGAAATAATCTTTTTTTTCTTTTATGATTTAAAAACATTTCTTGTTAATTTATATGTTGTGGTTCATTTGAACTTGCCTAGGTGATTGATTTATTCATTAATGGATGGATATGTTACTTTTTTCCTAATTTGGCATTTTGCAATTAATTTTTTGTTTCAGTTTTAACAATATTTTCTTTTATTCTTTTTAAATCTTTAAAAACAAAAAAGATATTTATATCTTTATCTACAAAATTCATAATAATTATTTATTTTTAAACATAGCAATGTTTTTACTAAATAGAAATTAAAGTTGAATTGTGTGATTTTATGCATGTGGCTACCAATGGTCTTATCCACACAATTTTAAAGAAAAAACAACTAAATTTGATGTGATTTTATCAATTCACAAGAAGTAATTCAAATGTAAAATATCTATATGTTGGGTGGGGAAGGGAAACTTAATGAACAATTTGAGAACCCCTAAATGTGCATTTATAGAGGAAATAAAGAAACGGATCACTCCATCATACTGACATTAACAAATATTACCTTACCCTGTCAACTCCACATTGCCTTCTCTCTGCATGGCCCATCAATCATTATCAATGGATAAATGGAGATAAAGCATATTGGCTTGGTAGTGTCCTTTTCCCTTGCAATGTATATAAACTGAAATCTCTATTACATGTGCAGAGAACATACAGTTAAAATGTATTTATTTGGGTTATAAATATTTAGTGTTTTTTCTCTTTAAAGATTATGAATTTTGTTAGCTATAATTACTTCAATCTCAGATTTATAAATAACTTATTAATAATCTATTTAAAAAATCAATTTTTACATATAAATTGTTAAGCAAACAATATAAAGAATTCTTTGAATAAATTTCATATTTTAAGATAGTATTACAATGTTATGTGAATACCTCTATTGAAAACAAAAAAAATATATAAAAAAACATGACTTTTCTATTGTTACAGCTGGAAAAAAAGGAGACTAGTAACTAGTAATTCAATTAAAATTTATAACGTAAAAGAAATTTGTATTGCTTGAATAATAATTTTATGACTAATGTTTGTTGCCAAATAATTCCTTAGTAAATGATAAAGTGACCAACTTGAATTAAAGCATGAGTAGATTGGGTTAGTGCTTTTGAGATATCATAGAAGTAGAACACTATCGTCTGTACAAATTAATTTCCCATGCATGCTCTGATGTCCTTATTTTGTTGAAAGGATCTATATGTTTTTTTAAGTGGAGGAATAATACCAGAAACATAGCTTTGCGATGGTTTATGGCTTTTATGACATCAGGAATAGTAGAAATCAATAAAATTTACAGATAAAATGTTGGGTACATATTATTGTCCTGGCATCTTTAGTATATAGGTCACGGTGGGCAGCGAGTTCAAATAGCGATCCGAAGGTTCTAGGTTCAATTTCCGCTGGAGGCTAGGATTTTTTCTCGGGACTTGAGGGTGCCCCTGAGCCAACCCAGCTCTGATGTGGTACCTGACACTAGTTGAAGTAAAGTAAAGGTGGCTAGGCATTGTGCTGGGCACACATCCCCTTGTATGACGTTGCCATAGAAACTGATGAACGCTGCTTCACCAGCCCTATGATCAGTTCCGAAGGGTACTTTACTTTTAGCTTTAGCATATTGACACAGGGGTGAATGGTTTCTCTAGACCTATTGAGAACAAATTTTGATTGAATGGGTAATGTTCTCTTGTCATATTATTATGTGGCAAGGAGTAAATGAGGTCCTGTCTGGTGGAGGGAGTACATTTGGTGACAGGGGCGAAGCTGGCACATAGATAGTGAGATGCATGTATCAAACAAGTGGAAAACTCAATGAATTTATGTAACTAGCTGAAGATAAAGCTTATTATGAATATACAAAAAAAAATGATTTTTAAGTATAATTCCTACTATTTTTCTTGTTACAAAATATTCAATTGAAATGTTGTAACCATCTTTGTTCCGTGGGCATCAATTTTATTGTTGCGTTTCCTCAGAATGATCTGACAAGTTCAAACTCTAATCTTTCCACTGGCAGTGAAGGGACATCAGAGGAGAATGCAAAGCCAAGACTAAGAGGTATTGCTGACTAATAAGTTACTTAAAAAAATATTACAAATATCAAACAGTAAATCAGATTGAACAATTTCACTGCTACAGAACTTTGTCATTCTGTTGAGAGAATATTTTCTAACCATGTCTCTTTTATCAAATTTCATCTTTTTGGGTCATGTTCTTCAGTTCAATGTTTGTCCTCGTAAAGTTAATAACTAGGAACCAAACAATAATACTTCATATGAGGATTATAAGGTCTTGAAAGTCAATTATAGTGTCGGCTATAGGTCTACTAATGTTTTATTTTAAGATACCAAATTCTTTGGCGAAATTCTTTTTACTGACCTTTTTGATTAACTAGACTTTGTGATATTTCACATTCAGTGGTTATTTTTTTTATAAGTGGTTATTGTAGCATGCACGATTCCAAGCCATCTTTACTTTCTAAATAAATAGACTCATGGTTGCTTTAATAATAATAATAATAATAATATTTGTATAGCGCTGCCAACAAACATAATGTAAGCTCAGAGCGCGTTTAACATACAACTAAGAATACGGATATTACCCTAGACAGAGCTAAATTGATGATTAAAAAAGACAAAACAAATAAATGTAGTATTTACCGACCCAACCCATAAATAAGACAGTATGTTTCTAAAGCATGTTAAAGCTTTCTTCATTTTGATCATTTTGGAAAAAAAGTTAAAATATATACCCCATTATAAATTATCAGGAATAACCCTGAAGTCTTTTAGAATGTAAATAAACTTATGTTTTAAACATTTTAAAATGATGCCACTTCACTGTCCTTTTGTTTATACTTTTAATTAATCATCATACTTAAACTGTATAATATGTATAACTACATATTTCCTAGAATTAATTGTACTAATATGATTCAACAGGTAACAAGGTCATGAGAATGGGCTCATTTGCATTCAGGGCAACTCAATTCTTTGAAAACATTGGCAAGAAATCATCCAAGCCTCGAAAGAGTACTGGCAATGTCACGTCTGTTTCATCTGGCGACTACAGTGACCTGCACAGTGGTATAGTTGAAGAGTCCTCTGTTTCTTCCTCAACTTCTTTAGGTAATTATTCCCCATCCGACTTGACTCCCACCTCGCAACTGAGTTTGCCCAATGTGTTCAGCGACAGCTCTTCCGCTCCAAGTACTCCATTTGATCATCGAACTTCAATGTCATGGACAGGATTGGAGGAAAAACCTGAAGAATGTTTGAATAACATTGATCACAAAGGTAATTTGCCACATGATTACACTTAAAGTTAGAAAAATACAATTTTCTTTTTGATGCAGTAAACTACATTTGGTTTTGCTTTAAATATAAACAAGTGAAATTTAAAATATTGCAAAATGAACTAATATTAAATATGGTATTAAACATTTTTACTGAATTTTATTAAACGATTTTTATGATATAAAAGTTATGAAGTAAAACAACACAAGATTAAGTTAATTGGATAATTCCTTCCTTTAAATATTTTTTTTCGCATTGTAGTTTTTATTTAATATTTATTTAAAGTGTGTTTTTCAATAGCTTGGGCAAAAAAGTTATACATTTTTCAAGTTTGTTACATTTTACATTTCAGAATATCTGGACAATTGGTAGCAATCCTTACTAAAATACCTTAAGATTGAATACATTTTGATAACGTCATTGACTATATTTATTAATAAATCTAGGATTGTTTTCTTCTTAACATCCAAACTGGAATAACAATTGTTAACTTTATAATTGAAAGAGCTTATTACTAAGATTTCTATTTTGGCTATCTCTAAAAAAAATAAAAATAAAACACATTGCAGAGAAAAAAGTGTCTTTTGGTACTGTTGGTTCCATGGGTAGAAATAATTAGAAGTAGGAGAGTGGACACTTTTGTAAGACCATGACATATATTTCCATTTAGTACAAAACCTTTATGGAAAGATGGTGCTAGTTTAAGCTATGCTTGGAAACAAGTGTATGGATTCTCATTAAGTTTCATATAAAATCCACAATTGTGGACAAGAGCACACTAAGTGGTGATAGATCTTATCTTATAAGTTTACAGATAGAAGATTATTATGTCCACTATATAGGCCGAAAACTCCTGCAGGGCGACAGGGATCTAGATGGGACAAATAGAGGCACTATAGAAATCCATTATCAGCCTCTTCAGTCCGCTGAATAAAAACATTAAATAATGACCTAAAAAATACATTCTTTAATATGGGAAGTCTAGCTTGCAACTCTGTATTCTACTTTTAGATCATAACAATTCATATTGATTTAAAGGAGAATCAATTACACAAAGTATTCAATGTCTGTAGAATTTCAGGCATATGTACAGTTTCTCGGAACCAGTTTTTAAAGATAGAATAAAGTGTTTATGTTCATAAACAAAACAAAAATTTGTTTCAAACAATTACCCCTTTTACTAACCATTTTTCTCAAATTAATTGTAAAATTTAATGCTTAATTTAAGAAATAATGTTTAAGCTTTGAATTTTCTTTAATAAAACAAATACATAAATGAATTCATAGATGAATTTGTTAATCCAGAACTTGTGATCAAAAGTAGCTTTAAAATATAAAAATATAATAGAAATTGAACTTTAAATCTAACAGTTTTTAACTCTACTTTGTATGAATATTTTTTTAGAGTATTTTGTTGTATTTGCTGAATTTAACTTATTTGTGAAGACACAAAAAAAAAATTATTATTTAACATAGATTCTAAAATGTTAAGCTATGAAGCTAAAGCATCAATTTCATTTCCATCATACAGTCTTTATCTCCCTTTGTGTTTTTTCCCTTATGTAGGTTATTTGTACATATTCAGCACATTCAATAGAAGGAAATGGGGCAGGCGGTGGTGCTTAGTGAAAGAGAACATGTTTGAGTGTTACCGCACAGAACAAAGCAGACAATGTGAGCTCAATTTCTTGCTCAGGCCTTGTGTCATACGTAGGGCCATGGTGGAAACCAATAGCGAACTCGGACTCATGATACTGGAGAGTGGGAAGGAAAAGATAACTGTTGAGGTAAAAATAATTTCATATTAAACAGGGTTCGTACAGCTCCTGAAAACGCCTGGAAAACAAAAAGTTGTGTTCCAGGACCTTAAAACTACTGGAAAAACTGCATGTAGTCCTGGGAAAATACTAAAAACTCATTATTTTTTTAGGGAGATTAATTATTAATTAAAAAAATCTTAATCACTGCTCTTAGATTTTACTTTCACTTTTCCAGAAAACCCTATTGGAGTTAACCAGATTTGCCACTTTCTATTTCCGCACGCAAACGTTCATGACACCAGTGATGCCACTACTTGTTTTTTTTTTTACTAGATCTTGTTTTTTTTTCGATCCAAACTTGGGATGTGGGTTATATAAATCCCCTTAATGTTGTAAAACACAAAAAAAAGCTGTGTAGCGAGGTGTCTGTTTTTTTTTTAAAGAGCTCAGCTTGGCTGTTCAAAAAATTTACTCCTGAAAAACTTCTGGAACACTCCTGGAAAACTTCTGGAATTTTGAGGCAATAAAAGAAAGTCATTAACCATAAAATTGCAAATTCCGGATTAGAAATTTCAATCTCCACGAGCTCTAGATCAACACCAAAGTATCAAAATAGAATCAAATGGTCATAAAACAGACTAGAATAAATCAATCTATTACTTACTTTCAACTTATCTTTAATAAAGAGGCCAGGACTAGTAAAGCAGATTATGACTTAATCTCTAGACTAACAGAACATGATGATTTCTGAGTAAAAAACAGTAAAAAGTACATAATTTACTATTAAACTATTTAGGTGAGTTTAAAATCGGCTCAGGCAGACAAATTCTATCATCACCTCTAAAAAAGAACTTGAAAACAGGCTTTCCTAATATTTACCTTCATTAAACATTTTTAAACCCATACCGGTACTGTTTTACTTTTATATTAAGTCTGTAATTACTCCATTTATTTGCTTTGTTTTATGTTTCTTTGTAAACTTTTTGATATTATTAAATTAGATCTACATCCTTTTTTTAAGCCTAGAAAATTATATCTGTGATCTTGCATGTCATTGTTGCTCAATGTTAAATGCAATCTAAGCTTACAAAAATGTGTTTAGTGGTAGCGATTTTTAAAAACAAATTACAAATTACATATTTATATAGTACTATTCATAACAAAGTCTTCAAATGTGCTTTACATTATTATTGTTATTATTAAATAATATTTGATTTACCTCTTTAGCCATTGTCTAAAGAAGACATGAGCCCTTGGGTGAAAATATTATTAGCAGAGACTTCAACAGGAGAGGTGCCAAAAGGTCTTGAAGAATTTGTTCAGCTGAAGGATGGTGATAGTAACAGTGTGATGAGCTTCACTGTACTAAAACAATGGGTTTGTTTTTTTATCTTCTATTGAGATTATGTAGAAACTGGTCATTTTTTCATTTATTTTTGCACTATAGTATACATTAGTTTGAATGGCTTATACTTATATGATATGATTTTTAACAAAGATTTTGTTCTTTGCTGGCTTTGATAGGATATGATTCCCTGTACAGAAATGACATCATCTCATGAATATGAAGATCCTATGGAAGCCACGCTGACAGCCAAACAGCTTTGCACAGCTGCTTGTACACATCCTTCAGACAGCGATCCAATCTCAGAGAATTCATCCAATGCAGGTGGCATCGCAGGATTGCTGGAGACTCCTGAACCGGAAAGTGGTGACTCTAAGTTATCGGATACTTCTGACAGCACATCCTCATTTAATAAAAACAAATATACCACAGACAGTGGGTTCTACAGTGTCAAGGGGAATAATTCAGATAGTGACAGTGGCTGTGATAGCAATGCACGCGAGGTTGAAGTGCTGGACTGTGGATATGCCATGTTGGATTCTCGAAGCTACTTAAAAGCGCAGCACCAACCAAAGACC
Source organism: Anisus vortex (assembly GCA_949126835.1). Lineage (NCBI taxonomy): Eukaryota > Metazoa > Mollusca > Gastropoda > Planorbidae > Anisus > Anisus vortex. The sequence continues at coordinate 27,305,694 of OX421507.1, forward strand.
AACAATCCTTCCGGTGATCTCACTGAAGCATTGCTTCAACATGTTGACATCAACCAGAATGAAAGTACTCTTCCATTTGAAGGATCTCCCCAGGATCCATGCTCTTGTGTTCATTCATCTTCCATTGTGCATTCCACAAATAATCAAACTTTAAATGCAGACATTTCAAAAGACAAAGACGTGTCATGTAGTGCAGAAAAGTCTGGTGCTAAGGCAAAGCGGCCATCTGCTCTACCACAGAGTTCTCCACAAAATACTTTCACTAGTTCTGCAAGTACCAGTGCCACTATTCTCTCCCCAAGCGGAGATGAGTATTCTATAGTCATTAAAAGGTCCGTCAAATCCAAATCTCCCAAACCCAATTCTTCAAGCAAACATGAAAAAAATACTCCACAAATATCAGAATCTCATAACACCAACAATGAAGAAAGGTTAAACATTAATGACAGATTAGTAATGTTCGCTCCTGATAAAGCCCTTACATTACCTTCCACACCTGTTCAGGTATTTGAAAGCTCTACTATATCAGACGGAAAATCTTCAAATCCCAAAAGGTCACCTTCCTCTCCACACTCTTCACCAGAAAAAGATACTAAAACAAAAGACATGAATCCCGAATTGTCGCCGTCTGCTGTGCAACAGGATGTTGTTAAAACTCCATCCCAGAATGCTAAGCCAAGGGTCCACAGGGTTTCTCCAATTAAAGTAACAGATACATATCCATCAGCACTATCTCATGACGGTGACTCTGTTTCAAGTCCAAATCTCTACAACGTCAGTCCTGATCACTCTCCATTTAAAGGTGAGATAGCTAGCTCATAGTTAAAACTTTTAAGCTCATTAAAATAATTATCCTTGCTATGGAATATTATATTTTTTTTACCTTTTTAATCTAGTATTTTAAATTGTTGCTGGCTTGTACATGAAGATTATAGAAATAATATGTAAAAGTTTTTTTTCATAATTATATGTTTTATAATATCTTTTAATTTTATAATATAAGTTTCTAAAGGTAACATATGCTAATTGTAAATTAAAGGCACTTCTAGCTTCCAAGTGATCAGGTGTTACTTTTGGCTTTTATTATTTAGAATTTATACTCATTAAGTAGGCCTTTAATGATCATTCATTTTTTTTCTCATTACAGTGGATAGCCCTATAAGTCCGAATGCAGAAAAGATAACAGATTTGATAGACAACCCAGCCACCACAACTGATGATTTTAAAGCTGCTGTAGAGAGGCTCAAAATCAAACTTTCAAAACTGAAAAAGAAAAGGTAAATATCTCAAAAATCAATTCCATTCTTTACTTTGTTGCTACTCTCACCTTCATCAAGTTGTGGGACAGATGCATAGAAGTGGATTCCTGTGCTTATAATGAAGATAAATGCTAGAGACATGACACTCTAAATCTATATTCAACCAATTTGTTAAAAATAAGAACCGGGAAAAGACTCAAAACATGTGGCTATAGATTCAAAACATGTGACAAATGACAAATATTAAACTAATTACTTGAAAGTTATGTTTAATATTTTGTATTAAATGATTTTATTAACATTCAGATACTGAATACACTATTTACTATCAAAATCAAATGTTAACTCATTTGCTACTAACCTACTTTCCAAAGACACCCGGGAAAGTACTAGCCAAAGGGAAGGAACTCCGTATTAAATTTAGTAAATTTTTTTTTAATATTTTTTTTTAATTATTAAATATTCCCCAAAGTGAATAAAAATTACATCATAAAATAGATAAATATCTTAGCTTTCTGGAAATGTATACTTTTATACATAAAAAATGCCGAATTATCGGTAGAATTTTTCGCTGAGTGTTGAGACCCTATGATTTGGCTAAATATTTTCTCTAGGCCTAGCGTCAAAGTCCGATAAAGTATAATAAATCCCAAAAATCGAGTTGAAATGGAAGTTTATCTAAGTCTATATCTGCAGCATCCTTATTATCAGAACTGTTGTTAAATGTTATATTCGGATGTATAGAGCTATCGATTAATAAAGTAAAAAATGAAAGACGAAGGCTATAAAAAAAGTTTTACAAGACGAAAGGCAAGTGAAAAATACCCAATTTTTTGACGCGCATAGCAAAAAAACGAAATTAGATAAAAACATCCGGTTTTTATTAACGAAACAGACTATATTCCTACTTTTTAAAAGCCGTTTTTGCAGTAAAATAAAACCCCAGAACGCATGTCGAAAAAAAATCTAGAAACGACAAGGTTAGTCACACTTGTGGCGGCCGCGTTTGGGCGCATTAGTACGGAGGGGGGTATGACGCATTCAGTAGCGGTAGTAGCAAATGAGTTAACTCAATTTTGATAAAAAGCTCTTCACTTGGTCTTTAAAATTACCCTGACACCCAAAAATTAAGCCAGGCATATTTCCATAGAAATTGTGTCCAATTTACATAGCCCTAGCCCTAACCCTAAAACTCTACTGATCATCCTACCATAATGCTTCCAAGCTATTTTAGCTTAGAAACAAATAAGGGAGAAATACAACAGATCAAATATATAATTATTTGGGCAACTTATACACTGGGCTTATCTGCTGTTATAGTTTACAGAAGAAGATTATTATGTCCATTGCATATTCTTGATTTAGTCTAGTTTTGTAAAATTAAAGATAAGATAAGATAAGATTTCTTTATCGATCCAAACAAATGGAAATTTGTCTTGATTACAGATGTTTTGTCCTTCAGCATATTTTAAACAAAATAAAATAATTATTTGTTATTTGTATACAAGCAAAGAAAAATACTTAGTAAAAATAGACAAACGCACACACAATCACACAATTATCATGCAAGAAAAAGTTCATTAGTATGCATCTATTGTATTCTGGCTGACTGAAGTCTTGACGATAGCCTATATTTCTTGTTGCGTATGGTAGATAGTATGGCCGGAGGCTGACGTACAATAATTCTTTGTCTGGTGTGCATATTCTTCTTTTGTTATAATGCAGTTGGTATTGCAATATTGTTTCTTTATATAGATAGCCACCCATCCAACTTTACCAACTGCCACTGTTGATGGGTCTGTCGGAGGGAAGCAGATAAAATGTCCACAGACGTATCCCTCCTCTACGGCCACATTTACTTCGTCTTGTTAGTGTAAAGACATGTTTATTTGTTGTCATTTTTATCCAAGATGGCGGTTCGTTCAATAGTATGGACACTAATGGTGTAAAATAGTTTCGTGTAAGGCGGTTCTTCACATAAAAATTATAGTAACAATAGTTTCCGTTATACAAACCACTAACATACTTTAAGAATATAAAAATAAATAAATTCTGGCTTGATAAGATGGTAGAAAAGCTGAAAAACGGCACGTCGTAAAAATGCCATTATTATATTGTTGGTTATCCTGACATTCATACAACCCATTCCATTTAGCTGATTAATAAAATATGGAATAGCCTACCTAGTGAATTAGTAATTTAACTGATAAACAATTTTTTTTCTGTAGCAGCAAATATGTTATGAGCTATGACAATGTCTATATTATTTGTCAATAATTTTCTTTAGAATGGCAGTCCATGAAAAGAGACAAAAAGTATTAAGCGACGAAGAAAGATTGGTTTGTGAAAAAGAGTTGGCAGCGTTAGAAAGAGATGCAGAAAACACAGACCTGGACATTAGAGTTTTACAGGTAGGAAAAATGTGTTTTTGTGTAAGTTTTCTGAGAAGGCCTTTGCATTTTTCTACCATTTTACCCTATGAAGTTATTGGTCTTTGACTATAACTGTTGCATGAGTTTCAATTTAACATAGGGTTCAATTTGTATTACTGTTCTATGAATCAAAAGAAATTAAGGCCTTCACTTCTTGTTCTTAAAGATATGGCTTAATCCTTCTCTTCCCCTCCCATTTCTCTTTTCTAAGTTTTGCTAAACGAAAACAAAATGTATGTATAACAAATTTTATGCATGGGGATCTACTTATTTGGACCATTTTCATGTGTGTAAAGTCACTGTAAAGGCCTCTTATTGTTTGTTTCATAGTGGCATATGTATTTTATTAAAATTTCTAACTTGAAATTTTTACAGAAATTAGTTTGTTATTTATTTTGCTTTATTTTTATTTTAAAAAATATTGTTTTTTCAAAATATAGAATCATTTGGATACTTTGCAAGGACAAAGCATAGAAGCCATGAAAGCTGCACATGTTCGGCATAAACCTGGTGCTAGAAAGAAGAAAAGTAAACGCAAAACATGATCTCTTATTTTCTGCGTTGAAAAAGAATTAATGTTAATGTTGATATTGAAGAACAATTGTTGTTGGTAGTTTGTTTTATTTTTCAGACACTTAGAGCTTTGATTATTTGTATTTAAATTTCTAAATAAGTGGGCTGTACTTTATAGCTTTAAAGGAAAATGTGTAAGATAATATCCGACAGACAAAATACTTTTTTAATTCTAGTTACTGCTGTTAGTAGTTTCTTAGAGCCAAGGACCTTTTGACCCAATCTAATTTGGCCTATAATAGTTTACTTATCATTTCCGCTTGCCCACTAGATTCATGGTGATTTTATGTGATAGATATAATGAAAAGGACAGAATATGAACACAATTTCCTAAACTGGATCAGACCTAAATTAAGACCAAAATTGAACCTTCCAATTATTTTTTGGTAAATTTTTATTTAAGTGCCTGATTTTAGTTAATTTAGAGGCCTATAGGCTTTCATTATAACATGTCACTAGTGCGTCAGGTATCAGTGCACAGCCTCCACATATGACCACCTTAGACAGCATACAAAATCAATAGAAACTCAAATGTTTTTGAAAATAATTATGATGTGTTTCAACATATTGTTAGACAAAATAACAACTGTTAATTGCATAGCAACAAAGGAAAGTAAGAACACGAAGTCAAATTCAAAGTGATGAAAAAATACATTTTTATTTTCTTTTTTTTTTAACTCAATGAAATTAACAAAGTCCTCAAAATGATGTTGATTTTTAATAAGCCCAATTACTATGTTGATATTTACACAGAATACCATTGAAACATGCCTAAATATACTTTTGTTAGCAGGGTAAACATAATTTTATTCATGTTTTCTTTGTATTTAATTTTTTTCGTTTTATGAAAATATATAAAACTCCATTTCCTTATATATGCTTCAAGTATGCTTACACTTTGTAATCAAATTAGTAACACTGTTTAGTTGTGTTTTTTTAACACAATTTAACAGATAAGCCATTCTTTTAGAATCAAGTATCATTGCTAATAGCATTCTATTTGTTCCCAGTGATTTCATGTTATATTACTGTTCATTTTAATATATATTATATATATAGTACAATACAATTTGTTAATAGTTTTTAAAAATTAGTAATGGTTGTGAATGATTTTTATCATCAGCTTGTAACCTGCATATACAATTTTGTTGGGGTATCAAGCCGCCTTGTTTTGATAATAGCCAATTTTTCTTTTCGATTTGTTATTCTCTTGTATAGTTAACATAGCACACTATTATTTTGCACTAAATATATCACCAAAAAACTAAACTACAGCTACTTTATTTTACCTATTCCCTCAAAGCCTTAACAGTTGCCAAATATATAGAGCAAAAAATGTGATTGTTATTTTCATGTTTTTCTAACATAAACTGGTACCGGTATGATAAAACAATGTGTTTTTATCTATCTCTTCATAAGTAAAAAAATATTTTAACAAAATCATTTTTTTTAGGGCTGAAGGGCAGAATGTGTGTGTTCTATAAATATTTTGTCCACAATGTGGAATCTAAATATATTCACTGCTATATTTAAAAAAAAACTTGCTGACGCTTAAAATAAATTTGCATATAAAAGAAACAAATATAAAAACTATGCAACCATCACTGATATTACTTCATTTAAAATTAAAAAAAAAATAAGTTTCTTTTCTTTCCAATGGATGTTTTTTTAATGATAATTTGAATTTCTTTCAATACACAGCTCAGTTCACTTTTCTTGTACTGTATAGGTCTAAAACAAATTTGAACAAAAACCTTTCTTATATCAGGGGGTAAGTGGGGTAGGGAGAAAATTGAATAATTGTAATGTGGATCATTTGCAAAAGGATATCTATATATTTTGATAAAATATAATAGCCATTATACCATGTACCCAATTTCCAGGTTAATAGATAGCAACATTTCATGGTCACATGTAAAAAAACAAATTATTTATTTACTGCTGATTTATACAAATCTACTTAATTAGCTAAAGCATTGTATTAAATAGATATAGCTACTTTAAAAAAGTATTAGTTAGATATTTTGAAATAAGAAAATGTGTGATTATTATTGTGTAAAATCAAAAATATTAAGTGATACAATTAAATAATTTGTGCCTTTATTTCACTGCATTTGATGTGATGTTTTATATATTTGCCTGAAATATATAAATATACTGTTGTGTTAATCAATTACTTCCATTTGATTCACTTGTTATCATGAAGTGATATTTTTTTCTTTCTCTTGTTACCGAATATAAAACAAAACACAAGCAAAGGGAGATAATAACATATTTTACAATCTTAAATAAAATGTACATTTAGATTTGAACATTTATTTTTATAGTTTTGGTTACCTACCCTTTTTGAACCATTTTGGCCAATAACGTCCAGCTGATCCACTTCTCTAACCATTATACTTTTTGTATAGGCCTACTTGACCCATACTCTGACATGGTTTGACGGGTGTAAGTAAGTAATAGGCCTACTTGGCCCATACTCTGACATGGTTTGACGGGTGTAAGTAAGTAATAGGCCTACTTGGCCCATACTCTGACATGGTTTGACGGGTGTAAGTAAGTAATAGGCCTACTTGGCCCATACTCTGACATGGTTTGACGGGTGTAAGTAAGTAATAGGCCTACTTGGCCCATACTCTGACATGGTTTGACGGGTGTAAGTAAGTAATAGGCCTACTGCATTTTAAACATGTTTTCTTCTTCTCTTCAAGTAGGTCCCATTATTTTAAATTGTTTCCACAATGACTAAGTCATATAAGTTATTTTTAGCTTTACTGGGTATAGGATGAGTTGGCTAAACTAATATGAGCCTATTATTGGCTTAATATTTAAGACATGAAAATACAAGACTTACTAGAATTAAATTACTGATGAGATTATGATGCAAAGAGTGTCAGTAAAACACCATTAAAACACAATTAATATTGTTAATTTATCTTCATCATCAAAAATAGAAAAATAACATTTTAGAAAGTGATCTGACCATAAAAGTTATTTTAAAAATAATTATATCCAGGCCTAGCCATATATTTACACGCACTGTTGTTGCACAAATAGTTGCCCATTATAAAATGTTCAATAACTGCTTAGTTTTTGCTTTTAGTTGTTTTTTTTTTTATTTGTGCAGTTATGTTTAATGTTTTAAACTTAGGACCAGTTGTATATGCATCTTTTTTTGTGAAAATTTGGAAAGGCAATAATAAAGAGAAATAATGCAGAGAGATGCGCCATGTAAAGTGAATGTTTCCTGATTATTATTTTTGTTGTTTGGTTTAGACTAGTTTAGTTGTTTATGAAGATTGCCTTGTTATTTATATATTGTAAATTGTGTGTTGTTTTTATAATTAGTAAAGCACCCTAACAGCACACTATATTGGCACAATATTGGTCTGACATCAGGCCAATATTTAAATATTGGCACAATATTTGACCAATATTAGACCAATATAGTCTACTGTTAGGGTAGTTTCAAGGGGACAGTGAAGGGAAAAGATTTCTTTTCCAAGGTAAATTTCTAGAAATTTATAACACTAACAGTAGACAAAGCATTGAGATTAAACCAAATAAGTAATGAATTTAAAAAATAAGGTAAAAATGTCTCCGACTGTTAAATGGTTATAATTATTTGTTAAATAAATAAAATGGCATGTTTTCAAACTTAAATAGATCATTAGGCTATTAAAATTAGGCCAATTAGAACTATGGACAGAACTATAACCTATGGGCTATTTTTTTTTTTATTCCACTGACACTTCAAATTTCTGATCTAAGCTAAACCTATACTCTACAATTCAAAATACAGCTTTATAGTGCCTCAAAAAAAACAAAAGAGAGATGACAACACTTATTTGAAATTTAGTTTTACTTTTGTTTTATATAAAGTCGAATGGGGATGGGCTTGGCCTACTTAACAAAGAAGAGAAACTACTGCTGTTGCTTTTTTGTATTCTGAGGTTTTGACATCCACTTTTATAATGCCCAGCAAGCGAAAGTGACATATCCTACCTCAATAAGAAAAGATGTCAACTTCTATAAATACCAAAATTAACAACTTCATAAATCTAGGCTTGACAACAAAGGGATTTGGTCTAAAAGCATGTCCTATTTGGTTTTAATGAAAATAGAAGCAGCCAAAAACCTCGATCTTAGCATCCAAGAACAGAACATCTGGCTGGGCGTAATAATCTTCTATCCAGAAGGAACGTCTGTAAACTCATAAAATTTACACTCAGATAGCCTACAAATTTTTGTCTACATAGGATGCGCATATATGACGAACACCTAGAATTTGACTTTCTGTTTTGCTAAACTCGCAGCACCAGAACAACTGCAAAAGAAATATTTCACTAAGTAAACACATTCTTTTATGCACATATTATGGTAGGCCCATATGCCCTATTAAGATAAAAACATGTTATTGGCATATGGGTACTTCATCATGGGTACTTGGTAGTCTCAATTAGAACTCTGACTCTGCCTCCAGAGGACAGTGCTATTCAATCGAAAATGTGTTGTAGTGATTGTTTGAAGTGAAAGAGTTTACTATCCTGATGTTGCCAAGATAGCTCTAAGCTTGCTAATAATCCATTGACAATCGCATAGGCCTATATGAGTGTAAGTCTGCTCTCTCCATATCCATATGCTATGTAATTGCTATCCAAACACAATGAAGAAAACTAATTAGATATTATTAGATGCGAAAAATGACATGACAGTTGCCCTAGCCAAATTAAATTGAAGCATGGAAGAAATTGTTTGGGAAAAGCAAATGCATATTCAATAATTTATCTATATTCCATTGAAATTTGATGAATAAAATTTTTCATTTTCTAAATGGATAATCTTTTGTCAAAAATGTGTTATTTACAGTCTTCTAGGCCTCTAGTTAATTGTAGCCTAATTAATTTATAGCCTTAAATTAATTTTGAAAGGGGTCGGTCCGCACGTCGTCAAAAAAATACATATTTTAAGAGACCTGCCAGAAAAACATGGTGTTAGTGTTGCAAGAATAGGTGGAATTATTACAAATTACAACATGTGAAATACAATATGAAAAAAGGGAGAAGAAAAAAATCCATATGGGTCCATTAACTATTCATCAGTTGCCTAATAAGTTACAGGCATTCCTTATAGAAAGAAGATTGGCTCAAACTGAGTCAAACCTTCTGCAGAGTGGCAGGGATTGGTCGGCATCAATGTTAGAATCTGCAGGGTCGTCTAATTGACTAACAGTAGGCCTATATCAAATATATCATTATTTTATAGTGGTTTCCAAAGGGTGAGCAAAAATAAAATTAGTAGCTTAACCTTAAAAATAATTTAATTTTGGCTCTAATTTTTTGCTGGGCATAAATGTTAATTATTTTTGCTAACTCTCCCTCTTGAGGCCTCTTACATGGACCCAAACTTTTTCTGTTTTAAAGTATCTTAAATACTTAAGGCCTACTTAAGATTTTGGTTTTAAGGAAAACTTCGGACAAGAAAATCATAAGAATTATATATTTAATAACCAATTATTATTTAAATAATATATATTTTCAAATCAAACATCTTAATTTTTTAATTAATTAATTTAATTAAATTAATTAATTTTGTTTTTCCTAGTTGGCAACACTGCCTTATTGTTTGTTAGAGTAGTCCCCCCGTTTGTTTCCAATGACGCGATTGTCGCTTTTGGTCTTTCTGTTTTTTTTTAAAATAAACAAAAACAATTATTTAGACATTAATATAAAAACAAAAATACGTAAATTTATGTTAAAGAAAGCACTGCATTTTTTTATGTAAAATTTTTTCGCATTTCCTCAGTAGTGAGTAGGATCAATAGTCAACAGGCTTCTGGGTCTAAAGACTCTAATTAACTCTAAACTCTTATCACTATCACTACTATCACTAATAATATAATAGTAATACTCAATACTCTTCTACCTAATGATAATGTCTAGGCCCATTGCTATTGTTTGTTTAGAATGTTGACTAAAGTAATGTACTTACCACAGTGAATATGAGTTAATTTATTATAAATATTTATATTATATACTGGCTGTAGAACCCACATCCTCATGGCCGCATTACAAATAAAGCTATAAAATATGTTACATTTACTATGATTTAGGCTAGCCTATTTGCTATGCTATAGGTATAGGGTATATAGGCTTAGTATAGGTAGGCCTATATAGTAGGGCTATTTTATAGCCTAATATTTTATACATCAGTTCGAATCGTGATCATAATTCAGAGACCCATATGCTGCTGCCCATGCCCATGCACTTTCCCTTTGGAGCCTTTATTGGACCCATTTTATACTTATTAATCTTTCTTTTTACCCACAGCCTAGCCCACTGTAGTTTTAAACAAATCAATATGGCAGTCAAACTAAATAACGTAAAGAATTCAAAGCTTATTCCTTATTTTACAGCAGTAAAAGCTGGCGACTATAGAAAGGTTAGGCCTATATATATATATTTTGTATTACTAAAACTAACCTATGTTCTAAATTTTTAGGCATAAAGAATTAAAGATAAAATATGTTAACTAGTTTTAGTTTGCATTTTTTTGTTTCTTTTTAAATTGACGTAATGCAAATAACTATAATATAACTAAATTATATAAATGCCTTTTGTATGTAGGTTAGAAAAATGCTGAAAACAAAAGATGTTAGCATAAATGACACTGATACCAGAGATGCAACTAATCCCACTGCTATTATTATTGCTTGTCAATTAGAACATGTTAAAATTGTTGAGCTTTTGCTTCAGGCTAAACCTAAGCCTGCAAATGTAAATGCTGAAACAACCACAGGATGCAGAGCTATTTGGTAAGTTATATGTTAGACCTGTAGGAGCAATGTTACAGTTATGCATCTCACATTTTCTATCAAATGTGTCCTTAAATTTATTAACAAGAATTAGTTTAAATATAAATCATATATATGTTATTAAGTAGTTATTGGACTCTCGTTTATTAGACTTCAGTCATCTTGGGTGGATTTAAGATTGTGCAAACCCTGGACCCACATTCTCCAAGGAGAAACTTCATTGAATAATTAACATTCTTTATTTATTATGCAATAACACAACTACGACTTAAGTGAATGGGTGTTATGTTATGTCCTAACAGTAGGCCTACATATATTTTTGTTTCCATGAAGCTAAATAAAATAAAAACGCGGAGAAAAACACATCCAATGGCTTACATTTGTTGTGTAGATTGTATTAAAAAAATCAAAAAGTTGTTATAAAGAGACTTAATTATAAAACTTGTAAAGATAATGGTAAGGTGTAGAGGCTTTTGTAATTTTCTGACAAAGAAGACCATGCTACACCATTGCACATATACATGTTAGAACCAACACAATCTCTTAACCTATAAGTGACCAGGGAGGGTTATTTTACCTCCCTGGAGGGTTATTGTAGTTTATTGAAGTGTTTTTATTAAACTGTTACCTTACAAGAAATCTAGAAACCTTTCAATCACTCCAACCCATATGTGTTCACTTAATGCTACTTCTTGATGAGCACACTATTTCTATGCAGGAATGTATAATTACACTGTTTTTGTGTTACTGATTTAACAGGTGGGCAGTCAAACATAGAAACATTGAGCTAACTAAACTCTTGTTGTCTAGTAAGAAGTGTCAAGTCAATTATATTGATAAAGAAACAGGTAGTAAATTATCTCTTTTAATAAAAATATATATATGATATATATTAGTAGGCAACAACACTTTTAGTATTCTTCTAGTCAATTCTAATGTGAAAAAAACTGTCTATGCACACTATTTTTTTACCATCATTCTGCCATGCATCATGTGTTTTTTCTACCCAGGTTATTAGCAATACTACACAATTACGGTGAACATTTAATATGCAATAAAATGTGTATGGCATTTATAAAATGATACATTAGTTTTGCTTGTTGTCATTAGCTTCTGAGTTAAAATACAATATAGACTCAACACTGGATAAATATTTGGCCAAGATTTAGGCCTAAAGATTGGGCAGTTTTGGGAACAATAGAATGTGATAATATGAGTTCCATGAATAGTATTTTAGTCTCTATAATTATATTTGTATCACCAACATAATGTAGCCTAAGAAATAACAAAAGTCTTATTTTAAAACACCAAAACATTTTTAACAATTTATATATTAGCTATGTTACAAAAGTATTTTAGACTTAAATTACATTTTTTAAGCAGTTAAACCTCAGTGAAGTTATGAACATTTATTGTAAACCACATTTAACTCATTGATTTCACTTTAAAACAACAACAGGATATACACCACTTTACAGGGCTATCATTTCCAATAGTCCTGAAATAGTTAAAGAACTTTTGCTGGCTGGTGCAAATGTGGACACTAAGCTGTCATTTGAATCAGGGATGGTAACTCCACTTATTAAGTAAGTTCTATGGGTTAAATTTTTTAAATATTAGTTGTTGTGATTGGCACAAATTTCATCAGTGGTGACATTGGACCAGTTTGCACTGGTTAAGACAAAACGTTTCTTTAAGTTATAAAAGCTTAGAAAATAAATTGTAAGCTACCAAAAAAAAATCAAATGGCTAAATAAGTTAAAAACTCTGTTGTAATTTTGTGTTTAGCTATTTCTTACAAGGAATATGTGTGTGGTTGCCACCTTTCATGGGTTCTGCTTTGTTATCAGCAAGTCTCAGGTTTTAATAATGGCTAGTCAAGTTAAAAATATTGGCAAAATGTTTTCCTTTTGCCTGTAAATTCAAATTAAGGTGCTTTTTTTTTAAAGCTCAAAAATAAAAAAAAATATTAAATTGGCGTTCCCATCATGTAATTGATCTCAATAACAATATTAACATACATTTTTTATAAAGTTGCCTCCATGTAATACACTTTAAATTTTGATTGGTTGGATGGATGGTGGCTATGTTTTTTTTGTATCTTTTTTAGCAAATTAAAGAATTCACATTAATTGTATGATCTCTTTCTTTTTTCATTAACACATTTTTGTACAGAGCCATTCAGATGAACAACTGGAACATTTGCCAGCTTCTTTTAAATTCCTTGTGCAATCTCCATGCTAAAACAGAAGATGGACATACAGCTCTACATTATGCTGTAGCATACAGGTATAAACTTAACTTTCACACTGATCTCCAGCACATACATTTCTTCCCAAATGTTCATAGTACTGCATATAATTTGCTAAGGTGAATTTGGAAGTTCTGTTAATGTGGTAAGCTAAAGGCTATTATAGAGTTCTCTGATTCAAATCATACTCTGCATTGTATGTTTGACATTGTTTTGCATTACCAAGTTGATTTATATATGTAATTACTAGTTAACAAAAAAACAAAAAATGTCAAAAGCGCACACTCTTTATAGTGCTCTCTTAAATTACACATCACCAAAGCATAACTAAATTAGATTCATTAAAAAGGATAGCATCTCATCCATGTTATATTTAAAAAAAACTATAAATAACGATGTAGTCTTCTAGCCAGTGAAAAAAAATTATGAGATGATCATTATAGGACTATATCTAAAATTTAGAAAGATATTTACTAAGTTTATCATTACATAAAAAGTGTTTAATATTATAGGCGCTATGAAATTTGTGAACTTTTACTGGAGAATGGATCTAAGGTGAATGCCAAGAGTAAAAATGGAGTGACAGCTATGACTATAGCTATCCAACAACACAATCCATATATGGTGAGACTTTTACTGCAGTTTGGTTACAAGATAGACAGGCCATACAGGTACACACTTCTATTTTACATCAATCAATGTATATAAGAATCTTAATGTATTTTATAAAGATAATCTTTTAATCTACGGTAGTTAAATACTAAACAATTTTAATATTACTTTATCTTATAACATTGACTATTTTTATTCTAGAATTAAAATGAAAGAAATTTAAAAAAAATATGTGAGCTAATTACCTACACCCTTCAAGTTAACAAATGACATGAAAACACTAAAAGGCTTAATACACAGTATAGAATATATCCAACCCTAACCCAGAATAGAATCCAGGGCTTTCATGCACAACCATCAAGTTCTATACCATTGATACATATTCATATTTTATAAATTATTTCTTTAATTGATATATTTTGGAAATCCTTTTTGAAATCATACTTCTACAAAATATAGATTGTTTTGATGTCAAATTGGTCTACACAGATTAGGGATCTTTCATTTTTATCATCTGTCTGTCTTCAAAGCTGGCGTGAAACACCATTGGAACAAGCTATTAAGCTGCACAGTAATCTCTGCGCCATCACACTTCTACACTGGGGCTGCAAGCTTAAGCCCAACATACCCTACTTGCACCTGGCCATCAACGAGAAGCTCTGGGATGTGGCCAGGTTTCTCATACAGATCTGCCCCACCTATTTACAACAGAAATGGTTGAAAGAAGGGCATTGGCCGGTGGCTGTCTACAATGATGAAGCCATTAGGAATAATCTCACGGAACTCTCTAGAAATGTTTTAAGCTTGAAAGACCTGTGCCGGTCAAGAGTGTTTCAGTGCCTAGGAAAGTTTACACCAGAAAAAATAGTTAAACTTCCTTTACCAACTCCTCTCATTGACTTTTTGTCATTCAAAGAATTGATTAAAGAAGATTTTTACAAAAAGATTCCATTAGAGAAAATCATATGTCCATATGAATGTCCAGTTGTATGCTCAAGGTGGGAGTGTTCTCCCCTGGACATTTCATTGTCATCAGATTCAGAAGACTCTTTTTTGATTTGAGCTCACAAGGATTCAATGTTGGTTCATGGCAGGGAAATAATTGATTGGTTTGTGTGAATGTCAATTTCAACTTTATTGATTTTTAAGTTCAAACCTGTATTTTATTATTGGGTTTAAGTCTAACACCACATGTCTGGTATATTGAATGCTTCCACTGAATCCGGTTATAAATTATACTAGTGAATATTTTTTAAAATCTGATTTTAAATGACAAAAAAAAGTATTAATGCTAATCTAAGAAGATAACTTAGAAGAATTTTGCATAACATCTAGAAATTACTTTTGTTTTCTATTAAATGAGAGAAATATCAAATATTATTGATACAATGCATGAGCCAGTTTGCAGCTGTACCTAAATAAAATGTTCACCTGTAATTTATATACAAAGTCACCTGTACATTAAGTAGGCTATCTATTATCCTGTTCCCTTTTCTGTCAATTATCCTATGTATTATTTTTTTTATCTCGATCATTTTACATTTGATCTGTCTTATGTTTTTTTCAAAAAGTTTTGAGATTATCAATTAGCTCTATACTATTTCTTTTAATTTTAATGTAATACATTTACTTTTTTTATATACTTATTTAGTTTAAGGAATTATATCTTCTTACATAAAAATATAAATGGCTTTATGCATGTTTTTGTTGCTCAATGTTAAATGAGCCCAGAGCTTACTTTATGTTTGTTGGCAGCGCTAAATAAAAAAAAAGTATTATTTTTATAATCTCCCTGGTAGTCGATCTGCAGCACGTTCAACTGGCGTACCGAAGGTCCTGGGTTTGAATCCTGGTGAAGGCTAGGAATATTTCCCAGGACGGACTGGAGGGTGTCTTTGAGTCTACCCAGCTCTGATGGGTGCCTGACCTTAGTTGGAATAAAGTAAAGGTGGCTGTGCATTGTGCTGGCTACACAATCACCTAGTACGCCATGGCCACAGGTGAACACTGCTTCACATGCCCTATGATCAATTTGGTACTTTAATTTTTATTACCTCCCTTTACATTATTTATACTATTTAATTGTTCAATATTTACTTTTATATGCATTCAGCTATGTATAAGATAAGCAGTTTATAGCTAGTAAATACTCTAATAAACTGAAACATTTTTCTAACAAAATGGACTCATTTCAATAAAACTATAATTGAATTAAAAAAACATATTACTTTAATTATATAATTTTACATGAAATAAATACAATAAATATAACATTAATGAACTAACTATTTGAGAGTATAAATGTTGTGTATCATTAGATTTTCCTAATTATATTTAAATAGAACTGTTTCATTTTTAAAATACATCACTAGTTTATGTACAAGTGCATAAAAGGATAAAAAAATAGACATAGAATAATAGGCAAATTTTAAAGATTTTATATTTTCTTTTAACATTCCTTTATTTCATATATATCATTGACTTACTTTAATCTAAACAAGATAAATTTTGGCAGAAAAAGAAAACTATGGTTGTGTTTTGTTTTTAAAGAAGTTTGAACTAGAGATTATACATATATCATACATTAATATTAAAAAAATTTAAATTGAAAAGTTTAATGCCAAATATTTTATTTAATTTTAAGGGTAATAATTCCATTCATAAAATTGTTATATAGTTAGAAATTTTCCCCAAATAATTATTTCAATTTCATTGAATGAGACAGTATAAACTATTTTTAATTTCATAGAATGAGACAGTATAAACACTAGAGAGTTCCGAACAAATTTACTACAGCATTTTCAAGGCACAGTGAAAATAAAAAACTTTTCTCATAATTAAAGTAAAGCTGATTGTTATGATTAAAATTTAAATTTTAAAATGTAAAAAAATACATCAAATACATCAGAAACTTTTGGCATAGGTCATAAGCGAAATTTGTACAGTATAATTTGTTACATTTATTAAACTTATAAAGAAGAGGAAACAACCTGTGCATAAACATACATTTTTGTTTTGTAAAGAACATGTACAATGGCTTAAATAACATAACAAACAGTGTAATCTAAAGAGCAAACAAATCAATGAATTTAGTTAAGATAATAACATTCTACTACGAATGAAATTTCAGTAAATTATCTTTGCTATTAGTGGTTCTATTTGCGCCCACGTGTGACTCCTGCCTTGCCTCCTCGTCCCCGTGCAGCAGCTCCTTTAGTGCCTAGGAAGTTAAAAAAAGCAGAAGATATTATTTAAAAAAATAAACAATTATTGGTTAGCTAAAGATTTTGCCGACTATAAAAATGCCTAGACTTTAAGATAAGATTTCTTTATTGATCCAAACAAATGGAAATTTGTCTTGATTACAGATTAAGAGGCCATATCAGTAATGGCAAAACATAATGTGCATGAAAACAAAACTTTGTGTTAAAACTGTTTTAATATGTATGTCGTCATACAAATGTTCTCAAATATAAAATCAAATGCTTGTCAATAAGATCATTAGAAAATATCAACATACAAATGCCTTCAACATATCCATCACAGTAATATCAACATACAAATGTTTTCAACATATCCATCACAATAATATCAACATACAAATGTTTTCAACATATCCACCACAATAATATCAACATACAAATGTTTTCAACATATCCATCACAGTAATATCAACATACAAATGTTTTCAACATATCCATCACAATAATATCAACATACAAATGTCTTCAACATATCCATCACAGTAATATCAACATACAAATGTCTTCAACATATCCATCACAGTAATATCAACATACACATGTCTTCAACATATCCATCACAGTAATATCAACATACAAATGTCTTCAACATATCCATCACAGTAATATCAACATACAAATGTCTTCAACATATCCATCACAGTAATATCAACATACAAATGTTTTCAACATATCCATCACAGTAATATCAACATACAAATGTTTTCAACATATCCATCACAGTAATTTGTATCATATCTCATCAAGCAAATGAATAATCAATTTACTGTACCTGTAGCTCCGCCTGGTGGTTTGTTCAAAGCCAGAAGTCTTCTAGGGTTCTGCTTACATCCTGTTCGACCCATGAGATGGTCCTTCCAACCATCCTCACCAGAAGAAATATTTTCATGACACAGCGGGCAATGATTCTGGCCAGACTTATGAGCTGGAAATAGAATGATGGGACAAAGATTTTAGCTTTATTGCTTTAATGGTACATGAAAAATCTGGATGTGATTCAATAGTTACTTTTATGTCAGGGTGTCTTTCAGCTGTTACATTACATGAAACGTTCGCTTGACATCAGCTAAACCCTCCTAAATATTTATATGCAATATGACAGGTTACCCCTGTTATGTTTTATTATTGAACATAGCAAATATACCCAGACAAAGAATATACTTTGAATCTAGTTATATTTCTGTTTCTTTGATTAACTCCTAACAATCCATTAAGTGCAGAATGAATTCATCTTTCTATTTTATGAAATACAACAAATCAAACACTATATATTTATTTATAATAAAATATATTCATTTGAAAAAAAAACACATTTTCATTATTATTTATACTCATTATTAATATTTAGAATTAATTGTACAAATTAATGATACATTTTGGAAAGTAATTAAAGTGATTTTTTGGGACCAAATAAATACACAGGTCTAGTGAAGAAGCATTTACCAGTTTCTATGGCTACTGCACACTAAGGAATTGTGTCGCCAGCTTGATGCCCATCTGCTTTTACTTTGCCCCAACTGATCTGGGTAACCTTAGGGGCACCCTCCAGACATGGGAAAAAAACTAGCCTACACTGAGTATGGCTGTACATATTTATCTTGAAACTGTGGGAATTAAAGGGTGGTACAATAAAATCTTACGGTTGCAAGTTTTATCTGCCACGTGACGGTCATACTCTGGCTTGGGGATGGCTTCTGAACATCTGGGACACTTGCTAAAGTTTGATTTGGCCTCGCATTCTGTCAGCACATGGTCAGTGTATGTGGCTATCTCAACAACCTGGTTGTAGATAGTTATAGAAAAATTATACGCTGATGTCTTAATGACAACATACAATAAGCAATGGCAGCAGCGTCTGTGTGTTCATTTAATTATATCACATAATGTCTTACAAATGTAACCATGTCATCTGTCTAAAGTAAAAAACTTGTCAGGTGGTTAGTGAGCAAATAAATGAGTGAATAGGTAAAGTACCCTTCGGACCAAACTGATCATAGGGCTGGTGAAGCAGCATTCACCAGTTTCTATAGCCACGGCATACGAGGGGATGTGTGGCTAGCACAATGCCCAGACCAAACTGATCATAGGGCTGGGGAAGCAGCATTCACCAGTTTCTATAGCCACGGCATACTAGGGGATGTGTGGCTAGCACGATGACCAGCCCCCTTTACTTTACCCTAACTAGTGTCAGGTACCCATCAGTGCCGGGAAAAAATCCTAGCCTGCACCAGGATTTAAACCCAGAACCTTCGGATCACCAGTAAAACATGGTTAGTGAGTAGAGGCCTAGAAATATTTTGATAAGACCTAAAAACAGGTTTCCAGTCAGTTCTTTCAGCCATGATGGACTAGTTGTTCACAGGTTACATATGGCAGTGTTAAGTAATAATCTACAATTATAGTTAAGCCGCCAAAGGAATACAAAAGTTTCAGCCAATATTCCTGATATGTCTTACTAAATTTTTGGCTATAAATAAACCGTCTTTGAAATGTGAATTATTCTATATTATATTGTTTTATACTTACATTTACATTGTATGTATGTAATAAATACTTAAACAATTTATATGTATGTATGTAATAAATACTTAAACAATTTATATGTATGTATGTAATAAATACTTAAACAATTTATATGTATGTATGTAATAAAATACTTAAACAATTTATATGTACCGGTATGTATGTAAAAAATACTTAAACAATTTATATGTATGTATGTAATAAATACTTAAACAATTTATATGTATGTATGTAATAAGTACTTTAAAAATTTATAGTGGAAGAGTTTCTTTCTTGGGTGGGGGGGTCTAATTCAAGATAATGACAGCTAAAAATTTCTGGGGAATGTGCTGGCAACTTAGCCTTGATGAAGGATAAAATAAATTATATCTTAGTTCCTATAAATAAATACTAAAATGAGTAACATATATTTTAACCAAATTACTGAGCTGGTTGTTCTTCAGTAGCCATCAGGCTTCCTCTAGTTACCCCAGGGTGTGTTTTAAATTTAAGTCAGGATTAGCAAACCATGTCTGCAGTGCCAATTACTCACTTGTTTGCAGTTGGTGCAGCGTTTGAGCATGGGACAATTTTTCCAGTAGTGGATGTCCAAGCCTTCCTCTGTGAAGGTTTCATTCCTCTCTCCACAGAAAATACAAATACTGTGTGGAAAGGAAGAGAAAAACAAAACAAAGAATTGAAAGCTCAATAAAGGAAAAATACAAGTTCAAAACAATAATGTTTCTTTAAACTAACCTGATGAGCTAATTGCTCTTTTGTCAGACAATGCTTTTTAAACATATTTGCATGTTGTTTTTAATTGCTTAACTGTAAAGTATGTTGATTAATAGCTAACGAAAAGGGTTTTCTGCTTAACTCAATAGCTACCATGGCATTTCCCCCCGTATTGCCCGTATGGCCAGCCCATTTTCATGACCTTATTTTTTTACATAGGCCCAACGCAATCAAAGCTTTTTTTACAGCTTTTATTATAAATAAAGCCCTAAGTGTTACATATCAAAATAAGCAGAAATAAAAGTGTATCTACAATATGGTAATAGAACATTTTAAAATTCTAGAATAAGTGTGAAAGTAAAGGTGAAAGTAAGAATGTTGTTTTAGAAACAAAGACAAACAAATAAGAAATATTCAACTTTACAGTCTAATAACTCCGAAAATAATAATCCGAATAAAAAAGAAACTTTGCGATCCTATTTAGAATTCTATTGAAAACACTCGCTTCAAATTTCATTAATTTTTGTTCACAAATAACAAAGATACACACAAAAAACTAAACACAAGTACAGTAAGAATACTAAGGGAAAAAAATGGAAAATTAAACCAGACATCGCCAAAAAATCACTTTTAAACACAAAAAACATGTGTTCCAGTTAATATTTACATTTGAAAAGAACGAATACGGAAGAAGACGATTAAAAACAAGGACGTTAGTTTATTATTTCTAAATCTTGGATTGGATTTGGACAAAATAAATATATAAGGGTTTCTGAGCCGCAAAATGCGGCTCGTGGTCTTGCGAGACGGCTGGCTTGAGCCGCAAAATGCGGCTCATGGTAGTTAAAGAGTTAACTTGTATTTTTAAAAATAAAAATGTTGCACTGTCTAGTATGTGTGGCGGACATGTCTAGAATTATGCGGCATGTATACAATTCTATGAGGCATGTACAATTTACAGGGATGGGCAAAGTCTTTTTAGATGCCAGTTGAATCCAGCTGTGTGTTTCCGTTCTTTGTTTCAATATTGTAAAACCAGATATATTAACAAAATCTTAAGGATTACACTTAGTACATAACAAGAAGCTAGAGTTGATTTAGGCTTTCTACAAGATTAAACTGTCACAGAGACATGTCAAACACCTCAACTGAGATATTGAATAAAAAAAGGTATTGGTTCACATTTTCATTGTCACCACAAAGAAATAAATAAAATAATGCATAGTGGCGCCTAAATCCTCTAGGCAGCAAAAAACAAGTCTTAAATGGAAAAAAAACCCTTTCAAACCAACATAAGAAACATATTACAGTTTCGCGTAGATTAGTTAACTGTCTCTTTCACAAAATATTATAAAGAATAAAAGAGAAAAAAAAAGACTCACTTATCAACAGTAAACATGGAAACATCATCCTCATCTTTTGTGGTTGGTTTGCCTTTGGGTTTGCCTTTAGCTGCATCAGGTTTTTTCTGTAAACATTATAAATGATTTATTAAAAAATCTAAAACACTGTTTGCATAAAATTTAATTTTGTTAATTTTTTTTTAAAGTATACTCTGTTTTTAAAGTTTATTAAATATCAGTAATGAACTGTATCATTTATTATATTGTTTAGGTAAAATAGCCATACAATATTTCATTTAAATCTATTTCTTTATATTTTTATTTTTACTAATAATTATAAAACAACGACAATGACCTCTAATTGGTTAAATTTAAAATACATAAAATAGCCAAAATTAAAACAGTACAGTTGGTAAATAGCAGCTAATCCTAACCAATCAAAACAAAGAGCTAAACTAGCCAATCAAGCCTCGCAAAGTGTTTGTTACCTTCTGCTGCAATGGCTTCTTTGCTGGCTCATTCTTTGCTACTTCTACAGGCTGCAAATAATAAATTACTTTCCATAGTGCAAGTGTTAAAAAAAAGCATTGAAATTTGCCTACAAAGCCTGCTATAATATAATATATTAAATAGTTTTTAGAATTTGTTTTCATAAACTAGATAACCAGGTGTTGAATTTTTATTTACCAATAATAAGAAAAATGCTATAAATAGCTTCTTTTCTGAAACAAATGCTACAAGAAAACATAACATTAAATTAGCAGATTAGCAGCAATTTAATTTTCACAGTCCTATTTATTATTGGCAACCAAGAATATTATTCATTTTTATTTTTTTTATTTTTTTTATCCTCAAAATTATTTGCATTTAAAGTTGATACAAATTCAAAACATGCACTGCTTCTGTCGACTGCTTCATTAAATAAGTTTAACCTGCATGATTCGTATGTTTGTATGATTCGTATGTTGGGATAAACAGCAACAGTACAATAGCGTATGATTCGTATGTTGGGATAAACAGCAACAGTACAATACGGACATAGCATGCAGTTTTGTACAGCCGTCATGGTTATTAAATTAGCTGGGCCAATTCAGACAGGCCAACATGTCCATGCTGTAACAATTTCCTGTCTTACTTTTTATGTCATATCCAAAATCAGACCAAAGTAAAAAAGTATTTTTGTTTGTTTGCATGAGAGTGGAACTCCCATGGCAAGCGACATAGAGGAAGACCCAAGCAAACATGGAGATAGGAAAAATAGATCATGTGAGACTCAATTAATAGTTAATAGGCTTAATAGATGACTTGTCTAAGGGATTAGATAATAACAACCAAATTGATGCTATATTACTAGATTTTTCCAAAGCATTCGATAAAGTTCATCATTCTAGTCTACTAAAAAAACTTAAATATTTTGGCATCTCTGGTCCCTTACATCAGTGGATTCAGGACTTTCTCTAAGTCATCACCAATAACTGTAAACTCAGGAGTTCCACAAGGAACACGGTTCTAGGACCCCTACTATTTCTAATTTATATTAATGATCTGCCAAATTGCATCAACACAGGAACAAAATTACGATTATTTGCAGATGATTGCATAATTTATAGAATAATAAATACAGGAAAAGATAGGGAACTTCTACAAAAAAGACTTAGATGAACTGCAAAAATGGGAATCAAACTGGAGTATGTCTTTTCACCCAGAAAAATGCCAACTGTCGGTGATTGAAATAGAGCATAATAAATTGTCTATGGTCAAAGAGAGATAACCAATGAAAAGAAGAGTAAACCTTGACCTTAGATAGCAAAAACAGACTATAGAAAAAAGGACAATTATATTATGACAAAGAGTTGACGATAGTGATTTTTTGTGAGTTCACGTGTTGATTGAGAAATGTGAGAGGATGTGAGAAGGAGACGGGGAGATTTTGACCTTGGCAAAGGCAGTGGGCATCCAGCTTTTGTGGTGGTAGGAGCTGGAGTTTTTATGTGGATATTTTTTGTAATGGAGATAATATTGGAGATCTCAGTGAATCTATTCTGTAAATTCTATTATGTAAATGGCAATGCAATTGAGTGAATATATCTTATTGATTATGGATTTTCATGTAATTTGTGAGGATATAAAAATATGTGAGTGTAAATAAACTTATCTATATTTTACTGTTCCTGGAGAGTGTTATTAACTTTGTCAAAGCCTCGAAGAGATTGTTAGTGAAAGTGTTGAACAGTTACTATATAGCAACTTACATTTGGTGGCATGCGGAAACTACCATAAAGAAATGACGATGGTGTGGTTGTAAAGTAATAAAAAAATTTTTTTTTGAATCATCGTACTATACCACTTCGTCAGTAGAAGCCCGGGGCAGGAAAAATTTGCAGACCCTGAATATTTTATTACAAGTGTATACTTGAACTTCTTGTAAGCTCGAGTACTAAAAAGGTACAGCAAACAGCAATGACAATTATGAAGCCAATTCATAAATACTAATAATTTGTCATCTGAAAATTTTAAGACAGGAAAAGACATTTTATTCTTTTAGTGACTGAATTGATTTTTATATCAGAGCAAGATGGCGCACTAATGAGTTCAAAATGATGGCGCACTGTCTCCTTGTTTCAACATAACTGCAGTTCAACTTCAACTTTGACTATTTATTTTTATTGTGCATATACATCCTGACGTGACATCGAATGTCAGTAAACAGATTAGCCGGAAGTCCTGATGTAAAGATCTTGTGATATACACAGTACCCTATTTTATATATCCAGTTCCTCATCGGAGATGGCAGAGTTCATGTGAAGTGAAAACAGATCACACATATTGTCATAGTGTGCCTACCGTATGCTAGTCATACATGGATATGTAATACTTTCAGACTCTTCATAGTTGGAATATTGTGTCAACATTGCATCAAGTCATTGAAGAAACTGACACTGATCGTCACTATCTTTTCTTTCTTATGTGTAATTACTTACTAATAAGGGTATCCAAGAAAAAGAAACAAATAATAGCATTCATGGTAAAGAATTAACTCAAACTAACAATGCTTAATATCTAGGAGTAATAATAAATGACAAGTTATCTTGGAGCCCTCATATTGATGAAGTAATAAGAAAATCAAACAAAACATTAGGATTCATAAAAAGGAACTTTTACAAATGTAATAAGAACATAAAACTAAAATGCTATCTCACATTAGTTAGACCTATACTAGAATATGCAGCATCTGTAACAGTATGGGACCCATCAACTAAAGAAAACGTTAACTATTAGAACAAATCCAAAAAAGAGCTGCAAGGTTCATAACCAGTGAATATTCCCAATTAACAAGAGTAACACCATTAGTCAAATCACTAAACCTAGAAACACTAGAGACAGAAGGGCAAAGAGTAAAGCAGTAATAATACATAAGGCATTAAACTCTAATTTAGAAATACAACACAATAACAACCTGTTGCAAAGCTCAGATAAACATAAAGACAAAAACGCTTTCCTTGTCCTTTATGCGAGAACAAATGCATATAAGTACTCTTTCTTCCCGAGTGGCATCCAGGCATGGAATGGGTTGCCTGAATAAACCATGAAAACCAGTAACTTAACATCATTTAAAACATCAATACAAATGCAAGACTACACTCGGACCACGGATGAGCGTAGGACGCAATAATCTTCTTTATAGAAGGAGCGTCTGTAATGCATAAGATAAGATGAAGCATATTCGATGAGGCTGGAAGAAGTGGAAAGAGATGGGAAGAATTGAAGCGACTGGCAAGTGACCATGGAGAGCGGCATGCTTTGACAGAACCCAAAGGACAGAAGATGATGAACACCCACATGGAGCAGAAGGAAGGATGGCAGTTTTGGATTTTCTTTTCTTTAAATCACAATACCTTACTCTCTGGTCTCCACCCCCCCCCCCCCCCCTTACAATCTGTTTATACACATTTCACAACCAAAAAATATACAATAATCAGAGATGCACTGCTCTATAAATAAAATTAGACATGCTCTCATTCCTGCCAAGTTCTTATCTAATAACTTACAGAGATGATTATTTAAATTAAAGTTTCTTCTATAGTTAGAATTCTCTCTTTATTTTAAGTTCATTTAACAGTCACTGTGTTCTAAGTCTAGCTCTAAAAGAAAACAAGGTCAAGGTTGGCCTACTAGCTATTTAAATATTTTGAGGACTAACTAATTCATAAAAACTGCTAAGTGCTATTTGTAAAAAAAAATAATAGCAAAAACAAAAAACATTGCA
Organism: Anisus vortex; assembly: GCA_949126835.1. NCBI lineage: Eukaryota > Metazoa > Mollusca > Gastropoda > Planorbidae > Anisus > Anisus vortex. Next base: position 27,331,745 of record OX421507.1, read on the forward strand.
CAATGGCTCAGAGATAAAAGGGCCACTACTAGCCTACGTTTTACAAACTTTTAATATTCAGGACAAACAAGTTTTATTCAAAGAGAATCTTATGTTCTTAAGAGAAAATTGTTATTGTAAAAAGGCTAAATGAAAAGTTTTAATGAGCGTGTTAGAGTTTATTAAATAAGACAGACTTGCAAAACTAAAATGCTATTGACAATAAGTTGAATTTTTTTAGTACAGAAATTTTGTAAAACAACTTCTTTTTATAAATTCATTATTCAAAGAGCTTTTAGTTTCTAAACATTGCTATTCTTTAATTTTAGAAAGGACAGTATAAGGATGAAAAAAATATAGGAAAAGAATTTTAATTTAGTTTATTGTGCTGTTAAATAAATACTGTAAAGTTTCAATTCTTTAGACAGATTTACTGACGTATAATACCGGTACACTAAACTAAAACTATCTTTAATTTAATATAATTACAGAATCAACTCCACAAGGCCATGAGAGCAAGAACTTACTAACTCACATAAGTTGATCTAAATGTCATTGATGCTTATTTTTAATGCAAGCCTATGAATAGCTAATGTTAACCTCTAATTGCTAAAATTACTAGAGTCTAGTATTAGATAAAGTAAAGAAAAAATATTTTAAGATTAAAAAAAAATAATTTTCAAGTCTTACATGATTGCTCCTGTCACTTCGAGGCTTTAAAAGTTGTGTATACATTAGAATAATTACAAGAAAGTAAATAAGTAAAGATAATACTAATATATTTAGTGCACAGAGAAAAGAAAGATGTTAAAAAAAAAAAGATGTTTTATATATAATAGAACATAGTAACCATTGAAAAGTTACAAAATATTTCTAGCTTTACTCTTACAGTTCCTTGTGTAAGAAATGTAAACAGATAAATGTTACCAACTTTAAATGACATGTTTGTTTCTAGCTTTACTCTTACAGTTCCTTGTGTAAGAAATGTAAACAGATAAATGTTACCAACTTTAAATGACATGTTTGTTTCTAGCTTTACTCTTACAGTTCCTTGTGTAAGAAATGTAAACAGATAAATGTTACCAACTTTAAATGACATGTTTGTTTCTAGCTTTACTCTTACAGTTCCTTGTGTAAGAAATGTAAACAGATAAATGTTACCAACTTTAAATGACATGTTTGTTTCTAGCTTTACTCGTACAGTTCCTTGTGTAAGAAATGTAAACAGATAAATGTTACCAACTTTAAATGACATGTTTGTTTCTAGCTTTACTCTTACAGTTCCTTGTGTAAGAAATGTAAACAGATAAATGTTACCAACTTTAAATGACATGTTTGTTTCTAGCTTTACTCTTACAGTTCCTTGTGTAAGAAATGTAAACAGATAAATGTTACCAACTTTAAATGACATGTTTGTTTCTAGCTTTACTCTTACAGTTCCTTGTGTAAGAAATGTAAACAGATAAATGTTACCAACTTTAAATGACATGTTTGTTTCTAGCTTTACTCGTACAGTTCCTTGTGTAAGAAATGTAAACAGATAAATGTTACCAACTTTAAAAGACATGTTTGTTTCTAGCTTTACTCTTACAGTTCCTTGTGTAAGAAATGTAAACAGATAAATGTTACCAACTTTAAATGACATGTTTGTTTCTAGCTTTACTCTTACAGTTCCTTGTGTAAGAAATGTAAACAGATAAATGTTACCAACTTTAAATGACATGTTTGTTTCTAGCTTTACTCTTACAGTTCCTTGTGTAAGAAATGTAAACAGATAAATGTTACCAACTTTAAATGACATGTTTGTTTCTAGCTTTACTCGTACAGTTCCTTGTGTAAGAAATGTAAACAGATAAATGTTACCAACTTTAAAAGACATGTTTGTTTCTAGCTTTACTCTTACAGTTCCTTGTGTAAGAAATGTAAACAGATAAATGTTACCAACTTTAAATGACATGTTTGTTTCTAGCTTTACTCTTACAGTTCCTTGTGTAAGAAATGTAAACAGATAAATGTTACCAACTTTAAAAGACATGTTTGTTTCTAGCTTTACTCTTACAGTTCCTTGTGTAAGAAATGTAAACAGATAAATGTTACCAACTTTAAAAGACATGTTTGTTTCTAGCTTTACTCTTACAGTTCCTTGTGTAAGAAATGTAAACAGATAAATGTTACCAACTTTAAAAGACATGTTTGTTTCTAGCTTTACTCTTACAGTTCCTTGTGTAAGAAATGTAAACAGATAAATGTTACCAACTTTAAATGACATGTTTGTTTCTAGCTTTACTCTTACAGTTCCTTGTGTAAGAAATGTAAACAGATAAATGTTACCAACTTTAAAAGACATGTTTGTTTCTAGCTTTACTCTTACAGTTCCTTGTGTAAGAAATGTAAACAGATAAATGTTACCAACTTTAAATGACATGTTTGTTTCTAGCTTTACTCTTACAGTTCCTTGTGTAAGAAATGTAAACAGATAAATGTTACCAACTTTAAATGACATGTTTGTTTCTAGCTTTACTCTTACAGTTCCTTGTGTAAGAAATGTAAACAGATAAATGTTACCAACTTTAAATGACATGTTTGTTTCTAGCTTTACTCTTACAGTTCCTTGTGTAAGAAATGTAAACAGATAAATGTTACCAACTTTAAATGACATGTTTGTTTCTAGCTTTACTCTTACAGTTCCTTGTGTAAGAAATGTAAACAGATAAATGTTACCAACTTTAAATGACATGTTTGTTTCTAGCTTTACTCTTACAGTTCCTTGTGTAAGAAATGTAAACAGATAAATGTTACCAACTTTAAATGACATGTTTGTTTCTAGCTTTACTCTTACAGTTCCTTGTGTAAGAAATGTAAACAGATAAATGTTACCAACTTTAAATGACATGTTTGTTTCTAGCTTTACTCTTACAGTTCCTTGTGTAAGAAATGTAAACAGATAAATGTTACCAACTTTAAATGACATGTTTGTTTCTAGCTTTACTCTTACAGTTCCTTGTGTAAGAAATGTAAACAGATAAATGTTACCAACTTTAAATGACATGTTTGTTTCTAGCTTTACTCTTACAGTTCCTTGTGTAAGAAATGTAAACAGATAAATGTTACCAACTTTAAATGACATGTTTGTTTCTAGCTTTACTCTTACAGTTCCTTGTGTAAGAAATGTAAACAGATAAATGTTACCAACTTTAAATGACATGTTTGTTTCTAGCTTTACTCTTACAGTTCCTTGTGTAAGAAATGTAAACAGATAAATGTTACCAACTTTAAATGACATGTTTGTTTCTAGCTTTACTCGTACAGTTCCTTGTGTAAGAAATGTAAACAGATAAATGTTACCAACTTTAAATGACATGTTTGTTTCTAGCTTTACTCTTACAGTTCCTTGTGTAAGAAATGTAAACAGATAAATGTTACCAACTTTAAATGACATGTTTGTTTCTAGCTTTACTCTTACAGTTCCTTGTGTAAGAAATGTAAACAGATAAATGTTACCAACTTTAAAAGACATGTTTGTTTCTAGCTTTACTCTTACAGTTCCTTGTGTAAGAAATGTAAACAGATAAATGTTACCAACTTTAAATGACATGTTTGTTTCTAGCTTTACTCTTACAGTTCCTTGTGTAAGAAATGTAAACAGATAAATGTTACCAACTTTAAATGACATGTTTGTTTCTAGCTTTACTCTTACAGTTCCTTGTGTAAGAAATGTAAACAGATAAATGTTACCAACTTTAAAAGACATGTTTGTTTCTAGCTTTACTCTTACAGTTCCTTGTGTAAGAAATGTAAACAGATAAATGTTACCAACTTTAAATGACATGTTTGTTTCTAGCTTTACTCTTACAGTTCCTTGTGTAAGAAATGTAAACAGATAAATGTTACCAACTTTAAAAGACATGTTTGTTTCTAGCTTTACTCTTACAGTTCCTTGTGTAAGAAATGTAAACAGATAAATGTTACCAACTTTAAATGACATGTTTGTTTCTAGCTTTACTCTTACAGTTCCTTGTGTAAGAAATGTAAACAGATAAATGTTACCAACTTTAAATGACATGTTTGTTTCTAGCTTTACTCTTACAGTTCCTTGTGTAAGAAATGTAAACAGATAAATGTTACCAACTTTAAATGACATGTTTGTTTCTAGCTTTACTCTTACAGTTCCTTGTGTAAGAAATGTAAACAGATAAATGTTACCAACTTTAAATGACATGTTTGTTTCTAGCTTTACTTGTACAGTTCCTTGTGTAAGAAATGTAAACAGATAAATGTTACCAACTTTAAATGACATGTTTGTTTCTAGCTTTACTCTTACAGTTCCTTGTGTAAGAAATGTAAACAGATAAATGTTACCAACTTTAAATGACATGTTTGTTTCTAGCTTTACTCTTACAGTTCCTTGTGTAAGAAATGTAAACAGATAAATGTTACCAACTTTAAATGACATGTTTGTTTCTAGCTTTACTCTTACAGTTCCTTGTGTAAGAAATGTAAACAGATAAATGTTACCAACTTTAAAAGACATGTTTGTTTCTAGCTTTACTCTTACAGTTCCTTGTGTAAGAAATGTAAACAGATAAATGTTACCAACTTTAAATGACATGTTTGTTTCTAGCTTTACTCTTACAGTTCCTTGTGTAAGAAATGTAAACAGATAAATGTTACCAACTTTAAATGACATGTTTGTTTCTAGCTTTACTCTTACAGTTCCTTGTGTAAGAAATGTAAACAGATAAATGTTACCAACTTTAAATGACATGTTTGTTTCTAGCTTTACTTGTACAGTTCCTTGTGTAAGAAATGTAAACAGATAAATGTTACCAACTTTAAATGACATGTTTGTTTCTAGCTTTACTCTTACAGTTCCTTGTGTAAGAAATGTAAACAGATAAATGTTACCAACTTTAAATGACATGTTTGTTTCTAGCTTTACTCTTACAGTTCCTTGTGTAAGAAATGTAAACAGATAAATGTTACCAACTTTAAATGACATGTTTGTTTCTAGCTTTACTCTTACAGTTCCTTGTGTAAGAAATGTAAACAGATAAATGTTACCAACTTAAAAGACATGTTTGTTTCTAGCTTTACTCTTACAGTTCCTTGTGTAAGAAATGTAAACAGATAAATGTTACCAACTTTAAATGACATGTTTGTTTCTAGCTTTACTCTTACAGTTCCTTGTGTAAGAAATGTAAACAGATAAATGTTACCAACTTTAAATGACATGTTTGTTTCTAGCTTTACTCTTACAGTTCCTTGTGTAAGAAATGTAAACAGATAAATGTTACCAACTTTAAATGACATGTTTGTTTCTAGCTTTACTCTTACAGTTCCTTGTGTAAGAAATGTAAACAGATAAATGTTACCAACTTTAAATGACATGTTTGTTTCTAGCTTTACTTGTACAGTTCCTTGTGTAAGAAATGTAAACAGATAAATGTTACCAACTTTAAATGACATGTTTGTTTCTAGCTTTACTCTTACAGTTCCTTGTGTAAGAAATGTAAACAGATAAATGTTACCAACTTTAAATGACATGTTTGTTTCTAGCTTTACTCTTACAGTTCCTTGTGTAAGAAATGTAAACAGATAAATGTTACCAACTTTAAATGACATGTTTGTTTCTAGCTTTACTCTTACAGTTCCTTGTGTAAGAAATGTAAACAGATAAATGTTACCAACTTTAAAAGACATGTTTGTTTCTAGCTTTACTCTTACAGTTCCTTGTGTAAGAAATGTAAACAGATAAATGTTACCAACTTTAAAAGACATGTTTGTTTCTAGCTTTACTCTTACAGTTCCTTGTGTAAGAAATGTAAACAGATAAATGTTACCAACTTTAAAAGACATGTTTGTTTCTAGCTTTACTCTTACAGTTCCTTGTGTAAGAAATGTAAACAGATAAATGTTACCAACTTTAAATGACATGTTTGTTTCTAGCTTTACTCTTACAGTTCCTTGTGTAAGAAATGTAAACAGATAAATGTTACCAACTTTAAAAGACATGTTTGTTTCTAGCTTTACTCTTACAGTTCCTTGTGTAAGAAATGTAAACAGATAAATGTTACCAACTTTAAAAGACATGTTTGTTTCTAGCTTTACTCTTACAGTTCCTTGTGTAAGAAATGTAAACAGATAAATGTTACCAACTTTAAAAGACATGTTTGTTTCTAGCTTTACTCTTACAGTTCCTTGTGTAAGAAATGTAAACAGATAAATGTTACCAACTTTAAAAGACATGTTTGTTTCTAGCTTTACTCTTACAGTTCCTTGTGTAAGAAATGTAAACAGATAAATGTTACCAACTTTAAATGACATGTTTGTTTCTAGCTTTACTCTTACAGTTCCTTGTGTAAGAAATGTAAACAGATAAATGTTACCAACTTTAAAAGACATGTTTGTTTCTAGCTTTACTCTTACAGTTCCTTGTGTAAGAAATGTAAACAGATAAATGTTACCAACTTTAAAAGACATGTTTGTTTCTAGCTTTACTCTTACAGTTCCTTGTGTAAGAAATGTAAACAGATAAATGTTACCAACTTTAAAAGACATGTTTGTTTCTAGCTTTACTCTTACAGTTCCTTGTGTAAGAAATGTAAACAGATAAATGTTACCAACTTTAAATGACATGTTTGTTTCTAGCTTTACTCTTACAGTTCCTTGTGTAAGAAATGTAAACAGATAAATGTTACCAACTTTAAAAGACATGTTTGTTTCTAGCTTTACTCTTACAGTTCCTTGTGTAAGAAATGTAAACAGATAAATGTTACCAACTTTAAATGACATGTTTGTTTCTAGCTTTACTCTTACAGTTCCTTGTGTAAGAAATGTAAACAGATAAATGTTACCAACTTTAAATGACATGTTTGTTTCTAGCTTTACTCTTACAGTTCCTTGTGTAAGAAATGTAAACAGATAAATGTTACCAACTTTAAATGACATGTTTGTTTCTAGCTTTACTCTTACAGTTCCTTGTGTAAGAAATGTAAACAGATAAATGTTACCAACTTTAAATGACATGTTTGTTTCTAGCTTTACTCTTACAGTTCCTTGTGTAAGAAATGTAAACAGATAAATGTTACCAACTTTAAAAGACATGTTTGTTTCTAGCTTTACTCTTACAGTTCCTTGTGTAAGAAATGTAAACAGATAAATGTTACCAACTTTAAATGACATGTTTGTTTCTAGCTTTACTCTTACAGTTCCTTGTGTAAGAAATGTAAACAGATAAATGTTACCAACTTTAAATGACATGTTTGTTTCTAGCTTTACTCTTACAGTTCCTTGTGTAAGAAATGTAAACAGATAAATGTTACCAACTTTAAATGACATGTTTGTTTCTAGCTTTACTCTTACAGTTCCTTGTGTAAGAAATGTAAACAGATAAATGTTACCAACTTTAAATGACATGTTTGTTTCTAGCTTTACTCTTACAGTTCCTTGTGTAAGAAATGTAAACAGATAAATGTTACCAACTTTAAAAGACATGTTTGTTTCTAGCTTTACTCTTACAGTTCCTTGTGTAAGAAATGTAAACAGATAAATGTTACCAACTTTAAAAGACATGTTTGTTTCTAGCTTTACTCTTACAGTTCCTTGTGTAAGAAATGTAAACAGATAAATGTTACCAACTTTAAAAGACATGTTTGTTTCTAGCTTTACTCTTACAGTTCCTTGTGTAAGAAATGTAAACAGATAAATGTTACCAACTTTAAATGACATGTTTGTTTCTAGCTTTACTCTTACAGTTCCTTGTGTAAGAAATGTAAACAGATAAATGTTACCAACTTTAAATGACATGTTTGTTTCTAGCTTTACTCTTACAGTTCCTTGTGTAAGAAATGTAAACAGATAAATGTTACCAACTTTAAATGACATGTTTGTTTCTAGCTTTACTCTTACAGTTCCTTGTGTAAGAAATGTAAACAGATAAATGTTACCAACTTTAAATGACATGTTTGTTTCTAGCTTTACTCTTACAGTTCCTTGTGTAAGAAATGTAAACAGATAAATGTTACCAACTTTAAATGACATGTTTGTTTCTAGCTTTACTCTTACAGTTCCTTGTGTAAGAAATGTAAACAGATAAATGTTACCAACTTTAAATGACATGTTTGTTTCTAGCTTTACTCTTACAGTTCCTTGTGTAAGAAATGTAAACAGATAAATGTTACCAACTTTAAATGACATGTTTGTTTCTAGCTTTACTCTTACAGTTCCTTGTGTAAGAAATGTAAACAGATAAATGTTACCAACTTTAAAAGACATGTTTGTTTCTAGCTTTACTCTTACAGTTCCTTGTGTAAGAAATGTAAACAGATAAATGTTACCAACTTTAAATGACATGTTTGTTTCTAGCTTTACTCTTACAGTTCCTTGTGTAAGAAATGTAAACAGATAAATGTTACCAACTTTAAATGACATGTTTGTTTCTAGCTTTACTCTTACAGTTCCTTGTGTAAGAAATGTAAACAGATAAATGTTACCAACTTTAAATGACATGTTTGTTTCTAGCTTTACTCTTACAGTTCCTTGTGTAAGAAATGTAAACAGATAGATGTTACCAACTTTAAATGACATGTTTGTTTCTAGCTTTACTCTTACAGTTCCTTGTGTAAGAAATGTAAACAGATAAATGTTACCAACTTTAAAAGACATGTTTGTTTCTAGCTTTACTCTTACAGTTCCTTGTGTAAGAAATGTAAACAGATAAATGTTACCAACTTTAAATGACATGTTTGTTTCTAGCTTTACTCTTACAGTTCCTTGTGTAAGAAATGTAAACAGATAAATGTTACCAACTTTAAATGACATGTTTGTTTCTAGCTTTACTCTTACAGTTCCTTGTGTAAGAAATGTAAACAGATAAATGTTACCAACTTTAAATGACATGTTTGTTTCTAGCTTTACTCTTACAGTTCCTTGTGTAAGAAATGTAAACAGATAAATGTTACCAACTTTAAATGACATGTTTGTTTCTAGCTTTACTCTTACAGTTCCTTGTGTAAGAAATGTAAACAGATAAATGTTACCAACTTTAAATGACATGTTTGTTTCTAGCTTTACTCTTACAGTTCCTTGTGTAAGAAATGTAAACAGATAAATGTTACCAACTTTAAATGACATGTTTGTTTCTAGCTTTACTCTTACAGTTCCTTGTGTAAGAAATGTAAACAGATAAATGTTACCAACTTTAAATGACATGTTTGTTTCTAGCTTTACTCTTACAGTTCCTTGTGTAAGAAATGCAAACAGATAAATGTTACCAACTTTAAAAGACATGTTTGTTTCTAGCTTTACTCTTACAGTTCCTTGTGTAAGAAATGCAAACAGATAAATGTTACCAACTTTAAATGACATGTTTGTTTCTAGCTTTACTCTTACAGTTCCTTGTGTAAGAAATGTAAACAGATAAATGTTACCAACTTTAAATGACATGTTTGTTTCTAGCTTTACTCTTACAGTTCCTTGTGTAAGAAATGTAAACAGATAAATGTTACCAACTTTAAATGACATGTTTGTTTCTAGCTTTACTCTTACAGTTCCTTGTGTAAGAAATGTAAACAGATAAATGTTACCAACTTTAAATGACATGTTTGTTTTACTAACTAGCCTACTCACTGCTTTATTGGCATTCATTTCTCTAAGCTGCTGAAGTTGTTTTTGCAGTGCATCAATCTCGGCTTGTTTCTTATGCTCTTCTTCAGCTTTTTGTTTCTGAAAAGATACAGTCAATTTATTGTTATTTTTTACTGTTAAATCTGATAAGTGTCTTTCTCATGTCCATTCTGTTTTCTATTCTGTGTTGTTGATTTGTGGTCTGTTTGTGAACTTTGCGTATGTTGTTAACTTCTTGTCTGTGTTGTTATCTTGTAATCTGTTAATAACATTTTGTCTAAGTTGTTGATGTATTGTCTACGCTGTTAACATATTGTCTAGGCTGTTAACATATTGTCTAGGTTGTTAACATATTGTCTAGGTTTTTAACATAATGTCTAGGTTGTTGTCTGTTTGTAAACTTTTGTTGGTATTGTTTACTTTTAATTTTTCAGCGAAATGGCAAAAATTTTAGAGTTAAAGCAATCTTATTTCATGTAGAAATGGAATATCCTCAATTGTCTAGATCAGGGGTCGGCAACCTTTTGCTAACAGTGTGCCAAACTAGGATTTCTAAATCATTCAGTGTGCCAACATCCTAAAATGAATCGTGCCAACATCCTAAAATGAATCGTTGCAAAGTTTTATATTTAATACAAAATTAACATGTTTGTGATTATCATCCTCTTTATTTGCATTTATATCAAACACAATATTTTATTACTAAACTTTCACATTTATGGTAATCATTATTATCTAAACATTATCATTTGTTGGTAAAGATGAGGATCTAAAACCTGCAGACCTCATTTTTATTTTGAACTCAGTTTATCTTTGATTTCACTGACTGGACTATTATTTTGTGTCAATTACACTCAAGGAGGCATGGATACGAAGTAATCATACAAACTGGGTAGTTAATGTAATGTTTGAAAATATACATATAAATTCTTTGGTCCTATAATATTTATATAAATTTCAAATACTTTTTACAGGTTGATCATGTCAAAGTTATAACTTGTAAGCCATTTATTATATTATAAGAGAAAAAAAAAGAAACATTAGAAATATTAGTTCAAATAAAACAAGTTAATTACCTCCCATTAAATTAAAAAAAAATGTATCCACATTTGATGCAATAGTGAATTTGTGATGCCAAAAAAGTTTTGTTTTGTAATATAAAAAATATTACTGACTAATTATTATTGCTTTATATAATCCATTCATTATGGTATTCATTACAAGATTTAAATAATCGAGGATTAAAATAATTTACGTAAAACAGTTGTAAGTAAACGTTTGCTGCTTTTATTATTTGTCCATTTAAGGAGTTTATATTTTAAACATTAATAATTACAAAAATTACATAATATAGTGAAATGAAATAACTCTCTTATATTTATCAAATTAATAATACAAATAAATTATTTTAAATTAGGCCTACTTATAATTATGTTTAATTAAAGAAGATGAGCATAAAAATTCTATTAAATGTAATTAGCCTGTATGAATTAATGAGCGGTCAATTGTAAGTGACCCTCTTTCATGTGTGATAAAATCTGTTCACAAGAGTAAGTTGAACCAAAAGCTGAAAGTAAAACAGTGAATGCCTAGCAGTTGAGAAAAGCAGATGACTTTCCTAAGCAGCTTCCTTCCAGATTTTTGCCCACAAATGGGCACATTTGGATGCCTATTTTTTAAATGTTTAAAATTCAACCTGCTGCATTTAAAATAGCCAAATATCACTTTACTTAAAAAAAAATCTACATCTAAGAAGGTTGTAATAATATCAAACCAGTGGCATGATGTGGTATAAAAAAAATGTATTCATCTATTTGAAAGTCTTGCCTTTGATTAGAAAACTCCGCTTTGAGTGCTTCGATGTACTTCTGAAAAAGCCCAACTTTCTATCTTAATATATGCTTTACTATAGGGACATGCACCAGTTAAATGTTTTGAAATTGATTTCACAACAAGATATGTCCAGTTTCAATGCAAGCACCATACCAGTGGTGCTTGCAAATGCAACTCACTGAAATATGTTGCTGTGTCATTCAGAAAAATCGGCTTCAACAGTCAGTTTTCCTAATTTAGAACCGGAAAATTATTTATTTTTTTATCAATAAAATACACCTCTAGGAGGTCTTTTGTGTGCCATTGAAATTCGCTCTGCGTGCCAAGGTTGGCATGCATGCCTTAGGTTGCCGACCCCTGGTCTAGATTGTTAACATAATTATGTCCATGGTTTACAACCATATAAGGACTTGTAGTGAGGATCTAATCTCATAAGAGGGCTAGACATTATGCTGGGATTCCTTCGCATTGTACAGCTAGAACAATTTTTTAACTGGTGCTGCTACTGTAAATTACTATATTTACATCAATTGTGGGCAGATCATATCTTGGTGTAACAAAAGCTTTTCTGGTGCTATAAAAGATACAATAATTTTAAGTAGACAGACTAATCATAAATCAATAAAAAAATATAGATTAATCAAAACATTAATCCATCCACTGGGCTGACCTTCACATCTGATTTAGGGGGTTTCCCATCCACCTGATCAAAGTATTCATAAAGCTGTCTCCAAAGTGTGTTCTTTCTTGTCTTATCATCATCTAGAGTGTAATAGCAAAAATAGAAATTGTGTCAAAAATACATCATATTGTCAACAGATTGCTGTGTTTTAAATGCTGTTGTCTCTTTAGTTTCCAGGGTCTTTCCAGGGAAATGGACATAGTCGAGGACTTATGGGAGGAGTTGCAGCTGACCGAGGAGCCTGGCAACAGGCCGTCTACAATGGGATGGCTTCCCTGGCTGACATTGACAGAAGTCAGAAAAGGAAGGCAAAAGCATCCTCCACACAGCCGCCCTCGCTGTTCAAATGCGTGGGATGCTTAAGGGACTGCCACTCGAAGATCGGGCTGTTCAGCCACAGCAAGCGCTGCCCATCATTGAAATCCCAAAACCCCAAGGGCGCATCCATTGTCTTGCGAGACGGATAGGAGCCATAATAAGGGGCAGGGTGGCCAAGCAGCAGCGTGTCTGACTGGCGATCCAAAGGTTCTGCGTTCGAATCCTGGTGGAGGCAAAGATATTTTACCCAGGACTTCAGGGTGTCCCTGAGCCCGCCCAGCTCTGATGGGTACCTGACATTAGTCGGGGTAAAGTAAAGCTGGGCATAGTCCTGGCTACACATCCCCTAGGATGCCGTGGCCACAGAAACTGGTGAACGATGCCTCACCGGTCCAAATATCAGCTTGGTCCGATGGGTACTTTACTTTTATATACTTACATGGGGTAATGATGTGACCCAAAGAAAGTCTGTAAAAAAATCTCTCTAGGCCTGACCAGGACGGTTGATATTGTTAATCCTGTTGCACCCAGAAATCCACCCATAACTTGGGATTCAACCCATGCCTATAGGGCTGGATGGAACAGCAAACAAGGTAGTGGTGATATCAACACTTCCCACCATTGGAAAGGGGAAGGGGAAAGCACCCAGCCTAGAATATCATCAGCCCGATTCACACATTAGGTTTACATCCTTGCATTTTAATAAGTGAATAGATTGTTCTGATGAATAGATCGTTGTCTCGTAAATATAACTTTTTATTTCCTGCTATATTGTTAGCCTACTCACTAGTTCAATAAAAAAGGTTTTAATCAGATCAAAGACCTATGGCAGTACCTGGAGGGAGATAATCCTTGATAGGCGCTCCATGGTTTTTGTACATCAACTTGATGAGTCTTTCAATAACGTCCCTTACTTCACCTGCATTGTGGTTTAAGCCTTCCACGTTAAACTTCATTATATTGTCAATTGTCAAACCACTGATAGAAATGAAATATAAATGCTATAATACAAATACTCAAGTTAACTGATAACTTTAAAAAAAAAGAAACTAGAGGGAGAGGGTGGGGCAAATGTGATCCAATAGTACACAAAATATATATAGTTTCTGTACATTGTCGGTCAATAGGTCTTGTGAGGCAATGCATCACATTTATTTGGCCAAAGTATGCTAGGGGATTGCATTACTTATAATAATTCCCAGCTACCATTCATTTTTTTCCAGTTGAGTCCAATCAATCATGGCTGGTAAACAGTGAGACAACCTACTCTAGTCCTTGCAGAAAATCCCTGTGATTTTTACTAGTGCTTGAACTTAGAATGTGTGAACAAAAATTAATGAATTTTGAAGTGAGTATTTTTAATGTTTTAATAGGATTGCAAAGTTTTTTTTTAAATTTTGATTATTATTTGCAGAGATATTAAACTGTAACTGTATATTTTTGTATTTTTCTGTTTTTAAAACAACATTCTTATCTTCACCTTTACTTTAATACTTTTTTTAGGTTTTCAAAATGTTCTATTAGCATATTGTAGTTAATTTGTAGATAAGCTTTAATTTCTGCTTATTTTGATATGTAACAACATCTAGGGCTTCATATATACCCAAAGCTGCAAAGCTTAGAATGCATTGGGCCCAGGTAAAAAAGAAAAGGTCCTGAAAATACCATGATTTAGCATATGGCTTCAGCAACTTTGTTTGAATTGTAATTTGTTTTACCCTTTCAAGCCAAACGCTTGATAAAGTGACTCCACTATCTCACAGCGACTCTGGGCATGCCTGGGGCCCAACGTCAACTTGAAAGGCTTCACACACTCGTGGGCTAGAACCTGCGTGGCCTGATAAAAAAGAAAAGTACAATTCTGGTCAGTGAATAACAAAACAGTATTATTATATTTATTGTAAACTGACTGGTTCATGGCTAGTTAAGAGAAATGAAATAATAATCAAATGAAGAGATATGTGGGTCTGCCTGAAATACTTCAAGGGCCTTAATCAGACTATATCATGCACTATGACCTAGGACCAGTAATCCATTTAGGTCCTGGCCATTAGCTTTGGTGTAAATATATATTGCATCTTAAATGCTATAAAAGTCAATGCTAAATACAACTCATTCTGTTCTGTTATTGCATCTTAAGCTTTTCTTGAGATTATAACTTGTTATAGCTTGAAGTTACAAAATTTGCTTTATATTCTGTCAATCAAATATAGGTCTGGCACTGTAAATGGATATGTTTATTCTTGCTAAAATTCTGGTCAAATATTATGCCTTTGTTAGGCACAGCATACCTTAATATGTAATACTTTATCTGCCCAACTACTTTTAAACGCTTTTTTGCCAAATCATAACTAATAATTTAAATATCTTCATTGTTTTCATATATGTTACAGAGGCTTTTTCTATACAGAAGATTATTGCGTCCCATGCTGAACCATGGATGGAGTCTGGTCTTGCATTTTTAATTAGTGTTTTAAATGATGTTAATTTGTTGATTTTCCTGGTTTGTTCAGACAACCCATTTCATGCCCAGGTCCCACTCGAGAAAAAAGAGAACGTATAAGTGCTTATATGTTTTTCTAAATTTAAAAAAAATGAGAAACAATGTTTTTGACTGAGACACAATAATGTATAAAATATCACCATAGCATGTAAAATATCAAACAAAAATATGAAGAAAAAAAAAGCTAACAACATTACAATGCAGCTTATAATTTCTTACAAAATATTTTAGCTTATAAAATTGGTCAAGGAGATGTGAAAGATTACTTAGTTAATCTGAAAAAATAATTTTTTTTTTTTTTTTCCTGCTTCAAATGAGCCTCAGAGCACTCACTTTGATTTCATGAAAGTTAGCCATGTCCAAGATAAAACTTTTTGCATCATCACGATTCCTAACTGCAGTGTCTCCTGCCTTGTGAAATAGATTGGGTAAACTCTTTTCTACAGCATTTGTCACATCAGGTTTGCCTAACCTGAAAAATTAATGGGGAGAATGAATTTTCTATTTATTTGCATAAATATTTCATAAATATTTCATGGCTAAGTATAAATCTCAATTATTAAGCCAGCTCGTTGATAGGTTTTGAAAGCATGATTAGAGAGTGAACTAATTTACTATTAGAGATGGTTTTGATAAAAATGAAAAGTATATTCATAAACAGACTTAAATTTTACAAAATAATACAAATAAAAACATGTAGCCTCTGATAATGTAATATAATAATAAAATGTTTATTTTTATAGTGCTTTTATACATGCTATTTTAGCATGCTCAGTGCTCTCAAGAAGGTCAATACATCCACTAAGCCCAAAACTTCTGCAAGGTGACAGGGATCGGCTGGAGGCAGGAATAGAACCTGCAACTTGTCGGTTGACAGTCTGGTAAACCAACGGCAGGACCAGCCGGTTCACAATTTTCAACCTTCATACAATCATTTTTGCATTTCCTTTCTTTCTGTAATTCAGAATTTAATTAGTTAATTAATTTTTCTACTAGATTATACAAAGCATACTTGTGTTTAGGTACAAATTCTGTGAGCAGCATCCTCAAGAGATTTAGGGCAGCTCTAAAAACCTATAGGAAAAAAATATAATTATGAGCATTTAATTATTACCACCTGTAATATGAATATAGATTTAAAACAAAAACTTATTTTTTAGAAAATTTGAAAAAAAAAGTGAACCACACTAAATGTCTGTTTTTAATTGTGTAAACTTCAAACAAGCAGTATAAAAAGTGAACCACACTAAATGTCTGTTTTTAATTGTGTAAACTTCAAACAACAAGCAGTATAAAATCTCACCGCATAGACTTTGTCATCAATACCACGCTTCACTAGGAACATGGCCGCTCTCATCATTGACTTGGCCTCTTCTTTGTTACCAGTGGGCATCTGCTGCATCTGGTGGTGGACTGCAGTCAGGGCATCCTCTCTGTATGACCAGGTCTTTGAATAGGCTTTAGATACCTACATTAATACATAGATTTCAAATCAGTCTTTGGTTTTTGAATAGGCTTTACATACCTACATTAATACATATACCTAAATTAATACATATACCTAAATTAATACATATATTTCAAATCAGTCTTTGGTTTTTGAATACGCTTTAGATACCTAAATTAATACATATACCTAAATTAATACATATACCTAAATTAATACATATATTTCAAATCAGTCTTTGGTTTTTGAATAGGCTTTAGATACCTAAATCAATACATATACCTAAATTAATACATATACCTAAATTAATACATATATTTCAAATCAGTCTTTGGTTTTTGAATACGCTTTAGATACCTAAATTAATACATATACCGAAATTGATATACCTAAATTAATACATATGCCTAAATTAATATATCTAAATTAATACATATACCTAAATTAATGTATAGATTTCAATACAGTCTTTGGTCTATGAATAGGCTTTAGATACCTAAATTAATACATAGATTTCAATTTATTCTTTAAGTCTCAAAAGATACAGTGCATCCAATGTTTCTTCAAGCTAAAACAAAGCTTTTTGTAAAATAAACAACCGTGACAACTTTGACTATTCAGAGATGTCTGTGCCAGATCAACTTACTAAAGACAGACCAAAAATATCAATGGCAGTTGATGCTTCTCTCAGGTCAACCTCAGACATGGGCTCAGCTTCTGATAAATAGAAGAAAATAAAACAAATGTTAGCATATAGTTAGAACATGGAATGAATACTGGTAATGATAATGATGGCAAAAAAAGATCAGTGCGGTTTTCATTATGGAGGTATTGGGTGAATTTATTTTAAAGCTTAGTGCTTATAGAAGCCAGAGACTTTAAACTAATTAAGCTGAAAAAATAGACAGTCATGTGAATGAGCAGTCTACACAAGTTAGGAACCTCGGGAGGAAAAAGGAGAAAAGCTGTGCATTGAAGTATAACATTTATTGAGGGGCACCATAAGATGAAGTCAAGCTGCTCACTCCTTATGATATCTAGTCAAAGACTGGTATACACATCGCCTTGAGTAGCCTTGATGGGAAATAAAAGCATCTAAAGATCAACATGCCCCAAGGTGACCTCTGTGTGGCAAACATCTGATCAAGTTGCAGTCTAGACCTAATTAAACAGATGTCTGGGTGAGATTCTTAACACACACCCCAAAAGTGAAATCTGTGCATCAGGCAAACATACCACCATGCTGCTAACTAAAACAAAGAAAATGGAAACCAGTAAATTTCACTATAAATTTACCTTGATTAGTGTCAGGCTCAGGCAGAATATCTTCTTCTAAAGTTAATGCTCTATTAAAAGAATAAAAAAATACATTACAAAAAATATCAAAATTTAATATTGAATAGAAAATTATTTTTTTTTTTTTAAATTAGCTCATTCAAAGTATTACTTAGACTCAGATATAGAAAAAATAATATTTAAAAACACATTTAAAATTGAATTGATTCAACATATGATCTTTTGAAAATTAAGTATTATACATTTTGAAAAGAATATATATACACTTTTGCAAATATCTTTATCTGTATATCAATATAGAGATAACAAAGACTATATTTATATTTAAATTATAGTTTAAAACTTAACTAAACTTGAAGCTAATATGCCCTTTGATAGCATTAATAGGTTAGACATAAGGATCAAAATAAAATTTACAAAATATTAGTGAGGCTGTTCTGTTTTGCTCACACACCTTTAATAATTTAAACATTGTGTGAAAGCAAAAACAATAAAGATAACTTTAAAATAAAACTCCAATATCCACAGCAAACAATATATTTGACTAAAACGGGTAACATATTGAAAGGAGAAGCCTTTAAAGGTGATGGTAAAAGAAATGAGATATTATAACAGGGGGGGAGGTGTTGAACTGTCAAAACAAAACCAAAAATCACAACATACTGTCAAAGAAACAACATATAAAATACATTAAATTAATTAATTAATGGCAAAATAAACTCAGTTGGCGGTTGACAAAAGGGGTCAAAGGTGACATAAAAAGTACACACTTCTCATCATCTTCCTTGATAGATCTGAAAACATAACATTTCTTTTAGTAAGGATGATAACTGTCAATTAATAACAGGACAGGGTTAAGATATGTATAGTTAAACCTCCTTTTTTTTTTGTTGACTATGACTTTTGTAGGCTTCGATTTTTGTTGATTTTTTCTGCACATAATGTGTATGTCTTGTTATTTGTTAAATGTATTGAAAATTATATTTATTCTCTAAAAATATGATTTTTGTGTATGTATTGGATTTACAGTGTTTCATATGAAAATAACTGCCTTGGTTTTTATCTATTTCCAATTTTGGATTATTGATGAAAACCAAGGTTTAACTGTATTAGCAAAGAAATTCAATCTAAGCACTTGGTGCACTCCTGCTTAGTTACTCAATACTCAGAAAACTTTCTAAAAATACATTTCCTGTCTGACTCCACTATACAATGATAAATTTAATATCTGAGTTATCTTCCAGCTATATTATTAAAAGTACACGGCATCTTATTTTTCTTACATTCGTTCTTTTGATAAGATTACTTCTTTCTTTAGCTTATCCTTGGTCTAAGAGTACTTTTCATCCTGATAAGAGTTTTAAATCATACTCAGTTGTAAGTTTTCCTAAGTTAGTATTCAGGCTAACTATTTCAGCATGCGCAGGAATGTGCATTAAACTATAAAACGTTGGAAGCTTCTCATACTGAAAGTAAGTCTGAAGTTGCTGAACATTTTTTGGGGTAATAAAAATTAAAACTGTTGCAGTGTTGAGTTATCTGAAAGCTCTGTAATGAAGGGATAAGGGAAGGGGGAGATGGAGAAAGTGCTGACTCAGCTCTCATGTCTGATTGGTGAGCTACTTCTGCAATCTAGCTTTAAAATGTATTTCTAAATGTATTTTTACAGCTGAACCTGTGTTATGTGAGACCTCCACCCACCACCCCAAACCCCAGCTCCCTAACACAGATCACTGGTGTTAATAGCATAATTGATTGTTTATGAAAATGTGCTAATGGGTACAACCAACAGATTGCTTTTCTTTCTTTATAAAAACAAATAAGGGGCATAGTGTCAACAACACACTGCCCACCCGCCTTCACTTTCCTTGTGTCAACGTCAGGTGTTCATCAGATCACAAATCATATTGGACACTCTTAAAACTTAGAGAAAAAAAAATTACCCAGAGTTGACTAAATAGTCAAACTAAAGCGCTATTCAGCAACTCAGATTTGTACTTTAGTTTCATGTTACTGTTTTTATGATATGTACAGGGTCCTTACACTAAAATCATTTTTTAAATTCCCAGAGTTGTGAAATTTTTTTTTAATGTTAACTCCAATTATCAAGAACAATTTGTGGACGTTTTTCAAATAATTATTTTTAAAAATAACTTGTCTTCTCAACTTAACTATTCACTTTTTTTTAAATTCTAACTTTCCGTCCATCAACCAGTATTCCTAAACTTTCCCAAGTTAAGTGAACATTTCAACATTGGGAACTTGTGAGTTAAACGTAATGATCAGAGTTCTACATTTTTTTTATCAAGATGCCAGCAAATCTATATTTTTTTTTTTCATTGAACAGTGACCCATTTCCTTTGAACTTCGAGAAACTGTTGAGAACACCAACAGCAAGTATGAAAGAGAAGTGAGTAGACATTAAAGCACTGAAAGGAGTATTCGTGTTATTCAACTTTTAGATGTTTCCATAATTGTTAATTTAAAAACTCAATATTGTTTAACTCAGGCTATGAATAATCTTAAAAATAAACCTTTTGAAATAAAAACCTGTATGGTGAATCAATAGTTAGGGAAAACTGGTTTAACATTTTGTATAATTTGCAAATATCAAAAATGAATGCCTCTACTATTTTGTGGCAGAATCTTAAATGGTGCACATTTATTTGCCCTGCAGTGGACAACTTCTCTCCATTAGATTTACACATGTTCAAAAACACCAAAGTTATGATTTTTTTTTTACTAATGTTAAACTAAATTGCAAAAAAATCCTTAAAAAAAGTCTTGCCCGCACAGTGCTAAAAAATGGAAAAAATGCCTGCCCAGTAAAGGGTTAAGAGGCACAAAGAAACGTTCTTTGTTCCCTAATCAAGGAATTGTTTTGTTCCCAATTTTGATTTTATGTAGCCACCAAAAAACCAATGTATCAATAAAGTTATTTTATGTAGCCACCAAATAACCAATGTATCAATAAAGTTATTTTATGTAGCCACCAAATAACCAATGTATCAATAAAGTTATTTTATGTAGCCACCAAATAACCAATGTATCAATAAAGTTATTTTATGTAGCCACCAAAAAACCAATGTATCAATAAAGTTATTTTATGTAGCCACCAAATAACCAATGTATCAATAAAGTTATTTTATGCAGCCACCAAATAACCAATGTATCAATAAAGTTATTTTATGTAGCCACCAAATAACCAATGTATCAATAAAGTTATGTTATCAAACCAATGTATCGATAAAGTTATGTTATCAAACCAATGTATCAATAAAGTTATGTTATCAAACCAATGTATCAATAAAGTTATGTTATCAAACCAATGTATCAATAAAGTTATGTTATCAAACCAATGTATCGATAAAGTTATGTTATCAAACCAATGTATCAATAAAGTTATGTTATCAAACCAATGTATCAATAAAGTTATGTTATTAAACCAATGTATCAATAAAGTTATGTTATCAAACCAATGCATCAATAAAGTTATGTTATCAAACCAATGTATCAATAAAGTTATGTTATCAAACCAATGTATCAATAAAGTTATGTTATCAAACCAATGTATCAATAAAGTTATGTTATCAAACCAATGTATCAATAAAGTTATGTTATCAAACCAATGTATCAATAAAGTTATGTTATCAAACCAATGTATCAATAAAGTTATGTTATCAAACCAATGTATCAATAAAGTTATGTTATCAAACCAATGTATCAATAAAGTTATGTTATCAAACAAATGTATCAATAAAGTTATGTTATCAAACAAATGTATCAATAAAGTTATGTTATCAAACAAATGTATCAATAAAGTTATGTTATCAAACAAATGTATCAATAAAGTTATGTTATCAAAGCAAAGAAAAATTAGGCAAACAATTTGTCAAATAATGCTCCACTTGGAAGCAGACCTAGCTGTTCCACAATAGAAGGTTTGTTAGCTAATAAGATATATAGTAATATAGACACATATAATCATTTTTTTAAACCATACATATATGTAGTCATGCAAATAACAAGTCAAGATTGATGAGTTTATAGCAAAGTCAAAGAGTATACTTTGTGGTGCCCAACATTCAACAACTGTGCAAATGCAAACAAATTACTCCAAGGGTTTAACTCACTTCAGTTTTAGGGGTGGCAGGCGCTTGGAGTCGTGAGGTGTTTGAGGAGAGTTATTTTTAGACCTGTTTGATTCTGCAGGTCTTGGAGACTTAACAGGCTCCTCTTCTGGGACGGCTATTGGTTCTACGAGAGACTTGCTACAGAGACCAGTTTGTTAGGATTAGTAAAGAAAAACTAAAAGTAGAAGCAACTAACTAGAGCTAACTACATGATTATTTTCTTATTTAATCATTATTTTAAAATGCTACGACATGCAGTCAATTGCTACTAAAAATAAATAAATAAGATTTAAAGTTAAAAAGACACTTTAACACATAAACAATTTTTATATGTAAATAGTAAATATATGATTGATGAAATGTTGGAAATTTTAAGGAAACATTTTGTTTAAATTAATATAAAATAAAGCATTTTTTTACGAATGCTATTTAATATTTATGCATTAGGTGCATATTCTTTAAAAAAAAAAACAACTGAAACTGGTTCCAAGAACATCAACATAAACGGAATCAATAAACTATGACAATATTAATCATAATAAAAACCATTAATTCATGGGCTCCATGAAACAAAACAAGAACGGTAACCAACCCTCATGAAAAACAAAACCTGTACATCACATCACTTAGTAAAAAACCAGAACAGTAACTTCCAAATCAAAAAATTTGTAAACTCCCAAACATATTATCAATGATGTAACAAACATTACCTTTTTTGGTTTGGTAAAGGCATGTCATCAAAAGCATCATAATAAGGTGCGGCATTGGTGAAAACTGTTTCAGGCACAGTTTTGCTAGTAAGGATAGGATTTGTTACTGTTATGCTCTAAGTTTGTGGCAGGATATTGCCCAATGGCTCTCGGGGAGGGGGGGGGCAGTTAAATTTGTGGCATCTCTCTTAGGGCCACAAAATGCAACATAACTGGCCAGCACAATGCCAAAAGGTTTTTTTATGGTTTTCTCAAAATACTATTATTATTTTAGCCCGGTGGAAAAATGCCTTTATTTTGAGCTATGTATAGTGAATGAATAGACTCATGGTCAACTCATAACCAATACAAAAAAAACACACTAACAATCCTGACTCAGATTTATGCCATTGAAACATTTTCATTGAAATATTGATTGTTTTTGTTAAGTCAAATAATGACTAAAGATTCTAACTTCAAGATCATGATCAATCACTAAAGATTCTAACTTCAAGATCATGATCAATCACTAAAGATTCTAACTTCAAGATCATGATCAATCACTAAAGATTCTAATTTCAAGATCATGATCAATCACTAAAGATTCTAACTTCAAGATCATGATCAATCACTAAAGATTCTAACTTCAAGATCATGATCAATCACTAAAGATTCTAACTTCAAGATCATGATCAATCACTAAAGATTCTAACTTCAAGATCATGATCAATCAAATAGAGATATAGACATAATCAATCAATTAGAATAATACATAGAAGTCAAGCTAGGCATAAATAACTACTAGCTAAGCTATAAAGGACTATATGAACAATTCAATAAGGGGGATTATGATGGTTTCCACTTTTACTTTGTTATGCTGACTAGGTTATAATAATATAAATATATATAAGCAGTGGAGATATAAAACAATTTCAGGTGCAAAGGCTTACCTGCGAGGTATGGGCCTCTCTTCATAATATGGAGGCGGTGTGCGCACTGACCGAGGAGGGGGCGGTAACTCTTCCAGCCGCGGAGGAGGAGTTGGGGTTCTGTATTGGCGAACAGGTTCTAAATCAATATGCTGAGGGTGTCGATTCTAAAATGAAACAAAAAAATTGCTCAAATTTATAAATACAATCAAACTTTAAATTTAACAAAAATAAAATTCAGCTTTATTGATGAAAGCTTGGTTAAATCTTGCATTTTGAAATAGAGACAAAATCTAGTATTTACCGCTGACAGCTCTAAGAGATCATTCAGATTTAATTCTTTATACACCTGCAGCCTGTACTCATCCATCTGTAATTTCTTTAACCTGGCTTTATCGTAGTCTTCATTTTCTACTGCTTGTCGTTTCTCAACTTCCATTTTGCCAAGTTTTTCACCTACCTTCAAAAATAATGTTTTTTTTACAAAGATTTAAATTTCCAATTAAATAAAACATGAAACAATGTAAATGCAATTTGTATACCGGGTAGTTAGATCAATGACTGATTATGCTTTGATTCATGTTATTTCACAATACCATGTTTTGAGTTTGCAGCATTCAAAATTCTATTACTTCTGTTTTTGTTTTTTTTAATTATGTCGACTTTACTAATAACAGCTATAAGTAATGGAGAATTGTTAATTTTAAAGTTCACCAAAAAAAGGTTCAAAAGCCAAAACTTAAGTATATTATATTTTACAAATGTTTTTTTGTTAATATGTTACATCTGAACTAGTGAGCTTTAGATATCTTTGTTTAAATAAAAGTTAATCCATTTATCTTATATTTTATATATTAGAAACAGATATATAAATTATAGTATATGTATAATAATAAATAAACATAACTACTATATATGTAAACTTATATAAAAAATATTAAATAAGTTCATTAATCATGAGATAAAATATTTGTTGTTGTTTTTATTTTAAGGTTTGATATTACTTTAAAAAAATATTTATGCAATGATTTCATTATAATAACTTTATTTTAAAATGTATCCAAGGATTGTTCATTCAAATCACAAAAAGTTAGAAACCAATTTCCTTATCTTAAGGCCACTAGAAATTAAGATTTTTAGTTGTATTTTTGGTTTAAAGTGAAATTCTGTGATGGGGGACCAGGTTTCCAGCACATTTCATTAGATTAGCAAAAGTTATAGCCCAAAGAAAATGTAAGCATTTTTTTTATCTGTAAAAATTTGAGATAATTAGGCCTTTAAGTTAAGTGAAAAAAACAACAAAGAAATATTTTTTTTAAAGATCTTACTTTCTGCAACTCTGTAATAGCTTGTTTAAGTCGCTTTGCATAATCATATCTTTCTTCTGTAAAGAATAAAATTATTCAAATCATTTTGTTTAAGGCAATATTTAGACAATTGGAGATTGTGACAATGTTAACAGACACATTTGTATTGTCTACCTAATTTTTATTACTGGCAGCTGGAGAATGTTCACCTTAACTGAGAATTACAATTTGGAACCAATTTTGATCCCCAGAGTTTTGTGATTAACACAGATGTATTCTAGACAAGATCATTTCTCCCCTAAATATTTAGCATTTTTAACCTACAACACATAGGACAAAACTAATAGCTTACGTAAAACAGCTTCTTGCTTTTTTCTTTCCAATCGCCTGATGATCTGAGCTATTTCTGGATCCTGGTACATGTCAAAAGCTAAGTCATCCAGCGGGGAAATATAATCTGGTCTGAAATAAGATTTATTTGTTTAAACTATCTTCATTGTATCATATTACAATAACAATATTTTAATTATACTTAAATAGAAATCAAGGCTTTATGCTAATTTATAATGAAATGTCAATAAACAAATTAAAATTACTTGTTAAACAGTCCTTCTAAAGCAGGGTCTCTTTCAATCCTAGGGTCGTCTAAAAGAAGATCCTATGCAGAAAAAAATAATACATACTTTAAATTGAAGCCCATTGCACTAAAATGTATAGCAAAAACATCTCAAATTGATATTTTGATAAAAACAATTTAGGGAGAATAATTCAAGCAAAATACACAAATATTAATTAAAAGGTGAATGTGATATTTATACTTACTGGATCTGTTATGTCATATGGTCTTCGTATCTCATCTCCAATAACATTGATTGCAATAATGCCCACCTATAAGGAAACAGTGGTTCGAATTTCAATATGATTGTTTGTAAGATGAAACATTGATGATAACAGATAAGCTTTTAATGACACTAACTTCATTGATGGAAGGACTCAATAATAATAATAAATTACTAGGGTTCCCATCATTACCTGGTTGTACAAGTTGTGTTTATTAACATGATTTTTGTGAATGTTCAGTTTCAGAAAATGTCCCACTGCATCCACGTGGACAGACTTGAGCTCTCTGGCTTTATATCCAGTCTTTTCATTGTCAGAAAGAGAAACATACCTGAAAACAACAGCTTTGTACAATGTTTATTTATTGTGATTGATGTTGTGTATAGAATTTTGATTTGACAAAAAAAAACAGTTAAGAAAAAGTGATCTGTAACAAACAAATATACATGTCCAAAAGAAATTACAGAAAAGTTTAGTAAGCAGATCATATTCTAAACCTGAATCATACTAGATCCTTAAGTTACAAAAAGACAAGACTTTGAATGGAATGGGCAGCAATTAGTGATGGTGCTTGATGTCAAGGGACTATGGAGAAATAGTTAACTACTACACAATAGTCAATAGAAAAAACAACAACACCAGAATAAGATAATGAAGGAAGCAGAAGCAGTTTTAAAAGGGAATAAACACATGAAATTTAATTTTAAAATTAATGGAAAAAAAAAACACAGGGTACTAAAATACATTTGTGACATTAGTATTTTGTATTTCCTCACTGGATGACAAATTTATAAGTTTTATAATATATTATATAGTAACAAACATATGACTACCAAATATGTAAAGTAGAAACTAGAAGAGAAGATGTGCTGAAAGAACTATATTTAGTCTGGAACTGTGTCCTTTTCAGTTAAAGTTTTACTCTCTGTGTAAGTGAAAAAGGAAAACAACAGATAGTAACGACTTACCCTAACCGAGCATATCGAGCACTTTCCAGGAGTAATGGTGCCCCATCTGGAACATCCCCCACAAAGAATTCTATTTTGGTAGCTTTTTGAAAAGTAACAAACAAAATAGTGATCAATTGCCAATACATTATATAGAAAAAAAACACATTAAGAAATGCTTTCACTTTATACATTAGGTTTCCAAAGCAGAGAAAATAAACTTCAGTATATATTATTATATAATGTAAATAAACGTTAGTATATATTATAATATAATGTAAATAAACTTCAGTATATATTATAATATAATGTAGCTTACGAATGAGAAACTGGTGAGACAATACTTGAATTTTTCTTAATCTTGCACGAGATTCAAGTTGCAGTACCATATCTTGTGGATACAAACAAAATCTGTAAGGAAACAAAGGTGTAACTAAACAATTTACAATAGGAATGTACTCATAACAGTTAGAATAAAAAGGCTTTTATTTACAAAATTGAAATCATACATTTAAACAAAAAATTTTTAAGGTTTTTAGTTTAACCAATTGTATAGAGAGGATTTAACATAAAATATTTTTTTTTAGCTTTAGCATTCAAGAAATTTCCCAAAAGAGATGGAAATGGATTGGCCACACACTCAGAAAACCAGCATACATTGTCACTCGGCAAGCGCTCACTTAAACCCCCATGGCAAAAGGAAAAGAGGTAGGCCGAGAAACACCTGGAGGCGCGATAAAGAAACTGATGTTAAAAAGCTAGGGCTTAACTGGAGTCAGATAGAGAAATTGTTTAAGGATCGTCATACCTGGAGGACTCTTGTTTGCGGCCTATGTCCCAGGTGGGGCAAAAGGCATTTATAAGTAAGTATATAAGCATTAATTTTTTTAAATGTTCAATATTATAATATTAATAACATTTCTTTTGAGCCTCTAGCCCCGAGAAATCAAAATGCAAAATATTACCGTGCAGATTGCCATCCTTTAGTTAAAGGACTGTGATGATTAAGTTCATTTGCTCTATAGATATCATCCTGGCCTGAAGCATGGATGACTTTAAAATTTAGCTTGTGAGGCATTGCGAAAGAACCCTCTTTAGTGAAGCTGTTGACTGAAAATCATATACAAATTAGAAAATGTCTAAAAACAAAAAGCTGAAATACTAATGTCACAATGTTATAGAATTATAGGTCAAGCAATATTAATTGGTATAGTGGATCAAAGTGTCAAATTAGAACTTTACTACAAATATTGGAGTTCAACAAATGTTAAGCTTTAAAATCTTAAGAGTTTTAAGAGTGTGTAGAATTTTCTATAATTAAGTCCATTGAGTAGATTGATAGGTTTAATTTCATTGTACATTTATTTGTTTGCTTTATATGTTGCCAGGTGCTACTGTAAATGTTAATATATATATATATATGATTAGTAACAAAGAGAAATCAATGTAGGCCTATATAAACTCCTTCAAAGGCCTGTTTTCTTTTTTTATTTTAGATTTTTTTGTATTATAATGTAAAGATAATAGATTGATGACAATACATGCTTATATCTTAGCCTGTCTTTTACAGGTGCTCCTTTTATAAATAAGAAATTCTTGTGTCCTACAAACATTTGACTCAAATGATTTGAGTCTAGTCTTACATTTTAATTAGTGTTTTAAATGATGTTCAGTTTCTGGTTTTCCTGATTTATTCAAGTAACCCATTCCATGCCCAGATGCCACTTGGGAAGAAAGTGTACTTTTATGCATTTTTTCTTGCATATGGGATTAGAAAAGTGTTTTTGTCCTTATGTTTATCTGAGCATTGTAATAGTAATTGTTTATCATAGTATAGTAGGCCTATACTAGTAGGTAGTAGTAGGCCTATACTATATAGCCTATTATAATTATTATATATAGTAGCGCCTACATTATATATATATATCTTCTCTATAGAAGGAGCGTCTGTAATGTATAAAAGATATCCTATATTATACTGATTAGATATAGTCAGTGAATAGATGAATTAGATGAATCGATTCTAATACTAAGTAATACTAATACAGTTTATACAGTATACAGTAATAGAAATAGAATACCCACAATCATTTGTCATTCTCACACCGACTCGCCGAGAAGAATTAGAGTGATTAGACGATTAGAATGAAAAAGCTCACGTATCGGTATGAGTCTATGAGTACATGTCAGTCTGAGTATGTATAGTAGCCTTCTATAGGAGTATAGGACAGTATAGGCCTACTACTGTATATACTGTATATACTGTATACTATCATACTATGTCAAGTATGTCTGATTCTGATGTCTGGAAACTAAAAGTAGGCTAAAAATAAAAATGTAAGCTGAACTCTGTATTATTCTACTGACTCCTCTGTTCTGTGTTCAGTATAGTTAGCCCATGCCCACGCTATTCACTATTATAATTATAATAAGAGTAAAGTAGTAATAATCTAATAATACATAAAATAAAGTGTCATGTAGGCCTAAGCCCTAAGCATAAAAAAGGCTTTAAATTATAACTTAGAAATATTACTGTAGGCAGAGTAGGTCAGTAGGTGTCGAGTCAAAACAAAAGGATAATACACTGTTAGTGACCACTAAAATAAACTTTGTTATTAATATAAAGATATTAAAATGTAAAATGATCTATACAAACATAATAGCCAATAAATAAAATATCATACCTAGGCATTTGTAGCTTATTTACAGTAAATATCATACACTTGACAACCATTAACTTCGAAAATTTGTGTACATTGGATAGCAATGGCGCTTAATCTCCCAAAAGAACGAGATGAGATTTTAAATTCAAAATTAATTTTGTCTTTTAAAATAATTAAAAATATTAAATATAATTTGTAATTATTATAACATTTTAATAAACATTTTATTTATTGAAAAAGTATTTTCTTACTAACGTAGAAAATATAAATAAAATCAATAAGGCTAATTGCCGACAAACAAAGCAAAGCCGAAAAGCACAAAATTACACCGTAATTTAACATTGATTATGAATGTTTTTTCCTTTAGAAAAAAAAATAATGGCATAAATGGTACACCTTTTCTAATCAAATAGTCTATTAATTAAGGTTGATAGTTAAAGAGTAAGATTTGAGTAAGCGAGATAAGAAATGCATGCTTTTATATTGTAGGGTAGGCCCACAGACTATAGTCTATACTCAAGATCTATATTCACTATAAACCAACTATAAATGCCTAATTAGCCACTTTAGATCTACTATATTGACATTAAACATAGGTTGGAGCATCGGTTATTTAAATTTAACAATTTTAGGTTTGTCTTTCCAAGAAATACTGTTTATGTAGACAGTCTTTAATTTGTACAAATTAACAAATTGCTGCGGACGCCCAAACAAAGGCTTGCGCAGAGTATTTTCAGGGAAAAAAACATATTTATTTTCATAAAATTACTTTGTGGCTTTAAATTTGATTTATTTTCAGTCAATATTTACATAATTACTCTGGGCCCACACCCTCGTGTTTGGTGGAGTAACTGAACTGTAATAAAATAGGCAATATTATAAATAGGTATTTAAAAATGAACTTGATTAGCTGTACGTTGAGTTAACTGGCGAGTTCACTAACAGCCTTTTCCGGTTTAGACTATAAACTATGAACATGGCTGGTGGAAAACAAAACAAGCTTTCACGTGAAGAAGAATTGTTACTTCAAGATTTTAGTAGAAATGTATCTACAAAGTCTTCGGCGCTGTTCTACGGCAACGCTTTAATAGTGTCTGCCATTCCTATGTGTAAGCATCATTATTTATATAGTTTTTTTTAACGTGTATTCACATTTTTACTTTACCGGTCTATGTGACGTGGCTACGTCAGAGAGTGAGCACCCACTAACTAAATTTTAAAATAAAAAGTAAAGTATCGGTATTTGTATTGTGGCTTGCTCTGCCGCTTGCTCAAATAGTAATCTTCTAAAATTTGTTTAGGATTAATGGCCAATGAATTTTTTACCTTGAAGCCGGCTGGTCCAGCGGTTAGTTCACCGGACTCGGGGACTGTGTCAACCAAAAACCAACTGACAGGTCGCGGGTTCTATCCCTGCCACAGACGGATCCCTGTCGCCCTGCAGGAGTTTTGGGCCTAGTGGACGTAATAATCTTCTATCTAGAAGGAACGTCTGTAAACTTATAAAATATAAGATCATGACCATTATTTCAGAATGGCTGAGACAAGGATAGGGTTCTGAAATTTTTTTTTTACTTTTTTGTTGGTAAAAATTGATAACACGAAGAGAGTAAATTGCTAGAAACATAATAACTTACCTTATTAGAAAATTGAATTCTTAAAGTAATTGTATTCATTTGTAATATTAATCCATAACAAAAAGTTTCATCAACTTGTAAGTCCATAATATTGCACAATATAATTGCAATAAAATATTGAATTACAATGAATTGAAGCACACATTTATGGCCTATGTATTAAACATATTTTTATGAAACTATAATAAATAAATATTTATACTATATCTGAGAAAAATGTTGGAATGAATGATAGAAAGATAAACTCTTTAGTCTTAACTCAGCCTCAGGTATGGCAAAGTAAAGGAAAAATTTTAATTTACCAGAAAAAAAATTCCTTTGTAAATTGCCAAGGATATTGTAAAAATTAAGCAATTAGTGTTGTTGTCTGCTTTTATTAAATGTATTTCTCTGTTCTGAAAATAGGCCTATGTAACTTTCGTATTTTAATATGAATGCATAGTATCAAATACTAGTAGACATATATAAGTTTAAAAAAAAACATTTTAATTTTGTAATTAACAAATTTCCTAAAAAAAATAATATTTTTTCAGGGCTATTTTGGAGGATACACCAAATGGACTTGTACCAGTCAGCCATTGTTTTTGTCATTGGAACATTTATCAGCACCTACCTTGTAGCATATGCCTATCGTAATGTCAAGTTTATTCTTAAACACAAGTAAGTATCAAATACAGGCCTATATATTAATATATATAATTACCTATGTTTGTTTATATATTTATATATTATTAAATGTTTGTCCTCTATAAGGCTCCTAAGCCCTTTGACTAATAGGGCCAAATGTTAAATGTATAGATTGGAAATGACCTCCAAAAGAAATTTTTATTATATAAACAATATTGCTTAATTCGTTAATTTATTTTTTAAGATAAACTTAGACCTATTACTAATCACCGTATGGTAAGGTTCTAAACTGAGTGCCATTTCAGAATGATCTCCATTTGAAATGCTTTCAATAAAAAAAAAGAACAATAACTAATTATTGAAAGATACATTCTCACTACAGTTTTTAGTGTAATAGTGTTAGTTCTTTTTTTCTTTCTCTCTTAACAAAACACATTGTAATTATTCGTTTCTCCGTCATTTTAACAGGCATAACCACTAGTAATAATATAAATATATATACCAGGTATATATATGTGTATGCGTACACCCATTGTTTTTTTTTAGCTAGAAAAAATGCTGAGAACTGTTAATAAATTATCCTATTATACAAATTTTCTAAGAAATGATTTTACATGTACAATAACAGGATTGCACTGAAGAGGGAGGATGCTGTTGCTAAAGAAATGATGAAGAAACTTGCTGATGACAAAAGGATGACCAAGAAAGAAAAAGATGAAAGGTATGTCTTTTTCAACTCTTTAATATTAACATTGCAAACGTTTCTTTTATAATACAAATGCCTTAAATACAAGCATACGTGTGTGATGTATCGTTATCGTAAAACTCAAAGTCGGACTTTTCATAATTTGTTTAACTTACAAATGAATAATGGGTTATTCCTAGAGCAAAAAGGTATGACTAGCAAATCCTTAAAAGGCTAAAATCTGCACTTTCTGTTATTACATTGAGCTAAAACCTATCCCATAGAGTAGCCTGCAGGTGGCAACACGTTCTGGAGAATGTCTAAAAAAAAATCAGTTTTGTCTGATTTTTAATAGCAACTGCACACTTTTTTGTAACATGGAACATTTATAAACACATTCTGTCCATTTTTCATCCCCAACATCTGACCTAAAACCAATAATCATTTTTTTCTGTTTTCTTTTTTCATTTTCATTGTACTTTATGGTGCCATTCTAAAATCCATTATATTATCTTTGCTTTTCTGTGTGGCAAATTTTTCTGAAGTAAGTAAATTAAAGTACCCATCGGACCAAACTGATCAAAGGGCTGGTGAAGCAGCGTTCATCAGTTTCTGTGGCTAATTATAATAGAATTGTGTTAAATAAAAGTTTTGATAGAAATGCAAAGAAAGTATTTAATTGAACAACTGTTTTTCTTTTAATATTTAATTCCTTTATATGCATTTTTTGTTTTGTACTTATTGATAGGAAGGGAAGAGGGTGAGAATAATTTGATGTCTGAGTCTGATTAAAATAAACATTTTTTGTTTTGTACTTTTTGCTAGGAAGGGAAGAGGGTGAGAATAATTTGATGTCTGAGTGATTAAAATGAACATTTTTTGTTTTGTACTTTTTGATAGGAAGGGAAGAGGGTGAGAATAATTTGATGTCTGAGTTTGATTAAAATGAACATTTTTGTTTTGTACTTTTTGCTAGGAAGGGAAGAGGGTGAGAATAATTTGATGTCTGAGTTTGATTAAAATGAAAATTTTTTGTTTTGTACTTTTTGATAGGAAGGGAAGAGGGTGAGAATAATTTGATGTCTGAGTCTAATTAAAATAAACATTTTTTGTTTTGTACTTTTTGATAGGAAGGGAAGAGGGTGAGAATAATTTGATGTCTGAGTTTGATTAAAATGAACATTTTTTGTTTTGTACTTTTTGATAGGAAGGGAAGAGGGTGAGAATAATTTGATGTCTGAGTTTGATTAAAATAAACATTTTTTGTTTTGTACTTTTTGATAGGAAGGGAAGAGGGTGAGAATAATTTGATGTCTGAGTTTGATTAAAATAAACATTTTTTGTTTTCTTCTAGGGTTCTGTGGAAAAAGAATGAAGTTGCTGATTATGAGGCTACAACATTTTCAATTTTCTACAATAATGCATTATACTTGGTACTGCTGATTGTGGCTTCATTTTTCCTGCTGAAAAATTTTAATCCAGTGGTGTATCCTTTTGTTTTTTCATTTTGTTACTATAAATAAATGTCAATAACCCAGGTTTAGTTATCATTCAGGATATTTTCCAGCAATGGTCGCTTTGAGGTTGGGATAAATTATGGCTAGTCACAGCTTTTTATAATGTTCATTCATCCAGGGTTCCCACGCTTCCGGGAAAGTCGGGAATTAGACGGGAATTCAGTAAAATTTTATCCGGCCGTAAAAGACGGGATTTAGAAAGGAAAAAGGTCTAAAAAGCCGGGAAAAAAAAAGAAGACAAAGACTCAAAACAAAAATGTCACAGATGCATATATAGTTTCTCCTCGCCGAATGTGTATTTTTCGATCATTAGCGCCGTTTTTTGTGTTTTCCACCCAATGCACACTGAGAATTTAAAACAAAGGGATAGGCGAATCTATTCCTAAATATATCGAGGTCGGAGGACTAGTTCACTATGTTTTACGTTTTTTGTTTGTGATCATTCATTTAATCCTTTAGCAATCTCGCCGTTTTTTTAACACTTATGCCTACTTTCGGTAATTTTCTGACTTGGCTTTGCTGATTTTCTTTAAGGCAAGTATCTTGTATTGTTTTGTTTTATATTTAAAAATGCATAGGATAAGCCTAGGCCTATTCGTAGTGATTCTTACTGCTACTGTCCACTGTCGTAAGTTCCAAAAATACAAGATCAAAGGTCAAGGACGGGTCAACGTCCTCAATGTTATTAATTTTATATCAGATTAAATCCAGCCATGATGATTTTGATCAATTGACCATTTACAAAAACAAAATCATTCTTCTTTTAGTCTTAGTAAGCCTAAGCCTTCGCCCATTACTATAAGTCTTCCATTATATATTAGACTATACTTGAAGCCGGCTGGTCCAGCGGTTAGTTCACCGGCCTGTCAGCCAAAAACCAACTGACAGGTCGCGGGTTCTATCCCTGCCACCGACGGATCCCTGTCGCCCTGCAGGAGTTTTGGGCCTAGTGGACGTAAAAATCTTATGTCTAGAAGGAACGTCTGTAAACTTATAAGATATACTTGACTTTAGACTTTATGTAATTAATTATGCCTACTTGGGTTAAAGCGGCCGATTTTGCCTAAGACAAAGATGACCTAGTTTTGTCTCGCGAAAAAAAATTATTTTAGAATGTTTTCAATCTTTTGTTCATCTTATGGCAAATGTAGGCCTACTATCATTTAAGAACACATTAAATTGGAATTTTCGCTCACAATTGTTTTAAATATTATATAAGAGTCATTTATTTAAATATTAGGCTAAGGCTCTGATAAAATGAATTGACGAACATCTCCTAGTAACCGTAGCCATAGCGTCATAGCCATTGGTTTGCCACTTGCCATAGATCTAGTAGTAGTTAATGGGCTAATGTGAATGTCCGATTTTCGCGTCGGAATTTGTTGCTAAGAAACTATAGTTCTAGTCCATGCCTAATTTTGTTTAGACAGTTGTTTGAATGTGGTTTCAAAATTTATTTAAGTGTAGGCCTATAGGCTAACTATGATTGGGGTTTCAAAACTTAAACATGTATAGTTGTATACAATGTATATTTAGGCCCTAGTAGTTTGTTTGATTTTAGTTTTGATGTCTTTGACTTTGAAGTTTGTGACCTCGAATTCACTGATTCTGCATATCATAAAATAAAAATAGGAAATATTGATGTATTTGCAATCAAGCTTTTTCATGATATGGATAAATAATTGGACTAATTATATCATTTTTAATTTATTTTAAAAAATGGACGCAAAGGTTTTTTAATTAAAAAGTACGAAATGTATATAAAGCTAGGGGGATCACTCTTAATTATTTTTAATCCTTAAGTCAGACCCAGTTGTCTTTTTTTGTCTTTGTTACTAGGCTTACAAAATATTTTTTTCAATTAGTTACCTACTTTTAGTAAATGAGATACTAATAGTAGCCTCTCTTAAAGACATTTCTAGTGATATTTAGCAAGATAATATTGACTTAGAGCTAAGCAACACTAATATCATCATGATTTTGGCTTTGTATGTTATTAAGAAGACTTATTTGCCTATTTATATTTATAATATAAAACACTTTGTGTGTCTTTCCCAGTCATTATCAATGAAGATAAGACATCAGAAACTACACACCTATTGCAAAGCCCTCCACATTTCTCTCAAAACAAAAGCATTGGGAGAAATGACAAGTGTCATTGAGGAGAAAATAAAAGTTGTACAAAATTAATAATTTTGTGATTAAAGTTTATTATCTGTAAAAGATTTAATTGAATTATTAAATCTGAATTGTCAGTTTATGTTGTGTTTAGACTTTATGTAAGAAGAATTATACTCGTTATATAGTAAATTTAAATTCATTTTGGTGACCAGGAATTTTGCTCTTATAGCAAGGAAATAGTCAGGAAACAGTCAGGATTTTTTTTTCTAAAAAAGAGTGGGAACCCTGTTCATCGCTCTTGAATGTCATAGTGTAAACAGTAATTTCGTCATGTTAGATTTAACTGTGTTACATATCCTAGCTTCCAAGAATTGTATACAGGAGATTGTGATTTTATGTGTACTCGGCACCTCAGAAACAAACATTCTCTTTTAGATACATGCCTACCATTGAGTATGAAAATGAGGAGCAAAAACATTAAAAATGGGCGACGATATATAAAAATGTGTAGCAAGTGCAGGAATATTAAGAAGATAAAACACTTTTCCTATCCCTTCCCGAGTGGCATCCGGGCCTGGAATGGGTTGCCTGAAAAAACCAGTAGCTTAACATCATTTAAAACTCTAATATTCATTTTCATGCTGTCGTTTGGACACCATGTTAGAAATGTACTGTTAGACTGGATTAGGCACGAAAGTAAAATTCAATTATGCCAAAGCCAAAAGCAATATGCTTTCACTTTAAAGTGTATAAATTAATATGTACCAAACTCTGACCTTTAAATTCATTTCATTGGACTTAAACTTCCTTTTTATCTTAAAATTCTAATTATGGGTGGTTTATTCCTGTTACTGGCATATGTTGAAAAGTGAATGGTGTAATCATAGACTATAATATACATGGACCGCTTGCTTTAGTATTTCTGCTATATGATGACTTGAAACACTGATGTTTGGAATTCCCGATTCTAAATAATGTAATTGCTATACAGGAAATAAAGTTATTGATATACAACTTCCGTTTTATTTATCGCTATGATTTTCTCAGTGAAAAATTAAAATCGAAAGTTGTACAGATCGGAAACATTTATAGATCAGGGTTGTGTGCGCACAGAAAAAGAATATAAGCTCTAAAAATAGAGCAGGCGGTCCATCTTATTATAGTCAATGATAATAGGATTAATAGGCCTACAAGTATTCATTTTAAAGTCGAAAAAAAATGCGATTTAATAAAATGGAACTTGTCTAACAATAACTTCATTTAGAATCCGGAATTGCAAAAAAAAAAGAAGATAATAGCATAAAAAACTAAAGCAAGCCGTCCATGTATATTATAGTCTATGGTGTAATCAATTCTGGCTTCAATTTTCGCATTCAAATTTAATATGGAGTCGCTATCCATTGGTTGTATAGATCAGATACTTTGATACTAACCTACTTTCTATCAGTGAAAATTATAGTGTAGGCTGACAATGCAGATCGAACTAATTGTTACACTTTTAAAAAATAATAAGTTTACATCTAGTATTAGTCTAATTTTAAAAAATATAAAAACTATCCAGAGGAAAAAATGGGCCAGTCAAAAAAGTTTGTGGTGGCATAGCCGCAACACATTTGGTTGGGCTACCAAAGGTCCTGGTTTGGAATTCCGGTAAAGGCTATGATTTGATACCTGGTCAGGAGGGTTCCCTGTCCACATAATCCCCATGTATGCCATGCCCACTAAAACTGGTGAACATTGCTTCACTGGATCAATTTGATCTGGCTGGATGCTTTAATACTTTTTTTTACAAATAAGTTGATTCATTCATTATTTATCTAATTATTTATACCTCTTTTACATACCTTAATATTATTTGTGTATAGTTTTAAGACACAGCGCATATTTGTGTATAGTTTTAAGACACAGCACATATTTGATGGATAGTCTATACATATTATTTGTGTATAGTTTTAAGACAGCGCATAATTGTGTGATAGTCTATACATATTATTTGTGTATAGTTTTAAGACACAGCGCATATTTGTGTGATGGTCTATACATATCATTTGTGTATAGTTTTAAGACACAGCGCATATTTGTGTGATGGTCTATACATATTATTTGTGTATAGTTTTAAGACACAGCGCATATTTGTGTGATGGTCTATACATATCATTTGTGTATAGTTTTAAGACACAGCGCATATTTGTGTGATGGTCTATATATATTATTTGTGTATAGTTTTAAGACACAGCGCATATTTGTGTGATGGTCTATACATATCATTTGTGTATAGTTTTAAGACACAGCGCATATTTGTGTGATGGTCTATACATATTATTTGTGTATAGTTTTAAAACACAGCGCATATTTGTGTGATGGTCTATACATATCATTTGTGTATAGTTTTAAGACACAGCGCATATTTGTGTGATGGTCTATACATATCATTTGTGTATAGTTTTAAGACACAGCGCATATTTGTGTGATGGTCTATACATATTATTTGTGTTTAGTTTTAAGACACAGCGCATATTTGTGTGATGGTCTATACATATTTTTTGTGTATAGTTTTAAAACACAGCGCATATTTGGTCTATACATATTATAATTTTTTTAAAATATTAGCATTAGCAGTTTTGCTGGACAAAGATGCAAAATACAGGAAGCTAGGCATGTATGCCATTAAATAAAGTTAACATTTCCTTAACTTTGTGTTCAGTAACTATTCATTCTCAGTCGGATCTGCCGCTGGTTTACTTGCCCTTTTCTCAACTAGCAGCAAGGTTTGAAATTCACCTTCAATGAACATCAAATACTCCTGGGTGATTGAGGAACCATTGAAAGAGCAACTTTTCATTGCCTCATTTTTTAAAAATATTCTCCATAAAGAGCATATATGCCATTTATTGTTATGTACATGTCAATGAACATTATTGTTACCTTTAGTAGAACTGAGTTAGTTGACACTGTGTGAAGATTGGTGAAAATGATAATACAGTTACTTGTAATTCCTCACAAATGTTGTTGTGGTTTTCTTTGCCTTAAACTTCTCAATTATAAAGTAAAGTATCTTGAGTTTAGTTCAATTAACTAAATGTTATTTTTACTCTACAAGTGTTTCAAACTACCAGCATACCAATGTTTGTGTGGCTGCAGATCATACATGCTGTTAATGTTTTCTTAAAAGATAAAGATATGGGGGGGGGGGGGAATCATGTGACCTAAATGTCATAAAAGACATTTTTTTAGTTTTGCTTCATTGTATACTTTAACTATTCTCAGGAAAAAAAAATGTGTTTGGGGAAACTAGTAACATTACTTGAATGTAAAAATTTGCATTTGAAATGAGCATACCCATACATCATAAAATTATTTTATATTGAACATTACATTAATTATATGACTTCCTTTGGTATACTGCAGTAATTATAAAATAGGCATCCCTTCTATAGTGCTATAGATCAATATAAAGATTGACCTTTTGCCTTACAACAAACCAATACAAATTAGATGATTAAAATTAAATTTCATTAAAAACAGTTAAAACTTTATTTTCATCATGCTTTAATATTTCCTGCTAGTTTTTTTTATTTATCAAGGGGCTTCTGTTTCAATTCATGATAAAAAGCTGAGATTGAGATATCTGTCTGTCATTTATCAGCATAAATTTTATATCAGTTGAGAACCTTGTTAATGTACAGAAACACAATCCTATAATAAAAATGCACAACTCTTGTCTGACCTAAATCAGTGCTTTAAAATTGTATTTCTCAATGGACAACCCACTGTCTGTAAGGCTGCAACAACTGTCAAAATACGGCCATGAGCCACACATTTCATTTTGAATATATATAAAAGCATTTATAGAAGGTTAAATCAAATTATAAAAAGGTAGTTTGAAATATACATGTTTTTATTATGGAATAACAGCTTTTGCACATAGGCAGTAATTTATTTTAATATGTTACCACAATGATCTCTGGAGCTTCAACTATTTTACTTTTACACAATAATAATAACAAACAACATTTAATTAATGTATGATATAAGATAAGCAATTAATGTTCATACTTCATACATTCTTTAATGAAAAGGTTTTTAAAAACAAGACATATGCATATATTATATATTATACCGGTACATACAGTTTATTTAAATCCAGAATATTGTAAAGTATAAAACTATACTGTCAATAGTGTTATACTATTAATACTATTTAAAGTATTTAAAAAAGAAAGGTAAATAGTAAAAGTATAAAGTTAAATTTCATACTCTATGATGAATTTGGAAAAATATTGATGCAGTCATCCATTAGATCAAATAGTTTATAGTTTGGACTACACCTGTAGCAAACTTCCCTGGCAGTTTCTCCAGCCTTAGACTTTATGGTAATATCGATGAAAGGACAGTTTAATAACAGCTCAAGCATTTGCCTGTTTTCTGGCTCTGAGGCAGCCATATGCAGGGGAGTCAAACTCCCGTTGGTTTGGGCATTAACATCTGCACCTGCATTGATTAGAAGTTGGGCTGTTTCAACTGAGTTCCAGCGTGCAGCACTGTGGAGTGGTTGCCATCCATCTGCAGTTTTAGAGGTTATGTCTGCGCCATGTGATAAAAGGAGCTGCAGAAGAATTTGTTTAATAAATATAGTTATTGCAATTTTTTTCCACACAACTTCTTGTTAGGAAATTACTATTAATAACAAAAGTATGGTACAAAATCAATTAATTTACTATGATAACTATACATGGGGCTGGTTAAGCTTGTCAGCTTTGATAGTGGCCTATGAGCTTTTGGACCATATCCTCCTCACTGTGCATGTGTCTAACATTTGATAGAGCCAATGTTCTAAAGTCCCTAAGGGTGTTATTTTCTTTGCAGTTTGCAGCAAATTATGTGGGGGCATTATTGTTATTGTATATATACCGTAATCAAATATACTTCAACTTCAAGGTGTATCACTGACATTTGTTCTGACCTTTCAACTAGTCTGGTTAGATTTCCATATGAAGTGGTATAGGATTATGAGGTGTGAGACAACAATGGGCCTTGACCTTATTGTTAGCATGTGATTATGAGGTGTGAGACGACAATGGGCCTTGTTATTAGCATGTGATTATAGGTGTGAGACGACAATGGGCCTTGTTGTTAGCATGTGATTATGAGATGTGAGACAATGGGCCTTGTTGTTAGCTTGTGATTATGAGATGTGAGACAACAACAGGCCCTGTTGTTAGCATGTGATTATGAGATGTGAGACAACAATGGGCCTTGTTAGCATGTGATTATGAGATGTGAGACAACAATGGGCCTTGTTATTAGCATGTGATTATGAGGTGTGAGACTACAATGGGCCTTGTTAGCATGTGATTATGAGATGTGAGACAACAATGGGCCTTGTTAGCATGTGATTATGAGATGTGAGACTACAATGGGCCTTGTTGTTAGCATGTGATTATGAGATGTGAGACTACAATGGGCCTTGTTGTTAGCATGTGATTATGAGATGTGAGACAACAATGGGCCTTGTTAGCATGTGATTATGAGATGTGAGACTACAATGGGCCTTGTTGTTAGCATGTGATTATGAGATGTGAGACTACAATGGGCACTGTTACTGTTATTAGCATGTGAGAAATGAAAGATTGTGCCTAGTCCTGCAGTTTGGAATTACCCTTTAGTTTTGGGATATGACTTTTAATTAGAAGGGATTCTGCATAGCACAAGCATGTTAGTCCCCCAAGCCCTAAGAGAGTGATCTTGGATTGTAATCTGCTAGGGTCCAATTTATCCATAGGGCCGATAAAGCAGCGTACACCAGTTTCTGTGGCCACAGCAAACTAGTTGATTTGGTGGCCAGCACTATGCACAGCTGCCTTTACTTTATCCAAACTAAGGTCAGGTACCCATCAGAGCTGGGTAGACTCAGGGACACTTTCCTAACCATTACCGGGTATGCAAAAAAAATGCATATAAGTACTCTTTCTTCCCAAGTGGCATGCGGGCATGAAATGGGTTGCCTGAACAAACCAGGAAAACCAGCAAGTTAACATCATTTAAAACACCCCATAGACCCAGGCAAAATCCTAGCCAGCACCAGGATTTGAACCCAGAACCTTCGGTACACCAGCCGAACGCACTGCTGCACAGCCACCGCGCCCCCTTATGTACCACGCTCTA
Source organism: Anisus vortex (assembly GCA_949126835.1). NCBI lineage: Eukaryota > Metazoa > Mollusca > Gastropoda > Planorbidae > Anisus > Anisus vortex. The sequence goes on from OX421507.1 coordinate 27,373,687, forward strand.
AGGTATTCAACCCAAACTATACACATACCTGAGCCATGTCTTTATGATTGTTATAAGAGGCTCTGTGAAGTGGTGTGTACATACCTGAGCCATGTCTTTATGATTGTTATAAGAGGCTCTGTGAAGTGGTGTGTACATACCTGAGCCATGTCTTTATGATTGTTATAAGAGGCTCTGTGAAGTGGTGTGTACATACCTGAGCCATGTCTTTATGATTGTTATAAGAGGCTCTGTGAAGTGGTGTGTACATACCTGAGCCATGTCTTTATGATTGTTATAAGAGGCTCTGTGAAGTGGTGTGTACATATCTGAGCCATGTCTTTATGATTGTTATAAGAGGCTCTGTGAAGTGGTGTGTACATACCTGAGCCATGTCTTTATGATTGTTATAAGAGGCTCTGTGAAGTGGTGTGTACATACCTGAGCCATGTCTTTATGATTGTTATAAGAGGCTCTGTGAAGTGGTGTGTACATACCTGAGCCATGCCTTTATGATTGTTATAAGAGGCTCTGTGAAGTGGTGTGTACATACCTGAGCCATGTCTTTATGATTGTTATAAGAGGCTCTGTGAAGTGGTGTGTACATACCTGAGCCATGTCTTTATGATTGTTATAAGAGGCTCTGTGAAGTGGTGTGTACATACCTGAGCCATGTCTTTATGATTGTTATAAGAGGCTCTGTGAAGTGGTGTGTACATACCTGAGCCATGCCTTTATGATTGTTATAAGAGGCTCTGTGAAGTGGTGTGTACATACCTGAGCCATGTCTTTATGATTGTTATAAGAGGCTCTGTGAAGTGGTGTGTACATACCTGAGCCATGTCTTTATGATTGTTATAAGAGGCTCCGTGAAGTGGTGTGTACATACCTGAGCCATGTCTTTATGATTGTTATAAGAGGCTCTGTGAAGTGGTGTGTACATACCTGAGCCATGTCTTTATGATTGTTATAAGAGGCTCTGTGAAGTGGTGTGTACATACCTGAGCCATGTCTTTATGATTGTTATAAGAGGCTCTGTGAAGTGGTGTGTACATACCTGAGCCATGTCTTTATGATTGTTATAAGAGGCTCTGTGAAGTGGTGTGTACATACCTGAGCCATGTCTTTATGATTGTTATAAGAGGCTCTGTGAAGTGGTGTGTACATACCTGAGCCATGTCTTTATGATTGTTATAAGAGGCTCTGTGAAGTGGTGTGTACATACCTGAGCCATGTCTTTATGATTGTTATAAGAGGCTCTGTGAAGTGGTGTGTACATACCTGAGCCATGCCTTTATGATTGTTATAAGAGGCTCTGTGAAGTGGTGTGTACATACCTGAGCCATGTCTTTATGATTGTTATAAGAGGCTCTGTGAAGTGGTGTGTACATACCTGAGCCATGTCTTTATGATTGTTATAAGAGGCTCCGTGAAGTGGTGTGTACATACCTGAGCCATGTCTTTATGATTGTTATAAGAGGCTCTGTGAAGTGGTGTGTACATACCTGAGCCATTTCTTTATGATTGTTATAAGAGGCTCTGTGAAGTGGTGTGTACATACCTGAGCCATGTCTTTATGATTGTTATAAGAGGCTCTGTGAAGTGGTGTGTACATATCTGAGTCACATGTCTTAATCAAATGTGGATTTGTAGCCAAGATCTCTTTCACAATATCCAGCTTGTTGGTCTCTGCTGCCCACAAGATTCTCTTATCTGGATTGTCTTTACAAAAACAACAATGAAAAAAAACAAATTTAGAGTTTGAAAAATTATGGGATGTAAAGAAAATAACTCAGGGATAAAATGATCAAATTAATTGAACAGTCATTCTATGTTATAAACAGTGATTTTATTATTGTTTTTATTTTCTCAAAATCCTCATTTACCGGTATTATAGTTAGACTATATGTAACCATCTGATTTAGAAGTTGTTTTTTAACTGATAGTTGAATAATTGGTTTTTGTCCTTCAAAAACAAGTTGTAAATGAAAGGTAATATCCCCTCTGATGTCACAGACCAGGAAAGTTGAAATGGTGTTGTTTATAATTTATACTATACTATACTACCCCGAAAGCAAATAAGTGTTTGAAAGACATTTGATGACTTGATTCGTCTGAGGACTTTTCTCACCAAGATATTCAATATGCTTTCTATGTTTATTTATAATTATCCAGGTCTCACTGACTGAGGTCACCACTGGCCTAATTAGTTAAATTAGCGTTTTATATATGATTTTCTTTATTTTTCTGGTAATGTTTTTACCTTTTAGCATTTTCTAGTTGCCCAATGATATTCTTTCCTTGTTTCTGTTAGCAAGTCATTATTGTCAATTATTATAGTATGCTTAATATTTGAAATTATTTACTTGTTCATTATTTTCTTTGTAATTGTTTCTTCTGTCAGTCTTTCACCATGGGACATGCTCATGCATTTTGTTTTTTCTGTGTTAACTTCTAGCCTGGCTTTCATTGACACATCTTTTAATTCTATTAGCGATTGTGTGATGTCATTTTTCTGTATGTTTCCTGTTAGTCCAAACATTATGAAAGCTAAACTACTACTTAACAAACTGACAGATTTTAATGGTTTACAACCCATGCCTGAACATGGAAAACTTGGTGTGCAGGCATGGCGGAGGAAAACCAGGGATAGGCCAGAGTGGAAGGGGGTGGTGGAGCAGGCCAAAATCCCTACATGGGCTGTAGCACCATAGGGATGGATGTTAGTGCAATGTCTTTTGCATATATGCAAGGTACTGAATGGGTTGGCTGTATAGAGTGTCTAATGGTTGAGAGCCTTTTCAGTCTCTTTCAGGATGTATCTTGCTATTGTTTCCTTTGTATTAATATGTCAATTTCCAATAACTCTCTCTAGGGTGATATTTAATAATATACATGATAGTGAAGCTCCTTGCCTTAACCGGCATCTATTTGGCAAATCTTGGGAGCAGTTAGGCTGAATCTTAATTTTCTAATTTTTATTTAATGTTATTTGTATTAGTAATAGTTTAGTGAGTTTGTTCAGTACCGGTATACCAAATTCTTCAAGGTTTCATAGAGGAATTTACGTATGCTTTCGTGGGCCATTTTGTAGTACAGACTGGTGAGTTATTATTGGCTATACTAATACTATGGGCAGCGTAGTATAGAAATAGGCCCTAGACAACTACCGTATAAAAGTCCAATACTACAATGGTTCAATAGTTATACAGCTATTGGTAATACTATACATTGTTTAAATTATTATATTATATTATAGATCAACATGCGTCAGAACTTTATAATGTATTTAAAAAACAACAGTAAAATAACCTACTTGCTAGTTCAGCTTCATTTACTTCTTCACATTCATCCTCATCTTCATCAAAGCAGCTTTTCCACAACTGTTCATCAGAGACTTCCGAGAAGTCAACCACATCAGCGACATCAGATTCATCTTCAAATTCTTTAGATTTAGAGTTGTCCATACGTCACACGTTGATACAGCCTGAAGCACCATGTACCTCCAGGCTTTCTGCTCACTACACCTGATGAATGCATAAGTATATTTGTCTTACCTTACATGCTACAGACACTCTTTATATAAAGAAGATTTTGTTGCATCCTATGCCTTTTTATTCAATTTTAAGAAATGATATATATATAATATATAGTAATGGAATCCTCTCTTCAATACCTTTCTTTTGGAACATATAGCACAAAAAAAATATAATTTTTTTGGAAAATTTCATGTCACGTAGGCCTACCAAATATGTTTATGCGTTTATCCTAGTATAATAATATAATATAAGACCTAGCCTATATGAATATATGTGGGATAAGAAAAGTTTTTCTCCTTGCCTTAGCCTATATGTTTATCTGAGCATTGTGATAGCTAAGTCAGCTAAGAGACTATAAGTTATATATTGTTTTTGTGTGTATTTCTAAGAAATGAATAGCCTACCTTATGACTTATTATGACTTTTGTATTAATTATTACTAATCTAAACTTTGCACTTCTCTCCTCTACTGTTTCTAGTAGATTCTAGGTCTAAGTAGGCTATTGCTTTAGCGATAATAGCCTACATATTTCACTGATTTAACTATTGACTATAAATTACTATAAATATTGAGATTATTAAGTACTAGACTATACATACCAATACTATAGGCTAGTCTATAGCCATAGCATTGGCATGGCCACATTGGCCCTCACTGAGAGTCATTGGTCATCAAATTATCTAATCTTATACATTACAGAGGCTCCTTCTATAAAGAAGATTATTGCCTCCTACGCTCATCCGTGGTCCGAGTCTAGTCTTGCAGTTTTATTAATGTTCTAAATGATGTTAGGTTATTGGTTTTCCTGGTTTGTTCAGGCAACCCATTCCATGCCCGAATGCCACTCGGGAAGAAAGAGTACTTATATGCATTTGTTCTCACATAAGGGACAAGGAAAGTGTTTTTATGTTTATCTGAGCTTTGCAACAGGATGTTATTGTGTTGTATTTCTAAATTAGAGTTTAATGCCTTATGTATTATTACTACTTTACTCTTTGCCCTTCTGTCCTCTAGTGTTTCTAGGTTTAGTAATTTTACTAATGATGTCACTCTTGTTAATTGGGAATATTCACTAGTTATGAACCTTGCAGTTATTTTTTGAATTTGTTCTATTTTTTTAATGTTTTCCTTAGTTGATGGGTACCATACAGATGCTGCATATTTTAGTATAGGCCTAACTAATGTGAGATAACATTTTAGTTTTATATTCTTTTATTACATTTGTAAAAGTTCCTTTTTATGAATCCTTATGTTTTGTTTGATTTTTTAATTTCTTCATCAATATGAGGGTTCCAAGATAACTTATCATTTATTATTACTCCCAGATACTGAGCATTGTTAGTTTGAGTTAGTTCTTTACCATGAATGAAGTAGTTTACTATTATTTGTTTCTTTTTCTTGGATACCCTTATTAGTTGGCATTTTTCTGGGTGAAAAGACATACTCCAGTTTGATTCCCATTTTTGTAGTTCATCTAGGTCTTTTTGTAGAAGTTCACTATCTTTTCCTGTCTATTATTCTATAAATTATGCAAACATCGGCAATTAATCTTACTTTTGTTCCTGTGTTGATGCAATTTGGCAGATCATTAATGTAAATTAGAAATAGTAGGAGCCCTAAAACAGTTCCTTGTGGAACTCCTGAGTTAACTGTTATTGGTGATGACTTAGAGCCATTTATTATCACTGTTTGTTCTCTGCCTATTAGAAAGTCCTGAATCCACTGATGACTGATGTAAGGGACCAGAGATGCCAAAGTATTTAAGTTTTTTAAGAAGACTAGATTGATGAACTTTATCAAATGCTTTATCAAATTGGCATTGGGGATGGTGCTACTGTATGACAATTGTCTGTATGACACTGCTACCAGTGCAGTCCTCCACAACGATGTCCAGGGTTCGTACAGAAAAATTGCCTCAAAATTCCAGGAGTTTTCCAGGAGTGTTCCAGAAGTTTATCAGGAGTAATTTTTTTTTTAAAGCCAAGCTGAGCTCTTTAAAAAAAACAGACACCTCGCTACACATCTTTTTTTTTTTTGTTTTACGTCATTACGGGGACTTGTATAGCCTACAACACAAGTTTGGATCGAAACAAAAACAAGATCTAGTAAAAAAAAAAAGAACCATGCATTGGCATCACTGGTGTCATCAACGTTTGCGCGCGGAAATAAAAAAAAAAGGGTTAACTCCAATAGGGCTTTCTAGAAAAGGGAAAGTACAATCTAAGAGCAGTGATTACTATTTTTTTTATTACCGGTAATAATTAATCTCCCTCGAAAAATAAGGAGTTTTTAGCATTTTCCCAGGAATAAATGTAGTTTTTCCAGGAGTTTTAAGGTCCTGGAACACAACTTTTTGTTTTCCAGGAGTTTCAAGGAGTTTCCAGGAGCTGTACGAACCCTGGATGTCACTGGCAAATGGTTCAAAACAACCATTGGCGCGCGTCAAGGGTGCCTACTCTCTCCGACACTCTTCAACATTTACCTGGAAAGGATCATATGACCGATGCACTGGAAGACCATGTCGGGACAGTCAGCATTGGTGGGAGACAAGTCACCAATCTTCGCTTTGCAGATGACATAGATGGCTTAGCTGGCAGTGAAGATGAACTGAGGGAGTTAACAGCCAAACTGGAGATAACATCATTAGCGTATGACATGGAAATAAACGCTGAAAAGACCAAAGTTATGGCAAACATGGAGTTTGAATCCGAAATACAAGGTCAGAGACTCCAGAAAGTCTCCTCCTTCAAATATCTGGGATCCATAATATCTGATGTAGGATCCAAGCCGGAAATTCTTGCAAGAATAGCCCAAACAACTGCTGCACTTTGCAAGCTAAAAAACATCTGGCGAAGCTCACTTTACTAAAAGATTCGACTGATGCGCTCCCTGGCGATGGCAGTTTTTATGTACGTCTGTGAAACATGGACACTTACAGCAGATCTCCAGAAAAGAATCAGAGCCATGGAAATGAGATGCCTACGTAAAATTTTAAACATCTCCTACTCCTACAAAGATCGAGTTACAAATGAGGCTGTCCGCGAGCGAATCACCTACGTCATCGGCCCTCATGAGGATCTACTCAGTGCCATTAAATCCAGAAAACTCCGATGGTATGGGCATATGGCAAGATCCGAAGGCCTGGCGAAAACCATCCTGCAGGGCACAGTGCGAGGTGGAAGAAAGAGAGGCAGGCAGAAGAGACGATGGGATGATGACATCAAGGAGTGGACCGGCTTGTCTCTTGCAGACTCCCAGAGGGCGGCGCAGGACCGAGACAAATGGCGCAAAATTATCCAACTGTCAAAAAATGGTGCCCCAACAACCCTCGCTCGGGTTATGGGATAGAAGAAGAAGAACAAGATGGTGCTACTGCTACTGTACTACTGCACAGTTGCTTTTTTTTTAGTGATTTGTGTAGTGAACTTTTACTTAGTGTAACTTAGTCTTAGACGTTTAGTTTAGTGACAGTTTGAGTTTAGTCGGCTTAGGCGTAACTTAGTGACTTAACTTAGGACTTAGTAGAGTTGCTATCAGTACTATCAGTTGACTATTACTCTTCTAGTCAGTTGTATCGAAGCTTCTTGAGAGGGTTGTCTCTCAGCAGCTTTTACAACATCTAACCACACATGGCCTGATTGATAAATTTCAATCTGCCTATGGTCCTGGGCATAGCTGTGAGACGGCAATATTACGTGTTATGAATGATGTTCTATGTAGTGCTGACCGTGGTGATCTGACTATCTTAGTTCTGTTGGACCTCAGTGCTGCCTTTGATGTTATCAACCATGACTTACTTTTATCAAGACTTCAATACGAGATGGGCATCACTGATACTGCACTTCATTGGTTTACTTCCTACTTGGCAGACAGGACTCAGAGAGTTTCTATCAATCAGACCTTATCAAAAGCCACTTCTCTCATCTGTGGCGTACCTCAAGGTTCAGTTTTAGGGCCTATCCTTTTTGCTGTTTACACTAGCCAGCTTGGCAGAATAATTGATAGCCAAGGATTATCTCGCAAACTATATGCGGATGATACCCAGCTGTACAAAAGCTTCCATCCTGATCATAATGCTTGTGCTGCCGCTGTTAATGAGGTGGAAGAATGCTGTCTAGAGGTGAAAGCGTGGATGACTGCCAACAAACTCAAACTGAATGACGACAAGACTGAGGCAATTATGTGCGGTTCAAACTTCAATCTTAGGAAAGTCGATATTCCATCTATTAAAGTAGGGGCCTCTGATATCTTTTTGTCCAACACTGTCAGAGACCTGGGCTTTATCATTGACAGTAAATTAACAATGGGTCCACACACATCAGTACTGTGGTCAGGGCATGCTCCTTCCATCTTCGTGCCCTGGGTCAGCTGCGACCTCTGATTAATAAAAAAACAGCCAATGCTTTTGCTGTTGCAACAATACAGTCAAGACTAGACTATTGTAACAGTTGCCTGTGGGGTTTACCCCAGAAACAACTGGATAGACTTCAGAAAGTTCAAAATACTGCAGCACGCATTGTGTCACGAGTAAAGAAGCATGACCATATCACTCCAATTCTCAAAGAGCTCCACTGGCTCCCTGTGACGAAGCGCATCGATCATAAGATTATGTCCCTTACCTATGGATGCGTGGAAGGCACAGCACCTGCATATCTCAAAGAGCTTATACCAAAGCATGTCCCGTTAAGGATGCTGCGATCTTCAACACAATCTCTCCTGGAAATTCCAGGTTTGGAAGGTCACAGAAAAAAGACTCTTGGTGTGCGCTCGTTTGAATCTGTGGCGCCTACACTGTGGAATGGCTTACCTGAGACACTGAAAAACTCTGTGTCAAAAAAAGCATTCAAGAAGAATTTGAAGACTTTTCTTTTCAACTAAGTTGATGAAGTACACATCCATCAGCAAAATACTTGTTTAAAACTATTTTAAAATGTTATTGTCGTTTCGTGCCTCCATCGGCCGAAACCTTGTTTAAAACTATTTTAGAGTGTTATTGTCGTTTCGTTTTTGTGAGCGCGCTGAGCATGCTTGCATTAGCATGGAGTGAGGCGCGATATAAATGACCAATTATTATTATTATTGTCTTTCTGAATTTGTTTTAATTATTAAACTAATACATTATTTGTCTTCTTAATTTTTTTAGACTAATTATGTAAAGACGATAGGTCGCTAAATAAAAAGCAATTACCGGTACGTATAAGACCTATCACTATAACTATAACTATAACTTACTATACTATAATTCAATGCAAGAAAGTTGTTTACCAAACACCGGATATAGTTTAAATTTATATAACAGAATAATTTCCCCTAATTCTTTTGTCTGCACTGAGCTATATATAACAGATATGCGCTTGATCACTAGAATGTCCCCACGAAATGTTTTTAAAGTCCTTTCCCCTCTTTTACATTGATCATCTTTAGATAATTTGCGTTAAGTCATTTGACCAGAAATTGAGCCAACTTAATAAAGTAAAGTCAGGACAAAAAATATAGCTTTCTATAAAGCATGCAAGCTTTCAACGTGTCAACACAGCAATTAAACCAAAATACTGAGGTTTAAAAAAAAACCCAGCTCATTTAGTTGTCCGAACTAATTAACATCTTTTGTCCAAAAAGAATAACAAATTAACAGATATTTATATATAAAAAAACACGAACTGTAGTAAATGAACAAATTATTAATATATTCCAATTATACAATTTCAGTTAACTGTATGCATGTGGCATGATTTTGCAAAGTTAATGTGATTTTTGTTATCGTGTGCAGGCTTATAATTTGTCATGCCTTGGCTCATACTCCGTAACCTAGAGAGCGACACATGCAGCACTCAGATCATCTGTCTGTCAGTTTCTTGTATTAGATTTGATATAATTTAAAGTTGAAAACAGCTGCTTACAAGCTTGAGATGACCCAAACAAAGTAAAAAGTGCAATCCCAAGTGCTTTCATCGACTTGAAATAATAATTATTAGGCACACTTTAAGGATTTCATCATTAGAGCTGGATCAGTACTGTACTTTCGCATCCTTTTACACTGTATCTTCTCAAGTGTTACACGCATATCATATAATTTATTTTTACAGATAGAGCTTCTTAAAATTCCAATAGCTCAATTTCCAAATTTTCTAAATGTAACCACAATAAGCAGGAAAGATCTTCAAATTTGGCTTTATCTGGGGAAGTAAGAAATGAGAGGGTTGTCTCCGTCTTACGGAACTGTACAAATCTATTACTGAATTTCTCCTTTGCATCGGCTAAAATGCTAGACAATTCCTTGTAGATTTCCTGATGGCTTGTAGGATTGTTTCGTAAATGCATTTTTACATTTGGAATATATTTCAGCTGCCCACTTTGTCGGTCTCTTTCAAAACACTGCAGTTTTCTTTCAAATGTTCTGAGATCACAAAACATCATCTCTGCTGTTTTTTTTATTCAGTTCATTGAAGTGTGCTGTAAAATGTGTAAAAAAAAACTTAAGGTTGTTAAGCCAGACCATAATAATATCAGTGAATTGGCCGGCCCCTTTTAAATTATAAACAGCCAAATTTCATCCAAGCATGCTGCAAATTTCTCCAATACTCGTCCTCTGATCAGCCACCTGACATTTTTATACATATAGCGCCTTGACCTCATCAAGAAGTTCGTGAAACTGTCAAAAATTAAGAGCACGAGCCATGATGTTATTGATCATTTTTGTGACATCTTTGAGGATATCATCTAATTTGCTGCTATCCCTGGCACAAAGAGCTTCTTCTTGGTGAATAATGCAGTGAAACTTAACGACTGGGTGTTTTGCTTCTTTAACACAGAACTGATGAAACCACCATGCAAGGTGCCCCATCACTAGTAACTGAAACAACTTTTTCTGGTTTTATATCTTGTGCCAAAAAAAAAACTTCCTTAACAGCATTGTGTTCTTCCAGGCAAAGATAACCATTTCACTAGCTCTACTCTCTTAATGTCACCAACTGCATAACGCAAAATTACCGCAAGCCTTGCATTACTTGCATGATTATTTACATATGTGCTTTCACCCAAACACATGAAGTAGCAGGCAGCCCTTTGTAATTCAGTAATGATCTGCTGACTAATGCCACTTCCCAATCCCAAGACTGGATCTTTAAGAGTATTTCTGCTAAGTGGTATATCATATAGATGCGTTGCATAATTTTATCCCTGATTGAAAAATCATAAAAAAAAAAAAAAAATCCCAGCCAACATGGCCGTTTTTAGAAAATCCCCATCAGACCTAGAGCGGCTTACCATGTTTTGCTATGCAGAGTGATATTTGAAAGCTTGCTTCTGTCAGATGATTTGTTTGAGAAAGAGACTTACAAAAGGAGCAGACTGTGAGAGATATTTCCTTAATTTCTCTTGAAGAAACTCTTTTCTTTCATAGTCGATCCGACAAAATGGCCGTTTTAAATCAACGATCCCATCCCTAGAGGTGTGGCCATAACTAATTTAGCTGCCATAACTAGTTAATCTGTTCTATTTTTGGTAAATGCTCACGTGCCCACAGAAATAGCTCTGCGTGCCAGCTGTGGCACGCGTGCCATAGGTTCGCCATCTCTGATATAGAACATATTATGGCCCACTAAATAGCGAATGTGTGTTAACTCTTTCTGTCCCGCGAGCCGATTCTACCGGCTCATGATTAATTAATAATTTTGCGAAAAGCCTATACGGTGTAAAGATGTAATTTTACGTCGCCATTTTCGTTACGCCATTTTCTTTGTTATTAATGCAATTTGTTTACATTTGTTGCGTTATTTTTTTACATTTTGATCGATATTTGGGTTCAATTATTTCTGTTATGGGGCCAAGCGGTCCAGGGGTATCTCCAACTTAGATTGTTACCGCTAATAAAGCTCAATAACTGATTTATTCATTACAAAATACGGTAACCTATTTTATTAACTTCTAACAATGAAAACTTCACAGAACAAGAGATCGCTTATTATTTAGAATAAAGCAAAATATATGATGTAATGAAAGCGTCCAAAAAGGGGGCGTGGCTCACTTGGAAAGGTTACAAATTTGGACTAAAATGTTATTTTTCAAATATAATAAATATATTTTTAAATACATTTATCATATGCTACATTCAATTTCCTTTTAATTGATGTATTACACTTCGTGTATATTTTAATTTTAAATATTATACCAGTTTATGAGAATATGAGAAGATGTTTGTTTATTTCAACTTTGCTACATTTTTTTTTGTGAAGGCATATCTTTGGCTAAATATTGTGTAACTTTGTCATTTATTGATCAATTTTTTTCACATTTGAAAGTGTTATTATTTGTTAGATTTGCTATCGGGGTTTAAGTTATTGCATCAATTGGTTGACACGTTTTATAAATAAAAAAAACTTTTATTGGAAAGAATTTTTTTTTGTGTGTATTGTTACGAATATCGGTCATAGAGGAATGACGTAATAAGGCATTGACCTCTTAGCAAGTGCGTATTAGAGTCCAAGGTTTGACCTTTGTGCCCTGAGGGCAGTTTAAATAAAATAATTCGTCCAACCCCGTGGAATATGAAGGTTATAATCTGGATCGCAGTATCCTATAGACCAGTGGGATTGAAATGCGTATTAAGACCCTGTAGAATCTTCGATAATAGCTTTCTTTGTAAAGTCCCTACCTCCTTAAAGTTAGTTCAGTTTGAAAGTTTGTAGAGAGAAGTCGCTATATTGATACTTGTATATTTCATGTCATTTTATTGAAACACTTATGTTGCCATCAGTTGATGCATTTATTTATCGTTTACATTGAGTCTACAATTTAAATAAAATTGTTTATTCAACAACTGGAGTTGTTTGATCTATCATTGTTGAGAAAGGTGTTGAAGATAATTATCCCGAATATAACTACATTGCTGCATAGACCTGTCAGTCAAGGAACCCCTAGCTTGGGCTACAGATTAGCAGAATCTAGTGACTTTTAATAAAGATACAACTATATTCATTGAATCCGATTTAACGAGTCATAATAATAGTCATCAGAGTATTAGTCCATAACAGTATAAATATTTTTTTCTTAGTGGTTGACCACTACAAAAAAAGGTATATCGTTCAATAAACATATTTTAAAGTACTTTGATCATAAACTACATTTATTTTGCTTTCTTTTGATGTATAACACTTATATTTGTCCCAAGATTTACATTAAAAAAAAAGGTCCTATTTTTTACTTGTATCTGTAAAAATTGCTTGGTAAAACCACAGAATAAGTATAGAACAGAATGCGCAATCTATACCTATTCTGTGGGTAAAACCATGGAAAAAGCCCTGGGATGGAAAGAGTTAAAAACAGTGGCTGATGTAATCAGATGGAAATTAGCTTTATTAATTCATTGAATGGAAATACGCTTTATTGATTCAGTGTAGGCCTAAGCTTAATATCGTCTAGTTTAGGGGTCAGCAACCTAAGTAAAGCGTGCGAAACTTGGTACGCAGAGCGATTTTCAATACCACGCAAGAGAGAGAGACCTCCAAGAGTGTTTTTTTATTGATGAAAAAAAACAGCAACATTGTTCGGTTCTGAATGAGAAATACTGACTGTTGAAGCCGATGTTTCTGAACTGACACAGCGACACATTTCAGTGAGTTGAACTTGCATTCATTTACAATGGAATGGATTTGCACTGAACCTGGACATATCTTGCCGTGAAATCAATTTCAATCGGCTAGGCATTTGCTCTTCTACTTTCAGCTTTTGGTTCAACTTACTTTTGTGAACAGATTTTATCGCACATGAAAAGCTGTTTTAAGTATACAAAGAGGTCGCACCTACTCTTGACCACTCAGAAGTGACTAAATATGTATCCGGCATTATAGAATTAGCGACGAGCATGCTAGACGAGTCGCTCAGATATAGGCTCAACGCCCTCACATAGGGGAGGGCAGAAGGTGGCATATGCCCGGGGGCGGCACTTCTAGTGGGGCGGCACATTTAGCCTAAGTTCATACCAGAAATTTTAGGAGAGTTGAAGGGGAAATATAATTTGAAACACAATTTGTAAACAAAAGGAATAATGAATAAATATAGATTAGTAGAAGTAGACTTCTTATTTAATTACACTCAAACTGTTTTATACAAATGTTTCACTTTTCAACAGGCTCACAAAGGTTTCATAAATGATTGGCTCATCTAGAATAATCTTATTAAAAAATTGCATTTTAAAATGTCGTTAATCATAATAATTAACTAAGCGCCCCGGGGGGGGGGGGGAGGGGCGGTGAGAAGTTCTGGGGGGGGGGGGGCGCTGATGTTCCCGGCAACATTAGGGATCACTGAAGGGCCAGTGGGCGGTATGAAAGTAGACTACTTGGAATAGATTCAACACCACTGATTTTTTAATTACCAAAATTAAGATCTGCTTCACTTATTAGAAGGGTAATCATGAGCTTAGACAAAGGCTTTATCGACTTATGTCTACTGTGTAATTGTGACGTTGAAGTAATATAAATCCCATTCTGTACTTGAACTATTGCTATATTTAGACTGTATCTGAGAAATGCAGATGGGGGCGGTGATTAGATTTTTAGAAGAGGAAGTAGGGGCTAGGGTGAGTATAAATTAAATATCTGGCTCAGCTCGTTATAAAACGAAGTTCGGTGCTTTTGTTCATTATCACAGTTTCATTCATATTGTTTTGGTTTTAATTTGAATAAATTAGATTTATATAGCCTTTGACTTATAAAAGCCAGTTTTGATATCGATTTATTAAAGAAATATAAGTTGACCAAAAGCACTATGCAGAGACGAATTAATGAAATGGCACGTGATGAAGTATGAGTTGTTACGAAAGTAGTTTTATTTCCATAATTATATTGGTTCTATTATTATTAATTAAAGTTCAAATGAAATAATCTTAAACCCGAAATGTTTCCGTGTTAGGAATAAAACATGCATATGTCTAGACACTACGTCATAGGATTAAAATGCGGCACATGTCGCGAGAGGGTTTGAGATCGTTAGTCAGTTCTAGCTTGGGCGCTATTGTGTGAGGACTGTTCTTGACCACTTTCTTAAAAGATACGTTAAAACGGCTTAATACTATATAAAAGAATCTCAACTGATTTACGTTTCATCCTATACTATTGGTACCTGTATTCTGTGTTGCTGTTATATTCATAATTTTAACTTGTTGGAATAAAATTGTGTTTAACATATTCAAACAGGATTGTGGATTTCCTCTATATTAAGGTATAGTTACCTAATTCATTTACTAAGAACTTACAACACATCCTACGAGCCAAATAAATATCAAATCTACTACAATGACATCAATACTAATTCTTGTACAACCTTGTGGGATCCAAGAGGGAGGTGAATCAAAAGAATGTATAAATATTACATTTCTAAATATATTATTATACGTCAGTAGCTGATTTCGCAGGTGACAGAGTATATTGTGTGAGTACCTAAAACATTTCCACATTTTTACAACTTGATGGTAGTCCACGTTACCTGACAAAAATTAAACGTTATGGGTTTTTTTTTATTATAGAAGGGAACATTTCGCTAGTTCTGCTAAAGAAAAATAATTATGGACACTAAAGACAAATTATATTACTTTAACTAGATACTTTTTAAGGAAAAATTGAATGGATTCTAATCATAGCTTGATGTCGTAATTAAAGAAATCTCTGCCAGATGTATTAGCTGTGTTTGATTCATCGACAACATTAATTTGATAAAATTCTCAATTATCGCCTGCATCACTCACTACAATACGTAATTACTGCAGATAACAAAACAGAAGCAACGCATTCAATGATAGATTGTTCAGAGTTTGGCAGATTTTTTTAAGAATTATTAGGATTGCAAATAGTTTGTTACTACCACTTAGGTATGCTAGTCATCTAAAGTTTAAATATATTGTATGGATATTTGTTTCGATGCTATAGTTTTTGGAAACCAAAGACAATTATTTGAGAGAAAATATCATACAATTGAAAACTGATATCCCTTATTTAATTGAATTAAATAAGTTTAAAAATTTTTTTAATGATTTCCGGAAATTGACCTTAATTAAAAAATTTTTTTTTTTTTTTTTTGCATTTATGTCAAAATTTCTTTTGTACAAGCACAACTTAGGACGCAGAAATCTTGAATTTATAAAGAACAACTGACGAAGACATGCTTACACCAATACATTGAAACATTTAATGATTACTTCAACAGACGATTTAAAGATAATATTATAAACATTAAAATTCTTGATTGGTTATTAGACCTTTGTTTCTAATGGTGAAGTATTAAAATCAGCCCTACCTTTACAACTGCAAGAAGAATAAATAACAAATAAAGAATAAAAATTGAATGCAGAAATGGGCTATAATCACGACTTTTTGTTGCAAAAGGACATCCATCAATTTCTCTAGGTCTTTTGGTTTTGGCAAAAAAAAATGTTATTCCATTTCCACACCCTATTTATTGGAACGTAGACGAACTACTAGCAACATACCAGGAACAAGCTTCACTTAAAATTTTTTTTTTTCAAAACCTCTTTTGCAGTATAGTTTATTATTATTTATTAAACAACAATTACACAAATGTATTCATTTCAGTTCTTTTTTATGATATTTGAGCTCTTTTTAGGATGATAAAATTGCATACAAATCTAGTCGGCCTATACAAATTATATAAGGCAAATTTGACTCATTAGATCAATTTCGGATCTGGCGAGGGGGGAGGGGAACCTATGCACTAAACAAACCAGTTACAGTATGCAAGGGGGCGGCGATGAAACGTTTGCCCTGGGGCGCCACAAAGGCTTGTGAGGGCCCTGTATAGGCTAAACTAATTTCATTTAGAAGAGTTTTATGCTCATCTTTTTCAATTAAACATAAATATAAGTAATTCTAAAACAAATTTATTTGTATTATTAATTTAATAAATATGAGACTTATTTAATAGCACTCAGCACTAGGCCTATATTATGATATTTCTAAGATTTAGACTACTCCTTAATGAGCAAACAATTAATGCCGAAAATGTCTATATTTACACAGTAACGTTCCGAGGGCTGGTGTCACTCGGTGCGGTAAACCTTGGGTGTCCCCCCCCCCCCCTCCGCCCTCGACTTTCAACATAGTTTTTGTATTCTTGAAACAAACCTACAGTTCAAATATGACAAAAACAATAACAATATTAATTTAATATTGGAAAGTAAAAGCAATAAACAACTGAAACAACCGTACGGTTAGTTATTTTTACCTTAAAAGTAATTTATTTAAATTTTTCCTTTCCTTCTCTTCAGAACTGCAAACTTTTCAATCACCTCATCTCATCAAAATCTATGTCATTCACAGTAGCCTAGGCCTATCTCTTTCAATGGATAACATAACCAGATAAGAAAGTTATGATTGTCCCATGGTGGAGCGTAAATAACTTTTTATAAGCTTTAATTTTGAAAACTCCGTTCACATGAAACCACAGACACACATATGGTTAGAAATAATTGAAGACCTAGTGAAAGTGTTGGAAGATATTCTATGCAGGGCCGTATAATATTTAGGATTGTGGGGGCCCTGTACCCAAATTTATGTAGGGGCCCCTCTTGGCCCCGCCCCTTCCGACATTACTGTGTTAGCCTATGTACAATGTTGTTGATACTGTTTGTAACCATTACCGGTAACCCACTCTGTCTGACTCTGACTGCCGATTCGGCGAACAAATTAGCATTTCACTTCATTTAAATTTAACTTCTGTTGCTCGTTTGAACACTCATACATGAAAAACCAAGTAGGCCTACAGTGTGTCAGTGTCAGTTAACAATCAAATGCAATTTATCATTCACAGTAGATCTATTTGTTGCAGTATTTTCTAGCTCAGTTCAGTCTCTAACTGACTCTGATCTGAGCTTTAATTAGTGATGTAAAAAGAAACATGTTTTTTTTTACTTCTGTTTTATTTCATGTTTGTGTGTTGTTGTTTTTTTATGTGTTAAAATATTTTAAATTTGTATTTTTGAATTGCATTAGTCGTGCAGTGATTTAATAAAATACTTGTTTACCCATAATTGATATCAATTCATCCCCTACTGTAGAAAACATTTAGTTTGTGTATCCACTTCTTCGATTGCCATGTTTTGTAATGTGTTAAATTTCATCTAGAAAATCATCATATTTTGCTATCAATTCCAGAATACCAAGAAAATTACCATTTGCGACCGAACCAAAAGTTTGATAATTTCATCTGAATGCCAACTCCCTTTCACTTATGAACTTGATTACATTTACAAGTCGTACGAGTACATTTCTCTAGTATGTGTAACTGCTGTGTAGGCTACAACAGATCGTTGAGGTCAGACTCAATGCTACCCAATTCTGCAGCTCTACGGGCATATGCCAACACAGCTTCCACATGACAAGTTCATGGTTCATGCGGAGTCAACATTAAATACTAGCATAATACCAGCCATCTAAAATACTATGCGATAGCTGCGAGTTAAGCTTTGAGAAACAATGATGTTCAAACCGAAAGAATGAAGTATGTAGTATGTAGCAATATCCATCACCCACGTGAAGATTTGCGAAAGAAATTAGGTCACGTTTCGCACAGTACAATTATTCAGGCACGAGTCATCACATAAGTTTACAACCCAGAAGACCGTCATTCATTGTGTGCTTCTACAACAGCACTATTCTAACTGCCAAAAGAAAAGACTAAAATTTAGATGTGTGGGGGCCCCCTTTTCTGTGGGGGCCGCTGTTCCATAGGAACATGTGGAACATGCCTAAATTCATCACTTATTCTATGAAGTTCCATTTATCTATGAATTTCAAAATATCTAAAATTGACCATTCCATGGCTTTTTTAAAAGTCAATATTACCTGCTTTTAGGTATCGTCAAAGCCGTGGTATTTCTTTTTAAGAGCTTATACTTCGGATAGATCATCGTAGAAAGAGGTTAATTTGGGAACGGACACCAATAACTTTTACTTGCTAACGAGAATCTTGGGCTGAAAATCCTCAAACATATCTGCAACTTCCATAAACGCTGTTGATCTAATCTGGAGTTCAGAATGAAAGCGATCAATACACTCCAACATCCCCCTACTACTTTCTTCTCGCATAGAAATTCCAGCATCTCTTAATTTTTCCCCTGCCATTTTCTTCTTGAATCTTAATCTTCTCTCTACCAAAATCCTATGTTGGTCTGATTTTATAAGTGCTTGTTCAATAGCATGCTTCCCTAATTGACTGCGCTTTTCGTGCAAAAATAATCTTAGGGCGTCTAGCTTGGTCACCCCTTTATCAAGAGTTATGTCTTTAGTCTGCAGGTACTGCTGTGTAAGATTAGCTACTTCAATTATATCAGCCCAAAGGTTAAGGCATGTAAAGTCCTTGTGCTGTACTTATTGTGTCCGAATTTTCCCGAGGATCACATAAAGCTTCAATCGCCTTAATGCATTCATCAAACTTGTCTTTCATTTGTTTAACAGCATCATGATGAGCGCTCCAACGTGTTGTAGGTAACTTTTTCAACGACACCCCAGTGTGTTCAATTAGAACACCCCATCGATGAGTGGAAGCAGCAAAGAAGGAAAACATTCTCTCAAGGATATCAAAATTTTTTTATACTTGAAGCATTTTCGGTAAAAGAGTGTTGAGGGAATGGCCCACACATCCCTTAAAAATAGCTTTCTTGTTCTTTCTTTTTAAAATTGCTTGAAAACATCCATTGATTCCTGACACTGTGGCAGCATTGTCGTAGCCTTGAGCTTTGCACATCATTATATCAAGTCCGTCACTTTTTAGAGTTTTAAGAATGTCAGCTTATTTTACCCCTTAGAGCAGGGGTCGGGAACCTTTTTGTCTTAGAGAGCCATTAATACCACATATTTTGAAAGCTAATTATGTGAGAGCCATACATTATGTTTAAAACTAAACATTTAAGTAAATGTGTGCATTTTGTGTAATTTCAACACTAAAAGTACAATAATTATGTCTCTGAATTCTTTTGATGCTGAGCTGCAGTAGAATTTAACTAATTTATAGAATGAAATATTGATATGCAATTAATATGTAGATCAAAAAGTAAAAAAAATATTTTTTCTTAATAATCGAACATTTTTCTGCGAGCCAGATGCAGCCATCAAAAGAGCCACATCTGGCTCGCGAGCCATGGGTTCCCGACCCCTGCCTTAGAGTAAAAAATCCAAGAAAGACTTCTCTCACTTCAAAATTCCTACTTTGGATTAGCACATATCTGATCGCTTCAGACATTTGGTCAGTGTGTGATATATCAGGTGTGCTGCGGCCTTTATATCCATAACAAGATTTTTCTTTGAACGGTTGACCAGTACATTTATAAATTCATTTTGATTTTTTTAGTGAAAGATAAGATACAGATGCTTTCCCTGTACATGTACTTATCTTTAGTCTCATTAGGGTGCTCTTTCAGCACTGGGTCATATTTGGAAAGCATCTCAACCATCCCAAGAAAGTTTCCTTCAACGAGGATTCCTCTGCGTTGTGGCCACAAAAAGCCAGATTTTGCTTAGCCAGAAACAATGTAATATCTAGCAACCTGTGTAGGATATCCCTCCACTTTTTCTTCTCAATTACCATTAAGACAAAATTGTTTTATGTAGTTTAAGTCCAGCTGCCAATGTTTTCCATTTTTCAAGACAACATTGGTGATCTTCAGATGTCTCATAATTATGTAGTTTTGGACTCAGTTTCCACCACTTATCAAACCCATTAACAAATTTAGATGTTGTTTCGGTAATAACAACAGCAAATAATCTGCAGCAAAAACAGTATGATTTCTCACTGACAAGTCATAAAACCATCCATGAACGCATTATTTTCTCGCCATTTTCTGCAACTGCAGATATCATCTGCCATCCGTTCTGTTATCGGACTAGACCAGCAGTGCGTGCTCTGTAAAATTATAAATTTTTTGATATTGTTTTTTTCATTCGGGTGTCACCCCCTGAGAGGGTGTCACCCGGTGCGGTCCGCACCCCCAACACCTCCCTCGGTACGCCGCTGTATTTACAACTGTTTAACATAGATTATTTTAATCTTGTAATATTTAAATCTTGTAATGAATACTATAATGTTGGTTTTATATAAAGAAATAATAATTAGTCAGTAATATTTGTTATATTACAAAACATAACCTGTTTGCAATTACTATTGAATCAAATGTGGAAACGTGTTTTAATTAAAGGGAGATAATTAACCTGTTTTCTTTTTCCTAATAGTTGTATAAGGTTCTTTTTTTGTGTTATAAAATAATAAAAAGCGTGCTTTGCATAACTTTGATATAACCAAAGTGTAAAAAGCATTTGAAAATTTATTAATAGATTAAACTGCATAAACTACCCAGTTTGTATGATTACATGATATCTGTTACTCTCTACCATACTATGTAGACAATATTGAAATCCACGTCCATACCAAAAAAATCTTAAAGGACATCTCAGTTAAACTGATATCAAATAGAATTGACTACCAAATGATAATGCGTAGGCAAAAATTACCATTTAATGAGAGGTATTTAGGCCTACATTAACATATTGTATTTGAACAAAGGGAAATACTCATTAGCGGCGTAAACAACAGGATGCTGCATAAAATTCGACGGCCACATTTTGTAGGAGGTTGAAACATTCAAATACCCAGGGTCGTCAACCCTAACTAGAGAGGGAAGGTCGATAAAGGAAGTAAATTTTCGATTTAGCCTGGCCTCCTCCATCATGGTCAAACTATGGAAAATATGGAAGAGCTTTCCAATGAAAACAAAAATATACTCATCACTGGTACTTTCCGTGCTTTATATGGCTACGAAAGTAGGACGCTGAACAAAGGCAGCAAAATGCAGAGGCTTAGAGAAGAATTCAGGCCCTTGAGAACAAATGCTACAGAAAGTTGTTAGAAATACGCTATCAAAAAAGAAAAACAAATGAATATGTCTTTCTCCAGATCCATAATCTAGCAGGGAAACAGAAGGCACTCATTTCAACTGTAAAACGACGAAAACTCGGATGGTTTCGTCATACTGTACAAAGAACAGTGGAAGGAGCACGCAGCAAAGGTCGCCAGAAAAAGAATTGTTTGGATAACCTGAAACAGTGGACCGAACTACCTCTTGATACGCTTCTGCAAACGGCTTCTGACCGGGACGAATGGAGAAATCTGGTTACGCGCACCCACTCCCCGGCCTGGGGCTATGCTTTACACAACAACTCTGGGCATTTGGTTGAGGAGATTTGCAATAACTCTACTCTAGTTTTGTTGCAAGACGTAGAGTCCCCCCCCCCCCAACCCTGCTTCAAACAGGGAACTGGAGCGAATCGAGGCCAGACCTCACACTCGTGAGCGCTGATCTGGTAGGAAGCACCTCATTCCAAGTGCTAAGGGACGTTGGAAGTGACCACTTGCCCGTCTTGGTCACCGTCAATCTCAGAAAAACGAGCAGCGATCCCAGCGCACCTAGGAAATGGATCTTTTCAAAAGCACGTTGGGTCGAGTACAGGCAGGCTACCGACACTGCCCTCGAAAAAGTGCGAGTAGATTGTAGTAGAAATGTCAACTCAGCGTATGGTGAGTTCGTACAAACCATTCAGGGAGCGGCCAGAAGGACAATTCCTAGATCATATGCCAAACGCGAGTTCAGACCATATTGGACATCGGCCTTGGAAAGGTTAGTCCGACAGAGAAGAGCTGCTAGAAGGAAGGCTAGCAGAAGGAAAACGGCTGAGAGTCGTAGGGAGTTCAACAAGCTGACAGCTGAAGTAAGAGAGGCGATATCGGAGGCAAAGTTAGCCAAATGGACCGATACTTGCGGGAAGCTGGATCTAGCCGACAGCCGAAAGACATGGAACCTCTTGAACCACCTAGAGAGGGCTGAGACTGCTAGGAACGCAGTGCCCTCTCAGACCGGTACAGAGCCATTGGTTACGGACGCCAAGAGAGCTCAGAAGCTAAACGTACACTTCTCAAGCGTAGGGAAGACAGGTGGGAAAACGAGTGTGTCTAAGGAAACGGAGGCAAGGGAAAACTCTTAGAACTTATCAACCGAACATGGTCCGATGGTGTCCTCCCAGCACTATGGCGAAGTGCAGTGGTAGTCCCGATCCTGAAAAAGGGGAAGGATCCGGGACAGGCCGATATCCCTCACATCGTGTGTTGGAAAGGTAGCTGAGCGGATGATCAATCGGAGGCTTGTGAGGTACCTTGAGGAAAAGGAGCTGATCACGCCTGCGCAGGCGGGTTTTCGAGCCAAAAGAAACTCGATGGACCAGGTGACGCTCTTGGTGCAAAAAATGGCGGACGGATTCCAGCTCAAGGGGTCCACATTGGCAGTATTCCTGGATTTTAAACAGGCCTACGACAGGGTCTGGCGGCCGGGTTTGTTGTTGAAGCTACAGAGGTTAGGTGTCACCTCAAACATGTACAGATGGATTAGCGGCTTCCTAGCCGAGCGTACGGTGGCAACTCGTTTTGGGAAATCGATCTCCCGGAAACGGACCTTGGAGCAAGGATTGCCCCAAGGGTCGGCCGTCTCATGTACACTGTTTCTAGCCTTTCATCAACGACCTACCGAACTATCTTGGATGCTCGAATCTGCTATTAGCGGACGACCTTGTGATATGGAAAACGGGAAGGGATGCCACTGCTCTCGTCCCTCCAGCAGGATCTCTCTATCACCTCCTGCTTTTCTAAGTTGTGGGGTCTAGAGGTAACCTGCCTAAAAACAGTTTACTCACTCTTTACCCTGGGAATAGATATCCTCAAGGAACCGATCAGGCTGAAGATTGGTGACCAGGTTTTGCGGAACGATCCCAAACCGGTCTATTTGGGAGTGACACTAGACCAAAAGCTATCAATGTATGACCATGTAAGGATAGTTCGAGAGAATGCCTCTTCCAAGCTGAACAGCGTCAAAAGACTGGCCAGTACGAGCTGGGGCGCGAAGGCGAATGTGCTAAGGACCCTCTACCTAGGAGCGGTAAGGTCCCAGATAGATTACAGCCTCCCTGTACAAATCTACGCCTCAAAAACCGCTTTGGGGACGCTAGAATCGGTACAGAACCGAGCCCTCAGACTGATATGTGGAACTTTCAGGACAGACCCAACGGCTGCGGGAGAAATCATGGCAAACGTACCTCCGCTCGGCACGAGAAGAAAGAGAGCCGTTATCTCTGCTTACAAGCGGTATAAGCGGCTAGAGGAAAGCTCGCCACACAGAATCATGGTCGATTCGTGGGTGGCTAGACGTAGGATCACGATGCAGTCGTTCATGAATCACGCAACGAGCCTATGCTCAGAGATCGGGCTCCCGGGGGACCGCATGCCCCTGGGCATGGGAGCCAGCTTTCCTCCGCACATGTCCCCCTTTCTTCCAGATGTACGAATGCATTTGACGGACCCCAAAGTCGGAAAAAACAGCAGCTGCGCTTAGAAGCTTGCTACCGCCCTGGAGACGGTACACTCCTACCAGGACTGCATCAAAGTGTTCACTGATGGCAGCGCCACCGGTGGCACCGAGAAGCGGGCCGGATACGGAGGACTTGTGCTGTACCAAGGGGTGGGTACTTGAAGAGAAGTGTTGCAAGAGCCCTGTGAGGCAATCTGCAGCTACGAGGCAGAAATGGAGACCATCAGACACCACGCAATACGGCAATCGGGACAAGGTTTGATGACGAGTCGGAGGCGACAGCCGACATCGTTGTCTTTACTGATGCGCTCTCTGTCCTTCAGGCCATCGACGGCCTGGGAACGTGGCCCGAACGACTCTTCCGAACGCTAAAGGCTATCTCGGACCTGATCTCTAGGCACGGAGCCAGTGGATCCCGAGTCATGCAGGGGTTCCTGGAAATGAGATAGCGGACTCCCTGGCCAAGAGGGGGTCCCTGCAGGCACCAGTGCTAGACGAACCAATATCGATTGAGAGCACAATACGACTGATTCGGGATTGGGAAACCAACCAGTGCTATAGTAGTTGGGATAACTCGGACATGGGCCGAGGTGTCTGGCAACAACTGAAGAGACCCAACCGAGCCGATCCGTGGTGGAAACTCCGCAGGGGAGAGTCTTCAACAATTGATCAGTTCCGCACGGGACACTGTCCAGTAGGGGCCTACTTTAACAGACTGAGACTCCTAGAAGATTCGCGGTGTAGAATCTGCAGAGAGGCGGTGGAGACGGTCAATCACGTGCTTGCAAGTTGCCCCGCCTTGCAGGAGTTCAGAGTGGATGGGGACGGCCAAGCGTTTGCGCCGACCCTATATGGGAGTTTGTCACAGCTACGTGACACAGCAAAATTCGTTCTCCGAGCCCTAAGAGAGTAATCTCGGCTCGCAATCTCGTTGAGATATGGAGGTCAAACCTGGTTACGCGCACCATTGTAGTACCCCCACGACGAAAGTCACGGGTCTGGGGATAATAATGATTTAATTTAAATGCAAATAAAAGGATAATAATCACGAACACATATATAAAACGCTTTAACGATTTTCGCTATAAATCTCATTTGCTGTAGGACTTGATTTTAGTACGGAGTTAAATTAATTGTACAATAAAAAAAAAGTATAATAGAGCAGGTTGACTTTAAGATTGTTGGCACGCTGAATGATTTAAAAATCATAGTTTGGCACACAATTATCAAAAGGTTGCCGACCCCTGGTCTAGTTAATTGACGGAAGGCGCAAAGTTATGATCTTATATTACCAATTCTTCCAAGCTTTTGAGTTTTGAGCACCGTTTAGCACTTTCATCATTTATTGTGATTTTTACATTTCCGTACATAATAGGGGAAGCCAGTATTTTTTTAAAAAAATACTAAGGCCTTTTTCTGTTTATCAGTAAGTGTATCTATTTTATACCTTTTAGGCCTATATATTTATATATATATATAAGCATAAATTATAAATGGACATGCATACAAGGTATAGATCAGACTGTAATAAATAATGGCTCGATCTAAATCATCACCAATAAGTGTAAACTTAGGAGCTCCATAGGGAACTATTCTATGGTCCTACATACAATATCCATACAATATCTAATTTATAGTAGGGCCTAATGACTTACCCAATCGCATCCACACAGGAACAAAAGTAATGTTATTTGCAGATGATTGTATCATTTATACAGTAATAAAGACATAAAAAGATAGTAAACTCTTACAAAATACCTGGATGAAGTGGGCCTACGTAAGAGTAATAATAAATGATAAATTATCTTTGAATCCATATTTTGATTAAGAAATTGAATAATCTAACAAAACATCAGGAACTTTTACAAATGTAACAAGAACATACAACTCAAATGCTATATCACTTTTGTTAGACCTATCTATAATATGCATCTTCTGTATGGGGCCCATCAACTAAAGAAACATTAAAATAATTAGAACAAATTCAGAAAATAGCTGAAAGGTTCATTTCTAGCGAATTTTTACAACTGACAAGAGTAACACAAATGGTTAAATTACTAAACCTAGAAATACTAGTGGCCAGAAGGGCAACGAGCAAATTAAGTAGGTTAGTAATAATGCGTAAGGCATTTGAAATCTTATTTAGAAATAGGCCTACAACACAGGGACAATCTGTCACAATGCTCAGTTAAGGACGATACTTTTTCCTTATCTCTTATGCGAGAACAAATACATACAAGTACTCTTTCTTCCCGAGTGGCATTCGGGCATGGAATGGGTTACCTGGACAAACCAGGAAAACCTATAACTATTAACATCATCAAAAACATTAATAGAAATGCAGGACGAGAGTCAAACTAAGGATGTATGACGCAATAAGCTTCTTTATAAAAGGAGCGTCTGTAATGTACAGACTTTAAACCTCACTTCACCGGAGTGATTGAATCGAGACTAATCTCTTAGGATTCGGAGGACAAACACACTTGTACTACGTAGCACAGCTAAATCACCGTTTAGGTTCGGTGTAAACCGTTGACCATTCCCATCCACTCTTTCCTCCTGCAAGGCAGGACAGTCTAAAAGCAAATGCTCGACCGTCTCTTCTGCTACAAAGCAATGTCGACACCGCGAAACGAAATTGGGCCTAAATCGTCCGAAATAGGCGCCAATAGAACAGTGTCCTGTCCGGAACTGGGCAATGGTTGCCTGTTCTCTCCTGCGGAGTTTCCACCACGGATCAGCTCGATTTGGCCGTTTTAGTTGCTGCCACACACCTCGACCCTTGTCAGACTCGTCCCAATTCTTCCACCATTGTCTTGACTCCCACTCACGTATTGATCTGCGGGAACTCTCAAAGGTGGACGGACCCTCCGGAGTGGGTATTAGGGATCCCTTCTTGGCCAAGGTATCCTTTATCTCATTGCCAGCGACTCCTGCATGACCTGGAATTCACTGCAAAATGACCTTCACCTCGTACCCGAGGATCAGGTCGGAAATAGCAGCCAACAGTCGGACAAGCAGATCGGGCCATGACCCCAAGCCGTCGATAGCTTGGAGTACTGAAAGCGCATCGCTTCTGTTCGCATGCCAGGGCGCGGCCATCAATGTTCAGCTCGATCGGCACTTTGAGGATATCGATTCCAAGGGTAAAGAGCGAGTAAACTGTTTTTAAGCACTTTACCTCCATACCCCAAAGCTTGGCGTAACAGGCTACTGCGTTCAAATCCTGCTGGAGGGTCCGCTGAAGAGCAGGTTTTTCCCTCCCGGTCGACCAGACCACAAGATCGTCCACGAAAAGCAGCGACCAGCTTCCCAGATAGTTCGGCAGATCATTGATAAAAGCTAGAAACAATGTACAGGACAGTGCAGAGCCCTGTGTCAATCTTTGCTACAAGATAATATCAGAAATCTATCAATCTATTTATCAATGAATCCATCAATCAACTATTTTATTTTGTTTAGG
Source organism: Anisus vortex (assembly GCA_949126835.1). NCBI lineage: Eukaryota > Metazoa > Mollusca > Gastropoda > Planorbidae > Anisus > Anisus vortex. The sequence continues at coordinate 27,401,085 of OX421507.1, forward strand.
CCAATCTGACTCATTGTTTGAACATCTATTTGCTGTCTTATTGGATTTTTTTTGCCTGTCTGGCCCAGTCTGTCTATGTATCACTGTCGGTTGGACTAAAATATAGATCTACTGGCCTGTTTGTAAGTCTGGCTAACCGTCACCTTGTCAGCCTGCTTGTCTGTCTATAGTCTATACTATCAATAGATTATGTCGTACACAGAAGTGTTACCACACGTTATAATAACCACCCATGTAGGCTTATTTAATGTACGCCTATAGGTTAAACTAAAAATGTTTTTTTCATTTTTCTTTAGAACATCCTAATGCTGAAGTAAAGCTATTTCTATCATATTTTCTACCAGCTTCAAACTTCAAACCATATCGCAAGTACCATGGTAGGCAGTGGCTATGATTGTCCTGAAATCGCCTACACAGAACCAACTCCGGCATGGTTACACAGGTTAGTCGCACATTGAAACCTTTGAGATACAAGAATAAAGCTATGTGGCGCTCGCCTTCGTAATTCATAAACTGTTGCTTTACAAAATAAAATTATTACACAGAAGCCCCCACCCCTTTCCCTGTCCCGCCAACATATTTGTTAATACATTGCTGCGTAGCCTACATCTATCAAGTACTCTTTTTTCCCGAGTGGCACTCGGGCATGGAATGGAATGCCTGAACAAACCAGGAAAACCAGTAACTTAACATCATTTAAAACATCAATAAAATGCAAGACTAGACTAGGACCACGGATGAGCGTAGGATGCAATAATCTTCTTTATAGAAGGAGCGTCTGTAATGTATAAGTTTTCTATCATCGGTACGACTGCACAGCTATGCTACATCATATCTACATCTAAACGTCCCCCTAGTCTTTTAGACCGTACTTAGTTTCGGGTTTGAATCTTGGTGAAGGTTATAATTTTTCCCGGGTCTGATGGTGCCCCAGACACTACCTACGGGTCTGATGGTGCCCCAGACACTACCTACGGGTCTGATGGTGCCCCAGACACTACCTACGGGTCTGATGGTGCCCCAGACACTACCTACGGGTCTGATGGTGCCCCAGACACTACCTACGGGTCTGATGGTGCCCCAGACACTACCTACGGGTCTGATGGTGCCCCAGACACTACCTAGATGTGATGGATGTCTACCTGACAGTTTTTGGATATAAGTAAATGTTGCTTAGCATTGTGCTTGCTACGTAATCACCTTGTATGACATGCCCACCGAAACTTGTGAACGCTGATTCACACGCACTATATATCTAATCGGTATGACAGTGAGACTAGACTTCCTTACTTACCATTCAGGACTTTTTCTAAATTTAATATTTGTTCTTACAAAATGTTGAACTTTTAATCATAAGCTGCATCGGTTATTGTAGTGTAAGTCTAATTAAAGTTAATCTGGCCAACGACATATAATCACTAAAAGGGAATTGGCTTCTTTGTAAATGTGTCAATTAACTTCATAAACTTTAGTTGTTGGACCTATTAGCAATGACAGCTTTACACTTTTTTTCTAAACATTGCACACCACCTAGCTGGGGACTGGATTACGAGGGCGTCTTGAGGCGAGGTGACGAGCTGCAGCAGCGGAAACATCAGATACTCAGAAGTCGACTCCCATGTGCAGCCACGTTATTTGACGTTCAGAATCAGGTTCGAAAACCAAAGCTATTGTTTATTATCTGCTTAAGAGTTATTGTAGCTTTATACTAATGTGTTTTCAATTCAATAAACTATTATTCTATAAAATTAGCAAGAATGTGTTATGGGGTATGTTGTCACATTGGTTGCGATTACAAAGGCACATTTTTGCGCCAACGTTGGACTATTGAACCAGTATGATGTTAAAAAAACAACAACTTGTGATTCATTGGGCATGCGAGTCTCAAATACAGTTCGAGCTCTAAAACTCTGCCTTACACAAATTCAGATCAGCTAAGCTGTTTAGAGACTTAAGCGCAACTTAAGCGCAACTTTAGCGCAACTTAAGTGGAAGTAGCAAATAAAAATGTGCCTCCGTTCATCATCAAGACTTTAAAGGCAACTCCTCGTAAAATGTGGAAGAGAAAAAAACAAGGTCTTCAGAAATGTATAGAACATTCCCAGTGAAAAAGAGACTGAAATTGGATCTTATTTCCATAAACGAAAACTATAACTGTGCAGATGACTTTGAGTTTTCCGTGACAGTTATAATGCCTATGTTTCGGATGGGAGTAAGAAAATGATAAAGCAATCTGGATGGTACTCATATCAGTCTCCAGCACCAATCCTAATTAATATGTGTACATAGAATATTGTTTTTGTGACGAAAAAAAAAAGGACGAGGATGTTGACTTTGATGTGTGTTCACTGAACTGTCCCAAGAGAAGATACAATTTTTCCACTCCAAAATGAGTACAATAACTGAAACGAATAGAAGTTTTCTTAGTACGTGACATTGTGCCTCATGTTATGTGTCAGCTCACCTCAGTATGGGCGAACATTGTGCCTCATGTTATGTGTCAGCTCACCTCAGTATGGGCGAACATTGTGCCTCATGTTATGTGTCAGCTCACCTCAGTATGGGCGAACATTGTGCCTCATGTTATGAGTCAGCTCACCTCAGTATGGGCAACATTGTGCCTCATGTTATGTGTCAGCTCACCTCAGTTTGGGCGAACTTGTCACAACCACAATCGAACCATTTTTTGTTTGTTTTGCTTTTCAAATATTCCATTTGTATTGGTGTATTTGTTTTAACATTCTAAACACACTGAGACTTATATCAATCTAGATTGAGTTTTAACAAATATACTAGTTGTGACTTGTAGTCAGTCATGTGTGAGCTATTAATGACACATGTGCCCAATACGAGGATGTGTGTGTCGTGGTCGACGCCAATCAACGTTTAAAAATCAAACAACCAACAAAGTTCCAGTGTAATAAAACACATATTTATATGAATTTGTACAGACGATATCGTTGGCTTAGTCCGCAGAGAAACTATTACTCCTACTTTCATATTGATACGATCAATGCTCATCAAACAAATAGTCACAAATCAATATTAAATCGACAGACTTGGCTGACTGGCCTCCACCAAGCCTAGAAAACACTCGTTCTGAATACAAATGATTTTAAACTTGACTCTTTATCTTCATCGAGACTGCTATAAAAAACAGAGAAATTTGAAAGGTTAAACATTAATTTGAACTCTCCTTCTCTGATTGATAATTCAGCAATCCCGTTTCCGAAATTTTAGTGGTGTTTGTCCGTTTAGGATGGATCTAGTTTATTATTGCTATTATTGTTTTTACTGTATTGTCTTCAATTTTCAATGTGACATGTTTTTTTTTCTGCTTTAAAAATATATAAGTAAAGTATTTCGTCGGACCAAATTAATACATAGGTCGGTGAAGCAGCGTTCACCGGTTTCTGTGGCCACGGCATACTAGGTAATTATGTGGCCAGTCCAACGCACAGCCGGTCTTACTTTACACCAGCTAAGGTCAGGTACCCATCAGTGCTGGGTAGACTCAGGGAAACCCACGATGATTCGAACCCAGTACCTTCGGTACGCCAGCCGAACGCGCTGCCCCTCGGCCTCCGTGGCCCATACAAAATATATATTAATGGTTTAAATGTTTTGACTATAATTTAAATACAACAAAACAATGCATTAACTTTATTTTTGTGTTTTTGTAATTTAAATACAACAAAACAATGCATTAACTTTATTTTGTGTTTTTGTAATTTAAATACAACAAAACAATGCATTAACTTTATTTTTGTGTTTTTGTAATTTAAATACAACAAAACAATGCATTAACTTTATTTTTGTGTTTTTGTAATTTAAATACAACAAAACAATGCATTAACTTTATTTTGTGTTTTTGTAATTTAAATACAACAAAACAATGCATTAACTTTATTTTTGTGTTTTTGTAATTTAAATACAACAAAACAATGCATTAACTTTATTTTGTGTTTTTGTAATTTAAATACAACAAAACAATGCATTAACTTTATTTTGTGTTTTTGTAATTTAAATACAACAAAACAATGCATTAATTTTATTTTGTGTTTTTGTAATTTAAATACAACAAAACAATGCATTAATTTTATTTTGTGTTTTTGTAATTTAAATACAACAAAACAATGCATTAACTTTATTTTGTGTTTTTGTAATTTAAATACAACAAAACAATGCATTAATTTTATTTTGTGTTTTTGTAATTTAAAAACAACAAAACAATGCATTAATTTTATTTTGTGTTTTTGTAATTTAAATACAACAAAACAATGCATTAATTTTATTTTGTGTTTTTGTAATTTAAATACAACAAAACAATGCATTAATTTTATTTTGTGTTTTTGTAATTTAAATACAACAAAACAATGCATTAATTTTATTTTGTGTTTTTGTAATTTAAATACAACAAAACAATGCATTAATTTTATTTTGTGTTTTTGTAATTTAAATACAACAAAACAATGCATTAACTTTATTTTGTGTTTTTGTAATTTAAATACAACAAAACAATGCATTAATTTTATTTTGTGTTTTTGTAATTTAAAAACAACAAAACAATGCATTAATTTTATTTTGTGTTTTTGTAATTTAAATACAACAAAACAATGCATTAATTTTATTTTTTGTTTTTGTAATTTAAATACAACAAAACAATGCATTAATTTTATTTTGTGTTTTTGTAATTTAAATACAACAAAACAATGCATTAACTTTATTTTGTGTTTTTGTAATTTAAATACAACAAAACAATGCATTAATTTTATTTTGTGTTTTTGTAATTTAAATACAACAAAACAATGCATTAATTTTATTTTGTGTTTTTGTAATTTAAATACAACAAAACAATGCATTAACTTTATTTTGTGTTTTTGTAATTTAAATACAACAAAACAATGCATTAATTTTATTTTGTGTTTTTGTAATTTAAATACAACAAAACAATGCATTAAGTTTATTTTGTGTTTTTGTAATTTAAATACAACAAAACAATGCATTAATTTTATTTTGTGTTTTTGTAATTTAAATACAACAAAACAATGCATTAATTTTATTTTGTGTTTTTGTAATTTAAATTCAAGAAAATGGTTGACCATTGTATTATGTTTGTTCTGTAGATAGGTCATCATAATCCACCCTACTAAGCTATAGCCTATTATTAACGAATACATACAAACTATGATTGTATACAATTTATCATGCAAAAGTAAAAAACAAAAACAAAATTGTTGTTATTGTTACTTTGTTCATCAAAGGGTTGGAATTTTTTCTTCTTATTTCTCTAACAGGCGTCGAAAGTTATCCCAATACCTAATGTAGCTAGAGTAACAATTGACGTGGAAGATGCCACACATCACGCTGGAGTCTGCCCAACAGTGAAAGAAAGCCAAATGATTGGCTGGTTCGCAGACCCTCTGAGGATACCGCAATGCCGTCTAAGGAGTTGGCCCAAAAACTACAGCTTTGTCTGATGCTCTCTGTGAACTTGGTCCCAAAACTACAGCTTTGTCTGGCGCTTTAGTAATGAAGGCATCACGTTTCTTAGACTACGAGTTCCATCAATCATAGTATATGAACAATTAACAAATTAAAACATTTTCACTGAACATACATTAAGTCCCACTTATAACAATATAAAAACATTTATATAATTAAATTAACTCTCTGTAGTTTTTAGGCGCATATTTTTTATTATCTTTTCTTTTTAATTACATTTATGAATTAAATTACATTAATTGAACAACAAAGTGTATAAACTTATCATAGCCTATTAGTTGATATTGTTATAATAAAGTAAAAACTTGTGCAGTAAAAATTGTTGTTCTTTAATTTCGTTAAACTTATATTGTTTGTACATAAGAACTTATGATTAAATAAGAATTATGGGGACAAGTTCAGTTAGTCAATATCCAGTGCCCTCACATAAAAGGGGCGGGGGGTGACAAAGGGAGCATATAGCAGTTAGAGTATGCAAGTGGGCGTCGACACTTTTTCCCTGGGGCGCTACATAAGCTAGTGTGGGTTCTGTCCAATGGGCTCTGCTTTCTGGCATCATGTCCCGTCCAACTGAATCTTTTCCTTTTAACCCGGTCTGCCCTTGTTGGTAAATCACACCTTTTGACTTTTTCGTTTTTGATGTGATCGGAGTAACTTATGTCCAGAATCTTCGTTAAACAATTTGGATAAAATACATTTATGCTGTGCGTTATCATCTTAGTTAGGGTCGACAACCTACGAAAAGCGCGCATGACTTGGCACGCATAGTTACTGGCCATCCCCAACAAGTTGATTGACGCCTGCAAGCGCTATTAAAAGATATAGGTGTAGAAGTCGGAAACTGGGAGAACTTAGCTCAGGACAGAAGTAGTTGGAAGAGTACCCTAAACACCGGAATAAATGCTGCATTGGGCAAACTTCGTCTTCTAGCCAAGGCTAAAAGATTAGCAAAGAAAAGAAAAGAATATAAATCGCCCCTCCCAGCTTTCAAGTGCCAGTGATGCAACAGAGTACGTCGTTCAAGGAAAGGATTCCAGAGCCACAGCAAATGCTGCAAAGCTGCCGAAAACACAAAGGCGCACAACTGAACGTCTTTCGAGCAAGTTTCGAGACTATAGAGCCAACGATGATAAAACTATGTAAAATTGTTTAGCTTCCGCTATCCTCACTTTGCACATACAAATAATAATATATTAAGTTATTAAGGAGTCTATCCTTTCTTTTTATAGATTAGTGTTGTAAACATTGCTATTTTCTCAGTTCTAATTTTGTATATTTCTTATCGTATCTCGTATCTTATTATTTATCCGAAAAGTTACACATTTAACGATCTCCACTTTGTCCACCAAAAATCATTAATTAATTAATTTAATTAATTATTGTTTCCTTATGTTGCGTACGTGGATGCCTTTTGATTTCTTTCTTAATCTTCTCCTATACATGCCTTTAGTGTAAGCACATTATAAGAACGTACTGAACTCATAATTAATTGTCTTATCGCTGTGTCGTGCAGTGAATCATTTACAAAACACACAATGTTACAACCAAGTGGTGTGTTGATTTTGATAGGATTAGCCTTAATCCAGGGTAAGTACAACTTTTATTCATTTTTTCCTATTTACCTTTCAAGTAATATTGGACAGAATACAATCATGCTTAGTAATAAATAATCACAATTTCAATGGACTCTAAATGTAACTACCAAAGGTGAACTTAAACATATGTAATTAGCATCGTAAAATATTTGAACTGGTTAGTCAGCAATATTATTTCATTTCTTATATCGATATCACAAAAGATTTAGTTCTTTTTTTCCACAAATGGAGTCTAACAATGCATTAAAAAGTGTACCGTTTGGTATCATGGCTTTTAAAATTTAAAATGGAAAAATATTTAAGAACAAAACATAGGGACGAATATTTACTAATAATTATTTATCTATTTATTTCTTATGCTTTTTATTTGTTTTTATATTATACAATATATACCTATCACCTACCTATCTATTATATATAATATCTTGGCCTATCTATATATCTATAAAGCTATATATCTGTCTTTCTATCTATTTTTCTTTCTACCAATCTATGTATCTAGCAATCTATTTATTTACATGTTTTTCTATCTATGTATCTATCTATCTGATCTGTCTAATCTATCTATCTACCACTGTGTTTCCCTGCCTACATGTCACTCGGTCAGTGTTTGTCTACGTATTTCATTCCACAGCCCAACCAGGTGTGAGAAACCAACAAGTTTTGGATTTGTTCAGTAAAAGTTTCAACGGTGATGTAAGTTGAACTATAACTTGGAATGATTACAACAATAAATACAAAAATATCCTAAGTCCTATTGGAAAAGTTTAACAGTGATATAGAGCCGATATTTTTATCCTGCATCCTTTGTGGTGTATTTTCTCTACGAGAAAACGCAATAAATATTTTTGTCTGCACAAATAATCTCTAAGACTCTAAGTGTAAGTCTCAATCCATTATAAGGACAATTCTAAATATACAAAATACACTAAATCTTATTATTTAAAAATGCTTTTCACATATAACAAACGCCATAGTTATTTATATAATTATCTATTTATTTGAGAGTTGTAGTCTATTTCAACTGTACCACACACACAAAAAAAAAAAAAAAAATTAAGGAAAGGAAAGCTAGTGTGAAATAGTAGTAAAAAGAATGAATTTTTATCTTATTTCAAGAGAAGTACATATTTGTTGGAGTGAGATGTTAGTTTCAGAATACATATCAAACATAATTTATCAGCTGTTAAACTATTTAATTTATTTTACTAAAATATGCTGAACCATAATGTGCAGGCTATTCACAGAATTCACTCCTCTTGGACGTTTTCCTCTTCTATATTATGGCACCAAATCGGTTTTCATATCATGCACTTTTTTTTTCTTCCCTACAAGTCAATCTGGCCTTGCATTAAATTTTATCACGTTGTACAAGAATTTGATGATGGTGTTTAACAGTTAAAACTCTTATAAATATAGGGAACATATTATGGTCAAGGAACAGGAGGCACCTGCCAATATGGACGCCCGCTCCCTCCTGCGGCAACTGACCAGAAAATAACAGCCCTGGTAGCTCTCAACCGACCACAGTTTCTAAACTCATTAACTTGTGGCATCTGTCTGAAGGTAACGTTTTATTTTCTGCAGTTTTTTCCCCATTAATTAAGTTCATTTTCGTTGCAAGGAGTTATAGGATAGATTTAACTGTTAAAGAATTGGCCTATTAGATAAAACTGTAAGTAATATTATTATAATAAAAATAATTAAAACAGGACTTATTGGATTTTTTTGGGGATGAGACGGTGAAATAGGCGTAAAATCCATTTAATAAGAACGCGGATGAACTAAATGTGTTAGCAATATGAACCAATTAGTAGGTTGTAGCGGTGTTTAATCATTTATTGGCCTGTTATTTAGCGTTAATAAATAATTAGTAAATCTATAAATTATTGTAATCATACAGTAAAAATATTTGCATATCAAAACTTACTTTTAAACTAATTGTCAGTTAATTCTTAATTGTATTTACGCATATACGTTACTTTTTAACTAAGTTTACCGCACGTTTTTAATATAAATATTTGCTGACTTTGCATATTTTTACCAGTTTTCTTTTATTTATGACGTTGATTGTTACGTCCTCGGTATTTAAGTGTACGGAAAGGATGACGTCGATTGTGACGTCCTCGGTATTTAAGTGTACGGAAAGGATGACGTCGATTGTGACGTCCTCGGTATTTAAGTGTACGGAAAGGATGACGTCGATTGTGACGTCCTCGGTATTTAAGTGGTTTTAAAAAAAAGAAAAAAATCAGTAAAAAATCAGTAGTCAGTAAAACAAAATTTGTCAAATATAAAAAATAGAGATCATATAATACGCAAGTTCTTAAGTTTGTACGCAAGGAATGGGTTGCATGAACAAACCAGGAAAACCAGTAACTTAATACCATTTAAAACACTAATAGAAATGCAGGACTAGATTGAAACCGCGGATAATCGTAGGATGCAATAAGCGTAGAAGGAGCGTCTGTAATGTATAAGATAAGATACTGTTGGCTTTAATGCCTACATTTGATTAGACTGAATAGTGTAAAAAAAGCTTAAAGTCAGAATGGTCGCAAAATGGGGAGGGGTGTGTAGCGTGACATATTACTAATACAGTCCACCATCTGGCAACACCCCTGATGCTGACACTGGTGTGTGTTTATCTATAGGTTACTGGCAGTGGGCGTGGATCAGGTGCTAACCCCATTACTGGGGAGCATATCGTCTTCGTCAAAGATTTGTGTCCAGAATGTCATGCAGGTAATGTCTAAAGTACAATGGTTTCCATTCTTAACTCTTTCCAAGCGTTTTACCATACTATATGCCCATACACTATAGCCCGACGTGATGTTATGTATGGAAAGAGTTAATTTTAACTATCTTATTTATTTTATTTAATAAACTCTTTAAAAAAGTACGAAGTACTAATTTAGAAATCAAAGTGTAGTTAAAAGAACAAGATGTTTTTTTCTTTTTAAAAGTTTTTTCCTGTTGTGGTAGTTGTTTTGCCTGTTGTTATAGTTGTTTTGCCTGTTGTGGTAGTTGTTTTGCCTGTTGTGATAGTTGTTTTACCTGTTGTGGTAGTTGTTTTGCCTGTTGTTATAGTTGTTTTGCCTGTTGTGATAGTTGTTTTACCTGTTGTGGTAGTTGTTTTACCTGTTGTGGTAGTTGTTTTGCCTGTTGTTATAGTTGTTTTGCCTGTTGTTATAGTTGTTTTGCCTGTTGTTATAGTTGTTTTGCCTGTTGTTATAGTTGTTTTGCCTGTTGTGATAGTTGTTTTACCTGTTGTGGTAGTTGTTTGCCTGTTGTTATAGTTGTTTTGCCTGTTGTGATAGTTGTTTTACCTGTTGTGGTAGTTGTTTGCCTGTTGTTATAGTTGTTTTGCCTGTTGTGATAGTTGTTTTACCTGTTGTGGTAGTTGTTTGCCTGTTGTTATAGTTGTTTTGCCTGTTGTTATAGTTGTTTTGCCTGTTGTTATAGTTGTTTTGCCTGTTGTTATAGTTGTTTTGCCTGTTGTTATAGTTGTTTTACCTGTTGTGGTAGTTGTTTGCCTGTTGTTATAGTTGTTTTGCCTGTTGTGGTAGTTGTTTTGCCTGTTGTGGTAGTTGTTTTGCCTGTTGTGGTAGTTGTTTTGCCTGTTGTGGTAGTTGTTTTGCCTGTTGTGGTAGTTGTTTTGCCTGTTGTGGTAGTTGTTTTGCCTGTTGTGGTAGTTGTTTTGCCTGTTGTGGTAGTTGTTTTGCCTGTTGTGATAGCCAACCCCAGCTTTCACGCAAGATTTCTTCTAGGAATTTCGTTAGAATTTAGTCAGTTGGAATTTGTGCGTAATTTTAATAACATTTTAGTAATGAAATACTTTAAGTCAGCGATGTGATTAGAACGTTTTGATAATGATAGAATGTCATTGTATTCATGTCTTTATCGAAAAAAAAACCTATTAAGCTCAGCCTACAATCGCACAAAGTTATCGTAATAAACGCCGATCCTGTTTAATTTAATTATACAGTGTTTTTGAAAAAAAAGAATTAATTAACAGATTTCATGACCTGTTGTTTCAGGTGGGGTGTGACAAATGAATTTGTTTTCGCAATCTCGAGAACACAGATCTTGAACTTTGCTGAAAGAATGATTCGAATTTAAAAACCACTATGGCAGCGATTCAATACTTAGATATCCTCTCATTTAATTTCTACTGACTCATTTCTTGATGACGCTTGAAACTGATTCAATTCGTCGATGAATTGAATCATCATTCTTTTTGAAAAACCCTGTTTAATTTCTTTTATAAATATATATCCCTAAAATAAAAATAAAAATCTATCTTATTTAGGTGATGTGGACTTTGCACTTAATGGAGATGGCCGATGGGGAATATCCATTCGAGCTGTCCAGTGTCCGGTCGGAAGCACAACAATTCAGTACGCTTTCCAGGGAAGTAACCCTTGGTATTTGAAACTGCAGATTCGCAATGCCAGGTAAAGAAAGCATTTGAACCATCCGATTTTCTCTAGAACCATTCCTAGACCCAGACCTATTTGTTAGTAACTTACAACTGAAAACTTCTCAACAGAAATATGGCGTTCTAGTAATTCTTACACATCATTCTTCTTCTGGGTAACATATGTTTTTGTTTTATTATTAGCTACAATCAATTGCTTTTAAATCTCAGTGAAACAAAGTTAACCTCATATGTTTCATTCTATTTTCTCTTCACGTGCCATTTAAAAATTTAAAAAAAGTACTTAATCTCTTCCATACAAGGTGCTGAGAGTAAAACGAGAAATTTAGTCTTTAATTTAATATCTTAGAATGGTTCAGCTCTAATTATACAAAACATTTGTTGTATAGGTTGTAAAAAACGTCTAGAACCAGTTCAGAAATTTAAAAAAACCTAATACTAAAATAATGCCAAAGCAGCAAAGGTCTCTTTTATAAAATAATAATGTCTTTGTATTTTTTTTAGATCGCCTGATAGTTAAATAATGGCATCGTTGAAAGAATACGTTGCATAAACAAGTTAATCAATAAACAGCTTATCGTTACATCATTTAACAACCGTTTATGCAAATTGAAAGATTGATTGGTGAACTAAATGAAACGAAAATAAAATTTCTCCGTTCTATATTTCCAGAATTCCCATCACTGGAGTTCAAGTACAGAGGAGCAATGCCTGGGTCACCATGACCCACAGCGAAGATGGTTACTGGCTGCTGAGTGACGGCCGTGAGATGCCCGCCGGAGCATTTGGGATACGTCTAACAGCGGCCAACGGACAAGTCCTAGAGGACACGGTGCCAAGAATAGGTCAGACATTTAAAAAACAAATGACAACCAAACGTCATCAGTGCATTTGTCATCAGTATAAACTAAAACTAGGGGGCGTGAAACATTGTTTGTCATCGGGCCGTATAAGGAATTTGATATAACTAGACGGGTAAAATATACTGAGAATTCCATTTATATTAATAATACAGTGGTACCTGAGGTGACGAGCTTAATTCTTGACAGAACTTGTTTCGTAACCTGAAACATTCAATCAATAAAATAGAGACAATCCGTTCAAGAATCGTTTTTTTTTAAAAATAAATTCCGGTCGTTTACATGACAAAACGAAAAGAATACGAGTGCGTCACGGTTTAATTAAAGAAGCAGAAAGTAGCCAAATAAATTAAAAGTAAAATATAGAAAGATTTAGTCTATCATTTTTACCAAAACAATCATGGGAAACGTTTCACTTTAATTCTTTGTTATTTCTGAATCAGTAGTTTCGTGTTGCTATTTCTTGGCAGTCAAGTGTAAATCTTTCTGCACCAAGAAAATATAAATGAAAATTAGTCGTTAAGACTTGCATTCTCTCTGTCTCTCTCTCTCTCTCTCTCTCTCTGTCTCTCTCTGTCTCTCTCTCTTTTGCCTTCATTCGTAACCCGAGGTACTGTTTGTTACACGAGATAAACTGTTTTAGGTTGTTCGTAACCCGAATAGTTCGTGATCTGAGGCGTTCGTTACCCGAGGTACCCCTTTACAAATGAAATTCGAAGCTATAATAATTGCTGTTAGAAGTAAGCTTTGTGGGGTTCACAGTTAAAAGCTTTTCTAGTCGTTTTATTGCCCGCGGAAAGCCCGTTGCACGCCTTTGAACGTAATACCGTTTAACTCCCCCCCCCTCCCCTCACACACAGCGAGTTACTTTAATATCTACCAAAACCGACTTTATAACGAAGGCTATAATTTTACTTTCGAGGTCACAGTGATGGACTAAGTATTCAGTACTTATAGCACTGACGATATATTTATTACTGATATCAACTTAATATAGAGGCTTTTCAGTACTAATATTAAACACGCATTGCCCTATAGGTCTAATTAATATGCCTTACTTAGCCTACTATAGCTAATATTGGTAGCTTTAGGCCTAGGCTTATAAGTAAATCTTGAAACGTATTGACCCAATATTTAATACTTACCTTTGTTATTAAGTTCGAATAAGCCAATATTTGATACTTAGGTTATAGCATATACATAATAATATAGACCTATTTAACAATTAGACAACTAGTTGATATTTAATACTTATCGCATATATGTATGCATTTTAATACATAATTATAGTATATTTAAAGCAAAGACAATGCATATTTCGTTGTTGTTGATTTTACATTACAGACAATAATAATATTTTGGAAGGAGGTCGTCGAGTTCAGGTTCCTTTTGATTCCTCCTTACCTTCTGCTTAGTCAATGGAAAGGCAGAGAGGAAAGACACACAGGGCTGTTTAATTAAATCTTTTGTTTATTGACAATGAATAAATACATTTGATATTTGTATGTATGCTTCGTTTCCTTTTGTTTTTCAATCATTTACTTGTATTCATTTTGATTTGTTTTTTTACGCTGGGTGGTAAAATCTTCTTATGGATAATTAACACACTTCCGTCATCCTATATTCTAAACTTGGCACATAGACTTGTTGCCGACGACTGTGACAGTTAAAGTGACTGTGTAACTTCGAGTGGACAGTGCATTTATATAAACTGACTTAGGCTTTGTGACATACAAAGAAGTGAATTATTGTAATTTGTTGACCGGAACTAGCTACATGTTAGAATGTATGTATATTGAGGGAATGACTGGAGTAAAGGCGCTATAAAAAGATTGTAGGCATAATATGAGAATGAAAGTTAGTTTTCACATAGACCAAAGACTTGTCAAGATCTTACTTTTAAAATGACAATAAATTCTCTCAAATTTTCATTCTCACTCCCATAAAATCATGTTGTTTTGTTTTGGTGCGCATTTTAAAATCCTTTGTCTTAGCTTAGCTTTAGCGTTTGACAAATAAACATTAACTTTTTAAGCTGTTTAATAACGAATAAACAAAACTAAAAGTTTAATTAAATTTATAAAAATAGCATAGCCTTATAGCTGTAACTACTGTCAATGATTGCAATTTTTTGGTGTCAAAATTTGCAAACGATAGAAATAAAAAGATAAAGGTTAATAGAACATCAATTCAGGGTAAGAAGAACTATTTATTACCTTTTTTTGTGGGATTAGCCTAAATCCAGGTTAAGTAGAACTATTTATTAAATGTTTGGTGGGATTAGCCTTAATCCAGGTTAAGTAGAACTATTTATTAAATGTTTGGTGGGATTAGAGTTAAATCAGGGTAAGTAGAACTATTTATTAACTGTTTGGTGGGATTAGCCTAAATCCAGGTTAAGTAGAACTATTTATTAAATGTTTGGTGGAATTAGCCTCCATGTTAAGTAGAACTATTTATTAAATGTTTGCTGGGATTACTATTAAACCAGGGTAAGCAGTACTATTTATTAAATGTTTGGTGGTATTAGCCTAAATCCAGGTTAAGTAGAACTATTTATTAAATGTTTGGTGGGATAAGCCTAAATCCAGGTTAAGTAGAACTATTTATTAAATGTTTGTTGGTATTATTTTAAATCCAGATAAGGAGAACTATTTATTAAATGTTTGGTGGTATTAGTCTTAATCCAGGGTAAGTAAAACTATTTATTAAATGTTTGGTGGGATTAGCCGAAATCCAGGTGAAGTAGAGCTATTTATTAAATGTTTGGTGGGTTTAGCCTTAATCCAGGTTAAGTAGAACTACTTATTAAATGTTTGGTGGGATTAGCCTTAATCCAGGGTAGGCTAAGTAGAACTATTTATTAACTGTTTGGTGGGATTAGCCTAAATCCAGGTGAAGTAGAACTATTAATTAAATGTTTGGTGGGATTAGCCTTAATTTAGGTTAAGTAGAACTATTTATTAAATGTTTGGTGGTATTAGCCTAAATCCAGGTTAAGTAGAACTATTTTATAAATGTTTGGTGGGATTATTTTAAATCCAGGTTAAGGAGAACTATTTATTAACTGCTTGGTGGGATTAGCCTTAATCCAGGGTAAGTAGAACTATTTATTAAATGTTTGGTGGTATTAGCCTTAATCCAAGTTTAGTAGAATTATTAATTAAATGTTTGGTGGGATAAGCCTTAATCCAGGTTAAGTAAAACTACTTATTAAATGTTTAGTGGGATTAGCCTTAATCCAAAGTAAGTAGAACTATTTATTAAATGTTTGGTGGTATTAGCGTTAATCCAGAGTATGTAAAACTATTTATTAAATGTTTGTTGGGATTAGCCTTAATCCAGGGTAAGTAGAACTATTTATGAAATTTTTGGTGGGATTAGCCGAAATCCAGTTGAAGTAGAGCTATTTATTAAATGTTTGGTGGTATTAACCTATATCCCGTGTAAGTAGAACTATTTATTAAATGTTTGGTGGGATTAGACTTAATCCAGGGTAAGTAGAACTATTTATTAAAGGTTTGGTGGGATTAGCCGAAATCCAGATGAAGTAGAGCTTTTTGTTAAATGTTTGGTGGGATTAGCCTTAATCCAGTTTAAGTAGAACTATTTATTAAATGTTTGGTGGTATTAGCCTAAATCCCGGGTAAGTAGAACTATTTATTTAATGTTTTGTGGGATTAGCCTTAATTCAGGGTAAGTAGAACTATTTATTAACTGTTTGGTGGGATTAAACTAATACTAGGTGAAGTAGAACTATTTATTAAATGTTTGGTGGGATTAGCCTTAATCCACGTTAAGTAGAACAATTTTATAAATGTTTGGTGGGATTATTTTAAATCCAGGTTAAGGAGAACTATTTATTAAATGTTTGGTGGTATTAGTCTTAATTCAGGGTAAGTAGAACTATTTATTAACTGTTTGGTGGGATTAGCCTTAATCCAGGGTAAGTAGAACTATTTATTAAATGTTTGGTGGTATTAGCCTAAATCCAGGTTTAGTAGAACTATTAATTAAATGTTTGGTGGGATAAGCCTTAATCCAGGGTAAGTAGAACTACTTATTAAATGTTTGGTGGGATTAGCCTTAATCCAGGGTAAGTAGAACAATTTATTAAATGTTTGATAGAATTAGTCTTAGTCTTTTGTTTTTCTGTCTTCTTCTGTGTGTCGCCCACCTGTCAGCTTTCTTTCTTGCCTCCCCGCCAGCATGTTTATCTATCTATCATCTATCTATCTATCTATCTATCTATATATCTATCTATCCATTTATCTATCTGTGTATTAATCTATCGGTTTATCTATTGAAAGATTATATATATATCTTTTTATCTATTTACATTTTTATCTATCTATCTATCTATCTATCTATCTATCTATCTATCTATCTATCTATCTATCTATCTATCTATCTATCTATCTATCTATCTATCTATCTATCTATCTATCTATCTATCTATCTATCACTGTGTCTGTTTTTCTGCCTGCATGCCACTCGGCCAATATATCAGTGTTTTCCCATGTATTCCATTCCTCAGCCCATTAGTCTCCAGCATCAATCTGAATTAATATGTTCTAGAAGCATTAAAGAAGGTTGTGTCCAATCACATAGAATATTGGTTATGTGGCGAAAGAAAAGGATGAGGATGTTGACTTTGATTTGTGTTCACTGAACAGTCCCAAAAAGAAGATATACCATTCTTCATTTTCAAAATGAGCAGACTAACTAAAACGAATAGAACTTATGCTTATTACGTGACATTGTGGCACATCTTGTGTGTCCCCTAAATATGGGGTAACTTGTCACTACCACGATCGAACCATTTTTTTTTTGCTTTTTAATTATTCCACTTGTATTTGTGTATGTGTTTCAACATTCGAAACACAATGAGATCTAGATTGAGTCTAGCCTAACAAATAAAACAGTTGTGACTTGTAGAAAGTCATCTGTGAGATATGAATGACACATGTGTCCAATACAAGGATGTGTGTGTTATTGAAGACAACAATCAACATTTAATAATCGATCAACAAACGAAGTTCCTGTGTAATAAAACACATAGATACCTCAATGACTTTGTACTGATTATATCGTTGGCGTAGTCCGCAGAGAAATTATAAATCAGTCCAACGTTCAGATTGATACGCTCAATGCTCATCAAACAAATAGTCACAAATCAATACTGAATCGAAAAACTTGACGGACTGGCCTCCACAAAGCCTAGAAAAGACTCGTTCTGATAACAAATGATTTTAAAGTTTTATTTTCATCGAGACCGCTATAAGAAACAGAGAAATTTGAAATGTCAAACATTAATTTGAGATATCAATCTCTGATTGATAATTCAGCAATCCTGTTTGATATATTTTACTGGCGTTTGTGCGTTTAGGGATAGCCTAGTTTACGCATGTTTTTATTGTTTTTAGTGTTTTGTCTTTAATAACCAATGTAACATGTTTTTTTTTACTTTAATAAATAAGTAAGACAAATTATTCCGTCGGACTAAATTGATCAATAGGGCCGGTGAAGCAGCGTTCACCAGTTTCTGTGGCCACGGCATACTGGGTGATTGTGTGGCCAGTACAGCGCACAACCGCCTTGATTTTAACCAAACTAATGTCAAGTACCCATCAGAGTTGGATAGACTCCGAGACACCCTCCAGACCCGGAAACAAATCCTAGCCTTCACCAGGATTCGAACCCAGAACCTTCGTTATGCCAGTCGAACGCTCTGCCCCTCGACCACCATGCCTCATAAAACATATATATATAAATGGTTTTACATGTTTTGACCTTTATTTGAATAAAATAAACAATGCATCAAATTTCATTTGTACATTTGTAATTTAGACTCCAGAAAATGTTTGAAAATCGTTTTCATTTTTTTAGATCGGTCCTTATGATATACCTTACTCTAGCCTACTATCAACGAATATATAAAAACTATGATTGTGTACAATTTACCATGGAAAAGTGAATAACCACAACAACAAAAAAATGTTGTTATTGTTACTTTATTCATCATTCGGTTGGAATTATGCACGTATAATTTTTTCTTCTTATTTCTGTAACATGCATCGAAAACCATTCCAATACCTAATGTAGCTAGAGTGACAATTGACGTGGAAGATGTTACACATCACGCTGGAGTCTTCCCAATGGTGAAAGAAAGCCAAATGATTGGCTGGTTCGCAGACCCCTTGAGGATACCGCAATGCCGCCTGAGGAGTTGGCCCAAAAACTACAGCTTTGTCTGATGCTATAATAATGAAGGCATCATCTTTCTCAGACCACGAGTTCCATCAATCATAGTATAGAAACAGCTACCAAATTCAAACATTTTCTCTGAGAATACACAACAACCCCGACACAACAACCATGCTTATAAAATCAACAACACACAAAGAGTTCATACATTACCATTTCTCGGTTTGCATTAGAACAAATTATATTTCCTCTAATTTCCATAATTACTTTAACACTCTGCAGATTTTCAAGCAGTATATTTTTAATTACATGTATGAATTAAATTACATTCAATCAGAAAAATCAAAATACAATTGTATCAAAGTTATCATAGCCTATTAGTTGATATTGTTATAATAAATTAAAAACACTGTGTAGTAAAAATGGTGTTCTTTAATTTTTGTAAACTTGTTTTGTTTATACATAAGAAATTGTGATTGAATGAGAATTATTGCGACGCGTTCAGTTAGTACATAGTACTTGGCTTTTAGACGGCCAACATTTTCTAGTGTTCTATCTGATGCTACCCTACCAGCATCAACTCAATATGCCTATACATTGATGGACTGCAAGTCTCTCGTACAGGCTGCTCTCGAGGTAATCATAACTCGTCATTTTCAGCTTTCTGATATCATGACCAGTCCAACTCTATCTTCTGCTTTTAATCAGGTCTGCCCTTGTTGGTAAATCACACCGTTTTTTTTTCTCGTTTTTGTTGTGATCGGATTAACTTAGGCCCAGAATCTTCCTTATACACTTTGGATGAAATACATCAATTTTATTCTGTGCGTTATAATCTTTGTTAGGGTCGTCAACCTACGGAAAGCGTGCATGGCTTGGTACGCAGAGCTGCTGGCCGTCTGTCTCCAACAAGTTCAAAGACGTCTGCAAGCGCGATCTTAAAAGATATAGGTGTAGATTAAAAAAAAAAAGGGAAACATTAGCTCAGGACAGAAATAGCCTACACACCGGAATAAATGCTACAGAGGGCAAACTTTAACTTCTCGCCTAGGCTCAAAGAACAACAAAGAATAGCAAAGAATATAGGCTGCCCCCTGCAGCGGACCAGCTTTCAAGTGCCAGCGATGCAAAAGAGTCTGTCTCTGAAGGATAGGACTCCACAGAAACAACAAATACTGAAAAGCTGGTAAAAACACAAGAGCGCTAATCGTATCGTCTTTCGAGACTATGGAGCCAATGATGATAAGACTATGTAAAAAAAATCGATTCCTTTACCCTCACTTTGCCCATACAAATATGTTAAGAAATCTCTATCTATTCTTTTTATAGATGAGTGTTGTAGACATTGCAATTTTCTCAGTTCTAATCTTGTGTGTTTCTTTTCTTAGGGGAGAGGGGGGGCACGTTGATACACATTTTACATTTATTTACATTAATTGCAAACCATTATATTTAGAGTTGATATAAATACTTTTATTTGTTCCCCTAGGTATCCTGCATCTTTTTATCTACACATTTTATTCATTAGAATATATTTAAAATAAATATAGCTCTAAAAGCAATGTAAAATAATTTGAATTAACTTGCTCAATCAAACCTCTAGGCTAGTTCGAACAAATAGGAATAACACTAGCTAGACATTATAAAAAGTAAAGCAAAAATAAATGAAAATGATTTAAATGTAAGCTAAAATCAATAAACCTAACACTCTAATTAAATATACATATATTTTTGTAAAAAATAAATATTCTTCTATGTTTAAATGCTTATTCAAAAGGATAAATAGGTAAACTGATATTGAATCAATGTGCCCCGAAAAGTCTGTATCAACTTGCCCCACTACACCACATAGCAATAATTCGACTACATTAAAAACAAGACGCAAATAACACAATCGTAATATAAATAAAAGTATTTAGGAATCCCCATTTAACCCAAATAAAAAGATGATAAAATAAAAGTACTCACCGTGTCTGTGAAATCTCTTACGTAATAATAAGTCAATATTTTGTCAAAAGTCGCTCAATTTTCAATTTTCCTCACAGTATTATCAATTTTGATACGAGCGAAGCCATTTATTTTTATATCTAAAGTAGGGAAAGTAGAAAGCTATTTCACGTACTAACTCTTCTGCGCGTACGTAGTATAATAGCTGTAAAAAAGAATTTGTATCAACCTGCCCCTGTATCAACCTGCCCCCCTCTCCCCTATCTCTTATCTTATTATTTATACGATAAGTTACACATTTAACAATACTCAATTCGTCCACCAATTTGTCCACCAATAATCATTAATTAATTAAATTAATTAATGCCCTATGGTGTGTAGTGTGTAATTTTGCAGATAAGAATACGTGAGTTGCTTTTTTCTTTCTTTCTTTATCTTCTACTATACATGCCTTATAAGCAGATTATAAGGACAAACTGAACTCATAATTGTCTTATCACTGTTTCGTGCAGTGAATCATTTACAAAACACACAATGGCACGCACATGTTGTGTGTTTATTTTGATGGGATTAGCCTTAATTCAGGGTAAGTAAAACAAAACATAGGAAAAAAATATTTACTAGGAATTAATTGTTTAGCTATTCATTTGTTTTGCTCCTTTTTTATATTTATATAAGATCTATCTATCACCTATTTATCTATTATATATAATATATAGGGCTATCTATATATCTATAAAGCTATATATCTGTATTTCTATCTATTTTTCTTTCTACCCATCTATGTATCTAGCAATCTATCTATTTACATGTTTTCTATCTATGTATCTATCTATCTGATCTGTCTAATCTATGTATCTACCTATCTGATCTGTCTAATATATCTATCTACCTATCTGATCTGTCTAATCTATCTATCTACCTATCTGATCTGTCTAATCTATCTATCTACCTATCTGATCTGTCTAATCTATCTATCTACCTATCTGATCTGTCTAATCTATCTATCTACCCATCTGATCTGTCTAATCTATCTATCTACCTATCTGATCTGTCTAATCTATCTATCTACCTATCTGATCTGTCTAATCTATCTATCTACCTATCTGATCTGTCTAATCTATCTATCTACCCATCTGATCTGTCTAATCTATCAATCTACCTATCTGATCTGTCTAATCTATCTACCTATCTGATCTGTCTAATCTATCTATCTACCTATCTGATCTGTCTAATCTATCTACCTATCTGATCTGTCTAATCTATCTACCTATCTGATCTGTCTAATCTATTTACCTATCTGATCTGTCTAATCTATCTACCTATCTGATCTGTCTAATCTATCTATCTACCTATCTGATCTGTCTAATCTATCTACCTATCTGATCTGTCTAATCTATCTACCTATCTGATCTGTCTAATCTATCTATCTATCTGATCTGTCTAATCTATCTATCTACCTATCTGATCTGTCTAATCTATCTACCTATCTGATCTGTCTAATCTATCTACCTATCTGATCTGTCTAATCTATCTACCTATCTGATCTGTCTAATCTATCTACCTATCTGATCTGTCTAATCTATCTATCTATCTGATCTGTCTAATCTATCTATCTACCTATCTGATCTGTCTAATCTATCTACCTATCTGATCTGTCTAATCTATCTATCTATCTGATCTGTCTAATCTATCTATCTACCTATCTGATCTGTCTAATCTATCTACCTATCTGATCTGTCTAATCTATCTACCTATCTGATCTGTCTAATCTATCTATCTACCTGTCTGATCTGTCTAATCTATCTACTAATCTGATCTGTCTAATATATCTATCTACCTATCTGATCTGTCTAATCTATCTATCTACCTATCTGATCTGTCTAATCTATCTAACTACCTACCTGATCTGTCTAATCTATCTATCTACCTATCTGATCTGTCTAATCTATCTATCTACCTATCTGATCTGTATAATCTATCTACCCATCTGATCTGTCTAATCTATCTATCTACCTATCTGATCTGTCTAATCTATCTATCTACCTATCTGATCTGTCTAATCTATCTATCTATACATCTATCTGATCTGTCTAATCTATCTATCTATCTATCTGATCTGTCTAATCTATCTACCTATCTGATCTGTCTAATCTATCTATCTACCTATCTGATCTGTCTAATCTATCTATCTATCTGATCTGTCTAATCTATCTATCTACCTATCTGATCTGTCTAATCTATCTACCTATCTGATCTGTCTAATCTATCTATCTACCTATCTGATCTGTCTAATCTATCTATCTATCTGATCTGTCTAATCTATCTATCTACCTATCTGATCTGTCTAATCTATCTACCTATCTGATCTGTCTAATCTATCTATCTATCTGATCTGTCTAATCTATCTATCTACCTATCTGATCTGTCTAATCTATCTACCTATCTGATCTGTCTAATCTATCTACCTATCTGATCTGTCTAATCTATCTATCTACCTATCTGATCTGTCTAATCTATCTACTAATCTGATCTGTCTAATATATCTATCTACCTATCTGATCTGTCTAATCTATCTATCTACCTATCTGATCTGTCTAATCTATCTAACTACCTACCTGATCTGTCTAATCTATCTATCTACCTATCTGATCTGTCTAATCTATCTATCTACCTATCTGATCTGTATAATCTATCTACCCATCTGATCTGTCTAATCTATCTATCTACCTATCTGATCTGTCTAATCTATCTATCTACCTATCTGATCTGTCTAATCTATCTATCTATATATCTATCTGATCTGTCTAATCTATCTATCTATCTATCTGATCTGTCTAATCTATCTACCTATCTGATCTGTCTAATCTATCTATCTACCTATCTGATCTGTCTAATCTATCTATCTATCTATCTATCTATCTGATCTGTCTAATCTATCTATCTACCTATCTGATCTCTCTAATCTATCTATCTACCTATATGATCTGTCTAATCTATCTATCTACCTATCCGATCTGTCTAATCTATCTATCTACCTATCTGATCTGTCTAATCTATCTATCTACCTATCTGATCCGTCTAATCTATCTATCTACCTATCTGCTCTGTCTAATCTATCTACCTATCTGATCTGTCTAATCTATCTACCTATCTGATCTGTCTAATCTATCTACCTATCTGATCTGTCTAATCTATCTAACTATCTGATCTGTCTAATCTATCTACCTATCTGATCTGTCTAATCTATCTATCTACCTACCTGATCTGTCTAATCTATCTATATACCTATCTGATCTGTATAATCTATCTATCTACCTTTCTGATCTGTCTAATCTATCTACCTATCTGATCTGTCTAATCTATCTATCTACCTATCTGATCTGTCTAATCTATCTACCTATCTGATCTGTCTAATCTATCTACCTATCTGATCGGTCTAATCTATCTACCTATCTGATCTGTCTAATCTATCTACCTATCTGATCTGTCTAATCTATCTACCTATCTGATCTGTCTTATCTATCTACCTATCTGATCTGTCTAATCTATCTACCTATCTGATCTGTCTAATCTATCTACCTATCTGATCTGTCTAATCTATCTACCTATCTGATCTGTCTAATCTATCTATCTATCTGATCTGTCTAATCTATCTATCTACCTATCTGATCTGTCTAATCTATCTACCTATCTGATCTGTCTAATCTATCTACCTATCTAATCTGTCTAATCTATCTACCTATCTGATCTGTCTAATCTATCTATCTATCTGATCTGTCTAATCTATCTATCTATCTGATCTGTCTATTCTATCTACCTATCTGATCTGTCTAATCTATCTACCTATCTGATCTGTCTAATCTATATATCTATCTGATCTGTCTAATCTATCTATCTACCTATCTGATCTGTCTAATCTATCTACCTATCTGATCTGTCTAATCTATCTATCTACCACTGTGTTTTTCTGCCTACATGCCACTCGGCCAATAGATCAGTGTTGGTCTACGTAATCAATGTAATCAATTCCACAGCCCAACCAGGTGTGAAAAACCAACAAGTTTTGGATCTGTTCAGTAAGAGTTTCAATGGTGATGTAAGTTGAACTATAACTTGGAATCATTACAACAACCAATACAAAAATATCATAAGTACTATTTGAAACATTTAACAGTGATATATAGCCGATAATTTTATCCTACATCCTTTGTGGTGCATTATCTCTAGGAGAAAACATTTAAAAATATTTTTGTGTACATAAATAATCTCTGAGTTTACATAAATAGATTTACATTCTTTATAGGTGCAATGCTAAATATACAATATACAATAAATCATACTATTTAAAAATGCTATACACATAATATAACTATTGTCATTGTTATTTATACCTCTGAAGAATTAGAGGACTATTTTAACAGTACATCCAAAGAAAAACAAAACAAAGGAAAGTAAAGCTAGTGTGGAATGGTAGTAAAAAGAATGCATTTTATTATTTTATTCTCACTTCAAGAGAAGTACATATTCGCTGGAGTGTCATGTTAGTTTCAGATTACATTATACATAGAATTTATAAACAGTTAAACTGTTTAATTTATTTTACTGAAAAGAACAATGTGCAGGCTATTCACTGAATTCACTCCCTTTGAAAGTTTTCCCGTTCCATATTACGGCACCCAATCGGTTTTCAAATCATGTCCTTTTTTTTCTCTTCCCTATAAGTCAATCTGGCTTTGCATCAAACTATTATCACGTTGTACAAGAATTTGATGATGGTGTTTAACAGTTGAAACTATCTTTAATATAGGGAACATATTATGGTGAAGGAATAGGTGGCACCTGCCAATATGGACGCCCGCTCCCTCCAGCAGCAACCGACCACAAAATAACGGCCCTTGTAGCTCTAAACCGACCACAGTTTCTAAACTCATTAACTTGTGGCATCTGTCTGAAGGTAACGTTTTATTTTCGGCTGTTTTTTTTCCCCATTAATTAAGTTCATTTTCGTTGCCCAGAGTTCTCGGATAGATTTAACTCTTATAGAATTAGATAAAACTTTAAGTAATATAATAAAAACTGGATTTAATGGATTAATTGGGATGAGTCTGTGGTCTTTAAGGCGTAAAATCCATTTAATAATAACGCGGATAAACTAAATGTGTTAGCAATATGACCCAATTATTAGGTTGTAGCGGTGTTTAATCATATATTGGGATGTTATTTATCGTTAATAAATAATTAGTAATGCTATTCATTGTTACAATCAGTCCCCATTCAGTAAAAATATTTTCATATCAAAACTTACTTCTTAATTACCGGATATACTGGCGTATAAGTTGTACCGGTGGATAAGTCATACCCCTACTATTTGTAGAAATCCTGGGTAAAAAAGAAAGCGACTTCTCCGTGAGAATATACGGTAATTGTCGGCTATTTCTCAATTGAATTTACACAACTACGGATTGAAAAAAAAAGAAAGAATTTTAGATTATTTAAAAAAACAAAACAATTGTCAAATATAAAAATTAGAAATCATAGTATACGCAAACTTAGGTAGGTTTGTAGGCATGGAATGGGTTGCCTGGATAAACCAGGAAAACCAGTAACTTAACATCATTTAAAAAGACTAATAGAAATGCAGGACTAGTCTCAAACCGCGGATGAGCGTAGGACGCAATAATCTTAATTATAGCAGAAGCGTCTTTAATGTATAAGATAAGATACCGCTGGCTTTAATGCCTACATTTGATTAGACTGAATAGTGGTTAAACGTTAAAAGTTGGAATCGTCGCGAAATGGGGAGGGGTGTGTACCGTGACTTATTACTAACACAGTCCCCCACCTGGCAACACCTATGATGCTTACACTGGTGTGTGTTTATCTATAGGTTACTGGCAGTGGTCATGGTTCAGGTGCTAACCCTATTACTGGAGAGCATATCGTCTTCGTCAAAGATTTGTGTCCAGAATGTCATGCAGGTAATGTCTAAAGTACAACAGTTTCCATTTTTAACTCTTACCAAGTGTTTAGCCATACTATATGCCCGAACACTATGGCTCGGCTTGATTTTATGTATGAAAAGAGTTAATCTTACCTATCTTTTTTTATTTTATTTAATAAACTGTTTCAAAAAGTACGAAGCTAGTTTAGAATTCCAAGTCTAGATGTTATTTTCTTTTCAAAAGTTTTGTCCTGTTGTGATATTTGTTCTGCCTGTTATGATATTTGTTTTGCCTGTTGTAATATTTGTTTTGCCAGTTGTGATAGTTGTTTTGCCTGTTATGATATTTGTTTTGCCTTTGTGATAGTTGTTTTGGCTGTTATGATATTTGTTTTGCCTGTTGTAATATTTGTTTTGCCTGTTGTAATATTTGTTTTGCCTGTTATGATATTTGTTTTGCCTGTTGTGATATTTGTTTTACCTGTTGTGATATTTGTTTTACCTGTTGTCATAGTTGTTTGCCTGTTGTGATAGCCACCCCCATATTTCACGCAAGACTTGAGAAATAAATCCGCAGGTTCTTCTAGGAATTTCGTTATAATTTAGTCAGTGAGAATTTGTGCGTAATTTTAATAAAATTTTGAGTAATAAATTACTTTAGGTCAGCCATGTTATTAGAATGTTTTGATAATGACGGAATGTCACTGTATTCATCTCTTGTCGAAAAAAAACAAACTATTATGTTCAGTCTACTACAAATGTCGATCTTGTTTAATTTAAGGATACAGTGTTTTGGAAAGAGGAATTAATTAACAGATTTCTTGACAAATTGCTTCAGGTGCCGTGTGACAACCGAAATTGTTTTCGCAAACTCGAGAACACAGATCTTGAACTTTGCTGAAACAACTATCCGACTTTAAGCACCACTGTGGCAACGATTCAATACTTAGATAAGATCTCTTTTAATGTCAACTGACTCATTGCTCTACGATGCGCTTGAAAATGATTCAATTTGTAGAGGAATCGAATCATTCTTTTTGAAAACCTCTGTATAAGTTCTAGTACAAATATATATCCTGAAGGTAAAAAAAAAATATATCTTCTTTAGGGGATGTGGACTTTGCACTTAATGGAGATGGCCGGTGGGGAATATCCATTCGAGCTGTCCAGTGTCCAGTCGGAAGCACAACAATTCAGTACGCTTTCCAGGGAAGTAACCAATATTATTTGAAACTGCAGATTCGCAATGCCAGGTAAAAAAAGCATTTGAACATTTGATCTTTTCTAGAGCCTTTCCTAGACCTATTTCTTAATAACTTACAACTAAAAACTTTTCAAGAGAAACATGGCGTTGCAGAAACTCTTACAGCTCATACTTCTTCTATGTGACTGTTGATGTCCTAAATTACTGTTGGACCATCAATTAGAATAATTAGTCTCTCCAGAGTGTATTTGCTACAGTTGCTGAATTATTGTCTATCAATACATTGAAAACAGACGACTTTACAATGTATATATTTGAACTTGTAAATTAATAAAGGAACTCCTTGTTGCAGCATATGTAATTTATTAATATTATTAACTGGTCATTTCACAATATATGAAAAACAATTACAGATTATAACAGCTACATTATACACATTTTTATTAATAGTCTCTGAGTCTATATTTATGCGTGCGTTCCTTACAAGCTATGAGAAAAGACTGCCGAGTAAGCGTGGGCAGTCACATGACTCTACACTTCCGATATAGGTTTTCTTAATATCCAAAAATGAATTTTATTTTGAATTTTTAATTCTTACTTTAGTCACTACCTATATATTATTTACTTGCTCCATAGCATACCCCCCAACCACAGAGAAAAAATAATAATTTATTATTATTTTTGATACGAAAAATGTTTACAATAATGAAAAAATTTTTTTTCTTAATCTTAATTAATGCATATAATCATTCATTTAATAATACATAGAGAAAAAATTCATTTATTATATGTACAAACAATCAAAAACAATTTTATAGGTACAAATATAATCAAAAGACACAAAGAATAATGTCTAATGTTTATACGACAATTAGTCATAGACAATTATCTTTTGGCATTGTCTAATCAACTTCAGTAATACTGAGATAAACTATTGGATGTTAGTGATGTGTATCGATAATCTCGACAGCACATCAGGTAAATGGTTATCTTTTCCTACAATACTTTTTATCTGAAATTTGTAATCTGATAGAAGTAAAGCATATTTATTTATTCTTTTGTTATTGACATTAGAGACATTAAAATTCACAAGCGGTTTATGGTCTGTGAGAATTGTGAATTGACGACCCAACAAATAGTATTGAAACTTAAGTACAGCATAGACTATACACAAACCCTCTAATTCTATGACACTAAAATTCCTTTCACTTTTAGTCAGTGCACGACTTACATAAAAGGCAGGTTTATATACTATTTCAGAGTCCACAATGACCTTTTTGTAAATACAATCCCCCAAATCTGACTTTGAGGCATCACAAGCTATAATGATGTCATCATCTTTTTGAATTGTTTCTAATATTGGTTCCCTAGAAAATGCATCTATTAGGATTTTAAATGATTTTTCACATTGGTCAGTCCAATTTACAATATCGGGTTGATATTTTTCTGTGAGATCTATAATAGGTCTGACTATTTGACTATAGTTTGGAATGAATTTACTGTAATAGTTAAACAATCCAAGTAATGCCCTTACATGCTTTTTTGTTTTAGGCGTTTGTATTTCTAGAATTTTCTTATGTAAGTGCTGTGTTGGTTTTACTTGGCCATTTTCAAATTTATGTCCTAGAAATTCAATCTCAGTTTTTCCTATTTTTAATTTTGAAGGAGATACTGTTAAGTTATTGTCCTTCAATATTTGCAACACTTCTTCTAATAGAATTAAGTGTTCATCCCAAGTATTTGTGAAAATACAAATATCATCCACATAGTGAACTATATTTTTATTGTGAGGTAAAATATGTCTCATTAGTTTAGTGAATGTAGCAGTACTATTGACCAAACCGAAGGGCATGACGTTTCAATTAAATACGCCTTTATGTGTAATAAAAGCTGTATAATCCTTTGATTTCTCATCAAGAGGCACTTGCCAAAATCCTCTTGTTAAATCTATGGTAGTAAATATTTTACCTGTGGCCATAGTGTTAATGATATGTTCTATATTAGGCAAACCCTCTTGATCAATTTTAGTCACATTATTAAGTTTGCGATAATCACAACATAATCTGATGGAACCATTTTTTTTTCTAACAATCACCATGGGTGACGAGTACTGAGACATAGATTTTTCTATTATCTTACTTTCAATGAGTTGGTCTAATTCCTTATCTACCTTTTCAACAAGCATTTGAGGAATATTATTTGCTTTTGATCTAAATTGTTTTTGATCAGTCAGTTCTATTTTATGTTCAATGACATTTATTAATCCTGGTTTCTCTGTTATTGTTGGTTTAAATTTATTCAATAAATTTAAAATATTGTTTTTAACCATTTCATTTTCAATATGGTCTAACTGTATTTGATCTATTTCATCATTGGCTGGTGTGGTTATACCACAAAAATAGTCAATGTTTGGAATGTTTTGAACATTGTTATCTTAAAAAATTATGATATTGTTTTTTTGTATTTTGCTTTCATTGTCTGACTGACTGTCATTTATTTGGTTTTCCTCATAAGCTCTTAAATTGTTTAAATGGACAATTTTTTCTTTGTTATTAATGTTAACTTTGTAAGTTACATCAGATAACTTATGTATAATTTCAAAAGGTCCTTTCCATTCCATAGTATTGCCAGTGCCAATTGGCAATTAAACAAGTTCTTTATTACCAACTTCTAGTTTTCTCATATTCTTATGAATATTTTCTCTGATTAAAGTTTTAGATTTGATTTCTTGATTTTTTTGTACAGCAAATTCATAAGCTGTTATCATATGTTCTTCTGTTTTATTGACTAGGTCAAATGGAGACATTTTTTTTTCTTTAATTCCTAACAATTCTGATTTGAAATTTTCCAATGGTCCATTGGGATTTTTGCCAAGCACTAATTCAAATGGTGAAAAGCCTGTGCTTTCATGAACCGATTGTCTATAAGCAAACATAATAGCAGGAAGGTAATCATCCCATTCAAATGGATGCTCTTCACACACTTTAGTTATCATTTGTTTTATTGTTTGATTAGCCCTTTCAATCATACCATTTGATTCAGGATGGTATATAGAACTAAAATTTGAGTGATTTTAAACATTTGTGCAAAAGCTTGAGTAAGGTTTGATTTGAATTGAGTTCCATTGTCACTCAATATGAACTTTGGAAACCCGAAACGACAAAAGATAGGTAAAAGAGCATTACTGACCCTTTCTGCAGTTATTTCTCTTAAAGGAACTACCTCAATCCATCTACTCCCCATGTCTATTATGGTTAACGCAAACTTTGCTTTGGTAGTTTTAGTTTGTTTCATGGGCCCAATTATATCAATTGCAATTTTATAAAAAGGTTTATTTATTGTATCAGTCATTTGTAATGGAGCCTTATGTTTAGAATCTTTTTTATTATGTCTAAGACAGGTAGAACAGCTTTTAATAAATGTTTTCAAATCTTTTTCCAGTTTAGGCCACCAGAAATTTTTTTTGAGTTTACAAACTGTTTTCTTACTACTCAAATGACCTGACAATGCATTGTTATGCGAAATTTGCATTACTTTGACAGTTAATGATTTAGGTATAACTATTTGAGTTACATCTAATTTATTGTCCTTTCTACAGAGAATGCCATTTATTATTTCCATGTTTTTATTTTTAACCTGACCTTTTTCAATTTCTGATACTATTTTAATTATGTATTGATCTTCTTTCTGTTCTTTTTTTAGAGTTAGCTCATCAAAAGGCATGTTTACTAAACTGATATTTTCTGTTTTTTTC
The DNA here is from genome assembly GCA_949126835.1 of Anisus vortex. NCBI lineage: Eukaryota > Metazoa > Mollusca > Gastropoda > Planorbidae > Anisus > Anisus vortex. The sequence continues at coordinate 27,432,542 of OX421507.1, forward strand.
ATTTGAATTTCCTTTTTATGAGGACTATCAATGTATGCTAATATCTCAGTCTTCATTTTAGTAAAATCAGATATTTGATTTTTAGCAATGTTGAATATTTGTTATGACCTTCTAAATGTCTACATAGTGAAATAGCATGTAATTCTTTTGGTACATTGTTTATTTCACATTGACTTTCAAATTTGTTTACATACTGTTCTAGTTTTTCTGTTCCATTCCATTTGGGAATAGGATTATCCTTTTCATTATTTATGGATAAGTCTATGTTTAATGTCTCATGGAGAATTTTATTTTCTGACTTTCCTATGGTTTGTAAAAAATTAAAAGTTTGTAGAGCAGGATAAAATTCTTGTTCTGGTAAATCTACTAACTTTTCATTTTGCAATAGAACAGGTTTCAAATTTAAATCATTGAATTTTTCATTCATCCATTTTTGAAAAATGTCAAAACTATTATCATGTTTGACATTGAAAGAATTACCAATAATTAAAGGTGCAACACAGTTTTTCATTATGGCTGCCTCTGTTTTTCCTGTAAGCCAAGGACAATCAATGTCTATTATAGTGACAGGACAATTTACAGTAGAACCATTTCCAAGTTTTATAGTATCCACTCTTATAATATTGGTGGGTTTCTGATTTGGAATGATACTTTCATCTACACATATTATACTACTCCCTGTATCCCTCAAACAGTATGTACTATTTTTTTCCACATAAGCAGGAAAAAGTATTAATTGACCCCTGTTTTCAAATATCACATTATTTGTTTGAGATGTGGAATTGTTAGGTTTTCCTCTATTTCTTCTATTTTGAAAATTTGATTGAGGTCTATTTTGAGCATTAGGAAAATCTTGTCTTCCAAAATGTTGATTTGGCACATTGTTATTGGAAAAATTCTGATTTGACAAATTTCTGTTTTCAAAATTTAAAAAAATTCTGATTTGGAAAGTTTCTATTATCAAAATTAGAAAAATTTTGATTGGAAAAATTTCTATGATCAATATTTGATCTATTGAAGTTTGAATTGAAATTTCTACCTCTTGCATTGTTATTCCTGTAACAATATTCTGATGAATGGTTTGTACCATTGCAAAAAATACATCTGTAATTATTAGATTTTGGTTGATTACCAAACTTTTTTCTATTGCCAAATTGATTATGCCTAGACCTAGGAGGTGAATAGCTCCTTCTTCTATGCTGAATTGTATTTACTGTTTGATTTTCTTTAGTCAGTTCTAAATAGGGTGACTATCTTTAAAATTTGAGATGGCATCTATCAAATTTTCAACTGTCTTCACTTTTCTTTCCATAATGTGAGTAAACAATGGCTTAGAAGCTTGTTCTAATACTTTATCAACAACCATGATTTCTATAATCTCATTAGGATTTTTGGTATCTATTTTTACTAAGTCTAACCATGTAAGTAAAAATGTTTTCACTTCAGACACAAAAGCTCTCGGTTCTTTCTTGTCTGTTAAGATAAAGTTGTGGAACTTTTGTCTATAATAATCCTCAGAGTGAATAAAGAATTTAATTTAATTAACTGTTCTTTGATAATGGCATAATCAGTTATTTCTTTATCAATATGAGATAGAGCTTCCCTACCCTTGTCTTTCAATTGTGGAATAAGGTGAATGTAATATTCTGAAATGGGAATCCCATATCCCTTACATGTTGCTTCAAATAAATTTAGAAAATCAACAATTTTCTCTTTTCCATCAAAGGGAGGCATTTTAAATCTTACACCATGTTTAGATTTTTCATTATTTGTTTGCTCAACTTTAGTATTTTGTAATTTAGCCAACTCCAATTCATGGTCTAATTTTAATTGAGTTTCTTTCAATTGAGTTTCTCTTAACTCTTTTTCTTTATTCAATTCTAGTTCTTTCAATTCTTTTTCTTTATTTAATTGTAGTTCTTTTTCTTTTAATTGATTGTCTAATTCTCTTTGTTTAATTTCATGAGCTCTTAATTCTGCTCGCTCATCTCTTTCCTTATCTGCTAATTCTTTTTTCAATTGTTTAACTTTATTTTCAACAAATTCCTGATATTCCTTCTTATCAGTTATATCAAACTTTTGTGCTAATAGTTCAGCTTCATCATAAAGTAATTTAACCTTGGAATCCATTATTATTTATTATTGAATGGCAAGATTTATAATCTTATAGTACAGTACAATTTTTATAATGCACTATTTTATAGTACAGCAATCTTTTATTCCTATACTGAATGATAATATTTATTAATTACAGAATGAGCATTTTTTTATTACAGCAACTTTTATAATCCACCAGTCTCTTCGGAGGCGTGGGTTCAAATTCCACAGCTGCCACCAAATCTGTTGATGTCCTAAATTACTGTTGGACCGTCAATTAGAATAATTAGTCTCTCCAGAGTGTATTTGCTACAGTTGCTGAATTATTGTCTATCAATACATTGAAAACAGACGACTTCACAATGTATATATTTGAACTTGTAAATTAATAAAGGAACTCCTTGTTGCAGCATATGTAATTTATTAATATTATTAACTGGTCACTTCACAATATATGAAAAACAATTACAGATTATAATAGCTACATAATACACATTTTTATTAATAGTCTCTGAGTCTATATTTATGCGTGCGTTCCTTACAAGCTATGAGAAAAGACTGCCGAGTAAGCGTGGGCTGTCACATGACTCTACACTTCCGATATAGGTTTTCTTAATATCCAAAAATGGGTTTTATTTCGACTTTTTTATTCTTACTTTAGTCACTACCTATATATTATTTACTTGCTCCATAGCAGTGACAGATGTTTTTGTTTTATTATTAACTGCAATAGGGGGTACGGGGGCCGTGCGGCAGCGCGTTCGGCTGGCGTACCGAAGGTCTTGGGTTCGAATCCTGGTGAGTGCTAGGATTTGTTCCCGGGTCTGGAGGATGTCCCTGAGTCTTCCCAGCTCTGATGGGTACCTAACCGAAGTTGGGGTAAAGTAAAGGCGGCTGTGCCTAGTGCTGGCCACACAATCACCTAGTACGCCGTGGCCACGGATCGCTTTTGTCCGATGGGATACTTTACTTTGCTTTTTATTAACTTCAACGAATTGCTTTTAAATGTCAGTTTATGTCAGTGAAACAAACTTAAATGTATAAACAAACTTAACTTTATAAACAAACTTAACTTTATAAACAAACTTAACTTTATAAACAAACTTAACTTTATAAATAAACTTAACTTTATAAACAAACTTAACTTTATGAACAAACTTAACTTTATGAACAAACTTAACTTTATAAACAAACTTAACTCTATAAACAAACTTAACTTTATGAACAAACTTAACTTTATAAACAAACTTAACTATATAAACAAACTTAAAGGGTAAGTCCTGCCTGAAAATCAAATACGTAAATTATATATTTTCTGAAAGCTTATTTAAAAATAAGATTTATCAAATATTTTATTTAATTTTATTCTTTTGAAAAATGTGTTAATAAATCGTGTAATTATTGATTGACCTAAAAAACGACAATGCAGTGACTTCCCTTCCTTGTGACGTCACAAGTGTCAGACAGGGTGAAGTGTTTATTTTTATAGCCTACTATTTGATTGCCGTAAACATTTTGTGCGAGAGGATTTTGTAAACATTCTTGCAGTCGAGAAGGGCTTTCAAAAGAAGAAATCTTGAATGCCTAAAGCATTCCGTCCATTCACAAGGATATCTGTTCCTTAAAAAGCAAAGTTAGGTGGCAAAACAATTACAATGCAGGCCTAAATCTAAGACTGATTCGGAAGCACCCTCAAACAAGACAGACGATCGGAGAAAAAAAAAAGCATAGGCCTATATAAGAGATTTGAAAAATGAATTATTATCAAAGGTAAATTTTTTTAAAATTCATAAGACTCTTATTACTCTACTCTTTGGCTAAGCAACTACATTTAAAAAAAGTTAATAGACTTTTGACTTAGGCCTATACCTGCCTATGACCTATGTAAATGTTATGGCCTAGTCTATAACTATAGACTCACTATATTATAGTGTCTATAGAGTAGGCTATAGTAGGCCTATAGTATAATTATAGGCTTATAGGTATAGACTACTATAGATCTAACTACTACTATAAGTCTAAGTACTTTAAGTGGCTTTAGGCCTAGCCTATATTATAGATTATAGCCTATTAACCTATTATATAGTCATGCAGTAGCCTATATTAGACTACAGTCACAGACAATAAATGTAAAGGCTTTATTATAGGACCTATTAGTTTACAAAATCTATAGGCCTAAAGTTTACTTGTAATAAACGGTATCATAGCTAAAAACCCATGTTGTAGGCATAGTAGGCTCATATAAATAATGCAAAGGCCTATTTAATCTATAGGCTAAAAGCCTAATGCCTAATGGTAAATACTAAAATTCTGAGTAGAGCCTATGCTTTCTTTAAAGGTCTACTATATATCCATTACATGCCATATATTGTTAGCTATACTTTGCTATAATTTGCTTAAGATGTTATATTAGTGTAATTGTTGTAAATAACAATATATAAAAAAAATTATTTGGTTGTAAAAATGTAAAATATACTAGGTGATAGTAAAATTTGTAATCATTTTATAATCAGGAAATATAATCCACGAATAGAGAATCTCTTTCAATGGACCCAATGCCACCGCCACCACTGAGTGAAGCTTTGACTTGTGAGAACCAACAATTGCGAAGCCATAATTTATGTCTGTAGATCTTCAGATCTTATGTGGATCACAGTTCCAAAGAGGACAAGATGATACAGACAAATCTCATATTCAGAATGAATCAGAAGCAAGGGTAAGCATTCAAAAATACATTAATGATAATTTATATATATATAATATATTTAATATTTTGACTAAACCTTATATAGCTATATAAGGACTATAATATATAAATACTTTTTTTTTATTTCACTTTTACTCATGCCATTTACTTTGTAGGCCTACATATATTACATTACAACCTATCTAACAATACTTTTTAAGGAGTACAAACTGGGATTAAAACATGCAAGTCTGTAGAAGTTCAGACCTGTGAGCCATAGCCGAGGCAAGTCTTCAGTGACCTACACCAATAACTAAGTTCCAGATAAAGGTGAATACGAAGACGATGAATCTGATCTTAGCGAAATGTATCTTATAAGATAGACATTTTAAATTAGTTTACTAATTAGTCTTATTAAATATCTGCAATATTTGTCATATTTAATTAATATTGCTAAACTTTGCTTTAATTTTAATCCTATTTAAGAACAAATATTTCATACACTGGTATTAGAAGTCTTGAAACATTTTGTTCAACATTGATATAATAATTCCTTTAAATAACTTTTTTTATCAGTGAAAACTAGGGCTGTGGAGTTGAAGAGTCGGAGGAAATTTAAAGTACCTGGAGTCGGAGTTGGAAGTACAAAAATTTGAAATTTTTCTTGGGAGAGCTACCATCTCCTACCAAGGGCGTCCCCAGGTGGCGAATAAGGAAATGGTCTTTATATATAGAGGTCAGTTGTGAATACTGAATAAGCTGCCGTGGACCAACTGGTTTGCTGCCATGGAGGGTAGGTGGGATATCCTGTGTTAAGAATACTCTTTTAAAAGTGCCTAATGCTCATAAATCCAAGGAAATGACTGCAAAAAAGTGAACAGAGGATGATCGACTGTTTTCCAAATGCACTACCTATTAATTATCAATCATGTTATTTTGTTTATACTGTGTTTAAAAATGTATATAATACATGGGCATATTTGTTTAAATTAGCAACCATATTGAAAGCAATAAAGACATTTCATTCAAATTTAATCCTTTTATTTTATAACTGTTCAAAGAAATATAGGCCTACTAATACTTTAGAACTAAGCCTGTACAGTTTATTCTTTATCAATATCGGCCCATTTGAAACCAGTTAGTCTGCCTTCTGGATAGGCCAACATTATTTTGTTTAAAGCACAAGCAGGCAGCGGTGTGTGAATTTCATGACCAAGTATGCCAAAACACCAATAAACTGAGTTCCTGTAACTGTAAGCTGTGTATCACATTGTCCTGAAAAAAAAAAGAATAATTACTGTTTAGGTTTTAGTCAATACTTTTCATAATTCAGCTGTTTTTTTAACATATCACTATTTGATGTATTTTTATATAAATCACATATATAGGCCTACAACTATATTTTTTAAAACCCTTCTTCGGTATATGAAATATTTTTATAGTATAGAGCAATTGATTCAATTAAACGTTGAAATGCAAAAAGTGTTTTTTTGTTTTGTTTCAAGCTTGAGCTTATATAGCCTAACTATAAATTGGGCTAATTTTCATTATTTTATCTAAAAACTGTTGCCAAAGTAATCTTTTAATAATCAAGATCAAATACAATTAATCCTAAGTAGCTTTAAACATTGAACAGATAGGTAATAATCACTGGTGGTAAAGATAAGAGGATTGATCACACCCTAAGAAGAGGACCAGGAAACAGCTAGCCCCTATTATGCCTGTTACTGTTACGGCCGGTATTCCTATGTCAATAGTCTACCTTTACCGATATGTAGCTTTTTTTACAAGTATAATTATTAGTCCGTCACAATTCATAATAACTAGGCTACTTAGTAGCGTATTTATTCTAAACTAAATCGCACAAGTAGGCCTAAGCCTCATATAGTCTATAGCCTATAGTATACCGGGTAGTCATACAGTCACAGTAATTAGGCCCTAATATAGTAGGCAATAGCTAGCATATACTATTCATATAGCTTAAAAGTTCCGGTAGTAAAAGTGAATTTAAAAGTCGTTTTATGTAGACTAGTGTGAAGATTACCTACATAGGCCTATCTTTAACGTAAGTCAGAAACTAAAAAATTGATAAAGTCAAACCCTAAGGCTATGATGCTAAGGCTAAGCCTACTAAAGTGTCGAGAAACTGCATAGTCATAGTCTAAAGTCTATGGCATAGACTATAGACCTAACCTAGTAGGACTGTAGGAGGCTAATCAAGTAGGCCAACTTACCATTTGATATTTCCTATGCGTGATCCATTTTTCTCGATTGATTGATATATGCTGAATTCAGCGTTAAAATTCCTTTCGTCCTCGTTGTCTGATAGATTTTTTTTTTATTGTTCAAACATGTAATACGTGTATGGTTCTACGTCGCGTGAAGCCATGTCGATTATAGCATAGTCGATTGATTGTAAACAAAAATCTTGGAAACTTGTGACGTCACTACCTGTTCGTGAGTTTCCGGCCCGTGGTCGACAGTTTCCGTAATTGGCAATGTAATTTAATTAAATTAACACATTTATCGTCCACTCTCAAAAGAAAGACTTGTATATTTGAAAATGATATTTCAAAGGCTTTAATATGAAATTAAGTTACTATTAAGGCAGGACTTACCCTTTAACTTTATAAACAAACTTAACTTTATAAACAAACTTAACTTGATATGTTTTCATTCTATTTTCTATTCACGTGCCATTTTAAAATTAGAAAAAAACATATTATTTAATCCTTCCAGACAAGGTGCTGCGAGTAAAACAAGAAATTCAGTCTTTAATTTAATATTTTAAAACGGTGCAGCTCTAATTATACAAAACATTTGTGACTTATAAGCAAAAAAAGACAGTCTAAGTAGTTTTCTAAAACGCCTAGAACCAGTTCAGAAAATTAAAAAAACCTAACACTAAAATAATGCTAAAGCAGGAAATGTCCTTTTTTTTAAAAATAATAATGTGTTTGTATTTTTTAGTTCGCCTTATAGTTAAATAATGGCATCGTTCAAAGAATACTTTGCATAAACAAGTTAAACAATAAACAGCTTATCGTTACATCATTCAAAAACAGTTTATAAAAAATGAAAGACTAATTGGTAAACTAAATGAAACGAAAATATAATTTCTCAGTTCTGTATTCTCAGAATTCCCATCACTGGAGTCCAAGTCCACAGGAGCAATGCCTGGGTCACCATGACCCACAGCGGAGATGGTTACTGGCTGCTCAGTGACGGCCATGAGATGCCCGCCGGAGCCTTCGGAATACGTCTTACTGCGGCCAACGGACATGTCCTAGAGGACTCCGTGCCAAGAATAGGTCAGACATTAGAAAAAACAAAACAAAAGACAACCAAACGTAATCAGCACATCTGTCGTCATTATAAACTTAAACTATGGCGCGTGAAACATTGTTTGTCATCGGGCCGTATAGGCAATTGGATAAAACTAGACTGGCCAAACATTCTGAAAATTTCATTCACATTATTATTAATACAGTGGTACCTGAAATTACAAACTTAATTCGTCCCAGAACTCGGTTCGTAACACGAAACGTTCGTTACCCGAATCATTAAATGAATGAAATAGAGACAATCCGTTTCAAGATGAAAGAATCGTATTAAAAAAATTCAATTCCTGTGGTTTACCTGACAAAACGCACATAATACGCGTGCTTCATGTATTAAATAAAGAGACAGAAACTGACCTAGTAAATTAAAAGTAAAATATAGAAAGATTCAGTCTATCTTTCTTACCAAAACAATCATGGGAAATGTTTCACTTTAATTCTTTGTTATTTCTGAATCAGTAGTTTCGTGTTGCTCTTTCTCGGCAAACCGAGTTTAACTCTTTCTGCACCAAGAAAATACCATAGACTATAATATACATGGACCGCTTGCTTTAGTTTTTTATGTTATTATCTTCTGTTTTTTGCAATTGCCGATTCTAAATGAAGTAATTGTTATACGAGTTCCGTTTTATGAAATCGCATTTTTTCGACTTTAAATGAATAATTGTAGGTCTATTAATTTATCATTGACTATAATAAGATGGCCCGCCTGCTCTATTTTTAGAGCTTATTTTCTTTTTTTCCGTGCGCACACAACACTGATCTATAAATGTTTCCGCTCTGTACTACTTTCGATTTTCATTGAGAAAATCATAGCGATTAAATAAAGCGGAACTTGTATATCAATAACTTTATTTCCGGTATAGCAATTACGTTATTTAGAATCGGGAATTCCGATCATCAGTGTTTCAAGTCATCATATAGCAGAAATACTAAAGCAAGCGGTCCATGTATATTATAGTCTATGAAAATACCAAGGGGAATTAGTCGTTAAGCCTTGCTTTCTCTCTCTATCTTTGTCTCTCTCTTTTGCCTTCATTCGTAATCCGAGGTACTGCTCGTTATGCGAGACAAACTGTTTTAGGTTGTTGTTCGTAAACCGAATAGTTTGTGGCCTGAGGTGTTCGTTACCCGGGTACCCCTGTACAATGAAATTCGAAGCAATAATAATTGCTGCTAGAAGTAAGCTTTGTAGGGTTCACAGTTAAAGGCGATGCTGGTCGTTTTATTGCCCGCGGACCGCCCGTTGCACGCCTTTGAACGTATTACTGTTTAACTCCCCATCCCCCCTCACACAGCGAATTAATTTAATATCTACCAAAGCCGACTTTATAATGAAGGCTATAATTTCGAGGCCACAGAGACGGATTAAGTATTCGGTACTTATAGCACTGACGATATATTTATTACTGATATCAACTTCATACAGATGCTTTTCATTACTAATATTAAACACGCATAATCCTATATGCCTATTTAATATGCTCTACTTAGCCTATAGCTAATATTGGTAGCTTTAGGCATAGGCTTATAAGTAGATCTTGAAAAATTAACACATATTGACCCTATATTTAATAATTTCTTTTGTATAAGCTTAGACTATATTAAGTACTGATAGCAAATACGAATAAGCCAATATTTGATGCTTACCTTTGTATAAGCTTAGACTATATTAAGTACTGATAGCAAATACGAATAAGCCAATATTTGATGCTTACCTTTGTATAAGCTTAGACTATATTAAGTACTGATAGCAAATATGAATAAGCCAATATTTGATACGTAAGTTATAGCATATACATAATAATATAGATTTATATTTTTAAACGTAGCCAACAAGTTGATATTTAATACTCTTCGCATATATGTATGCATTTTAATACATAATTTAAAGCAAAGACAATCCATATTTCGTTGTTGTTGATTTTAAATTACAGACAATGATCATATTTTGGAAGGAGGTCGTCGAGTTCAGGTTCCTTTAGATTCCTCCTTACCTTCTGCTTAGTAAATGGAAAGGCAGAAAGGGAAGACACACAGGGCTGCTTTATTAAATATTTTGTTTATTGACAATGAATAAATACATTTGATATGTGTATGTATGCTTCGTTTCCTTTTGTTTTTCAATCATTTACTTGTATTCATTTTGATTTTTTTTTTACGCTGAGATAATTAACACACTTCCCGTCATCCTATATTCTAAACTTGGCACATATACTTGTTGCCGACGACTGTGACAGTTATAGTGACTGTGTAACTTCGAGTGGACAGTGCATTTATATAAACTGACTTAAGCTTTGTGATAAACAAAGGACTGTATTATTGTAATTTGTTGACCGGAATTAGCTACATGTTAGAGTGTATGTATATTGAGGGAATGACTGGAGTAAAGGCGCTATAAAAAGATTGTAGGCATAATATGAGAATGAAAGTTAGTTTTCACATAGACCAAAGACTTGTCAAGATCTTACTTTTAAAATGACAATAAATTCTCTCAAATTTTCATTCTCACTTCCCTAAAATCATGTTGTTGTGTTTTGGTGCGCATTTTAAAATCCTTTATCTTAGCTTAGCTTTTGCGTTTGACAAATAAACAATGATTTTTTAAGCTGTTTAATAACTTATAAACAAAATTAAAAGTTTAATTAAATTTATAAAATAGCATAGCCTTAAAGCTTAAACTACTGTCAATGATTGGAATTTTTTGGTGTCAAAATTCGCAAAAGATCGAAATAAAAGATAAAGATAACACATTAATAGATAAAGTGACAACAACAATACAGTAAAATATAATTTTTGTTACAATAAAACTAGAATAAAATAATTTCAGTAAGTAAAGTATCCCGTTGGACCAAATTGATCCATAGGGCCGTTGAAGCAGCTTTGACAAGTTTCTATGGTCACGGCATACCAAAGGATTGTGTGGCCAGCACAATGTCCATCCGCTTTTACTTGACGCAAACTAAAGTAAGGTATTCATCAGATTTACAGTGGACCACAAAGCTAATTGTGTGGATATCTGGGGACGAGGATTCACTGGCTGTCCACGCCATCTTACGGAAGTCCATTCTGCAGTTTGTAGTGGTCGTGTATGCCATATGAAACAATGTGGTACTTTATGGAACGTTATAGGTTGCAATATATATTACTAACTAGCGCTGATAAACTATGTAGGCCTACCTAAAACAAAATAGAGGGGAGGGGGAAATAAGGGAGGTGCTTTGTTGTAAAATATTATCTTTTCTTATAAAATACAGTCGCTTCTTCTATAAAGAAGATCCGAGTCTATTCTTGCATCTTTACTGATGTTTTAAATGATGTTAATTTACTGGTTTTCCTGGTTCGTTCAGGCAACCCATTCAATGCCCAAATGGAATACTTTTATGCATTTGTTCTCATATAAGGGACAATTAAAGTGTTTTTGTCCTTATTCTACACATCTTTTAGGCCGTAGAAACTAAAGGCATATTTTCAATCTATTATTGTTCACAATTTGTGCCAAGGTATTGTGGTGTCTACACCATATGGCTTGTTATTTATTTTGTTATCTGCTTCTGTTGGTCTTTATGTGTGTCTTCGGTGTAAACACATTGTAAGGATATACTGAACTAATTGTCTTATCGCTGTGTTGTGCAGTGAAATTTTTTTGCAAAACAATATGTCACCCACAAGTTACGTCTTCTTTTTGATGGGATTAGCCTTAATCCAGGGTAAGTAGAACTATTTATTAAATGTTTGGTGGGATTAACCTTAATCCAGGGTAAGTAGAACTATTTATTGAATGTTTGGTGGGATTAGCCTTAATCCAGGGTAAGTAGAACTATTTATTAACTGTTTGGTGGGATTAGCCTAAATCCAGGTGAAGTAGAACTATTTATTAAATGTTTGGTGGGATTAGCCTTAAAACCAGGTTAAGTAGAACTATTTATTAAATGTTTGGTTGTATTAGCCTTAATCCAGGGTAAGTAGAACTATTTATTAAATGTTTGGTGGTATTATCCTAAATCCAGGGTAAGTAGAACTATTTATTCAATGTTTGGTGGTATTAGTCTAAATCCAGGGTAAGTAGAACTCTTTATTAAATGTTTGGTGGGATTAGCCTTAATCCAGGGTAATTGGACCAATTTTTTAATGTTTGGTGGGATTAGCCTTAATCCAGGGTAAGTAGATTTATTTATTAAATGTTTGGTTGTATTAGCCTTAATCCAGGGTAAGTAGAACTATTTATTAAATGTTTGGTGGGATTATCCTTAATCCAGGGTAAGTAGAACTATTTATTAAATGTTTGGTGGTATTAGCCTAAAACCAGTTAAAGTAGAACTATTTATTAAATGTTGGGTGGGATTAGTTTTAATCCAGGGTAAGTAGAACTATTTATTAAATGTTTGGTGTGATTAGCCTTAATCCAGGGTAAGTAGAACTATTTATTAAATGTTTGGTGGGATTATCCTTAATCCAGGGTAAGTAGAACTATTTATTAAATGTTTGGTGGTATTAGCCTAAAACCAGTTAAAGTAGAACTATTTATTAAATGTTGGGTGGGATTAGTTTTAATCCAGGGTAAGTAGAACTATTTATTAAATGTTTGGTGTGATTAGCCTTAATCCAGGGTAAGTAGAACTATTTATTAAATGTTTGATAGAATTAGTCTTAGTCTTTTGTTTTTCTGTCTTTCTTGCCTCCCCGCCAGCATGTTTATCTATCTATCATCTATCTATCTATCTATCTATCTATCTATCTATCTATCTATCTATCTATCTATCTATCTATCTATCTATCTATCTATCTATCTATCTATCGCTCTATCTATCTATCTATCTATCTATCTATCTATCTATCTTTCTATTTATCTATTTAACTATTGATCTATTTATTTATTGTTATATTTATCTACATATCTATTTACCTTTTTATCTATTTATCTATCTATCTATCTCTCTATCTATCTATCTATCTATCTGTCTATTTATCTATCACTTTATCTATTGATCTATTTATTTATTGTTCTATTTATCTATATATCTATTTATCTTTTTATCTATTTACATTTTTATCTATTTAACTATCTATCTATCTATCTATCTATCTATCTATCTATCTATCTATCTATCTATATATCTATCTATCTATCTATCTATCTATCTATCTATCTATCTATCTATCTATCTATCACTGTATCGGTTTTTCTGCCTGCATGCCACTCTGCCAATATATCAGTGTTTTCCCATGTATTCAATTCCTCAGCCCAACCCGGTGTGAAAAACCAACAAGTCTTGGACTTGTTCAGTAAAAGTTTCAATGGTGATGTAAGTTGAACAACAACTTGAAGAGACCGGAAATTGATTTTTTTTAAATGTTTAACATTGGATGTAGTAGAACGGTGTATTTATCATAGTTTCTCTCACCCCATCCCCGGGCACCATTTTGTAGCTGATACATTTTAATTAGAAGGGATAGAAAACAAACTTTATCTGATTTGAGAGTTGGATGGAGTGAACGTAATTATAATGATTTATTTCGACAAAATAAATTTTTGATGTTGGTGTGAAGGGAAATCCAACACTTCCTGCTCCAGCCATCCCCCAACTCGCCCCTCTAGTTGGAGAAGGCCAGCATAAAATAATAATAAAAAGTAGTGCCATTGTCGACACCTTATTTCTTAAGTCTATAATTGTTGTTATTATTGTTGCATTAAAAAGTTTAGGTGGGTTCGGCAAGAGCAAAAAGCCGCTAATAAGCCCTATATTCTTTCGAGTTGGGGGCTAGTTCAATAATACAGCCAAAACGAAAAAGCAAATGAAACTTTTGGACGACGCTTGTAAAAAGAATGTTCTAACTACAGGATACGCAGGGCTACATACTCGGTAAATAGAGCTTTTAGTCAAAGAACACACTGTACATACATTTTTATTTAAACCGTTTACATAATAATATATATATATTCAATTTAGGGAATAATGCTTGGAAAATATTCTGGCGAAACAATTTAATTGACTGCAATGGTCACTCAAGAAAATTCTCAAATAAACATAAAGACAAAACACTTACCCTATCACTTATGCGAGAACAAATGCATATAAGTACTCTTTCTTCCCGTATGGCATTCGGACATGGAATGGGTTGCCTGAACAAACGGAAAAGCTGCAACTTAAGATCATTTAAAACATTAATAAAGATGCAATACTAGACTCGGACCACGGATGAGCGTAGAACGCAAAAATCTTCTTTATAGAAAGAGTGTCTGTAATATATTAAGATGTAAACCAAAATACTTTACCTGCCAAAAAGGCCACCAAAACGTTTTGAAAGTATGCCATCTGTTTACATAAAATAAATATAGCTTTGTATAGCAATTGAGGATGTTAAACTGATGAAGCTTTCCTAATATAGGGAACATATTACGGAGAAATTCTAGAAGGCACCTGCCAATTTGGACGCCCGCTCCCTCCTGCGGCAACCGACCACAAAATAACGGCACTGGTAGCTCTTAATCGACCACAGTTTCTAAACTCATTAACCTGTGGGATGTGCTTGAAGGTAAAAATTTCTTACTGCTATTTTATTTATTTCATTTCATATAATAATCGATTAAAAAAATGCTGGGAAAGATAAGCGTTAAGGGTAAAAAGGATTAGATAAAAATGTGAGTATGAACTACAAAAATGGGAATCAAACTGGAGTATGTCTTTTCACCCAGAAAAATGACAACTAATAAGGGTATCCAAGAAAAAGAAACAAACAATAGCAAACTACTTCATTCATGGTAAAAAACTAACTCAAACTAACAATGGTAAGTATTTAGGAGTAATAATAAATGATAAGTTATCTTGGAACCCTCATATTGATGAAGTAATTAAAAAATGAAACAAAACATTAGGGTTCATAAAAAGGAACTTTTACAAATATAATAAAAATATAAAACTAAAATGCTATCTCACATTAGTTAGGCCTATACTAGAATATGCAGCATCTGTATGGGACCCATCAACTAAGGAAAACATTAAAAAACTAGTGAATATTTACAATTAACAAGAGTATCACCATTAGTCAAATCACTAAACCTAGAAACACTAGAGGACAGAAGGGCAAAGAGTAAAGTAGTAATAATACATAAGGTCTTAAACTCTAATTTAGAAACACAACCTAATAACAACCTGTTGCAAAGCTCAGATAAACATAAAGACAAAAACACTTTCCTTGTCACTTATGCGAGAAAAAATGCATCTAAGTACTCTTTCTTCCCGAGTGGCATTTGGCATGGAATGGGTTGCATGAACAAACCAGGAAAACCAGTAACTTAACAACATTTAAAACATTAATAAAAATGCTAGACTACACTCGGACCACAGATGAGCGTAGGACGCAATAATCTTCTTTATAGAAGGAGTGTCTGTAATGTATAAGAAGAAGATAAGATTACTTCTACTACAATAGCAAACTGCATTAATAGATTGATTGATAAAAGGCGGTGTCCGTTAAAACCGAAAGTCCGACAGGCTACATTATAATGCGAGTAAATGAATTCATTAGTAGAGCTACTTATTAGCAAAGACTATAATAAGATGGACCGCTTGCTCTGTTTTCAGAGCTTATTCTGTTCTTTTTCTTCAATGCACAACCAATACGGCTGTCTTGAATGACTTCTACGCTCCTACGATTGCATTAAAGGTTTCCGCTGTATACAACTTTTAATTTAAATCTTAATTTTCCATTGAGAAAATCATTGCAAATTACTAAACCGGAAGTCTAGAGGACTTAGTGCGATCGGAAATTCAGAAACTAAGTGTTTCAAGTTATTAAATAGCAGAAATATAAAAGCAAGCGGTTCATCTTATTATAGCCTTTGTTATAAGTGAAATGAAAACATTAAAAGCCCCAAAGACGTAGCCATGAGGTGAGTAAATCAAGGTGATACCAACCTTGATGTAAAACTCCTGTTTCTTCTTAAACCGAAAAATTAAAAACAAATATTTAAAACAAATAGAAAATACTAAAGACAGTTAAATGTATTGAACATATTTGTATATTGTGTAAGCATTTACATTATGGTAGCCTACCGTCGAAAAATGAATAAACTATTAATAATTATTATTGAATAAAACATTTAAAAAATATATTTTGGTAAATAAAATTATGCCCAAGTTCAGAATAAGCCTGCTATATGTTTTTATAGTACACATTTTCTTCTCTTTATACTGTCACCCTCTTCCGCACTACCTCACCCTTTTTTTTTTTGGTGTGGGGGGGGCGTATCTACACCCCATCGCCTCCCTGGCACTCCTAGCTAAGCAATTTTGTATGATCTTTATTATTATAATGAGTAGGGGCCTATCCACTACCCATTTCTTACAAATATATATTTAAAGCAAGACAAAATTTATTAATTATTTTTTAATTGCATTCATGTACACTAAAGAAAACATGAAGAAATAGCTTTAAAGAAAACTTTCTCATATATAAAAATTAATTTGAGATCTCAGAGGCAAGCTTATTATACTGTGCATGCTGTGTAGTTACTGTAATAACCTTAACTTATGTCTATACTTTACATAACTTACTAAAGTATCAGTTTGAATCTTGGGAAGGATTTGAGATTTTCCAGAGTGTTCATAAGTCTTATTAAGCTCTGAAGGCATAGTTGAGGGCCAAGAAAATTCGGATGGGCATTGTGTAGGCCACGCAATCCATTAATATACCATAGCCACACAAACTTCGCGAATTCGCCTAGTGAATTAAATTGACCGCAATGGAATAATTTATTTATATTTTACGTTTTATTTGACAGGGTTGTTTAAATGTTAAAGTTTGATTGGTTGTGAAACATAGGGGTAATGGTGAGAAGCATCTTCAGTATTTTGACATTGAATAAACAAAGTCCAACACCTGACAAACTCTCATAATGTTCATACTGTTGTGTTCTTAGGTAACTGGCAGTGGACATGGATTAGGTACCAACCCGATTACTGGCGAACACATCGTTTTCGTCAAAGATATGTGTCCTGTATGTCATGACGGTACTGTTCTACAATAGATATGTGTCCTGTATGTCATGACGGTACTGTTCTACAATAGATATGTGTCCTGTATGTCATGACGGTACTGTTATACAATAGATATGTGTCCTGTATGTCATGACGGTACTGTTCTACAATAGATATGTGTCCTGTATGTCATGACGGTACTGTTCTACAATAGATATGTGTCCTGTATGTCATGACGGTACTGTTCTACAATAGCTAACATATTATTTTTGCTCTCTATTTTTATTGAAAAAATTTTTTTTTTTTTTTAAATAAATATTTTATTCACATTTTGAACTCTAAATCAAGCTAATACAAGTAGATGTGTTTTTTAAAAAGTTATTTCAATTTTAGGACAGTTGCTTTGATTGATATAGCTGAAAAAGTCCACATGCCCGTGTAGGAAATTTTTGTAGAATCTAGTCAGTAGAAATGTGTGCGTAAGTTTAATACAATTAAAAGCATACTAGGTCTATGAAATAATTTAGGTGAGCGATATTATAATATTAAAATGTCACTGTGACCTACTTTTAATCTGTTAAAAATAATTTCGAAAAATATAATAAGGCTAACTAGCACAGCAAAGATATAGTTATAAAAGCTGATCATTTTTAATATAAATAAAAAAAATACCTAATATGAATATATATATATATATCATGAAAGTAAAAACGATGTCATATAGGTGATGTGGACTTTGCACTTGACGGAGATGGCCGATGGCAAATTTCTATGCAAGCTGTCCAGTGTCCAGTCGGAAGTTCAACAATTCAGTACGCTTTCCAGGGAAGTAACCCTTGGTATTTGAAACTGCAGATTCGAAATGCCAGGTAAAGAGAACATATAAGATGTATTTTAAAGTTTCTGATTGAAGGTACGTTTTTGTGGTCGTTATTTTTATCTTTATATTGCATTTATCAATCTCAGGGCAGGTCAAACTTGAATTAGGTATAGACTAACAAATACTGATCCAAAGTATCAATTCAAATATTTAATCATCAAATATTCAATTCATCAACTTATATACAAGAGTAAACTGAACAGTTCAACGCGTTTCAAACTAAAAAATCACCATGGGCCGCATAAGATACTTTGAGTATAACGGCGGGCCACATCAACAAATCTGAGAAACACTATAATCTTATTGAATTATATTTAATTAATTTGCACGCCTACTACAACGGCTTTATTAAGCTATCGCCCCACAACGCCAAATATAACAATTGTAATCCAACATTTATTTAAGAACATTCAATAATTTTTACACTTTGATCAGTGTTTTGTCCTGAGGTTTGATGCCTCCTTTTCATGACAATTTTTCGTATATATGGCTGAAATGTATTTGCAGTTCCGACATTCATCAGGGATGTCAAGTGTTCATTTGTCAGCCTTGTTCTCTGATAAGTATTTGTTAATTTTCATGATGGAAAATAACTGTTCACACACATAGGTGGAACCTATCATTGCCATAATACTAGTTGAAAACTTTCTGAAATCTGTAAACTTTCCAGGAAGGTATGAATAGAAGCCTGGTATCTCTACTTCTAGATACTTTGCTTTTAGTGCAGAACCAGACTGCATTTCTAATAGCTCCATTTGCAAGTTTTCCTCCGCTTTGACAACATCAAAGTTTAATGGTGCCGAAAATAATGCAAAATGGTATTCAAAAGATGAGAAATAACTAAATCTTTCTTGGAACTTTCTTGACAATAAATCAATGTGACCCTCACATTTAGCAAAAGTAAATACAGATTCAGCATTGGCCTGTTTTTTTTAGTTCTTTGCAGTTTAGGAAAATTAACCAAATGTTCACGTGACAACTGTGTCTTCCGTAAGCTAAGTTTTGTAATGAAACACTTGATGTCGTCGTACAACTGAGTGATGAGTTTGTATTTGCAGTGTAATTTCAAATTAAGATCACTTAAATGTGCAGTGATGTCCACAGCAAAAGCTATATCCTGGATCCAACTTTCATCTTTCATTTCATCTGTTTTTACCTTTCATCTCCAAAAATAAAGTAATGTCTGGTCTCAGCACTTTGTGACATGACAACCAACAGACTGATGTGTAGAATAGAACATCGGTGAACTATCCATGTCTTCTAACAGCTGACTGAATTGACGATGATTGAGAACATTGCATTTGATAAAGTTCACTGTTTTTGTGACCACAATAAGCACGTGATTCAATTTTATAGTCCTTGAATACAAATTTTACTGATGAATAATGCAGTAAAAATGTGCAAATGATGAATCTGAATACGAGTTCTCAATTTTTTTTCGCAACTTGGCAGAAACACCATTATGTCTGCCAACCATATTCGCAGCACCATCAGTGGATAAACATACAAGTTTACTCTAATCAAAATCATAGTCATGCAGAATCTGATCGACTTTTTCAAAGATGTCTTCGCTGCTGTAGTGTCATGCATTGGGATTAGTTCAATCAGTTCTTCATAAAAATTAAATTCACTGTCACAGTTTCTAATAAAAACTGCAAGCTGTGCTATTCCAGTGATGTTAACGGTCTCATCAATAGCAATAGAAAAATGTTCAAATTTGGATGATGCAACCTTCAACTGTTGCTTCAAATCATCTGTGATTTCATCAATCCGTCCAGCAACAGTGTTCCTGGTTAACGAAATATTCTTAAATAACAGTGCCTTCTGTGGGCATACAATGTCAGCCGCTTTCAGAAAGCAATGCTTTACGAAATCTCCTTCACTGTAAGATTTCCCACTCATGGCGATCATTCGGCTGAGTTCATAGCTTGCAATAACGGAAGTGACATTGGCTTGATCTATTTTTGTAAAACATGTCTGTTGCTGTTTCTAGTTAGACTTCAGTTAATTGTGTCTTGAAACACCCATAACTATCGTATAGTTTTCTTATACGTGGCGCCGGGCCAGATATATGTTTTATACACCCAGTTTACAGTATTAAAACTGCAATTTTCGCCTTTAAATGAGACAAATGCAGTATCCTTTGTGCGGGCCGCACACGTGCTTGCATGCGGCCCGCGGGCCGCACGTTTGACATACCTGGTCTAAAGCCTAGTCTAAACACGTCCTGTCGTTTCGTAGTTCTTAGGTCGTCTATCGTTTCTGCAATATATTCACAACGTCAATTCTTACTCCTACGTCAGTGTTACGTCATAGTTTTTTTTTGCGTCATTCGTCACTCAATATTTAGTAATTTTACATTGTGTTAGAGATTATCAAAATGAGCGTTAATAAAACAAGACATATGTATTTGAAACCCCGATAGTTAGATCTATCAACTGCCAAACAAGATACGTCAATTAATTAATCTTTAGTCTTTGTTTCATTGTGCAATATTCCATTAACTTAACCATGATTGGCTCTTGAATCAGAAACCATAGATATTTGTTTCTGTCAGCTGCCATGTCACACCAGGAATAGTCTTCAGGTTTAGACCTCTAGTCTTTAGGTATTTCCCATCCTTTCTCTCAACATTTCCATTGGCCTTCCCTAAAGTTTCTCCTTTGATACTGTATTGCGAGAGTCATCTTGGGGAAGGGGGGGGGGGGTAATTAGACATTCAACAGACATATCCCAACCAACACTCTTGTTCTTAACGCGTACATCTATTATCGCTGCCATGTCTGTTCTCAAGCGTAAAGCTTTGTTAGAATTTCATTACAACTGGCCAAAGTAGAGAATGCGTCGCAGACATTGATGCTAGAAGACGTTCAGTTTTCATTCAATGGCCGTTCAAGTCCTCCAGCATTCAGATCCATACAAGACAATGCCCTAAACATTAATATTTTAATATTATTAACTTTCGTCGGATTCTGAGGTCTGCTGGTCTTCTTATGGGCATGAACATGGCAAATCTTTTTTTTTCTACCTATTGATTCTAGTGTTGATTTTCATTTGACAATCACTCATGAACTTTGCTGTACAGATAGTATTATATTATAATTCATTGACACCTTGTAATTCATTATCTCTTAGGGTAACAGAGGTGGCTTTTGTTTTTGTTTTAAGCGCAGTCTTTTTGTCCACTATCTATATGAAACAAAGTTTCTACATTTTATATGTTTTTCTCTTCACTTGCCATTTCAAAATTAAAAAGTAATATTTGAATCTCTTTTAGACAGAGCAATTAGGATAAGTTAAATATTGTATACTTTGATTTTAGTATCTTAGAAATGGTGCAGTACCCTGAACTTTTGTGACATACAAACAGAACAAAAGATAGTCTAATAGACTTCCAAAAAGGTACAGGATCAAGACAGCAAGACACACATATCTCAATTACTTTTGTTCTCCCACCAAAATGATAACCATACTTTGTAAAGAAAAAAAAGTTTCCCTTTATGAAACAATAACAATCTAGCCTTTTTATATTAATATTTATATAGGTGCATTCGGGCAAGAAATGGGTTGCCTTTACAATTCAGAAAAACCAAAAGATGAACATAATTTAAAAACATTTTATAAAAATTGTAGGACTAATAGGCGAATTTAAAAAGTAAAAACAATAAATAAATAATAATTTCTTTGTTCTCCATTCCCAGAATTCCCATTACAGGAGTCCAAGTACACAAGAACAATGCCTGGGTCACCATGACCCACAGCGGAGATGGTTACTGGCTGCTCAGTGACGGCCATGAGATGCCCGCCGGAGCCTTCGGGATACGTCTAACGGCGGCCAACGGACATGTCCTAGAGGACACCGTGCCAGGAATAGGTCAGCCGATTTGGGGGATGTGGGAAGGGGAATGGAGTTTGTTGCAATGAGTGGATTAGTCTACTGTCATGAGTAGGTCAAGGTCATTGCAACTAGTGGATTAGTCTACATTCATGAGTAGGTCAAGGTAATTGCAACGAGTGGATTAGTCTACTGTCATGAGTAGGTCAAGGTCATTGCAACTAGTGGATTAGTCTACTGTCATGAGTAGGTCAAGGTCATTGCTAACTTCATATTTCTTTACAACCATTCAACTGTAATCATAATCTGTAGTCATAATCTGCAATCATAAACTTTAATCCTAAACTTTAATCAAAATCTGTAATCATAATCTGTAATCATAATCTGTAATCATAAACTGTAATCATAATCTGTAATCATAATCTGTAATCATAATCTGTAATCAAAATCTGTAATCATAATCTGTAATCATAATCTGTAATCATAATCTGTAATCATAATCTGTAATCATAATCTGTAATCATAATCTGTAATCATAATCTGTAATCATAATCTGTAATCATAATCTGTAATCATAATCTGTAATCATAATCTGTAATCATAATCTGTAATTATAAACTAAACAAATTTTGTCTAGTATCTAACAACATAATGAGGTTAGTTTTATTCGTTGTCTGTAGCCTACTATGTCTGTAACTGTTGACAGAGCATAGAACTGTTCCCAACGGGATATACGCTTTACAAGTATTATTATTGTTCTTATTAGTTTTTAGAAAATACATTATAGTATTTTTCCAGGTCAATTTGTAAATTTGTTTCAATAAGCTTCTTAACCCTTCCCGTAACGACCTACTTCTATCTATGCTGCCTTCAGTTCCGATATATACGCGCCCGGGACTGTAAGGGTTCAAATTTTTGTTTCATGACGTCACTAATGGTTGGCTACAAGGTCCGCTTAAAAGGGTAAACATATTGATCTAAAAAAAAAAAGTAAAATTTAGCTTGGATTCATTATGAACATGTTTAACTGGTCGGCTATTAATAGACTTAGTTAATAAATGAACGAATTGGACCTGCAATGATGGTACACTATAAACTTTCAGGTTCACCATTAAGACTTTGTTTCGAAATCCGACCCTCCTGTTGAAAAGGGCTAGCCAGCCACTAAGTACAGCAATAGTTAATGTGTATATATTTAATTCTCATCATTATAATCAAAGACTATGTATTTTTTTGTTCGTTTTTCATTACAGACAATGATCATATTTTGGAAGGAGGCAATCGTGTCCAGGTTCCTTTAGATCCATCGTTACCGTCTGCATAAAGGGAAGAAAAAAAACACAGATGGAAGGCTAGGAATAAACATATATTTTTACGAACCAAATCATTAACAATGAATAAAAACATTTAGAATACATGCATTTTTAGTATTTTGTTCCTTTTTAAAAATCCGTTAAATTATTTTCGCTATTATCTTATATATTACAGATGCTCCTTCTATAAAGAAGATTATTGCGTCCTTCGTTCCTCCGTGGTCCGAGTCTAGTCTTGCATTTTTATAAATGTTTTAAATGAGTTTAAAGTAAGTTACTGGTTATCTTGGTTTGTTCAGGCAACCCATTCCATGCACGAATGCCTGTCGGGAAGAAAAAGTATTTAAATGCATTTGTTCTCGCATAAGGGTTAAGAATAGTGTTTCTGTCCTTAAGTTTATCTGAACGCTGCAACAGGTTGCTATTGGATTGTATTACTAAATCATAGTTTAACGCTTTATGTACCATTATTACTTTAGTCTTTGATATTATGTCCTCTAGTGTTTCTAGGTTTAGCGATTTAACTATTAGTATTACTCTTGTATGTTGTGAATATTCGCTATACCTGACTTTATTAGTGGTAAAGTAAAAGCGGTAGGGCATTTTGCTGGCCACACAATCCCCTAACATGCTATGAACGCTGCTTCGCCGGCCCGTGGATGAAATTGGTCTGACGGGATACTTTACTTTACCAGCCACCAAGAGTAAAGTAGTCATAATGGCAGTAAATTCATACTTAAAAATACAGCAATTTGTTACAATGCTCAGATAAGCATAAAGACAAACACACATTCCTTATCCATTATGCCAGAACAAATGCATATAAGTGCTCTTTGTGTTCGAGAGGCATCCGGGGCATGGAATGGGTTGCCTGAACAAACTGGGAAAACCAGTAACCTAACATCATTTAAAAACACAAATCAAAACGCAAGACTAGACTCAGACCACAGATGAGATGAGCGTAGGACGCAATAGTCATCTTTATAGAAGGAACGTCCGTAACGTATAAGATAAGATAATGTGTAGATGTAGTTAATTAAACATGCGCCGTGTATAGACTTAAGCTTAGTGAAGATTATTCATTCGGTTTAGGATGAACACGACAAGTAGCTTAGAAGAAAATTAAAAGATTATCCTCTTAAAGCTTGGCTTAATGAATTGTCCCAAAGACTAACAGTTAACAGTTAGTATTGGATTCTTATAGCAATTAATAGAAGACTATTAATGTAATGCAACAACAATAAGACGATACAATGTGAACAAACTTAATAGATAACTTGTTATATGTAAGTATAGTATCACGTCGGAGCAGTTTGAAGCAGAGTTCACAAGTTTATGTGAAGATTGTATTTCCAGTACAATACCCCAACCCACTTTGCTTTTTTTCTGTAACTAATATCATGTTCCCATTAGAGCTGGGTAGACTCAGGGACACCCCCTTCAGACCCGAGAACAAACCCCATAACCTTCAGGAGGATTCGAACCAAAGACCGTCGGTACGCCAGTCGAACGCGCTGCCTCTTGCCCACCAATGTTTAACACGATTTAGCTTTGGTAGTAAAGATTTAGGCTATATTGAAGTTAGTCTTATTGATTTTCTTAATTTCATGTAAGCTCTCTCGCCCTCTTTTCTTTCTATTACTTCTTTATCATTATTTTCTCTTGTATGTTACAAATGCTCATTAAATACATAAGATTATCGAGTCCTTCGCTTATTCGTAGTCTTGAACACAGTCTTTGAAAAATTGTAATTGGTGTCAAGCTGTTTTGTTCCATTCTATGCCAAGATGCCACTGGGGAAGGAAGAGAACGAGTATGTATTTTTTTAAATATTATAAATAAATACCTAGGCCCACACTAGGCCCTACACTAGGCCCGCCCACTATAGGCCCGCCGACACTAGGCCCACATTAGGGTTTGGGTTCGAATCCTGGTGAATGCTAGGATTTGTTACCGGGACTGGAGGGTGTTCCCTCCGGAGACCACCTAGCTTTATGGGTACCTGATATTAGTTTGGATAAAGATAAGTGCTGGCCACACAATCTCTTGGCATGCCGTGGCCACAGAAACTGGAGAACGCTGCTTCGCCGGCACTATGATCAATTTGGGAAGTTTACTTCAGTTTCGTGCTTCTGGAGGTTAATTTACCCATTTTAAATGTTTACCAGTTTCATAGACGAGTCTTAAATAGACAATTTGGATGAAAATGCATTTCCGCTATATTCCCGTAAATAATCGTATAATTATCTTTTCGGCATGTTTCAAGTGCATTGTTAATCTTCCAGTTTCATTTTGTTTTGCTTATAATGACAACCATTACGATTGAAAGCAGATATTTACGCCTTGTTGCTGACTTAGCATTCACGGATGTTGAGAAATTCATTGCACTTTCAACTGCAAGTTCAGGCCGACTACAAATAAACAAAGGCTATAAGTATTATTGTGAGGATTATGTCTTCAATATTAAAAGTGAGTATGCCAGAATTTATAGCAGAAGGCAGCCATTTTTTAAATCCAATTTAGCGAATAGGATCGGAAGTGATGTGACATCCGAAATTTATGCATGCATTAGATTAAAATTTGACAAACCTAATGCTTTTATTTTATTTGTGTCTTCAATGTGTATGGCTCACAGTGATATGGTCCATAACAGTGTTGTTGTATTTCAATAAACATTGTTGTTAAAACTATTATTATTATCACTGTTCTTGGCTGTACATCTGTTTCGGCACGCGCTGGAAAAGAGCCGCTATCGCTGCTCTCAGGATGATGGCTGATTCCTGCGAGGCTAAGCGAAGGATCTCAATGCAGTCGTTTATGCATCACGCAACGCACCCGAGCACAGAGATTAGGCTCCCAAAGACCGTATGACACTACGCACGGGAGTCGGCTTTTCTCCTCATATTTATCCCTATCTTTCCGAGATACGAATGAAAATGACGGACCCCAAAGTGGAAAAAAAACAGCAGCTGCGCTTTGAAGCTTGCTACCGCC
Organism: Anisus vortex; assembly: GCA_949126835.1. NCBI lineage: Eukaryota > Metazoa > Mollusca > Gastropoda > Planorbidae > Anisus > Anisus vortex. The sequence continues at coordinate 27,458,669 of OX421507.1, forward strand.
CTCGAGACGGTACACTTTTATTCCGACAGCATCAAAGTCTTTAGAATTATTTATATTTTTCCGTTTCCCACGTGGTTGGCGCGGGTGCTGTTGATTTTAGTAATTCCACTACAAGACAGGAATACTACTGATAAACACTAATCATAATGTAAAGATAAGAATAATAATAATAAACTAACAGCTGTCAGGGAACAACGGTCTAAGGGAAATAACTCATGTAATTCAATTAAATATTAAGACTCAAGAGTTATCCTAAAACTGTATTGTGAGATACAATCAATCGCAATTAATTTAATCTATTACGTTGTTCAGTGTAATTCCGAGATTCACGAGAAAAATGAGTAAAAAAGAGAGAATGGTCATGTGAAGAGAGATGAATATATTTTAGTTAACTTTTGAAGCTTGAGCTGAAAAGATGTCTATGAAAGTTATAATGGAGTGATTGAATATCGGACTCAGAGGAATATGCATTCTTTAAATTGGAACTATGTTATAATTCATGTTCATGTGATGGATATATATATATATAAATATTGTGCTGCAAATCAAGTTTTATTTAATTCATCATAAACTGTTATTTGTCCTGTAAAATTTATGACAAATTAAAGAAACTAGCAGTTACACTCATAATGGACACCTAGAACTATAAAATACTATTAGTAATGAAGCAATGTTTAATGGGTCAAAATAATAACCCAATAACAACTACACATAAGCAGGTACAAGAACAAAGATTGATTCAATGCCGGGATGAATTTCAAATACTGTTTATTTAGGCGTAAGTCAATGGGTAGCAGAAGTAATCCACAATACAAATTTACAGCGTATCGGTATAATTGGACCAGCCGTAAACACGTCTACTCAGACCTGTGTGTTACGGCTCCAATTCCGTTTTCATGCTATCTTAGCTAAAGTGCCCTCTGTTTGGGAGGGAGGGGGGAGGAAGGAGGGACCGATTAACCGCGTGTCTTTAATGATGAGTCACTGGTAGGGAGAATGGGGGTGTAAAGGGGATGGGGGAGACTTTGATACCCTCCGGTCGGCGTACAAAGGAAGAATACATAATATGTGTCAATTGACCAGTTTAGCCACCTGCGCTGGCCGTGGTCTAACAGGTACATTTTATCTACAAGACCTGGCCGCTGGCCGGTGGAGGTGGGGGGGGGGTCAAAGGTGGTGTTACTCTTTGACGAGGGGAGGGGCCGGGAAGTACAGACATGAGGAGGGGTAAATGGAAGCATTTTGAATTATACAAGACAGATAACTATGTTTTGTGTAATAATGTATATATATCTATACATGTAGAAACAGTTATAAAAGAGACGGTAAATTCATATATATATAAATTAATGCAAGATACAAATACAATCACGCATTCTTCATTCATTGGTGAGCACCGCAATGAGTCAGGATTAATTGTAGTTTATAGGTTGGAGCCTTTGTGAGTAAGCGCCATGGCACTAGACTGAGCGGTTGCACCTCTAGTGTGTTTACCACACCATGAATGGGAAACGGAACAGTGGTACAGTAGCTAAGACAATTCTGGGGGTGTATGGCAACATCTGAAACATCCCAATTGTGCCGACCCGTGGTGGAAGCTCCACAGAAGGGAATCTTCTACAATAACCCATGTCCGCACTGGGCATTGTCCGATAGGGGCCTACTTTAGCAGGCTAAGGCCCCAAGAGGATTCGCGGTGTAGAAACTGCAGGGAGGCGGTAGGGTGCCCCGCCTTGCAGGAGTTTAGATTGCATGGGGAGGAATAACTCATTGCTCAGACCTTTTATGGGAGTGTGTCACAGTTGCGGGATACAGCGTAATTCGATCTCCGCGCCCTAAGAGAGAAGTTGAGTTCAAGTCAATTCTGATGGGTATCTGACATAAGTTGGGGTAAAGTAAAATGCTGGCCACACAATGTTTTGGTATACCGTGGCCACATAAATTGGTGAACGCTGATTTACTGTAGGTAAAGTTAGACACTATATTATGTCTGGTACTATATTATGTCCGGTACCCCATCAGAGCTGGATACTCAGGGTCACCCTCAGGTCCTAGTCTTCACCAGAATTCGAAACCAGGACCTTCGGTGAGCCAGTCGAACTCTCTACCGCTCGGCTACCGTGCCAGACAGAAACAACACACAAAGTTTCCAGTTTAAATTCGTCATAATCATGTTTTGTTATGAATTAGCGTTCCGCAGAGATTTCTCTACTCACAAAGACAGAATCACCACAATAAAAAAAGGAAATTTTCATAGCTACCTATTTAATTACATCATATATACACTTGTATATAAGTCAGCCGTATTTGGTAATAAATTAACAATGCTTTGAATAAGTCTTTCAAAATTCGCACCTTATGTTCCACTATCACAGAGACTCTTTGAAAAGAATCATCTTTCAGCCAGGAAATACAATGGCTCAATAGCTGACTACTAAATGATAGGCCTACTTTTTTCTTCTATGATAAATGGTATGATGTTTGCGCGAATGTCTACTGTGTTTGAGTACAAATGGTTCTTTAATATTGTTTTAAGTATGCTGAAAGACGGAATTTATGTAATCAAATCAAGTTTCTTTTTTTTTTTTATCAATAAAGCAATCTTATTTTATGTTATCTTATCTTAAAGTGTGATGAAGAAAAAAAACAACTCAGTTAAAAGCTGATTTTTGTAGTTTGGGGTCACTGATCTATAAAAAGAATGGATTGGGCCCGGAAGCCAAGAAACCGGAAATCAAAATAACCGCCGAAATAAAACAAAAGACTTTCACTTATCTATAAAATTAGATTTCCTCAACACTGACCAGTAAATACATTTTAAGTGACTTAGACTTCCAAACTCAATGTACTAATTTTACACCTAGTTGTATCTATCTTATCTTATATGTTATAAACGCTCCTTCTAAAACAAAGACTTTTGCATCTGAGTCTTTTCTTGCATTTTTTCAATTAGTAATTTCAATGATGTTAGATTACTGGTTTTTCTTGGTATGTTCAGTCAACCCATTCCATGGCCCGGATGCCACTGGAGAAGAAATACGCATTTGAAAAGTGTTGTTTTTCCTTATATTAATCTGAGCATAGTAAAAGATTGTTACTGTGTTGCATTTCTAAATAATAGTTTAATCCACTATGTAGTATTACTACTTTACTCTTTGTTATCTAGTTCATAAAAACACATAACTATTAAAACAACATCTTTTTTAAAAAAGTAAAGAAGTTCTACAAAAAACAACAACAACAAAAAAAACAACAAAAAACGACATTTAAAATAGAATTGGACAAAATTTGCAGGAGAATACTTTCTGTAGAGCGCTGGATCGCAGACTTTAGGTACTTCTACTAGACTTGAACTCCGATTGGACTGAGAGCTGGCATTAATAATCCCGTAGCGCTCTGGATAAATACTCAGCCGTGCATCTGAGCACGTTTAAGTCTCCGTAGAGAACAGCGGAAAGTGGGTCACCCGTTCGATCTTTTTGAAAGCTGACGAGACGGGGGCACTTCCGCAGGATGTGCTCCACTGCCTCCTCCTCCTCCCAACAGTGACGACACCGCGGTCAAAGTTAGGTGAAAACCTGGCAAGGTATGCCTCAATGGGGCAGTGGCCAATGTGGAATTGTGATATGAGGGATTGTTCGGACCTGTTTAACCACCACCATGGGTCGTCGCGGTTAGGGCGGGGCAGATGCCGCCAGACCTCTCGGCCTTTATCAGACTTGACTCAACTCTACAGAACTGCATGCCATTGTTAGTTCATGTTTCCAGAGGTCCTCGTTCCTTCATATCAAATCTCTAGACTTAAGTTTTTCCCCTTTGTTCTAATTTCAGATCACTCAAAGACAAACAGAAAGGCAGAACGCGGCTAGAGAAGTTCTTGATATTTCACCTGATTATCTTATTGGTGGTTTTCATAACTGTTGTGGCTTTTTACGTAGTGGACAAAAATATTAACATCTTTGAGTCTAGCGAACAACCAAAAACAACATCGGCTCCAAAGATAAACATCGCTGAGTCTAGCGAACAACCAATAGCAATATCGGCTCCAAAGATAAACATCGCTGAGTCTAGCAAACAACCGATAGCAACATCGGCTCCAATAGTAAAAGGTACATTTTCTTTTAGTAAGTTCTGTAAAGGGTAGCTTCTAGTATTTTGGTCTATTTCTTGAGGCTTGTTATTATATATGTTATAATACTAGCTGTTAATAGACTAGTTGTTTTTTAACACACTGATATCTTGTTATAGTATAACTAGAAATAGCCCGTGGGGAAACCACGGGAGGAAAGAATTTTGTTTCATGTGTTTTTATTATTTGTAGAATTGTGATTATATATTTGTTTTGCTTTTTCAAAAGTCAAGAAACAGGAGCTGGAATTAAACAGATCCTAAGTCATGGTTTAAAATTTAAGAAATGACGATTCTAATTGAGAATATTTACATTTTTATCTAACGATTGAGATAAAAAACAAATTAAACATGGTTTGATTTAACTGTCTTTTTTCACTGCAATAAATTAAATTCAGATGACAATTTTCATTAAAAGCAATATTAAGTGCTATCTCTTGTTCACCATGAGTCGGGCCTATTTGTCTGTTGAGTGTTATTTTCTACATGTTTGGGACTTTTTGACGTTAAAAAGCTACAAAAAAAGGACTATAGGTGAGACCTTCGATATGATTGAATGTCTGTTATTAAAATGTGTTAATTGCTATCACAAAAGCAAGAATTATTGGAAATTGTTGACGTCATAGATCAGAGGGTAGTGTTTAGTGTTGAAGAACCGAGTTGATAAATTTTAATTAGCCTAACAGTCTTTTAGCTATTGCATTCTGAGAAGATTTCTGAAGTGTTCATATTGATATGTATTTCCTTTGCATTGAATCAACGGCCGTTGCAAAGATAATCTTTGGATTAGGATTTCTCAAAAGCACAATGATTAAATTTTGTTTATTGATGTCTCCTAAGAGTCTCCTTTGGTGTAAGACAGTATTACATTTAGTTTGATACCAGACATTGTGAGCTCGATCGTTCGGCTGAGGTACCGAAAGTTCTGAGTATGAATCCTGAAAAAAGGCTTGGGTTTGTTCCCGGCTCTGAAGGGTGTCTCTAAGCCTACCGAGCTCTGATTGGTACCTGATATTCGTTAGGGAAAAGTAAAGGAGACTGGGCGTTTTGGGCTTTGTGCTGGTAATACAATATCCTAGTATTCCGTGGCCACAGCAACTTTTGAACATAGCTTTACGGTCCCTATCGATCAAATTGGTCTAACGGAGATACTTTACTACTACTCACGTGAGGCCAGTCATTATCCTTCGGCATCCTTCCGTCTCGCGAGACGAAGGTGCATCACCGTGGATTGAGGTTGCATTTCCCCGTGTGGCTGTGCAGGCCTATCCAGGAATGGCAGTCTTTATCACAGCTTTTACACACGTGTTTTGTGCTTTCTATTTTCTTCGCCTTTCTTCTAGCTCTTTTATCTACAATCTTCTCCATCCTTCTTTCCTCTGCTATTTTTACCCCTCCCTGACAACAGTGCGCTAGGTGGATCGATCCTCTGCTTTCCACTCCCAGTCATTTGCGTTTATGTAACGTCTTTGTAACGGAGGTGTGGGCGACCTGTTTTTCTCTTTCCAGATGCCAATTCTCCATATAGGAGGTCCTTAGGGATTCTACCTGGACTCATTCTATTTTTACATGTCCTAGCCATCTTAGGCGTCTTTCACTAAGGACTGTGAACATGCTTTGGGCGCTGGTGCGCGTCAGTACCTCACTATTAGGAATTGTGTCCTGCCATTCATTAAAACCATAGGGAAATGGGTGTGTGTGTCGGGGGGAGGGGGAGGGGAGCAAGAATAATATATAGGCTAAAATTTGTACATGAACAACAATAGTCTTTTTTATACCAAGTTATTATTTTTCTTAAACTGTTGTGTTTCCTTTTTAAATGTTTTAAATATCTGTACTATTCATCCAATAAATCCCACTTTTTTTTCAATATCAAATTTTGTTCCATGTTGGGAAAGTGGGGATTAGTGATTAGGGTATAATAAGTTGGTAATTCTAAAGACAGTTATAAAGCTATTATATTACTCTTTCTAAATACTTTGTTTTACAAAAGTAGAAAACCTAAATGTTTTAAGGTTTTAATTTCGGAACAAAAATTTTAAAGAATGGTCAAAGTTTATGGAGAAAAGATTGGGTGAAAGGAAAGTATTAGAAATTGACTATATAAAGACCAACATGTATTAGTAATAAAGGCTTAGTTTTATGTTTGCTAAATTGATAGATAAAAGAATAAAAGAGATAATAAAGTATAGAGTTAGGGATCGAACTTTAGAGATTTTATTAATAGACGTTTTAAATTTTCTAAAAAGTATATTTTGTTCTAATCTTGCATATATGTATGTATGTTTGCGTGTGTTTGTGTGTATGTATGTGTAAGTGAGGCAGACAGACAGAAAGGAAGAAGATTTATTTAGCAGAGACCTATTAAAATGCTAAGGTTGAACGTCATCTTCATATTTCAAAGCAAGATTTATATACTCTTAAAATACTTAATACTTTTAAAAAACTTAAGCCGAAATAGCCAAATTTAGGGGCCTTATAACAAAAAAAGTGTAGACATACACATGTAGGCACTCGGGGCATATTAATATTGTTTAGATATTTCCAAAACTTTAATAAGATGGACCGCTTGCTTTAAATATTTCTGCTATTTGATGACTCGTAAACTTCTGTTTCGGGATTTACGATCATAAACGGAATTATAGACCTAGCGTTTAGTAATTCTCTTTCATTTTATGAATGGAAAACTATAAACTATACTTATTCTAATTGTCAGTTATTGTCGGATAATTTAAAGGACTATTATAGACGTAAAATGCAGATGAATAGATGCAAATTAAAACTATTAAATAATGTATTTGTAAAAGTAAATGTTTTAGTTTTTCAATTTCTTCATTTCATTACTTCTCGGGTAGAAATTGTAGAATAATACTTTATAGAACGATCGTCTGTTACCTATATAAGATTAGAACTCTAATTTAATATAAAATAGAAAGTTGCATACAGCGGAAGTCTTTTAGAGTACGCGTTATTTGATGCGCACCGAAAACACCACTCTTGAGTTCTAAAGTTGCATAAAGCAGAAGTCTTTTGCATCACGCTTTTTTTGCTGCGCACCAAAAAACACGATTCATTGAGCTATAAAAATAGTGCAAGCGGTCCTCTTAAATTTATTGTCTTTGATATTCCGTCATCTGTCTGTACTCTCAAAACCAAATCGTTAAGCGTTCCGCTACACAGACAGATACATTTCTTTGGGTAAAAATTATATAGACTAGTGGTTATGCCCGTCAAAATGACGGAGAAACGAATGACTACAATGTGTTTTGTTAAGAGAGAAAGAAAAGAGACTATTACAATAACGACAATGAACGTTTCTTTTCGGTATTTAGTTTTTGTTCTCTATAATTGTTTCTGGTCGCCCTGACCCTAGCATATGCATAATAATTGTTACTGTCAAGCTTCTAGTATTAAAACGTAGCAAACAGTTGTGTTGACTTGTCTTGTTATTAAAAATAGACTATTAAATTAACAATAATATACTATCTAAACGAAAAAAAAACACAAACCAAACAATAAAAAGGTAAATAATAAAAAAATCGTAGAAAATAATATTTCAATACCATAAAAACTAAAGTGAGAACGATTTTTTTCGGTATTTAATTTTTGTTCTTGCTTATTGTATTAATAAAACAGTGTTGAGAATGTTTCTTTCGGTATTTAGTTTTGGTTATTTTTATTGGTTTCTGGGCGACCTTACTCTGGCATATTGTGGCCTCAAGGACTGGCGTAGTGTGTAAACCGCCGATACATTCCCATTAAGAATACATTGGCGGGCGAACGCTTAGGGCACAGCCCCCGCAGCAGGTCCGAGGTCCATTACACTGCCGAGAGCCACTGGTCTCGGTGGGGAGGAAGCAATGGACGCTGCTATTCCGTCTCGAGAACCCTCGGTGCCTGGATGCATGCACCTATAGTAGGTCTATAGGATGTATGCTACCGGGTGACAGTGCAACTATACTGGCGAGCCACCACGATAATGATCCTTTGGGGAACCACAGTGATCGATCGCTGGGCTGAGGAAACCTTCCCCGTTACACGGCATGCCACGCCTTCGGCGTGTTGTTGGGTGGCTGGAGCCCGGACAGAGATTGCTCAATCCTAAGCGTTACGCCCTGGACACAAGAGCCAAAAGGCTCGTCCGGATCTTTTTAAAAGACTTTTAAATTCGATATTAAAATGTAGCGAACAGTTGTGTTGACTTGACTTGTTATTAATAATATTAAATTAACAACAATATACTATCTAAAAGAAAAATAAAATAAATACAAAACAATAAAAAGGTAAAAAATGAAAAAAAAAATTAGAAAGACTATTTCAATGCAATAAAAATTAAATTGAAAAAGATTTTTTCGGTATTTAATTTTTGTTCTTGCTTATTGTATATATAAAACAGTATTGAGAATGTTTCTTTCGGTATTTAGTTTTTATTTTATATTGTTGCTGTCAAGCTTATGGTACCCGGTATTTGAAAGTAATCATTTATAGGCCTAACTTGTTTTTTTTATAATTCGTATAATGTAATTTATAGAGTGTAACAGTCGCCTATTAAAGGATATTCTCAATAGCGATGTAAATCCATTAAATAAATAAAACATTTGGTTACTTTTACTTTTAAGATAATGCAAACATCAATAATGAAAAAAGAAATAATTTTATAGACATTACGTCATACGATAGTGTTTTTGTTAAAGTAGCCTACACCATTCAAACTCTCCAAGCCAAATTGCGGTGCGTAACTTTTAAAAAAGGTCTCGCCACATTAAAAAAAAAAACACAGCAGAATTGGGAAAACCCGAAAAGACATTCGCGTTCAACATAGTGAAACTCGCGTTCAATAATATAGTAAATGAACAGAAACGGCCATTTGCTATGTACGGTTATATTTATTTGTATAGCTGGATATACTTTTTTTGATTTATAAAATTAACTCAATCATGATTATAAGTCATAAAATAAATTTTTCTTTTGGATGACGTTTCCGATTTATACATTTAACTTTTGTCCCGATTAGTCCAACGTCTTAGGAGCCTATAGCGAACACATATATATATATATATATATATATAAACAAATAAACAAACTCACGGTAATTATATATGTTGATGATTGATGATGTTTCATTCTAGTTTTAGAACGCGCTATATGTTTTTTATGTTCTCTAATGTTAGTTTCTTATATTCTAGTATTCTAATATATTCCTATAGTTTCTAAATATTCTAGTATTCTAATATATTCCGATAGTTTTGTATATTCTAGTATTCTAATATATTCCCATATTTCTTATTATCTAGGATTCAAATATATTCTTTGAGTTTCTTATATTTTAGTATTCTAATATATTCCTATATTTTCCTATATTCTATGATTCTAATATATTTTTATAAGCTTAGTTTCTTATATTCTAGTATTCTTATCTATTTCTAGAGCTCATTATATTCTAATATATTCCTTGAGTTTCTTATATTAGCAAAAATCATATCCATATAAGGAGTCATCAAATAGTCTCCACCTTAAGCGAACGGATTTTCTTATAGAAAAGGAGGATGAAAACATCTCAATACACACATTAGACCACGCCCAGAATTCAAGGGATTCAATTCCGATACCTAATAAGGAGATCTCAACTAGTACCTCGAGTTAGCGAGACACACCCACACACACAAGAGGGCTATCAATGTTATCTAAATACGTCACAATATGTTAAATACATTTTCCTTTATTGGCAGAATACTGTTTGACCAAGGGATGCCTGCATGCAGGTAAAGTTTAAGTTTATTGTCTTAACTTTAAACAATAATAATAATAATAATGGTGCTTGTATAGCGCATATGCCGGCCGTTGATGACAGTTTTATGCGCCTGATGACAGTTTTAGAATACAGACAATGAACAACAGACAAAGACGTAAATATGTATACGCAAATACTGCTAACGAAAAAGGCGAGTCTTCAGCAGGCTCCTGAAGGTGTCGATGCTAGGGCTCTGGCGAAGCTGTAGTGGGAGGTGATTCCAGGCGGACGGTCCAGCGTAAGAGATAATGCGCGTTGGCCAGCGGACACTAGCCTCACACGAGGGATCCACAGAGTAAGTGCATCAGAAGCCGAACGAAGTTGGCGGGACTGGGTGTAGTGCTCCAGACAAGAGCGAAGGTAATCCGGGGCAGAGTTATTCAGGTACTTATAGAAGAGAGAAGCCAGCTTATATTAGATCCGTTTGTTGATGGGTAGCCAGTACACAGATCGGAGCAGAGGAGTGATATTATTTGACTTCTTCTTCTCGAGGACTAGTCGGGCTGTGCAGTTCTGGATACGTTGGAGTCCCTGAAGGAGGAGGCTGAGAGACCAGCTAGGATAGAATTGCAATAATCCAAGCGGGAGAAGAGGAGATAGATGACAAGCTAAACACAAGCTTGCTTGGAGAGATAGCGACGGATGGCGGCAATACGAAGCAAATGGAAAAAGCAGATTTTGTGAGGAAGGAGACGTGGGGCTGCATGGACAGCGTGGAGTACAGATAGACGACAAGGCTCATGACAGTCGGAAAGAAAGGCACAGTTGCGTCAGCCAGCTGAAGATCGGACGCAGTGAGGGACACGACCCTCTGTCTCGTACCGACGACAAGAGCTTCAGTCTTCTCAATGACAGCAGTATATAGACTAATAAGAGAGTATTGATAGTATAATACGTATGTTCTATATAATACGTTATTGGACATTAAATATAAGTAAGGCTATCATTTTTGTAGATAAAAAAAAAGTGGTATATTACTCCGTGGCCGAGCGGCAGAGCGTTCAGCTGGCGTACCGAAAGTCCTCGGTTCGAATCTTAGTGAAGGTTAGGATTTGTTCTCGCTTCCGGTATGGATGGTGTGTCCTGAGTCTACCCAGCTCTGAAGGATACCTAACTTTTAAGTTGGGGCAGTCTACTGGCCAAAGTAATCCTCTCGTACAGGGATCGGTAACCCTTTGATAATGGTGTTGCCAAAGTAAGATTTCTCATGCATTAGGCGTGCCATCAGCCTAAAGAACTTTCTGCTCATTCTGCTCTGGCAAGAACCTAATTGTGGAATTTCTTTTTTAAGGACTTAAAAATAATAAAAAAACAGGTGTCGAAAATGTTAACGAAGGTTTCCCTTACAGTAATATGTTTTTTCAAGTTGTTTTAAAATAATAATAAATGGAACACAGTTTATTTCTACTGTAAATGAAACAACATTATTTTTGTGTGTGTAAATGAATAAATAAAACACTGTTATATTTCTAGTATAAAGGAAAAGCCGTTATATTACTACTGTAAATGCAACACTATTATATTTCTAATGTAAAAGAAACACAGCTAAACTTCTATTGTAAATAAAACACTGTTATATTTCTACTGTAAATGAAACACTGTTCTATTTCTACTGTAACATTGATTGCAGCCAGCAGGATAGACAGGTATATTGATTACACTGTAAAGCCTTGCGATGATTTCTATAAGTTTGCCTGTGGACGCTGGATGAAAGAAAACATCATTCCTGATGACCGGTCTTCTCTGACTGTGTATCAAACCCTGCAAGACAAGTCGACCAACAGACTGAAAGGTACGATGCTACCGTTAAGTTTTAGAACAACTCGTACATTACAGATGCTGATTCTATTGAAAGAAGAGTATCGTGTCCAACGCTCATTCGTGGTTTGAGTCTAGTCCTGCATTTCTCATATTAGTGTATCAAGTGATGTTACGATATTTGTTTTCTTGGTCTGTTAAGGCAACCCATTCCGTGCCCGTATGTCACTCGGGAAGAAAGAGTACTTATAGGGGACTATGCATTTGTTCTACCTTATTTGCTAATGACTCAAATGTTTTAAAAGAGTTTCTTTTGATGTTGTTAAGTGTATAACATGTTGAAATTTAAAATAGTTTTTTATATTGCAATTAGAATTGTTTGGCTAGTTCATTTCGAGTTTTTTTATTCATATTTAATTTTGGCATAGAGATTAATTGCGTAGATATTGATTAATTATGACGCAATAACACCGATATGCTTTCTCGTAGTCTCTACATTTTTCTAGTTCGCATTTTTTTTTTGCATTCTGAAAACTTATGGGGAAATCCACACTAGTACTTTCTGCATCGAAATATATAAGCCACGCAGAGGTTTCGTTAGGTTGTTATTGTTTTTTGCTTAGCTATACTTATTAGTGTCCAGTAGTAGTTGAATATTATTTTCAGCAAGCAATTTATTGTTTATCTACAATACAAATAGTATGCAGATACCAAGATATACATTAAGATCATTTCACTTGAAGTTCTCTAATATCAAGGTCTATTCAACACTGTAACTCCACATCTCTAACAACGATCTACCACTCTCTAAAATTATTCCCTTTCTAACTGCCCGTTACACATTCCTCACTGGTCACCCGTGTTTGGTGTTGCCAACTTATCTAATTTATTTGTTAGTGACAGATACTTTACTTTACATTTTAAATTTAATGAAGAACTGAGTGTGTATTGGTTCCATTCTTTCCATTTATATTGATTATGCTTTTCTTTAAAAAAATAAAATCCTCTAAGAGAAAAAATTTGGGTCTGATTACATTTTAAATTTAACGAAGAGTTAAATGTTCAAAAAACATATTTATCTTTCAGCTTTATTAGAGGAACCAATTCGACCTGAGGAAATATCGAGTGTTAAAAAAGTAAAGACATTCTACACTTCTTGTGTTGACAAGGGTAAGAACCACTTCGCTTTACACTTATCTTTAATTATATATTACAGACGCTCCTTTTGTAGGGACGATTATTGCGTCATACGTTCATCCATGTACTAAGTCTAGTTTGCATTTTGAACAGTATTTAAAATTATTGATTTTCTTGATTCGTTCAGTTAACCCATTCTATGCCTGTATGCCACTCTGAAAGAAAGAGTATTTATATGATAATATTCTCACAATAGGGAGAAGGAAAGTGCTATCGTCTTTATGCTTATAGGAGCATTGTAACAGATTGCTTATGTGCTGTATTTCTAATGTAGAATATACTGTCTTGTTTAAACTACTTTACCATGTGCCGATTTCTAGTGTAGCTGTCGGCAACCTTCGGCATGCGTGGAACACTTGGCACGCAGGGCGAATTTCAATGGCCTGCGGAAGACTCCCAAAAAGAAATTTGAAATGTCGTCTACAAGAAATTTAGCGCCAAGGCAGGCTGACTCTTGGCTGTTGGCACAATTAATGAATTAAAAGATCCACTTTGGCACACTATTATCTAAAGGTTGCCGACCACTGCGAGTCTAGTGTTTGTAGGCATATATATATGATATATATATATGCTCATTTCATTTTGTGCTGACTACACAATCCCCTAGTACGCCGTGGCTACAGAAACTGTTTAACGCTGTTTTAAAAATTACAAATTATATAATTTATATAGCGTTATTCATAACAATTGGTCTTTGAATTCGCTTTACATTTACCGTATGTTATGAAAATAAATCAAATTAGTGTGGTTTTAATTTTGTTTTTAAAATGCCAATATTGTTAGATTCTTTAATTGTGTTCGGGAGTTTGTTCCACCACAGAAGGTGCTACGACGCTGTAGGAGCGAGCTGAAAATGTTGTTTTTTTTTACTTTGACCGGCCCTGTAGTCAATTTGATCCAACGGAATTCTTTGCATACTTGACACTTTCGATGCCAGCAACATAACGTAAGCTCAGAGTGCATTTAACATTGAGATACAAATCAAAGGTAAGCTCAGATCGCATTTAACATTGAGCAACAAGCAAGGAAGAAGATGGCTATAACTCTTTAAGTGTATTTAAAATTGTGTAGAAATTGTGTCCCCGTCCACATGCTTATGTTTAGCACTGCACATTATATAATGATCTTGGAACCAGTACAATTTGGCGCTTCTGGAAACGAGAAGAAAGTTTAACGACCTTTATGGCACTTTAAAAAAAAAAATTGACTTGACATTCATGTAGGGCTTTGGCCTGCTCCACCACCTCCTTCCGATCGGGCCTATACATGTTTGTCATCCGCCATGCAGACACAGCAAACGTTTTCGCAGATCTGCTTCTACAGATTTGAGCTATATTCATCTTGGGTCTGCTTCTATGCCTCTTTCTACCCCCCACTCTACCTTGGTCTCTGGTAATGTACTGTTCTGGCTACTCTGTCTTCTGCCAGTCTTTCTAAATGACCAACCCACTCCCGCCCTTCTTTATTCTAGCTTCCACCTTTGGTTCCACGTACAGTGTATATAATTCTTCATTTCACTTAACATTATAATTTAAAAAGTAAGTAACGTATCCCGTCGGACGCACTCGATTCATGGCGCTGGTGAAGCAGCGTTCACAAGTTTCTGTGGCCACGGCATACTTAGGGGATTGTGTAGCAAGCACAATGCGCCCAGCTGCTTCTACTTTTCCCCAACTAAAGTCAGAGCCGGGTAGATTCAGGGACACGCTCCAATCCCTAGAACGAATTCTGGCCATTTAAGAATGTGTACCCACGATCTTCTGTACACCAGTCAAACGCGCTGTCTCTCGACCACCCTGTCCCGTCTTTTAATCCACCACAGTTTGGTTCTCGTGCAGAGTATGTCATTCTTCATTTCAACATTAAACTATCAATGATTTGTTAAAGCTAGTTTTTTATGTTCTTTTCTCATTTCTCTTATAGATACTATCCAAAAAAGAGGGGATAATCCACTGAAGACTTTACTGGTTACTAAGCTAGGTGGCTGGCCCTTGACCCACGCTCAATGGAATGAAACAAGTTTCGACTTTCTCAACACCTGGTTCAAATTGAAAACAATCGAAGTCAGCTATGTTTTTTCTTTCTACACCAGTACTGACAAGAAGAACTCCAGTAAAACAATACTCACAGTAAGTCAGTATTTACAACAAGAACTGCAGTAAGAAAACCCTCAAGGTAAGTCAGTATTGAGAACAAGAACTCCAGTAAGAAAACACTCAAGGTAAGTCATTATTGAGAACAAGAACTCCGGTAAGAAAACACTCAAGGTAAGTCAGCATTGAGAACAGGAACTCCAGTAAAAAAACACTAAAGGTAAGTCAGTATTGAGAACAAGAACTCCAGTAAGAAGACAGTCAAGGTAAGTCAGTATTGAGAACAAGAACTCCAGTAAGAAAACACTTAAGGTAAGTCAGTATTGAGAACAAGAACTCCGGTAAGAAAACACTCAAGGTAAGTCAGCATTGAGAACAGGAACTCCAGTAAGAAAACACTCAAGGTAAGTCAGTATTGAGAACAAGAACTCCAGTAAAATGATACTCACGGTGAGTCAGTATTGAGAACAAGAACTCCAGTAAGAAGACACTCAAGGTAAGTCATTATTGAGAACAAGAACTCCGGTAAGAAAACACTCAAGGTAAGCCAGCATTGAGAACAGGAACTCCAGTAAGAAGACAGTCAATGTAAGTCAGTATTGAGAACAAGAACTCCAGTAAGAAGACAGTCAAGGTAAGTCAGTATTGAGAACAAGAACTCCAGTAAGAAGACAGTCAAGGTAAGTCAGTATTGAGAACAAGAACTCCAGTAAGAAGACGCTCGAGGTAAGTTAGTATTGACAATAAGAACTCCAAAAAGAAAACAATCAAGTTAAGTCAGTATTTTCAACCAGAACTCCAGTAAGAAAACACTCAAAGTAAGTCTGAGTCTGTATTGACAACAAGAACTCTAGTAAGTATACACTCAAGGTAAGTCAGTATTGACGACAAGAACTCCAGTAAGAAAATAACTCAAAGTAAGTTAGTATTGTGAACAAGAACTCCAGTGAGAAGACACTCAAGGTAAGTCAGTACTAAGGACAAGAACTCCAGTAATAAGACGCTCAAGGTAAGTCAGTATTTACAACAATAACTCCAGTAAGAAGACACTCAATGTAAATCAGTATTAATAACAAGAAATGCAGTAAGAAAACACTCCTGGTAAGTCATTATTGAGAACAAGAACTCCAGTAAAAAGACACTTACGGTAAATCAGTATTGACAACAAAGAACTCCAGTAAAGCGATACCCACGGTGAGTCAGTATTGAGAACAAGAACTCCAGTAAGAAGACACTCTAGGTAAGTCAGTATTGACAACAAGAACTCCAGTAAAACGACACTTACGGTGAGTCAGTATTGAGAACAAGAACTCCAGTAAGAAAACACTCATGGTAAGTCAGTATTGAGAACAAGAACTCCAGTAAAACGACACTCACGGTGAGTCAGTATTGAGAACAAGAACTCCAGTAAGAAAACACTCATGGTAAGTCAGTATTGACATCAAGAACTCCAGTAAAACTATACTCACGGTGAGTCAGTATTGTGAACAAGAACTCCAGTAAGAAAACACTCAAGGTAAGTCAGTATTGACAACAAGTAAGAAAAAATATTATACTGCAGAAATATTATGTTACAGAAATATTAGGTTACAGAAAGATTATTTTACAGAAATATTATGTTACGGTAAGATTACGTTACTGATTAAGTTACTGCAATGTAGATAATAATAATAATTTTTTTTTATAGCGCTTTCTGTATAGGTAACAGACAGATTACAGATAAGGTTACATCCACACATGCAAATATAATTATATACGATCACATTTTGATTGATTCATTGGTCCGGTGAAGAAGCGTTCACTTCTTTTTTTGGCCACACATACTAGGGGATTGTGTGGCCAGCACAATGCCACATTCCCCTCTTATTTAGCCCCAACGAATGTACCCCATCAGATCTGGGTATTCTCATGGAAACCCTCCTGACCCTAAAACAAAAAATTCCTAGCCTTCACCAGGATTCGAACCCTGGACCTTCCGCACGCTAGCCGATTGCTCGGCCACTATAGGAGGGAAAAGGGATATCTTAAATGTTTTAGAGTATAAAGTAAGAGCAGCAATACAAAGCCACACCAAGAATCAACATTTTAAAATAAGTTTTTGATTTGACCATGCTAAGATTCTACAAGCTTTGATTTGTATTTCAATAATGGTCTGATTCAGATTGACCAGCCAACTTTGGGGTTGCCGAGTCGGAATTATTTTCTGGTCAACAGAAACGACACAGATTTGATGGTTTATGAAAATCTCATCCTTGCTGTTGGGAAAATTTTAGGATTAGCTGACCCGGCTACTAGTGAAGAACAAGTCAGAGAGATAGTTGACTTCGAAATCCAACTTGCCAATGTAAGTGATAACTATACACAATACAACTTGCACAATTGAAATAGCAATACGAATAACTACAGGTAATCTTCTGAGTGCGATAACATGGTTGTATTATTATTAACTGATAATGCTATTTCTAGTAAGTTCTAGTACCAGAACTATGTCTCGGAAGTCAATCCAGTGCAAGGATCGGCAACATTTTGAGAATAGTGTGCCAAAGTAAGGATTTCTAATTCATTCAGCTGTGTCATGAGCCTAAAGTGCATCATTGCTCTTGCAATTTCTTGTAGAAAATGCATTTGCGTGTGTCACCGAGTGCCATTAAAAAATGACTGGGGTGGTGCCAGATCTGGCACGCATGTCGTAGGTTGCCAATCCCCAATATATAGTGTGTTGTTGGTGGAATTTTTTTGTTCACATATAAATAAAGGTCTTTCAAACTTTTTTTGAAGCCAAATCTACAATACACGTCATATAATCTAGACAGTTTTAAGTAGCAGTTAATGCAATACGTTAACAACCTATTTCATACTAGTATTTATGCCCGCCAAAATGATGGAGAAACAAATGACCACAAAATATTTTGTCAAAAGAATAAAATAACAATTTAAAGATAAAAAAAGGAAACAATAAAAAAGTAAAAGCTCTCCGCATCAAAGGGAAAACCCAGAAGGACAAATCAAAACATCATTTGAAAAAAACATTTAAACAGACATCACTCTGAATATATTTTGTAAATGGCGCTCCAGTTTGTAGCATTACCAAAATTAGTAATACCATTTTTATAAAAAAAATAATGAACGAATTAAGCAATATAGTTGATATAATTAACATTTCTTTTGGAGGGCGTTTCCAATTTATGTATTTAATGTGTATTCTGATATGTTAAATGGCGTAGAAGTCTATAGAGGACAAATATATATGAATTATAGATATCATCAATATGTATAATTACCGTGAGTTTGTTAATATGTTTATATAATATGACAGATCTCAGTTCCAGGCCAAAGCAGGCGAGACCCCAATTCACTGTATAATCCTATGACACTAGAGGAAGTACAGGGTAATTATAGTGAGGTAAGATTTGTGTTTTTATTTGTGGCATCCGACGCATGGAATGGGTTGCCTGAACAGACCTGGAAAAACCCAGGAATCTAACATCATTTAAAACACCGAATCAAGATACAATACTAGACTAAGACCACTGATGAGCGTAGGACGCAAAAATCTTCTTTATATAAGGAGCGTCTGTAATTTGTAAGATAAGATAAGGCATACATGACACATATAAAAGATAAAGAGATGTCATTGATCATTCCTTGGGCTGGCAAATCTTCGGATGTCTCATTTTCCAGACTTTCCCATCGAGCTGAAAGTCGGCACATAGACATGACGTAGGATATTTTTGTCTCCTTAACATTAACCATTTCTGTTTCCTTAATTGTAAAATGTGTAGCAAAAAAAAAAATCATTTAACCAAATTGATCCACCAGTTTCAATGGCCACGGCATACTAGGGGGATTGTTTGGCCAGCACAATGCTCAGCCACATTTTTATTTTACCCCAACGAATGTCAGATACCCCATCAGAGCTAGGTAGACTTAGGGACAAACTGTAGATCCTGGGAACAAATCTAGCCTTTAGCAGGATACTAACCCAGAACTTTCCGTACAACAGACGAACGCGCTTGCCACTGTACCCATCATGTACAATTTAGGATCATTCAAAACTTTTCTGTTAATGTGATTTTTGTCCTTCAATACGCTAAAAACAATTATTGTTTAAATTGTGTGTTGCTAGAAGCCCTAATCCACATCTTATAACAATAATCATTTAAAAAGCTGGTAATGTAACAGTCATACATTAATAATTATTTTTATACTAGTATTTATGCCCGTCAAAGCGACGGAGAGAGGAATTACTACGATATGTTTTGACAAAAGAATTGTTAAATTAAAATAAAAAAAATTAAACACACATTTCGAGCTAACTTCAATAACAGTGAAATATTTAAATCAAATCAATCAATAGTTCAAATACTGGTTATAGAACACTGTGTGATGATGAAGATGCTTGTCCATCGGTATCGATGAAGACCATCTTCTGACAGTGTCGTAGATGCTTGTGGGTCCGGAGATGGCTGATAAGGCTTATTCTCGCCAGTAAGTGTTGGCTGCAATGGGCACACGGATGCCTGGCTTGATGGGCAGTGGTAGCGGAGCTGACTTCGCTGGATCTTCTGAGGTGTCGCTTTTCATTTGCGTCCTTTCGACTTATATCTTTGTGGGCTGCTTTTAGGTAGGCATTTAGGTGTCTTTAAACCTCTTATTTTGCCGTCCGCGCAGCGCTTTCCTGCGACTAGTTGACGATAGAAAATCTTTTTGGGTAGTCGTCCTTCTGGCATGCGCACAACATAACATGCCATACTGAGCTTGGCTTTTCCAAGAAGGGTACAAATGCATGTCGGACTGCGAGAACATCAGGGTCTGGAATATTTTCCTGCCATTGGACCCTCAGCATCTTCGGAGGCAGCTCATATGGAAGTGATTCAGCTCCCTGGTGTTGCATTCAGGTGTCACATTCATAGAGAACGGCTGCTGCGTATACGTTTAATTTGGTTTGCAGCTTAATGCACTTCCGATTCCATACATTGTGCCGGAGTCTTCCAAAGGAGGAGTTGGCTCTGACTATCCTAGTATTGACTTCATCGTCTATATGCACAGCGTGGGATAGAGAATACTGAGTAGCTCTCTTGTAAATTCTAATGAAATATTATGTCTACAAACTATTTTATATTCGTTTAGGTACTAAATTTGGCCTGTCCTGTTGTTTTTTCGTAAAGTTTTGAGATTATTAATAAGCTCTATTGACAAGTCTTAATGAGGCGTGACCTTTTCAAATGAAAGAGGTCACGTGCTTCCTGTTCTATTTTAAATTGTATATTATTTTTGGCATTTCCGTAAACAAAAAAAGCATGCTTTTGCTGGTGATTGACAATTGATTTCAACCTCGACGCCAGTTCTAGTCTTTTAGAAATATACAAAGGCTATAATATTAGTTATGAGGAATCCGCTGTTAACATCAAAAGTGAGTAGGTGATAATTAATACTCAAAGTGTTAGTCGCGTAAAGTTAAATTTAGATTTGTTTACAAAATAAATTAGTCAAGAGTTGCGTCCTTGGTTATTAAAAAAACACAATTCGTAGATTCATAAAAATATAAAACGAAAATTCTTTTGCATCAAGCAATACGTTTGAGATTATAAATAGGTGATTCTTCTTGCTAGACATTCACAATTCATCGTTTTCTTTTTTGGCAACATCTTTTGGAAATGAAATAACATTTAATCTCTTACATCTTTTGGTACAACAAGTAATGTAGCACACAGACATGCTTTTTTAATTAAATGATCGAATAAGACCGGAAATGGTTTTCTCGTCGACATCTTATGCATGCATAATCGTTAAGACTTGTCAATATCCTTTGTTGTAATAAAATAATATTTATACTTTTGTTTAGCCTCAAGAATTATATTTTTGTTTTTGCATTAAAAAAAAAAAGCTCTATGCGTGTTTTGTTGCTCAATGTTAAATGCACTCTGCGCTTACATTATGTTTGTTGGCAGCGATATACAAATAAAATTATTATACTTCAATGTTTTATTTCATTCCAGATCTTCAATTGGACGGAGTTAGTTCACAGAATTATGTCACTACCTGAAATAGGAGTTGACGTCACTAACAAGGAAATCATCATCAACCAATCCCCCCTGTATTTTCAAAGACTAAGTCCACTTCTGAAAAAAACATCGAAAAGGTAAAAAAATTGCTTGATGCTTAAACACCGAGTTCAATTGTTCCTTTATAGTTTACTAATGCCACCAACCCCGCTTTCCACATCGAGCTTAAAATCGACACATAGACGTGATGTCGATGTCAACAAATTTCCAACGCCGCGTCCTACCACTAACATTAAAACACAAGTTTGAATGTGTTATATATTTTTTAGTTCTTACATTTATTGGTGGACTATTTAAAATGTTTATTGAATACACTTGGCGGATATAATTTCCCCTAGTTTTAACCCGTGTGTATTAACTGGGGGCGGGGGGCACAGTGGCAAGGTGGCAGAGCGGCAGCGCATTCGGCTGGTTAATCAAAAGTCCTGGGTTCAAATCATGGTGGTGGCTAGGATATTTTCCCGGGTCTGGACGGTGTTCCTGAGTCTACCCAGCTCTGATGGGTACCTGACCTTGGTTGGGGTGACGTATAGGCGGCTGTACATAGTGCTGGCCACACAATGACCTAGTATGTCGTGGCCACAGAAACTGGTGAACGCTGCTTCACTGGCTCCATGGATCAATTTGGTCAGACGGGATACTACTACTGCGTG
Organism: Anisus vortex; assembly: GCA_949126835.1. NCBI lineage: Eukaryota > Metazoa > Mollusca > Gastropoda > Planorbidae > Anisus > Anisus vortex. Next base: position 27,480,354 of record OX421507.1, read on the forward strand.
TCCATTAGACCTTTCTGCGGGTTTGGTAGACTTGGTAGCGAACATCTTCTCTCCAAGTCGGCGATGGATTTTCTAAATTTCTTATTGTCTGCACCATGGGTCGAACCCAGGATGTCGAGCTTGTAAGGTGAGCGCACTGACGACTTTGCTATCCAGCCACCAGCCGGAAATTAAACACCAAAAGATTACGAGAATTGTATCTCCCGCTCCCCGGCCAAAAAATAAAATAAAATAGACACACGTTTAAGTGTACGTGTTAAACTAATTACTTGAAAGTTATGTTGAATAGTTTTTGGTATAAATGATTTTTATTAGCATGCAGATACTCAATACAAATTTAAAATATTTCGCGTGTTTGGCATGAAAAAATATTCAGTTGGTCTTTTAAGGGCTGTTTAGATCTAATACCTCAATTATCTCACTTGCATTGTATTGCTGCGTTGGAGCCACAGTTCACTGGGACTATAAAACAGAAATGTCCTTTACCAGATGCGTCTAGCTTTGTTAAAACTATCGAAGTTTCATTGATTTTCTACTGGACATCAACCACAGCTTTTTTGTCGTTCAATGGAACGACAATTATGGCAACAAAATGCGACCCTGTTGTTACAGTTCAGTTTATTCACTGATTCACTGAAACATGATTTTTACAGTGAGCTGATTTGACTTAGTTATGCCCTAAATAAATATAAACAGTAGTGAAGTGTGCAAAAGAAGAATGTAAGAAAAGCATGATTTGAGTGAGTGGTAAAGAGTTGACAAGGGAGAGAATGATAGTGTGAATAATCAGTACATGTTGGATCCTTCAGATAGAAGGTGGTATTTCTATAATAAGTTATATTGGACTGAGTGTTTAAGTGATTCAAGTCCAAAGTGAGACAGAATATTATTGTATAATTAAAGTCTGTTTTAAGAGCTATATACAATCAGTGTTCTAGTGAGAGAAATGTATGGATATTATTGAAGTAACATATAAGTGAATATTTGAAAGACTATTGAGAACTGTGTGTAATGATCTTATTCGTCCAATGAAGTTTTGTGTACTATGTCTATGTAATAAACTACTTTCATCTGAACCTAATTCAACGTGTGCTCAAGTCTATGCTACTTAGTATTTAATAATAATAATATCAAACAATACGGTAACACCTGTTTTACCAGTAGGGCAATTAAGGAAATGGTCTCGTCAACAATGACAACACATCAGGATTGATCAACCTGACCTAAACAGATAGTGCGATGCCACATTGTTAGGCGTGGATAGGGCTAACAAAAACATCAAAATATACAAATTCTGTGAGAACCAAAAAGTGGTGTTGGCCTTTTGTCTTTCATACTTTAGATATTGCTTTGTAGAATGCCTGGTTACTACACAGGAAAGGGCATGTATGCTGCTGAAGTTTTTGAGATTTGGCTGTTGATCGCAAAGTATCCAATTAGTGTCCGCCTGTCAGCATTATGAACGATATTCCAAGAAATCCACCACCTACACCACAGTTTTAGTGTCAGTGTCAGGGTCAGGTTAGATTTGTATAGACACTGTTTTTTCACTCCACTGTACAAAAAAGATTCGCCAAATGTCGTAGCAATACTAGAAAAATATTCCTGAAATATAAGGTTCGTCTTCTGTACATTGTTTTCAACCTTTGTCATGGAGTTGCATATTGCCTATACACAAAAACTAAGTAATAAGAGAAAACTCGATGGATATATATTATTTTTCAAATTAAATGTTTTTCCATGCTTCAAGAAAAAGCTTAAAGAAAAATAAATATTTTAAACATTTAAACACCCCCATTGAAGCTTAAAGGAAGAGGTGACATAATTATTGGCACATGGAATGTAAGAACCCTACATGCAACAGGGAAAGTGAACGAGCTAACCCACGAAATGGAGTGCTACCAGTGGAATGTCATTGGACTATGTGGCGTTCGATGGAAAAACTTTGGAGAACTCTAAACAGTGGAGGGACACAAGATCTATTTCAGCGGCAGGGAGGACAGATGTCATAGGTTAACATTCTATTCTAATTATAATTTAAGTTTACTATACTCTGATGAATGACTGATGAATGAAAGTGGTCTAAGGGAAATAACTAATGTAATCTGAATGAATATTAAGAATCACGAGTTATTGCTGTTTAATTGAGGTATGACTACTGAAATTCAATCTTCATTTATGCTGCTTAGATTATTCTACTACGATGTTATGTTTAGTCACTAGAATTATAAGTGTCTTGTGTTAAAAGAGAGAACGGTCATGTGACAAGGGATGATTGTTTTTTAAGTTAACTGCTAGATCTTGTCTGAACAAGACGTATATGAAAATGAGAGTAACTAAATACTAAATGGACTTAGAGCGTTTTGAAGTTATAAAGATGCTGCTCTCAAATGGAACTATGTTTATTTCTATGTAACGGATTTTATAATGTGATTAAATCAATGTGCTGCAGACTAGTGCTACTTCGTTTATTATAAATAAGAACTGTTGTTGAGTCTGTCCAATTAAGACAGAACGAAGAATAAATGTATAAATATTGGAATATGATTCTTTACTAATTAGTAGTAAAGTTTATACAAGTTTGTGTTTTAAACTTGTTAAAATTATAGTTTAATTCAATGTTTGTATGCACCGGTATAAAGAACTGTGAAATGTGTACTGGTCAAAATGTGACCAAAATGTGTTGTTCTTTAATAATTGAATGTCTATAATCATTGTTGCTTCCGTGAGCATCATTTATAATATCACAATATTCAAAGATATGTGAAAAATTATTTTTTTTAATAATCATAGGTGCCGATAAGATCAATGTAAAATCAGCCATTTGTTTTTAGTTTAGACAACATCCCGTGATATATTTTCTGTCTCTAAGGAATTATGCATAGACCTCATTGTCAAATACCAGCAAAAGCATGTTTTTTTTTTGTTTACGGAAATGCCTAAAATAATAAACAATTTACAAATAGAACCGGAAGCACGTGACCTCTTCCATTTGAAAAGGTTACGCCTCATTAAGACTTGTCAATGTTACGTCAATGGTTATTAACCATTAGCAACAACCGTAAACGAATCTCGAGACGTAAATACCGAGCTTGGAAAACAGCAAAAACCTCCAACAAAGCCTCAGACTGGGAGCGCATCAGGGAGATTAAGAAAAATACGAGAAGAACTAACAGACAGTGCTATCAGAAGTACATTAACAAAATAATCGATGATAATTCCAACAACAGCCTGTGGAGGCTTATAAAAAGTAAACGTAGCGACCCGACGGGCACTGCACCCTTAAAGCATAACGGCTTGTCACACAGTGATAGCAAGACGAAAGCCGACATTTTAAATCATCAGTTCTGCGATGCTTTCACGAGAGAGGACGTAAGCACAACACCTAACATGGACGACTGCCCATACCCAGACATGCCGGCTATAAAGGTCAATACCAACGGCGTCCATAAGCTGCTCTCTAACCTTAACCCCACAAAAGCTGCGGGCCCAGACGATATACCCTGCCGACTACTCAAAGAATTAGCATCAGAACTGGCACCTGTATTGACCCTCTTATTTAACAAATCACTGGCCTCCGGGGAATTACCAGGTATCTGGAAACACACCCGAGTGCAACCAGTATTCAAAAAAGGGGACAGAAGCCTACCAGGCAACTATAGGCCAATCTCATTGACTTGTGTGTGTTGTAAGCTTCTTGAACAGATTGTCACGTCGGAAATCTCTAGCCACCTGAACATGTATAACATCATCACAGATGCTCAACACGGATTCAGGAAAAAGAGATCCTGCGAGTCTCAGCTCATTCTCACCGTTGACAACTTGGCAGCGACCGTCGACAAGGCTGGGTAAACCGATACCATCCTGCTAGATTTTTCAAAGGCCTTTGACAAGGTCCCTCACAAACGCCCCCTTCTCAAGTTGGATTACTACGGTATAAGAGGGCAGACCAAGAGATGAATTGATAACTTCCTCGTCGGCCGCACCCAACAGGTTGTCGTAGAGGGTGAAACTTCCACAATAGGACCGGTCATATCTGGAGTCCTTCAGGGCTCGGTTGTTGGGCCTTTGCTGTTCTTGATATTCATCAACGACTTGGAGAGTGGACTTCACTCCAGGGTACGACTCTTTGCAGATGACACCATCCTGTACGCTCCAATCGATAGCCCTGATGATGCTGTCCACTTACAGGAAGACCTCCTAAAGCTAAAGGACTGGGCATCGAAATGGCGAATGGAGTTCAACGTCGATAAATGCCTCCTCCTCTCTGTTTCAAGAAAAAGAACTAGGGATACCCACTAGCTATACTTTAAATGGCCAATCTCTTGCAAGGGTGTCAGAAGCTAAATACTTGGGTTTGAACATCACAGAAAATCTCCACTGGGGCATACATGTTCAATCCATTGTTGCCAAGTCTAACAGAGTCTGCGCCTTCATCCATAGAAACCTAAAGGGGTGTTCCTCGAAAATTGAGACCCACTGTTATAAAAGCTTAGCTCGCCCCATCCTAGAATACGCCTCGCCAGTTTGGAACCCCCACCAGCAAAACCTGATTGACAAACTGGAGATGACCCAGCGACGCGCAGCACGTCGAATACTAGAGGACTACAGCACCAAATCAAGCGCCTCTGCCTTAGTAGCAAAACTCCACCTAGATACACTACAACAACGAAGAGCAATTGACAAAGTGTCCATGATTTATAAAATCATCAACGACCACGTGGACCTTTCGACCCAAACAAACAGAATGCATAAAGTGTCCCGCTCTACCCGAGGCCATCAGCTCAAGCTGCATGTCCCACATGCACGCACCGACGTCTACAAATATTCTTTTTTTCGTCAGCCATTAGGCTGTGGAACTTCCTGGACCAGGCCTCCATCACTGCCCCTACAGTTCCAGCCTTCATTCAAATCGTCACTAAAGTGCTGGTCCAAAAACCTAAAGTGACACTCTTTTATCTGTATATAACTGTTGTTTGCTATGTTATGTTTGCTATTTTATCTTATGTGTATTTAAATTGTGGACTTTTTCCTCGGTTCTACGAGGTCTCCACAGTATTACGAAGAAGATGAAGTAACCCATTTCCAATCATGATTGTTTTTAAGACGTAATGCCTTTAATTAACATTTCAAAGTTTGAATGTAATAATTAAGACTTAAAGAAATTAAAACGAGCGTAGTTAGAAATTGATAATTTAAGTAATATTTATTTCTTAGCCCACTTTGGAAATGAAGAAAATGTATGATTTCTTTTCGCGATTGAATGATGTTCCGACTTTGCTGGTAAGTAAGAAAACCAGACTGACTGAAGAAATAACGGCAGAAGCCAATGTCACAGAAGAAACCCTAATGGAACTATCGGAACCAAAGCCGTCAGATATAGTTCTTGGTTCCTCTGTTACTTTTGAACAACTGCAGCCTGCAGATGTTGTCTGGCCTACCTGCTGGACTTTTGATCAAATAAATTATTTCCTTGTGAAATATGATTGGCTATCTATCCATAATAAAAACTTAGTTGTATCGCTTGCCAAAAAGTTGGCAATCTCTGAGTCGAGGCAAAGATGGGAATGAAGGTATCGAACGAATGGGCCGACAATAAAATAACTTACTTCGGTACTAATCGACAACCACAGCTTATTAAGTCTTTAAGAAAGAAATTATTCGATCCTAAAGAAACTGCGTCACACAAAGCTGCGCTTAAGATCCTAACAGAAGCCGAGGCAGCTCCTATTGAGAACGTGATGTTAAAGGCATTAACTCGTGAGAAAATTGTAACTGCAAAGATTGTTCGTACAGCATATAAAGTAGCCAAAGAAAACCAATGGTTAAATCATTTCGAATCTGAAATAGATTTGCAAGAACTAAACGAAGTTGAGATGGGTCGTATTATTCATTCAACCAATGCTTGCAGAAATATAGTGAATCACATTAGTTGTGAAATGAGAAAAAAAAATTGTTCCAAGAAATTGTACGGTCGAACAATACAATTTCATTGATCATCGACGAATCAACTAATCTTAGCCAAAAATCGACTTTAATTGTGTATATTCGAAATGTTTGTCTTGCAGACACTGGAATGATCTCAACAGTACATTTATACTTGGATTTGGTAGAACTCGAAAGTGTAGCCGCAAATGGAGTTTTTGCTTCTTTACTACACTACCTTCATTTCAATGGGTTATCAGAAGACTTTCTAAGAAGGAACTTAGTTTCTCTTGCATATGATGGAGCAGCTGTGATGTTGGGAAGCAAAAGTGGCGTCAAGGCATTGCTAAAAGAAAAGTTTCCATTGGTTCTGGTTTGGCATTGTGCAAATCACCGACTTGAACTCTCCGTTGGTGATGTCGTAAAACAAGTTTCAGGGATCAACAGATTTAAGGCATTCATTAATAAACTGTATGTAGTTTATCATTCTTCACCCCAAAATCACCTCCCACTACAGCTTCGCCAGAGCCCTAGCTATGACACCTTCAGGAGCCGGCTGAAGACTCACCTATTTCGTCAGCAGAATTAGCGTATTACTATATATTTCGTTGTCTGTCTGTATTCTGTAACTGTCGTCTGCGCATAGAACTGTCACCAACGGGATATGCGCTATATAAGCACCGTTATTATTTATTTATTTATTTAAATATGTGCTCGTTTGTTAGAGGCTGAGTTGTAAAAAATTGGAAGAATGTTAAGCACGCGTTGGGTGGCATCCAGCTTCCGTTCTGTTTTAGCTGTTTAGGAAGATTATGAAGTTTTGGTACCACATTTTGAAGAAGCAAAACTTGACTCAACCAGAGACAAAAAAAGATTAATGCATGTATGAAGGTTTGCAGCGAAAGATGACTTCTACTGCGATGCGCTCCAAGAATTGTCAGAGTTATGTTTAGATTTGCAAGAGCGCAACATAGACATCTACAGAGCAGATCCAAAAATCAAGGCTGTTATACAGATTTTTGAAGAAAGGCAAATTATTCAAGGCCCTTAATATAAAATTGCGGCCATTGCTGTAGATAGTAACCTTTTCAAAGAAGTTTCACTTCACACAAAAACTGTACCAGTGATCCACCAATTGACGTAAAAGCTTTTTACAAAAAAATACAAGAATCAATTGAACAAAGGTTGCTTTCTAGTGAAGATGCTGAGTTGGCATATTGGGCTCGAGTGCTCGATACAAAGCAATGGCCGGACAACATTGGTACTCACTTAACATTTGGCGAAACAGAAATGAGAAACTTGTAAACAACATTGCAATTAAACGAAAGAATAACGATTCGCGGATTTCGTGAATATCTCATCGAAATAAACTACTTCATTTGCAAATTGCTCTCCGTACAATCCCAATTTCTTCAAGTGAAGCCGAAAGAGGATTTTCGCAAATGAATCTTATCATCACTCCGATAAGAAGTGCATTGATGACAACAACTGTATCTTCACTGTTATTTATCAGATTAGTTGGACCATCACTCGCACGTTTTGACCCCACAAGATACGTTGATTCATGGTTGCTTACAGGCAGACATGCAGCCACAGATACCAACAGCAATTAACGCAGTCGGGAGTATACGTCAGATGAGAACTTGATCAAACTTTTGAATTAATTATGAATAATTTATTCAACATTTATAATTCATTTTCATTTTAAACAGGGTTCTTTCTTTCCTATAAAACACAAGAGAACTTAACACAATGTTTTAAAAGTAAATCAAGAATAACTTAAAAAAGTTTTTAGTTAAATTTTATAAATCATAACAAATGTATACGGTATACTAATAAAGTAATAATAAAACAATTTAAGTTGGTTAATAAAAAAATTAAATTGTTTTAGACATTTAGTATCTTTGCAGTTGTGATTTAGCTTGCAACGATGTGCGAACTGATAGTTAAAAGTTAGGCAATTCATCACTTAGTACCGTCACCTATTTTGTTACGAAAAAACACTGTATATTGTCACGTGCGAAACAGCTACTGACGTATGATAATATATTTTTACTTCCTTTATTTTAAGTTGCAATTTCTGTCTGTCTGCAATCATGCGTCGTGGGAGCAAAACTTTGCTTCGATTTTTCGACCACTTCCCGTGGTCTGATCGATCTGAAATTTGGACAGCAGACTTGTCCCGACTAACAATACATCCTGTCAAATTTTCAGTTAAAACGACTTAATAATACTACACTTATGACAATATTCATTTCTTAAAAGGAAAGTATAAGAAATATATTGATTTCGCGTTAAAAATGCCTGTGCAACTTTTTATACTTTTTCGGTGCAAAGCTAGAAAAAAAAATTATGCGCTAAGATTATTTTTAGAACAATTCATACCGAGTAAGGAGATATTTTTGAGATTTGCGACACAGATATTTTTCTGTACGTTTCATTTCCAGTAGTCAATCAATTATTTAATTACATGATGGTAAACTTAGTTTGCAAATAAAGGGAGTATAATGAAAACTTCGTTTTTATGGTTTTTCTTGTACTCCCTTTATTTTAAGTTGCATTTTCTGTCTGTCTGCAATCATGCGTCGTGGGAGAAAAACTTTGCTTCGATTTTTTGACCTCTTCCCGTAATCCGATCGAGCTGAAATTTGGACAGCAGATTTGGGGCGCCTAACAATACTTCCTATCAAATTTTCAGTTAAAACAACTTAATAATACTACACTTATGACAATATTCATTTCTTAAAAGGAAAGTATAAGAAATATTTTAATTTCGCGTTATAAATGCCTGTGCAACTTTTTATAGTTTTTCGGCGCAAAGCTAGAAAAAAAAATTATGCGCTAAGATTATTTTTAGAACAATTCATACGGAGTAAGGAGATATTTTTGAGATTTGCGACACAGATATTTTTTCTGTACGTTTCATTTGCAGTAGTCAATTATTTAATTACATGATGGTTAACGTAGTTTGCAAATAAAGGGAGTATAATGAAAACTTCGTTTTTATGGTTTTCTTGTTAGGAACGTATAATTACTACATTTTTTGATTCACATCCCTCTTGGATCCCACAAGGTTGTACAAGAATTAGTATTTGCAATATATTTTTCTAGCTTTTTATATTTGATTGGCTCGTAGGATGTTAAAGTAAATGTTTAAAAAAAGTTAGATATTACTGTACCTTAATAATTAAGAAATACACAATCCTGTTTGAAAATAGTAATCACAATTTATTCCGAACAAGAATGAAGGTTTGAATGGAACAGAAAAACCGAATACAGGTATCAATGGTGGACGATACACTTAACCAGTTGAGATTCTTCTAGACCATAGGTTCTCAACCTTTTTCGGCTCACCGCCCCCTTTTACAATTTTTTTCCGCTCACCGCCCCCCCCTCCCAAACTTTCTTTTAGTGCCACCCCCCTCCTTCCTTTTCCGCCCATGTGGACTATAGTTTCCGCAATTTTTTAGGGCGGACTAGACTTTTTGTGTGATTGTCTTAAAATAAAAAAACTGAAAAGGAAACGTAAGAATTAATAGATCAAAAAATTGCCTCAACAAAAGGTTTAAATAAATCAATATTAATGTGAATCGTTTGCCTGGTGTGTTGCAAGCAATGTGTCTATTTTTATGTATATTTTCAATCATTACAATAACTACCCAGTTTGTATGATTACCAATTATCTATACCTCTTAACAATAGTGCTATTATTAATTTAACAGTATGAAACACATTACCTCTCGGTAAAACTGATATCAAAATATCATTAATATTAACAGATGTTAGGGCGCAGTGATCCATCAGCAGGGTTGACAGTCCGGTAAACCAACCACAGGACCAGCCGGCCGCACATCATATTTGCCAAACACTGACCCCTACTTCATCGAAAAGTCACTGCGATTACTATTTTTTATTAATATAATAATATGTAGGCATACTGTTGGGGGGTATCAGATATTTAGCAGCACATTTCATCCAAAAACTAATCGATTCAAATAGCTGAGGTGTTCAAATTATATCAGGTACGTTTGTACCGCCCACTTGCCCTTCACCGCCCCCCCCCCCCCCAATCGCCCCAGGGAATGTCAGCGCCCCCCCTAAAGCTTCTCACCGCCCCCCGGGGGGCGATATCGCCCCCGTTGAGAACCTATGTTCTAGACCATATCAGGCTGTAATAACATATATATAATAGATTGGTCAAACACGGTCCTTCTACAACAGCGCCCATACTAAAACTGATCTAACGATCTCTAGCCCCGTGCGATGTATGACGCGTTTTAATGCAGTGACGTAGTGTCTAGACAGATATTCACGTTTTTATTCTTATTATGGACAAACATTTTGGGTTAAAGATTTCTCTCGAACTTAATTAGATATTAATAGAGTACCAATATAACTTAGGAAATAACACTACTTTCCTTTACGTAACAATATATATATATATATACTAAAAACTACTAAAGAAATATGTTTTGCATTTGTCTTTCAGAACTATTGCGAACTATTTAATGTGGAGATTTGTTCTGTATGTGGTGAGAATAGGAGCCTTAGGAAAAAAATACGACGATCTTGATCTATTGAAGACTTATGATAAGGTTAGTTTAACATTGATAAACCTAGTTCACTGTTTGCTTATACTGCATGATTCTTTTTGACAGTATAACGTATAATTAGACAATCATGTTCACCGTGTCTGTACCCATGAGCCTGAATGTTGGCGAAGTGAGACAAACAACCGATACGCCCCTGTTTGATAATTGCACCGGTAAGCTAAACGCATTGTGGAACAGCCTCTTTTGCATTTCCGAAATTTCATTGCACATGCGTAGAGCCACCGAGAGATTTGGTGGGGAGGAAGCAAAGTACGCAACATCTTTTCTCGCCAAGCCTGGTGCCTGATTGACTAGGCCTATAGTAGAGCGAGACTGGGGGTATACGATCAAAGCACCACATTAATTATTTAAGCGAATTCCCCAGGTGGGGAGAGAGTTTAGTGCGTGTGACTGAGGGAGACTGTACCCTATGTTACACGGTACACCATATCAGCCTATATAAGTTCATGGCGTGCGCAACCTTGGAAACGTGTCTTTTGAGAGCGTCCTACAAAATCTCTTTAGACACAAACGGTTCCATACTGAAAAGTTCAAACTACTGATTATAATTAATGACTAATTAAGACTGAATGTTCTGGGATCGAATCCTAGGTGAAGGCTGGGCTTGCCAGGGACTTGTGGGTGTCCCCGAGACTACCCATCTCTGACGGGCACCTGACATGAGTTGGTGTAAAATAGAGGCAGCTGGTCATTGTGCTGTCCACACAATCCCCTAGTTTGCCGCGCATACAGAAAATGATGAACTCTGTTTCACCGGCCCAATGGATCAATGTAGTCCGACGCACACTTTACTAAGACATGTGTTATATATTTAAAGGGCACGTTGATTTACCAGCAGATACTTATGCTACAATTTCTCTCCAGGTTTTTTATGGACTTTCATCCCAGACAGCAAGGTTCAGAACGTGTATTCGGTATATTACTAACGGTTTCAAATTAATCGCTGGTCTGATGTTCGTAAAGGATAACTTCGATCCGGAGTCAAAAGTTATGGTAAGTTATGGAAAGTGGGGAAATAATAATATACTTTCTTTATACTTTTTTATATACTATACCTAAATAGGTCAGTGACACAAACTCACGTGATTTCAAATTGACCAATGGGGATCCGTATGCGTAAATACACTATCTTTATATATATATATATATATATATATATATATATATATATATATATATATATATATATATATAGGCCCTATATATTATATATATATATATATATTATTATATATATATATATATATATATATATATATATATATATATCTATATATATCTATATATCTATATCTCAATTACCAGTAGCGTAGACAGGGGGGGGAGAAGAAAGGGGGAGAGACAGCTCCCTCTACGACCATTTTCGAAAAAAGGGCCTTTTTAAGAAACAATATTTCATTAATAACTTTTTTGTCACGAAAATGTATGCTGTTTTAAATTTTATTCTTTAAATTTAATTTCAACAAAATATTTGGGTAAAATCTAATTAATAAACATAATTTAGATTATTACCTTTTATACCCAGTACATTGCTCTACATCAATATAAGAATCCTAATTCCCCCACCCTCTCTCCTTTTTCCACCCGCCCCCCCTAAAAAGTTGTCAACGGAAGCTTATCAACATTTTTAATCTTAGCAACATCACTGAAAGCTTTTTTTTTTTGGTGCGTCGACTCATTCGGCTCTTATTATTCAATGAACAATATCCAAACATTAAACAAACAGAACATCAAGCACAGTTATCTAGAAACATACATTTTTGTCTAAGAATTAATTTAACACATGGTAAGTTAAATTTTAATTACATTACATTTAAACTCTGGTCGTACCAAGAATAACGATGTTTAAAATTATAAATATATGTTGCGACTTATAGGCTATAGGCCTATTATTACATACGTTGGTCTAGGTCAGTGTAGGTATGTTAAAATCCGATCTTTTTTATTCATTTATTTATTTTTTGATCATAAAAACTGTTCCGTGGCTCGGCAAACATTGTGGATGGTAGGTATGCTTTGATCGTAGTATTTTTGTTTAACAAAAATATATCACGCTTTTTGATTTCAGTAAACTTGACTTATTTTTAATAATACACACGTTTAAGTGTAATTTGTAGACATTGGTTTGCTTTTTATTATATTTACTAGTGGTTATGCCCGTCAAAATGACGGAGAAACGAATGTGATTTGTTGAGAGAGAAAGAAAAAAGACTATGACAATAAAAACTTAAGTGAGATCGTTTCTTTCGGTATTTAGTTTTTGTTCTTTTTAATTGTTTCTGGTCGCCCAGACCCTGGCATATGCATAAGAAATGTTGCTGGCAAACTTCTGGTATTGGACTATTGTAATTCGCTTTTGGCTGGTCTCTCGGCCTCCTCCCTTCAAGGACTCCAACGTATCCAGAACTGCGCAGCCCGACTAGTTCTCAAGAAGAAGAAGTCAAATAATATCAATCCTCTGCTCCGATCTCTGCACTGGCTACCCATCAACAACCGGATCTCATATAAGCTGGCTTCTCTCTGTTATAGGTGCCTGAATAACTGCGCCCCGGATTATCTTCGCTCTTGTATGGAGCTCTACACCCAGTCCCGCCCACTTCGTTCGGCTTCTGACGCGCTTACTCTGCGGATCCCTCGTGTGAGGCTAGTGTCCGCTGGCGAACGTTCATTTTCCTACGCAGGACCGTCCGCTTGGAATCACCTCCCACTACAGCTTTGCCAGAGCCCTCGCTATGACACATTCAGGAGCCAGCTGAAGACTTACCTATTTCGTCAGCAGAATTAGCGTATTACTACATATTTCGTTGTCTGTCTGTATTCTGTAACTGTCGTCTGCGCATAGAACTGTCACCAACGGGATATGCGCTATATAAGCACCGTTATTATTATTTATTATTATTAAAAAGTAGGAAACAGTTGTGTTGACTTGAACTGTTATTAATAATATTAAGTTAACACTAATATACTATTGTTAGACTGGAGCTCTCTCACTTCAGTACTTTTGGCGGTTGTCTATGAATGGCTCAACGAACCCTCTTCTAAAAATAAAATTTCTCCATCTTCACAAACAAATTCACTCTCCGTGGCGATTTTCAATAATCAATCAAATTTCATTATTGAATTGCTTGTAAAAATAGCGTGGCATTTCCACTGTAGTGTCGGGTTGCGTCACCTTGATTTTTCCGATAAATATCTGGACAAGAATGCAGCTTGAATAATGATAAAACGCTATTACCTTGAGTATTTGAAAAAATATAATTCCAGATGTTTTGACCTCTTGTAATGCTGATAATTATTAACCGGACTGAGATCCCATGCTAGACTGGAGATCTCCCGTTTGGCGGTTGTCTAGGAATGATTCTTATTTGGCCCAACGGGAAACTATGTCTCTCTGACGATAGAAAATAATTGTGCAGCAATTCTTCAATTTTGTCGATCTAGATTAGTATTCAAATTATCTTCAAGCAACTGCATTATGTAGCCAACTTTTATTCAACAAGTAAAACTGTGTAAAATTCATGGAGTACAGATAGAGCAATATTAATGTGACCTATCAAGACGGAAGGTAAGCTATCGTCTGTCGGCAGGCTAGGCTCGAGACTATTTTATAGGCCTACTCCCCGGCAAAAAATCTAAGCGCGGGAATATGACATCACGGCCCCCCCTTGCCTCTATCCAATGGAAAGCTTGCATTTAATAGACAGCTCAATTCTATGAATAATTATTACTAACCTTCGCGGGCAAAACTAAGCTATCTATTGGCTGTAATATCAGACAATGTCTAGGAATAATCCAGTTACAGCTGGTTTATGAATGAATCGTCGTTCAAATGATCTTAACTCTGTCTTTTGTGTTAAGACGAATAAAAAATAAACCAATGCATAAGTTAATGTAGGAGAAAATAAACAGTCGCGTCCTAATAATGAAAGTATTTTAAGTAGGAACATTATGTTGAGGGGAAAGATTAATAGATGGGTGGTTCAAATAATTAGTGTTATACACTGTCACGTAACACTATCGAAAAGAAAAAAAACCCACAAATACCAAAAATAAAAAGGTAAATAAAGAACAACGTAGAAAATAATATTTTAATATATGGAATCCTTCCATCCTCAAGGGATGATGGCGAAACAACATATATAATTACCGTGAGTTTGTTTGTCTGTTTATATATTTATTTATATATATGTTTGTTCGCTATAGGCTCCTAAGCCTTTTGACTAATCGGGACAAAAGTTAAATGTATAAATCGGAAACGTAATCCAAAAGATAAGTTTATTTTATGACTTATAATCATGAATGAGTTAATTCATAAATCAAAAAAAGTATATCCATCTATACAAATAAATATAACCTTACATAGCAAATGGCCGTTTCCGTCCATTGACTATTTTGAACGCGAGATTCACTATGTTGAACGCGAGGGTCTTTTCGGGATTTCCCAATTCTGTTGTCTTTTTTTTGATGTGGCGAGACCTTTTTTAAAAGTTACGCAACGCAAATTAGCTTGGAGAGTTTCAATGGTTTACTTAAAAAAAAAAAAAGCGTATGACGTAATGTCTATCATATTATTTCTTTTTCTAAAATTATAGATGTTTGCATTATTAACCAAATGTTTTAACTATTTAATGGATTTACGTCGCTATTGAGAATTTCCTTTAATAGGCGACTGTATACACTCTATAAATTAAAGGATACGAATTATAAAAAAAACAAGTTAGGCCTATAAATGATTACTTTCAAATACCGGGTACCGTAAGCTTGACAGCAACAATATAAAATAAAAACTAAATACCGAAAGAAACATTCTCAATACTGTTTTATTGATACAATAAGCAAGAACAAAAATTAAATACCGAAAAAATATTTTTCAATATAGTTTTTATTGCATTGAAATATTATTTTCTAATTTTTTCTTATATTATTATTTTTTTTTTAATGTTAAGTATTTGTGGTTTTTTTTCTTTTAGATAGTATATTATTGTTAATTTAATATTATTATTAACAAGTCAAGCCAACATAGTTGTTCGCTACATTTTAATATCGAATTTAAAAGTCTCTTAAAAAAACCCGGACGAGCCTTTCGGCTATTGTGTCCAGTGCGTAACGCTTAGGATTGATCAATCTCTGTCCGGGCTCTAGCCACCCAACGTCACGCCATAGGCGTGGCGTGCTGTGTAACGGGAAGGTTTCCGCAGCCCAGCGATCGTTCACTGCGGTTCCCCTAAGAATCATTATCGTGGTGGCTTGCTAGTATACCTGCACTGTCACCCGTAGCACAAATCCTATAGGCCTACTATAGGTACATGAATCCAGGCACCGGGTGGTTCTCGAGACGGGATTGCAGCGTCCATTGCTTCCTCCCCACCGAGACCAGTGGTCTCTCGGCAGTGTAATGGACCGCAGATCAGCTGCGGGGGATGTGCCCCATGCGTTCGCCCGCCAGTGTATTCTTAATGGGAATGTATCGGCGGTTCTTAATGGGAATGTATCGGCGGTTTACACACTACGCCAGTCCATGAGGCCACAATTCTAATGCATATGCCAGGGTCAGGTCGACCAGAAACAATTAAAAATAACAAATACTAAATACCGAAAAAACATTCTCAACACTGTTTTATTAATACAATAAGCAATAACAAAAAATAAATACCGAAAAAATCATTATCACTTTAGTTTTTATGGTAATAAATATTTTTTTGTACGCTTTTTTTATTATTTACCTTTTTATTGTTTGGTTGTTGTTTTTTTTCTTTTAGATAGTATAATGTTGTTAATCTAATGGGCTATTTATTATTAATAACAAGTCAAGTCAACACAACTGTTTGCTACGTTTTAATACCAGAAGCTTGACAGTAACAATTATTATGCTATGCCAGGGTCAGGGCGACCAGAAACAATTAAAAAGAACAAAAACTAAATACCGAAAAGAAACGTTCATTGTCTTTATTGTAATATCCAAAATGAACTATGTTTTTTTTTACAGATTTCACCACTTTCTAATGATGAATGGTCCTTCGTATTATTTTTTTATTATAATTAATGCAAATTTGTCTTTTCCAAACTATAACTTACTTTGCCCGGGGGCGGAGTGCGGGAACAGAAAATGGGTAACAAAAGGGATATTTAGAACCGAAAATAGATGTTGAGAAAAAAAAGGATACTAACATCCCTAATGTGAAGTAGAAGACAGACGATAATAATAACAACGGATTATTTAAGCTAATCACTCAAATAGAGTGTTTATAAACTTTGTAATATTAACGCCTACACATAAATGTGCAGTCCTTTGAAATCATTTGTTTCGCAATTTCGGTTTATTTTTCGGTTTTGTCCGAAGTAGTAGTTAAACTTTTGGTTTCGGCTTCGGTTTCGGCCGAAAGTCAATGTATAATATTCGGTATGTTTTCATTTTCGGCCGAAACTAAACATTTGGTTTCGGTCGGTCTCTAATTTTTAGCATAGCCACCACCATGGCTCCAAATGTCGGCACTTTTAGATCACAAAAATGCTCTTCCCGTAACTGAAACGGCCTAAGGATATTGAGGAATAACTGCTTTCTTTATATTGACACTCGCTTTCGTAGTAGACAAGAAAATAGAGACAATGTGGACGTTTTTTCTAGTGGTGTTCGCAACATGATCGTGTTCGCGCTGAGGTGATTTA
The DNA here is from genome assembly GCA_949126835.1 of Anisus vortex. Classification (NCBI taxonomy): domain Eukaryota; kingdom Metazoa; phylum Mollusca; class Gastropoda; family Planorbidae; genus Anisus; species Anisus vortex. The sequence continues at coordinate 27,497,558 of OX421507.1, forward strand.
CTCTAAGTTTGATGTTTCATTAAAATATTTATGTTAATAATAAGTCAAACTCTATTATGGACTTGGCCATGTAATTGATAACTCTTATATTGACTTATTAATTATGTGGCAAATTATACTTTGTTTCTTTTTTTTTTTTATTAAGGGTCTAGACATGATCGCTGAGCTTAAAAATGCATTTAATGAGTTTTTACAAAAATCGGACTGGATGGACGAGAAAACGAAACAAAATGCAGAGGAAAAGGTAACAAGACTTTCCTTATAGAAAATATGTGTACGCAACTTTTAAAAGTAATCATAATAGACAGAAAAACATTATAATGTTTGTTTTGTATTAACGTTTTAAAAGTATTTTCAGCCATTCAAATACAATGAATTGTTACAAAGTCATCATTGAAAAATGATGATACATTTGTCAAATTTTTCATCATTTCAAAAAGATGATAGTTTGTCCAATTTTGTTATCATTTCAAAATGATGATATTTTGTTCCATTTGGTTATCCTCTCAACATGATAATAATTAGTCCGATTTTGTCATCTTTTCAAAATGATGTTAATTTGTCCCATGTTGTCATCTTGTCAAAATGATGTTAATTTGTCCCATTTTGTCATCTTGTCAAAATGATGTTAATTTGTCCCATTTTGTCATCTTGTCAAAATGATGTTAATTTGTCCCATGTTGTCATCTTGTCAAAATGATGATAATTTGTTCTATTCCGTCATCATTTTAAAATGATGGTAATTTGTCCAATCATGTCATCATTTCAAAATAGTGATAATTTATCCAATCATATCATCATTTAAAAATTATGATATTTTGTTCCATTTGGTTATATCTTGTCAAAAAGATGGTCATTTGTCCGATTTTGTCATCGTGTCAAAATGAAGATAATTTTTCCCATTTCGTCATCTTGTCAAAATTATGGTAATTTGTACAATTTTGTCATCGTGTCAAAATGAAGATAATTTTTCCCATTTCGTCATCTTGTCAAAATTATGGTAATTTGTACAATTTTGTCATCATGTCAAAACGATGGTATTTTGTCCAATTTCGTCATCTTGTTAAAATTATGGTAATTTGTCTGATTTTGTCATTTGAAGACGGTTTTTCTGTTAAACAATATTGAATTTCAAAAACATGTTTAGTAATAGTGGCAGTCTTTTTGTAAGGGACGTTTTATATTCGTTTTACAATAACTTTAAATTAAAGACATACATTTATTGATTACAGTGTGAAAATGCAGGATAGTGTGGTCAGTACGATGCTTTCGTGACTGCAATATTCACACGTTGGGTTACCTACCTCACTTGGTTCGTTGGTCTAGAGGTCAATGTCAATGTTTCAGACCAGGCAATACTCCGTTGATAATGCTCGATATTTTTATTTGCGCACTAATCACCCAGCGGGTTTCATCTACTCTTCTCACAATCACTCAAAATGACAAACGAATTAAGAAAACAGGCAATCAGTGTATAGACTTTACGTTTAATCTGTAATCACATGGAGACATATATATAGACACATATAAACAATCAGACACATCTATCAGAACAACAGCTGTATTTGGACGAGTCCAAACATTGGTAAAATATCAAAAGAGGGAAAATGAATTATTCGGAAATAACGAGTACACATATATTACAGCACATTATTAAAATAATCCGAAATCAGTCACACGTTATAGCTAATATGTCTTTCCGTGTGTGTGTCTGTCGAAAGTCAAGTCTACACAATATATATGAAAACACTGGCAGTCAGGGTCGGTCCTTCGTATGTCGTCACCAAACCCAGTCATCTGTCAATCAGTGTCTCAGAGGCGTTTCCGACTGACCAAGGCTATTATCTCCCTTTGTCTTGTCTCCTAGTTGGTCTACACACGTCTAGAGTCTAGGTCAAACATTGCACCATCTTTCAATCTTAGTATATCTCCATGCTTCTAACGAGTCCTTTGTCCGCAGACATACTTAATGGTCTATCTGTACGTATCACTACATCCTACCTCCCGCCTAGACAAAGGCGCTTAATAGAGCTATGCAGACGCGGTCAAACTCAAAGGAACAGATAACACCAACTAAGGAGTGGCTGCTTGTACCTGCGCGAGGTCCGTATACGAAAAAAGGAACAAAGGGGAGCGGTTTTGTGAAATAATACAGTTCTATTAGAATTAAACATTAACATTACTTTATTCTGACAGAATAAATTCATTTTACCAAAAGTTGGCTACCCGGAAGAAGTGCACAATGATACATATCTAGATGATTATTATTTCAATGTAAGTGATAGTCTAATGAATTAGTATTATATTACATTTGCTATCTACATACATAGTAAAATATTGTCAGCAATACATGTAAAGCAAAGGTATATAATACCAATCTATTTGTCTAGCTAGCAATCTATGTGTGTAGCTAATTAATAGCTAGCAATCTGTATGTGCATGGAAATGTAACCTAGCAATCTATATGTGTTGTGAAATATAAGCTGATTAATCAGAGCCTTTACAAGCTTATGTAGCTCCCCAGGGCAAAAGTTTCAGCGCCACCCCCTTGCATACTGTAACTGCTTGTTTAGTGCTATATTTGCTATATTTAGACTACATTTGCCGCCCCCCCCTGGAAGTGTCGCCCCCGGGCATAATTATGACCCCCTCTGCCCTAAATGAGGGCACTGTTAAGCAATTTATATGTATAGCTAAATATAAGCTACCAATCTATGTGTTGTGAAATGGAGGCTAGCAATGTAAAGGTATTTTGAAATAAGAATAGAACGTCTATTATTGATTCTATTGGCCAAGGAACAGCTCGATTTTTGCATTATTGCAATAAAACACATATAACTGCTAAATAATTGCAATAAATAAGGGAGAACAACAAAATTATTGCTATAAAACGCAAATCACAGCTCTAATTGTTGATTGTAAATTAAGCGAAATTCGATAAGAGAGTAAGATTACCAAGTTTATCTATCTTTACTTATAAGGTTGAAGGTCAGGGCCCATTTCTTCGTTTATGTGTTAATAATGTTTTATAATATTGTGAATTCTATTCTTGTTATTCCATGTGTATGTTTTTTTTTTTTTTTTTTTACCACAGATTACCTTCAATAATTAAACATACCTTGAGAATATGCTGAATTATGACAACTATTATTTCTACACGTCTTTCCGAGAAATCAGGCTACCTATAAAAAAAGAAGCGTAAGTGAAATTCAGTTCTCGATTCATCGAATTATAATTACCTTATCGACCATCAGAGTTAGATCAGCGTAACAATCCATGAATGCCTTTTCGCTAATGTGTAATAAATATTATGTTATCAACTTAGAATTTAGCATTAGACATTTGCGTGTTAACGTTAGAGATGGGAATACATCCCACTTTTAGAAGTTCAAGTTCGGGTTCCATACGGTTTGGCAAGCTGTGTTTGAGTTCGGTGTGACAGTTCGGGTTCGGTTAGCATTACTAATTGATATATCACTCGCTGTCCTATTTGACTCATTTTGCCTACGACTATTTAACATCACCTTATCCAAGGAGATAACTTGCATTGCCCCTTCCCTATCAGTTTAAGCATTTATTATAGAAATCATTTATTGATTTTATCATTATGTCAGTTTAGAATTGTATTATTTTTTTAAGTAAATACTATAAACTAGAAGAAAGCAATGAGTCAGGTTTGATATGTTTAATACATTATATAGAAGCTCACAAGAACAGCTGACCGTTATTCGATACTAATTCATATTCCAGCGCAACCGGAACTTTCGAGACAAACACAATAACTAAATACAGAGAGACACAATCATAACAACTAAGTAACAAAACATTCTCACTACAAGAACTAAAGTAGACATTGAACAGTAATAGATTTTCCATATCCTTTAATCATATTATGCAACCTTATTTCTGAAGAGTATTTAAAGTATCCCGTCGGACCAAATTGATCCATAGCACCTGTGAAGCAGTGTCAATGGCATACTAATGATTGTATGGCCAGCACAATGCCCATCAGCATTTACTTTATCAGATATTCATCAGAACTGAGAGAGACTCAGAGACACCCTTCGCGAACAAATTATCCCATCCATATTTTTCTGAGGTCTTATTTTTTCTTGGTTTTACTTATGATATAGAAAGTCATAATGTAATACACAAATGAAAGTTTGTAAAGAAATTTATTTTTTAAAGAAATATTTATATTTTTTAAAATGTTCTTAAGAATGGACGCCAGCAGAAAATGAAACTTAACCTTGCATGTTTGCCTTTTATTTCATTGAAAAATACGTTTTTTTAACAATTTAAGTTAAAATGTTTAATTTATAGCTTTTCAAAACAATAAGATAAGAAAATAGCGTAATGGAACATTGGCATTTGAATGACATCCGGGCACCGAATGGGTTAACTGAACAAACCAGGAAAACTAATAACATCATTAAAAACACATAATTAAAAATTCAAGACTAGACTCTAATCACAGATAAGCGTAGGACGCAATAATCTTCTTTACAGAAGGAGCGTGTGTCATATATTATATAAGATTATATAAAAAATATATATAATTTTTGTAAGTATGCAATTTTAGTCAAAATCACGACATACTTTGTTCGAGCGCTAAAAAAAAAACAAAAGCAGACACATGAAGAACATATTTAGACAGATCAGTATATATATTTTTTACATTCAATTAAAACATTGCAAACTATTAACTTAATTGTATGTCTTAAATCACATTTTACGAAGTGTCCTTTAAAAAGTACGCCAGCAGCATATGGGTTATTACCATCACTAGGATTCAAACCAAGGACATTTGATACGCCAGCCGAATGCTCTGCCGCCCTGGCCCTGGAATTATGGTTACCCGACATTTAAACATGCGACAGATAAACATGCGACACTTAAACATAGACACTTAACCACACGACAGATAAACATACGGACACTTAATCCCACGACAGATAAACATACGGACACTTAATCACACGACACTTAAACATACGGACAGTTAATCATAGCGACAGATAAACACACATTTTCACAATACCATTAACATAAATCGGAAAATAATATAGATTATGTTGCCAATAGTAAAAAATCGGTATAGAGGGAAGGTAAATACCTCATGGCATCAACAGGCCTACCGGGACACCTATGCTCTACGCCCACCCTTGGTTTTCCTCACTCCCATTTCATCGTTATTTATAATGACTTTAACCTTAATATTTATTTCTTTTTATTCAGTTTTTTTTTTTAGTTTTTAACTAGAAATCTATGTATACATTAGTTAAACAAAAAAAAAGCGTTCAGTGTGTTATCCAGACTTTTTGCTCAGTAAAAGTCTTGCATACTATCTATGAGCAGGGCAATAGAGATTCTTCATTGGCACGCTCGATGAAGTTAGACAAGAAAACATATACTACTTGTGCCAAGTGCCCTATTTACGTACGGTAGCTCACAAACAAAAAAGAAAACATATCAGTACCATAGTCTTATACATATCCAGTGCTCAATTATAAATACTTTATTGTTCTTAATGTTTTGGTTATTAGAATTTTAAAACGTATTCATATTTTTGCATTTTTTGGGAACTTAGTTATAAATAGAGTTTTTTTTTTCTTGCCACCATCATTATCAAATTAATTTTAAAAGCGGTTTCTAAATAATCATTGACCAATGCAATTAAAAGCTATATGTGTCAATTCGACCCACTAGTAGATATAAGAAGTATTGTGTTTTTTTTTATAAATAAAACAAGGTGTATGAGTTACATTGTAGCCGAATACAGTTAAAACACGAAGCAGGGATGGCGCTAGTGAAGACATAGGCCTAACGGATAAGTGGATTATGTAATACTGGCCGTCCGATCGCTGGTCTGGGCAGACACGCGTGAACTTCAACGTGAAGTAAGTCCCGCCCCTTCATCCGACCAGACAGTAACTAAAAAAAACTGAGGCGTCACATACAACAGCCCGCCCCCTCCCCCCTATCCCGACAGATAAACACATATTTTCACAATACCATTAAAATAAATAGAAAAATTATATAGATTTTGTTACAAATAGTAAAAGTAATGGGATAGGGGGAGAAAAATACCTCATGGCATCAACGGGCCTACGGGGACACCTGTGCCCTACGCCCATCATTGGTTTTCCTCACTCCCATTTCAACCCTATTTTTGTTGAATTTATTCTTTTTTTTTAATTTTTTATTATTGATTTTTTATTTGAACTATATACACATACAATTAATGAAACAAAAGCGTTCAATATGTTATCCATAGTTAGAATCTTTGTGTAAGCTTATAAACAAGTATTATAAATAATAGTTTGATTGAAAAAAATGGTACAGAGTTAATAAATATGTAAATTTAAAGAAAGCTGTTGATTATATTTTTTTATTGTTGGTTTATATAATATACAGGTGTCTGTGTTAGCGACTAGTCTATGGGTAGGGGAGGTTTTGTGACGCCACAATTCTTTTTTTGGCTCTCTGGTCGAAATTGGATGAAAGGGCAGTACTTCACACGCGTGGCTGGCTTTCCATCGTAATCGTTTACGATGGTCTTGGTGCAGACCGGCGATCGGGCGTCGAGCATTACGTAATGTACTTAGCACTAACCCGTTATGTCTTCACTAGCCCTATCCCTTCTTAGTGTTTTAACTGTATCCGACTAGAAGGTGGTTAAATGTAACCCATAACCTTGTTAATAAAAGAAAAAACTCTTATTTCTACTAGTGGGTCAAATATAGTATATTTTTCGTCTATAATATATTATTAAAATGTTTTATAGTCGAGAAAATTAGAACAAAAATAATGATAGTAAAAGAGAGAGAGAAAGGAAAAAAAGACCGTTCTAGATTTAGCATTTTGTCAATATATAAATAATATTAAGACTGTTCATAAATAGAGTGAAAATAATGACAATTATTATTTGAGTTTTTTTTTCAAAATAATCTTTAACAAAAGAAATTAGCCTTTAAAAAAAAGCGATGTGTAAGGGGTTAATTTAGTACATCGACATCCCATTGCCATTGTTTAATTTAGTACATCGACATGCCATTGCCATTGTTTAATTTAGTACATCGACATGCCATTGCCATTGTTTAATTTAGTACATCGACATCCCATTGCCATTGTTTAATTTAGTACATCGACATCCCATTGCCATTGTTTAATTTAGTACATCGACATGCCATTGCCATTGTTTAATTTAGTACATCGACATGCCATTGCCATTGTTTAATTTAGTACATCGACATGCCATTGCCATTGTTTAATTTAGTACATCGACATCCCATTGCCATTGTTTAATTTAGTACATCGACATCCCATTGCCATTGTTTAAACGTTTTTTTGTATCTGGACTGTTACTTTATAGCCTATATACGCGTGTATGTGTGTATATTTGCGGGAGAGGGGAGAGATATGGGGCGTGTGGCGTCACTGCCTCGAAGCAAACTGTCGTGCTTAGTTGCTGTCTGGCAGGTTTCAGCAATTAGTGGATGAAATGTAGCCTGGCAGATCTTGCACAGGACGGGGAGGGGTTTTACGAGTGATTGGATTTTACAAGTCTGCGATTGGATGGTGATTGTCAGAGCTTTCATAAGCCACTAATCATTAATGTCTTTACTAGTATATAAAGACTTGTTTCTGAGTAGATTTTTGAAACGATATGGCGACACAAGATACTGTTACATATGGTGTTTCTACAAAGGGACGGCCAACAATTTTTTACAGAGGTTTTGAATATGTTAAAGCACGTGATAATAAAAACGAAGAAATTTATTGGCGTTGCAAAATGTATCAGAATCACAAGTGTTCTGCTCATTTGAAGACAATTGGAGAGCTTGTTGTCGGCCACAAAGATAAAGATCATACTCATCAAGGCAACATGGCAACATCACTTGCTCGTCTTGCTGTCAGTAAAATGAAACAAAAGATGGAAGAAACAATTGCAACACCGGCTGCAATTGTAGGAATGGTGTCACTTGATTTGGACAGTCACACTCTGCAAGCATTACCAAAACGAGGAACTCTCACTAGAAGTCTTCAACGTCATAGAAAGGCTGCACTACAAGACAACACAGCTGTTTTGCCTCCTCCTCCATCTGACACTAATTTCGACGTACCAAAAATATTTGCTGATATGATCCTATATGACTCTGGAAGAAATGAAGATCGAGTGCTAATCTTTGGAAGCCATGATATGCTTGATGGACTTGCACGAGCAAAATTATGGCTTGCAGATGGAACGTTCAAGGTTGTTCCTTCCATCTTCTTTCAGCTATACACCATCCATTTTGAACTCGTCCCAGGAAACAATCCAGTTGCTGTTTACTGTCTGGTTCAGAATAAAGCCAAAACGACGTATGATCTTATTCTACAACAATTAAAAACACTCATCCCGGCGGCCAATCCCGAAAGAATTCTGGTCGACTTTGAGACGGCTGCGATGTCGGCATTTCAGACAGCATACCTTAACGCAGTCATCTCTGGTTGCTATTTTCACCTGTGCCAAAGCGTTCTGAGGAAGGTGAATGAAATAGGGATGAAGCAGGCATATGAAAATGACACCATAGTTCGTGGAGCAGCCAGGTGTATACCTGCATTAGCTTTTGTTCCTGAAAATGACGTCATGGAGGCTTTTGATCTACTTGCAGATGACATTGGAGATGCACACGAGCGAATGCCTGAGCTTCTGTCATATTTCGAACACACTTACATCCGTGGACGACGACGTGCTGGAAGAGGTGCCACTTATGGACCAGGTATATTTACTATACAATGTTGGAACCAATATCACGCTGCCGCTGACGGAATAGCTCGTACAACCAACTCTGTTGAAGGCTGGCATTACGGTCTGCAGTCATTTTTCCAGTGTCACCATCCCACTCTCTGGACATTCTTGGATGGAATCGGCAAGGATATCCAGAAGCAGAAGACGCTATTTCTGCAGGGTATTTCTGGGGTAGTTAACCCGCCAAAAAAGAAGTATCGTAACATAAAGGACCGTGTATCACGCGCAGTTAATCTTATTACAAGGCAATTTATTCACCATAATAAATTATGGATGAGACCTTCTATTTAGATCACACAAGTATAATTATGATTTATAATGTTATTACGGCTAGAGCCCCCATTCAATTTATGAAAATAATAGTTATAGTATTGTTATTATTAGTGTGAGTATCCTTGTATTAGTGAAGATCTTATTATATTATTCTGAAGTTTATTTGTAGTTGTCTAGAGTATTCCTGGTTCTTATAATCCCCTGGCAATTCACATAGCGTAGTTTTAGAGTTTTCAGTTGATTTACTTCATGTATAATTATTTATGTGGCTCATATTATACAGCAAGAACCTCGATGTCGAGTGGTAGTGTAGATTATTAATATAGTTGAATAAATATTACACATACACACATGTATATAACTTTGAAATATTGACGCTAACCAAGTTGTGTAGAAAGCAACGATAAATTTGGTTTAATTTACAACATCAATCCAGTAGGAATCCAAATAATATTATATACACAATCAAGAAATACACATATTCCAATTAGTAATGAATATCCTCAATGAACATATAGCATTGTAGTTAATAGTAGAATAATAAATTTTCCATAATACAACTCAAATAGAAACGATTCTCAGAGACTCAGAATCTTAGATGTTATCCGATCGAATGTACGCCAAGAACTGACCAAAAGTGTCGAATCGCGTAGAAATATATTACGGGTCAATCGTTGGAAAAACCAGACAGCCTAGTGACACGAATATTTAAATCAAGCCTGCATGTTGACTGCGTGATCAGAATGTCAAGCAATAATGCTCTAACAAAATAAGGAGAGACCGGTCGACCTTGACACGCTGTGTTTACGTGAACAGTTCATGTTTTTATCGAGGTTAATAAAAAAACAATAATGCTCTCATTAGGTTAGGAAAAACCCGGGGGGAAACCTTGAGCTGAGAAATATTTTATATCGTTTAAACGCAATTCGCTTAAATGATTTAGTTGGTTTATTAACATTACAATGTAGGGAATTTACGTTTCGTAACAGTCGCCCGTACCAAAAGGAAAAGAACATTGCATACTAAACAATAGAAGTGTGCAATTTCTTTTAGAACCGCCTGCACTTAACTTTAGTTCTAAACAATATACAAAAAAAAAACTGACTCCACCTGGGTAGTCCGTTAAATAAGACAAGTAAGGGAAATAATTTATTCTATTAAACCCTCATCATATAGGATCTCAAGTTATCCTTAGACCATAACACATGTTCGCGTTATTCAAAAAAATTATACTCTCTGAGATATCATTCCTTATAAACATCATCATCTTATTTATAAGGTAAAAATCAACATAACTAATGTTATTATATTAAACAATTCAATCATTAATTAATTCAACTTAAATGAAATTAATATTTAAATAAATTTTAAAGTAAGAGTTTAATCTTAAGTGTGTAAGCATGTGAAGTGTATGCACATTACTCTATCTTGGTTTTTACATAATCACAACTATAGTTTGATTGTTTCAAAATAAGGATGTACATTTCTGTTCATTCATTATCTTACTAATAAAGAAAAATTATGTTCATAAATCCATAATATTTATAAGTAACTTATTAGGTTCTTTTTTTTTTTTTCTACAACAATAATAATATTTGTTTTAGCAAATGGAAATATTCATGGCATAAAATAAGGCATAAGATATTGCATAAAATAATCACAACATATTCATATATTCATGCATTAATATTTTAAATGATCCGATTCTCTTAGTTAGGATTATCAGAATATATACATGAAGTTATCTATTTCCTTATACATTTGTTACATGCGCGATAGGGTGTCCGCGACGATGTGATCTTTTACCAATACGTAAGTTATTCTTAAGTTGTATGGTATTAACCCTATACGGATGTTGTTTGACAGGTTTAACATTATCATCTTTTAAAACTACATCATGGGTAACCAAAGTTGTTTTGTTAGGAACATCACTAAACAAATTTACATGATCATAGATTAAACCCTTGATAGAAGTCTGTTCACCTGAGTCTAGATGTGCCAGTTTATCATTGAGGTTTTTAAGTGCTTCAGTGTTTTGAAGTTTACTTTCTATGATTGTCTTTTTAAATTTAGGCGGGGGTGTTTCAACAGTTTTGATAGCACTCACTGGCCTAATGTCAGTTTGTTCTTCCCTAACAACATAAGGTTTTAGCATGTTTATATGGCACAGTCTCTGTGTTTTCCTTCTATCAGGGGTTTTTACAAGGTATGTTACATCACTGATTTTATCTAAAACCTGATATGGTCCTGTATATTTTGCACTCAGGGGTTGTCCAGACAATTGGGTCAACATGAGGACTTTATCACCAGGATGGAAACATCGGGATCTGGCCTTGACATCATAGTACCCTTTCATTCTTTTCTGAGCCTGCAAAAGATTATCTTTAACATGATTAAAAGCATGATAGATTCTATTGCTAAATTGTTCCACATAAGCTACGAGTCCAGTCTCTTCATCAGAATTTAACAAGGTTTCCTGCAACAGTTTTAGAGGTCCTCGAACTGAATGTCCAAACACTAACTCGAACGGACTGAATCCAAGAGATTCCTGCACAGTTTCTCTAGTCGCGAAAAGAGCGAATGGAATACCGCGATCCCAGTCTTCAGTGTTCTCAAAACAGTATGTGCGGAGCATGGTTTTCAGAGTCTGATGATATCTTTCTAGGGCACCTTGGCTTTGCGGATGGTACGCAGTTGAAGTTGCATGTTGGATGCCTAGTTTCTTTAAGACCTGGTTAAACAGCTTTGATGTAAAGTTAGATCCTTGGTCTGACTGTATAGTCTTTGGAAGACCGTATCTTGAACAAAATGCAATCAGTGCGTCAGATATCTTATCTGCGTTAATGGTGCGTAGCGGAATAGCTTCAGGATATCTCGTGGCAGTGCACATTATAGTGAATAAGTACTGGTGTCCTGTCTTTGTTTTAGGCAAAGGACCTACACAGTCTATTAGCAAGTGGCTAAATGGTTCTGCAAAGGCGGGTATTGGCTTTAGAGGTGCTACCGGTATAGTCTGGTTAGGTTTACCAACTATCTGGCATGTATTGCATGACTTGCAGTATTTTGTGACGTCACGATGTAGTCCAGGCCAATAGAAGTACGGAAGAATTCGACGGTAAGTCTTGTTCACTCCTAGATGACCAGCATATGGCGTGTCATGAGCCATGTGTAAGATGTCATTACGATATATGGCTGGTACCACAATCTGACTTCCTTCTCTGCAATTGTCATTATCACATTTCACATCTCTCCATTTTTGCATTAATATTCCCTCCTTCAGAAAAAATCCATTTCCGTTCATTTCTGCCTCCTGTTCAGTTATCACCTTTTTCTTCAGGTGTTTAATTCCTGAATCTCTATTCTGTTCTAATAGGAGTAATTGTCGAGGTGACAAATTACTTTCAGTAGTCTTGACTGAGGGACCACTCAAGATGTCAGCCAGGAAAGTTGCCTGTAGGTCAATTTCTGGTTCTATTTTTGACTTTGACATGGTTTCGACAGACTTTTGTTGTTGGGCCATACCTCTAGTGACGATGCATATAGGTTTGATAAAGCTCTCACTTTTATTAAGGTATTGTTTTTTCTTGGATATGGAATGCACCACGTCTCCAGCAATATCATTTCCCAGTATTAAAGAAACGCCTTTAAACGGAAGTGATTTGTATACACCCACAACTACATTTCCAGTGAAGTACGCACTCTTCAGCTGTATTTGATGCAAAGGAACTTGTACATTTTTCCTTGATACACCTTGAATAGTAAGATCCTGTCCTGTATATGTCGATTGTGACGTAGCAACAGTATTCTCTAAAAGTAGTGAAACCTCAGCCCCTGTATCACGGAGTATTCTGATGTTCTTTTCACTAGTGACACCATTTATTATGGATGACACGGTACCTTCTTCAATGAATGGTAAACAATTGCTTGGTATCTCAGTATCGATGAGATCTGTATCCAAGTTATTTTTGTAAGAGGTATGTTTAGTACTCATGGTGGTTCTATCTGATATAGACTCCTTGGAGCTCAGATTAGAATTAGAATTATTGAAAACCATTGTCTCTATTTCAGGAACTATTTCTGGTTTCAAGTTTCCTAGATACGTGTGTTTTGTCAGGTTATCTGCATTAGCACTAGGTATCTCTGTTTGAGTTCTAATATCCTTCTTTACATTTTCATGAGTTCTTTGTTTTGGCATTGCTACATACGATAAGACAACATTCTTTTTATTCGGGTTCCCATTCAATATCCAGCACTTTTCCTTAGTATGTCCAATTCGTTTACAATGGCTACAGGTTGGCTTGGAATTTGTTGGACCTTGATTGCTCTGCTGATGTCTCTTTGATTGATAGGATTCATTTGGATTCATGGTTTTCTTTTCTACCTTCATATCTCGATTCTGGAATTTAGATTTATCAACTGTTGTAAATTTATTGCTGGAATGGATAATAACATATTCGTCTGCCATCACTGCTGCTGTTTCTACTTGTTCTACACCTTTGTCTGCTAAATGTATTCTTACATCACCTCTGATGTTATTGTTAAAGTCTTCCATTAGCATAAGATTAGCTAATTTATCAAAGTCTTTGTTTACACCTTTGGATCGAATCCATCTTTCAAAATATTTCTTTTTCTGTCTTAGAAAATCAACATGGGATTGTTCCTGTTCTTTCTTAGACTCACGAAAAACTTTTCTATATTTTTCAGGTGTTAATGCATAACTTAGCAGTACTCTATTCTTGATCAGTTCATAATCATACAATTCCTCTTCAGTAAGACTTAATACAACATCAAGTGCCTTTCCTTTGTTCAGAGCTGAGCGTAGAAGTATAGCTTTCTTGCCCTCGGGAAATTGATAGTCTTTAGCGTTTCTCTCGAAAATCATGAAGAACTCTTCCACCGAATTATCTTCAAGAACTGGAATATGTTTCTTAAACTTATACAGTTCTGCATCTGCTTCAGAGCTTGCATTCGAATGATTTGACGTACGAGACCTTGCTATCTCAATTCTTTCTTGGCTTGCTATTTTCTCTCTTGCTATTTCTCTTTCCATCTCAATTCTCTGGCTTTCTCTTTCTCTTTCCATCTCAATTCTCTTGTTTTCTCTTTCCATCTCTAATTCCATCTTTCTTAACTCAAGTTTAAATTTCAATTCTTCACTTAAGTCACCAGTTGTATGCTTTACTCTTTGTTTTATAGGAAAAGGTAATTCATCATCTGATTCATCATTAATGTTATCATTAGCAGTAGTTTCTTCAATAATTAGTGTACCTTGTTTTCTTAAACACTCAGTTACCTCTTGAAGTAATTTAGTTTTTGATGGCCTAGTTTCTGTGATAGAAATGCCCAATGATTTAGCCAATTCTTTTAATTGTATCATTGACATTTTATTAAGCTGTTCTGAGGTTAGATCAAATATCTCTGGATCCAATGTAAGATTATTTGTGGCCTCCATTTTATATTATTAAAAGTTACTGTAAATCTTGTTAATAATACAATAAAAGTGTCTAACTTACTTTCTGTCCTTTGAATAATTCACTACACCACACAGTTCAGATTTTTCACAACAAGGTCATAAAAATAATACTTTCTTAGAGTTACTTTGTTTGATAAGGTAATACACAAGATAATTTTCCAGGCTGAATAGTTAAGTTTTCCGATTCTCAATAGCAATGTTCAATTCAATCACAATCTTTAGTATATTGTATATTGTTCATATTTTCCAACACAATCCATCCAAGTTACGAGTATGTATTACGTCAGTTGTAAATAGTTTGTGTAAATAGTATAACGATTCTTGAAGTTGAAGTAAATCCTCTAAACGTTTGTTAGTAAATCACTGACGAGCAAAACCCATTTTATTACAAGGCAATTTATTCACCATAATAAATTATGGATGAGACCTTCTATTTAGATCACACAAGTATAATTATGATTTATAATGTTATTACGGCTAGAGCCCCCATTCAATTTATGAAAATAATAGTTATAGTATTGTTATTATTAGTGTGAGTATCCTTGTATTAGTGAAGATCTTATTATATTATTCTGAAGTTTATTTGTAGTTGTCTAGAGTATTCCTGGTTCTTATAATCCCCTGGCAATTCACATAGCGTAGTTTTAGAGTTTTCAGTTGATTTACTTCATGTATAATTATTTATGTGGCTCATATTATACAGCAAGAACCTCGATGTCGAGTGGTAGTGTAGATTATTAATATAGTTGAATAAATATTACACATACACACATGTATATAACTTTGAAATATTGACGCTAACCAAGTTGTGTAGAAAGCAACGATAAATTTGGTTTAATTTACAACATCAATCCAGTAGGAATCCAAATAATATTATATACACAATCAAGAAATACACATATTCCAATTAGTAATGAATATCCTCAATGAACATATAGCATTGTAGTTAATAGTAGAATAATAAATTTTCCATAATACAACTCAAATAGAAACGATTCTCAGAGACTCAGAATCTTAGATGTTATCCGATCGAATGTACGCCAAGAACTGACCAAAAGTGTCGAATCGCGTAGAAATATATTACGGGTCAATCGTTGGAAAAACCAGACAGCCTAGTGACACGAATATTTAAATCAAGCCTGCATGTTGACTGCGAGATCAGAATGTCAAGCAATAATGCTCTAACAAAATAAGGAGAGACCGGACGACCTTGACACGCTGTGTTTACGTGAACAGTTCATGTTTTTATCGAGGTTAATAAAAAAACAATAATGCTCTCATTAGGTTAGGAAAAACCCGGGGGGAAACCTTGAGCTGAGAAATATTTTATATCGTTTAAACGCAATTCGCTTAAATGATTTAGTTGGTTTATTAACATTACAATGTAGGGAATTTACGTTTCGTAACAATCTGTATTTAGCTGCAAACGTTCTGCAATTTCTGCAAACAATGGCTCACCTGTCGTACCAGTGATGGATCTCTATTGCCCTGTCTGGATAACACATTGAACGCTTTTATTTCATTAATTTTATGTGTATATAGTTCAAATAAAAAAAATCAATAATAAAAAATTAAAACAAAAGAATAAATTCAATAAAAATAGGGTTGAAATGGGAGTGAGGAAAACCAATGATGGGCGTAGGGCACAGGTGTACCCGTAGGCCCGTTGATGCCATGAGGTATTTTCCTCCCCCTATCCCATTATTTTTACTATTTGTAATTTTTCTATTTATTATAATGGTATAGTGAAAATGTGTGTTTATTTGTCGGGGGAAGGGGGCGGGCTGTTGTTTGTGACGCCACATTTTTTTTTGTTGCTGTCTGGTCAGATGAAGGGGCGGGACTTACTTCACGTTGAAGTTCACGCGTGTCTGCCCAGACCAGCGATCGGACGGCCAGTATTACATAATCCACTTATCCGTTATGTCTTCACTAGCGCCATCCCTTCTTCGTGTTTTAACTGTATTCGGCTACAATGTAACTCATACACTTTGTTTTATTTAAAAAAAAACAATACTTCTTATATCTATTAGTGGGTCGAATTGACACATATAGCTTTTAATTGCATTGGTCAATGATTATTTAGAAACAGTTTTTAAAATTAATTTGATAATGATGGTGGCAAGAATAAAAATACTCTATTTATAACTAAGTTCCCCAAAATGCAAAAATATGAATACGTTTTAAAATTGTAATAACCAAAACATTAAGAACAATAAAGTATTTCTAATTGAGCACTAGATATGTATAAGACTATGGTAACACCATATATTTCTGCTGAGCTTGCATCTTTTGCCTATCAAAGATTTCATTTATAGTGCCTCACTGAAGGTTGTTTATACAGAACCTTTAATTATGTATTATTCTTTCTATATGTGCTGATAAAGGTCCTTTGTTATCTACATAGGTACAGTGTAGATTCTGTTTAAAGGACCGTGAAGCACGTGCAGTTAGCCTTTATTGAGCTGCAAACTTTCTGCAATTTCTGCGAACAATGGCTCACCTTTCATACCAATGAAGAATCTCTATTGCCCTGCTCATAGATAGTATTCAAGACTTCTACTGAGCAAAAAGTTGGGATAACACACTGAACGCTATTTTTTTGTTTAACTAATGTTGTATGTATACATAGATTTCTAGTTCAAAAGCTATAAAAAAAACTCAATAAAAAGAAATAAAAATAACTTTTAAAAAGGTTATAAGAATATCTTTTATATTCCCAGTTGGCTATATCAGCATCATTAGTTAACGCTTACTACAACCGAGCGCTAAACGAAATTGGTAAGAACATTAATTTTATAGTATCTTAAAGTCAGTCTCTTTACCAATGCTTTTATTGAATATCAATAATATTATGATTTAATCAACATTGCTTTATATTTTTTCAGGATTTCCAGCTGCAATTTTACAGCCACCATTTTATAGCAAGTCGTTTCCCATGTAAGTCACACAGCAGCTTACGATTGAACGAATTAATATATGTTTAGTTTACTTGTGAACAATTGAACATTTCTAGAACAGTTATTCCCAAACTTCTTAATGCCTCGACGCCTTAATACAGCTTGTCACGTTTTGTGGCGTCCCACAACCATACAATTATTTTCGTCTGTACCTTAAAACTGTAATTTGCTACTATTATGAGTTGTAATGTAAATATATAATATGCAGGATGTAATTTTCATTGTTACAAATATAGCCTAGTGATTAATCCCCAGAAAAATATATTATATATTCTGAAATGTATATTTCTAACACGAAAATTAGCGCTATGGTTGAAATTGGGTCTTTCTCATCATGTCAGTTTTCGCAAGAGCACAAGCAAGATCTTTCTCCACAAGAAGTCTACTTCTGATAACTAGGAAGCTGGAAAACCATGTTTAAAAAGAAATTTTTGTTGGAAACGAAAGATGAGGGCACAACACAGTCTCAGTCAAAAATGTATATCGAAAATATATGTGTTTTCGATGATCTTAGTCGACGTCCGTGAAATGGTCGTTCGACCAACAAAGAAATAGCGGCCCATTAGGTTGGGAACCGCTGTTCTAGAAGGACCCAACGGGGTAGGATATTTGTATTAGAGACTGGAATCAAACCCACTTTTTGAAGTTTGGGTTGTTCGGTTCAGCTACTGCACAGTTCGAGTTCCAATTGTTCGGTTCGGGTTTCCCATCTCCCATCTCTAAATTTGTAAAAAGCTTATCAATTGAAGAATGTGACTATCTTCGGGTATATATCATGACATCTAATTGACCAAAACAACTTAAAATTAAGTCAACCAATAAAACAACTATAAAATTTAAAAGCGAACATTAAAAACCTGAAAGCATAACTATTTTCTCTTTACTGCAATTCTAAGTATGTAAAGTAAGAAAATAAAGCATATTATAAAGAATCAGGGAAGTAATTGAGTGACTAAAATATTAATGCGAGTATCACTTAAATTTATGTAAACTAAGTAAACGAACATCACAAGTTAAAAAGCTTTTATGTAAGTAACGCATAAAAAAAGTAAAATAAGTAAAGTATCCCGTGGAGCCAAATTGATCCATTGGCCATTGTATTGGCCACGGCGTACTAGGGGATTGTGTGACCGCCAATCGAGCGCCTAAGAAAGTAACACATTTGGATAGACAAACATACAATTAACTAATTCACTAATAAACAATTAGGAAAGCTAACAATCGATTAATTAGGAATTAAAGTGAGGACAAAGTGAGGAATTAAAGTAATCATTATCATCATCATCATTATTGGCCCCATAGTCTCGGAAGACGATTAGATTTGCGCTCTTTTGATTTCGCCTACATTGCAGCATTGGATGTGTCTGTGGAGACATCCTTTGTAGCATCTCCGCACTTGAAAGGGGACCTGTTGGATTGGTCGGGGGCTGCCTATGTTCTTTATTTTTCTTCACTGCTTTTTATAGCTTCCGCGATAAGGCTAATAATAATAATAGTAATGTGTTTACCTTTAAGCTTATTATTGCCCTGCTAACAAACATATTGTAAGCTCAGACCGCAAAGATTATTAAGCAACAACAACATGCATAGTGCAAAATTGTACGCAAGAAAACGGCTGAAATTGACAAGTCTTATTGAGGCGTGACATTTTCAAATGGATGAGATTATGAACTTTCGGTGATATTTCCTGCCATTTCTGTAAACAAAAAATATGCTTTTGCGTGTGTTTAACAATTGATTTCAACCTCGACGGCCAGATCTGCTCTTTTATAAATGTATAAATATACAAAGGCTACAATATTAGTTATGAGGAATGCGTTTTTAACATCAAATGTTAGTATGCGATAATTAATTCTCAAAGTGTTAGTCGCGTTAAGTTAAATTTAGCTTTGTTTCCAATAAAAAAAAATAGTCAAAAGTTGCGTTCTTGGTTATTACAAAAATACAACGCTTAGATTCATAAAAACAAAAACAAAAAATCTTTTGCATCAGGCATTAAGTATGGGAATATAAATAGGAGATTCTTCACGCCTGACATTCATAATCCATCGATTTCTTTTGGCTACATCTTTTGAAAGTGAAATAAAATGTCATTCTCTACATATTTTTGTACAACCAGTAACGCAGCACACATACATGTTATTTTTTTTAATCAAATGAACGAATGTGACCGGAAATGTTTTTCACTTCGAACTTTTATGCATGTATAATCGTTAAGGCTTGTCAATTCTGTAGCCTAGATAACTGTTCATATTTCTTTTTAAAAGCTGTAGCGGTTTGGATAATTATATTCAACGTGGACACTTAGTTGTCATGTAAACTTTATACGTTGGGATTAGATTTGCATGTGAGCCTAATGTGTCTGTCTGTATGATTACTGAAATAACTGTATTATGTTACACTGTGTTGCAGGCAGGCTTGTATGTGTATTATTTCCTTTTTATTAGAGTGGTCTATATAAATAGATAGGAGATAAATCATTAGGTTTCTATCATATGTTGGCTACATTTTTGTCTTACGATGATGAGCCAGAGTACTGTGCTAGAGATTAACGTATTGATGATCAAATTTATATTTAATGTGTATGGATTTCCATGGCTCGCGCGAAGTGATAATGTAGAGGTTTGTACTTAACACATATACTACACAATTATCATATAAGTGACCAGAAAACACGAGCGAAAACACTATATTCTAAATTTACTAACATGAAGACTGCATATACTGTTGTATATATGTCATACATAATTCTAAGTACATAATCCTGCAACATAAACAGCGAAGATAGAGACTTAGGGTCGAAGCCTTGAAAAAGGCCCGGAGGGGCCCAGGGGGCAGTTCCGTTTCAATCAACTTTCTAAGTTAGACTGCCCTAAACCTAAAGTTAAAACTCTAAATAAAGCATTAACAGTCAAGTGATGTAGAATGGGAGAGGTGTAGCAAGATTGACATCGATAACTATAGTGCATTGAAGAAGGGGGTGTAAATGTACACGTTTTCTTAGTCTGATTGACAAGAGAAGAGAAAGTTTGGATACATTTAGGGAGAGGGTGGGGTTCTATCACGCCTTAAGTCATAGGTCAAGGATGTGGGTGTAGTGGACGACACCTAAAGCCATTGTGTTTCTTGCCAGAGTTTGCTTTCTCCACGGTAGTCTTATTGTGAATCATAAGACGCTCTGGTTCCGTTTCCCTGACTAGAGGAGGAGTCAGCATTTACCTATGAAATTCCTATGATCTGGACACTGATACTGTGTGTAGTGGGGTGGGGGAGGAAAACAGGGTAAAGGGAAAGGGTGTGGAGAGGTTAAATTTTGGATCGCTGGCCATGAAAATACTGCATAATGGCAAGTTGGCGAACATGTGCTGACTTGGCTTAGTCCACACACGCAACGCATTTAAGTTACAACACGAGTGTAAACATTAAACAATACATAGAATTATCAAAGAGCACACAAAATATATATGTATGAAAGATGCATAAATGTAGACGTAATTGCAATGACTACATCAACTAAGTAATATACTTATGGGCATGCATATATATATATAATGAGTAAATATGATTCAATGTAAAGCTAAGTATATCTTAGTGTTAAATACAGAAGTGATAAATACAGAGAGATAGGCGCATTCCCGTTTTATCATTCATTCCAATCAGACATTCATTAGTGGCATATAATGTCAGTGGTTTGTGCAAACAGATGACGGCTTAGTGTATAACAATCTTATAAGAATAGATTATATGTAAAACCTTTCTGAGTTGCGTGTGAGGTTCTTCTTGTTAGGGACCCAGAACGTCACAAAAGATAATAATTGTCTTTTAAATCCTTTCAGGTCTCTCAATTTTGGAGGTATAGGCATGGTTATTGGGCACAAATTAACACATGGTTTTGATAACAGAGGTGAGTTGCATTAAATTGATGGTGTATTACTAAGCTCTTAAACACTAGAGGAGAGAAGGGCAAAGAGTAAAGTATTAGTAATACATAAGTAAATCATAAGGCATCAAAATATATAACTTAGAAATACAACACAATAACAGCCTATTAATATGCTCGAATAAACATAAGGACAAAAACACTTTCTTTTCGAATGGCATCCGGACATGGAATAGGTTGCCTGAACAAATCAGGAAAACCAGTAAGTTAAAATCATTTAAAACATTGATCAAAGTGCAAGACTCGGACCACGGACGAGAGTAGGACGCAATAATCTTCTTTATAGAAGAATCGTCCGTAATATGTAACATATGTGCTAACTTACTTGGTCAATCGTTATAATATATTTTCTCTTCTTTCCACATGCGCTGCCTCAGGCGCATACTTGGGATTTCTTGGAAGGACCGCATAACAAACAACGAGGTCTTGCAACGGGCTAACATGCCTAGCATGGTCACTCTCCTTTGCCAACGACGTCTTCGGTGGCTTGGTCATGTTTCCAGGATGGAGGATGGGCGAATCCCAAAAGACCTGCTATATGCTGAGCTCGCTGAGGGCAAGAGAGCTACTGGCCGCCCCCAACTCAGGTTCAAGGACGTCTGCAAACGTGACCTAAAGGCTATAGATGTAGAGGTTGGAAACTGGGAGAACCTTGCCCAGCACAGAAATAGTTGGAGAGGCACCTTACACACCGGTATAAATACAGCAGAGGGCAAACTTCGCTTTAGGGCGGAGGCTAAACGAGCAGCGAAGAAAAGTAGGCTGCCCCTAACAATCTCCAACGGTCCATCTTTCAAGTGCCAGAGATGCGACAGAGCCTGTCTCTCAAGGATAGGTCTCCACAGACACAGTCAATTTTGAAGGGCTGGCCAAATCACATGAGCGCAAATCTAATCGTCTTTCGAGACTATGGAGCCAATGATGATAATATATTTTACAACGTTACCTCTCGGTGCCAGGGAAGGTGTGATGGTTGTATATCATTAGTGACACTCTCAGACTTTATAAAAATCCTATCATTCACACACTTACACAGCCCAACTTTCATTCACACGCTTACACAGCCCAACTTTCAACTAATCTAGTAAGAACGACTGCAGCTGTATAATATACCCAAGTTTTTTTTTAAATTGTTGAATCCAATATGAACAACATATACATTAACCATATTATCAACAAAAGTACAAATCACTGGTGAAGCAAACTCGAGTGGTCACCACCTCACGGGAGAGAACACATTCTATCCTACCTCGCGACCGCTCTGTCCAATCGGACATGGGGTAGCGTTCAAAACATAAACAACGTGAACATTGACATTATTGTTACTGTATACAACAAATATTGTGATTTTAATAGAACATAATATATTGGTAATGCATACAACAGATATTGTTAATGTATACAGCACATATTGTTAATGTATACAACACATATTGTTAATGTATATAACAGATATTGTTAATGTATACATCAGATACTGTTAATGTATACAACATATTGTTAATGTATATAACAGATATTGTTAATGTATACATCAGATATTGTTAATGTATACAACAGATATTGTTAATGTATACAACATATATTGTCAATGTATACATCAGATATTGTTAATGTATACGACACATATTGTTAATGTATACAACAGATATTGTGATTGTATACAAACAGATATTGTTAATATATACAACAGATATTGTGATTGTATACATTTGATATTGTTATTGTTTACAACCAAAGTAAAGCTTGGATTACTGCATTAGTTGACTGCTGGGTTCGTCCTATAACCACTAACAGAGACCCCAAGGGTTCAAAACACTGCAGCAGGTACTGCTCGCTCGTAAAGAGGCTGAGTAAAATCTTTCCAGTTCTACAAGATCTCCATTGGCTCCCTGTGATGAAGCGACTAAATCACAAAATGATGTCCCTTACCTACATATGCATGAATGACACTGCGCCTTCCCACCTATAATAAATCATATCAAAGCAAGCGCCATTAAAGGCACTGCACTCCTCATCACAGTCACTCCTTAGAATTACCAGTGTGTATGGACACAAAAAAGAAGTACCATGGACTGAGCCCATTTGGATCTGTGTCGCCTTGTATATGAAACAGCTTGCCTCAGGCACTGAGAGATTCTGAGACAAAAAAGTCTTTTAAAGAGTCTCAAGATTTCTCGTTTTAACTATTGCCATTAATCCTTATGCACTCATACATCAGCCACTGCAATTTATACCAAGATCGCACTGGGCATGCTAAATGTTATAGCATCGATACACACGCTATATAAATAATCATTTTTATTTATTGATATATTGTTCACTCATTTCAGGACGTACGTATGACAAATTTGGTAATTTAGTCCAGTGGTGGTCACCGGAGGCAGAGAAAAAATTTAAGTCCAAGGCTCAGTGTCTCATTGACCAGTACGGAAATTTTACTCTGGAACAAATTAAAGTGAAAGTAATGTTCTAGTTATTGAATTAAAATATGGGTGGCGGAACCTTTTTATAATTGTGAGCCAAAGTAGGATTTCTAATTTCTTCAGCGCATCAATAGCCTAAATGTTTTCCTGAAATTTTATTGTAGAAGAGACTTTAATTATTATCCTTTTCAAGTGGTTTTCCGCGTTTCATTGAAAAAGGCTCTGCGTGCCAAGTCTTGGGCACGCGTGCTGTAGGTTGCCAATTTCCTGCTTTACTTTATTCTGGCATAACCTCCTTGGTTGTGAATCGCGTGATATAGCGGGTGTGCTATAACATGTTGTCAGCATTCATTTAATAAAGGGATCACGCCCGACTAGCGTCAAATTTTGGGTGGCTGTCAAAATGTTAGGAACGCTACTTGATACACATCCAGTCATCATGCCGAACTGAATGACACACAGTCCAGGCCCTTCCCCACGACCTCAGACCCCCCCCCCCCTCCCTTCTCAAATTGTGTTGACAAATTACGGTAGATTTATTGACCCACTTCATATTTATTTATTTATTTATGGCAAGTCGATCACAAACGTGCACATTGACTAGTTGCCAACGGCAAAACATTCTATCAAATAATCAGCCAGACCCCATAAAACCGTCTAGAATCAATGCTCCTGAATGTTACAAAGAAACAGCGAGCATTAAAAATGTGTGTATACAGTAGCGTAGCCAGGGGGAGCAGGGGGAGCCGCTCCACCTACGACCATTTTCGAAAAAAAGGGTCTTTTCTGGAAAATAATCATTTAATTAATAATTATAACTAGCCTCGAGGCACAATTTATGCTGCATTTCGACAATTTAATTTATTACACTAATTTTGAATCATTCAGCGTGCCAACAGCGTGAAAGTTAAGCTGATCATTTACATTACTTTATAAAACAATTTATTTAGTGCCGTGGCGAGACCAAAAGAAAAGGAGCATAATAGAAAAAAATCATTAAAGCATTTTATATTTAATAACAAATTAACCTGTTTGTTATTATCAGCTTTAAAAAAAAATTCATTCGTATAGCTAATACACAATTGCATTACTCAACTTACACATTAATAGTAGTTATCAACAATTGAATTTAGTTGTCTAGTATTATTATTCTAGTAGATCTAATAGATATACATTATTTAATATTTGATCTTAAAATAACTGAGATAAACTTATACATATATTAGTATTTAAACCCGAAGCGTCCAACCGAGATCATATAGCAACTAAAATGAAGATATACGTAATAATTATACAATCTGGGTAGTCATTTTAATGTTTAAAAATGTACATTCTTTAGTCATAAAATATTTTTTTAATTTTCAACTATCTTTTGTAATTTGATCATTTTAGAGTTATAAGTAGTAAGCCATTAATTTTTTTAAAAGGAAACTAAAAAGAAACCTATCATATCATATATCATATCATATCATATCATATCATATATATCATATATCATATCATATATCATATCATATCATATATATATATATAAATCTCAAAAGGAATATGTGGCTGGCTGGCTGGCTGGCTGGCTGGCTGGGTATGTACATACCGCATAATCTTTTTAAATACTGGACATAAAAACGTGAAATTTGCTACAAATATTCTTTGCGTTACGGCGGTGAACACTGTCAAGGTTTTAAAAAAATTTAAATGACCGCAGTGGTCAGTTTGGTCAAAAAACGCGAATAAAACGACATATTTTGGGTTCATGTTGAATTTGCCGTTCCAACTTTTTATAGTTTTTCGATCGATCGCGCTAAGAAAATAAAAAAAAAGGATGGCGTTGAGATTTTTTTCAGGATGACGTCATCAAAATTTGCGCAGGGATAGCTAGCCGGCTTTTCGTTATGACGTCATCAAATTTTGCGTATTCATTTAAAATTAACTTTGCTTCAACCTTTGCTAATGTACTTTATGAATGAATAGAACAAAATATATTCACGTTTTAATTTGCGTCGTAATTTATAGCGGGATATTTTTTAATTGTTATAATGGGTAATGATTAATGGTTTTAATGGGTATCTTACGTTGTATCTGGCAAATACAAAATTCCATCACGTTTTTATTCGTGTTGTATATGTCCACAGAATAGGTATAAAACAGAATGCGCAATCGCATTTTATTTCTTTTTTGGGCAGTAATACCGACGCCATACTAAGCCTATTTAAACGCAGTGGTCCTGGTTACACTCTATATTTATGCTTATTTAGCCTACAACGTCCTTTTCTTCAAATCTACAAGTTCGAACACCCAAAGCTAATATTTCAGGCAAAATGTGCATAAACGGTTGTGTAATAAACTACAACAATGATGCGAAAACGACTGATTATCGTAAAAAAGAGCATGTCAAACTGCATGGCTTTCCTGACTCCATAAAGGATAAACAACAGCATAAACAACCTCATATTAACTCATTATGAATTATATGCCTATTTCCCTTCATAATTTTAAAAGTTTATTTTGGTTTAAAAAGTATATATATTTATGTACCGGTAGCCGCAGCAATTTAGTTACCGGTACCGAGCTACGTCTAAGCCATTTTTTTTTCAAATCAGTACCGGGTAATAAATATTTTTACATCATATTGGCCTAATCATATAATGTTCAAAACAAAATGGGTAATTAAGTCAAATTTATATAAAAGTAAGCCTATAATGAAAGATAATGTAGGCCCTATATATATTGTATATATTTATGTCAGACGTAGATATCATTTCTCATTTTACTATAGTAGCGTCTCTAGCGACCGCTGCATTGCGGAAAATGGTAACTTTTATTGAGTGAGTATATAGGGATTGTGCATTCTGTTCTATACCTATTCTGTGTATGCGTCTTATAAACTTTGTAGCTGGAAATTTTTCAATTGCCAGGCAATGTTTAAATTGCCGAGCTCAACGTTTTAAAGTTTTAATTTGTATCGTATACGTCTTATAAACTATGTAGCGGGAAATTTTTATATTGCCGGGCAATGTTTAAATTTGCCGGACCAACTTTTTAAAGTTTTAATTCATGTCGTATACGTTGTATAAACTATGATTCATATCGGTTTCAGTTGTTATTGTTTTTCCTGTTGAATTTAAAATTTAATTTTTAGTTTGCTTCCAAAGCAACAATAAATAAATAGCAAATAACACCAACAAAAACAAAAACAAAACAAAAAAAAAAAAAAAAATATTGATCTACGACTAATGTTGTAGCAAAAAAATATATCAAACAATCATTTTCGAATTAACAGTACTTTTTAAAAGACATGTGAGTTCTGTTTTACAGAAAGAGTTTAATTACCCAATAAACTCACAAAATTCGATCATAGTGGTCATACTTTGAGAAAGAAATAAAAAAAAATTATTATTATTTGTTTTTACTTTTTAGTTGTATATTGAATTGGTGTATAATAAAGTGTGCAAAACAAAAATAAATTAAAAAAATGCTGACCACAAAAAAAAAAGCATACTACTTTATGTATGTTGCAAAAACAAAACTAAAAAACTATAATGTGTCAAGCATATTCTAAAAAAAGCCCGTTCGAAGAATCGGGCACATATCGGCTTGTATATATATAAATCTCAAAAGGAATATGTGGCTGGCTGGCTGGCTGGCTGGCTGGGTATGTACATACCGCATAATCTTTTTAAATACTGGACATAAAAACGTGAAATTTGCTACAAATATTCTTTGCGTTACGGCGGTGAACACTGTCAAGGTTTAAAAAAAATTTAAATGACCGCAGTGGTCAGTTTGGTCAAACAACGCGAATAAAACGACATATTTTGGGTTCATGTTGAATTTGCCGTTCCAACTTTTTATAGTTTTTCGTCACAAAGTTAGAAAAAAAAGGATGCGCTGAGATTATTTTTATGACGTCATCAATCTTTGCGCTCTAACTTTTTGACTGGAGGGAAAAAATTCATTCATGTTTATATTACCGGAAATACGTGAGTAGCTTTTGGTGCGCATTTTTAAATCATCGCACCGCGACGTGCTTATTGAAAGCTTATTGAAAGCAGACGGAGCACATGTTTTGGTTAACCGCTAAACATAGGCCTAAATGTCATTTTTCATACTAATGTTAAGAAGTTAATCAAGCATATTTTAACTATTGTCTGTTGTACATATAGTCTATATACCCATATTTATTGTATGCTGCGTTTATGTGTTTATGATATGTATGATGATGATATATCTTACATGATCGTATATAGATGTAAGCCCATTTCTCTTTCAAACTAAAAACTAACAAGAAGGGCAACATTTGTTATTGTTAAAAATAGTAACTATTTATTGTATGCTGCATTTATTTGTTTATGATATGTATGATATTGATATATGATACATGATTGTATATAGATGTAAGCCCATTTCTCTTTCAAAATAACAAGAAGGGCAACATTTGTTATTGTTAAAAATAGTATTTATGTGATCATTTACAAAGCAAGGTAGTAACAATATTGTGAACAAGACATCTACATTATTGTTGAATATAAATATATTGATAAACTGTCCAAGTCAATACAAGATATCTACATTATTGTTGAAGAAGGGCAACATTTGTTATTGTTAAAAATAGTATTTATGTGATCATTTACAAAGCAAGGTAGTAACAATATTGTGAACAAGACATCAACATTATTGTTGAATATAAATATATTGATAAACTGTCCAAGTCAATACAAGATATCTACATTATTGTTGAATATATAAATATTGATAAGCTTTCCAAGTCAATACAAGACATCTACATTATTGTTGAATATATAAATATTGATAAACTGTCCAAGTCAATACAAGATATCTACATTATTGTTGAATATATAAATATTGATAAACTGTCCAAGTCAATACAAGATATCTACATTATTGTTGAATATATAAATATTGATAAACTTTCCAAGCCAATACTTTTAATGCCTCCAAAGAAAAGAAAACTAATTGGACAAAAGAATCCAAAGTCAATAAAAGCCAAACGTTTGCGAAAAAATGAAACTGTTGAACAAAGTGATGCTAGACATGACAAAGAAAGGGAAAGGGCCAGGACAATAAGAGCCATAGAAACATCAGAGGAGCGTCGAACACGACTTAAAACAATGCGAGAAAAAGCAAACACATCAAGGGCTACAGAGACTTCGGAGGAGCGACAAAAACGTCTTGAAAAAAAGCGGGAAGGAGAAACCACATCAAGAGCTACAGAGACTTCGGAGGAGCGACAAAAACGTCTTGAAAAAAAGCGGGAAGGAGAAACCACATCAAGAGCTACAGAGACTTCGGAGGAGCGACAAAAACGTCTTGAAAAAAAGCGGGAAGGAGAAACCACATCAAGAGCTACAGAGACTTCGGAGGAGCGACAAAAACGTCTTGAAAAAAAGCGGGAAGGAGAAACCACATCAAGAGCTACAGATACTTCGGAGGAGCGACAAAAACGTCTTGAAAAAAAGCGGGAAGGAGAAACCACATCAAGAGCTACAGAGACTTCGGAGGAGCGACAGAAACGTCTTGAAAAAAAGCGGGAAGGGGAAACCACATCAAGGGCTACAGAGACTTCGGAGGAGCGACAGAAACGTCTTGAAAAAAAGCGGGAAGGAGAAACCACATCAAGGGCTACAGAGACTTCGGAGGAGCGACAAAAACGTCTTGAAAAAAAGCGGGAAGGAGAAACCACATCAAGGGCTACGGAGACATTAGAGGAGCGACAGAAACGTCTTGAAAAAATGAGAGAAATAGCAACCACATCAAGAGATACCGAGACATTAGAGGAGCGACAGAAACGTCTTGAAAAAAAGCGAGAAAGTTCAAACACGGCAAGGGTGTCACGAAGTTCACATTTGAATTTAGCTGGATTCCAATATGACCCCCAACATGATTACGCTCAACACCCTTATGTTGATATTGGAGGAATGATCTACATATGTAAATATTGTCAAGCAAAGAAATTTAAAACAGAACCACCAGGAATGTGCTGCAGGAGTGGAAAAGTTAAACTTACTCCCCTGAATACACCGCCCAATGATCTGCAGTTATTAATGTCTGGGACGACTTCAGAGTCAAAACATTTCCTGCGTAATCTGAGAAGATACAATTCATGTTTTCAGATGACGTCTTTTGGTGCTACCTCAATAGTGGATCTTAACGGTTTTGCAACAACTTTTAAAGTACAAGGACAGATATACCACCGGATCGGATCTCTTCTCCCGCTTCCTGATCAAAACCCACAATTTCTACAAGTCTACTTTATGGGAAATGAGCAGATTAAAGTAGATCATCGATGCGATTGTATCCCCGGGGTGAGACGCAAAATTGTTTTAAGCTTACAAAGGATGCTTCATGAAAACAACCATCTCATTAATACTTTCAAAACTTCACTAGAAAACATGCCCAATGATGAATACAAGGTTGTTATCCGTGCAGACAAAAGAGAGCCCGGTGAACACGAACGTCGCTTTAATGCTCCTCAAGTAAATGAAGTCGCCATCATTATGTCAGACCACGATTTCAATCAACGTGACATCATAATTCAGAGGCGAAGTAATTCACTACAACGCATTTCAGAAACACATCGATCGTACGATGCTCTTCAATACCCGCTCATATTTTGTGAAGGCGAGGATGGATACCACTTCAACCTGAAGCAGGTTGATCCTGTAACAGGTGCACCAACTGTTAAAAAAGTTTCAGCATTAGACTTTTATGCATACAGGTTGATGATCAGAAATGGATCCACAAATCATATTTTACAATGTCGACAACTATACCATCAATACGTTGTGGACATGTATGCAAAAATTGAGAGTGAGCGACTCCTGTACATACGTCTAAATCAAAAAAAGCTGCGCGTGGAAGACTATATACACCTCAAGGATGCTTTGGTGAACGATGGGGACATTCAAAATATTGGGAAAGTTGTGATTCTCCCAGCAACTTTCACCGGAAGCCCTAGACAGATGCAGGAATATGCACAAGATGCACTGTCTTATGTTCGATCCTATGGACGCCCAGACCTATTTATCACATTTACGTGCAATCCTGACTGGGGTGAAATCAAAGAATCACTTTCATTTGGCCAGACGTCAAGTGATCGTCAAGACATAATAGCAAGAGTGTTTAGACAAAAACAGATCAAACTCATTGATATTTTAACTAAATATAATATTTTTGGAGAAACCCGATGCTGGATGTACTCCATTGAATGGCAGAAAAGAGGACTTCCACACTCCCACAATTTAATTTGGTTGAAGGAAAAACTACACCCAGTCAATATTGATCAAATCATATCTGCAGAGTTTCCAGATCCAGAGACGGACCCTAATCTGTTTGCAGTAGTGAAGAAAAATATGATTCATGGACCATGCGGACATCTCAATACCAACGCACCCTGTATGAAAGACGGAAAATGCAGCAAAAAATATCCTAGGAAATTAATTAAAGATACTCAGACTGGTGAAGATGGCTATCCAGTTTACAGAAGACGCGCCCCACAAGACGGTGGTTTCACGGCAACAATTAAAATTAAAGGCAACACGGAAGTCGAAGTGGACAACAAGTGGGTTGTTCCTTATTCTCCAATTCTTTCCAAAATGTTTCTCGCACACATAAATGTCGAGTACTGTAGCTCTGTGAAATCTATCAAATACATCTGCAAATATGTAAACAAAGGAAGTGACATGGCTGTCTTTGGAGTGACAGAGGACAACGCTCTTGATGAAGTGTCTCGGTACATGATAGGGAGATACATCAGTAGCAACGAAGCGGTTTGGCGCATTATGAGTTTCCCAATTCACGAACGCCACCCGACAGTAGTTCATCTCAATGTTCACTTAGAGAACGGGCAGAGAGTTTACTTCACACGTGAAAACGCGCAAGCCCTTGCAGAAAGACCACCAAATACAACTCTGACAGCTTTTTTTCAATTATGCCAAAGTGACGCTTTTGCCAGGACACTGCTATATCCAGAAGTACCTCGCTTTTACACTTGGAATAAGTCCAAAAAGGTGTTTTGCAAAAGAAAACAAGGTGTACCAGTTGCAGGTGAAGATGCCGTAGCAAGTGAAGCATTGGGTCGTGTCTATACAGTCAACCCAAACAACGCAGAGTGCTATTTTCTCAGACATCTTCTTCATGCAGTTCGAGGACCTACTTCTTTTGAATATCTAAAAACTGTAAACGGTGAAGTTTGCCAGACTTTCAGAGAAGCTTGCCAAAGGCGTGGATTACTTGAAGATGATAGACATTGGGACCACACTTTATCAGAGGCTGTTTTAAGATCTTCTCCGGAGCAGATAAGAAATCTTTTTTGCATTATTCTTACTATATGCAACCCATCCAATCCAAACGGTCTGTGGGAGAAGTATAGAGAGTCCATGAGCGAAGATTTACCACGTGATAACTCAATTAGAGCAAGTTCAACACTTCGTTCAAATTGTTCTTCAGATATTTTCAACTTGGCCCTAATTCTGTTGGAGGATAAATGTTTATCAATAAACAACAAAACACTACCAGACTTAGGATTACAGCCTCCTAAAAGAAATGAGCGGGATATTCTAGACAAAGACCTGATAAGAGAAAAAAACTATAACATTGAAGAACTACACAAATATGTAGAATCCAACAAAGTTCTGTTAAACAGCGATCAAACTGAAGCATATGAGGTTATTATGTATCATGTCAATGAAGAAAAAGGAGGAATATTTTTTCTCGATGCTCCTGGAGGAACAGGAAAAACCTTCTTAATAAACATAATCCTTGCAGAAATAAGAATGAAACGTGATTTGGCAATCGCAATAGCATCATCTGGAATTGCTTCGACGTTATTAGATGGAGGAAGAACGGCGCACTCGGCTCTACGGTTACCTCTAAATATTGCCAATGAGCAACATCCAACATGCAACATTAGCAAAGCCTCTGGCCAAGCAAAGGTTCTAAAAACCTGCAAAATAATTGTATGGGATGAATGTACAATGGCGCACAAAAAGTCACTTGAAGCTCTTGACTTAACATTGCAGGATTTAAGAGACAATAGTCAACTCATGGGAGGTGCTCTGGTGGTGTTAGCTGGCGATTTTCGTCAAACTCTTCCTGTCATACCAAGGTCAACACCAGCGGATGAAATCAATGCTTGCCTCAAATCTTCTTTTCTTTGTCGAAATGTTAAAACAATAAAATTAAGAACAAATATGAGAGTGCAGCAACAAAAAGAAGCAGGTGCACTCATTTTTGCTGAAAATCTTTTACACATTGGTGAAGGGACTTACCCCACGCAGATGAAATCAGGGGACATTACCTTCCTTGATGACTTCTGCAAAAGAGTGACATCCCTACAAGATCTTATCCACCAAGTGTATCCGAACCTTTCGGAAAATTACCTTAACAAGGAATGGCTGTGTGACCGAGCAATTCTTGCTTCTAAGAACACATCTGTCAGTGAGTTGAATGGCCTGATTCAGGACATGATACCCGGAACATGTACTGAATACGCATCATTTGATTCCGTCACGGATGTCAATGAAACCGTTAACTACCCTACGGAATTTTTAAATTCTCTGGACACACCCGGGATGCCACCGCATAAACTTCAACTCAAAATTGGATCACCCATAATTCTACTCCGAAACATAAACCCGCCAATACTTTGTAATGGAACACGCTTATGTATCAAAAGTTTATTCCCTAATGTGATAGAAGCGACAGTGTTGACTGGGAAAGGAAAAGGAGAAGATGTGTTTATTCCAAGAATCCCAATTATTCCAACAGACATGCCCTTCTCTTTCAAGCGTCTGCAGTTTCCCGTCAGGTTGGCATTTTCCATTACAATTAACAAGTCACAGGGTCAATCAATCAAGTGCACTGGAATTAATTTGGAATATCCATGTTTCTCCCATGGGCAATTATATGTTGCCTGCTCAAGAGTTGGCTCTCCTAATCAACTATTCATATTTGCACCAATGTCAAAAACAAGGAATGTTGTATATAAAGATGTGTTACAATGAGCATATGGCCTATTGCAAAGTATTGATTTTTAAAAAATTATTGTCAAATTCGTAAGACAGAAATAATTTTATTTTCCAATAAAATATCATTATGCGATCATTGGACATAATCTAACAAACATAAAAAAAAAGTTTCTTCTTTGTTTCTTATGGATTTCATTTGTTATTGTTTTTCATGTTGAATTTAAAATGTAATTCTAAGTTCCTTCCAAAGCAACAATAAATGAATAAATAGCAAATAACAACAACAATAAAAAAACAACAAACAAACAAAACAACAATAACATAGGTCTAGGACTTAATGTTATCTTTAAAAAATATAGCAAACAATAATTTAAAAATTAAAAGTACTGTCGAAATGACATGTCAATTCTGTTTTACAGAAACAAAGTTTAACTACCCAATAAACTTAACACGATTAGATCGCAAGGGGGCATACTTTGACCAAGAATTTAAAAAAATTGAATATTTGTTTTTCCTTTTTAGTTGTATATTGAATGGGTGTATATTAATCTCTGCAAAACAACAATACAAAAATAAATACTGACCACAACAAAATAACAACAATTTTATGAATGTTGCAAAAAAAATCAACAAAAAAAGAATAAACAAACTATAGTGTGTCAAACATAGTCTATACAAGCCCGTTCGAAGAATCGGGCACATCAGCTAGTCATATATATATATAAATCTCAAAAGGAATATGTATGTGGCTGGCTGGCTGGGTATGTACATACCGCATAATTTTTTTAAATACTGGACATGAAAACGTGAAATTTGCTACAAATATTCTTTGCGTTACGGCGGTGAACACTGTCAAGGTTTTAAAAAAATTAAAATGACCGCAGTGGTCAGTTTGGTCAAAAAACGCGATTAAAACGACATATTTTGGGTTCATGTTGAATTTGCCGTTCCAACTTTTTATAGTTTTTCGATCGATCGCGCTAAGAAAATAAAAAAAAAGGATGGCGTTGAGATTTTTTTCAGGATGACGTCATCAAAGTTTGCGCAGGGATAGCTGGTTGTCTTTTTTTTTATGGCGTCATCGAATTTTGTGTATTCATTTTAATTAACTTCGCTTCAACCTTTGCTAATGTACTTTATGAATGAATAGAACAAAATATATTCACGTTTTAATTTGCGTCGTAATTTATAGCGGGATATTTTTAAATTGTTATAATGGGTAATGATTAATGGTTTTAATGGGTATCTTATGTTGTATCTGGCAAATAAAAAATTCCTTCACGTTTTTATTCGTGTTGTATATGTCCACAGAATAGGTATAAAACAGAATGCGCAATCGCATTTTATTTCTGTTTTGGGCAGTAATACCGACGCCATACTAAGCTTATTTAAACGCAGCGGTCCTGGTTACACTTTATATTTATGCTTATTTAGCCTACAACGTCCTTTTCTTCAAATCTACAAGTTCGAACACCCAAAGCTAATATTTCAGGCAAAATGTGCATGAACGGTTGTGTAATAAACTACAACAATGAAAACGAAAACGACTGATTATCGAAAAAAAGAGCATGTCAAACTGCATGGCTTTCCTGACTCCATAAAGGATAAACAACAGCATAAACAACCTCATATTAACTCATTATGAATTATATGCCTATTTCCCTTCATAATTTCAAAAGTTTATTTTGGTTTAAAAAGTATATATATATTTATGTACCGGTAGCCGTAGCAATTTAGTTACCGGTACCGAGCTACGTCTAAGCCATTTTTTTTTCAAATCAGTACCGGTAATAAATATTTTTACATCATATTGGCCTAATCATATAATGTTCAAAACAAAATGGGTAATTAAGTCAAATTTATATAAAAGTAAGCCTATAATGAAAGATAATGTAGGCCCTATATATATCATATCATATCATATCATATTATCATATCATATCATATCATATATATATATAAATCTCAAAAGGAATATGTATGTGGCTGGCTGGCTGGGTATGTACATACCGCATAATCTTTTTAAATACTGGACATAAAAACGTGAAATTTGCTACAAATATTCTTTGCGTTACGGCGGTGAACACTGTCAAGGTTTAAAAAAAATTAAAATGACCGCAGTGGTCAGTTTGGTCAAAAAACGCGAATAAAACGACATATTTTGGGTTCATGTTAAAATTGCCGTTCCAACTTTTTATAGTTTTTCGATCGATCGCGCTAAAAAAAATTAAAAAAAGGATGGCGTTGAGATTTTTTTCAGGATGACGTCATCAAAGTTTGCGCAGAGATAGCTAGCTGGCTTTTCGTTATGACGTCATCAAATTTTGCGTATTCATTTAAAATTAACTTTGCTTCAATGTTTGCTAATGTATTTTATGAATGAATAGAACAAAATATATTCACGTTTTAATTCGTGTCGTATACGAAATATAAACTTTGTAGTTGTTGCGTGCAATCTCATTATAACTGCTTGAGTAGTAAGAGTGTATGTAAAACATAACTTTTAGCTTTTTCAATTCGTTTGAAGCGGGCGTATACGCATTAAAATCTTTCTAGCGGGAAATATTTCACGTTTCAATTCGTTTCTAGCGGGAAATATTTCAAGTTTCAGTTCGTTTCGGTTGTAGCGGGCGTACAAAATGTCATTCACATTTAAATTTGTGACGTATACATCGATAAACTTTTTAACGGGCAGGGTTTTATTAATTGCCGTATATATTAACTGTGTAGCGGGCAATCTCATTATAACTCCATGGGTAGATAAAGTGTATGTAAAATATCATTATGCGATTACATTGAACACAATTTTTTTTTTTTTAAAGTTTCTTCTTTGTTTCTTATTGGTTTCGTTTGTTATTGTTTTACATGTTGAATAGAAAAATTAATTCTAAGTTTGCTTCCAAAGCAACAATAAAAAAAATAAATAGCAAATAACAAAAACAACACAACATAGGTCTGCGACTTAATGTTTGTCGTAAAAAAATATATCAAACAATTATTTTTTTTAAAATAAAAGTACTGTCGAATGTTCTTTATCAGTGAATAGAACAAAATATATTCACGTTTTAATTTGCGTCATAATTTATAGCGGGCAATTTTTTTATTGTTATAATGGGTAATGATTTTAACGGGTTATTTATGTTGTAGCGGGCAAATAAAAAATTACCTCACGTTTAAATTCGTGTCGTAGGTCATGCGGGCAATCTCATTATAAATGCTTGAGTAGTTAGAGTGTATGTAAACATAACTTTTAGCCGGTTCGGAGGACCGGGCATATACCGGCTTGTATATATATAAATCTCAAAAGGAATATGTGGCTGGCTGGCTGGCTGGGTATGTACATACCGCATAATCTTTTTAAATACTGGACATAAAAACGTGAAATTTGCTACAAATATTCTTTGCGTTACGGCGGTGAACACTGTCAAGGTTTTAAAAAAATTAAAATGACCGCAGTGGTCAGTTTGGTCAAAAAACGCGAATAAAACGACATATTTTGGGTTCATGTTAAAATTGCCGTTCCAACTTTTTATAGTTTTTCGATCGATCGTGCTAAAAAAATAAAAAAAAGGATGGCGTTGAGATTTTTTTCAGGATGACGTCATCAAAGTTTGCGCAGAGATAGCTAGCCGGCTTTTCGTTATGACGTCATCGAATTTTGCGTATTCATTTAAAATTAACTTTGCTTCAACCTTTGCTAATGTACTTTATGAATGAATAGAACAAAATATATTCACGTTTTAATTTGCGTCGTAATTTATAGCGGGATATTTTTAAATTGTTATAATGGGTAATGATTATTGGTTTTAATGGGTATCTTACGTTGTATCTGGCAAATACAAAATTCCTTCACGTTTTTATTCGTGTTGTATATGTCCACAGAATAGGTATAAAACAGAATGCGCAATCGCATTTTATTTCTGTTTTGGGCAGTAATACCGACGCCATACTAAGCTTATTTAAACGCAGCTGTCCTGGTTACACTATATATTTATGCTTATTTAGCCTACAACGTCCTTTTCTTCAAATCTACAAAATCGAACACCCAAAGCTAATATTTCAGGCAAAATGTGCATAAACGGTTGTGTAATAAACTACAACAATGAAAACGAAAACGACTGATTATCGTAAAAAAGAGCATGTCAAACTGCATGGCTTTCCTGACTCCATAAAGGATAAACAACAGCATAAACAACCTCATATTAACTCATTATGAATTATATGCATATTTCCCTTCATAATTTTAAAAGTTTATTTTGGTTTAAAAAGTATATATATTTATGTACCGGTAGCCGTAGCAATTTAGTTACCGGTACCGAGCTACGTCTAAGCCATTTTTTTTTCAAATCAGTATCGGGTAATAAATATTTTTACATCATATTGGCCTAATCATATAATGTTCAAAACAAAATGGGTAATTAAGTCAAATTTATATAAAAGTAAGCCTATAATGAAAGATAATGTAGGCCCTATATATATTGTATATATTTATGGTAGACGTATAATAATATATCCTTTCTCATTTTACTATAGTAGCGTCTCTAGCGACCGCTGCATTGCGCAAAATGGTAACTTTTAGTGACTGCGTATATAAGGATTGTGCATTCTGTTCTATACCTATTCTGTGTATACGTCTTATAAACTTTGTAGCGGGAAATTTTTCAATTGCCAGGCAATGTTTAAATTGCCGAGCTCAACGTTTTAAAGTTTTAATTTGTATCGTATACGTCTTATAAACTATGAAGCGGGAAATTTTTATATTGCCGGGCAATGTTTAAATTTGCCGGACCAACTTTTTAAAGTTTAAATTCATGTCGTATACGTTGTATAAACTATGATTCATATCGGTTTCAGTTGTTATTGTTTTTCCTGTTGAATTTAAAATTTAATTCTAAGTTTGCTTCCAAAGCAACAATAAATAAATAGCAAATAACACCAACAAAAACAAAAAAAAAACAAAAAAAAAATATTGATCTACGACTAATGTTGTAGCAAAAAAATATATCAAACAATCATTTTCGAATTAACAGTACTTTTTAAAAGACATGTGAGTTCTGTTTTACAGAAAGAGTTTAATTACCCAATAAACTCACAAAATTCGATCATAGTGGTCATACTTTGAGCAAGAAATAAAAAAAAAATATTATTATTTGTTTTTCCTTTTTAGTTGTATATTAAATTGGTGTATAATAAAGTGTGCAAAACAAAAATAAAGTTAAAAAAATACTGACCACAAAAAAAAAAAAAACATACTACTTTATGTATGTTGCAAAAATAAAACTAAAAAACTATAATGTGTCAAGCATATTCTAAAAAAAGCCCGTTCGAAGAATCGGGCACATATCATCTTGTATATATATAAATCTCAAAAGGAATATGTATGTATGTATGTATGTATGTGGCTGGCTGGGTATGTACATACCGCATAATCTTTTTAAATACTGGACTTAAAAACGTGAAATTTGCTACAAATATTCTTTGCGTTACGGCGGTGAACACTGTCAAGGTTTTAAAAAAATTTAAATGACCGCAGTGGTCAGTTTGGTCAAAAAACGCAAACAAAACACAACTTTTGATTCACATTGTCTTTGCCAGTACAACTTTTTATAGTTTTTCGTCATAAAGTTAGAAAAAAAAGGATGCGCTGAGATTATTTTTATGACGTCATCAATCTTTGCGCATTGATTTTTTAGCGATGAAGGGACATTTTTCATTCATGTTTAAATTGACGTCATCAAACTATGTGCATGGATTTTTATCTCAATGATGGGAACACATTTTCTTCATGTTTAAATTTCCTACGTGCCGTAAACAACATAAATTCTGTACACTACCAATACTGTAGTTGATTTTCTTAATCTATCACTACTATTAATACTTTACACTGTGAATACATGACTTAAAGCTAATTAATAATTTAAAACTTTACAAACATAGGACAAAGCAAATAGATTTAGCATTTTTTTTCTGTTTCGGGAAGTAATACCGACGCATTACTAAGCTTATTTAAACGCAGTGGTCCTGGTTACACTCTATATTTAAGCTTATAATTATATGGCGTCATCAAATTTTGCGTATTTATGCGTTTAAGAAGGGAACCAAATTTTGTTTTAATTTGCGTCGTAATTTGTAGAATGCAATATTTAAATGGTTTAGGTTACCGGAAAAGACTATTGCTTATAACTCCATGGGTTATTGTATACAGTTCCGAGAACTGGGCACCTTTAGCCTTTTCGCCTTGGTAACGGCCATTGTTTAAATTACCGGGCAATGTTTAAATTACCGGGCAATGTTTATAATACCGGGCAATGTTTAAATTACCAGGCAATGTTTAAATTACCGGGCAATGTTTAAATTACCGGGCAATGTTTAATTACCGGGCATGGTTTAAATTACCGGGCAATGTTTATAATACCGGGCAATGTTTAAATTACCGGGCCATGTTTAAATTACCGGGCAATGTTTAAATTACCGGGCAATGTTTAAATTACCGGGCAATGTTTATAATACCGGGCAATGTTTATAATACCGGGCAATGTTTAAATTACCGGGCAATGTTTAAATTACCGGGCAATGTTTAAATTACCGGGCAATGTTTATAATACCGGGCAATGTTTATAATACCGGGCAATGTTTAAATTACCGGGCAATGTTTAAATTACCGGGCAATGTTTAATTTGCCGGGCAATGTTCAAATTGCCGGAACTAACTTTTTAAAGTTTTAATTCGTGTCGTATACGTTTTATAAACATTATTTCATATGGGTTTCATTTGTTATTGTTTTACATGTTGAATAGAAAATTTAATTCTAAGTTTGCTTCCAAAGCAACAATAAATAAATAAATAGCAAATAAACAAAAACAACACAACATAGGTCTGCGACTTAATGTTTGTCGTAAAAAAAATATATCAAACAATCATTAAAAAAAAAAAAGTACTGTCGAATGTTCTTAATCAATGAATAGAACAAAATATATTCATGTTTTAATTTGCGTCGTAATTTATAGCGGGCAATTTTGTAATTGTTATAATGGGTAATGATTTTAACGGGTAATTTATGTTGTAGCGGGCAAATAAAAAATTACCTCAGGTTTAAATTCGTGTCGTAGGTCATGCGGGCAATCCCATTATAACTGCCTGAGTAGTTAGAGTGTATGTAAACATAACTTTTAGCCGGTTCGGAGGACCAGGCACATACCGGCTAGTTAGAAATATAAATGTAAAAAAAAAACTGGTTAAGTTTCGCCCTTCGGGTAAATTCTCCAAATTTGATGCTAGTGATAGCAAACGAGTTAATTGTTTTAATATAGATCTAGCTTGTGTACTTCTGAAAATGCTCATCTATCTTAATTTGCCTCGAATTAGGGAAATAGTTAAATGTTTTGAAATTGATTTTACGAAAAGATATGCCCAGTTTCAATGCAAATCTATCACAGTTGCCAAACACTTTAAGTGCTTTTTGACCCAGTCTTGTAAATGGAATTTTAACTCACTAATACGAGTCGCAATGTCATTTAGAAACATTGGCTTCAAAAGTCAGTTCTCCTCATTCAATATTGGATTTTGTTTTCCATTAAGATACATCTTAATTGCTTTCAGACAAGAAAATGATCTATCCAAGACTTTACCTATACTCCGTATGACTTTCTTCTAGAAGAGACTTCAGAAACTATACAATTGACTATCTTAACAAGAGATTCAATCATATATTGCAAGTGCAATGACGGGAGCTTTGCATACTGTTACGACCACAATCCCCTTGTGGTCAGAACCGTGTAAATGTTGTTGATAATTCTCGTTCGTCCTAGGGTAGACTTTGGTTATTATTATTTATATTTCAGTATTACACAAACTCTCCTTATTGTCATGGGCACAAACTCAGGATTTGCGTTCTAACAGTTCCTTCCCTTGACGTTGTAGTTGTAAATAAATATAAATATATATATTATAATATTGTAAACAATAAAATAAAATAGCAACTTGACGAGGAAGCTTCAGTGTAAATGTTGTTGACAATTTAATTCAGGTTATAATTTGCAAGTATGTACAATAAATGTAGTATTTACAGCAATAATAGAATAGTGCCAACACAAGCGTCCATCCAACAGACTCAAAAGAAATTATCTACAGAAAACTCTGCAAAACACTCTGCAAAAACTCTGTACAAAAACTGGCTGCCTAGCCGGACCTAGCCTTAAATACTCGTGGAGAAGAGCGGGGGAACAGACCTATTACTAGGAGGGGAGAAAATAATGGTATCATTACAAAACTCATAATAAAAATGATAGTTTTAACATGAACTCCCCAGTACGAGAATTAATAGACTATTCCTAGCTATTCCGAGAATTTGAGGTCGGCACAAGAGTGGATTCTTAGAATAGTCTAGGCTTAGTACCTCCCTCAAAACTTGCGTTGAGAGAGAGCTATTAATATATGACAATACAAACATTCCTGAACTAAAACAGTCGACGTCCAGTGTGATTCCCTTGTAGTTCGCCATGCAGCACCCACTAATTATGCTGACATACGTTGTTTTTGCTTGCATTAAACAATATTCTTGGATGTCTTTCGCGTGCCACTGAAAATCGTTCTGCGGGCCCAGCTTGGCACGCGTGCCTTAGTTTGCCGAACCCTGCTATAGAGCGTTCGCATCGATTCTATAATACTTTTCGATACTAGATGTTCATTACTAAAATGAGCAGTAGATTTTGCAGAAATTCCCATCACTATTAGCTGCTAGAAAAGGAATCGTGAATGGTTAAATAAAAACTGCCATATTATACATTGTATTTATCCTGAGGCACGGGGTTTTCTTAAAACACTTGATACGTACGAATTCTTAGTTATTCTATTAATCTAGAAAAAAAATTTTAAGTGGGGCCTTTTCCCTACAATTTTGCTCCCCCTAGCGTCAAAACCTGGCTACGCCACTGTGTGTATAATATTGTACGGCTGATAGATTCATGAAGGAAATAACGTCATCAATTTTAGCGAAAATTATGGTGTAGTTTCTTGCAAGGTGTACAAATTAATGTTTTCAATTTGTTTTTTTTTACAGTTAAATGGTATAAATACTCAAGGAGAAAACATTGCTGACAACGGCGGATTGAAACAATCATTTAGGGTGATTTTTACAATTATTTTTACAAATTGTTTGCAATCATTTTCACTATCTTTTTTCTAATTATTTTTAAAATCATTTTTGCACTAAGTTTTACGATAATTTTAATTTTTTTATATATATTTTTTAAATCATTTTTGCACTCACTTTTACAATTTTTTTGCTATCATTTTCACAATCATTTTTGCAAATTTTAAAAAAATCATTTTTGCAATAAGTTTTACTATCCTTTTTACAATCGGTTTCACACTCATTTTTACAATCATTTTTACAATAACTGTTACATTAGCCACACAATAGTTATAAGCAAAATAAGATCCAGACTTTGTGATTTTTCACCTTAGTACGGTTTGATACTAGACCTTTGTTGGCTGATCTTTGTTAGACTAGGTGAACTGTTTGTACATTGGACTGCCAGAGTGTTATTTAAAACAAAATACAAGGGTCCAAAACATGGCTGTGAAAATTGTTCTGAACAATGAAAATACTCAACCTGTCTGACGAAACTACACTGGCTACCTATAACACTTAGGATAAAATTGGAAGTTCTGACTGTTCTCTGTAAAAAAAAACTTTATGGTCAATCTCCACAGTACATCGATCCATGGTTGAGCTACACACATCAGAGAAAACGGGGCTGCAGTTCAAACAAAATTCATGTACAGCACAAGGTACCAAAAGTAAAAAAAAACAAAAAACATTGGCATCTCGCGCATACAACGTCGTGGCACCTCTGTGGTGGAATTAACTTCCGAACACATTTAAACAAGCGGATAATA
Source organism: Anisus vortex (assembly GCA_949126835.1). NCBI lineage: Eukaryota > Metazoa > Mollusca > Gastropoda > Planorbidae > Anisus > Anisus vortex. The sequence continues at coordinate 27,541,310 of OX421507.1, forward strand.
TTGACATTATTTTAAAATAAATAAAAAAAGTAATCACTTATTTGATTTATTTAAATAACTTAAGATCAATGTAAAGCGCATTCGAAGATTAATGGTTATGAATAGTGCCAGATAAAGTATATAATTTTTAAATTTGTTTTTATAGCGTCTGTCATGTCTTTTTTCTCCGATTTCAAACAGGCCTACAGAAATTGGATCAAGTCACGCGGAAGTGAAGAAAAAGACTTACCTGGACTTGATTTTACACCCAATCAGCTTTTCTTTGTCAATTTTGCACAGGTAGAACTAGACTAATTTATTTCAACTTTAACATAGTGGACAGGTAAGACTAGACTAGTTTATTTAAACTATAATACGGTGGACAGGTCAATGGGGAATTCACTAGTTTTGGTATAGCTGGCTTGTCGGTATTTATATCTCCATCTATGTCTATATCTCTAAATATCTATATCTATTTTTCTATTTATCCATCTAACTATCTACATTACTAAGTAGATTTTAAATTATATATCCATCTTTCTAAATCGATCTATCTATATCTATTTATCTATCTATCTATATTATATATATATATATATATATATATATATATATATATAAATATTTATAGAATCTATCTATCTATTTCATTCTATCAATCTCTATATCTATCTATATTTATTTTTATCTATCTATATATATGTCTATATCTCTATATCTATCTTTCTATATCTATCTATCCCTATATCTAACTATCTATATCTATCTATCTATCTATCTATATCTATCTATCTATCTATATCTAACTATCTATATCTATCTATCTATCTATATCTAACTATCTATATCTATCTATCTATATCTTACTATCTATATCTATCTATCTATCTATATCTAACTATCTATATATATATATTATCTATATACAGCTATATATATCTATATATATCTCTCTATCAATATCTTCTATACTTATATTGTCGGGTTGTTGTTTTTATTACATTGCTATACACTCAGTAATTTTCATCCGTGACAGTGTAAACTTTTGTAAAAACACTCACACACAGACACACACACGCACAAACACAAACACATATTAAGTAAATATATAGGCCCTTAAACTTTGATAAATTTAATGTACAGTTAAAGTAAATATATCAAACTTAGACTCACTATTCAGACTAATTTCGAGGTTTGTAATTAACAAGTAGAGATAATAGTTTATAATAATAATATCTGCATGTTTCAAATAATGTTTCCTCTATTGGCATATACAGATTTGGTGCGGACTTATGACAGATGATTATGCGTCGGTTGCAGTCACAAGACATGCACACTCCCCAAATAAATTCAGGTACTACATTCTCTCACTCTTTCTCATATTCTTTATCACTCTCCTGTTGAGCATCAGGCAGCAAAAAAAAATATAATTTATTTAAATAATAAGTTAAAATTCGATTTGTATTAATATATCCTTTTTTTGTAATCAAATAACGTTAACTCGCTTCTCATTTGTCGTAATCAAAGAACGTTAACTCGCTTTTCATACCTTGTAATCAATGAACGTTAACTCGCTTCTTATCTGTTGTAATAAAAAAAAGTTAACTCGCGTCTCATTCGTTGTAAACAAAGAACGTTAACTCGCTTCTCATCCGTTGTAAACAAAGAACGTTAACTCGCTTCTTATCCGCTGTAGTTTAATGAAAGTTATCTCGCTTCTCATCCGTTGTAATCAAAGAATGTTAACTCGCTTATTATCCGTTGTAATTAAAGAACGTTAACTTGCTTCTTATCCGCTGCAATCAAAGAACATTAACTCGTTTCTCATCCGTTGTAATCAAAGAACGTTAACTCGCTTCTTATCTGCGGTAATCAAAGAACGTTAACTCGCTACTCATCCGCTGTAATCATTGTTTATTTCAGGGTCATCGGCTCGGTTCAAAATTCTAAAGACTTTGCCGAAGCTTTCGATTGTCCAGTAGGATCCAACATGAATCCAATAAAGAAATGCAGCGTTTGGTAGAACATGAGATTTAAAGACACAGTGGAGAATGGATGACACACACATACACATACATACATTCACACATACACATAATGGCTAACTTAATCACACGCATAAATAATGGCCAACTTACACACACACATAGAGAATGGATAATTTACACACCCACACAAAGAGAATGGCTAAATTTCACGCCTACACAGAGAGAATGGCTAAGTTACACACACACACATAGAGTATGGCTAACTTACACGCACACACACAGAATGGTTAACTTACACATACACATAGAGAGAATGGCTTACTTACACACACATAGAATGACAGACTTACACACACAGATAGAGAATGGCTTACTTAGACAAATAGAGAATGCCAGACTTACACACAAACATAGAGAATAACTTACATACATACACACACACAGAATGACAGACTACCACACATATACAGAGTATATTTATATAAAATAAACTATTTTTTGTTTCTTTCAGTCTTTTAATATTTCGAAACAATAAACATCAATCAGAAATGTTTTTAAATAGTTTTTTTTTTTAAAGCAATAAAGCAATACTTTTTGAAAATAATATACAAGTATGTCAAGAAAACCAAATGTTTAAAATGTAATATAGTTAATGTGTGGGTTTAATTATGAACTTAATTCTATTATGATCTCTTGAGTTTTCTAAAAATTAGTTGTACAGATTTCTATGTAACTATGTATATTTATTTCGTATTTACTGAATCATAAAAGCAAATGGTCAAAGACTAAATTAAATATAACACATCAACTTTAGACTGACTTAAATGTCATCTAGTATACCCAATACCCAGCTCTGATGATCAATTTGATCAGTCAGAGACTTTTCTTTACTACTGTTGTGTGCCTTACAATCGCTAGGGTACAGTAAAGCAGGCTGGGCATTGTGCTGGCCACACAACTAAAGACATACAAAGCGATTAGACTAGCAGAAATGGCAGGTAGGAACAGGCAATTAGACGACTGACCCCCTTCCCCACCCGGCTCCCTTCATAGCAGTTTTGCAAACGGGCGCCATGTGCCCATCTGGACTGACACCTTCCTACCAAAGCAAGAACAATTCGATACCTACCTCACACGTTTTGAGGAGGCTATGGCGTACCACGACGTGCCCCCGCGAGTCCTGGTGCAGGCACCTAGTGCCCACCCTCAGGGGAGACACCTACGAGGTCTACGCTAAACTAAGTCCCTCCGATCAGGACCCATATATACAACTAAAAAATGCCCTGCTTAACAAATTTTAGTTAAACGCACGGGCGTTTCAGAGTATGTTCAAGTCAGCCAGACTAGAAGAGGGAGAGTCAGTCAGGGGACAGGCTAAGGAAGTACCTTAACAAATGGGTTGAATTATCAAATCAGGATAGGACATATGAAGGCTTAATTGATTTGATTCTTTCAGAGCACAGTCCCTCATGCCCAGAACCATCAAAAAGTTCTTAGCCGAATGGGGTTTAGAGGGACTAAACGAGGTTATCATGGCCCCTAATTGATATGTGTTGGCCCACAAGGATGAGTTTGCCAACCCCCATCTTACCCACATCACAATAGGCAGGAGAAAAATAAAGAAGAGTCGTACAGGCACAAAACCCCAAAAGGCAGCCCCGCTCCCCAGCAACGCACGTCCCATTTCGGCCAACATCGGCCTCAAAATCCACGTGGAGAATCCCGCCCCTTAGGGCCCCTTAACCCGTCGGTTTACGAGAAAAGCAGAGGCGGCCCGGCCCCTTTCGTCCCCGCCGGAGCGTTTTGTGCTCTAACTCCTACCATACATTCGGGGCAAGACTCTACTAACGGTCTGACAAAGCAAGAGGCAGAAACGCCCTACCCCAGACCTGCCGTATGATGTCATTCTAGGCAAGAGGTACGTTACCAAATGTCACTATGGGCCTCCCTCCCCACGCGTCGGTGGCCGCCCTGGCACACCCCGAACCTAGCGCCACCTAGCCGAAGTTAAACCCGTCCAATTAAGAATTCCTGAAAGCCCAACAGGAGGACCCTACCCTAAAAAAGCTGCTAAACGAAGCAAAGACCTATCAAGGGAAACCAAGGACAGCAGTCCACTACTCACTCAAGGGACAGCTGTTATAAAGTGCCCCTACCAGATGGGACAGTAAGAAATCTATTAGTAGTCCCATCCCCCTACCGTAAGCATGTTATAGTAGCTGCCTATGACTCCGTCCGGAGGAGTCATCGGGGCCAGAATGCCACCCTCAGTAAGATAAAGCATTACTACTTCTGGCCAGGCATGCATGTGGGAAAAAACCGCCACCTGTGCAAACTCACGTCACAGAAATACTACACCCCACCCGTACCGTTAGCACAGCAGCCGGAGGGGGGGGGCACCCCATTTCAAGGGGTCACCATAGACCCTGGCAGGACCCCTCAAAAGGACACGGAATAAAAATGACAAGACCTGTAGCAAATAGGCAATAGACATGCTCTTCTCTCGTTGGGCTCGCCTAGCATAGGATTAGTACCGTAAGTTTATAGTAAAACAGGCAATTGCACGCCTGACTAATTGTCTCAAGAAAAGAGGGATGGTGTTGCAAACTCACTAGAGGCGCAATCGCTCAGTCTAGTGTCATGGCATTTACTCACAATGGCTCCAACCTATAAACTACAATTAATCCTGGCTCATTGCGGTGCTCACAAATGAATGAAGGATGTATGATTGTATTTTGTATCTTTTTATTAATGTATATATTGAATGTATTAAATTTCACTATTATCACTGTTTTACGTGTGTTGATATATACATTATTACACAAAACATAGTTATCTGTCCTTGTATATATTTAGGTGGTGGTAAATTTGGCAATGGTAAATTCGGAACCGGTATTTTAGGCAAGGGGATTTTGGCAAAGGTAATTTCGTAATAGGTAAATTCGGCAAAACACGCAAAGCGGTAAAATTGGCAACGGTAAAATTGGCAATCATATAATATCTACTGTTTTTATTAAAAGTATTGGTTAAACTACACTCTAGTCCATGGATAGGCAACCTATGTAATGCGTGCCCATAATTGGCACGCATAGTGTTTTTAAATGACACATGAAAGACCACCAAAATTGTGAAAAGAGCATGATAACATTAAGGAGCACTTTGCCACGTTATTTTTTTTAACGTTATTTAATGATCAAAGACAAACATTTTAAATAGGCGCCAAATGTACCCCTTCCCCAGCACCGGCGTTTCTTCCCCCCCCCTTAAGATACGCCTCGGCAAATGCAAAGGTAGGCCTATGTGTGTAAAGTATCGAAACTAACTTTACGCATCAAAGCATACGTTTGCCTCCCCTACAATATTACGTAACTCTGACTACCTGACCGCCACCCCTACATAGTATGATACTGGTTGTGTAAACAAGAGCCACCGTAGAATGCCCCCCTCTTCACCCGCCCCCGACCAAGTCCATCGTAAGTACTTACCCGACTCCCCTTACGAAGTTCTGCCAATTCAAGTATTAGTGACCCCAGTCTACAGCAGGAAAAAAAGGTGGGGGGTAGCGGGGTTATGGAGGTCAAGGAGATGTTTTTTTTTGTTGCTAGTTGTTGTTTTTGTTGTTGCTAGTTATTCTTTTAGTCAATACTTTTAAATAATATAAACGTATATGCCTAGTAGATCTTCTTATCATTTTTATTCATATATAATCAACATGTTTTATATCAATGTGATGAACAAGACATTGATATAGTTTCAAGTCAGAGATGTGGATATAGTATGGCGGGAAAGTAGACTTACTCCCAGAAAGAGAAAAAAGTAGCGATTGGTGTATTAGTGCAGGATTAGGATTTGTAACATGAAGTAACTTTGCCAATTTATTGGCGTAGCCAGGAATTCAACGTAATAGTCATTAGTGCAAGTCGGTGCAGGAGGGGGGGGTCAGATAAAGTGGGTTGGGGCAAATAGTGCAATGTGGGGGTAGGTATTCAAACTGTAGTGTTATGTAATTCCACGATTTTATCATGATTATCTCCCCCCCCCCCCGCGCCCCTAACTTGTGTAAAAGACTCATTCTAAACAGAAATGTTATGCATTGGTGAATTTTAGGGTTGACGCCTCTAACCCGCTTTTTAAGTCTTTTGAATATAATGTTATATTGTATCCTTCTGTACACTTGTTTACTCCGTTCAGACACGACCATACTTGAGCCCAGGTTTGTTTAGATCGTACGGGAAACATTGCAAACACATTACAACCCCCTACTTTATATATCTATAAAAAAACGAACACAGTCCCTATTTCTTGACCGGTTACGTCAGGGAGAGTTAAAGAATTACTTTGCTGACCTATTCCTATTCTCTCAACACGGGTTGTTGAGTGTGTGGGGGGGGGGGGACACATGGCCACCATAGACATAGAAACCTCGCCCACCTTCTTTTGGTTTTTACTGCTTAGCCTAAGGCTACCAAGCTGGTCACTAACACTTTAATCGGAGGGAGATGGGGTGGGGAGACGGGGGAGGGAGATGGGGTGGGGAGATGGGGATGGGGAGAAGGGGGAGGGAGGGGCTAGCATTTGCTTTTTTAACACGGCTAGTCTTATTCTGGTGTTTAAAAAAGAAGAGGGGGATGGCAAATAATCTATCTACATTACGTAATATTGCATTGCCATTGTTTTCTTGTGCTATAGACGGGATTGTTACATTTGGCGTCTATTAAAATGTTCCTTTTCTTATGCATTAGTTAAATAGCGTAAATGGTAAAAAAAATTACAGTGCTTTTATTCAATGTTTTTCTTAAATTTAATTTTTAGTCAAACGAATTAATTATCTTTTTTTTGTTACCTAATTTGTATGCTTTATGTATACATTTTTTTGTCATTTTAGCACGTCTCATAAACTCAATGCCTGGGGCTTATCTTCTCTGTTAACGCTAAAGAAAACATGTCACAAATCAGGCACTTTCTATGATGCTAACTTCATTTGGTGCCATTAGCTTCATTTAGTAGACTAGAGCAGGGGTGGACAAACTTTATATAATAGTGTCCCAAAGTAGCATTTCTAAATCTTTCAGGGTGCCGACGGCCTTAATGTCATCCTGCTCTTTTCATGCAGAAGATACTTAAACTTCCTTTTTGGTGCTCTTTCACGTGAAATTTAAAACCGTGCTGCGTGCCAAGTCTAGCACGCATTTCGTAGGTTGCCAATCTCCGGACTAGAGTGTAGTACTACCAATGTAGTCAATAAAAACAGTGGATATGTGAAGTTTGCCAAATTTACCGTTGCCAATATTACCGCTTTGATAGTTTTGCCGAAATTACCTTTTCCGAATTTACCTTTGCCAAAATTACCATACCGAAAATACCGTTGACGAAAATACCGTTGCCAAATTCACAGTGATTCATATATTTAAGATGCTTTCATTCCCCCCCCCTTTTCCATGTCTCTACCGTCAACAGTGTTACCCCCCCCCCCAGCCACACCCTCCCCAGGACTAGCTCTCATCTGATCCCCCCTCCCCCCGCTACCGACCACTGGTCAAGATAAGCAAATTGCATTTACATGCGAAATTCCCACAGTCGAGCAGGTGGGCGGTGAAACCACTACTCCCTTCCCCGAACTCCCCCCCCCCTGTAAACTAACACGTACACAACAGCTCTCGGTCCAACTCTTAGGGTATCAAAGGACCTCTGTAATCTCCCGATCGCCCTACTCTCCCTCTCTCATCTCTCCCTACCCGTGACTCATCACTAAAGACGTAGGCAAATCTCCCTCCCCCCCACGGCCCCTATCCCTACAGAGGGCACTTCTTAGGATAGAATGGAAAAACGGGCATTGGGGTCTTAGACACGGAACACGTCAGTCCTGCCTTTCGGCCGGTCCAACTATATTGATACACTTTAAATTGTATTGTGGATTACCTCTGCCATTCATCGACTTATGCCTAAATAAACAGTATTTGAAATTCATCCCGGCATTGAATAAATCATTGTTCTTGTATCTGCTTATGTATTAGTATTCGTGTCTTGCAGTATTAGAATTACTCTAACCAATACAGCACCGCGTCAGACACGTGGAATACGGACTAAAATATAAATAATTCTTAGGCCCAAGCTTCACTGTGACATCGCAATAATCAGCCTTTACACGAGCCAAATAACCACGTAGAGTGCCCGCCACGCTACACTAGTATAGACATAAAGCTATGTCAACTAGTATGGACTGAACAATAAGTCCTCTAGTAGAGATTGAAATATATGCCATCTAGTGTGGACTGAAAGATATGTCAACAAGTATGGACTGAAAAATATGGCATCTAGTATAGACAAATGTATGTATCTAATATAGACTGAAATATATGTCATCTAGTATAGAGTGAAAGATATGTCTTCTAGTATAGGCTAAAAGATAAGTCATCTAGTGTAGACATAAAGCTATGTCAACTAGTATTGACGGAAAAATAAGTCATCTAGTATAGACATAAAGATATGTATCTAGTATAGACTGAAAGATATGTCAACTAATGTTAATACTTGCTTTAGTGATTACATGTAGCCATACAGACATTAACTTTGACATTAACTTTATTTCTGAAGGTTTTAACGTTAGACTGAAAGAAATGGCATCTAGTATTGACTAAAAGGTATGTCATATAGTATATACTAAAAAATATGTCATTTAGTATAGATGTATAGATATGCCACCTATTATAGACAGAAATATATGTCATCAGTTATAAATATAAAGATATGCCAACTAGTGGGGTCTGAAATATATGTCATTAGCATAGACTGTATTATATGCCAAAGACTTTATTATATATCATAAGGTATTAATTGAAATATATGTCATTTAGTAGATATTACATTAATTTCATACATGAAATATAAAATTATATGTTGCTTAGTATCGAGTAAATTATATGTAATCTAAAAGAGATTGAACTATGTGCGTTATTTCAAATAGAAAAAAAAATAGTTTGTCATTTTATATCGACTAAATCATATCTCATGTAATTTATATTGGACTACCTAACTATATTCCTCTTAAGGAAACATGATTGAAATACTTGAAAAAAAAACTTGATCAAATATAACAATTAGATATATCTTCATCATAAAGTGCCATCCCGGTTGGCAAAGGTCAGTGGTTCCCAACCTTTTTAATGCCGTGATTCCGTAATACAGCTCCTCATGTTGTGGCGAGACCTACCAATAAAATGTTTTCGTAGTAACCTTGTAACTTTAATTTCCTGCTGTTATGAATTGTAGTGTAAATATTTGATAAATATGTAATATGTATATCTCCATTGTTAGGCCTACAAATTAAAGAATAGTGATTAATCACAAAAAACAATGTTTAATAATATATTGTGAAATATTAATTTCTATTTAAGGATTGACAATTACCAATGATGTTTTTACATATCTATTAGTATAACAAGGGGAAGGGATTATTCACATCAACAAGGGCTAAAATAATAGACTAAAGAGAATCCACCCTTATTTCCAATACATTCATGGAGAGTCGTTGTACCTCCAATACTTCTGCTTTCAACAAAATATCTACACTCTACAGATGTGTGGCTGTTCAGCATAAGTACATTATGACCCGACCTTGCAACCTCCAATATTGCTGCTTTTAATAAAGTAGTTGCCTGCGACCCCCCTGAAATTGTCGTTCGACTCCCAAAAGGGTTGCGACACACAGGTTGGGAACCTCTGGCGTAGGTGATCATGTTATTCCTTGTATCTTTTCGTCTTGCAAACTCTAGCATTTCTGTTGATTTTGCCATGCCATTCCGTTTTATCATCTCATGCGCATGCATTAAGACTTATAGGCCTGCAGGGTAGTTAATATAATAGCAATAGTTTATGTCTATATTTTACATTGTACATTTTTATACAATCCCATGTGGCCGCAGAAACTGGTGAACGGTGCCTCACCCGCCCTGTGGATCTATTTGGCCTGACGGGATACTTTACTTTGCCAGTCACCAAGCTTTTTAAAAATTTGCAAAACAGTAATAATACACATGGCATTACATTCTAATTTAGAAATACAACACAATGGCATCAGGGAAATGGTATGGGTTGCCTGAACAAACCAGGAAAACCAGTAACCCAACATCATTTAAACTGAAATCAAAAGGCAAGACCAGACTCAGACAACGGGTGAGCGTAGGACGCAATAATCATATTTTAAGAAGGAGCGTCTGTAACGTATAAGATAAGGTGTAGATGTAGTTAATTGAACATGCGCGGCGTATAGACTTAAGCTTATTAAATATTATTTGGCTTAGGACGACCACAAAAAGTGGCTTAGAAAAAAATTAAAAGATTATCTTCTTAAATCTGGGCTTAATGAATAGTCCCAAAGACTAATGGTTAACTGTGAGCATTGGATTCTTATAACAATTAAGAGAACACTACTGATGTTAAGCAACAACAATACGAGAATACAATGTGAACAAACTTAATAAATAACTTGTTACATGTAAGTAAAGTATTAGGTCGAATCACTTTGATACATATGAATCTGAGAAAGAGAGTTCACAAGTTTATGTGGAGATTGTATTGCCAGTACAATGCCCCAACTAACTTAGCTCTTTTTCCCTAACTAACGTCATGTTCCCATTAGAGCTGGGTAGACTGAGGGACACACCCTCAACCCGAGAATAAACCCCTTCAGAAGGATTCGTACCAAAGACCATCGGTACGCCAGTCGAATGCGGCCGCTCGCCCAACGTTCTATGTTTAACAGGATTTAGCTTTGGTAGTAAAGATTAAGGCCAGATTTAAAGCTTATGGCTAGTCTTAAAATGATTTTCTTAATTCATGTAAGCTATCTTTATCTCTCTTTTTTTTTTCTGTTACTACTTTATCATTATTTTATCTTGTATTCTGCACATGCTCCTTACATACAGAAGATTATCGGGTCCTACGCTCATTCGTGGTTTAAGTCTAGTCTTGAACGTCGATACGTTTGAATTGGTGTCAAGTTGTTTGTTTTCCATTCTATGCCAATATGCCTCTGGGGACAAAAGAGAACGGGTATGTATTTTTTTTTTTTTACAAATAAATAACTAGGCCCACACTAGGTCCACACTAGGCCCACACTAGGCCCACACTAGGTCCACACTAGGCCCACACTAGGCCCACACTAGGCCCACACTAGGTCCACACTAGGACCACACTAGGTCCACACTAGGCCCACACTAGGCCCACACTAGTGTTTGGGATCGAATTCTGGTGAAGGCTAGGATTTGTTCCCGGGACTGGTTTCCTTCCTGAGTCTACCCAGCTCTGATGGGTAAATAACATTAGTTGGGATAAAGTGAAGTGCTGGCCACACAAACTCTTGTTTTGCCGTGGCCACATAAACGTGAACGCTGTTACACCAGACCTAGGATCAATTGGGGTACTTTACTCCTGTATGGTGCTTCGGGGGGTTAATTTACCCAATTTAAATGTATTCAAAGTTTACCAGTCTCATTTGACAACCCTAATACTTTTATTTTATTTGTGTCTTCAATGTCTATGACCCATTGTGTTATGATTCATGACAGGGTTGTTGTATTGCAATAAACATTGTTTTCAAACGATTAGTATTCTCAATGTTAATGTTTGTACATCTGTTTATGTGTGTTTGAGTAATAGACAGAAAGACACAGAGAGAGAGAGAGAGAGAAAGAGAGAGAAAATAAGGCTCTCGACTGAATAGCTGCATTTGATGTATATATATATAGATATATAAAGAAAAGCGTGCAGTGTGTTCTCGTAATATTTCTGTCTGTTCTTGTGTTCAGATGTAAACAACTCGACAATGACTAGATCCTGTCTGTTCTTGTGTTCAGATTGTCACGTGCGAAATCAGCTACTGACGTATAATAATATATTTAGAAATGTAATATTTATAAATTCTTTTGATTCACATCCCTCTTGGATCCCACAAAGTTGTACAAGAATTAGTATTGGTGTTATTGTAGTAGATTTGATACTTATTTGGCTCGTAGGATGTGCTTTAAGTGTTTAGTAAATGAATTAGGTAACTATACCTTAATATAGAGAAAATTTACAATCCTGTTTGAATATGTTAAACACAATTTTATTCCAACAAGTTGAAATCATGAATATAACAGCAACACATAATACAGGTACCAACAGTATAGGATGAAACTTAAATCAGTTGCGATTCATTGATATAGTATTAAGCCGTAATAACGTATCTTTTAAGAAAGTGGTCAAGAACAGTCCTCACACAATAGCGCCCAAGCAAGAACTGACTAACGATCTCAAACCCTCGTGCGACGTATGACGCATTTTAATGCTATGACGTAGTGTCTAGACATATACATGTTTTATTCCTAACAAGGAAACATTTCGGGTTTAAGATTATTTATTTTTAACTTTAATTAATAATAATAGAACCAATATAATTATGGAAATAAAACTACTTTCGTAACACTCGCCCCCCCCCCCCTTAAGACACAAACGAATTACAGACAGTGTTAAGTATGGAATTCTTTGTGGAGTACCCTTAAAATAAACCGAATTCCCCAATTTTCCATAAGATTTAATTGACTATTGGACAATCTTTGTAAGATTAAAATGAACCATATATTACATATACCTTTAATTACAAAGTCGTTATTATGGAATCCCTTATCACATTATCTTATCAATGATTATTAATTCAACATTTATTTATCAATTAATATTTACATTTATGATTTTTGTGTGTACAGCGTTGACCATAAAACCATTACCACCAATAACCAATTCCCATAGAATTGATATGAATTACCCAAATAATTGGAACTGATTAATAATTGATAGATAATTCTTTAGAAAGTTTAATTTATTTATAACCGTATCATTGTATTGTATCATTAACTAATGATTTTTAGTTATTATATTATTATGATGTCTCAATTATGACATCAAGAATATTTAAAAATGTGATAATCTCACCTGATTCAGCTTTTACATAGCATAAAATAAGACATCCAAATTATAACATGACGACATAGAAAACAAACAATTAGCAAAACACATCAATAGAATTAATTGAACAAACACAAATGTGGATGTATTCAAGTTAACTACCGGTGTGTGTGTAATTGGTGTATGCAATAGTTACCTTTAACCTTAAACGTATGATTGTTTCTAGTAGAATTTGAAATTTTGTTCTGTAATGTTTCATAGTGTAATAATTCAAAACATAGTTTATTTATTGTCATATTTTCAATAATATATATGTTAATTAATACAATGAATGACATAAAATAAACATTTCATGAGAAACTGACTTTTATCTTCTGGTTCACCAGTTACATGCGCGACAACGTGTCAGCGACCACATTTTGTTTACCTGGTAAATATACCACATTTAGATTATAGGCTTGGAGGAATAAGCTCCAGCGAATAATTCTTTGGTTCTGTTTAACTCTGGAAAGGAAAACTAAAGGGTTATGATCAGTTAAAATATCAATTGGATATGGAGAACCATTGATATAAGAATCAAAATGTTTCAATGCTAGAATTAATCCTAAAAGTTCTTTTTCTATCACACTATAGTTTCTTTGGTGCTTATCAAATTTTTGAGAGTAAAAACTAAGCGGGTGTTCTAGTGAATCATCACCCTTTTGAGAAATGACCACTCCCATCCCTGTATCACAAGCGTCAACAGTAATTTTAAAGGGTTTACTGTAATTTGGTGTTACTAATACAGGTGCCTCAGAAAGAACATCTTTTAATTTGTCAAAGGACTGGTGGCATTCATTAGACCATTTGAAAGTGCAATTCTTCTTTAATAGATCTGTTAATGGACATGCAATTGTTGAGAAGCTTTTACAGAACTTACGGTAGTATCCCGCCATCCCGAGAAAACTGCGGAGTTGTTTACGGGTTTCAGTTACAGGAAACTCGCGAATAGCCTTCACCTTTGCATTTAATGGTTTCACCAAACCATTTCCCACTATGTGACCTAGATACTCGATGGTTGCATGGCAGAACTGACTCTTAGTCAAGTTAATGGTGAGATTAGCATGAGTCAATTTCGTAAATAACAAATGCAGTTGATCTAAATGAGATTTAAAATCGTCACTAAAGACAACAATATCGTCGAGGTATGCACGACATTTAGGAATGTCCTGAGTAATGGCATTTATTATCCGTTGAAAAGTAGAGGGTGCATTAACCATACCAAAAGGCATGACCTTAAATTTGTACAGTCAATCAGGGGTTACAAACGATGATATCTCCTGAGCCCTCTCCGTCAGTGGAATCTGAAAATACGCCGTTAATAGGTCAATCTTTGTCACAAACGTAGCATTACTCACTTCTAATAGATCGTCAATTCTTGGTATTGGATAGGAATCAGTTTTTTGTCACTTTGTTTACCTTACGGTAGTCCACACAAAACCTCATGGATCCGTCGGCTTTAGGTACCAATACGCAAGGGGAAGACCAGTCACTACTACTAGGTATAATAATGTCATTGTCAAGCATGTAGCGAACCTCTTTACGGATGCATTCTAACTGGATATGATTTGACCTGTATGGATGTTGTTTAATAGCTTTAATATTTTCATTTAGAATAACATCATGTTTAACTACACTAGTTCTACTAGGTACATCTCCAAATAAATGGATATTTTCATTAATTAGACCTTTGATAGCGGATTGTTCGCAATCAAGTAAATGTGCCAATTTTTCTTTTAGGTTTTTCAGAGCCTTTGTATTTTGCAGTTTGCTTTCTGCCACTTCACGCTCTATTTCGGGTGAATTATTCCGAATTTAATAACAGTGTTTACCGAGGCAACAACATTTTGTTCTGTATGGTTTCAACATATTGATATGGCACACTCGTTGCGATTTCCGTCTATCAGGGGTCTTTACAGGATAGGTAACCTCACTAAGCTTAACCATAACCTCGTAGGGTCCTGTAAACTTGGCACTCAGGGGTTGACCAGATAGTAGCGTCAGCATGAGAACTTTATCACCAGTTTGGAAGATACGGGTTCTTGCGTTGACATCATAATAGACCTTCATCTTGTCTTGTGCCTGCAAAAGATTAGATCTGACAACTTTTAATGCATTATACAGTCTATTTCTAAAGTTCTCTATATATGTTAGTAGACCAGTGTCTTTAGTGCATGATAACCATGTCTCTTGTAGCAGCTTTAGCGGTCCACGAACTGTGTGTCCGAATACCAGTTCAAAGGGACTGAAACCAAGAGATTCTTGAACAGCCTCTCTGGTTGCAAAGAGTGCGAAGGGAATACCACGATCTCAGTCGTCGTTATGCTCGAAACAGAAAGTACGGAGCATATTTTTCAATGTTTGGTGGTATCGTTCCAGTGCGCCTTGACTCTGTGGATGATATGCACTCGATACTGCATGACGAATACCCAGCCGTTCTAGACTTGGCGAAATAACTTCGATGTGAAATTTGAACCTTGATCTGACTGCACGGTTTTCAGAAGACCATATCGGGTGAAGAATCCGATAAGTGCATCAGAGATTTTGTCGGCATTGATGCTACGTAGAGGAATAGCCTCTGGAAATCTCGTTGCCGAACACATAATAGTGAACAGATACTGGTGGCCAGCCTTAGTTTTAGGCAACGGACCGTCGCAGTCTATAATGTGACTGAAGAATGCTGGTATGGGTCGAAGAGGAGCTACCGGAATGGTCTGATTCGGTTTGCCGACCATCTGGCAGACATGACATGATCTGCAAAACGATGTGACGTCACGACGTAGGCCAGGCCAGAAGAAATATGGAAGAATCCTGTCGAAGGTTTTCTGTATCCCTAGGTGACCAGCATACGGTGAATCATGGGCCATATGTAGTAAGTCTTTGCGGTATACAGTGGGTACCACGATTTGATGAACTTCGCTGCATGTTTCATCGTCGTTTTCTTTCCCTCTCCAGTTCCTCATCAACAACTCGTCCCTCAAACAATAACCTGCGGCCATTGTTTCTAACTCTCCTTCATTCTTTGCTTCCTCTTTTAGCTTCCCGATCTCTGGATCTTTGCCTTGAGCAAAAATGAGTAGTTGTCTAGGCGACAAATTACTTTGATCAGTATGACTTGAGTGACCACCTAGAGCATCCGCCATGAAGGTTGTTTGTAAGTCAATCTCTGGTGTCGGTTCTGGTTTCTCTGTCGATTTATCAGTCATCTGTTGTTTCTCCATAGCTCTGGTGATAACGCATACTGAATTTTCAGTATTCCTACACTGAACAGAGTCTTTGGTTTCTTTAAGTACAGGATGTACCTGATTCTTGGCAATGTCACTTCCTAAAAGTAACGAAATGCCACTATAGAGGAATTTCTTCACTATCCCAACAATAACAGATCCAGTGAAGTAATTACACTTCAACTGTATAGGATGTTACGGTGCCGTAAGTGTCCCAGACATAGTACTGGTCAAGGCATACTGGCCTGTATGAGTCAATTTCGACGTTGGTACCGCATTCTTCAACAGTAAAGATATATCAGCACCGGACTCACGTAGAATTTTAATCTTCCGTTCTCTAGCTTGATTATCTATAGGTGACACATAGCCCTCGCTAACATCCGAGAGCATGCACTCGGGTAGTTCTCTGCCTACTGAGTTTCTTGCTACACTACTGCCTCTATAAGTAAACGTTTTATTTACTGATTGTTCATCTGTCACACTCCCTTTGGAGTTGAAACTAGAATGTTCAATAGCCTCGGTCTTCATTTCAAAGACTCTTTCTGACTTTGAGCAACTTAGACATGCGTGTTTCCAACAAGTTGAAATCATGAATATAACAGCCACATAGAATACAGGTACCAACAGTATAGGATGAAACTTAAATCAGATGAGATTCACTAATATAGTATTAAGCCGTAATAACGTATCTTTTAAGAAAGTGGTCAAGAACAGTCCTCACTCAATCGCGCCCAAGCTAGAACTGACTAACGATCTCAAACCCTCGTGCAACGTATGACGCATTTTAATGCTATGACGTAGTATCTAGACATATACATGTTTTTTTCCTAACACGGAAACATTTCGGGTTTAACATTATTTCTTTTGAACTTTAATTAATAATAATAGAACCTATATAATTATGGAAATAAAACTACTTTTGTAACAATATGTAAACAACTCGACAATGAGTAGATCCTGTCTGTTCTTGTGTTCAGATGTAAGCAACTCCACATTGACTAGTTCTTATCTGTTCTTGTGTTCCAATGTAGACAACTCGACAATGAATAGATTCTGTCTGTTCTTGTGTTCAGATGTAAACAGCTCCACATTGACTAGATCCTGTCTGTTCTTGTGTTCAGATGTAGATAACTCGACAATGACTAGATCCTTTCTGTACTTGTGTTCAGTTGTAAACAACTCGACAATGACTAGATCCTGTCTGTTCTTGTTTCCAGATGTAAACAGCTCCACATTGACTAGATCCTGTCTGTTCTTGTGTTCAGATGTAAACAACTCGACAAGGACTAGATCCTATCTGTTCCTGTGTTCAGAGGTAAACAACTCGACAATGACTAGATCCTGTCTGTTCTTGTGTTCAGGTGTAAACAACTTCACATTGACTAGATCCTGTTTGTTCTTGTGTTCAGATGTAGACAACTCCACAGTGACTAGATCCTTTCTGTTCTTTTGTTTAGAATTAAACAACTTGACAGTGACTAGATCCTGTCTGTTCTTGTGTTAGCTTTAATTTACTCACAAAGTCAGAATCATAACAACAAATAGCAAGTTGAAATAGCTACCTATTAAGTGCATCATATATACATTTGTATATTAGTCAGCTGGTAATGAATTAACAGCTTTAAATAAGGATTTAAAAATTCGCACCTTAAAGCGTGCTGAAAAAACTACAAATCAGTTTATGGCCTGCTATAGATTTTGCTCTTCAGTAATTACAAAGGAAACATTAAAACATTACAAAAAATCTGAGCCATTTGATAAAACACAATTAACCTAGGTCAATTTCATTCAAAAATGCCTTCAATAACGATTTCATATTGTGCAACATAAAGTATATACAATGAAAAGGTAAAATATGAGTTTTTGGGCAAGTGACTGAAGGGGAAATCTCAAGTCCCGGGAAAAAATCAGAACTCAGAACCTTCGGATCGCCAGTCGAACGCGCTGGCGCTGGGCCACCATGGCCCATAAAGTTGTTTATGGCGGGACAAAACTCCGATGGTATGGCATGTGGCGAGATCCACCCTGCAGGTCACAGTGTGGGGTGGCAGAAAGAGAGGTAGGCAGAAGAGACGATGGGAGGATGACATCAGGGATTGGACTGCCTTGTTTTTTTGTGGGTTATGGGATAGATTATGGTATAGAGTATAGAGTATAGATGATGGTTATGATATAGCGGAAATCTTCAGGAGACATTTACCCAGATTCTGATGTTAAACTGTGTGTGTGTAGGTGTTGAATGTGTGTACTCCATGCATAATATATATTAAATGATTTGTTTCTACCAACCGCAAGATTCAACACTTAATTTCATAATGTATTAGGATGGACAGTAAAGAAAGCATTAGGGACTCGGTGGATCCCCGTGTGGTTCAATCTGTGAGCCCCAGAAAGTCTTCATTTGAATCTTTGGGGTATGTAAACTTCCTCACGTGGTAATGAAGACGTATTTGGGGATATTGAACACTTTTTTCTAATGTATTAACTATATACCTAGTTATATACATCTTATCTTATATGTTATAGCGGTCCTTCTATAACGCAGACTATTGCGACTAAGTCTAGTCTTGCATTTTTTCAATTAGTTATTTCATTGATGTTAAGTTACTGGTTTTTCTTGGTATGTTCATGCAACCATTCCATGCCCCGGATGCCTTTGGAGAAGAAATTAATACGCATTTGTTCTCGCATAAGAGATAAGAAAAGTGTTGTTTTTCCTTATATTTATCTGAACATTGTAAAATACTGTTATTGTGTTGTATTTCTAAATTAGAGTTTAATGCGTTTTGTAGTATTACTACTTTACTCTTTGTTATCTAGTTCGTTAAAACACATATTATCATAACTATTAAAACAACATCTTTTTAAAAGTAAAGAAGTTCTAAAAAAAAAATGCGACATTTAAAATTGAATGGTACAAAATAAGCGGAAGAATACTTTATATAGAGCGCTGGATCGCAGCTCTAGGCACTACTATCATACTTGAACTCCGATTGGACTGAGAGCGGGGATTATTTATCACTATTAAGAGCCCTGGATAAATACTCTGCCGTTCATCTGAGCACGTTTAAATCTCCGTAGAGAGTGGAAAGTGGGTCACCCGTCCCATCTTTTCGAAAGCTGACGACAATGGGGCACTCCAACTGTCTCCTCCTCCTTCCAACAGTGGCAACACGAAGTCGAAGCCAGGTTGGAACCTTGAAAAGTATGCCCAAATGGGGCAGAGGCCAGTGCGGAATTGTGATATGATGGATTGTTTCAACCTGTTTAGACACCACCATGGGTCGCGCGGTTAGGGCAGATGCCGCCAGACCTCTCAATCTCTATCACTTTTTCCCAACTCGTATTCCACTTCTATAGAACTGCATGCCATTATTAGTCCATGTTTCCTGAGGTCCTCATTTCTTCGTATTAAATTTCTAGATTTAAGTTGTCCACTTTGTTTTAATTTCAGATCAATCAAAGACAAACAGAAAGGCAGAACGCGGCTAGAGAAGTTGCTGATATTTCTCGTGATTACCTTATTGGTGGCTTTCATAACTGCTTTGGTATTTTACGCAGTGGATAAAAAGATTGACAACTTTGAGTTTAGAAAAAAACTGATACCAAAATCGGCTCCAAAGATAAACATCTTTAAGTCTAAAAAGCTACCGATAGCACTATGGGCTCCAAAGATCTTTGAGTCTAGCAAACAACCGATAGCAACATCGGCTCCAAAAGTAAAAGGTACATTTACTTTTAATACGTTCTATAAAGGTAGATTGTCATATTCTAGTATTTTGTTCTATTTCTTGAGGCTTGTTATTATCTATTTTTAGTTCAATTATAATAGCTGTTAATAGACTAGTTCTTTTTTTTAACATTCTCATAGCTTGTCATAGTATAATGTTTCATTCTATTTTTAGAACGTGACATATTTATTTTTATGTTCTCTAATGTTGGCTGTTATAGTCTAGTATTCTAATATATTCCTATAGTATCTTATATTCTATTATTCTAATATATTCATATAGTTTCTTATGTTCTAGTATTCTAATATATTCTTATAGTTTTTTATATCCTAGTATTCTAATGTATTCCTATAATTTCTTATATTCTATTATTCTAGTATATTCCTATAGTTTCTTATATTCTAGTATTCTAATATATTCTTATAGTTTTTTATATTCTAGTATTCTAATATATTCCTATAATTTCTTATATTCTATTATTCTAGTATATTCCTATAGTTTCTTATATTCTAGTATTTTGTTCTATTGTTGTAGTTTGTCATATTCTGGTAGTTTTATTTTATCACTTTTGTATCTATGGGCCTGAACGCTGGCTAAGTCTGTAAACTTGCGGTACACTTACAATAAGAGCACGCCCGGTGGGCTAATGCATGATGCGGGACAGCCCTTGTTTTCGCGTCAGAGGATCACTGGATCATTACACTGCCAGGAGGCTCTGAGACTCGGTAGGGAGGAAGCAATGACAGTCCGTCTCAACCCCGCCCTGCCTGGGTGTTCATAGTCCTATAGTCTGGGATTCGTGCATATATACGAGCCAGCCAAGGAGAACTCTCCAGGTGGGGGAGAGAAGGGTAGTGCATGCACTGCTAAGACAGTACCCTCTTTCACGCGGTACGCCATCTTGGTATTGTGTTTTAAGACACTTGTAGATCGGTAGTTTGTTAAAAGCTTGTATTATGTCAAGTTCTGGCCTGTTTCTGGTTTGTCTTGGAAGTTTTCATTCATCATTTAGCACTGGAGAGCAATGTTCCACTAGGAACCTAATGAACTAAACTAAGCCATGCTAATACATTTTTTTTAATTATTTTTTTTTCTAATTGTACAATGTTTTGTTTCATTTCTTTTCGTTGTTTATTATTTTAAATCCGAATATTGTTATGACCACAATCCCGTAGTCTTTAGAGCATGACAAGATGCACTCGTAGATCTAGGGTAATCTGATTGTAGATCAATTCTTCCGTGCACCGTCTCTACTGTGGGTTCTGTGATCCTGACATTTTCTGTTTCCTATAATTCTTCCTTGAAATGACATGATTTATTCCTCTGGCTGGTATTAGATTTTAATAATAGATGTAAAGCACACAACTGTTGGTACTTTAAACAATGAAACAAGTCAGTACTATAGAAACATATATATATATATATGAATCATTTATTTCGTATAAAATGAGGCGACGAATAAATAATTACACATACTTACACTGAAGAAGATGCAAGCGTAGCTGCAAAAACTAAGTAGAAAACTGAAGTTCTAACACTCAAACATTCCCTTATATACTGAGGTTAGACATGGTTTCGCGGAAGATTGGTTCCATTAGGACGTTTTGGGGAGGAAAGAGTTGTGATAGTGGCTTACTCTCTCTTTTGTACATTAAGTTCACCTATCCTATATCACCCTTATTAATGGGACCATCTGATTCTAGGAATAACACTTAAATTCCAAGAATACGATCAATAGTAAAAAAAAAATAATATCCATATAAGGAGTCATTGAACAGTCTTGCCTTTAACAAGCAAATGGATTTTCTTGTAGCGAGGAGGGGGGGGGGACGCCAGCGTCGAGCGACATGTCAATACACACATTATACCACGCCCAGAAATCAAGCAATTCAATTCCGATACCTATTAAAGAGATCTCAACTAGTACCGCGAGTTGGCAAGGCACACCTAAACACAAGAGTCTATCAATGTAGTATAAATACTTCACAATATGTTAAATATATTTTTTATTGGCAGAATACTGTTTGACCAAGGGATGCCTGCAAGCAGGTAAAGTTTAAGTTTATTGTGTTATTTTTAAACAATGACAGTCGTATATAGTCTAATGGGATGGTATTGATAGTATAATACGTAGGCCCTATGTTCTTTATTATACGTTTTTTGACAATAAGTATAAATAAGGCTCTCATATTTGTAGATACAACAAATTAGGGATATATTACTTTTTTGGCCGAGTGGCAGATCGTTCGGCTGGCGTACCGAAAGTCCTCGGTTCGAATCTTAGTGAAGGTTAGGATTACTTCTTTCTTCAGGTATGGAAGGTGTGTCCCTGAGTCTACCCAGCGCTCAAGGGTAACTGACTTTTAAGTTGGGGAAAAGTAAAAAGTAAAGGCGGCTGCGGGCATAGTACTGGCCGAAGTAATCCCCTCGTACAAGGATCGGTAACACTTTGATAGTAGTGTGTCGATAGTGCTAAAGTAAGTTTTCTAATGCTTCGGCGTGCCTACAGCCTAAATATTATTCTGCACATTCTGATCTGGAAAGCACCTAAATGTTAAATTCCTTTTTTATGGTCTTCAGTGTGTCATTAATAATTGCTCTGCCAAGTACCAAGTCTGGCAGCGAGCAGAAGACTTCCGACCCCTGATCTAAAATGCAGTGGCCACAGAAACTGGTGAACACTGCTTCACCGGCCCCATGGCTCCAATTAGTCCAACGGCATACTTCAAATATTATTTTTACTATAGACCTATTATTTTTATATTATGAGGTACCTAAAAAAAAATATTTTTTAGTCTAATAGTAATTTTGTGTAGAACGGCAAATTAATAATAATAAGTATAGGGCTATTTATATAGCACTGCTAACCAACACAATGAAAGCCCAGAGTGTATTTAACATTTAGAAACAAAAACATGCATAGAGCACGAATATAATTATCTAGGTTAAATAAGTGATATCGGGGTGACCGATTTGAGATCGGTCTTTATAGTCTGAAATTAATAATAGAAATGTCAAGCATTATCGTATTAATATTGTTAGACTATATGATACATTTCCTTAAAATCAAAGATGTTTAAAACAATAGAGAAATTGTAAACGATATGGTAGGTCTACATGTATATAATTTACTATTTACATGGGGCATATTTAATCAGGTATAAGCCTACAAATGTATTTCGTAGTAATCTCTTCTTTTCCATTACAATATCGTTTGCTTGAATATATTGTGTTCTGCTATGATGTCATTCAAAAGAACAATTTCTTAGAGATATCATTTAAAAATGCCGGTTGAAAAGCTGTTATTAATTGAACAACTCCTAATCCAAGGAGCTTTTTTATGACAAATAAAGATTGTATGTCATACTTATCAACGGTCATCAATGTAACATGTAAATTGAACGACTATATCATATATTGTAGGTTAATAAATCAAGGGGATTGTTCACGATTGTGAAGTTTAGACAAGTTATAAAAACATTAATAATAAAAAGTAAGCCAAATTTAAATGAAGCAGCCACAAAAAAGAAGCTGCATATTTAGGTCTACATATCCATTCAGATTTCTTCAGACAGGCTTCAACAATATGTGAATAAATGTGAAAATCAAGTGAATACAGAATTAAACCATATTGAAATATACATAATATATAGTTTGGTGTAGGTCAATATTATAAATACGTTATAATAGTAGTATGTACTCTATAAAATAACATTAATAATAATGATTTCATGATTGAGTAGATATTTAAGTCGCTCGGTGACGGCGTCATCGGAATCTAAGAAGTAAATCTGTCCGTATTGTGGACTTTAAAATTCATCATTAACATTTTGTGTTGGATGTACTGCCATATTCATCTTATGGTAGACTTGTTCTGCTGCTATGAAGCTGTAGATTCCGTGACTATTAATTGTCCGATCGTCATCTACGTTAAACGAAGCCAATGCGAAACATGAATTTAAGTGTCTGATCTTCTTGTTGAATTTTTCTGCGAGCCAATGACGTTTTAAAAATAGTTAGGCCAACTCTTTATGAAACACTGATGGCCTTATGTTTACTCGACCTTGTAAACAACAGTCTCAAAAGTCGCGGTTGATTACGTTTTTCTGGAAAATTAACGTTGTTCACGTTGATCAATGGTCTCTATCGATTGACTTTGACTGGCTTTTTGTCGCTTGAGTTCCAACCTTTCTTTTCTTTTATCTAAAATCTAGTTTTTTTTAATTGCTCTGCCTTGCGACGTCTTAGATCGTCTAATCGTCTTTCTCTTACATCTGCAGTCTCATTATATAGTTGTTTTGTCATACACTTTCTTTAATGATCCTTTTTTGTTTCTGTCTCATCTATAGTTTCCTTTTCTAGTTGCTGTATCTACAAAATCTACAAATGTGTTTTTTTCTGCAATTGTTATTATTGCACCTGAGCTTGGCTGCCCTGTTTGGCTTTACAGGTGTAACCATTGAATAATTTATATTTGAAGTCATGCAATATATACTTTTTCAAATAGTGTCTTCTTCTTCACTCTAATCAGCAGTGGTATCACATGGGAGGGGAGGGGGCATGTGCCGGGGGATACACTTCTAGGGGGCGACAAATATAGCCTAATTTTAGCACTAAACCAAGCAGCTACAGTATGCAAGGGGGCGTCGCTGAAAATGTTTCCCTGTGGCGCTATATAGGGTTGGGAGGGCCTTGATGATCAGTCCATGCCTTTCTTTTTTTCAAGTTCATAATAGGATATTTTTTTTTGTCCGCTAGGCATTTTCCTGAAGTTGTAAATGTTATAACTTTAAAGACTGTATACATCAGTTACCATCACAACTATGCAATTAACGATATAAATTTCAATGTATGCCACAGCTTTAATAGTACCCTAATTGTTTAATGTATTTGTAAGGGCTAAATCTACTTGTACTTTTTATAACATAATATAAACTATCAAAATAATCTTGCCCCATCTACTTATTCACACTATAATCAACCAGTGCAAAAATAAATTATTTTTCAACATAAATTAAATGCACATCAAAAGGAAAGAAAAATATATTGGTAATAGCTTTTAAGATCTTACACATTTCAGAAACATAAACTATCAAGTTAACCATGAATACAAATAATATCTGTGTAGAAGTATGCTTTATCTCAAAACCTAAACACGTGGTGTATAAAGTATGTAGTTAAAAGATGATTATGAAAGCTGACTTCCAGTTTAAGAAAAGCATATTATAATTATAAACTAATTGGTGCTGTCACAATTCTGGATTTAATAGTGACTATTAGCACTTAGATAGATAGCAGTGTATAACTAGGACCTTAGATTAGCTTAAGTTTAGCTAGAATAGAGAGAAGGTTAGTCTGACGTCACTATCTTCTCCCTCCCTTACGCAATTACATCACCCCATCACTCTTTCTCACCTGTTTCTCTACCATTCACTATACTCTTGTACTACGCCCAAATTCAGAGTCTACTGACTAATACGATTCAACTTGGTACTACATCTTGGTTGAATGGGTACGAATGTGTTAGTTAGAATGTATATATTTTATCCTATGCTATATTAATGTATTCATATCATGTCTTAATGTATTTATATCTTGTGCTATTTTAACGCATGTGTAGACAGTCATTACTCGATCCCTCACTCACCCCCCCCCCCTCTTCGCGCCCCCGCCACCCCCCCTTTATATCCCCTCAGCTTAGCGGCACGTTATGCAATTGCTTTGAGACGGTCGTTCCCTGAGCGAGTCATTACTCGATCCCTCACTCACCCCCTCCTCTTCACGTCCCCGCCACCCCCACCCCCTTTTATATCCCCTCAGCTTAGCGGCATGTTATGCAATTGCTTTGAGACGGTCGTTCCCTGAGCGTTGACCAAAGAACCCAGTTCGCACACATATAACTAATTCTCGTCCGAAACCCCCCCCCCCCCCAGCCACTTGAGTTAACTACTTAAAATTCTACCAAAGGGAGATAAATTCCCCCACTCAGCAGGACGTCTGTATAAATTGTCTTTCATCTAGACCCCCCCCCCCTTTTTCGCCCTCGCAACCCTGACCCCCAATCCATTTTTGGCTCCAATAAGCTTTTCTTATGCAAATGTATATTCAATCTAGCCAATGAGAATAGGATGTAATTAAATGTAAGCCAACCAAATTAACCTTGGGTCAGGTGACTAGTGTCCACGAAAAAGCCCGCCCAACTAAACTAAAGCAGATCTCCCCCAGCTCCTGAGCTAGACACATCGTTTTGGTCTAGCTCCCGAATTGTTACTTGGACTTGCAGATACTTAGCCAGTAATTGTAATTCCCTCATTATAGTTACGTAGCCTAAACTTGGATTCCGCAACAACACAGTATATTGAGTGTTAGACGTTCCTGTGCATATATCTCAAGCACTGTATCTCACCTGCATGTTAGTATGTGTATTTCGTCATTGGATATTGAATTTGAATAATAAATAAATACCTGAAACGTAACCAGAAACTTGCTTGCCTAACTTAGAACTGTCTGTTTGTGTGTGTTTAACAACATCTAAGCGAGCCAGTAGAGAACAAATAAATATTCCAGGTCAACCACAGCATCGGCACCTCATATCTCTAAGACAACCAGCCATTATTACCCCCTCTCAATTGCCACCTCGTGACAAAGTGGGACCTCGTATCCGGGATTATCTGAACTTCAAGCCGTTCAGCGCACTGTCAACAGCAACAACCCGAGGACTACGCCGATTCTGAAACCGACCCTGGATGGGGGCTCATCTCTCTACAACACAAAGACTCTAAGCCAGCAACCAGACCCGTCATCCCAACGCCAGCAACCAGATCCATCAACCCATCAAACCAGGCTCGCCACTTTACGCAGCCTACGCCACCCCAGCCTACGCCTACGACACCCCAGCCTACGCTTACGCCACCCCAGCCTACGCCTACGACACCCCAGCCTACGCTTACGCCACCCCAGCCTACGCCTACGACACCCCAGCCTACGCTTACGCCACCCCAGCCTACGCCTACGTCACCCCAGACACACCAGCAACCAAATTTGCCACCCCATTATGCCGGATTTGCCGCCCCAACCGCCAGATCGCCACCCTCTGGCCCCGCATCAACATACCGGCACCCGAGACGTCAGCAGAGAGACCCACCGCCGCCGCATCAGCCTGCCCGACAACTAGAGACCGCCGAGAACCCGACAACTGCCCTGTCAACCTCCCCGTAGGAACCCGCCGTAGTTCCCGGTATCCAAACACGGGAAAATAGACACTAACATTAAACGCTAATCCAGTCCCGGCACGGGGAAAGAGAATTCCTAACCAGCCCGAAGATCTGCACCAACAGCGCCGAGCGCCATATAAACGATAACTTTATGATTGGATATACGTGTGTTAGTGTATGTGTGTAAAATTCTGGAATTGCTGTCTGGTGAGTACCATTTTGAGTTGTATTACGTTAGCTAAACTCTGAACCCCAACACCCCTCCTATATTTTCCTTTCCTATCTCGCTATATCTCTGTCCGCCTCTAGTATCTTAATCTCGCCTCACTCTGTTACCATGGCGGAAGGTGTACTATTGCGTAAGCAGTTGAGAGAAGAGGCTATAGCTATAGGCTACATTGACTCAGACATCACTAAATACGTAGTAGAGCAGGTAGCGGCCCATGAGGCCAAGACAGAGAGAGCAGAACAGGTAGCTAGAGAGGAGAGAGCAAAGCAATTAGAAAGAGAAGATAGGCTTAGAGTAGAACAATTAGCTAGAGAGGAGAGAGAGAAACTTAGGTTAGAAGAATCAGCTAGAGAAGAGAGGAATAGGTTAGACGAGGAAGCACGCAGGGCACACGAATTCAGATTAGCTGAATTAGCAGCAAGTGTTAGGGCCCCCGATAACAACGACAACCCAAACTCCCCCTCATCATTTAGTTCAGCCACCCCCAACCATCCCCTCCCCAGACATGCTTCTCTATGGACCGACGTCCACGACCCCCGTTTAGAACAGTTTGACATCTACCTCCGGCGGTTTAGCGACTGCATGGAGCTGAATGAGGTCCCCCCAGAATTGCATTGTAGGATCCTCGTCTCCACTCTGAGAGGAGAGGACTACGAGGCTTACTGTAAACTGGGAGAAGACAGGGAGTCATGCGCTGCACTGAAAAACGCGCTCTTAAACCAACACCAGTTGCACGCGTCCCACTACCAGAAAAGGTTTCGGTCGTCCACGCTACGACCAGGGGAGAATTACACCCGATTCGCGGAACGAATCCAATCCTACCTTCTTAAGTGGGTTGAGTTGGGAAATATCGAGCAGTCATTCGACGGTATGGTCACCCTCCTAATGACTGAGCAGGTAGAGTCACAAATGACACCTAAACTCAAGGCCTTCCTGATACAACACGGGATCGAAGGGTTACTCCCCTCCCTACAAAGCGCAGATAGATTTCTGCAAGCCAACAAGGTAGAATCGTCCCACCCCCGGGAGAAATATCTCGCACATCCCGCTTCCCGACAGGAAAATGGGAGGTCGACACGGCCACCGGGCCATCTGTCCCGCCCGGGTCACCCACAGTCACCCTGGAATAACTGGGACAACCACCGCACCAACCCTCCCCCACTAATCAGTCAAACCAGCTTCCCGTCGTCCCGACCGGGTCCACCCCAACCCAGACCCCCCCCGCCCCCTCAAGACTCCCGACGTGCGGGCCAACCATACCAACCGACCAGGGCACAAACCGGCACCGGGCAAACCCAATCGACTCGACAAGGTAACTCCACTGGGCAACAGCCTAATGCACATACCGGCCCTAATCACTCCCAGAACCCCCCCCCCCGAGGAGTATACACCATCACCCTTTGCCCTGCGGACACCCCCCGGGCGCAAGACCCAGAAACCGACACCCCCCCGCTTGCACCCTCCGACAAACCGGAAACCAAGACAGAAAGATATAGAGATCAACTCTAAAAGAGCCAGGGCCCTTCTCGACTCAGGATGCCAGATCGATGGGTTCGCTAAGACCTCCTTCGTGAGTCCCTCCGATTACACCGGCGAGTCAATCCAATATAGAGTGGTAACGGGAGAAGTTGAGTCCCTCCCAACCGCCAAGGTTCACATCAAGTCACAACCATACACTTGCACGGCTACCTTAGCAGTCCGAGCCAAATTACCCTATGACGTCATCCTGGGGGAACGATACGTCAACCTTGCCGATGTCCCCCTCCCTCCCCTAGCCTCAGTGGCCACACGCGCGCACCCTGACCCTGTTCCCCACCCTCTCGAGGAATCCCCCACGGCCCACGAATTCCTGCGGGCCCAACAAGAAGACTCGACCCTGGCCCCACTGTTCGCTAAGGTCGGTCAAAACCCAGACCCCCCGAAACCCCACTCGTTTATTCAAAAAGGGAAACGACTGTTCCGACGGTCCAACCTCCCTGACGGATCGGTCAGAGACCAGCTCATCATTCCCGGTCCCTACCGTAGACAAGTAATGGAGGCGGCCCACGACTCAACCCTGGGTGGTCACCAAGGGCAAGGGTCCACAATCAACAAAATCACCCATTATTTTCACTGGCCCGGCATGCACAATGAGATCAAACGATTTGTAGCGTCATGCCACCAATGCCAGCTCATGTCCAAGGCCCACCACACTAAACCAGTACCGTTAGGTAAACACCCGGTGACCGACACACCCTTTCAGCGGGTGTCAGTAGACCTCGTCGGGCCACTTTCCATAACACGTAAGAAGAACAGGTTCATACTCTGCGTGATATGTCAGGCCACCAATTGGCCGGAAGCGGTAGCGTTGCCGAAAGAGGACGCGAAACACGTGGCCGAGGCACTGTTTACCATTTTCACGAGAGTGGGGTTTCCCGAAGTCCTACTCTCCGATAACGGGCCCCAATTCACCGGTACACTGATGAGAGAAGCGCTGCACATAATGAACACCACCCACATCCGATCCTCCCCCTACCACCCTCAATGCAATGGGCTAGTCGAACGTTTTAACCAAACTTTAATCGGGCTGTTAAAGAAAACCGTCGATGGCCCTCTGGATGAGTGGGACACACTCCTCCCCACAGCCTTATTCGCATATCGGTCTACCCCCCATTCTACTCTAGGCTACACTCCCTATGAGATGCTATTCGGTTCCCAACCCCGTGGGCCTCTAGAACTCCTCAAGCGCGCCTGGACTAATCCTTCCCCGCATCCCGAAGAACTCTCCGTCCACGCCTACATCAACAACTTAAAGGCTAGGCTTAACACTGTCCACACTATCGCCTCAAAACACTTAGCCAAGGAGAGGGAGAAACAGGAGAAACTATACAATCGGCGGGCCAAAGAACGCTCTCTGGCTCCGGGCGATAAGGCACTACTGCTCCTCCCCTCCTCTTACAACAAACTCCAGTTAGCATGGAGGGGCCCCTACCCAGTTACAAAAAAGCTCTCAGGCACTAACTACCTCATCAAAGTCGGAAACAAAGACAAAATGTTCCACATCAACCTGCTAAAACAATACCTCGAACGCCCACTCGACGATACGCCCCTTGTAGCAACCGCCATCGCGGAAGAAACAGAAGCCGATGACTCACTGACCGCGTTTCCCTTACATAAGGGAGAAACCATGGATGACGTAGGAATCTGTCCCCTCTTAACCCCTGAACAGATCAAAACAGTCAAAAACTTACTTTCCTCACACTCAGATGTGCTAACTTACACCCCAGGACGTACTAACTTAGAGACGTTCACCATGAAAGTCACGGACCCGCGACCCATTACGGTCAAGCCATACGCTATGCACCACGCCAAACTGGACGTCATTGAGAAAGAAATCAATTATCTGTTAGCCCATAACATCATCGCGAGTTCAACCTCCCCATACATTGCGCCGATAGTACTAGTAAAGAAATCAGACGGATCTCACCGCATGTGCGTAGATTTCCGCCGGTTAAACGCAGTCACTGAATTTCAAGTCAAGCCCATGCCAGACCCTGATTTACTATTTTCAAAACTGAGCAACGCTCAATACTTTTCCAAGTTTGACCTTAGCAAGGGGTTCTTCCAAATAGAAGTGGAAGAGAAGTGCCGCCCTTACCTCGCCTTTACCACCGACCAAGGCCACTTCGAATTTCAAACCGTCCCCTTTGGCCTAAACAATTCCCCCTCCGTGTTCACTCGCATGATGCGAAAACTGATCCAGCCAATTGACCGACCTGGGATCACCCACTTCGTGGATGACATCTTGATAGCCACGCCCACCTGGGCAGAACATGTGGAAACGATAACCGCTCTACTAGCTAGACTCCGCGAAACCGGCCTAACCGCCAGGCCGTCGAAATGCATGGTAGGTTTCAATAAACTGAAATTCTTAGGTCACATGATCGAAAAGAATAAAATAATGCCAGACGAAACCATAGTAGAGAAAATTAAGTTAGCCCCTCAGCCCACTACCAAATCAGGTATAAGGTCCCTTCTAGGACTAACAGGGTATTACCAAAGGTTCATACCGCAATACAATAGCATCGCGGCCCCTTTAACAGACTTGACGCGGAAAAACCTTCCGGAAAAAGTCACCTGGTCAACAGAATGCCAGCTAGCGTTCGACCAGCTGAAGGCTGCTCTCACTAGTAAACCCATACTCCGTCTGCCTGACCCGACCCGCCCCTACGTATTGAAGTGCGACGCTAGTGGACGCGCCGTCGGCGCGGCCCTGCTACAACCCGACCCGGAGCACGATAATATGCTGTTTCCCGTAGCATATGCCTCGCGTAAGCTCAATGCCACCCAGATGAATTACAGTACTTCTGAGCTAGAATGTTGGGCTCTTGTGTTTGGAATTGAGAAGTTTCACGTATACCTATACGGTCGCCATTTTATCCTCCACACAGACCACCAACCCCTCACGTTTCTCGCATGCGCAAAAAACCTAAACAGAAGGTTAATGAGGTACTCCCTCACCCTGTCACAGTACAGCTTCCAGACCATCTACCAGCCCGGGAAGGAACACCATCTCGCAGATTTCTTGTCCCGGTACTCTGACTCAGATCCCGCCCCTGACTCAGGCCCCACCGACACCACTCAAACCCCGGCCTCAGACTCAGTAAATTAGGTATGAATCCACTCTCAAGTGTATTCCAAATTGGCCCGGAGGGATGTCACAATTCTGGATTTAATAGTGACTATTAGCACTTAGATAGATAGCAGTGTATAACTAGGACCTTAGATTAGCTTAAGTTTAACTAGAATAGAGAGAAGGTTAGTCTGACGTCACTATCTTCTCTCTCCCTTACGCAATTACATCTCCCCATCACTCTTTCTCACCTGTTTCTCTACCCTTCACTATACTCTTGTACTACGCCCAAATTCAGAGTCTACTGACTAATACGATTCAACTTGGTACTACATCTTGGTTGAATGGGTACGAATGTGTTAGTTAGAATGTATATATTTTATCCTATGCTATATTAATGTATTCATATCATGTCTTAATGTATTTATATCTTGTGCTATTTTAACGCATGTGTAGACAGTCATTACTCGATCCCTCACTCACCCCCCCCCCTCTTCGCGCCCCCGCCACCCCCCCCCCCCTTTATATCCCCTCAGCTTAGCGGCACGTTATGCAATTGCTTTGAGACGGTCGTTCCCTGAGCGAGTCATTACTCGATCCCTCACTCACCCCCTCCTCTTCACGTCCCCGCCACCCCCACCCCCTTTTATATCCCCTCAGCTTAGCGGCATGTTATGCAATTGCTTTGAGACGGTCGTTCCCTGAGCGTTGACCAAAGAACCCAGTTCGCACACATATAACTAATTCTCGTCCGAACCCCCCCCCCCAGCCACTTGAGTTAACTACTTAAAATTCTACCAAAGGGAGATAAATTCCCCCACTCAGCAGGACGTCTGTATAAATTGTCTTTCATCTAGACCTCCCCCCCCCTTTTTCGCCCTCGCAACCCCGACCCCCAATCCATTTTTGGCTCCAATAAGCTTTTCTTATGCAAATGTATATTCAATCTAGCCAATGAGAATAGGATGTAATTAAATGTAAGCCAACCAAATTAACCTTGGGTCAGGTGACTAGTGTCCACGAAAAAGCCCGCCCAACTAAACTAAAGCAGATCTCCCCCAGCTCCTGAGCTAGACACATCGTTTTGGTCTAGCTCCCGAATTGTTACTTGGACTTGCAGATACTTAGCCAGTAATCGTAATTCCCTCATTATAGTTACGTAGCCTAAACTTGGATTTCGCAACAACACAGTATATTGAGTGTTAGACGTTCCTGTGCATATATCTCAAGCATTGTATCTCCCCTGCATGTTAGTATGTGTATTTCGTCATTGGATATTGAATTTGAATCATAAATAAACACCTGAAACGTAACCAGAAACTTGCTTGCCTAACTTAGAACTGTCTGTTTGTGTGTGTTTAACAACATCTAAGCGAGCCAGTAGAGAACAAATAAATATTCCAGGTCAACCACAGCATCGGCACCTCATATCTCTAAGACAACCAGCCATTATTACCCCCTCTCAATTGCCACCTCGTGACAGGTGCGCAAAATAATAATACTTAAAACATATTATATTATTTCCTTTTTTTACCCCCTTTCTATTAACTCGTACTGTCTGTCTGGTTGACAGCAAAACTTTGCATCGATTTTTCGACCACTTCCCGTCGTCCAATCAAGCTGAAACTTGGGAAGTAGACTTATGACGACTAACAATACAATATTTTAAATGTTGAGTTAAAAAAAAATTATACTATAATTATAATTTCTTTTTTTAATTTAACAAACACTTCATAGAAAAATGGTCTATGGTTTCGTTTGAAAATGACGGTCATACTCTTTATGGTTTTTGCGGGCCAATGCTAGGGGAAAAAAAGGATGCGCAAAATTTTAGTGTAAAATTCATAAGGTATGATATCACTTATATTTATTTTATTCTATCAAAATATAAATTAAATATAAATTTAGTTTACAAAGAAAGGGGGTATAATAAAACTTTGTTTTGTATGGGTTAGTTTTTTTTAAATTGATGACACAATTTCTTGTTGATTATATTTAATGACGCATTGACATTGGTAGCCATTTAAATGCTTTTAAACGGGAATTGCCGTAAAGCCGATAGTAAATAAAAGAGTGGTAATGAACGTGATGGGGAATCCAATGACATGCTTTTTTTCTCTTTTAGCCCAATTTTTAAGCTTTTTTTTAGAAATGGTAAGTGGTTTTTCCAAAAATTGAGAGTCAAGCAGAGGTTTATAAGAATCGAGATTGATATACAACGCATTTTCTCATCAGAATACATCAACAGGACAGTTTTTGCGAAAATCGCCCGTTTTCGAGATCGCTGACACAAACAAATATACCCAAATTTTTTCTCAAAGAATGTATTATTTACTTAGGCCTAAAATAAAAGTCAAACAGATGTTGAAAATGCTTAGCGAATGTAAATCTTAAATATGTTTTTTAAAGTTGTTTAAAAATAATAATTATAAGTGAAACAACGTTTCATTTCTATTGTAAATGAAACACTTATATATCTACTGTAAATAAAGCACTATTATATTTCTACTGTTAATGAAACACTGCTATATTTCAATTATAAATAAAACATTATTATATTTCTACTGTCAATGAAACACTGTTATTTTTCTACTGTAAATGAGACACTGTTATTTTTCTACTGTAACATTGATTACAGCCAGCAAGATAGACCGCTATATTGATTACAATGTCAATCCTTGTGATGATTTCTACAAGTTTGCCTGTGGACGCTGGGAGAAAGAAAACCTCATCCCTGGTGACCGGGATTCTCTGAACATGTTTAATACCCTGCAAGACCAGGTGGCCATCAGACTGAAAGGTACGATGCTGCCGTTTAGTTTTAGAACAATTCGTTCATTACAGATCCTCATTCTATTAAAAGAAGAATATTGTGTCCTACACTCATTCGTGGTTTGAGTCTAGTCTTGTATTTCTCATATTATTAATTAATGTTTTAAATGATGTTAAGTCACTTGTTTTCCTGGTCTGTTCAGATTATCCATTCCGTGCCCGTATGCCACTCGGGAAGAAATAGTTTTAATAGAGCCTATGCATTTTTTCGAGCTAATTCGTTAATGACTCAAATGTTTTAAAAGAGTCTCTTTTGATGTTGTTAAGTGTATAACATGTTGAAATTTAAAATAGTTTTTTATATTGCATTTGGAATTGTCTGGCTAGTTCATGTAGACTTATTTATTCATATTTATTTTTGGCGTAGCGATTAATTGCGAAGATATGGATTAATTATGACGTAATGACACCAATATGTTTTCTCGTAGTCTCTACAACTTTCTAGTTCGCATTTTGTTTTGCATTCTGAAAACTTTGGGGAAAATCCATGGTAGCATCAAAATAGGTGGTTATTGCTTTCGTTTTGCTTAGCTATATGGAAGCTTCTTATTATTATACCAGTAGAAGTTGAATGTTAATATTATACACAAGTTTAAATTCTTCTTTAAACATTCATCGAGTGGCTTGATTGAATTATTTCATAGTGAACAAGACCCTAGTCAGACAGAAGACCCAGATTTGTAAAAAGTGCTTAACAAAAGTACAGATCTGTGGCTTGGTTCCATTCATTCCATTTATATTGATTATGCTTTTCTTTAAAAAAGAAAATCCTCTAAAAGAAAAAAATTTGGGTCTGATTACATTTTAAATTTAACGAAGAGTTAAATGTTCAAAAAACATATTTTTCTTTCAGCTATATTAGAGGCACCAATTCGACCTGAGGAAATATCGAGTGTTAAAAAAGTAAAGACACTATACGCTTCTTGTGTTGACAAAGGTAAGAAACACTTAACTTTACACTTATCTTCAATTATATATTACAGACGTTCCTTTTGTAGAGACGATTATTGCGTCCTACGCTCATCCGTGGTCTGCATTTCGACCAGTGTTTTAAATTATTGGTTTTCCTAATTCGTTCAGTTAACCCATTCCATGCCTGTATGCCACTCGAGAAGCAAGAGTACTTATACGCTAATGTTCTCGCAATAGGGAAAATAAAAGTTTTATAGTCCTTATGCTTATCTGAGCATTGTAACAGATTGGTTATGTGTTGTATTTCTAAGTTAGAATCTAATGTCTTGTGTATTATTACTACTTTACCATGGGCTCATCCGTCCTCTGGTCAGCAACTTACGCATGCGTGGAATACTTGGCAAGCAGAGCGAATTTCAATGACACGCCGAAGACTCTCAAAGAGAAATTTGAAATCTCCTCTACGAGAAATTGAGCGCTACGGCAGGCTGACTTTTAGCTGTTGGCGCGCTGAATGAATTAGAGGATCCACTTTTGCACACTATTATTTAAAGTCTAAAGGTTGCCGACCCCTACGAGTCTAGTGTTTGTAGGCATATATATAAATATATATATAATATATATTATGTATATTACTACTGTGGAGGCCAAAATATTTAATGTTAAGTTTTTTTAAATCCCAGCGGAACAGTAAGTAAACTGTTAAATTTAAAAGCCTTAAATGTATGATCATCAACTGTGTTCTCTAATGGTTACACATATAGGCTATGAGTTCAAATCCCTTGAAGGCTAGGATTTGTTTTCGGGTCTGATGGGTGTCCCTAAATTTACCCAGCTCTGATGAGTGTCCTGGCAGCAGTGCTTTTTCTAAAATAAAAGAGTGTGGGGCATTGTGCTGGCTACACAATCCCCTAGTACGCCGTGGCTACAGAAACTGTTGAACGCTGTTTTACAAATTACAAATTATATAATTTATATAGCGCTATTCATAACAATTAGTCTTCGAATGCGCTTTACATTAACCCAAAGTTATTAAAATAAATCAAATTAATTTTTTTTTAATTTTTTTTTTAAATGTCAATATTGTCAACTTTTTAAATTGTGTTGGGAAGTTCGTTCCACATCAATAAGGTGCTACGACGCTGTACGCTGTATGTTTTGTTTTTTTTAACATATACAGGCCCTCTAGTCAGTTTTGTCCGACGGAATACTTTGTATACTTGACACTTTCGATGCCAACAGACATAACGTAAACTCAGAGCGCATTTAACATTTAGCAGCAAAACATGGAAGAACACGGAAATGACTCTCTATGTGTATTTAAAAATGTGTAGAAATTGTGTTTCGTACTGCTCATTATATTATGATCTTGAAACGAATACAATTTGGCGCTTTTGAAAACGAAAGAAAGCTTTTAAACTTTATGGCACTGTAAAAAAAAATAATTAAATTCCCTTGACATTCATGTAGGGCTTTGGCCTGCTACACCATCTCCTTCGGTTCGGGCCTATACATGGCTTTCCTCCGCTATGCCCTCACAGCAAACGTTTTCGCAGATCTGCTTCTACAGATTTGAGCCATCTTCATCTTAGGTCTGCCTCTAAGCTTCTCCCCCCCCCTGGCCTCTG
The DNA here is from genome assembly GCA_949126835.1 of Anisus vortex. NCBI lineage: Eukaryota > Metazoa > Mollusca > Gastropoda > Planorbidae > Anisus > Anisus vortex. Next base: position 27,578,642 of record OX421507.1, read on the forward strand.
GTACTGTACTGTTCTGGCTACTCTGCTTTCTGCCATTCTTTCTAATTGGCCAGCCTACCCCGCCCCACCCGCCCCACAGCGCCCCACCCGACCCACACCGCCATACTCTATTCTAGCTTCCACCGTTGGTTCCCCGGACAGTGTTTTTAATTCTTCATTTCACTAAATTATAATTAAAATAGTAAGTAGCATATCCCGTCGGACCAAATCGATCCATGGCGCCGGTGAAGCAGCGTTCACTAGTTTCTGTGGCCACGGCATACTTAGGGGATTGTGAGACAAGCACAATGCGCCCAGCTGCATTTACTTATCCCCAACTAAAGTCAGAGCCGGGAAGACTCAGGGACATGCTCCAGTCCTGGAAACAAACCCTGGTCATCAGCAGAATTTGACCCCTGGATCTTCGGTACGCTAGACGAACGCGCTGTCGCTCGACCACCCTGTCTCGTCTTTTAATCCACCACAGTTTGGTTCTCGTGCAGAGTATGACATTCTGCATTTCAACATTAAACTATCATTGATTTGTTAAAACCTATTTTCTTTTCTCATTTCTCTTATAGATACTATCCAAAAAAGAGGGATTAATCTACTGCATAATTTACTGGTTACTAAGCTAGGTGGCTGGCCATTGACTTACGCTCAATGGAATGAATCCAGTTTCGACTTTCTCACCACTTGGCTCAAATTAAAAACATTCGGAGCCAGCTTTGTGTTCTCTTTCTACGTCAGTGTTGACAACAAAAACTCCAGTAAAATGACACTCATGGTAAGTCAGTATTTACAACAAGAACTCTAATAAAACGATACTCATGGTAAGTCAGTATTTACAACAAGAAAAACAGTAAAACGACACTCAAGGTAAGTCAGTATTGACAACAAGAACTCCAGTAAAACAATACTCAAGGTACGTTAGTATTGACTACATGAAATCATCATAGGAGCCACTCATGTGTTCACTGTCCACGTCGTTCTGGACAACAAGAACTCCAGTAAAACGATACTCATGGTACGTCAGTGTTAACAACAAGAACTCCAGTAAGAAAACACTGAAGAAAAGTCAGTTTTGACATAGGATCTCCAGTAAAAAAAACACTCACGGTATGTCAGTATAGACAACAAGAACTCCAGTAAAACGACACTAAAGGTAAGTCAGTATTGATAACAAGAACTCCAGTAAAATGACCCTCAAGGTAAGTTAGAATTGACAACAAGAACTTCAGTAAGAAAACACGGTAAGACAGTATTGACAAATATAACTCCAGTAAAACGACACTCGTGGACAGTCAGTATTGACAACAAGAACTCAGTAAAACGACACTCATGGTAAGTCAGTGTTAACTACAAGAACTCCAGTAAAAAACACTAAAGAAAAGTCAGTATTGACATAGTATCTACAGTAAAAAACACTCAAGGTATGTCAGTATTGACAACAAGAACTCCAGTAAAAAACACTCAAGGTATATCAGTATTGACAACAAGGTAAGAAAAGGTAAGAAAACACTGGAGGTACACTATTATTGACAACAAGAACTCCAGTAAGAAGACACTCAAGGTAAGTCAGTATTGACAACAATAACTCTAGTAAGAAGACACTCAATGTAAATCAGTATTGATATCAAGAACTCCAGTAAGAAGAATATTTTATTACAGAAAGATTATGCTACAGAAATATTATGTTACAGAAAGATTATGCTACAGAAAGATTATGTTACAGAAAGATTATATTACAGAAAGATTATGTTACAGAAAGATTATGTTACAGAAAGATTATGTTACAGAAAGATTATGTTATAGAAATATTATGTTACAGAAAGATTATGTTACAGAAATATTATGCTACAGAAATATTATGTTACAGAAAGATTATGTTACAGAAAGATTATGTTATAGAAATATTATGGTACAGAAATATTATGATACATAAAGATTATGTTACAGAAAGATTATGTTACGAAAGATTATGTTACAGAAAGATTATGTTATAGAAATATTATGGTACAGAAATATTATGATACAGAAAGTTTAGGTTACATACATATTTTGTTACAGAAAGATTTGTTTACTGAAATATTTATGTTACAGAAATATTATGTTACAGAAAGATTATGTTACAGAAAGATTAGGTTACAGAATGATTATTGTACAGAAATATTATGTTATTGTAAGATTACGTTACTGATTAGGTTACCGGCAATTTATATTTCTTTATAGGTTACAGACAGATTATAGAATAGGTTAAATCCACACATGTATATATAGTTATTTATGATCACATATCGATTGATCCATTGGGCCGGTGAAGCAGCGTGAAGCAGCGTTCACCAGTTTCTGTGTCCACACATACTAGGGGATTGTGTGTCCAGCACAATGCCACATTCGCATCCAAATTTAACCCCAACGAATGTCAGGTGCCTCATCAGATTTGGGTATAATGGAAACCCTCTAGACCCAGGAAAAACAAATCTTAGCCTTCACCAGGATTCGAACCCTAGACATTCCGCACTCCAGCTGATTGCTCGACAACCAGAGGAGGAAAAGTGGATATCTTCAATGTTATAGAGTTTCGTGATCGGGACATGGGTGATTGGGGTTTTATGGCTTGTTGTCGTAGGCGTATGTTGTACCGATGCTGTAATCGACCTTGAATATTTATTAGTTCTCTTCTGGCCCGTTAAATGATGTAAAATACACACACAGACAGTTCTAAAGTGTACACAAACAGATCTCTGGTGATGGTTATCGTGTTTATTGTCATTCAGTAATCTAATAGTGAAATATATATATATATATATGTATATATATATATATATATATATATATATTTATATATATATATATATATGAGTCGATATAGTAACAGCTAGCACAAGTGTATGGTATTGTCGTGTAATCTATCATTAAGGTACACGGCTACACTGGGGAAATTCTATTACTAGTCGAAAAATACAAGTGTTTACAGGCTGAGTGGTTCTAATATGCGAGTCCCAACGTACAGGCCAACGTTTTAAGTGTATAGGCCAAGAGCCAAACCAAGACTAACTCTAAGCTTTTGCGCTAGCGTCCTTGTGAGCCAAGTCACGTGATCGCTCTCAATTTGGTTGGTAACTCGTTTAATTAAGATTTAGACATGATTCCGATTGGCTAGTTCGAAACATTTCTGTATAAGGGGATGACTCAATAGAAGGAGAAGGGGGTAGGTGGGGGAGGGGATGTGCAATTAATACAGCCAACAACCTGGGTGGCAGGGCAACAAAGGAGAGGGAGAATGATTCATCTTCCCTACGGGAGACTTAATATATCTATGTCAAGTGGTCAGTGGTCCGACTTCCCCAAGAAGGTATTATATATGTGTGAAAAGATTTCTCTGGTCAATTTCTCCGCAGCTTGCGGAACAAAGGAATTGACTAAAATGCCGCTGCTTACTCGTTAGTTGGGTAGGTGAAGGGGAGGTAAGGGGTGGCATGGTAAAGCGTGGAAAGGGGAGGTACAGGTGGGAGTTTAAGCGGGGAGTCGGGTATTTGGGTCAATGACGTAATCCTATATACATGAATGTTGAATTAGCAAAATGAAGTCATAGTTACTGACGTGACATCTGTATAACACATTAAAATAACAACATGAATTAATAATCAAAGACATGATATACATGTATACATTAGGTTTCACATACTTACACATACACTCTCATTCATCCAAAACTGAGTACCGTTTCGGCAGCATTTAGTTAGTAATCTCTGAATTGGAAAATAATAGACTGTAGTGAAGGTTGGGGAGAGGTCGTTGAAGGGTGGCTGGAGAGTTACAGTTGCGTGAGAGAGAGGTGTGTTATGACGACAAACTACTCTCCTCCTTTCTACCCTAAACTTACGCTAATCTATGATCTTACGTTCTACACTACTATCTATCAATCTACATTAGTGCTAATAAGTCATGATTGCGTCCAGAACCGTGACATAGAGTATAAAGTACGAAAAGCAATAGAAAGCCACACCGAGAATTAACATTTTAAAATAAGTTTTAATTTGACATGCTAATACTCTACAAGCTTTGATTTGTCTTTTAATAATTGTCTGATTCAGATTGACCAGCCATCTTTCTTGATGCCGCGTCAGAATTATTATCTGGTCAATAGAAACGACCCAATGCTGATTGCTTATGAAAATCTTATCCTCGCTGTTGGGAAACTTTTAGGATTAGCTGACCCGGCTACTAGTGAAGAAGAAGGCAGAGAGATGGCTGAATTCGAATACGAACTTGCCAATGTAAGTGATAACTATATATGCCCAATTGAAGTGGTAATACGAGTGACTAAAGGTAATCTTCTGAGTGCGAAAACATTGTTGTATTATTATTAACTAATAACACTATCTCTAGTAAGTTTTAGTACCAGAACTATGTCTGGGAAGCCAATCCAGTGCAAGTATTGGCAACCGTTTGAGAATAGTATGCTAAATAAAGGATTTCTAATTCATTCAACTTGCCAAGAACCTAAAGAGAATCATTGCTCTTCCAATTTCTTGTACAAAATGCATTTGCGTGTCTCACCGTGTGCTCACCGTGTGCCATTAAAAAATGCTGGGGTGGTGCCAGGTCTGGTACGCATGTAGGTTGCCAACCCTTGATATAGTGTGTTATTGGTAGAATTATTTTGTTCACGTATAAATAAATGACTAGCAAACATTTCTTGAAGCCAAATCCTCAATAAACGTCTTATAATCTATTAAGTTTTAAGTAGCAGCCAATGTAATACGTTAACAACTATTTCATACTATATTTATGCCCGCCAAACTGATGTAGAAACAAATGACTACAATATATTTTGACAAAAGAATAAAATAACAATTAAAAAAAAGAAACAATAAAATAATAAAAACTCTTGCAGCAAAGGGAAAACCCCGAAGGACCAATCAAAACATAATTTGAAATAATATTTTAAATGACGCTTTAGTTTGTAACCTCTATAGTCTCCTAGGCCGTTTGACCGATCAGCACAAAAATTAAATGTATATATTGGAAACGTCAGCCAAAATAAATTTTTATTATATCAACAACTTTTCAATAATTTTTTTAAACAAACGTAGGCCTATTACTAATCACCGTATGTTAAAGTTCTAAAAAGAGCGCCATTCTAGAATAATGTCCCTTTGAATTGCTTTTACATTATGTTTTTTTTTCGAAAATTTTATCGTCTACTTTTTTATATACTTGGTATTTGTGTTTGTCTTTTCCTTTTGATAGTATTATTGTTTGTTTAATATTATAAGTAAGAAATCAGAAGCAAAAATTCATATGCACGTTCAAGGACAAGGTTACCGTAAACAAAAAAAAAATAAAAATATAAATAAATACCGAAATTAACGTTCTCACTAAAATTTTTCAAGGTAATAGTGTTGTTTATTTTTTATTTACCTTTCAACAAACCCCGAGGTAATCATTCGTTTCTCCGTCATTTTGACGGGTATAACTCTTAGTATCAATATATATGCTTATAATTACCGTGAGTTTGTTTGCATGTTTTTTATATGGTTTCAAAAGGTTATTAAGGCGGGGGTGTCAGTGGGGACAAGCTCCCACTGATAAAAACATGCTCTTAATGGCATGCGTCTCTTAAAAAGCCTCTGACAACCAAGTCCAGCACCTGGCCTGCTCGAGTGGCTTAGGTGAAGGGGCGAAGGCGGTTCCCCATCACCTTAAAACTGGGTGCTTTGGGCAGATGGAGTTCGTTCGCCTGGTAAGGAGATGGGACACTCTGGTATCAAACTGAGAAAGCTAAACATTGATATAGAGGCACTGCAAGACACCAGGCTGGCTGAGGACGGCACGATTCTAGAGAAGGATTACACCTTCTTTTGGAAAGGCAAGTCTCCCAATGAAGCAAGAATACATGGCGTGTGTTTCGCAATCAAAAATAGCCTCACTACTCATAATGGTCACCCATGTTGGTGGAACAGAGCGTATTCACTTCATCATAATGCTCATCAGTGCATCAGCTCCTACACTGTGTTCGTCCCAAGAGATGAAGGATACATTCCATGAAGACCTCAGTGATACCATAAAGAAGATTCCAACATCGGAACACGTAATCCTGCTGGGTGACTTCAACGCTATAATGTGATCTGAATGGGGAATCTGGCCAGATTCTCTCGGTCACTTTGTTGTTGGCAAGATAAACGAAAACGAGCAGCGTCTGGTGGAATTGTGTACTTTCTACACGCTGTGCATCACAAACACGCTTTTCAAAACAAAACCGCAACACAAAGTCTCTTGGAGACACCCTAGATCAGGGCACTGGCATCAACTGGACCTAATCATAACAAGACAAAGCGATCTTAAGTGCGTACTCTTAAAACGAATGTACAACAGCACCGACTGCGACACAGATCACGCTCTAGTGTGTTGCGAGATGAGACTCAAGCCCCAAAAAGTGTACGTCACACAGAAAAAAGGTAAAACCCGTTTAGATTTCAGCAGGGTGGCAAACCTAAACATCTGCTCTGGTAAGGTCATTCAAGAACTACACTACCAGTGGAATCGAGAAAAGCTGAAAGATGCCATCTACAACTCAGCTCTGTCTGTTTTCGGAAAAAAGAAGAAGAAAACATTTATTGTTTTGATGCCAGCTTGCCCGAAATGACTGCCACCATTGAGGCCAAAATAGATGTACTTGGTAACATACGAAAATGACCCCACACAGAAAAACCTATCAATGCTAACAACATACATAAACAACAGCCAGAAAACTGTTATAAATTGTGCAAAACAACTTTTGGAAGGACCTCTGTCAGAAAATACAGGCCTGCACAGATAGCGGCAACATAAGAGGAATGTATGAGGGCATTAAAAAAGCCTTCGGTCCCACCATTGACAGGGTTGAACCACTCAAATCAAATGACGGAAAAATCATCAAAGACCGTGCCGCACAGATGGAACGATGGGCGGAATACTACGAGAATCTTTACCAGACAGAAAAAACAATATCTCCAACTGTGCTGGCCAGCATCCCAACTCTGTCAGAAATTGAAATTTTGAATGTACCCCTACTCAGAACAAACTTAGCTTGGCCATTGACATGAGGAAAGGTGCCTGGAAACGACGTCACCCATGCATAAGTTATTCAGGCAGGCAAATCTGCAATACTGGAACCTCTTCACATGCTGCTTTGTCGCTGTTGGGAGGCAGGAACCGTCCACCAGGACCTAGAAATGCAAATACTGTGACTCTCTACAACAACAAGGGAGATCGCTCCGACTGTATCAGCTACAGATGAATTTCACTTTTGAGTATAGTGGGCAAAACCTATGCCCGTATAATCCTCAAGAGGTTACAGATACTTGCCGAAAGGGTGTACCCCGAGTCTCAATGCGGTTTTAGGAATGGGAGATCCACTACTGACATGGTATTATCATTAAGGCAACTGCAGGAAAAATGTCGTGAACAAAGGCAACCACTTTTTATAATATTTGTTAACGTGACCAAGGCATTCGACCTAGTCAGTAGAAGCGGTCTTTTTGCTCTGCTGGGGAAAATTGGTTGCCCCAATTTTTTTTTTAAAATGGCGACATCATTACACAACGACACGCATGGTACTGTCTGTTCAGTTTGGCAACTCAGTTTCGAAGCCTTTCCCCTTAAAACGCAATGTGAAACAAGGATGCGTAATGGCTCTAACACTCTTTGGCATATTCTTTTCCGTGTTACTTGAATACGCGTTTAGATCGCCAAAGGATGGATTTTTCATATACATCCGATCGGAAGGCCTTTTTGTTCAACCTGGCTCGCCTCAAAGCTAGAACAAAGGTAAAAAAAAGGTCCTGATTCGTGAGATGCTGTTTGCTGACGATGCTGCCCTCAAAGCACATACAAATGAAGAACTGCAAACGTTGGTCAATGCTTTGGTAGAGGCTTGCCGGGAGTTTGGTCTAACAATCAATCTGAAATCATGGGTAAGGATGTTACATCAATCCCCAACATTAACATTGGCTGCCATACTTTTCAAGTCACAAAATAATTCTCTTACGACAACGAGATAAGCAAGAGAGTGGACAAGGCATCAGCTGCCATGCTTATGCTATCAAAGCGTGTTTTGGAAATCTCAAAACTTATGAGAACCACCAAAATGATGGTCTACAGGGCATACATTCTCAGTACACTACTTTACGGCAGTGAGAGCTGGTCAACCTACATGTTGCAGGAACACCAGTTTAACATTTTCAACACGATATGTCTGCGCCGATTACTGGGTGTCACTTGGAAGGACTACATAGCCAACCATGAGATCCTGGTCCGAGCAAATAATCCTAGCATCTACTCCCTGCTAATCCAACGCAGATTGCGCTGGGTGGGTTATGTCAGCCGGATGCAAGACGGCCGCATCCCTAAGGACATTTTATATGGAGTGATGGAGAATGGTACAAAGGTCCCAGGGAGACCAATACTAAACTACAGGGACGTACTAAAACGTGACTTCAGGTCTACAAATATCGACTTGCAAATCTGGGAGTAGTCTGCATTGCACAGTACAGCAAGGAGACATGCCGTTCATGCTGGTGTATCTGTCTCTGAGACAAAGAGAGCCAACGAATTTCTGGAGAAAAGAATGAACAGAAAAGGCGGGAAACCGCCAGATGCACAGACTGCTACTCAATACAGATGCCTCGATTGTTCCAGGGACTGCTACTAAATAATCGGACTGTTCAGCCATCGCAGAATTTGCAAAAGTAGCCACTAAAGATGTAGAGGGGCGCATCCATTGTCTCTCGAGACAGAAGGAGCCATTATTGTATATATATATATATATATATATACATATATATATCGTCGGTAACCGTCCGTCTCGAGAGCTTCGATGTAGCTTCATGGGTGAGGTGTCCAGCTGCTTCGCCGAGAATGGCTGTGTAGACCAACTCGGAAGTGGCAATCCCTGCCGCACTTAAGGCATTTGAAGGCGGATGGCTTTTGTAGCAGTTGTTTCCGCTTCGCTCTTTTCTGAGTGGCAGTCTCGTTTCGCACAGTCTCTGCACACGATTTCCACGCCTAACTGCGAGCCTCCAGGTTGGTCGGTCAGCAGCATGACATTCGCAATTGTCGAGGTCAATGAGGCTCTGAATCAAGTCCCTTTTACACAGGTCCTTAAAGCGCAGTTTCGGGCGACATGTCTTTCTATGACCTTCAGCCAGCTCTCCATAGAGTAGGTCTTCAGGGATGCGGCCTGCATTCATCCTCCTTACATGACCGAGCCACTTGAGGCGCATCTCTGTATTGGAGACCTCATTCTGCCACTCGATCCGCAGTATGCGTCGTAGGCACCTCATGTGGAAGCTGTTTAGCTTCCTTTCATGCCTCGCGTAGGTGGTCCATGACTCACAGCCATTTAGCAGAGTGCTGAGTACACAGGCGTGGTAGACGCGCAGTCTAGTCTTCTCGGTGAGGCTGGAGTTGTCCCACACACGCTGTTTCAGTTGGGCCATGACTGTGGCTGCCTTGGCGATCCTGCTGTTGATCTTTAAGTCGATGGACTGCAAACACGAGATAGTGGACCCAATGTAGGTGAAGTTCTCGACAACCTCCAAGGTGTGTCCATCGATGACAATGTTTGGAGGGGTCTCTGTGCCCTGAGCCATAACGTTAGTCTTTTTTAGGCTTACTGTCAGGCCGAACTCCTTGCATGCATGGGAGAAGCAAGTGACAAGCTGATAGAGTCCGTCTTCGGTGTGTGATGTCAAGGCTGCGTCATCAGGGAAGAGCATCTCACGAATGAGTACCTTTGTGACTTTGGTCTTGGCGCGAAGACCGATATATATATATATATATTTATTTATATATTTATATATTTGTGTATATGTTTGTCCTCTATAGGCTCCATGACCATTTGACCAATCGGCAAAAAAATTAAATGTATAAATTGGAAACGACATCCAAAAGAAATTTTTATTTTATGATTATTTATATAGCGCTTCTTTCCTATTTTAGCAAGCTTAGTGCGCTCTAGAAGATTATAACGTCCTCTAGTCTCAAAACTCCTGGTTGTTAGTGATTGAAAATGATGTGTGGTTAAGGGGAAGTGATGTAGATAGTGGTTGGTGTGTTTTTGTGGGGTTGGTTCCCTTGGACCAGAGGTGATAGTTATTTGGTTGTTGTGAAGTGTGTTTATTTTGGAAATGTCTGTTTGTTGGACATGATTTTGTCATGAGCTGGGGTTTTGTGGGTCAGCCGATTGCATGCTTGGAGAACAGTTAGAGCTAAAGTGTAGAAGGAAAAGGTTGTGTAATGAGTGAGACTATATATTTTACAAATACTTCTATAGTAACATGAACCTGTGTTTATATTTCATATATCTTGGATGTACTGAACATTTTATATCTGTTCTTTCAATTGTGAGTAATAATAAAATATATGTGTATTGTTGCAAATATTCTCTGTATCAAGTTTGTTATACGTGATGTGAAAAATAACATTTAAGACACAAAGTATTAATTCTATTAGCCTCTGTAGGACAGTAGTAATAAAAATAGAATTAATTACATCGGTCGGAGGCAGAGATAGAACCCGCGACGTGTCAGTTGGTTTTTGGTTGACAGTCAAGTGAACTAAGCGCAGGACCAGCCGGCTTCACTCTTTAAGTTAAGTTAAATTGCAAAGCTAAAATATGAGGCAATAAGATCACGTGTCTTTAAATAAACCAATTCGATTGGTTAAACACACACACACACACAGAGCTTTATATATATACTAGTGGTTATGCCCGTCAAAATGACGGAGAAACAAACGACTACAATATGTTTTGTTAAGAGAGAAAGAAAAGAGACTTTTACAATAATTACAATGAACGTTTCTTTTCGGTATTTAGTATTTGTCCTTTTTTTTTGTTTCTGACCCTGGCATATGCATAATAACTGTAACTGTCAAGCGTCTGGTATTAAAACGTAGCGAACAGTTGTGTTGACTTGACTTGTTATTAAAAATAGCCTATTAAATTAACAATAATTCGCTATCTAAAAAAAAAAACAATATCAAACAATAAAAAAGTAAAATAATTAAAAAAAGCGTAGAAAATAATATTTCAACACAATAAAAACTAAAGTGAGAACGATTTTTTTCGGTATTTAATTTTTGTTCTTGCTTATTGTATTAATAAAACAGTGTTGAGAATGTTTCTTTCGGTATTTAGTTTTTGTTATTTTTATTTGTTTCTGGTCTACCTGACCCTTGCATATGGATAGGAATTGTGGCCTTAAGGACTAGCGCGTGTTTAAACCGCCGATACATTCCCATTAAGAATACACTGGCGGGTGAACGCATGGGGCACAGCCCCGCAGCGGGTCCGATGTCCATTACACTGCCGAGAGGCCACTGGTCTCAGGCGGGGGGGGGGGGGAGTAAGCAATGGACGCTGCAATCCCGTCTCGAGAACCACCCGATGCCTGAATGCATGTACCTATAGTATAAGGTTTGTGCTACCGGGTGACAGTGCAGGTATACTGGCGAGCCACCACGATAATGATCCTTAGGGGAACCGCTGTGAACGATCGCTGTGGCTGCGGAAACCTTCCCCGTTACACGGCACGCCACGCCTTCGGCGTGCCGTTTGGGTGGCTGGAGCCCGGACAGAGATTGCTCAATCCTAAGCCCTGGACACAAGAGCCGAAAGGCTAGTCCGGGTTTTTTAAAGAGACTTTTTAATTCGATATTAAAATGTAGCGAACAGTTGTGTTGACTTGACTTGTTATTAATAATATTACATTAACAATAATATGAAAGAAAAAAACATAGATTCAAAACAATCAAAAAGGTAAATAATATTAAAAAAATTATAAAATATTATTTCTACCTGACCCTTGCATATGGATAGGAATTGTGGCCTCAAGGACTGGCGTAGTGAGTAAACCGCCAGTACATTTCCCTTAAGAATACACTGGCGGGCGAACGCATGGGGCACAGCCCCCGCAGCGGGTCCGAGGTCCATTACACTGACGAGAGGCCACTGGTCTCGGTGGGGAGAAAGCAATGGACGCTGCAATCCCGTCTCAAGAACCAACCGGTGCCTGGATGCATGTACCTATAGTAGGCCTTTAGGATTTATGCTACCGGGTGACAGTGCAGCTATACTGGCGAGCCATCTCGATAATGATCCTTTGGAGAACCGCAGTGAACGATCGCTGGGCTGTGGAAACCTTCCCCGTTACACGGCACGCCACGCCTTCGGCGTGTCGTTGGGTAGCTTGAGCCTGGACAGAGATTGCTCAATCATAAGCGTTACGCCCTTGACACAAGAGCCGAAAGAGACTTAAGAGACTTTTAAATTCGATATTAAAATGTAGCGAACAGTTGTGTTGACTTGACTTGTTATTAATAATATTAAATTAACAATAATATAAGAATAAGAAGAATAAGAATGGGCATTTCTATAGCGCTTCTATCGATGCTATTAAATTAGCCTGCTCATATACTATCTAAAAGAAAAAAAAAACACATCAATACAAAACAATAAAAAAGGTAAATAATTTAAACAAAATTAGAAATAATATTTCAAGGCAATAATAACTAAATTGAGAAAGATTTTTTCTGTATTTAATTTTTGTTCTTGCTTATTGTATCAATAAAACAGTACTGAGAATGTTTTTTTCGGTATTTAGTTTTTATTTTATATTGTTGCTGTCAAGCTTATTGTACCCGGTATTTGAAAGTAATCATTTATAGGCCTAACTTGTTTTTTTATAATTCGTTGCATTTAATTTATAGAGTGTAGAAAGTCGCCTATTAAAGGATATTCTCAATAGCGACGTAAATCCATTAAAAAATTAAAACATTTGGTTACTTTTACTTAAAAGGATAATGCAAACATCTATAATGAAAAAATAAATAATTTGATAGACATTACGTCATATGCTAGTATTTTTTAAAGTAAACAATTGAAACTCTCCAAGCCAAATTGCGGTGCGTAACTTTAAAAAAAAAGTATCACCACATTAAACAAACAACAGCTGAATTGGGAAAACCCGATAAGACTCTCGCGTTCAACATAGTAAATCTCGCATTCAACATAGTAATGAACGGAAAGGGCCTTTTGCTATGTACGGTTATATTTATTTGCATGGTTGGAGCTAACCTTTTGAATTTTTTAAATCAATACATTCATGATTATAAGTCATAAAATAAAATTCTCAATTGGAGGACGTTTCCAATTTATACATTTAACTTTTGGTCCTATTAGTCAAACGGCTTAGGCGCCTATAGAGGACAAACATATATATATATAAATAAACAAACAAACTCACCGTAATTATATATATTGATTATTTATGATGATAGAGAGAGAGACCTATAAACAAACATAAATATAAACACGATCACGGTGATTATAGGCCTATATATTGATGAATACAGCTGCTAACTGAAATATAACCATTTGTTTTCTAGTTAAATACGAGTGTTCTATTACCCAGAGAGTTATTTCTTCATAATTTGACAGATCTCAGTTCCAGACGAAAGCAGGCGAGACCCCAATTCACTGTATAACCCAATGACACTAGAGGAAGTACAGGGTAATTATAGTGAGGTAAGATTTGTGTTGTTTTTTTTGTGGCATCCGGCGCAAGGAATTGGTTGCCTGAACAGACCTGGAAAAACCCAGGAACGTCTTCTTAGTCTTTATCGCTCCCCGTGGAGCATAAGGCAGCAACAAAGTTCCGCCAGGCCTCCCTATCCTGAGCGAGCCATCGGATTTCGTGCCATGTTTTATTTGTGGCCTTTGCTTCCTCGTCCATTGTCCTCCTCCACGTTCCCATTGGCCTTCCCCTTCGTCTTTTTCCTGGTGGTGTCCATTTCAATGCGCTGCTTGGGAGCCTCATTTTGTCCATGCGGAGGATGTGACCCAGCCATCTCCATCTTCTTTTCATTATTTCATCGATAATGAAGCTTATTCCAGTTCTTTGGTGGACTTCGATGTTGGAGATGTGGTCCTCCCAGCCGATCCTTAGTATACGTCGGAGACATCTACCTTCAAACCCTCTAAGGCGGCCTTCAATTTTGGTATTGGTCTTCCAGGTCTCTGCAGCATAGAGAAGGACTGAGCGTACATTTGACTTGTATAGTTTCAGTTTTGTTCTTAGTTGCAGGGAGGATGACTTCCATATTTTCCCCAGTTTGTTGAAGGCCTGAGCTGCCATAGCTAGTCTGGTGGAGATTTCCATGTCTATGCTTCCATTAGCAGAGATGTAGCTGCCAAGGTATTTGAAGTTTTCAATCTCTTCCACCTCCACACCATTGGCACTTGTCCTCTTAGAGCTCTTTGTCTTAACTTTCATGATTTTTGTTTTCCCTGAGTTGATCTTTAAGCCAACACTTTTGGCTATTTGTTCTACTCTTGTTGTCTTCTCCTGGATATCTGGTTGAGAATGAGAGAGCAGAGCTATGTCATCTGCAAAATCGCAGTCTTCTAGATAGGAAGTTAGTCCCCATACTAGGCCTCGAGGTTTATCTGCAGTAGCTCTCCTCATGACCCAGTCCATTACTATTAAGATAATAACAGGTGATATCACACATCCTTGTCGGACACCTGTTTTCACCTGGAACCATTCACTCTGTTGGTTTTCATGGCGTACACAGCACTGGTTTCCAGTATAGATGTCTTTCAGGATGTTAATGACTTTGCCTGGGAATCCATATGATTCCAGAATTGTCCAAAGTGTTGGGTGGTGGATGCTATCGAAAGCCTTTTCAAAATCTATGTAGTTGATGTACAAAGAGGAGTTCCATTCCAATGACTGTTCCACTATGGTACGCAGGACAAAAATTTGATCATTGCATGATCTTCCAGCTCTGAAACCAGCTTGTACTTCACGTAGGACTCTCTCTATTCCTGTTCTCATTCTCATCAGTAAGATTCTACAAAAGATTTTTCCTGTAACAGACAATAGGTTTATGCCTCTCCAATTCTCACAGAGGGTTAGGTCGCCTTTCTTGGGAACTTTGACAATAATCCCTCGTTTCCATGAGGTAGGTACATGTTCTTTGTCCCATATTTTATTAAAGAGTCCTATAAGTGTTCTTGCACACAGGGTTGGGCTGGACTTGAGCATGTCTGCCGTAACTCTATCCTCTCCTGGCGCCTTATTTCCTTTTGTCTGTTTAATGGCTTCTATTATTTCTTGTTCCATAATGGGCCCTTTAGACACTTCAATCTCAAAACCCGTGTCTGTGATGACAGCCTCTGTTTCTGGGTCCGGTCTATTCAGGATATCTTCAAAATGTTCTGCCCACCTCTGGAGCTGGTCTTTCTCTGTCGTCAGATTATTTCCATTTTTATCTTTAACAGTCGTCGATTTGCTCCTTAGACCTCCCGTAAGGGACTTAATAATTTTGTAGACTGTTTGGTTGTCGTCTTTATCAGCTGCTACTTGTGCCTCTAGTGCCATGTTGTCTATATAATCTCTTTTGTCTTGTCTTGCACTTCGCTTTACTCTAATGTTGAGTCTTTTGTAATCCTGTCTAGCTTCTGAAGTTCTTTCTCCATTTTTGGTGAGCATTTTTCGCTTTGCCTCTTTCCTTTGTTCTATGAGGCTCCATGTGGCATCTGAAATCCATTCCTTTCTCTGTCTTGTTTTGTGTCCTAGTGTTGTTCTACTGGTTTCGGTGTATACATTTAAAATCTTATCGCAGTGTGTGTTGATGTCGTCCTCTAAAAGATTTTCTAGTAGGCTGAATCTATTCTGTAGTTCCAACACAAAACTGTTTTTTACTAGTGTATCTTTTAATTTGGAAGAGTCATAGAGTTGGTAACTAGTAGTTTTGGTAGCTTTCTTTAGTTTGAGTTTGAGTTTGCATAAGACAAGGTTATGGTCACTACCAATGTCAGCACCCCTAATCGCCTTGACATCTTTCATACTTCTTCTCCACTTTTGGTTGATGACAATGTGGTCAATCTGATTCTTTGTCCTGTTGTCAGGAGAGGTCCAGGTGGCTTTATGAATATTCTTGTGCTGGAAAACACTACCTCCTATAACCAGGCCATTCTCTAGGCATATATCAATGAGGCGTTGGCCATTGTCGTTTCTTTCCCCCATGGCTTCCTTGCCCATGCAATACTCATAACCACTGTTGTCACATCCTATCTTTAAATTAGGTCTCCCATGATTATCATAATATCATGTCGAGGAGATTTATCTATCTGACTTTGCAGGTTATGATAGAACATGTCTTTTTCATCTTCTGTTGCTTGTTCTGTGGGCGCGTAGCACTGTATGACAGTAATCTTAGCATATGTTGAGAAAAATCTTGCTCTGATTATTCGGGCATCAATTGGCTCCCAGCTCAACAGACTTTTCCTTGTCTGCTTGTCCATGATAATACCTACACCTTCCTGATGCTGACCGTCAGATCTTCCAGAGTAAACTATGGTTTGGCCTGATGCCAGAGTTACCATTCCCGAGTCAGTCCACCGCATTTCACTTACACCCAATATGTTGACTTTATAGCGTACCATTTCTTTGGTTACTTGGGCAGTTTTTCCTGGTTCGTACATGGTGCGTACATTCCATGCTCCAATTCTGATTTCTTTTCGAGGGGTCGCCAAGGATTGTGTCAGAGGAGAGACTTCCTTTCGGCTTTCATCTCGCCTCGTCATATCAGTCATCACAGCCTCAACCCTCAGCTGAGCTCCCATAATAGTTTGGCTTTTGGATATTTCTGTTGCTGTTTCTGTAGCTTTATGTTTTTTTACATGGCAGGTTGCTAGCCTAGCGCATAACCGTCTAGGGAGGAGTTCCCCTCTCAGCTCTCAGGATAGCTGCCTTTTTTCGGGTTATGTTCCCTAGCCTTTGTGGATCCCTCCACTTCCTGCAAGGCAGCAGGTACTGATTTTGGTCCGCCCCGGGTATTTGATTTCCCCGGTACCTACCATATCTGGTGGGCTTTCCCCGATCCGCCACCTGGGGAGGCGCCCGATGGGAGATCAGTAACTCCACACGGGAACGTAACACCATTTAAAAAACTTCAACAAATGCAAGACTAGACTAAGCCCACAGATGAGCGTAGGACGCAGTAATTTTCTTTATAGAAGGAGCGTCTGCAATTTGTAAGATAAGATAATATTAAATGACACATATAAAAGATAAAGATATTTCATTGATCATTCGCCGGGCTGAAAAATCTCCGGATGTCTCATTTGCCATACTTCCCATCGAGCTGAAAGACGGCACATAGACATGACGTAAGTTATTTTTTGTCTCCTCAACATTAACACTTTCTGTTTCCTTAAATGTAACATTTGTAGCAACATAAAGAACCCATTTCACAAAATTAATCTACAGAGCCAGTGAAGCAGCATTTACCGGTTTCAATGGCCACGGCATGCTAGGGGGATTGTGTGGCCAGCAGAATGCCCAGCCACATTTTTATTTTATCCCAACTAATGTCAGATACCTAATTAGAGCTGGGTAGATTCACGGACAAACTGTAGACCTGGGGAACCAATCCTTGCCTTCACCAGGATTTTAACCCAGAACCGTCGGTACACCAGACAAATGCGCTGCCACTGTACCCATAATGTAAATTTAGGATAATTCAAAACTTTTTTGTTAAAATTGTGTGTTGCTAGAAGCCCTAATCCACATGCACATCTTATAACAATGATCATTTAAGAAGCTAGTAATGTAACAGTCATACGTAGATAATTATTTTCATACTAGTGTTTATGCCCGTCAAAATGGCGGAGAGAGGAATTACTACGATATGCATTGATAAAAGATTTAAAAAAAATATAAAAAAATACAAATACTTTGAGCTAACTCCACAAACAGTGACATATTTAAATCAAATATCAATAAGTCAAATACTTCTTATAGAACACTGAGTGATGATGATGATGCTTAGTTTAAATGAAGACCATCCACAGATAGTGTTTTAGTTGCTTGAGGGTCCGGAGACGGGTGATGAGGCCGAATCTTGCCCGAAAGTGTTTGCCGCAACGGGAGCACGGATAAGTGGCTTGATGGTTAGTGGTAGCAGAGTGACTTCGTTGGATCTTCTGAGGTGTCGCTTTTCAATTGCGGCCTTCTGCCTTTTATCTTCGTGGACTGCTTAAGAGGATCGGTACTCGGCCAGGCTTTCCCAGTTTTTTCAAAGGTTTTTAGGAAGGCCTTTAAGGTGTCTTTAAACCTTTTATTTTGCCGTTCGCGCAGCGCTTTCCTGCAAATAGTATACGATTGGAAATCTTGTTGGGTATTCGTCCTTCTGGCATGCGCACAACATGGCCTGCCTTTCCGAGCTGGGCTTTTCCTAGAAAGGTACAAATGCTTAGCACGTCAGTCTGTGCGAGAACCCCAGTGTCTGAAATCTTGTCCTGCCATTTGACCTTCATCAGCTTCCGTAGTTAGCTCAGATGGAAGGGATTCAGCTTCCTAGCGTGGCATTCAGGTCTCACATTCATATTGATGGAGTAGTAGAATGGCTGCTGTGTATACGTTTAATTTGGTTTGCAGTTTGATGCCTGTCCGATTCCATACAATGTTTGGAGTCTTCCAAAGGAGGAGCTGGCTCTGACTATCCTAGTATTGACTTCAGGGTCTATATTTACAGCGTGGGATAGTAATACTGAGTAGCTCTCTTGAAAATATATTCTAATGATATATTATGTCCACAAACTATTGTATATTCGTTTAGGTACATTAGGTCTAGCCTTTTACTTTCGTATAATTTTAACTATAAGCTCTATATCCTTTGGTGTAATAAAAAATGTTAATACCTTTTTTATGCCTAGAGAATTATATCCGTGATTTTGCATTAAAAAAAAGTTCTATGCATGTTTTTGATGCTCAATGTTAAATGCACTCTGAGCTTACATCATGTTTGTTGGCAGCGCTATGCAAATAAAATTATTATTATTCAATGTTTTATTTCATTCCAGATTCTCAATTGGACGGAGTTAGTTCACAGCATCATGTCACTACCTGAAATAGGAGTTGACGTCACCAACAAGGAAATCATCATCAACCAATCCCCGCTATATTTTCAAAGACTGGGTCCCCTTCTGAAAAAAACATCGAAAAGGTAAAAAAAAATTGGTTAATGCTTAAACACCGTCGTCACTTGTTCCTTTATAGTTTACTATTGGCCCCCCACTTCCCACAACTTTCTACATCTAGCTGAAACTCTACACATAGACGTGATGCCGAAGACAACACATTTTCAACGCCGAGTCCCGCCCAAAACATTAAAACTCAAGTTTGAATGTATTATATATTTTTTTAGTTCATACATTTATTGGTGGGCTATTTAAAATCTTTATTGAATACACTTGGCGGATATAATGTCCCCTAGTTTTAAACAGTGTGTATTAACTTGGGGGGGGGGGGGATTACGGTGGCAGGGTGGCGAACTTCGATCAGCAAGTTCCGCCCTCTGCAAAATCATTCTCACGTCAAGCATGAGAGCCGAGTGCCGACCAGCTGTAGTCCAGTTCGACCATAATTGAGCCAATACGAGAACATTGAGCAAACTCCTAATCTGTCAAGGCTCGTGGGGGGAAGGGGGGACCAAGACTTCCCACACATTGTGTAAAACCTATTCGCACAAGACGAAAGATTTACACGTTGTGTGGGGAAGCCAAAGGGCGTGTAACTTTAAAATTTAGTAAATGTGAATGCCAATATTTTTTGTGTTGTTTTCAAATATATTGTTACGACCACAATCCCCTTGTGGCCAGAGCTGTGTAGATATTGTTGATAATTCTCGTTAGTCCTAGGGTAGACTTTATGTTTTTATTATTTATGTTTCAGTATTACACGAACTCTTCTTATAGTCCTGGGCACAAACTCAGGATTTGTGTTCTAACAGTTCCCTTCATTGACGTTAGAGTAGTAGATAAATATTATAGTATTGTAAACAACATAATAGAATAGTAACTTGACGAGGAAGCTTTAGTGTAAATGTTGTTGATAATTTAATTCAGGTGATATGTTCAATATATACAATATTATGAAGATTATGTACAGTTAGAATAAAATAGTGCAAACACAAGCGTCTTCAAAAGAAATTCTCGAAACTCTCCGCCTTTCAGACAAACAAATCATTAAATACTATTCAAGTGGTGCAAGGGACAGACCTATTACTAGTAGGGGTGAAAATAATGGTATCATTACAAAACTCATTAAAAAAACGATAGGAACTCTCCCATTCAGAAATAATAAGCCGTTCCCAGACACTACGAGAATTTGAGGTCAACACTGAATACCAAAATTAACAAGAATCTCTCGCCTTCTTACTAAAAGTCAAGCGATAGGAAAGGCTAAGCCCCGCCCACAAAATCGTGTGTAGTGAGAAAAAGAGAGGGGGGAGAATAATCATTGCGTGTTCCAATACTTGAAAACTAATATACATGACAATATATAAATATATATATATATGATTTAATTATGTATATCACCATAGGAACATAATGATAATATATATATATATATATATGTATATATGTTTGTATATATATATATATATCATATATATATATAAATCTCAAAAGGAATATGTATGTATGTACATACCGCATAATCTTTTTAAATACTGGACATAAAAACGTGAAATTTGCTACAAATATTCTTTGCGTTACGGCGGTGAACACTGTCAAGGTTTTAAAAAAATTAAAATGACCGCAGTGGTCAGTTTGGTAAAAAAACGCGAAAAAAACACAACTTTTGATTCACATTGTCTTTGCCAGTACAACTTTTTATAGTTTTTCGTCACAAAGTTAGAAAAAAAAGGATGCGCTGAGATTATTTTTATGACGTCATCAATCTTTGCGCATGGATTTTATAGCAATGAAGGGACATTTTTCATTCATGTTTAAATTGACGTCATCAAACTATGTGCATGGATTTTATTATCTCAACTCAATGACGGGAACAAATTTTCTTCATGTTTAAATTGTCTACGTGCCGTAAACAACATAAATTCTTTACACTACCAATACTGTAGTTGATTTTCTTAATCTATCACTACTTTAATACTTTACACTGTGAATACATGACTTAAAGCTAATTAATCATTTAAAACTTTAAGCAAATAGATTTAGCATTTTTTTTCTGTTTTGGGAAGTAATACCGACGCATTACTAAGCTTATTTAAACGCAGTGGTCCTGGTTACACTCTATATTTAAGCTTATAATTATATGGCGTCATCAAATTTTGCGTATTTAGGCGTTTAAGAAGGGAACAAAATTTTGTTTTAATTTGCGTCGTAATTTGTAGAATGCAATATGTAAATGGTTTAAGTTACCGGAAAAGACTATTGCTTATAACTCCATGGGTTATTTTATACAGTTCCGAGAACTGGGCACCTTTAGGCTTATCGCCTTGGTAACGGCCATTACCGGGCAATGTTTAAATTACCGGGCAATGTTTATAATATCGGGCAATGTTTAAATTACCGGGCAATGTTTAAATTACCGGGCAATGTTTAAATTACCGGGCAATGTTTATAATACCGGGCAATGTTTAAATTACCGTGCAATGTTTAAATTACCGGGCAATGTTTAAATTACCGGGCAACGTTTAATTACCGGGCAATGTTTAAATTACCGGGCAATGTTTATAATACCGGACAATGTTTAAATTACCGGGCAATGTTTAAATTACCGGGCAATGTTTAAATTACCGGACAATGTTTATATTACCGGGCAATGTTTAATTTGCCGGGCAATGTTCAAATTGCTGGAACTAACTTTTTAAAGTTTTAATTCGTGTCGTATACGTTTTATAAACATTATTTCATATGGGTTTCATTTGTTATCGTTTTACATGTTGAATAGAAAATTTAATTCTAAGTTTGCTTCCAAAGCAACAATAAATAAATAAATAGCAAATAAACAAAAACAACACAACATAGGTCTGCGACTTAATGTTTGTCGTAAAAAAAATATATCAAACAAACATTAAAAAAAAAAAAAAGTACTGTCGAATGTTCTTAATCAATGAATAGAACAAAATATATTCATGTTTTAATTTGCGTCGTAATTTATAGCGGGCAATTTTGTAATTGTTATAATGGGTGATGAGTAATGATTTTAACGGGTAATTCATGTTGTAGCGGGCAAATAAAAAATTACCTCACGTTTAAATTCGTGTCGTAGGTCATGCGGGCAATCTCATTATAACTGCCTGAGTAGTTAGAGTGTATGTAAACATAACTTTTAGCCGGTTCGGAGGACCGGGCACATAATCGGCTAGTATATATATATATATATATATATATATATATATATATATATATATATATATATATATATATATATATATATATATATATATATACAGTGTTTTCTTGTATAAAAAAAGGTACCGGAACTCATATTTATATCAGTCGTGTCATAAGGAAAAAAAACACTGAAATTAGTAGTCTATAGAAAAAAAGGTGCCGGTACGCCGTATGGGAGCGTACCGGCACAAAAAAAGCACTGTATATATATATATTTATATATATACATTTATATTGTTATGTTATTATAAATTTATTGTTATAACCACCCATTTACTAAATCTTTTCCCCACAACACTGTGATTCTATATATATAAGGACACGACTGTTTTATTTGTATTAATCTTTTGACTTAACAAACAAGAAAAGGTTAAGGCTGTTTACAACAATGATTCGTTCATGATCCAGCCAAAACCAGTTTAATCATATACATATATCGTCGCTGCACTGAAAGCCCGCGAAACGATTTAGCTGTCTGCTAGAGGCATGTCTTTGATTGGACGAGGGCGGGGAAGACTGTGACGTATACTCGCACTTTTTTAGTTTTTTCTTAATTATTCCTATAGCGCCTCTGACAACTTAGCGCCGCCTTTTTTTTTTGGCCGGTGATTTGATATAAATAGTCTCAGACTACCGGCAGACGGGGGAGAAGCTAGCTAACCTTCTAATAGGACAGATCGCATTACTACGGCACTGTTCATATCTCTCTATGCTGTTGTGATTTTAAATCTACTACTACAGTTCTAATTGTTTAATAAAAGTTATATATTAATTTATAAGCCAAGGATTTTGTCTTGATTTGCAAACTGTTGCTGAGAGTTTATTTGAATGATGCTAGATCAACCAACTTGAAGAATCGCTGCAAACTATTACCATTGTCAAAGAGACATGGGTTCCCGCTGGGCTTAAATAAGAATCATACCTAGACTAACAGCCTTAAGCATTGAAGTCAGAGAGCTGCAATCTAACAATATATATATATATATATATATATATAATATAGTGTAACGTATAATTATTTAACGCCCTTGGATTTTGGTTTCGTTTACTTTCCTTTCGTTAACTTGTGGTCCTTGTTTTTTTGTCCACTGTTCTAATTATGTTGAGTCTTTGCAACCCACATTTCTGTATAAAACTAAGGACTGTGCTATTAGGTTTGAGTGTGACACAACATTGGCTTGTTTCGAATTGGACACATTTTCACCTCATGTCATCAACAACGCAGAAAGCAGAACCACTAATAAAGTATCCATTTTTGTGTTTATAGGGCTTTGCATCGCGCTGATTGAGTTTGAAATTACATATGCATATTATAGTGACATAATTAACCCATTTAAAGAACCACACCAAGAATTGGACATTGGCCTTGACAGTTCATCAGTTAACATATGTATTATCATTGTGTCTCTGGTTTACTCAATAGTTCATTCTAGTGCCTAATACATGTGATACGTTATTATACAAATTGTAATGTAATCCGTGAAAGAGCCTCATAGTAAGAATTTATTTTAAATATGTCTCAGTCACTCACGAGAATGTTTTCCCCCCTTTCAAACCCCTCCCCTCAATTCATGTCCATGGGAGACAAAGCATTTTGTTTACAGGCCTACATTTTTTCTACACGTGGCCTAAATGCCATATTATAATGTTTTTGCTATTGCTATAGAGCGTTCCCAATGGGCGTGGCTTAGGTTTTTAAGTGACGTATTTGTGAAAATAGAAGCCACTATTGGTGTACGAAAATGGTGAAGTACTTCTTTATCATGCAAAAATCACATCGGAATATTGGCTATCCTACTCAAAAATGAGGAGGTAAATAGTAGTACTGTAGATTAATTGTTTAATGTGATTAGGCTAGGGCCGGCTAGACCTATTTACACTTTCAATTTCACTTTATAGGCCTACACTTTTAATGTTTCGTAGACTAGGCCAATGGCTAATTAGGGATGCCAAGTGATAGTGTTGGTGAATAGGCTATCTAGTCAAATCACTAATATGCTCACATCGTCTATGATCTATGTCTATGATAATAATAAAATAGCCTATTTTATTTAACTGACATAATACAGCTTAAATCTTAACAAGACTTAAAACACAAAACATCATTTTAAAAAAAGCTCGAGCCTATATGAAACTTTATGAATACAGCGGCCATTGTTACTTGTACACCATTACTCAAAGTAAACAAAAATCACGTGCTTTTTGTCACGTGATTGCAAACGCCCTATTGTATTTCAATTTGTTTTTAAATATTAGGATACTTGCATATGATTGATGGTTATCGTATTGTTAGTGATCTACACGTTTCTTTATTTCTGTAAAAGAAAACAAAATATTGAAATCATTTTTTTTTACCGTTGGGAAGGGATATTTTTGTTTACCCCAGAGTGACCCTGGTCCGTCTGTTGAACAAAGTGTGATGTAAGACCACGTGTGTAGCGAGAGAGAAATGGATGTGTCGCATTAGTTACATATTTAAAGCAGACTGTTTAGGCTTGTTTATTTTATGACTATTTGTGTTTTACAAAAAATGTATTTGTTTTATGAACTGTGTAGCTCGGTGTCATTTGGTATTAAAAGTATAAATTTAGTGTTCCTGGAGTCTCAATTATAATTACTTGCAAGGAAAATCAGAAGTATTAGTGATCGAACCAACGACCCTATACACCGAGATGTAACAATATAATATATATCTACTAAATGAATTTTTTTTTGCATTTGTATCTCAGAAATATTGCGAACTATTTAATGTGGAGCTTTTCTAAATATATGATGAGTATAGGAGCCCTAGGAGGAAATCTCGACGATCGTGATCTATTAAAGACTTATGATAAGGTTAGTTTAACATTGATAAACGTAGTTTCCTGTTTGTATTGTCACATATTGGTAGTTCCAAATACTGGAACACACATTACTTATTTCCTCTCTCTCTCCAACACGAGTTTTGTGGGCGGTACTAAGCCTAGACTGTTATAAGAATCCACTCTCGTGCCAACCTCAAATTCTCGGAATGGCTAAGAATAGTCTATTATTTCTCGTACAAGGGAGTTCATGTTAAAACTATCATTTTTATTATAAGTTTTGTAATACTACCATTATTTTCACCCATCCTAGTAATAGGTCTGTTCCCCGCTCTTCTCCGCGAGTATTTAATTATTCGTGTTGTCTTCAAGGCAGTTAGATTTGTAGATACTTTCCTTTGAGCTCGTTATGGACACTTGTGTTGGCACTATTTTATTATTGCTGTAAACTCTACATTTATTATACATAGTTTATCACCTGAATTAAATTATCAACAACATTTACACTGAAGCTTCCTCGTCAAGTTACTATTATATTTTTTGTTTCATTGTTTACAATACGATACTATATTTATTTACAACTACAACGTCAAGGAAAGGAACTGTTAGAACGCAAATCCTGAGTTTGTGCAAAGGACAATAAGGAGAGTTCGTGTAATACTGATGTATAAATAATAATAACCAAAGTCTACCCTAGGACTAACGAGAATTATCAACAACATTTACACGGCTCTGACCACAACACAAGGGTATTGTGGTCGTAACAGTATATACTGCATGATTCTTGTTGACAGCATAACGTATATTCACTGTATCTGTACCCATGGACATGAAAGTTGGTGAAGTGTGACAAACCATCGAATACGCTCCTGTTTGAGAATTGCACCGCTAAGCTAGACGCATGGTATGACAGTCTCTTTTGCACGTCCGAAATTTCATTGCGCATGCGTAGAGCCCCCGAGAGATTTGGTGGGGAGGAAGCAAATAACGCAAAATATGTTTTCGTTAAGCCCGGTGCCTGAATGACCGGGTCTATAGTCGGGCGAGAGCGCAGGTATACGAGCGAACCACCACGTTAATTATTTAGGGAGAATTTTCTAGGTGGAGAGAGAGTGTAGCGCGAGTGACTGAAAGGAGACCATACGCTATTTTACACGGCACGCCATTTAAGCCTATATAATAACTGGCGTCCGCAACCTTGGAAACGTGTCTTTTGAGAGCGTCATACAAAATCTCTTTAGACACGAACGGTTCCATACTGAAAAGTTCAAACTACTGATTATGATTAATGACTAATAAGGACTGAATGTTATGGGTTCGAATCCTGGGTGATGGCTTAGCTTTCCCGCGACTTAAGTGTGTCCCCGAGACTAGCCAGCCCTGACGGGCACCTGGCATTTGTTGGGATAAAGTAAAGGCGGTTGGTCATCGTGCTGGCCACACAATCCACTAGTATGCCGTGGCCACATAAACTGAGGAACGATTTTTTACAGGCCCTATGGATCAATTTGATCCGACGCGTAGTTTACTAAGACATGTGTTATATATTTAATGAGTACCTGCATTTACTAGCTGTCATACTTATGATACAATTTCTTCCCAGGTTTTGTATGGAGTTTCATCACAGACAGCAAGGTTCAGAACATGTATTCGCCATATCACAAACAATTTCCCACTAGTCGTTGGTCGGATGTTTGTTAAGGATAACTTCGATCCGGAGACAAAAGTTATGGTAAGTTATGGAAAGTTGGGAAAGGAAAACTTTTTTTCTTTATACTTTTTTTGTTTTTTTTTCAATATACTTTATTATATATACTAGGAGTTATGATTACAATGTGTTTTTTTAAAAGAGAAAGCAATAATAACAAACAAAATTTTAACAAAAACTGTAGTACAAACGTTTCTTTCTGTATTTAGATTTTCTTATTTCAGTGATTGTTTATGATCGCCAAACCCTGGAATATTCATATGAAGTCTTGCTGTCAAGCTTCTGACTTTTTATTAATAATATTAAACTAACAATATTACTATCAAAAATGTAACAATTTACAGAATTTATAGACTTTTCTGACATATACAATTTGTTTTGGTGAAAACATATTGTTGGAATTGTTTCAAATTACGTTATCTAAATATCTATGTAGATTTTGTTGGAAAGTTGCAGTTGTACTATAGTGACACACTGCCACGCACTCGCCGTGCTAAAGGTCACCTCTGATCTAAAAAAGAACTAGGTATAAGAGTCTACGCCAAGATTGACTACAATGAGAAAATAATTCATAATGAGCCTGGAATGAGAGTTGCTTACTATAATGGAGATTAAATGATAGACCATCACATAGCCGGAACTCGACTAGCAGATTAACGGAACTCTTGGATTTGAAATAGTACGCGTCAACAAGTGTCTTGAAGGTGACATTGACAATTTATACATTTTATATATTCGGAGTTTAACACACAAATAAACAGAAAGAATTGAAATTGTGTTTAATATATTTGGAGTAATTGGAAAATTAGCAATTGGATCATCGAAGTTATCAAATAATTGGATAATGTGAACTAACAATGTGTACTTTGGATAACGGTCTGTATTAAGCTACTATAGCAAGAGGTTATTAAATAATTGAATAACGTGAACTTACAATGTTTACTTTGGATTATAGACTGTATTGAGATACTATAGCAAGAAAAAACGATTCCTACTTTTCTACTTTTTGTGTATTATATTTGTTTTATATTTTTTGTATTTTTTTGTTATATAGTCTATATAATTTTTTTGGCAAAATTATTTTTTTTCTATACGTGATCTTTTAGGTTTCTGTTTTGTTTTGTCAATCTGAAGGAGCGTATATATTTCATTTACTTGTGATCCTATGATAGGTTGATTTTGTTTTCTTATTTTGTCAAATTTAAAATTTATTCGTTTAGATGTGGATGGTCATGTTTGTAAAGCGTCAGTATAAGCAATTATTTGTTGGTGTATTGTTTATGTATTTACCAGTTTGTTCTTGTGGACGCTTAGTGGTGTACGGTACTGAATTTTAGAGGTTCTCAACTTGTATACTGATTTCTGGGTTTTACTAAATTAAATAAGTTCAACCATTTCTGTATGCGAAAATGCCACTCTTATAGTAAAATCTCAAAAGTCTTTTTAATATATATTTTTTTCAAATGGTATGTATGTAGCTAAGCGGTGAAAAAAATGTAAAATTTTCACATGTTTGACACCTCAAAACTCCAAGTAAATAAGCTAAATTCTTATAATTCTTTATATTAATTAATAGATACGTAATTTTATCCTTCGCAATAATAAACTACAATTAGCAGAGAGAAATAAACAAGCGATTTATTTCGAAATTTTAAAAGACTTTTTTTTCATGTTTATCTGACTTTTTGCGTTTTTCAAAAAATATTAATTTTTACTTTTATTCTTACAAGTTTCACATTTCTTAACATATTCTATTAAAACTTTGCCATTTTGATCTTGACACTAATTACAATAACTTGACCCAGCTAGATTTAAGTATTAGTTGGATAATTTTATATTAATTTTATATTATATAAAAAAATGCTAAGTTTTATTATTTTATTGTTTTTAATAGGTGCCTTAAGAAAAAAATTATAAAAAATTAAATATCTTAAATTTAAAAACTGGGTGAAACATACTTTTGTAAATTCATATCTATATCAAATGTATTACATATTGTATTTGTAGGTATAAAGGTTATATAGGAGATATATTTTTAAAAACACCTATAAAATCCAATATGGCGGCCGTTGCCATGGCAACCAAGGCATTTAAAAAAAATGGTTTGCCCTGCATGATATTCTATACTTGTTATGTGGTTAAAGTTTCAGACGCTTTGGTAGGTAAATTAAAAAAAATGTGCCTAAACCGTGCCCCCTAGCCTTAATTGTGTGTGTGTTGCATTGTTGATAAGTATTGTGATTCTTCTGTCTATTCACGAAAACAACAACAACCAGCAATTGATTGTATTTATTGTTCTGTTAAGTCATTGCAAATCTATTTTATTATGGCTGGAGATCACAGCTAGATACACTAGTAGTTCCCATGCCATTCTAGACATGGTGTTGAAAGACACGTTTCTAGATAATGCAACACCAGCCTTATTTACGTACCTGACTGACAAGAAAATAAGAACACAAACAACCTTAACAAATGCATTACGCACATTCAAAGACTCATATCCTAACGAAGAGATGGATGAAAGTAAATATGTCTATGCTCTAGTACAAAATAGAAGACAGGAAAAAAGACACGGTCAAAGGTATCAAAGCCTACCAAACAGAGGCACCAGGCAAACTACTATTTGCTGGTATTGCAATAAGAAAGGGCATATTGCTAGAAATTGCTACTAAAATAGAAGTCAGACAATTAGGAAAAGGCAGCCCAGTAAGGCAGAAAACCGACGACAGATCCAGACGAGGTCATTTTGAGATTAGGGGAAGAAGATCATGGAGAGACAGATGGAATCATAATTCCAGAAACAGATATCTTGATCAAACCTGGAGAAAGTATGACAGTCGATAAGGGGATGATAAGGAAAAAAAGAAACAAGAAACACAATCTAGTGACACTATAGCCACCATTGACAGTCATGGGAAACTCACATTCTACCCAGTTTATATCAATACTATGAGATGTATGTGCCAATAGCAAAATGGTAGAGGAAGAAGAATATGATGGTCAAAGAGACACTCTGGTAATGGGTGATGGAACCAGAAGAGATTGTCCAACCGCATTTGTAAAAATTAACTCGCCATAGTTTCCAGGGGAAGTCCGAGCGAGAAATTTGAAATATGCTATTTGTTATCTGATCATAGGCAATATTGAAGGTGTCGTTGACAACTCCGACGAAATGCTCAAGACATGGTGCGACAACAACTACCACATTAGCACCAGCGTGCAAACAAGAGCTGAAGCAAAGAAAAAGAAAATAGGGAATTTGACATGGTTAAAAGATTGAAGTTTGAAACAAAGTAATGTCCAGGAAAGAATTTAAAAAAAAACTACAAGAAGAGGATATAACTATAAAGGAATTAAAAAAAGAAAAACACCAAAGAATTTCAAACAGGAGATATGAAGCTTTACAAGCTAGATAGGGGCACATCGGTAAACGTTGTAGGAGCAGGTGCACATACTACATTGGTGCTTCATGAGAAGTTGCAAGACACCAATACAAATATGGCACATGACAGTCCATTAGGGGGACACATGGGCACCAAGAAAACAACTGCTATCATTTCAGAAAAGTGTTACTTGCATAAGATGTCTAAGTACATAAAATAATACATTAAGAAAAATGACAGTATATTTACGTCACATCCCAAAAATGGAAAACACAAAGCACCGATACAACCGTCTGACAAAGCGAATTTTCTATTCGAGAAAATTGCAGTGGATCGAGTAGGCCCGTATAAAGTAATGTCAAATAAAAAACATCTGTATGCTCTTACTATAGTAGACATAGCCTCCAGCTGGGCTGAAGCCATTCAACTGAAACTAATAAATGCTAAAAGTATCTGCACTGAGTTACTCAATATTTTCAGCAGATATAGTGTTCCCGAAACCATTCTTTCACATAACGGCAGCCAGTTCAAAGGCCAGATGACAAACGCTATTCTGAAAATGCTGAATATTACGCAGGTGCACCGCACGATTTACCATCTTCAATCAAATGGGGTGATTGTAAGACTAAACAAAACCATAAAAATATGCTTTCAATGGTAACAGTAGACCATGAAGACAGACGACATGAGTATCTACCATTGGTATTATTTGCTTATAATAGGAGTAAGCATGACATCACTGGTTTAAGTCCGTTTCAATTAATGTTTGGACACAATCCTGCTAGTTCTTTAGAGAACTTTTAAAACAGGATGATAAGTAGACACAATGCAATAAGGGACAAATATCAGCTGATGACTGAAACTAGAGACAAAACACTATACAGTATTGATATAAGGGACAAATATCAGCTGATGACTGAAACTAGAGACAAAACACTATACAGTATTGAAATAAGGGACAAATATCAGCTGATGACTGAAACTAGAGACAAAACACTATACAGTATTGATATAAGGGACAAATATCAGCTGATGACTGAAACTAGAGACAAAACACTATACAGTATTGATATAAGGGACAAATATCAGCTGATGACTGAAACTAGAGACAAAACACTATACAGTATTGATATAAGGGACAAATATCAGCTGATGACTGAAACTAGAGACAAAACACTATACAGTATTGATATAAGGGACAAATATCAGCTGATGACTGAAACTAGAGACAAAACACTATACAGTATTGATATAGCCAAACAAAGATTGATAGAACAGAGTACAAGACACAAAGAAAAAAAAAAAAAAAAGGCCAACAGTTACCTAAGAACTCTAGAAGAAGGTGACCAAGTGTATGTTGGTTTACCAAAGAACAAAGGTGAAACAATATGGCAAGGACCACATATTGTCTGGAGAAAAGTCAATATAGTAAACTATATAGTTGACATGAATGGGCTTGCCAAAGTGTTACACATTGACTTACTAAGGAAATATGGTTTGTTGTTTTTATCTATAATTTTTCACTTTTCGCATGGTTTCAGGCTTGTTATCATATATGATAGTGTACATTTTGTGGATGATATCTGCATTCATACAATAGACTGGTGTAGTATTGCTTTCCCTAAAAATAATTATTATAATACTCATTTAATTGATTTGGTATTTTTATGTAAAGGTTTGCATTTTATTATATTAATTATTTAGTATCCATTGTTAAATATTATATATATGTCAATCGACCCAATATATTTTAGGAAATCTTTGGTGAAAAAAAAAGTTTTTTCGAAGGGGACTTATGCTGTTAGAGAAGCCCTAGTCCCACTAGTTAGATGGATTGATACTAATAAATTCCATTAAAAATCATTAAGTTAAAATATAATTGAATGTAATTACTATTTCAAAATCATCAAATAATATAATAATATCTATTCATTTTCTGTGTTTGTGTTGAAGTAGATAAAATATTGAAGTAAGTGGAAATTACTTTGTCACTTGATCATTTCTTAAGTTCGCATATAATATGCTGAATGAAGTGAATAAGAGTAGTATCTAAATTGTATCATAATGAATCTAAATGTTAAGATGCTTACAATATGCTACCACGCTACAAATAGCATAAACTAATTTAAGCATTAACAACTGGAAATCTCATATTGCTACAGTTAAGGGGGTCTTAACAAGGGTAAGACAATATGGTGTCACTATTGTTCCAGAGAAACTAAAGTTTGCACAGAGTACCATTGATTTCCTATCCTTTAGAGTAGGAAACTGTACAATACAACCAACAGATATAAACAGAGACAAGATACCAAATATTATGATACCAATATCCCAGAAAGAAGTGAAAAACAGCATTTTAATACCCAATTATGCTGACATTACCACACCACTGAGAAAACTAATAACTAAAGATAGAAAGAAATATATAGAATGGACGGCAGAATGTCAGAATGCATTAGATATGATAAAACTAGTATTTCAGAGTGAGCAAATACTGATTACACCGGATCTAAGTAAGGAATTTATACTTGTGACAGATGCCTCAAATATATGTTTGGGTACATGTTTGGTTCAGGAAGCACACTGATACCCATTCTATATCCCAACAGGGTATTAACCAAGTGTGAGGCTAATTACTCCACAATTGAAAAAGAATGTTTAGCAGTGGTATGGGCTTTAACTAAATTGCAAAAATACCTGCTTGGAAAGAAATTTACATTATTGACTGACCACAAACCACTAATGGCTTTGAATAAGAATAGAGATGCAAATAGCAAAATAAATAGATGGTTCTTAATTCTGTTAGACAATCAGTTTGAAATAAAATCAATCAAAGGCAAAGATAACATTATAGCAGATTT
Organism: Anisus vortex; assembly: GCA_949126835.1. Taxonomy (NCBI): domain Eukaryota; kingdom Metazoa; phylum Mollusca; class Gastropoda; family Planorbidae; genus Anisus; species Anisus vortex. Next base: position 27,611,638 of record OX421507.1, read on the forward strand.
CTTATCCAGACATATAGATTATGATAAAATTGATGACACTGAGACTGAATTGGAACATATAAGCCAGAAATTGTAAAAGGCTAGACATTGATAATGTCAGGCTATTGAATATTGTACAGAATTATGAATTTGTCAAATACATTTTTTTAATATTAAAAGGATATTATTATGTAATTTTTGTTGTGTATTTATATGTACAAAATATGTACTGAAGTTATATATTTTTCTGCATTGTTTAAGTAACAAGGAAGTATAGTGTATTAATAAGTATTGTGAACCATGAATGTTGTTACGAGGCGACAATTACCAATGTGATATCTTGTGACGATGCTAACATGTTTCCAAGTGCAGAATATTCATCAGGATATTCCGTGGCGAGTCTGCAAGTTACCAAGAAGCATTGATGAAGATATATTGTAGATTGTTACTAAGTTAAGCTTCAGTTTTCTAGGCTTAGATGGTGTGATTCAAGAGGTCCGCAGATCCTTCACTGTCTCCGACGGTGGATATAAAAAACGCCTTCAATTTTTTGGATAACAACAGTAATAATGATGATACAAAAAGACAGTATCACACTTAGCTTGCAAACAATGAATGAAGGGAAATCCTTCAGTGAAAAAATCCAACAGTTTATTTAATTAATAGTTGTAGAAACGAGTCATATTCAATAAAAATTTAGGTGAAATACAATTGATAGTACATTTAACAGAGCGAAGACTAATAGGGATGCTCTCTTTGAATGCAAGCGTAGAACTCAAATTAGATGGGGAAACGCGTGATCTCAGCCCATAGGCTTCCAAAGCTAAAGTGATGGCGGATCCAATCAGATTATTAGGATGAAATAATTTTCTAAGTCCTTCTTAAGTTCTAGGTACTAATTTGCATTTTCCACGCCAAATGTGTTAAGCGTGGAGAAAAAAAAACAAGAGAGAGAGAGAGAGCGGGGAGGAAAACGAGAGTTAACCTTCAAGAATCATCTGCTCGCAAACCAGTTTTTAGCTGACGAAACATAATATTAGTAGATTTTATCTCGCCTTCGGTTTTAACAAAAGGAGAAATTTTCATATTTGGTTTAAATCGTAGGAGAAAATAAACACCAGTGACTTATTAATATGAATGGTTTCAATAGAATAACTATAGAAATGGAAAGATATATAAGAATAGATACATGGGGGTTTAAATATTAGTGACATATCATTATTTTAATATTATGTTCCGTAACAATAAATAAGAATAGGTATAATAGGGATTTATACTAGTGACTGATACCATGTCACGTTAAAATATGAATATGTATAATGTGTATTATTTACACACTTGAATAATTAATGTATAGTTAGAGATTAGGAGTTATATAGAGAGATATGATATTGTGTCGGAATTATTTTCTAATATTAAAAATTATGTTTTGACATTTGTTACTATTAACATTGTAAGCTTAAAAACAATGATAAGAAAGTTTTTGGATTTAGTCACATAATATATGGACACGATAAACATGTTGATTTGTATTTTTCACCATAGGTTGTATTAAGTTGTAACAGTTTGTCATGAGTTTATCAAAAGATTTGATGTAATTTATTATGTTTTGTTTAGCTAAGAGAATATGGTTACCCATTTTTGTTGAGAAATTAATAAATATTATTAGTTTTACGAATACATTTGGTGCAAAAATTCTTTGAAGAGGAGAAAGGGCGTGTAACAACAGTTAAATGTAGGGCAGCAGAGCGTGACCAGTGGTTCGGGGCCTTTGAATGGGAGTGAGAGGTGGTGAAAGGACAGGATGTGTAACGAGAGAAAAGGGAGTTAAGTGACCAGTGTGATAAGCGGAAGATGTTTTCGGGTGAGATATAGCATAGCAAATTATTGAATTATAAATGAATTGCTGGAATACCGTTTTAAGAGTCAATACTGTTATTAGTGTACTGTTCTGTACAGTTTTGTGTTTCACATATAACAACGCCTACAAAGATAATATATATATATATATATATATATATATATATATCAAACATCTGTCTTCGATGGACGATGGCATAGTCTTTTTTTCCTCTGACTGTCACCTGTCTATGGCTTGTTTCACTTCATTCCTTTCTGCAACGGTGGTCTCTGCTACATGTAGGTCCGGACCTAGAGACTCAGGGCTCCTAGGCACTTCACATTTGAGGGCCCCCCGATCCAAATCTTCGAAGCTATTTTGAAAATTTAGCAAATTAAATGCACTAGAACAGATAATATTATTTTTTAATGTACTTTAATAAACATCAGAATAATACAGTCTAGGTTACTATAATTAGGTTATTCTATAAAATGTATAGAATCATATCATTTGACGAACTGTCTTTTGTGCAAAAGAACGAATGAAGTCATCATAGTCAATTGACTGCATTATTTCTTACTCTATGTACATTACAGAGAATGAATTAAGCCTGTTCTCTCCTATGTTAGATCTTAAGTAATTATTTACTGTCTTTTGCGCTGAAAACGATCGTTCTGCTGAGCAGTTTGACGCTGGTGAACACAACAGCGTTCGTAGCGCAATTCCTACGTTTGGATAAATGTCCAAAAGCCTTTTCCCGATAAGTATTTGTATATTATCAGTGACAATATCTCCATAACTTCATCATTCGACGACAAATGAACTTGCAGGTGCAGACACTCGTTTTCTAAAGTACTATCCGAATCCCCTAGATAAAAAGATATAAGGTTTTTGGCTCCTTCACGGAAGTTACTAGATTCCAAACGATGTAGTTTCGTAAGAAAGTCAAACTTTTTACTTAACTCCTCATAAAAAATTCCGCGTCTCCGTAGGTCTGTAATTAGTCTGTCTAAAATGAAGTTAAAAAATGAAGTTAAAAATGGTAACTCTGAATCTGTTCCTGCCAGAGAGTTCGGTCTCGTTTCTTTTTTTTTCGTCGAACTGGACTTTACGCTTACGTTTCCTCTGCATTTCATATGCTTAGCTATTTTCATCGGATTTTTTAATAACTTTCGATTCATAATGATCAAAGGTACTGGGTGTCTATAATTGTTCTAGTTATGTTACCAAAGACAGATACAATTCAACGATCGTACCCAGGTCGATGTTAACAGATTGGAGAGGCTTGCTTGTTTGTTGAACCTTTCCAAGATGTCATTCCAGAGAAGTGACAAATAGCAAGTTTCCATCGAGTCTAATGAATTCAGAAGACCTAAAGCCTCAGAGCGCGTAGATGGTTTTTCAATTGCATCATTAACAATTATCTGAAGAGCTGCCATGATCTCATCCCAGGAGCAACATAGACTTCGGCAGGCGTCAGCTCGAGCAGACCATCTTGTTTGAGAAGGACTCATCACGACTATTGCATTTGACTTCAGTTTCAACAGCAAAAGTTCCCATCTGTGTCTTGATGCCGAAAAAAATTATACAATGACTGCAAAATACCGAAGAAAGATACAGCAGCTTGACAAGACTCGGCCGCACATGATCCAACAAGATTCAGTGAGTGAGCCGAACAGGGAACGGAATCTATCAGGGTTCACTTGTTTTATTTTCGCTTGAAGACCAAAATATACACCCGACATATTGCTAACATTGTCGTAAGACTTCCCCCGGCAATCGGCGATATACACATCCTGATTTTTCAATGTCTCTAGGACGACTTTAGCCAAATCTTCCGCCTTACTAGGAAAGAAAGTTGATCTGCATGAGAAATGTCCGGAGAAGAGTCCACAGAGATAGAGAAATATTTGTCATGTTTTATCTCAGTCATGAATGTATTTATGACCTTTTCTGCCAATATATTGATAATTTCATTGCATATTTTTGACAAATGATATGATGTTGTGCCACTTCCTTTGTTGCCGTGGCGTTTAATGTGTAAGTCCAGAAAAGGATCCAACTCAGCCAAAAGTTCTAGGGTCATAATATATTTCCCACTGTTTTTTTATCCAAATCTCTCATGAAAATCTCTAATTGGCAATCCGCGTGCAAAAATAGACTTCAAAACAACCACAATGTGCCTTAAAACCTCTCGCCAGTATTTTATTTCTTCTTCTGTTTGAAGAACAAGACTCTTGTCAACTCTACCGACAGCATTATTTCTAGCTAATAGTGTCGCAAGTGCTGACCTGTGTTCGTCCGAATCCTCATGTTCCTTCATTCTTTGAACTGCGTTTTTCCAGTCGTTGTACCCTTCATTAGCTAGCGACCCTACTTTTCCAAACATCTTACAAAAGGCGCAAAACACTGCACCCTTGCTCTTCGAAAATATGAGCCAAGGTCGAGGTCGTGTTTCACCATTGCTTATTGTTCGGCTAAAATAAGACAGCGATAGATACCTGGTTTTATCTGCGTACATTTGTTGGAGTTTCCTGTTGGCGGTCATCAGCGTACTGTGACTAGAGCCAGAACTAGGTCTAGAAAAAAATGTGTTTAACTTAGGAACCTTACAAGGAAGCACTTTTTTTCATTTTTAAATTTGTCTTTATTCCGTTTTCGTTTCTGGAACCCGCTTGAATTTTTAATGAAGTCCGACATCGCGACATCGGTAATTTCTATAACGAATATAAAAGGAGAGGGTCTTTGAACAATACTTACATATCGACATACAAGCATACAACCATACTATTAATTTAATAAATGACAAAAATATGAAAAGAAAAAAATTGTAACCCGGCGTGACTGCCTGCGTGTGGCCTGGCAATGCTAAGCGTGGATACTGCAGGCGAGAGAGAAGGGAAACGAAGAGGCCTAATTCTAGCTTTGTTGCGCGCAGGGCTGTAAGTTATATTATGACCGCCTTGTTTTGAAAAAAATGTAGTAAAAGTATTTATTATAATATAATTTGTGATAAAGCTTTTTGATAAGGCAAGCCAGTCTTTTGAGCTTATGTAAAGATTCCGCCACCGGGGCTCCTAGGCTGGCTGGGCCCCTAGGCCGGGTCCTTGTAGGCCTAGGCAGAAATTCGGGCCTGGCTACATGCGTGCCCGCATGCCAGGAAACGCTTACCTCAGCAATGTCCTCCAAAGTTTTATGATCGATGTGCGCCAAAAGTATGTCCTTTTTGCAGCCGTCTTTAAACCGCAGGCAAGGCCGGCCTCTTTTTCATGTTGTTAGGTTACAGTGCATACATAGTTTAAAACACCCTTCCCTCGACAGAGTTTATATTTTAAAAATACTTTAATTGTCGGGACACGACTGTTTATTTTTCTTCGTTGACTAAAATCTAATTAGGCTATAAACGCATCACTCTTGAAACCAGCGTAAACCAGTTAGAGCTAACGCAGAGGGATATTCAATTTCGCGGGCTTCCTAGGTACTATAAAAGATAGAGACGGGGACTACTTCTCTCTCTCCGCTAGGCACCATTGACAGTAGACACTATGCCTTGCTTAACCATTTTCGCCATGTACATTTGTTTCACTAACATCGTTTGATTTGCAAGTTATAATAAAGTTTCTTCATTTATTAGTCAAGGAGTTGGTTTTTGAATTCATATTATTATTGAGAACTTTGAATGGTATCAAGACAGACTAACCAAACTTGGAAAAACTGCTGCAGACTGTTTATCACTCTCAGAACGAAGTGAGTTCCCGCTGGCCTTAAAAATCAAAACCCTAGTCAACCGCCAAAAGAATTGGAGTGAAAGCTACAATTTAACATGTGGTCTCTGTCCGGCAAAGAGTTTATCAGAATTACAAGAGGTCTAACGTCTGGAAGTATATTATATTCAAATACTCAAGGTAATAACGTTTTATAATTTTTTCAAGTAGCAAGATTATTATTGGAAAAATCAAGGCGACACGTCACAACAATTTAACGATGTCTGCCGCGCAAATTTTTACAAGCACTTCAATAATGAATCATTGTTAAGACTGAGGAATCGCCTCGGAGAAGTTTATTGTTTGTGAGGAAGGAGATACTCTATCTACTATACATTGAAGGGGGCTTCGTCGAGCTAAATATTTTTACACAAGTTGCTTTACACAACTACGAGGTTAATTTTTCAAGACTACAGTTTTACAACTCATCATTGCTACAATCGAATATTCAGCTGGAAGATTTATTTACATGTTGCATCAGAGTCTATTTTATTTACAAATTATCGTTCTGCAATCACGAGGATTTCATCATACTACCGTTACAAGGTTTTTCAGCATTCGTACTCAAGTATATTCCTGAAATAATTTTTAACTCATACTATTGTCTAATAATTAGGACTGTGTTGTGTAGTGAATTTTGACATTCTAACACACGTAAGTTGGATCTTAATTTCTTTTTTTTTAAGTAACATTTCTAATTGATCAAGCACAATGGATGCTAATAGAATGTTTACTACTGATGAGTTAGATAGGCTAACGCTGACTCAACTCAAAGAATTGGCTCATGGCTTACAGATAACTGTTACGCAGGTTACCCCTTCTCGTACTAAATTACAACAGCAGATCAGGGAGTGCCTAGCAGATAACAACCAACTAATAGTGGATGATGTTGAAACTGATCAGATATTGAGCGAGAATGACACTGAAAATGTACGTGTAGATGAAGATAATGACCAAGCATTGCAACTGAATGAGCAATTAAGATTACAAATAGAACTAGCAAAAATTGAGGCTGCTAAGCAAGAAAGAATAGCTGCTCAGCAAAAAGAAATACAAATAGCTGCTCAGCAAGAAAGAATACAAATAGCTGCTCAGCAGGAAAGGCTAGAACTAGCTAGAATAGAAATGCAACAAAGAATCGAAATGGCTAGAATAGAGGAAGAGAGCAGAACACTTAATGCTCGCCAGCCAAATAAGGAAATCTCAAACATTGAGCTGGCCAAGTATTTGCAATATGTTCCAAAATTTTCTACCCTCGACCCTGAAGATTTTTTTTTACTGCTGGAGAAAAATGCTAAAGACTATGAATTTCCTAAGGATAAAATGGCATTAATTCTTAGATCGGCATTAACTGAAGGAAGGGAAAAGGTCGTTGTTTTGGCACTGAGTGAACAAGAAAGCAATGACTATGAGTGTATTAAACAAAAGGTCTTACGTGTCTATGAAGGTAGACCAGAAAAATACCGAAGAGAGTTTAGAGAACTAAGAAAAGGTAGTCAGCAGACCTATGCAGATTTTCTTAGGCAAAAGGAAAAATATCTGGACAGGTGGCTACGCTTCAAGAGAGTAAATAATAACTACGAAGAATTTAAAGAGGTTATTTTGTTTGAAGAGTTCCTAAGCTGCACAAGAACTGATATTAAGCTGCACATTGCAGACAGGGAGGTTGCTAAAGCTACAGAAGCAGCCAGATTGGCGGATGACTTTGTACTTTTACATCCATATCCTACAAGAGATCTCCGAGAAAACTCACAACAATCACAACAATCCAGAAATAAAGCAGAGCAATTCAATAACCAGAGATTTAACTCTGACAGGCGTAATAAAACGGACAACTCCAATAACTTTAGGACTGTAAATAATGCAAATGATAGAAATGTGAAACCTATGAAACTTGTATGTGCCCACTGCAAGAAAGAGGGACATACTAAACAGAACTGTTTTGTACTGAATGGGAAGCCAGCAAAACCAAAACAGGTATTTGCAGCTACTTGTGTTACTCTAAGTAGAGAGGACATATTTACACCCAAACCAGTATGTGAAGCAAATGGCAATAGGAAGGCAAAAAGCGGAAGACAAAATTTAAGAGGAAATGACGAAACCTCTAACATCAAGCTAAAACCTAATTGTGTGACAACGAAAGATGGGTCTATTCCAATCTGCAAAGCCAAACAGAAGGAAGATCATAGGAAAAGTAGTCAGGTAGTGAGAGAGAGTTCTCCTCACTCATGTGCTGATGGGTCACGCAAGCCCAAGCGACGCACGAGAGCAAACCACATAAGAGACAAGAGATCCGGTGGTGAAGCCAAAGAAAAGGTCGAGTTAGTGCATAAAATTGTAAAACGTAATAATGAGAATGATTGTAAACTTACATCAACTATATTTACAAACTCTAACCTAAGTCCACAGAAAAACAAGCTAGCTGATGGTTGTTCAAAGATAAAGGCAGAACAGACCAGTAAATGTCCACCAGAGAACAACACTCTGAGAGAATTCAGACCGTTCATCCATGAAGGCTATGTATCCATGCCAGGAGATGGAAGCTGTCGGAGAAAAGTTCTAATGTTGAGAGACACGGGTGCATCCCAGTCGCTTCTTCTAGAAGGTATATTACCACTTTCCAGTGAGTCATTCACAGGTAGAAAGGTACTCCTGAGAGGTGTGGAGATGGGCGAGACAAGCGTGCCACTACACACAATACAGCTAGAAACGGAACTGATATCTGGTACTGTGGTTGTCGGAGTACAGCCAGCCCTTCCAATTGACGGTATAGCACTCCTCATTGGAAATGACCTAGCTGGAGGTAAGGTGATATTGAATAGCATAAAGAAAGATTCAGTCTTATCATCCTTAGGCTCAGCAAAGGTACAAGACCCCAACTCGTCCAGTGACATCGGTGTGGGCAAAATTAGCACTGCATACCCCACTTGTGCCGTCACTAGGGGCATGAAACAAAGAAAGCAGCAGAAGAAAGCAGAGTCCAGAGAAGCCCAAGCGGAACAGAACTCCAGCTTGCGAGAGTCAGATATTGGCACGACTCAGTTCGCCAACCTACTCCACGGCACCACCTCTGAGACCAATATCAACATGTCTTCTAGACATCAACTCATCCAGGAACAAAAAGACGACGTGAACATTGCCAGGCTCCGTGAGCAAGCTGTCACCGAACCTGAGGCAGAGAAATTAGCAGTGTGCTACTACATAAAAGATGGCCTGCTAATGCGTAAATGGACACCACGCGACGACCAGATTAACGAAGGTTGGTCCGAAACACACCAAATCATCGTTCCAAACCGTTATCGAAATGATATCCTGCGTATCGGTCATGATTTGCCTTATTCTGGACACATGGGAGTCTCAAAGACCTATCGTCGGGTTCTCCCCTACTTTTTCTGGCCAGGGTTACATAAAGACATCGTGACATACTGCAGAAGCTGTCATTTTTGTCAGCTGATAGGCAAGCCTAATCAGAAGATACCAGTCGCTCCATTACACCCTATACCCGCATTCGGGGAACCCTTCAGTGAAATCCTAATTGACTGTGTTGGTCCACTACCGAAAACCAGATCAGGACATCAGTACCTACTGACCATAATGTGTGCCTCCACAAGATTCCCTGAAGCAATTCCTCTACGGAACATCACCGCGAGAAAGGTCACTGACGCACTCGTCGAGTTCTTTACAAGATACGGGTTACCTCGGTCTATTCAGTCAGACCAGGGAACGAACTTCACGTCGAAACTGTTTGAGCAAATTATCAGTAGTCTTGGTGTTGAGCATCGAAAAGCAACCGCCTACCACCCAGAGTCGCAAGGCGCTCTCGAAAGGTTCCACCAAACGCTAAAAACAATGCTGCGTACGTACTGCACAGAGAATGAGAAAGACTGGAATACCGGTGTGCCACTTTTGTTATTCGCTGCACGGGAAGCCGTACAGGATTCACTAGGCTTTAGTCCATTTGAACTCATATTCGGACACACGGTAAGGGGTCCACTCAAAATGTTGCAGGAATCTTTGTTGAAGCAGAATGAGCAAACTGACCTGCTCACCTATGTCTTAACATTTAAGAATAGATTATATGATGCCTATGAGGTATCAAAAAGGCATTTACAAAAGGCACAGAGCCAAATGAAAACCTGGTATGATAGGAAATCTAGGGACAGAATTTTCCAACCAGGGGAAAAAGTTTTGGTTTTCTTACCTATTCCCGGTCAACCCCTTTGTGCTAAATTCAGTGGTCCATATGCCATAGACTCGAGAATTGGGGAGGATAACTATCTGATTAGAACACCTGACCGCCGGAAAACCAAGCGATTGGTACATGTAAACATGTTATAACAGTACCATAGTAGAGAAACTGAAAAACTAAAATGCACTAATGTATTGCCAATGGCACCAGTTGCACAGGTCAAGGGAGAGAATTCCTTAATGGTTAGTAACTTAGCCGAGAGCGAGTTTCAAACATACCAGACAACCGCGGTAGATAATGAATTTGCCGAGAGCAAAAATAAAGCATATTCTACTACGCGAAATTTCAGAATCACATTAGATAACTTATCAGATGATCAAAATGATCAGATATGTTCTTTGCTTAGTGTTTTCTCTAACATTCTCAGCAATGCACCGTATAAGGCACAACTCATTGCACAGTGTATTTCGGCATTCGAAACACTTAAAACCACTTCTTCTAGTACACCAGTATTGGGTACAAACAACGGAAAATCATAATCGGGTCTAGTTGCACAGTAAATAAGGCTTTGGTAACAATAATACCGCGATAAGGACTTGTACTTATACCGGAACGGGTCTAGTTTCCCTAGGGAGGTGTATTCTAATGGTAACCCAATTTTATTCGCTAAGCCGACTGTGGATGCCTTCTTGATATGATTTTTATTCTATTTTGCATGTTGTATTAAAAAGAAAATATATCTTAAAAACAATTGTGTTTTCCCCAAAACCCCATGTATATAAAACATATTATTGAGATGTACTTTTATACACTGCACAATTATACTTTGCTAATGTACAAGAGAAAAGTATCATAACAATTTGCAACACAAAAACTAACACGCATTAATTCAATGAGTAATTTACATTTTTTTTATTGCATTTGATTATTGGTATTATGATTTTTTCCCTTATGGCGTTTATATGTTTGTCTGTATTGTCTGTACTTATGACAACTGACAACTATGACTACTGTGAGGTGTTTTCTTTCGGTAAGTGATAAAAAAACATGGTGAGTTAATCAACAATACTAAAACTGGATAGGTTTATATTTTGTTCGGTAAAAAAAAAAAACTCAAAAAGGTCAACGTTTACACAATGGCACTTATACTAATATAAATAGTAAAGAAACGTCTTGCACTAAAAAGGTTCAATGTATACACTTACAAATTAAAAAGAGGTAACTTGCACTAAAAAAAAGGTCAATGCGTACACATCTTTAGGAAAATAATAGAGCATCCTTAAACTTGAAAACCTTTAAATCAAAAGAACTTAAAATTTTAACATAAAATTTAAAAAAAAGAGTGATAATGGTAATGTGCTTGAGGAGTAATATCTAACAAACCTGGTTAGAACTCTAAAGTTGAACTTTAAACGGGTAGCTTAAGGTTTAATTTGGTTGCACTTACTAAAATAAATGGAAAATACTCTTTTCTTGTAAAAAGGTAATTGGGAATTAAGTCAAATGTTTTCTATTAAAGAGATAAATGCTATGACTAAACTTTTAAATAAAAGTTAAACATTGAATAAAAAATCTCGTAAGCAATGGAAAAACTGAATAACTGGATATTTAAACATGAAATGAAAGCTAAGATTTAGTTACAGAGGTAAATACTCTGAAAGCATCAACTCAAAAGGTTATACTCTTAAGAAATTATACTCTTAAAAGGTAAAGGTTAAGTTAAAATAACATGTAACTAACTACGGTCACTTTTTTTTTCTTTGTTGAAAAATTTAAGGTTAAATGAGCTGTTTATTTAATCAGAGTTGTTGAATAAATGTCTCTACGGACACTGGTATTTTACTATTTTAGGAATAATTAATTCCGTTGTAAATAAAACCACTAAACTTGCACTATAAAGAGCGAATAGCAAACGTCTTACTTGGTTAAAAATAACTATTAATGTTTAATACATGATTATTGACGTAAACTGAATCAGTATTGGTAGTAATATTAATACAATCATTTTTAATGATCAGTAAATCTATGGGTTAAAATAATACTTTAATATTAGAGATATAAACTCTCACACTACATCATTCATTCTTTAAAATTATCTATAAATAAGATAGATAAGATAAAAAGAACTAAAATATTATTAAAGTATTTGAAATATTATTAAAATATTTGGTTGTCATTAAGATTATTAAAACCTGAGTAACCTCATGTAGGTAAAGTTAATACTTAGGCTGGGTAAGAATCTATGACTAGTGATTATCTGATACAAAGGATTACTAAATAACATGGTTGTTAAGGAATAGATCAATGGTAAAACAAACTATAAGGAAACACGTATGAACTTAGGTAGTAACTAAGGTTGATATAAGTAGCTTACGGATAAGGTAACATACAACATCCTAGTCAACAACACATCAGTATATACTCGTTATACGAAAGAAGACATCACTCTTTCGTGGACTGACGTATATGTGTTCTTGTTCTTGATTGTTTTTAATTTATTGTGTGCATAATGACTTACCTTGTTCCTTGTTGCTATATAAATACTTGTATTGTTTGTGCCTAATGTGCACTAATTTTTTATTGTTAAATGTGCCTAATGTGCACTAATCTTTTATTGTTAAATGTGCCTAATGAGCACCTATTTTGTTCCTTATAAACAATTGTACTGTTCGTGCCTAATGAGCACTACATTTTTATTGTGAAATGTGCCTAATGCGCACTTAAATTGTTCTATGACTTAAACTGTTTTTTTGGACTATACTGACAGTCGTACTATTATTGTTAGGAAACGTGATGGCTAAAAGAAAATTCCCCATCACAGATGACAAATTTTCTTTTCTTTTTGTGGAAGGGAGGTGTTAGGTTACAGTGCATACATAGTTTAAAACACCCTTCCCTCGACAGAGTTTATATTTTAAAAATACTTTAATTGTCGGGACACGACTGTTTATTTTTCTTCGTTGACTAAAATCCAATTAGGCTATAAACGCATCACTCTTGAAACCAGCGTAAATCAGTTAGAGCTAACGCGGAGGGATATTCAATTTCGCGGGCTTCCTAGGTACTATAAAAGATAGAGACGGGGACTACTTCTCTCTCTCCGCTAGGCACCATTGACAGTAGACACTATGCCTTGCTTAACCATTTTCGCCATGTACATTTGTTTCACTAACATCGTTTGATTTGCAAGTTATAATAAAGTTTCTTCATTTATTAGTCAAGGAGTTGGTTTTTGAATTCATATTATTATTGAGAACTTTGAATGGTATCAAGACAGACTAACCAAACTTGGAAAAACTGCTGCAGACTGTTTATCACTCTCAGAACGAAGTGAGTTCCCGCTGGCCTTAAAAATCAAAACACTAGTCAACCGCCAAAAGAATTGGAGTGAAAGCTACAATTTAACAATGTTCCAACTGCCAGCTCTCCAAATAGCAGGACTCTTGGGATCCGAGCTCATTCTGTGGACATGGTCTATCCACCACAGCCGCCTTTCAATCAGAAATAAGTTCATGTTCAGCATGTGGCTTCTTCTAAGCATCTTCACATTTGTCACTCATTCCTGCCATTTGATGGGGAGGATCCTACGCAAGCATCTCAGGTGAAAGCTGTTGAACTGCTTGCTTAGCGTACTTATCCCAGATCTCCTCGCTTCTATAGAGGAGAGTGGTGAGCACACAGAGGTTTCCGCCCTATGTTTCATATATCTATATTAAATATATATGCACCCTACTATATAACACCAAATTAGGACAATTAATTTATAAGCTTTTATTTTTATTTCAATAACCAGTCACATTCAAGTATAGTAGGCATTTAGATATTTAATAATTAAAAATGTACATTGAACATAAGATTTAACATAAATACACTTTATCAAATAATGTATAAAACATATTGCTTGGCGTAGATCTAATTATAAAAAACGGTTAGATTATATCTGTTCACACTTAATGAGTTTTACTTACCCATATTACTTACTGTAGAATATTAGTAAAGTAAATAATGAATATTGATATACCTGTAGCATTTTAACACGAGCTGTTCATTTCTGTATAGCACGAGACTAGCACGAGACACACACCAAGTAGTAGACAAGGTCTCACTTGAGGAAATTATGGGGGTAACAACATAGGGGCTTAGCACTCTTACAATTTTAACAAAGGAAAAAACACAACAAATAATATTTTATCTGATCTCAAGCGGGACTCTATATCTATTCTACTAGAAACATTTTTTTTTTCATTCGAGAAATTGGAAATTCGTTGTAGACTATTATGTCAATAGGTACTAGAGATAAGAATCGAACCGAATACACCGATCTCGAACCTTACCTACCATCAAACAAAACCAAAGCTTCCGAATATTTGGGTTCAATTTCCATCTCTAGTTGCTACCGATGGCACATTCAAATTAAGCCAAATAAGGGTTAAAACGTAATTTTAATTTCACTGTAAGTTTGATGTTTCATTTACATATTTTTGTGTTGAGAATAAGTTAAACTCTATATGGGTTGATTAAGGACATGGCAAAATATACTTTGTTTCTTTTTAAAATTAAGGTTCTGGACATGATCGGTCAACTTAAAAAGGCATTTAATGAGTTTTTAGAAAAATCGGACTGGATGGATAAGAAAACAAAACAAAATGCAGAGGAAAAGGTAACAAGACTTACTTTAGAGAAAATATGTATATGCAACTTTTAAAAATAATCATAACATACAGTAAAACATTATAATGTCTGTCTTGTATTTACGTTTTAAAAGTATTTTCAACCATTCAAATACAGTGAATTGTTACAAAGATAGTTTGTCCAATTTTTTCATCTTGCCAAAACGAAGGTTATTTGCCCAATTCCGTCATCATTTCAAAATGATGATAATTTGTTCAATAAAGTCGTTATTTCAAAATGATGATATTTTTTGTTAAATTTTGTCATCAATTCAGAATGATGATAATTTGTTCAATAGTGTCGTCTTTTCAAAATGATGATAATTTGTTAAATTTTGTCATCATTTCAAAATGATGGTAATTTGTTAAATTTTGTCATCATTTCAAAATGATGGTAATTTGTCCGATTTTGTCATTCGAAGACGGTTTTTCTGTTAAACGATATCGTATTTCACAAACCTGTGACAGTAATTGTTACAGTCTTAGTGTGAGTGTGTAAGGACGGAGTAACACTTAGTAACAAACATTAGTGGACTGTATTATTGTAATGTGTTGACTAAACTTAGTAACAAACATTAGTGGACTGTATTATTGTAATGTGTTGACTGAACTTAGTAACAAACATTAGTGGACTGTATTATTGTAATGTGTTGACTAAACTTAGTAACAAACATTAGTGGACTGTATTATTGTAATGTGTTGACTGAACTTAGTAACAAACATTAGTGGACTGTATTATTGTAATGTGTTGACTGAACTTAGTAACAAACATTAGTGGACTGTATTATTGTAATGTGTTGACTAAACTTAGTAACAAACATTAGTGGACTATATTATTGTAATGTGTTGACTGAACTTAGTGACAAACAGTGGACTGTATTATTGTAATGTGTTGACTGAATTTAGTGACAAACAGTGGACTGTATTATTGTAATGTGTTGACTGAATTTAGTGACAAAGCGTGGACTGTATTTTTGTAATGTGTTGACTGAATTTAGTGACAAACAGTGGACTGTATTATTTTAATGTGTTGACTGAATTTAGTGACAAACAGAGGACTGTATTATTGTAATGTGTTGACTGAATTTAGTGACAAACAGTGGACTGTATTATTTTAATGTGTTGACTGAATTTAGTGACAAACAGTGGACTGTATTTTTGTAATGTGTTGACTAAACTTAGTAACAAACATTAGTGGACTGTATTATTGTAATGTGTTGACTGAATTTATTGACAAACAGTGGACTGTATTATTGTAATGTGTTGACTGAATTTAGTGACAAACAGTGGACTATATTATTGTGATGTTTTGACTGAATTTAGTGACAAACAGTGGACTGTATTATTGTAATGTGTTGACTGAACTTAGTGACAAACAGTGGACTATATTAGTGTGATGTTTTGACTGAATTTAGTGACAAACAGTGGACTATATTATTGTGATGTTTTGACTGAATTTAGTGACAAACAGTTGACTGTATTATTTTAATGTGTTGACTGAATTTAGTGACAAACAGAGGACTGTATTATTGTAATGTGTTGACTGAATTTAGTGACAAACAGTGGACTGTATTATTTTAATGTGTTGACTGAATTTAGTGACAAACAGTGGACTGTATTATTGTAATGTGTTGACTAAACTTAGTAACAAACATTAGTGGACTGTATTATTGTAATGTGTTGACTGAATTTATTGACAAACAGTGGACTGTATTATTGTAATGTGTTGACTGAATTTAGTGACAAACAGTGGACTATATTATTGTGATGTTTTGACTGAATTTAGTGACAAACAGTGGACTGTATTATTGTAATGTGTTGACTGAACTTAGTGACAAACAGTGGACTATATTAGTGTGATGTTTTGACTGAATTTAGTGACAAACAGTGGACTATATTATTGTGATGTTTTGACTGAATTTAGTGACAAACAGTTGACTGTATTATTGTAATGTGTTGACTGAATTTAGTGACAAACAGTGGACTATATTATTGTGATGTTTTGACTGAATTTAGTGACAAACAGTGGATTATATTATTGTGATGTTTTGACTAAATTTAGTGACCTAATAGAATGATAAATAAAAGTTTATTACACCAACCACCAACATGCTGTAGAATCCAAACGTATTGCAACCACTATAAATTAAAGACATACTTTTATTGATGAGCGTACGTTTATGCTCAAAAGTTTTAAAACATTAAAAAATATTTTATGTGCTAAACGAAACAGTTTAGTTAGAAATTAACATTAATGTAACTTTTTTCTGACAGAGTAAATTCATTGTACCAAAAGTTGGCTATCCGTATGAAGTGCACAATGATACATATCTTGATCATCTTTATTTTAATGTAAGTGATAGTCGAATGAATTAGTATTATATTATATTTGCTATCCACATACATAGTAAAATAATGCTAGCATTATATGTAAAGCAAAGTTATATAAGATTACCACGTTTATCTATCATAACTTATAAGGTAATTTCTGTCTAGGTATAATAATAGTAATATGTCAGCGCCGAGAATTAGCAATTTTATTTTTAGGGTTGAAGGACAAGTCCCATTACTTCGTTTATGTGTTAATAATGTTTTATAATATGGTGAATTCTACTCTTGTCACTCCATGTTTATGTTTTTTTCACCACAGATTACCTTCAATAATGAAACATACCTTGAGAATATGTTGCATTTAAACAGCTATATTTTCTACAACAATTTCCGAGAAATCAGGCTGCCTGTAAATAAAGACAGGTGATTGAAATTCAGTTCTCGATTCATCTAATTATAATTACCTTATTGACCATCAGAGTTAGATCAGCGTAACAATCCATGACTGCCTTTTTGCTAATGTTTAATGAAAATGGTATCAACATAGAACATAACATTAGAAATTTGCGTGCTTACCTTAGAGATGTGAATAGATCCCACTTTTAGAAGTTCAAGTTCGGGTTCGGTACGATTCGGCAAGCTGTGTTTGAGTTCAATGTGTTCGGGTCGGGTTCGGTTAACATCTCTAATTTATATATCATTTGCTGACCTATTTGACTCATTATGCCTACGACTATGTAATATCACCTTATCCCAAGGAATAAATTGCAATGCCCCTTCCCTATCAGTTTAAGCATTTGTTACATAAACCATTTATTGATTTTACCATTATGGCAGTTTCGAACTGTATTATTATTATAAGTAAATACAATAAACTAGAAGAAGGCAATGAATCATGTTCGGTACATAGAATCTCACAATAACAGCTGACCTTTATTCAATACTAATTCAGCTCAACCGGAACTTTCAAGACAAACACAATAACTAAATACAGAGAGACACAATAATAACAACTAAGTAACAAAACATTCTCACTACAAGAACTAAAGTAGACATTGAACAGTAATAGATTTTCCATATCTTTAATCATATTATGCAACCTTATTTCTGAAGAGCATTCAAAGTATCCCATCAGACCAAATTGATCCATAACGCCGGTGAAGCAGTAAGCACGGCATACTAGGTGATTGTATCGCCAGCACAATGCCCATCAGCATTTACTTTATCAGGTATTAATCAAAGCTGGGGAGATTCAGAGAGACCCTTCAGACCCGCGAACAAATTTATTACCATCACTAGTAATACTGTATTGTATACATTATTATTACTAAATACTAAGTAGCATAGACTCTAGCACACGTTAGATCAGGTTCAGATGTATACATAGTATACAAAACATCATTGGACGAAATAAGATATTTCCATACAGTTCTCAATAGTCTTTCAAATCTTCACTTATGTGTTTCTTTAAAAATATCCATACATTACTTCTCACTAGAACACTGACTGTATCTAGCTCCTTAAAAAAGACGTTACTTATACAACAATATTCTAAGTCTCACTTTGGACTTAAATCACTTAAGTTTTTATTACACTTAGTCCAATAGAACTTATTATACAAAATCCACCTTCTATCTGAAGGATCCAACATGTACTGATTATTCATACTATCATTCTCTCCCTTGTCAACTCTTGACCACTCATACAAATCATGCTTTTCTTACATTATTCTTTTGCACACTTCACTACCGTTTATATTTATTTAGGGAAAAACTTCACTCACTGATGTAACCATTCAAATCATGTTGCAGTTAATAAACTGAGCTGCAACAGCTAGGATTCGAACCCAGGACAATTGATACGCCGTCTGAATGCTCTGCCGCCATGCCCCAGGAATTTATAATGTATCAATATACTGTGCTTGTTAAATGGTTAACAGAATATCTTTTATATTCCCAGTTGGGCTTATGGAGCATCCATAGTTAACGCTTACTACAGCCCGCTGCTAAACCAAATTGGTAAGAACATATTAATTGTATAGTATCTCAACTTAATATAATTCAGTCTCTTTTCCAATGCTTTTATTGAATATTAGTAATATTAGGTTGTAATCAATATTGATTTATAATTTTTCAGTATTTCCAGCTGCGATTTTACAGCCACCTTTTTATAGCCAGTCGTTTCCCATGTAAGTCACACTGCGGCTTACGATTGAACGAATTAATGCATCTGTTCAGTTTACTTGTGAACAATTAAACATTTCTAGAGCAGTGATTCTGAACCTTGTCAATGCCTCGACCCCTTAATACAGCTTCTCACGTTTTGTGGCGACCCACAACTATAAAATTAGTTTTGTCTCTACCTTATAACTGTAATTTGCTAGTATTACGAATTGTAATGTAAATAGATGATATGCAGGCTGTATAATAATTGTTACAAATAAAACAAATTTAAAGCATAGCCTAGTAATTAATCACAAAAACAATGTTATATATTGTGAGATGTAGATGTCTAACACGAACGTAAGCACTATGGTTGAAATTGCTTTTTTCTTATCTGGTCCAGTCTTTGCAAGAGCACAAGCAAGAAGTCTACTTATGATAACCAAGAGGCTGGAAAACCAAGTTTTAAAAAATAAATTTTGTTGGAAACGGAAGATGAAGGCGTAATAAATTCTCAACATTCTCATTCAAAAATGTATATCGAAAATATATGTTTTCCGATGGTCTTAGTCGACGCCCGTGAAATGGTCGTTTGACCAACAAAGAGATCGCGACCCACAGGTTGGGAACCGCTGTTCTAGAAGGACCTAACGGGGTAGGATATTTGTATTAGAGACGGGAATCAAACCCACTTTTTGAAGGTTCGGCTGTCAGCACGTTTCGATTTCCGATTGTTCGGTTCGGGTTTCTTCGAATCCATCTCTAAATTTGTATAAAGCTTTGAGTCACATTATCAATTAATTGAAGAATGTGACTATCTTAGGGTACAAATCATGACATGCCATTGACCATTACAACTTAAAATTAAGTCACCCAATAAAACAACTATAAAATTTAAAAGCGAACTTTAAAAACGTAAAAGTAAAACTATTTTGTCTTTACTGCAATTCTAAGTATGTAAAGTAGGAAAAAAAGTATATTATAAAGAATTAGGGTAGTAATGGAGTGACTAAAATATGAATGCGAGTATCATTTATGTAGACTAATTAAGCAAACATCACAAGCTAAAAAGCATTTGTGTAAGTAGCCTATAAAATATAAGTAAAATAAATAAAGTATCCGGTAGAGCCAAATTGATCCATTGGGCCAGCGTGTGGCCAGGCCACTGCGTACTAGGGGATTATGTGACCGCCTTTACTTTTTTACCCCAACTAAAGTCAGGTATCCAACAAATATATTGTAAAGTCAGAACGCATTTAACATTGAGCAACAAGATCATGCATAGAGAAAAATGAGGCGTGACCTTTTCAAATGGAAGAGATCATAAACTTCCGGTGATATTTTCTTGCAATTTCTGTAAACAAAAAAAAAGCATGCTTTTGCGGGTATTTAACCATTGATTTCAACCTCGACGGCAAGTTCTGGTCTTTTAGAAATATACTAAGGGTACAAAATTAGTTATGAGCAATCCGTTTTTAACATCTAAAGTGAGTAGGCGATAATTAATACTCAAAGTGTTAGTCGCGTTAAGTTCAATGTAGCCTTGTTTTGTAAAATAAACTGGTCAAGAATTGCGTCCATGGTTTAAAAAAAAAACATAATTCATAAAAACAAAACAAAAACTTTTTTTTGTGTGCAGAAAGTAATAAGTATATAAATAGGTGATTCTTCACGTCTGACATTCACAATTCATCGTTTTCTTTTGGCAGAAAATTCTGGAAAAAAAAAGAAAATTTAATATCTTACATCTTTTCTTACAACCAGTAACGCAGCACACACACACGCACACACACACACACACACATATATATATATATATATTGTTAGGTTACAGTGTATAAATAGTTTAAAACACCGTTTTATTAATCCCTCGACAGAGTTTATCTTTTAAAATACTTTAATTGTAGGGACACGACTGTTTATTTTTCTTCGTTGACTTAAATTTAATTAGGCTACAAACGCCCCACTCTTGAGACCAGTGTAAACCAGTTAGGGCCAAACTTTAACGCGAAGGAATATGCCATTAGCCTCTGACGTCACTTCGCGCTCTTTTGAGGTACTATATAAGATAGACACGCAGAATATTCTTTCTCTTCCCGCTTATGTAGCTCTGACAAAAGGACGCTACGCCTTGTACACCTATTATCGCCATTTGTATTTTTTCACTAACACCGTTTGATTTGCAAGTTATAATAAAGTTTCTTCATTTACTAAACAGTCAAGGAGTTGGTTTTTGAATTACTAATATTGTTGAGAACATTTGAATGATAACAGGTCAGGTTAACCAAACTTGGTAAACTGCTGCAGACTATTTATCACTCTCAGAACGAAGTGAGTTCCCGCTGGCCTTTCAAAATCAAACCCTAGTCAACCGCCAAAAAATTGGAGTGAAAGCTACAATTTAACAATATATATATATATATATATATATATATATATATATATATATATATATATATATATATATATATATATATAGTATGTAAATATAGGCCTTTTTTAATATGATTCAAATCAAAGCTAAATACATTTAAGTGTTAAAGACAGAATCGATAAAGTCATCATTCATTCCAATCATACATTCATAAGTGGCATATAATATCAGTGTTTTGTACGTACAGATGACGGCTAAAAGTATATCAATCTTATAAGAAAAGATTATATTTAAAACCGTTCTTAGTTGCGAGTGACGTTAATCGTGTTAGGGACCCAGAACGTCACAAAAGATACTAATTGTCTCTTAATTCCATTTAGGTCTGTCAATTTTGGAGGTATAGGTACGATTATTGGGCACGAGATAACACATGGTTTTGATGACAGAGGTGAGTTGAAATACATTGATGGTGTTTTACTAGACTCTAAAACACTATAGGACAGAAGGGCTAAGAGTAAAGTATTAATAATAAAAAGTTAATCATATGGCATCAAATTATAACTTAAAAATACAACACAATAACAACCTATTAAAATGCTCAAATAAAAATAAGGACAAAAACACTTTTATTGTCCCTTATCTGAGAAAAAATGTGTATAAGTACTCTTTCCTTTTGAGTGTCATCCGGGCATGGAATAGGTTGCCTGAACAAACCAGGAAAACCAGTAACTTAGCATCTTTAAAACATTTATCAAAGTGCAAGACTAGAATTCGGACCACGGATGGGCGTGGGATACAAAAGAATCTTCTTTATAGAAGAAGCGTCTGTAATATGTAACATAAGTGCTAACTTACTTGGTCAATCGTAATAACATACTGTTCAACGTTACCTCTCGGTGTCTGGGAGTGGGGGGTGGTGGTTGCATATCACAAGTGACACTCTCAGATCCTAGAAGAATCCTATCATTCACACACTTACAAACACACACTTACACACACACACTTACACACACACACACTTACACACACACACTTACACACAAACACACTTACACACTCACACTTACAAAGCACAACTTTCAACTAATCATGAAAGAAAGAATGCATCTCTAGGCTATCAATATCCAGTTGTTGTTGTTTTTTAATTATTAAATCCAATATGACAAAACATATACATCTAACCATATTATCAACAAAATTATAAATCACTGTTGACGAAAACTGATGTGGTCGCCACCTCACGGGAGAGAACACATATCCTACAACGTGACCGCTCTGGCCCATATGACATGGGGTAGCGTTCGAAACATAAACAACGTGAACACTGACATATATTGTTACTGTATACAACAAATAATGTGATTGTATAGAACAAATATTGTTAATGTATTTAACAGTTAAAATAGATATTCGGTAGTTGACCGAAAGTCAATGTCACATTCGGCCAAAACCGTAAGCAAACCGAAAGCTAACTTTTTTCTTCTGCCGAAATCGAAACTACACCCAAAATTACCATTTAACTATATTCGGTGCCGAAACCGTAGCCGAATTTTGGTCGGTCTCTACAACAGATATTGTTAATGTACACATCAGATATTGTTAATGTATTTAACACATATATTGTGATTGTATACAACATATTTTGTGATTGAATACATCAGATATTGTTAATGTATACGACACATATTGTTAATGTATGCAACAGATATAGTGATTGTATATAGCTGATATTGTTATTGTTTACAACCAAAGTCAAGGATGGATTACTGAATTAGTTGACCGCTGGGTTCACCCCAAAAACTAACAGCAGAGACCCCAAGGGTTCTTCAATACACTGCAGCAGACACTATTCGAGGGTAAAGAGGCTGGCTCAAATCTTTCCAGTTCTACAAGATCTCCACTGGCTCCCTGTAATGAAGCGGCCAAATCACAAAAATTATGTCCATTACCTACGCATGCATGAATGGCACTGCGCCTTCCCACCTTTAATAAATCATATCAAAGCAAGCGCCATTAAAGGCACTGCACTCATCATCACAGTCACTCCTTATAATTACCAGTGTGGATGGACACAAAAAGAATTACCATGGAGTGAGCTCGTTTGGATCTGTGTCGCCTTGTATATAGAACAGCTTGCCTCAGGCACTGAGAGATTCTGAGACAAAAAAGTCTTTCAAAGAGTCTAAAGACCTCTGATTTTAACTAATGCCATTGTGCCTTATTCACTCATACACCAGCCACTGCAATTTATACCAAGAGCGCACTGAGCATGCTAAATGTTATTGCACCGATACACAAGCTGTATAAATAATCTTTATCATTTATTTATATATTGTTCACTCATTTCAGGTCGCATGTTTGACAAATTTGGTAATTTAGTCAAGTGGTGGTCACCCGACGCAGATACAAAATTCAAGACCAAGGCCCAGTGTCTCATTGACCAATACGGAAATTTTACATTGGAACAAATTAAAATGAAAGTAAGTTTCTAGTTATTGAATTAAAATATGGGTAGGGGAACCTTTTATAATTGTGTGTCAAGTTAAGATTTAAAATTCCTTCAGCGCACCAACAGCCTAAATGTCATCCTGAACTTTTATTGTAGAAGAGACTTTAATTATTATCCTTTTTAAGGGGTCTTTCGCGTGCCATAGAAAAAGGCTGTGCGTGCCAAGTCTTGGGCCCCCCCCCCGTAGCGTGCCGATCGCTGCTTTAGTTTATTCTGGCGTGACGTCGTTGGTTGTGAATCGCGTGATACAGCGGATGTGCTAGGTTAACGTCGATATAATATGTTGTATGCCTTCATTCAAGGGAGGGACCACGCCCGATTTGCTTCAAATGGTATAAAGTGGCCACCGTTACATGATGAGCAAGGGACACGTGGCATCCCCGTTCGTCGGGTGTATCCGAAGGTTCTAGGCTAGAAACCTGGTGAAGGTCTGGATCTGTTCCTGGTTGTAGGGCGAGCCTGAGTACGCCCAGCTCTGGTGGCTACCTGACATTTAAGGTAAAGTGAACACGGATGGGTACTGTGCTGACGACACAATCTTTTAGTATTATAAGGCAACATAAACTGGTGAACGCTGCTTCAAACGCCATATGGATCAATCTGGTCCGAAGGGTACTTTACTTACTTTTACTTTAAATGGAGTAAGTGTATAATCAGGTTCTCCATAAATGGTGTAATTATGCTTATGTTGTTTCGCTGGTAAATCTCAAGTTCTGATAAAAAGAAAAAGGCAATGGTTTTTCATTTGTGCTGTAGTTCAATGATAAATTCATGCGAGTGTTAATTTTTTTATTTATTATTTCGTATTTGTTTCATTTTGGGTGTTTGTCAAAATGTTAGGAACGCTACCTAACACATATTCAGTCATCATGCCGAGCTGAATGGCACACAATTTCAAACCCATCCCAATTTCCTTAGCTCCCCTCCCTCAAAATTGTGTGGAAAAATTATGGAAGATTTATTGACGCACTTCTTAATGGCCAAAGATCACAAACGTGCACATAGACTAGTTGCCAACGGCAAAACATTCTATTAGAGACCGACCGAAACCAAATTTTTAGTTTCGGCCGAAAACGAAAACATACCGAATATTATACATTGACTTTCGGCTGAGACCGAAGCCAACACCAAAAGTTTAACTACAACTTCGGCCAAAACCGAAAAAAAACGAAAATGCGAGACAAATGATTTCAAAAGACTGCACATTTATGTGTAATATTAACTAGTTTATGGGCACTCTATTTGAGTAAACCATTCTTTGGAGTGATTAAATAATCCGTTATTATTATCTTCAGTCTTCTACTTCACATTAGGGATGTTAGCATCTTTTTTTTTTCTCAACACATAGGTTCTAAATATCTGATTTTTTACCCATTTTCTGTTCCCCCTCTCCGCCCCCGGGCAAAGTAAGTTATAGTTTGGAAAAGACAAATTTGCATTAGTTATACCAAAAAAAAAAAATTCGAAGGACCATTGATCCTTAAAACGTGGTTAAATCTTTAAATAAACATGGTTGATTTTGGATTAGCAGAAGTCAAAAGCTGTATTGTCATGAATTTAGACCTTTATAATTATAAAATAAATCAGTGGATGGTAGATCTATATGTTATACACATTAAAATAATATTTGAAGAATATAAATAAAATACCAGACACATCTATCTAGGGTTAATAGACGTCCGGTAAATAAATTAGCCGATTTCGAAAAGAACCTTACATGCTCTGCAAAATAGTTTTTTTTAATTGCCCAAGTTGCTTCTCAGTCTACATTAAATAAAATTTTGGGTCAGTTTTACTAATATACAATTATTGACAGCTAATGTAATAAAACTGAACTGATTGTGGATTGTGAAACACTAAATGTGTCATTCTTTTTGTCTCTCTATGTCCTCCTTTTGAAGTCCAAGTATCTCGCTACCTTACGTCTATCGGTTTGTTTGTCTGTTAAAGGAGCGTTCAGAATCAGTGTGGAAATTCCATTTTTGTTTGTTTTCGAATACGTAGATCAAATGTCTGTACCGACGACTAGCGTTAACAAATGCATTTTCTGTGGTATGTGCTTGTATCGCAAATTCACAAGCAATATTCAGAATTCGAAAAAAACAACAAAAAAATCTATAAGTCGCCTCTGGCAAACGAGTGTTTGCAAGGAATATAATGTTAAGGAATTGTTTTGTGCTAATCAAACAGTTTTACAAATATTTCTTCAGATGAAAGATGAATAAATCGTGGGACACCAATATGAATGATTTCCTGCCGCAATCCGGTTTTCGTTTAACATCCTTACTTCACACAGAGATAATTCGCAACAGTTTTAAGTAAATGAAATTATCAATAGGTAGAGTAAGCTTAATAGATGCAACTCTAGCGTAACATTTTGAACTTTGAAAGTTAAAATAGATATTCGGCTGATGACCGAATGTCAATATCAGTTTCGGCCAAAACCGTAAACAAACCGAAAACTAACGTTTTGTCTTCGGCTAAAACCGAATCCACACCGAAATTTTTTTTCTTCTATTTTCGGCGCCGAAACCAAAGCCGAAACCGAATATCGGTCAGTCTCTACATTCTATCAAGTATTTAGCCTTCCCTACCCTAAAACTTTCTAAAATCAATGTGCCTGATTATTACAAAGCAGCAGCGAGTATTGACAATTTGTGTATAATTAGGTACTCAAAACTGATTTTAATTTTTCAAGCTATTGAGCTTTTTCATGTTTAAGAGAAAGACAAAATTATTCTAAGATTTTTGATATCACGTTTATGACTGTATGTTAATTTTCAAGAAAGTTGTGACATTTCGATATTTTACAAGTGGGTTACCTTTTGCCACCTCAAAAAGTCCCATTTTTAGAAGTCATTATGTTTAAAAAAGTATATTGGTTATGGCTAAGTTACTTTGTTTACAAACACAAAAGTTTGTAGAGAAGACACTCAATTTTTTTCGTGAATGTTTATGTGGTGCATTTGTAAAATATAAAAATATGGACGTAAAAATCATTTTTCATACTTTTTACAGTTTTTATCAAGGGAGACAAAAAAACGCAAATCTGACCCGTTTAAAAAAAATCACTAAAAATTATTTTTTTTTACTAGAAGCTTATGTTATATATCAAATTGAAGAAAACTCAAAGCTCTGTAGAGACCTAATAAATTGGCAATGTTTCAAATTATCAAACAAAGTTTTCTAGTAAAAATGTTCTTTTTTTTTGCCATTAATAAATTTTCGCGAAAATTTGACAAATCTTTCTATATGTAAAAATATTGCATTCATTAGATATTCATTTAAAACACCCCTATTTTTATAGTTAAAAATGTTACAAAATGTACTGTACATATAAGTAGGTATACCGACAATGATTGACAATCTTGTACTTGAAAGTAAAACAAACAAAATCATTTTTTATACAGTGTAAGACTCGAGCATTAAACAATAAATAAGGCAAGTTAGTACATTATTTTAAAATACTAATTTTAAGCTAACAGTTATACGTGCTTTATTTGAAAGATAAAGTTTGAAAATGTTAATTAAAGATTTAAAATAACTACTATCGACTATTGATTAAAACCATTTATCATTTTTATAGTAGTAACTATTATAATAATAATCCCTTTTATCCCATAACTAAAAACAAAATATATTATTACAATATAAACTTAAAACTATTTAATAAATTACCCGTAAATGTGATTTGATTTGATTTCTCTAATGTTTTTTCATTGGGATGAAGTATAAAGACCTATATCTAATGGTCCTTAACACTAACCAAAAACACCTATCACGAGCATTATATTCTAAGCTGTAGCCTGTAGTCCTAGAGTAAGTCCTTTAATTACATTATCAGTTTATAGGCTTTTCCACACCCCGCCCCATTGTCAACAATTAATTGTCAAATTTTCAGAGACCCCCCAAATAAAATTCTGCAAACAATTTACCCCCCCCCCCCCCTCCACACCCCCGCCCCCACTAACTAGCAATTATGTTTACGCTGCCATCTAATTCATTATGTCTTTTTTTTATTACATATAAATATTTAAAGAATCAAATGTTTCGTTTCACTTTTGATATGTCGATACAATATTAGTTGTTCTATTGTTTAGGGGGATATTGTGCATTATTTGAGAATTAGTCTCGTTCGTTTACTATTCCCACTTTCATTATTGCCTTTCCCGCCCCCGCACTTTATACTAGTTGTTTTCGCTGTCCACCTATTTTTCCTTATTTTTAAATATTTGCCACCCCCAATGCGCCACTGGTAATAATACATTTTTAGCACATACATTAAAAAAAAAAATGAAACAGATCTATTATATCGACCTAATTTTAATTTTTCATTATTATTAGTTAGCAAATATATATTTGTTTACATATTAGAACAGGGGTCGGGAACCTATGGCTCGCGAGCCAGATGTGACTCTATTGAAGGCATCTGGCTCGCAGACAAATGTTCGGTTATAAAATTATTATTTTTTATACTCCTTTGATCCACATATTATTTTCATATCAATATTTCATTCTACAAATGATCTATAATCTACTGCATTTCAGCATCAGAAGTGGTAAAGAAGATAAACCCCGCTGACTTAAAAGACAGAAAAATAATTGTACCTAGTGTTTGCATTCTAGAGGTTGATTTGTGTGAATTACAACATGATTTTGTACACTTTACCATAACATTCTTTAGAATATAAAGAAATCTGGGCTAATTGATTAAAACCGATAATAGCTTTCAATAGTGATAATTTGTACACCGTGGACTTAGACTTGTAAAATGTATTGAAAAGGATCCCGTAGCACCAATCAAAATAATGTGTATTATTAGTGCCGATTATATTACAGCACAAACGCAGTGTCTAGACGAATAGTTCAGTGTGACAGGGAAGGATTAATTTGCGTCTCTCCATTACGTACATCAAAGAAAAGTGCACATCTAAAAGATGAGCCGAAAAGTGAAAAAAAAATCATCTCAATTGTAACTTAACATTTTGTTTCATATTTTTATCACATGCCATAGACCAGGGGTCGGGAACCTTGTCTGAGAGAGCCATGGATACTACATATTTTGTAATGTAATTGTGTTAGAGCCATACATTATGTTTAAAACTAAAAATTCAAGTAAATGTGCGCATTTTGTGTAATTTCAACACTAAAAGTACAATAATTATGTCTCTGAATTCTTCTGATGCTGAGCTGCAGTAGACTTTAGCTCATTTGTATAATGAAATTTTGATATGCAATTAATATGTAGATCACAAAGTCTAAAAAAAACATTTTTTAATAATCAAATATTTGTCTGCGAACCAGATGCAGCCATCAAAAGAGCCACATCTGGCTTGCGAGCCATGGGTTCCCGACCCGTGCCATAGACTCTAGTTGGTATTTGGAAAAAAAAAGAAACACAATATCTAAGAC
The DNA here is from genome assembly GCA_949126835.1 of Anisus vortex. Taxonomy (NCBI): domain Eukaryota; kingdom Metazoa; phylum Mollusca; class Gastropoda; family Planorbidae; genus Anisus; species Anisus vortex. The sequence goes on from OX421507.1 coordinate 27,640,868, forward strand.
TAATTTGTGTTAGCAAGGCATTTAAAGAATTATTTTGGACGAATAAAAAATTACTGTTTTTAAATATTTCCATCAGAACCAAAAAAGGGTGTGCTACTTGAAGTAATGATTACCTTCCAACCAAGCGAAATCCAGTTTTGAAAATCAAAACCGGTTTTTGGTTTCGAAACCGGAATGCGGTATTCCGGTTTTCGTTTAACACCCCAAGTCCAAAAGCAATTCATGCTGACGAAAAATGCGCGATTTAGAAAGCCGGTTCGCAGTGACTTCTGTGGAAAAGTGTCGCTCTTCTTTGTGAGCATGAAAACAGACGCATCGTAAGCTTTCATTGCATCCTACATCAAGAGGCGCTTTGTGCTCAGATGTGTGGCGAGCAGCTTGGTGGGGTGATGTCTCTGATGGTTAAGGTAGTCAACTTTATTGTTGCCCGAGCGATAAATGATCGCAAGTTAAAATCCTGCTTGATGACGTTAGGAAAAAATATTCTGGACTGCTTCTGCACAGCAACGTGCGTTGGTTGTCGAGAGGGACATAATTATTGTACTTTTAATGTTGCAATTACACAAAAGGCACACATTTTTTTTTTTTTATAAACATAAAGTACGGCTCTCACATAATTGTTTTTCAAAATATGTGGTGTTCGTGGCACTTTCAGACAAAAAAGTTCCCGACGCCTGTATTAGAACAAACCTTCTTTTCCAAATCTTGTCGTGCACATTTCACCCCCTCCCCCCCCCCCCCCAGAAAGTCGCACGGTTCTACCCTATGTTCCCCTCCACAACACTACTTTTTGTTTTTATTTGGTTCAGATCCGAATAGAGAGGGTATATGCATATAGGCCACGAAGTTGGCAATGCAGTACAATCTATGATTTTAATGTTGATGGATGAATAAGTGTGTGTCATATAAACGCATGACTAATGTATAAATAAAATGTATTATAAAAAGTCACTTTATTAACGTTGAATTATCTTGACCCCCTTCCCTCACACATTTCAACAACTGTCAATTATGTCAACCCAATTCTCTGTATTTTGTTGACATGATTAATGGACGATCCTGTATATAGCCTATTTAATTATTTATACATGACGGACTGTCATTAGACGTATTTCTAGGCAATACATAAAAAAGTCACAAACATATATAATATCCGTCAATAAATGTATAACAAACCGGCGATATACAATAAACTTTTAAGTTCAGGCTAGATCTGATAATCTTATGAGAATTATTATTATTAGGCCTACGCTTGACAAACCATTATTCAATAAATGTTTAAACATGACTTAGCCCTACCGATGAATTATTAAACATATGCCATGGTAGAAATATTCTTCAAGTGCAGATGTAATAATAGTATTGTATTATTCTAAAGAGTAAAATATGTCTTTTATTACCCACATTAGAACTGTAGTAGGCATCACAGCTATTACATTTTGTAGGCCTAATGAGTGAAGGCTAGACAATATTTATCAACATGTATCTGCTGAGAATAGCTTTGCTATAATACCAAATAAAATACTGTATTGTTCAATTTAAATTGTATTAAAAATGTGTAAAACTACTTAATTTCATACTTAATGTGTTAAATTTATAATACATTCCATAGCTTCGCTAGTTCACCAAGGTCAAATTCACTATTGTTTACATTGACAACAGATGTGAAGACCCCATTTGCATGTTAAATTACATATTATAATATTATTTTATAGAAATAAAACGTATCAATTCAATATATTTAGCATATCTAGGCCTACTTTAAAATATATGTAATTTTAGTGTATTTTATTGCAAGAAAAAATTAGGCTTTTCCTTAAACTTAATAGAGGTTTAGAGACTCGAGAACAAGCGATTTATGTTGGTAAATTTAGAACATTTTTATTAAAATAAAATAGATATAATAATATATGCATAAACTTTTCAACATATAATACCCTTTTTATGATATTGAATAGTTTCACTTAACTACTAAAGTGATACAAACCGATACGACGCCTTTATTGGTAACGACTCTATTAATAGCGGAGCTTACGAGAGACATGATTTTACGGCGGTAAAATACTATTTCCTAGGGTTTATATTGCGCATTAAGCCGAATGACTCATAATATATTGACTAATAATTATTTCAGATTTTTACAGGAAAATGGACCAGTGTAAGGTTTTTGTTGTGAAAATTGTAAATATTCAAGAGATCATACAAAAATTAACTTTTTGCTTCGATAACTTGATAATTGAAAAATTTAAACTATTAATATTCTTTGCAAATATATATATAGTGATTAAAGCCATTGATTTCTGAACAATCGAGTGAAAAATAATATCTTTCTATCATGAATGACCGATGAGGCGATTTAGTACGAGAGGTGTCGTTAAAAAAAACGGAAGCCAGTTTTGAGTACCTAGTATTATATTTTACGGCTAATCGAATCATGAAGGAAATGACGACATATAAGACCAAATTATGGTGTAGTTTCTTGCAAGGTGTACAAATTAATGTTTTCAATTTGTTTTTACAGTTAAATGGTATAAGAACTCAAGGAGAAAACATTGCTGACAACGGCGGATTGAAACAATCATTTAGGGTGATTTTTACAATCATTTTTAAGATCGTTTTTACAATCTTTTTTATATCACTTTTGCAAGAACTGTAATATACATTAGCCACACAATAAATATTAGCAAAATAAGATCCAGACTTTGTGATTTTTCACACAAGTACGGTTTGATACTAGCCCTTTGTTGGCTGATCTTTGTTAGACTAGGCGAATTGTCTGTACATTGGACTGCCAGAGTGTGATTTGAAAAAAAAATTACAAAATGTCCAAAACATGGCTGTGATAATTGTTCTGAACAATGAAGAAAACTCAACAACCTTTCTGCAGAAATTGCACTGGCTACCTATAACGTTTAGGATAAAATTCAAAACACAGTTCTGACTGTGTTCTGTAAAAGCCTTCATGGTAAATATCCACAGTACATCAGATCCACGGTTGAGCTACACATATCAGATAAAACGGGACTGCCGTTCAAAAACCTTCATGTGCAACACAAGGTACCAAAAATAAAAAAACAATAAAAACATTTGCAGCTCGCCCCTACAACGTCGTGGCACAATTGTGGTGGATTTAACTTCCGGAACACAATTAAACAACAGGATAATATTTACATTTTTTTAAACAAAATTAAAAACGCACTTTTTTTATTTATTGTAATAAATTAGGGTTAATTTAAAGCGTATTCGACGAATATGGCTTATGAATAGTGCCAGATAAAATATATAATTAGTCGTTTGTTTTTATAACATCTGTCATGTCTTTTTTATCCATTTTGAAAAAGGCCTACAGAAATTTGGTCAGGTCACGCGGATGTGAAGAAAAAGACTTACCTGGACTTAATTTCACACATAATCAACTTTTCTTTCTCAATTTTGCACAGGTAAGTCTACACCAGGGGTCGGCTACCTTTTGAGACGGAAGAGCCAAAATTACAATTTACACAATTTCCCAGTTTTTAAATAGTCACTAACATTTTTGTTTCAATATTATAGTATTTGATTATAATTAAGTATAGATCTATACATTTGATTTTTGATTTAAAATAAACAGCTTTAACTATAAAATAATATTGATTCATATAAAAACATACAAATGCTAGAACAATACAATTTTTTATCAAATAATATAACTATAACTATTGAATAATAGATAGTTACAAAATTTACATCAATGGGAGCATTGGTCTTGCATGCCTTTTGAAAGTTTGAAAGTTTGGTTAAATCTGGCTCATAACTTGATGTTTTCAGTTTTAAGCACACCTCTAGATTTTTATTTGTTAGTTGACTTCTTACTTTACTTTTTATTATATCCATGCAAGAGAACGCTTGCTTGCACGAATATGTTGATCCGAAGATCGTCAGCACTCCAGATGCAACTTCTTCACCTCACTGTAGAAACCTGGAAGACTATGCCATACGTTAAATATGAATTCCTCAACTCGCGGTATTCTTTTAGAGCTGTCCAGTTGCGTAGCTTGACGTGCATGCTTTTCTGAACCTCCAAATTTTATAACTTACTCTTGTGTTCTGTAAACGTATCTCTCCACAAGTATTTGGTTTTCAAATCCAGCAGTTGTATTTGAAGCGAACCAGCATCAATTCCAAATCGCTCAATGTTGAGCGGATTTACTATGAACGCCAGAGTACTTGCGTTTGTTTTGAATTGCTAAAATCTCTCAGCGAAAAAGTATCCCGTCGGACCAAATTGAAGAAGCGTTCATCAGTTTCCGTGGCCATGGCACATTAGGTGATTGTGTGACCTGCACTATGGACAGCCGCCTTTACTTTCCCCCAACTAAGGTCAGGTACACCCTCAAATCCTGGGCAAAAAGCCTAGCCTTCACCAGGATTCCAACCATTTTTTCATAGGCTGGGTTTCCCTTTCCTTGCAGTATTACATTTAGCTCATTTAGTTTCTTTGTGATATCCACCATGAAGTTGAATTTTTGCAGCCAATTTGTCTTCTTTTAATTCGGTATGGACAATACCTTTTTCATTGAAGAATGTTTTTATTTCATTCAAGCAAGAAGTAAAACGTTTCAAAACGTTACCCCTGGCCTTCAAACTTTTTTGTACAGAAGTAGGTCAAAATACTGGCTTTCTTTTTCTTCAACACATTCTTTAATCTGGTAGAGTGCTTTTGCCAAAATATTGCAAATGATCTTAATTACCAAGTTCATGCACTCAACTATTTCGGCAAGAAATGTTTGGAGACAAAGCGCCTCTTGATGAATTATTTATCGTAGATAATTGATTTTAGCCGTGAAAACATGCCATTGCACGATCCACGTGTAGCGCGGATTTCAAGGGCGGTGTTTTGTTGCATCGCAATTATGACGTTGCGCAAACACCCGTTCAACAGTAGAAAGAAGTTTAATTTCTTGTTTAAGCCGGCTGTTTTGCGTACCGATGATAGATATTATTATTTAAAGCAGGACCAAGTGTAAAAATGTATGTAATTCAGGGGTGTGCAAACTGGTGCTCGGTAAATTTGGCAATGGTAAATTCGGAACCGGTATTTTAGGCAATGTGTTTTTGGCAAAGGTAATTTGGGAATAGGTAAATTCGGCAAAACACGCAAAGCGGTAAAATTGGCAACGGTAAAATTGGCAATCATGTAATATCCACTGTTTTTATTAAAAGTATTGGTTAGACTACATTCTAGTCCATGGATAGGCAACCTATGCAATGCGTGCTAAAATTGGCATGCAGAGCGTTTTTAAATGACACATGAAAGACCACCAAAATGGTGAAAAGAACATTATGACATTAAGGAGAACTTTGGCACGTTATTTAATTAAACGTCATTTAATGATCAAAGACAAACACTTTAAATAGGCGCCAAATTATAGGCCTATGTGTGAAAGGTATCTAAACTGACTTTAGGCATCAAAGCATACGTTTGTCTCCCCTACGATAGTACGTAACTCTGACTACCTGACCGCCACCCCTACATAGTATGATACTGGTTGTGTAAAAAAGAGTCAACGTAGAAAGCCTCCCCCCCTCCAATCCCGCCCCCGACCAAGACCATCGTAAGTACTTACCTGACTCCCCTTACGAAGTTCTGCCAATTCAAGTATTAGTGACCCAAGGCTACAGCAGGAAAAAAGGTGTGTGGGGGGGGGCGGGGTTATGGGGTCAAGGAGACGTTTTTTTTTGTCTAGTTGTTGTTTTTTGTTGTTGCTAGTTAAAAGTTATTCTGGCTTATTTAGATTATAACGTTTTCAATATATTTTAAATTAAACTTCAATATATTTTAGATTAAAACAAATAAAATATTTACGTATTAATTAATAGTGAGATAATAGTTTGCCGTTCAAAAACAGGATTATATGAAGTTTCACCAAACTAAAGGTCTATTTTTAACTTTCTTTCATCTAACATTATTTTCGAAAAAAACAAAAACAAGACGAAATCTTTTTTTTGGTACAAAAACTGTATAACTGTATATAGTCTAGTAAACACTGTAGCAGTATACACTACACCGTATATGGTATACACTGTAGGAGTATACTCTACACAGTATATTTTAGGGTTTGAAATGAGATTTTTTTTTTATTTATTTTTTTTATTTTTTTTTGTGAGGGGGGGGGGGGTTATTGGGCAAAATCTAAATGTTAGACTGCACAAATAAAAGTCTGCTTCAACTGTTAGAATTTCAAGCCCATGTTATTCATAGTAGAGAAAGAAAAAAACAAATATAATTTATTGGTCTGGTAAAGACGTATTTTTAAAATTAATTTATGCACTGTTGTTTTACAAATTACAAGCGCTTGCTCTTTATTACCGATTAAATGACCGGCAACGTGGTACTATATATATATATTTCATACACACACACATACAATCACATTTAGTAACTATATAGGCCCTAAAACTTACATAAATTAGTTACACAGCTAAAGTAAATATAACAAATTTATACCAACTGTTCAAACTAATTTTGAGGTTTTCAATTAACAAGTAGAGATGATATTTTATAATCATATTATCTGTTTGTTTCAAAAAATGTTTCTCTATTGGCTTATACAGATTTGGTGCCAGCGTAGAACAGATGCTTATGCGTTGAGTGTAGTCAAAACAAGTAAACACACCCCATATGAATTCAGGTACTACATTCTCTTTCTCTCTTTTTCATTAATTCTTGATCACTCCCCTGTTGAGCATCAGGCAGAAAAAAACGTCTGTAAAGAAATAAGTTGTAATTCTATTTTATTAATACATATACTTGTTTCTGTAATAAAATAAAGTTAATTCGCTTCTCATCCATTGTAAACTAAAATTTTTCAGCCATTGAAATCCCAAAATGTTAACTACCTTCTCATCCTCCCAGGTATACAAAAGACGTTAACTCGCTTCTCATCCGTTAAAATAAAGAACGTTAACTCGCTTCTCATCCGTTGTAATCAAATAACGTTAACACGCTTCTCATCCGTTGTAATCAAAGAACGTTAACTCGCTTCTCATCTGGTGCAATCAAAGAATGTTAACTGGCTTCTTATCGGTTGTAAAGAAAGAATGTTAACTTACTTTTCATCCGCTGTAATCAAAGAACTTTAACTAGCTTCTCATCCGCTGTAATCAGAGAACGTTAACTCGCTTCTCATCCATTGTAATCATTGTTTTTTTCAGGGTCATCGGCTCGGTTCAAAATTCCAAAGACTTTGCCGAAGCTTTCAATTGTCCAGTAGGATCTAACATGAATCCAACAAAGAAATGCAGCGTTTGGTAGAACATGAGATTTGGAGACACAGTGGAGAAAGGCTGAAAAACACACACACATACAAAAACACACACGTACACATAATGGCTAACTTACACACCCACATAGATAAAAGCTAACTCACACACCCACAAAGATAAATGCTAACCTACACACTGATGTAGAGAATGGCTTACTTACACACACATATAGAATGGCTAACCTACACACACACACAAAATGGCTAACTTACACACACACATTGAGAATGGCTAACTTACACACCCACAAAGAGAATAGCTAACTTACACACAAACATAGAGATTAGCTAACTTACACACCCACAGAGAATGGCTAACTTACACACACACGTAGAGATGGCTAACTTACACATACACACACAGAATGGCAGACTTACACACACAGATAGTGAATGGCTAGCTTATACACACACACACAGAATGGTTAACTTACACACCCATAAAGAAAATGGCTAACTTACACGCACACACAAAGAATGACTAACTTACACACACATAGAGAATGGCTAACGTACACACACATATAGAGATTGGCTTACTTACACACATAGAGAATGGCTAACTTACACACACACGTAGAGATGGCTAACTTACACATACACACACAGAATGGCAGACTTACACACACAGATAGTGAATGGCTAGCTTATACACACACACACAGAATGGTTAACTTACACACCCATAAAGAAAATGGCTAACTTACACGCACACACAAAGAATGACTAACTTACACACACATAGAGAATGGCTAACGTACACACACATATAGAGATTGGCTTACTTACACACATAGAGAATGACAGACTTACACACAAACATAGAGAATGGCTAACTTACATACACACACACAGAAGGCAGACTACCACACATACACACAAGTATATTTATATAAAAGAATCTATTTTTTGGTTATAAACAATAAACATCAACCAGAAATGATTTTAAGGAGTATTTTTCTTTTTAGCAATAAAGAAATACGTTGTTGAAATAATATACAAGTATGTCAAGCTAACTAAACGTTGAAAAAGTAATCTAGTTAATTTACGGTTTGATTATGAACTTAAATCTATTAGAACTCATGGTTTTTTAATAAATTATTTGTACAGATTTCTATGTATATTTATTTAGTATTTACTGAACCATAAAAGCAAATGGTCTAGACTAAATTAAATATAACTCTACAAATTTAGACTAACTTAAAACTCATCTTTTATATCCAGCTCTGACGATCAATTTGGTCTGTCAGGGACTCCGCTTTACTGCTGATGCTTGCCTAACAATCGTTAGGGTATAGTAAAGGCGGCTGGGCAATGTGCTGGCCATACAATACTCCTAGTAAGAAATCGAAACACAAAATGGTGAGCTCTGCTTCACCGGTACTATGGTTCTGTTGGTCCAAATGGGTAATTTTCTTAGTATATAGTTTATTGAATGACATCTAATATAGACTGAAATAATTTAATCTATTATAAAGTAAACTATATGTCATCTAGTATAGACTGAAAGTATAGAGTGAATTTTAATTTACTGAGCATAGGCTAATTCATATGCCATTTCAAAAAGACTGATTTGTAAGTTATGAATGTATATACACTTTACAATATGTATTAAGTAAAGACTGAAAAATATGTAATCTAGAATATCTGAAAAATATGTCATCTAGTATGGACTAAAAGATATGTCATCTAGTATGGACTGAAAGATGTTATCTACTATAGTATGAAAGATATTTCATCTAGTAAAGAGTGAAAGATATGTCATCTTGTATAGGCTGAAAGATAAGTCATCTAGTATAGACATAAAGCTATGTCAATTAGTATGGAGTGAAAAATAAGTCATCTAGTATAGCCAGAATTATATGACATCTAGTATGGACTGAAATATATGTCATCTAGTATAGCCAGAGTTATATGTCATCTAGTATGAACTGAAAGAAATGTCATCTAGTATGGACTGAAAGATATGTCATCTGCTATGGACTGAAATATATGTCATCTAGTGTAGAGTGAAAGATATGTCATCTGGTATAGGCTGAAAGATAAGTCACCTAGTATAGAAATAAAGCTATGTCAACTAGTATGGACTTAAAAATATGTCATCTAGTATAGACATAAAGATATATATCTAGTATAGACTGAAATATATGTCAGCTAGTGCTAATACTTGCTCTAGGCTACTGCATTACATGTAGTCATACATATTAACTTTGATAATTAACTTTTTTTCTGAACGTTTTGACGTTAGACTGAAAGATATGGCATTTAGTATATACTGAAAAATATGTCATATCGATCTCATTATCTTTGTGGATTAATCAGGTATACCACATTGATAATTTTGATAGTGAAGCCTTGAGTTAGTTTGATTTTCGGAAAACGCGAGAATACAAAAGTAGTCAAAATTTCATCGACTTGTTACCTTGCCGTATGCCTTACTAGTTTTGCTAACATTACCAGCAACAGTATGTACGGTGGAGCGATCGTTCAGCACATTCGTCGGCATTTTACGTCTCGAGAGACGATTCATTTCCCTTGCAGGCCCTCATGTGGCTAAAGAGGCCAATCCTGGACGTACAGGCACGGTCACACTTGCTGCAGTTGAATGTAGCGGAGGGGATCACATTTTTCTCCACTGTCTTTTTCCTGGCCAGCCTGGAACCTTCTTTGATTCCTCCCCTCCAGGTGGGCCTATCCTGCGCCATGATCTCCCCACTGTTTGAGTCAATTTGGAGTTGTTTCATATCTCTTTTGCAGACATCCGCAAATCTCAGTTTTGGACGTCCAGTAGGTCTCTGTCCCGAAACTAACGTTCCATATAGAATGTCC